>CM034305.1:66769055-68105943 GCA_019925795.1 Dendrobium chrysotoxum | reverse complement strand
TGATCTAAGGGATCCTCGAGCATTCTCACAAGCTGCTCCTTGTGTTTAGTCTTCTTGAGGGCAGGTTATACTTACTCTAATTCATCATCACCAACTTAGCCTTAGAGTCATCATATCCACTCAAGCTGATGACGAAACCTATCTCCAAAAAGTGTATTGCTAAAACACTTGCTCATTGTTTCATGAAGCACTGATCTTAGCTCACCAATGCATTTTCTATGAAAATATAGGGGTTAGCTTCCTCCCAAGTTCAAAATTTCTCATCTTGATTTTTACCAAAGGCAGTTGGATGTGAATGACTATTTTGCCCATTTAGTGTTGGTGATTTCCCTTAGTAGCATTAGTGACGCACTTAAATGCTGACTACTTTTTACCAACCTTAAAAAGGTGCCACTGAAGTGGTTTTAATGTCTTCTACTAGGAAGTATTTATTCATATGCTGACTTCAAGCCACAATTCGTAACTTAGTTCGCTGGCAACCAAAATAGACTGAAGAATTCACAAATTCTTATGAATAGGAGGCAAGAGTTGGGAAAATTACTCCAGAACTGTATGACTTGTTTTCAACTTGAAATTCAGGATTTCCAGGACTACTTTCGCAATCTTTGTCAGATATTTCATCTCTCTGCTATTTTTTCTGCCTCCATCATAAACTTCTTCTTTAACAAAGAGCACATAGTGTTGCTCTTCTTTCTTGCCATCTCTTGAGAAGCCAATGAATTGGAGGTGCTTCCTTGGAGAATTCAAAGGTTTGTTGAAACGTTGGCACGATCATCATTTTGAATATCTATATTTATAGAGTTTGAAATGAGGAGAAAGTATGCCACTTAATTTTCTGCACCTAATCAAGATCACTCCTGTGGTAAGTAGTTGTCAAGATTAAAGCTCTCAGAAGAAACTGCCATCAATCTACTGGTCACCTGGGTCAATGTGCCTTAAATTGGTGATTTGGTTTATGATCGAGTCCTTCCGAACATTTGTGTTCTTTCTTTCAAAACATTTACCTTTCAACCACCATCTATTTAGTTGTTGTCCATAGCCCTCGAGCTAACAACCTATATCTTCAGTGTCGTCTCTGATAAGAATCATACTTTCTAGATTATGGCAGTATGTTTAGACCATTAGCTCTTTTATTGACACCTTCTTATGCCACAATGAGTTATCCTCCAGCTGCGAGGATTTGTGAGGACTAACGGGGATGTTGAGTCTATTAGTTGGTGTGATTTTTCCCTGGCAATTCCCACTGTTGTCTCCCTTTGATGATATTCAATCCGCCTTCATAAAGATTCTTTCCGGTCATCTGTTGATCGTCTCACTTATTCCAATTGTATTCCTTGGCACATTTCAGTAGGAACCTTATAACGAAGCTTCTATGATTCCCCATTGACTTGCCGGACCAACATCTATAGTCTCCTGTCCGTGTCCCATCATTCCAGTCAATACATCATCTTTCGTTTGGCATTCCAGAGCAGCCTTCACTAACTTCCTCATTGAGTCCTTTCTCAACTTCCCTGCCAACCAACTTATTCCATAGTGGCCAACTCTAGAAGCGTCTATCTTCCTTCTAATGCATTTGTTAGATCTTGTTGAATCTTGTCAACAACACATTTCAACTTTCTGCAGATACCGTGTTTAGGCCGGCCTGCTTCCATTGCTCATCCAACTATTGACTCCGTAATCAGTAGGCCTTGGCATTTCTTGGTTGCCAATGGGCTGTGAGTCTACTCGCCAGGACTTTTCCATCTAGCCTCTAAAACCGCATCATCTATTGAAGGTCCAAGATGAGCATATTCAAAGCACATCCTTTTTCTACATCATGGATGTGAACTACATAGTCAAATCATATACACATACTGTCTATATATATCTTTCTCTCATCTCCATAGGGAAATCAACTACCACTCCTTGGAAGTTCAATGGCCTAACACTCTTGAACTAACGACCAACCTCTCAGCTTCTTTCCTCGAGTTTGAAAGTATTTTGGGCCGAAGGATCAACCCTTATTGATTCTTTATCTCCTTGGACGCCATCCTCCACTTCTTGCAGGCCCCTGGGTTCCCCTGCTGCAAATCAATTTTCGCTCTTTTTAGATGTGTTAGGTTAGGATTTAGGTTAAACTCTTAAACTAAGCTGAAAGACTTTATTAGGATCTATACTTCATAAAAAGCATAATGTTTGTATGCTTATTTTTTGCAAAAAAATTACATATATTCACTTTCAAGTTTTGACCGTGTTATTTTTTGTGCTGCTTTTGATGGCATTATTTGCATTGTTAATTTTAACTGCTTGTTTAGTGTGAGATGATTTTGAAAACTCCAAGAAATTTATAAGGTTGTATGTTCTTTTGTTTTAGGTGTTTGTGCTTCTGAGATAAACCTTGTTATTTTTTTCAATACAGCCCTGCATAGATTTTGCTTTTTAATGAAGCATATATGTTATGTCTAACCATTGAAGGCTCTTCTTTTAGAAAACAAAATTTAACATTTCATGCTTTTTTTTCTACGTTGTCCTTTTGGAGAGAATTTATATTTATTTCTACATTACTCCAGAGCCGTGAGGTTATAAATCATTATGTTATGTATTTGCAAGGTTTCTGGATCCCATATTTTATGGAGACTACCCTGCAGTTATGCGAGAAAGGCTTGGAGATCACCTTCCACAGTTCTCTCAGAGAGAGAAAAAATTACTACGAAATGCAATTGATTTTGTAGGGCTCAATCATTACACTTCAAGATTAATTGCTCATGCGACTGGTGCAACAGAGGGACCTTTTTACGAAGTACAGGAATTGGAGAGGATAGGTAACTATTTCAATAAACTCCATGTCTTTTTATGAGTGATGTAGCATCTCTAATAAAAGCCAAAGTACTTGGATGCTTAAAATTTCAAAAATAAAGTGCACAAAATCACAACTGTTTAAGAGTTTCCTCCAAAAAAAAATACTGAAATTAAATACTTAAGTGTATCTTTTTATACGCTTGTTAAAGTGTCTAGATTATTCTTATTGGTAGTAGTAACCGTGTATTAAGTATAACAGATGTCATTAGAATCAAAGCCTCTTACAAAACGCCGGCAAAATTTTCTATTATATTGCGCTATAATTTTCCATTCATAAATAGCATGCAAGATTATGATGACGAAGGTTTCCCAACCTAACTTAAAATTTTATTTCGAATTGGCCTATTTGAATTTATTTTGCTGGACTTGATGCTTGAATGTGATGGTGATAACCTTTTATCCTTTATTTTTGCTTTGAGCTAAGCTGATAAAGTTCTAATCCAACTTCATAATTCTCATGTATAGTTAACTGGCAAGGTGGCGACCTAATTGGTGAAAGAGTAAGATTTCTTACACATTGCTTTTATTTTTCTGGATAGGTTCACTGAGTTATTGTATCTATGGAAAGTAAAGAAAACTTACTGTTTGTGCTTGCCAACTTCTTTTATCAGTTTAACTTGGGTTCTCTAACTTCAGGCTGCGTCAGATTGGCTTTACATTGTTCCTTGGGGCTTGAGGAAAGTCCTTAACTACATCGCACAGAAATATAAAAATCCGCCCATCTACGTAACTGAGAATGGTGATGCTCTATAATCTAGGTGTTTTAGATTCTTCACTGTTGGTGTTTCTTACTCATTTAATGTCTGTGGACTGACTTGCAGGCATGGATGATGAAGAAAATGAAACAGCAATAATCAACGAATTTCTCAGTGATGATAAGAGAGTTGAATATTTCAAGGGCTACCTTGGTGCGGTAGCGCAAGCTATCAGGTACTTTAAATCTGTTTTAATCTCGATAATTAGCAACACTTTTTTCTCTTTTGTTTATTTCCTTCTTGAGTGTAGCATCTGAGCCTATTATTAGCAAGGCGACAGAAACTATTCTTTTCATTTTGGCCTTCTATAGGAATACCTTTTGGGTTTCAAGCATGTCAGTAGGTCACTGAGTAAAAGGGAGACACAAGATTCCTTTTTGCGGAAGCAAACATGAATCTTCATGTAAATGGTTGGACCGGGAACTAATTGTTTTTTTTTATGTAATGCTGTTAGAATGATATAGTATATGTAGATTACCAAAGGAAATTTATTATTCGTAGATCACATGTCATTAAGTATGTCAAAAAATTTGTTTATATAAACGCAAAATAATAAATATAATAATCAAAACCCAAACAATAATATAATAATTGAATAAATCAGACAATGAGATATTTGAACCATGCAAAAATAACAAACAATTACAAATTGTTCATCACAATTGAAATCTCAAGTTTGCCAAATTTAACCAAATTTGGAACATTAACAAACCAATAGTAAAACCAACTTTCTTTCTAGCTCCATCCTTGAGCTTAAATCAATGCAGCACAGGTTCCTTAGGGAGTTGCAGCACCAACCTTTGGATCCTGAATTAAACTCCTCTGTTAAGAAAGTGAATGGTTTTCTAGCCTCTTTTCAGAACAACTGGTCCTCTTGGGTTTCCCAAAGGGCCAAAGCTTGCTGGCTCTCCCAAGGGGAGGATGATTTGGGTTTCCTCTATGCTAAGATTAGAGCTAGGAAAAACACCAATTTGATTAAAGAAATCACCACTCCCCAAGGACATTTTACTTCCCATCAGGATGTTGCCTCGGCTATTATTGCTTATTTTAATGATATTTTCAACTCCCCTAATCCCAACCTTAGTCAGGATGCTTCTCTTCCAGTTGGGAACTTGGTTCCCCCCTCGCTCTTCAACTCCTTGATAGCTCCTGTCTCCAATGATGAAATCACCACTCCCGGATGGCTTTTAATTTCAATTTTGCAAAAATACATGGAATCTTATTGGGCCTAAAGTTTGTACTGCTATTAAGAGCTTCTTTAATACATGGTATCTCCCTAAGGGAGCTAAAGCTACTGTTATCACCCTTATTCCCAAGTGCTCCCATGCCTCTAACATTTCGGATTTCAGACCCATTTCTTTATGCAATGTGTTCTACAAGATAGTGGCTAAGTTACTAGCCAATAGGCTGAAATCTGTTTTGCCTTACATCATTCATGTCAGCCAAGCTGGATTTATCTCGAATAGATCTTCCACGGATAACATTCTGTTAGCTGCTGAAATTCTGAAGGAATTTAAAACAGGAAGAAACTTATTTTGTGCCAAGTTGGATATTAAGAAAGCTTTTGACTCCCTCTCGAGGGATTTCCTTATAGAGAGGCTTAAACTGAAAGGTTTTCCCGACCTTTTCATCAAATGGATCAAGGGCTGCATCACTGATGCTTATTTCTCAATTTGCATTAACGGCACTTTAGAAGGTTTCTTTAAATCCACTTTTGGGCTTAGACAGGGTTGCCCTCTTTCTCCGTTGCTCTTTTGTATTGTCATGGATGGCCTGTCTTGCTGTCTTCAGCCTTCGTTCTTCTCGGGGATTAGCTATAAAGGGATTACCATCAACCATTTAATGTATGCGGATGATCTTCTGGTCTTTGGGGCTGCCAAGATTCCTAATGCCAATAACCTTCAGAATGCACTTAAAAATTTTGCTTATTCTTCTGGATTGCATATCAATCCCAATAAGAGCTCTATTATATTCAACAGAAATATTGCCTTTGCTAGTGATATCTCGGTCGTGCTTGGGATTCATCATTTGGAGTCCTCTTTAACTTACCTAGGCCTCCCTATTTCCCCCTTCAAGCTCAAATTCTTTCATTTCCAACCTCTATTGAGTAAAGTCACTGCACTTCTTGAGGGTTGGAAAATCATATTCCTCTCCTTTGTTGTTCGTGTTCAATACTTGAAATTCACTATGGCCAACACCATTGCATATTGGATTAGGGGGGTCTATTATCCCTAAAGCTTGCCAGGCCTCTATTTCTAAGCTCTGTTCTAAATTCCTTTACCATGGTAACATTAAGGAGAAGAAGATGCATTTAATCTCTTGGAGCTGTACCGCTAGGCCTAAACACTTTGGGGGGCTCGGCATTCCTTCTCTTGAGGCTTTGTATTTTGGGGTTTCTTGTGCTTGTATCTGGCGCATTTACAGTCACAACTCCCTATTTAGCTCTTGGGTTCGTGCTAAATATCTCTCCCCTTGGAAGGTTCCGCCTCCTACGGCTTCCAAATACTGGAAACTGTTGTGCTCTACTGCCCAAAAAATCAAACCATCTATCAGGATCTTGTGGGCTCCGAAAATTCGGCCCCGGCCTCCGCCCGCTTTTTGTTTCTTCGGGGGAGTTTTAACGGATTAAGTTCCGGGGTAAATTTTGGAAGGCAGATGAGATAGTAGATAAGACACTACCCAGAGATTTCGCCCTCATTTTGCGAGGACTTTATGATCTGAGTTCTGGTTTCCTATAGGCGCAAGCCCCTATAGTTAATTACCCCTCCCGGTCACGAGAGAGAACTTCTATTAAGGCTAGTCGTCAATCAGATACGTAGAGATACGTGGATCTGGCATATAGTAGCAGCAATAGGTATTTGAAACATTGAAAGTGTTGGAGAATTTGATATTTAAAATAGAAATTTCACCATCTTGCACTTAAAGCGGATGGTGGGGGAATGGATGATAGACCCGATCAAGATCCCATGGTTCCGTCGTCCCGGGCCATCGTGGTCCCTGGTCTACTTAGTCAGAGGAGGTAGTCGACCCAACCTGACAGAAGGATCCTTGTCGGCAGCCATGGGTTGCTTCGTCCAAGGGTACCTTGTAGACCTGGGGTGAATATTTGTCTAAGGGGACAAATTTGAATCCACCTTAGCTAACATAGGGCTTTGTGCCCTATCGATCATATCCTATTGATTCATATCTCAAGGATTTGATGTCATTGGGGAGCATACGGGCTCTGGCCATAACCATAATATAATGGTGCCATTTGGCGGCGACCACCTGGTTCAGAGGGCCCCGAGTCATAACCGTTTATCCTGCAGTGCCATTTGGCGGCGAAACTGCCGGTTAGAGGACTCGTACCACGTCCTTGCTGGCAGGAGATTGTTTGAGAATGGATCCTAGTGATATTTTCGACTATGCATTAGCTCAATGTGAGCTGAAGTAAATTTCAATTTATCCACCTCGGCAAACTGTTGCGGAGGATGGATGAGTTTTGCTTTAAGTGTTTGATGGATTAAATTTTTAACTTTAAACATTTTGGAATATGGGATTTTTGGAATTTTTTGGAGATTTTGGATTTTACGAGAAATTTGGAAAGTTGGGAGGCATTTTGAAATATTTGGAATGGACCCCTCCGGTTGAGATTCACATTCAACACGGCCATCATCGGGGTAAAATGGGATCACTTAAAAAATATCTGAGGTTTGAGGGCATTTTGAAATATTTGAAGTTAACCCCTCCGGTTGAAATCTGCAATCAACGCGGCCATCATCGGGGTGTGGGGTTATTCATATTTTTTTATGTTTTGAACCTTGTCGACTCTGTCTAGTAATTGACAGAGGATCGGGTTTCATAGGCTTTGTGCCCTTTGTCAGTGAATTCACTTGATTATAGGCCTTGAAGGTCTAATATGAACATATAAAATAAATATCTCGGTCGATCTCGCGACCGTATATTTATTTAATGGTTCGAGCCGTGTCAACTCCTATCTACCTGAATAGAAGGATCGGGTTCGAACTTGAATTCACTTATTGACCCGCGCAGCATCCCTAGACGTCACGTGTATACCAATAACACGCTCGCCGGGGCCCATGCGGGTATTCAGTATATCCCCTTATGTGTACCTATATGTATACATATTATGGTGCATGTGCGGGGGACTATCATTTGAATGCAGCATTCTGTTTTAGAAGCTCGTAGACGCCTTCTGTCTGCTTGTACGAGTGTTGCAGATCCGGTGGCGTGGGGTTATACGATCTCCCCTACTGCTGCTTGTAGGCAGATAGATGTTTTCATTCATGGATTAGAATTGACTTCAGGATACTGCATTTACTGAAGTCTTTCTGCATCTACCCACAAGTGACATATTTTACATACATCTGTATTCGTAGAGAGATTGTATGTATTGCAGATCTTCCTTTTACTTGTAGAGGTCTGATGTATTCGCTTGATGCTGAATGGTGATTGACTACAAGAGCATTACATTATTCACCACTCTTGCTGCATAGCATTGTAGGTGTTTGCATTCATCACTGGCCTTCTTACGCCTGACAAGTAGTGAATGGTTGTATTTGCTTGTGTCTCTTTCTTTGTTATCGTGAACCGGAGCATTGTATGCGATGCAAAACTTCCATCACCACCTTTCTAATTCATAGATCAATTGTTGTATGCATGAGGAGATCATTACAACAATTTGTGGGAGCTCACAAGTAGGTTATAACATGGTCTCTACTCGTGTTAGTAAGAAGTTTATTGTGCTCGTTATGCTTTTCTCCATGTAAGCTTGTAGGAAGTCTTATTGCTTTCATTAGGGGTCGTTTCATAAAGGTTAGTATATCATTTGAGGAGCTCTTCTTTGTTGGTGCCTTCGAACTCTCTTCACAAATTTATAAGTTAACCAATATGAACATCGGAGGCTTCATGCTACTTGTGATCATGTATTTGGAGATCTTCAATATTTGTGCATTGTAATCATCTCAAGTGGAGATCAATTAGTGGAACTTTCATTATCATCCATGAATGAGCAGTGTTTATAGGATCTTTATAGGTATTATCCTTAAGTTCTTCGCATAACATATTGCATGATTTCGCCATTCGTTATGACTACATCCATTTGCTTTTGAGCATGATTGAAATGATCATCACAATTTAATTATCATTATTAAGGAATCTCATGTCAAAGCTTGTAATCAATTTATGCGTGAGAGGCCCTTTTTCATTCCAGTTCGAGTCCACTTTGTTTGATCTTTGTATTCAATTCGGTCCAGGTCCTTGCAATTCAAGTCTTACTCATTTGATGTTCAAATCAAATCCGAGTCATCTTGGTCCAAATCAAGTTTTGGTTTGAGTATAAATGTTCAAGTTCAAGTTCATTTCAAGTCCTTGTTCATCTTCGACTAACTTTCAAATCAAGTTCAAATTCTTGCTCATAGTCTTCTGTATTCGTTCGAGTCTCCTGTAGTCGAATTTGCAAGCTCTTTCGTTTGTGCTAAAATTGTTCGAGTCATGACTCACTACACTTAGTTCATTCAATCAAATTTGATTTAAGTTTATGTTCATATTATGTTCATTCGAGTCCAAATTAGGTCCAAGTGCGGTCTTCTGTTCACCCGAAATTTCGGCAGTATTCCGGCATCTCCCCCGTTTAGGGGAAATTACGGAAAACTGGGCCTTTTCCACCACGCTACTAGAGCGTGTATGGTAGGTGTCCTTGGACACCGGGCCGTACATCTTTTCATCCCACCACGCTACAAGAGCGTGTATGGGGTCTTCCAGAAGTAACCGTTCGAGAACACAAGTGACTCCCCACCACGCTACAAAAGCGTGTATAGGGCTTACCCACCTCGCCGTATGCGTCGCACCGGGTTCCCTCCTACCGTGCTACGAGAGCGCGTATAGGTGGTTCTCCGGTCCGCCGCGAACGTCGAAGATGGGATTTTGGGTGATTACCCGTCTCGTTGTAGGCACTGCACCGGATTACCTCCCACCGTGCTACGAGAGCGCGTATAGGGGGTTCTCCGGTCCACCGTGAACGACGAGAACAAGTTTTCGGAGTTTTAGGGTTGAGGGGTTATACCTTTGTGGTGTCGGCGATTGTTGAGGCTCGTGGATTGAGGGAAGAGGAGGAATGGAAGAGCACCCTCTCTCTTCTTTGTTGTGTTAATTAATTATAGTTAATTTTAATCAATAATAATTAGTTATAATTAATAATAATTAATTAATATCAATGCACTAATTATAAATGATTATATTTAATTATAACTAATTTATGATTAATTAAGATTAATTATAATTAAAAATAAGTAATCATAATTAAATTCAATTAATTATGATTAATTTATAATTAATTAACAACTAATTATAATTAAAAAAATCAATCATAATTAAATTTAATTAATTATAATTAATTTACAATAATAATAATTAATTAAAATTAAAAGTAACTAATTATAATTAAATTCAATTAATTATAATTAATTTAAACAGATAAAATAAATATATAAAAAAAATCAACAAAATTTATACAAGATTTGAGCCGGATTATCATAGGATTTGAGCTAAATCTTAATAAACAAGCATGTAAATCCTCCCTTTTCCTCTTCTAAGCTCGGTGGGTTAACGGGATCAAGCCGAGGAAGCACGAATGGAAGAAAAATGACTACCTTCGCATAAAATAAACTCCAATCGTTATTTCCGATCCAACTGGGAGGAAAGTCTTCGAAGGAGGCGGAGTCGGCGACACAGAGGAGTCGGGATCACGTCGTGGCTTCCGATCCGACGCCAAGGGAAGGGAATGTCGTCGGAGGAGCGGGAGGAGGCGTCGGGTAGAGGTAGGGATAAAGCCCTATTTCTCTCTCTCTCTCTCTAGGCCGAGGGATCGGGCAAGGATCGGAAGGTGGAGAGGGTTTCCGGCTGAGGTGTGGAGGTTTTGGCTTGAAGAAATGGAGAGGTAGAGGGATCGGGGTCGGTCGAGCTTGGGTTCGTGAGATCCAGGCGTCGGGGTGCTTCCGATCGGACAGGGCTTGGAGTTGGCGGGAGCTAGGAGGAGGAAATGGCGAATGGGAATAGTAGCGAGAGGGGGAGTGCGAATGTGAGAGTCGAGAGCTTCGCAAGTTCTCATTTTAAAGGCGACGAGGGCTGTTTGACCGAGGCGAGCGCGGGATTTTTGCGTGCCCTGCTCTGAAACGGCGCCGTTTGCAGGGGATGGGGACTGTAGCAGGCGGCTGATTTCGACAGGATTTCGGCAGGATCTCGGTATGGGTCCGACAGAGCAGGTATGCAAGATATTTTTTTATTCGATTTTTTTTGTATGTTGTGGAGGTCAACAGATCTCGGTGGCTCCCCTTTGCCTTTTCTCTATGTACTGGGATCCTTGGTGTAATGGCCAAACCTTGACAGAAATTTTTGCGGGTTTGAGAAGTTCTCATCTTACTGTCAGTGAATTCATTAGAAATGGTCATTGGTCCCTTCCTGAAGATTTCCCTGAATCCCTGCGTCAGGCCATAAATGGGATTAGCATTTTGGAGCAACCAGTTTTATGTTTGGATGGCTCCAACCACCCTTTAGGCAGTTCACTGATTTATTCTTCGCTCACTTAAGTAAAGTTACTTGCGATAAATTCATTTGGCACAAGAGGTCCCCCCTCAGATTCTCTTGCTATGCTTGGATGGCTGTACTGGGAAAGCTTAAGTGCGTTGATATCCTCATTGCTAGGGGCCTTCCGGTTAACCCGATATGTTCTTTCTGTCATGGGTCTCTGGAATCCCACCAACACCTATTTTTTGACTGTGATTACTCATTCCTGATGCTAATGGAATTACTCCCTGCTTTCAATTCCTTTCTGCTTAGGCTGACCATTTTGCAAGCTTTTGAATTTCTGGAAGGCATGCCTCATTTTCAATAGATTGGAGAAAAACTTTTGTTTCCTTCTATTGAACTACATCATTTATCATCTCTGGAGGGAAAGAAACAATCATTGTTTCTCTAATTCTTGGTCTGACCCTTCATCATTTTTGCGATTAAAGTGGCGGTTACAGCTAAACTTAAGAGGTGGAATAATGTGGATAGGCTCAAAGAGAAATTTACAGGGGTCTTTTAGTTATCTGCTGGCTTTCTGGCTTTGCGACTTCATCAGTTTTAGTTTTGCATGGATGATGATGACCTAGGTTAGCTCCTGACAGGTCTTTTTGTTGCTGCCTGCTCCCTTTGTGATGGCCCTACGCCTACTGGTTTGTCCTTGGTAGGCCTGTGGCAACCATGGGACTTCGACTGCTCTGCTTTCTCTGCCAATTCCTGATTTAAGTTGATGTTTTGTATTCTTGAGCTAACCTGTTAACCTGAGTCCTTTTTTTGATCCCTCCCCATTTTGTTTTTTCTGGGGTTGTGTGCTTTTCCTTTTCTATAGTTTGCTTTTTTCCTTTCTTACTTATTATTGGTAATTGTTTTGTTTTCAATACATGGGCTTTTGCTCCAAATTTTCCAAAAAAAAAAAAATATGTTACAAGAAAAAAGATCAAGCAAAAAATAGACAACAACAACAACAAGCCTTTATCCCACTATGCGGGGTCGGCTACATGAATCCTTTTTCTCTATTGTGTTCAAATTCTCATTTAAATCTAATAAAGAAAGGTCATTTCTAACATTTTCTAACCAAGTCTTTTTAGGTCTACTTCTACCTTTCTTTACATAAGTCAAATCTAATACATCTAATTTCCTAACCGGGTCATCGGAAGGTCGCTGTTTTATGTGACCAAACCATCTAAGGCAACTCTCTCTAATCTTATCTTCCACTAGAGCTACCCCAACCTTCTCACGTATATGCTCATTTCGTATCCTGTCTCTAAGAGTAAAGCCACTCATCCACCTAAGCATCCTTATCTCTGCAACACTTAACTTAACATTATGCTTCTCTTTTAATGGCCAGCATTCTGCACCATAAAGCATTGCAGGTCTAACCACCATCTTATATAATATTCCCTTAAGTTTGAGGGGGACTTTTCTATCACACAAGTACGATGCATTCCTCCACTTCAACCATCCAATTTGAATTCTACTAATAATATCCCCATCTATTTCACCATCACTCTGAACAATAAACCCAAGATATCTACAACGTACACACTTATTAATGACTTGATTACCCAAAGTCACAATCCTCCCACTAAAACTATTATTACTAAAATTACATTCCATATATTAAATTTTAGATCTACTCAAACGAAAGCCTTTAGACTCTAAGGTTGACCTCCATAATTCAAGTTTACCTTCAAACCCCTCTCTAGTCTTATCAACAAAAAGAATATCATCAGCAAAAAGCATACACTAGGGTACAACCTCTTGCAAATGTCTATGATAGAAAATACTTGAGTTCGCAAGTAACCCTAAGGGGAATACTTGAGTTTGCAAGCAAACCTATCACTAATTGGTGAAAACAGCGAGAATAATGCAAAATCTGGGTGAAATCAACCCCAAAATGATGGATTGCAATAAGAGAATCAAAGCCAAACAAACACGAAAGTAAGATACAAGTGATCCTCAATTCGAGAGGAGGATCATCTCTCCTAAATCTCTAGACAAGGCAGTCTAGAGCCCAAGACACCAAGGAACTTCAATAGAAATCAAATCAAGCCTCCCCTAACCCTAAAACACCTCATGCTATTTAATACATAAACTTTCCAAATCAATTTTCCCTCCAAAGCCCTAGCCGCCCCCTCCTTTTCTAATTTGAACTCAATTGGAATAGTGGGACCCACTATTGTGGGCGGCAAGCATAGAGGAGGCGGGCTACAAACAAAAACCGGCCCTAGACGGGCCGGTTCAGGAGGAACCGGCCTATCAGTCTAGTGAGAACATCCATGACTAAAGCAAAAAATATGGGCTTAAGGTTGATCCTTGATGTAATCCAACTGAAATAGAAAAATACTTGGTCAAACCACCTTGTGTTTGAACACAAGTAATAGCTCATGTATGCATATCCTTAATGACTTGAATATAAGCATTATTAACCCCTTTCTTATGTAGAACTCTCCATAGCACATCTCTTAGAACTTTATCATATGCTTTCTCTAAATCAATAAAAATCATATGTAGATCCTCCTTATTCTCTCTATACTTCTCCATCAAACCTCTCAATAAATGTATAGCTTCCACAGTAGACGTACCTTACTTGAATCCAAATTGATTTTGAGATTAATGTGGCGCCACAACCTATGCTCCATAACTCTCTCCCATAGTTTTAAACTATGACACATTAAATTAATTCATTTATAATTCGCACAATCTTTTTTTTTTATATAATTCGCACAATCTTGTGCATCACCTTTATTCTTAAAAATAAGAATTATTACACTCATTCTCCACTCATCTGGCATCTTTTTAGTCTTCAAAATAATATTAATAAGTTTAGTAAGCCAAGAAATTCCTTCATCTCCTAAGCATTTCCACACCTCTATTGGAATATCATCAGGTCCAACAGCTTTTTCACACTTCATTTTCTTTAAAGCCTCTTAAATTTCGGTTTTACTAATACACCGATAAAAGCAAAAATCTTTATTTTCATTTAGTGTGCTAAGGTCATTAAAGTCAATCGCATTCTCATAATCTTCATTGAAAAGTTTAGCAAAATATCTCATCTAAAAGTATTTTTTGATCTTCATCCTTAATACACTTCACTTGAGTTAAATCCTTACCACTCTTCTTTGTTTAGCTAACTTATACATATATCTTTCACCCTCATTAGTATTTAATCTATTATATAAATCATTAAAAGTTAAAATCTTTATATTGCAAATTGCTTTCTTAGACTCCTTACAAGTCTCTTTATTTCTTTCCCAATTATCAAAATTTGTACAACTAAACCAATTTTTATAACAAATCTTTTTATTTTTTATCTTTTATTGCACATTTTAATTCCACCACCAACTATTTTAAAATATTTAAGACTCGCATCAGTTTAAGGAGATGGTTTCCCTTTAAAAATTAGGTCATGAAAACATGCACCAACTTCAAACCTATAAAAGTATTGTCAGAAAATCGTGAAATCACATGAATATCACATCACCACAATACTCGCACCCATCATGGTAAGGATAATCACGAGAAACTACATTAGAATACTTGTTAAGCTAAATTTGAATAAAATCAAGAACACTACCAATCAATAATAAAATATCAAAAAATAGGTTTAAAAAAGAATTTACCAAAATTAAGAATTATAAGCTTCACACTAATATAAAAAAGATAATTCGCTCTGGAATTACAAAGTGAATACTTTTCCATTTCAACTTGATGGCTTTGTAAACATTACATTAACCGACTTTAAACCTATGACCCGCTGTTCATTGAAATAACTTTTTACGGATGAGTATTTACTACTGTACAGATCATAAAAAATGCAAAAAAAAAAAAAGTACTTAACTACGAGCTCTTAAAAGGGCTCGTTTTTTTCTTTCCTGTCGTATCTCAAAATTAATTAATTTTATAAATTCTTTTATTTAACGAGTTAATACAAACAAATTTTATTTGATTGTATCAGACAAGATTTATTTATATATATATATATTTATGAGGACTCACTTTTTGACTCCACAAATAAACGAGTGGATTATAAATGAGCATTTCTTAAACTATAAACAGTAGTTAACGAGTCAACAATGTGTGGTTGCTTTACTTGAGACTTGTTTACATCACTATTATTTTTGTTGGGTACAACTTTTTTTATTATTTTTAAAATAATTTGAGTTAAAAAGAATTTTGAACTAAAAATATTTATTTTGTACTAAAAATTTATTTTAGAAAACAGTCAAAAAAAAACTGTGCCAAACAAAATTTATGTTTACATTGGCAATGCATCACAATGAATATTGAATATTTCTTATAATGCCTAACCAATCTATTCATTCCCTTCAGGGACGGTGTGGATATCCGCGGATATTTTGCATGGTCTTTATTAGACAATTTCGAGTGGGCCCAGGGATACACTAAGCGGTTCGGGCTTGTGTACGTGGACTACAAAGACGGACTTAAAAGGTACCCAAAGTCATCTGCTCTCTGGTTTTCCCATTTCTTGAAGGGCAAATCGGTCCATGATTTCGTCGGCGAGAACTGAACCACATGGATCCGTCAATTTTACCTCGGTAATAATTTTACTTCAACTCAATAACTTTTTTATTCTCATTTTGTCGTATATTCAACTGATTTGTCTGCTTTTAATTATTTGGTCCAATTTTAGATGAAAATAAAAACTTTATCTTTTTTTAATTAAATATTATAGTATTTAGAACCTTTCAGCGTTTTGATTGGAGTGCCTCGAACCACTGGCGATTAAAATCCTGTGAGTTCCAAGTTTGCTGAAGGTATTGACTTAAAATTGTAGCTGAAAGTTGTGCCGAAATATATGTAAAATTACCTAAATAGTTATTTTTATTTTTTAGCTCGGGAATAGAAAAAAGTCTATGATGAACCTGTAGGTATATAATCTTGGTAAACTAAAAGTGTAATATAATAATTGAGTTATAATTACATAGTAAGAACTACAGAATTTAAATCTATGATTTAGTTTTCTTTAAACACATGAATATTATAAAAAGAGTTGATTTAAATAATTTATTTGTTCTTTTTTCGGTCAAATACATAATTAATTTGATGTGATGTGATGTGCCGGAGAAAAATTTTGTTCTACACATATTGAATTTCGATTATTTTGATATTATAAATTTTATATGCGTCATATTTTTGTAATTGATTGCTTTCGGCCTTTAGTATATTTCAGTGATCATCATCATAGTTTAATGGTTGGAGGTGAGTACAATGGTCCCCAGGGACGTGCGTCTTTCTGGCCCGGTCTTGCTGTCTACCGGTAGAGTTGGCCCAATTTAGCTATTTGACGATGGATAGGTACTTGTGTCATAATTCTACTCAAAAATTGAATCATAATAGCTTCAATTGAAATAGTTGAGCTGCAAAGCATTTGCTGCAAATAAATTTAAAACTGATTATTTGTATATTTCTATAAGTGTTTTTGTGTATGAGTTTCTGCATATCAGCATATATGTGATGATAGAATTTTCATTGGTAATACAATGCTATTGTCGAATATGGTATCAAAATCATTGATGTTTATTAATAATCTTAAAATTATTTTTATATTTCTAAGATAATTTTGATTTTAGATTAAATTGGCTAGTTAGTTGGCTCTAACTTCATTCCAAAGCAAAACTTGGCCTTATTTAACGTCTGATGACCTTTGGTAAAGTGCTTCAAGGGTCCATGTAGCCATTATGCTCACCCGCTTAGCACTAGGAGGGGTTCTACATCGCGTGCAAAAGTGTGAATTTACTTTTAAGATGCCCATTCTCAGCGCTTTAGCCTTTAGGGAGCATTAGCAAATAGCAATGGCTGTTAGTGGGCCCTTTTTCATTTTTAAGGAGTTTAAGTCCCGGTAAAAGTTTATTGTAGATTTTCTGATTTACTTTAATTTCAACTCAAAACCTATCATTATTTTTTTTTCAGGAATATATTGACTTCTTTATGAAATATATTTTTGACATTTATTGTATAAATATTTCAGTGTGATTGACTGATGAATACTTTTCATATTCTGGAGCGTCCTGACTGCTGAGAGATTAAGGCTTCGTTTGGGACGGTTTTTTTACTGCTTCTTAAAGCAACTTTCGAGTACAAAAATTTTAACTTTTGTACTGAAAAGTTGTTTTAAGAAGCAGTAAGAAAGCCGTCACAAACGAAGCCTAACTCAATATTCACAGAAAATACATTTAAGCTTATTATTCGTTCAAGCACATGTTATTTTACACTATAAATGATTAATCTATAGCTCCTTGCATTCTGTACCAAACCAGAATATATGCATGAAATATCATCCATGCTACAATATTCTTTCTTCACTCTTTTATGAGCTAATGTTCTTATTTTGCTTTTTAATTTTGGCTTTGTTTGGGACGATAATATATTGAGTAGAGGCTGTCAGATCTTCAAAAATAAAAAATAATAATAATAAAATTCAAATTTGTTATATATTAAGGAAATATAATGTCATAACTTATACTCAATTATTACATTATACCTGTATTATCAGATTTAATTAGTACAAAGCTGGAGAAAATATTGTTAGAAATGGAAGCCAGTTAAGATACTACTTAGCTAGCTAGCTAGCTGTTACCATGTGTGTTAACTAACCAAGTTTATGCATTTTGTCGCATGCTAGGTGGCTATAAAGTTTTTATTTTTATATACTAATTTTTATCGAATGCCGTCTAACGCTTGTAAATATATATATATATATATATATATATATATATATATATATATATATATATATATATACAATAATCTAAAAAAATATGCATAATTACATTAAAAATAAATTTTAAATATTTTTTCTTGTAATATAAAATCCACCAATATTGTGATATAGATTTTTTTATCAACACGTGGAGAGCCAATATTCTCTTCTTGAAAATAAAATATTACACAGCTCACCTTGGCCTGTTGGTTGGGAGCTTAGGCTACCAATTAAGAGGTCTTAGGTTCGAGTCTTTGTGTATGTGTTGTGTGTATGAGTCTGCCTTAATTGGCCTAAATGTCCCCAAAAAAAAAAAAAATATTATATTACTAAAGTATTATGATTTTCAGAAAAAAAAAAGTTATGAATTTATGATATGACAGTATTACATTAATTTGTGTGGAAAATAGTATTACATTAAATAAAATTATTGTAGCTCAAATCCAATCAATCAATCATAAAGGTGCTGATTCTTAATTATGAACGCATCATCCATTCAAATACTGAATACTTTAAGAAAAATAATGCTCGTTTTCCAAATTAATTTTATATCTAAATTACTATAGTATCAACTGCTTCAATAAATATAAATAAAATGTATTTCATATAAGAATTAAAAAATATCTTAGTTAAAATAAGATGAAATATATTAATCAGTTGAAATATCTTATATTTGAGTGAAATAAAAATCTTAATTTTTTCATCAAAAACAGTGAAAACATAGAAATTGAACATTTATTTTTCACTAAAAATTCATATCACATTTGCATGATATTATTATCAATATAAATTAATATATCTGAAGCATAATTTTCTTTAATATAAGAAACTAATCAACAATGAGCATGTGATCCTCTACAGTTTTCAACTGTTAATTATATCAACAGGTAAGCTACATATATTTTTAAATTCATTAATTTTTATTAAAACGAGCAGGTCTCTTCATGCAAAATAATGACGCTCCCATAGCCACCAAACTTATATCATTATATAATAATTGACTAAAAATTAGATAAAAACACTCTAAGTTTAGCTTCCAGGAGACAAATCAAAAAAAATTTATGCAAAAAAAGGTTAAAATTATTTTAATCAATTTTTTAATTATATATATACATATTGAAATCTCATGAATTTTTTTGCAAAAAATAAATAAACTTCCCAACGAATCATGGATTTTTGTGCAAGAAAATAATTAAGAACTTATTACTTGCTGTAAAATAATTAAGTGGCGAGTTTTTGCAGAGTAACATTGGGATCTGAGAGCGATTCCACTGAGTGAAAAAAGCAAAGTGGGGTAGATCAGCTCTGTTGTAGTAACAGCAAACACTTAAGTCACGGTCAAATCATGATTACTTTTAAAATTAGTTTTTAATAAAGATATTTATTTTAATTTATTAAATTTCATTATTTGGACTCATGTTTTTATTTATTTATTTATTAATTGTCTGAAGAATCAAAAGTGCCTTTGAAAAATATTTTGTAAAGTCGTGAAAGCTCAAATCTCTGTTTAATGGGGCCAATAAAAGAAAATCACGTTGCAATCAATAATCATTTATAACAACAAATGAAAAGGATATTGACCACTCTTATTATTTCATTTGATTTTATGTTCTTTTTATTAAAAAAAGGTCACTTTTATGACATAAATTATTTACAATAATAATCCAAATATTTTATATCTTCCAATAAAAAAATTTCAATTCAAATAATTTATTAAATAGAAAAAACTTGAAATAATAATTATTATATTATCCACTGATTTTTATTTAAATGTATTTAATTTATACATTAAAATAAATAGTTAATTTAGTTGATAAAAATTTATAAAACTATTATTGAATTTTGAGAAATTAAAATTTTATGTATATCGATATTAAAAGTAACAATTTGTTCGTAAGATTTTTCAAAAACCCTAAACAAATAAAGCAGTCTAAAGTTTATGGTCCAATAGCAATAATTAATAAAGAGTAAAGCTTTTGTTAGTGAGGGAAATGCTGCCTGTTACTTAAGGCTAATAATCTCTCTCTTTCTCTCTCTCTCTCTCTCTCTCTCCCCCTCCTTTCACCGACAAGCATCTCTGTCAAACTTCTTTCTCTCTCTTCTGCTCTTTGCAACTATGCTTACTCTCTCTTCTTCCTCCGCCTTCGTCGTCGTCCTCCTCCTCTTCCTCATCTCGGCCACCCACTGCCGAAAGCTTCTCCAAGATCCTTTCTTTCCGGCAACTCACTCGCCGCCGCCAGCAAAACCCCCCGCCGTTCCCTTCACCAAATACCCTTTCACCTCCGAATCCCCGCCTTTTTTCCCCCAATTCCCTTCCCCTCCTCCCCCTTTTTCCGCTTCTAACCAACCCACGTTTCCCGCCAACATCTCTTCCCTTGTTTTCCCCAACTCTTCCACCTCTGCTCCACGCCGTTCCTCGTCCTCTGCCAAGCTTGCCGTTGTCATCCTCCTCCCTCTACTTGCTTTCGCTATCTTCTCCCTGTCCCTCGTCTTTTTCCTCCGCCGTCGCTCCCGCGGTAGCACTCAACCCCCTCTTCCCGAAAAGACCTGCTTCTTCCCTCCCAACTACCACTCTTCCTCCTCCTCCTCCTCTTCCAACGGCGGCTCAGCCGGGGGCTCGCCTGAGCTCCGTCCGCTGCCTCCTCTGTCGAGGAAGCTCCATCACAACAATGCCGATGGACGGTGCTCGTCGCCGTCGGAGGAGGAGTTCTACTCGCCGAGGAATTCTTCGTTGGGAAGGGGTTCGAGCTCCCAAAAGGAATTTACGCCGGCGGCGATGGAGACATGTGGGTCGGGGAACGAGACATTGAGTACTACGCCATCATATCCTTCCTCGAGTTTCGAATCTCGTTCGCCGTCGGTGCTGTCGCCTCCGTTGGGTTGGAGCCCGGAGAAATCGAGGTCGAAGTCTGTAAAGTCAAGATCTAGTAGTGGAGGCTTTAGGGACGCTGGATTGAGTTTACCGGAAATGGCACCACCAACAATTCCCGAGCTGGTGGATCCTTCTACACTGAAGGGAGAAACCCCAACCCCACCTTCTCCGATTTCTTCTCCGGTTGAGAAGAAGTCAGATCTGGACTCAAATGAAGTAATAATTCCCTTACAGAAGGAAAAAATTTCATCTTTTGAAAACCTTCAATCTCAGGAGAGAAACGGGGAGGTTGAAGCTAAGCCATTGAAAGCTACGACACCGCCTCCGCCGCCGCCGCCACCACCGCCGCCACGCGCTGGATATTGGGAGAGTAAAATAAGAAGACCTCTGTTGAACAATCCACCTTCTTCTCTTGTGTCTCCAAATCCGATTGAATCTAACAATGTCAAAGGCACAGACTTCGATTTAGAGAATCAAGAGAAGAATGACGAGACCTCTCGGCCCAAACTGAAGCCTTTGCATTGGGATAAAGTGAGAGCTAGCTCGGATCGAGCAATGGTGTGGGATCAGCTCAAATCAAGCTCTTTCCAGTAAGAATTTGAACAACTTTTTCTATTTAATTTCCGGTTGAATTTCTTCAGTAGATTGTTCTTTGTTTCTCTTATAAATTGAAGCTATTTTCTTTTGTTTTTTCAGGGTTAATGAGGAGATGATTGAGTCCTTGTTTGTCTGTAATGGAACTAACAACAAATCAAAGGAGACAAACAAGCAGCAAGCACTTCCTTTGCCCAAACAAGAGAACAGAGTTCTTGATCCAAAGAAGTCTCAGAACATTGCCATTCTTCTAAGAGCATTAAATGTTACAAAGGAAGAGGTCTGTGAGGCCTTGTTAGAAGGTGATAATCATAACCTGTTTAATCTACATCATTAACTTCACGAGATAAATTAAGTCCTGCCATGTCTAATCTTGCCTTACACATTCTCTATTATTTTCTTTGTTTTGAAGAGAAGTGAATGAGCTTGCAGTTGCTAGAGCACCTTCTAGATGCTTTAGGCAAATCTTGATCTTAAATAGGTCATGATTTTAGACTAATTCCCTGGCTTTTCTTACAAAGCTGGTTTCTTGCTCTTAGGATGTTGGGAATAGGTTCAGGAGCTTTTTTTAAATCACCAAAGAGTAAATCTATAGAAGAAAATTAATCACACTAAAATTTTTATACAAGTTTGCCTAATTGATGGTTATTCCCTATTGTTGCCATAATATGTTTCATTATGATGATGATGATAAAGATTTCAGAAGGGAATTTCATAGCCTCTCTTTTACTGCACTTTTCTAATATCTTTTGTCTACAAATAATGACGTTTCTTCTATAATGAAAATAATAATAATAATAATAATAAGCCAATCGATATTACATGGGAAATTCTCAAAATAGCTTGATGAAATAACTCTCAAATATTGGATTTCCTTAACAAGCCGTGCACATTGAATTTGCATAAGATATTTTTGGTAGGGCGTCAATTAGGCTCTACAACTTAACACACGAAACTACTAGAAAACTACTAGCACTTTAAGAGTTGTATTCTATTCTATTTTCCCCTCATTTCTTGGAGTAGCTCCAGGCAGATAAGATTAGAGAGAGTCGCCTTAGATGGTTTGGTCACATAAAACGGCAGCCTTCCGATGACCTAGTTAGGAGAGTGGATCTATTAGATTTAACCTATGTTAAAGAAAGGTAGAGGTAGACCTAAAAAGACTTGGTTAGAAAATATTAGAAATGATCTTTCTTTATTAGATCTAGATGAGAATTTAACTCTTAACCGAACACAATGGAGAAAAAGGATTCATGTAGCCGACCCCACGTAGTGGGATAAAGGCTTGATGTTGTTGTTATTATTATTGTTGTCTTGAATCTCCATCAATCAAATGCGCCTAATTGAAATCACAGCTTCATGCCCAACTTGCCTGATTTTGATATTGTATGTTATGTTGTTGAAAGAAACTTGGATCAATTTGTAGATATCATTGAACAGTCTATACTTGTGAAGAGTTGCTTTAACTTGAGTAAAGACCTTAACGAAGTTCTATGGCATGTTAGGGCCGGCTGGATTCCATGCATGAGGCTCCCTCTAATATGAGGGTGGACCAAGGTTTTGATTTGTGCAACTAATATTGAGAATGTATAAAAGACTAGTTCTATGATTTGAATTCATGAACCTTTTAAAATACCCAACTCTAGTTTGTGTTGTTTAAATTGTTACTTGTTTTGTTCTCCTATAACTTTTACGCCTCTGGTTTGATTGTGTAGAACATTTTGGTGAATTTTGAGCAGGAAATACTGAGAACTTGGGAAGTGAACTTTTGGACACGCTCCTAAAGATGGCACCTAACAAAGAGGAAGAGGCTAAATTGAGAGAATACAAGGATGACTCCCCAGTCAAGCTTGGTCCAGCTGAAAAGTTTCTCAAGGCATTGCTTGATATTCCTTTTGCATTCAAGAGAGTTGATGCAATGCTTTACATCATTAATTTTGATTCTGAAGTCAATTACCTTAAAAAGTCTTTTGAAACTCTTGAAGTAAGCTCTCTCTCTCTCTCTCTCTCTCTCTCTCTCTTCTAGACTAGTTTCTAACAAGTTATGTTTTCATGAAGATAACATAATCTTCAACAAAGAACAGACATTATATTCATTAACAAGAAAAATGTATTGAAATATCATATTTCCATGAAGTGAAGTTTTGATAGGCTATATTGCTTCATCTATAAAAATCACAGACATTCTTAATTTTGGTGGTGTATATATAGAACTTAGAACCTTATTTTAACACTGTACAACTGATCAAACAAGTTGCCAGATGATTCCTATTATAAAGCCACTGTCATCTCAAGAGCCAGAAAACAAAAAATATAACTTGTTCTGTATTCAGGTGGCCTGTGAAGAGCTAAGGAGCAGCAGGCTATTCCTCAAGTTGCTTGAGGCAGTTCTGAAGACTGGAAATCGTATGAATGTTGGAACCAATCGTGGCGATGCTCGATCTTTTAAGCTCGACACCCTTCTTAAACTCGTCGATGTCAAGGGAACAGATGGCAAGACAACCCTCCTGCATTTTGTGGTCCAGGAGGTGATCAGAGCCGAGGGTTCTCGCCTCTCCGCTTCCACCCTATCCACCGCCAAAACCCAACCAAACACACTCCGCGATGATCTAGAGTGCCAGCGATGTGGTCTCCAAGTTGTCGCCGGCCTGGGTGGCGAACTCAGCAATGTGAAGAAGTCTGCTTCGATGGACTCCGAGGTTCTCAGCAGCTATGTCTCGAAACTTGCCGGCGGAATCAGTAAGATAGGGGATGTCCTGAAGCTAACTGGAGATGGAGATAGCAGTTGCCAAAGGTTCAATGAAGCAATGAGAAGCTTCATGAAGAAGGCCGAGGATCAGATTATAAAGGTCCAGGCTCAGGAGAGTGTAGCACTGTCATTAGTCAAGGAGATAACCGAGTACTTCCATGGAAACTCGGCCAAGGAAGAAGCTCATCCTTTTAGAATTTTCATGGTTGTCAGGGATTTCTTATCCATCCTCGATCAGGTCTGTAAGGAAGTCGGGAAGATCACCGAGCGAACCATTGCTAGCTCGGCACGCCAATTTCCCGTACCGGTTAACCCAACTCTGCCTTCCCTGTTCCCTAAACTTCGAGCTTTGAGGCCTGAAAGCTCCGACGATGAGGGCTCGGCATCGCCATTGTCATCGTAGTGGTTACGAAGACATCATCCAGGAGGCCTCTCTGAGGCAAAATTTTGCTGGTTATGAGCTAGAAAGCCAGCAGGGTCTTTGTTAGATTCCTGGTTATTTATAATTTTTTTTTTTTTGTTGCCTGTAAAATTAATGTAAAAGATCTTCAAATTCTTTATGGTAATATATATGTAGAGGGAGAAATAAAAATTTTAAGTGCAGATGGCAATAATCTGGTTGGATGATCAGGCTGGCTATCAGCCATAGGATTGTATGTCTCCTTCCCTTTTTTTTCTCTTCGTATTTGCTTATGTTTTCTCTGTGTGCTTTAATTTTATGCAAAGAATTGCTGCAGATGAGAAAGAGTAGAATAATTAGAATAAAATATGGGTTTAGGATAAATAATAAGACGGCATATATATTTCTTTCTTGCTTGCTTGATTGCTTTCTAAGTGCCGACCGAAGAGCAGGCATAAATTTATAAGGGTTTGTTTTGTTGTCTGTCCATCCCATAGAAAAATTATTGGGTTCGGAGTCCGAACGTAGCTCTACATCCGGACTCCAATCAATAATAGACATGTTTTTTTTTTTTTGAATATCTTTAATTTATCCACATAAAATTATTTGCTTACAACGACCTGGTGCGACTTTGAAATTAGCTTGTTAATGAAAAGGGAAAAAAAACAAGTGTTACTTAGGCTTCAAATTGATTATGAACTCATTTAAATATCATCAACATTTTAAAATATTCTACCATATATATATAACCGTGTTAACCCTCCCTCGATTTATATAAAAAGATTTTAACTTGTTTAATGTAAAGCAATACAATTACTTTATTGTGATAGCTCTATGAGAGTTTCATTTTTAAGGCCACAATAATATTTTTATATAACTATTGCTTTTTTTTCTTTTTTTATTTACAAAATTTTATGATGAAAATTATTTTTAAAAATCAAATTTACTAAAATGCAAGAAATGCACAAAACCTTAGTCGCATTATTCCAGAATCCAGATCCACACAGCCCTTTTATTCCCTCACAACACAAAGCAACTATTCAAGTGCTCGCAAGTCTAAATAACTACATGCAGATGTTACCCTGTGCTACACAGCCGTAGATACTTAGGATTCCTTACAAGTTCAAAGATAGTCAACTGAAAACATGTTCAACCAACCAAAACACAATATTTTAAAAAATAAATAAATAAATAAAGAAGATAGGCTCGACCAAGGAATTGGTGGATATAAGTTATTTGAAGCCAAAAAACATGGAATTTGTAATCCATTTACTTCTCAAGACGCTGAAGAACAGATTCAGCAAAAATCTGTTGCCTGAAACAGTAAGCAGCAAAATAAATATCAATTCAGTCAGGAAACAGCATTATATGGGTTGGAGAGCAAATTTAGATATATGTAAGTGAGTTGAACCACCTCATAAGCTGGCTCATTAATAAGCTCATCAAACTAAGCTTAATGAGCACACAAGCCAAGCCAAGCTCGAGTCATAAATGAGCGGCTTTCAACTTAGCTCATATATATAATCTAAATGCATTGTTGAGCTTGGAATCTTAAGCTCAACCTGAGGTTGTGTTTGAGCTCAAAAACAATTGCTCAAGTCAAGTTTGAGTCAAAGTGTGGCTCAAGTTTATGAGTTGCACATGACAAGATAAGCATTTGAACATAATTAGCACTACAATGGACAAAGCAAGAATTTCTTTTTCACAACACTAACACAGGGATCTTCTAATAGATAGCAAAAATTATATATGATTTCACTTGTGCTCGACAGACACAGACTAACAAATGTTAGCTAATGATCAATCATAAGATTCAGGTTTAGAATGCGTTAGTCATCTCAAACTTCTTTGTAAGCCACTTTAAGGTCTTTGAAATGAATGTTAAAAGTGGTGGTGGTAGAACACTAAATAAAAATTAAGGTCTTCCACAATAGAGTAAAGCGATTTGTGCGCATAAAACATAACCCAACTATGCACCAACAACAAGAAGAAGAAGCATTAATCCCACTATGTGGGAACCAAAATATGCACCGATAAGATAAAATGATTTATGTGAAAAAATAAACCATAAAAAACTAAAGTGGAAAAATAACAACATTAACAAGAAAAAGTTAAGAAAAAAAAAAGCATATAGAACTAATATCTCGTGTAGGGAATATAGCTGGATGAGGATGATCGGTAGGGCTCATCCCATAAGGATAAAAGTAAAGATGTAGAGGATTACAGATTAGTTGTAGTATGGAATGCTACTTTGACAGCTCTCTCAATATGCTTCATGTGTATACTTCTATGCTATTGCATTTAGTTTCTATGATTTACTTATTAAAGATGCGATGGATGATTTAATTATTACACCAACCAATCTCTGTAATTTTTTCCTTGTAACTTTAACTTTTTGCCTCCACATAACATTTTCTTAAAGAAAAATAACAAAAAGATTAAGTAACCGTAATTTTAGATTTACATTATAATTGGCAATAAATGTATACAGGATCATCATCTAAATAAAACCACAACGAAAACCTACATTTGAATGATATTTCAAGAAGAAACAAAATGCACTTATTAAGCATGCATGTCTGACGAAGAAATAAAATCTTTGTACTTTCGGGTAAAAGGTGTTATATATGATAGGTTAAATGCGTTATATAACATGAGTTTTAAAAACTCTTATTTTCTGTTCGCTCGGGAAAAATAGGCATGAACCTCGCTATCACAAGCTTAAGGTCCTTATTTTCCCGAGATAGATTGAATTTTAAATTAACCAGATTTTCCTGAGAGTAGTGTCAGGGTTTATTTAGATCTGGGTCTTACTTCCTATGAGCGCAAGCCCTCATAGTTGATTATCCCTTCTAATGCGTAGAAGAGCACTCTTGATTAAGGATTAAATTATATTTGATATTGTGGGCTCCGAAAATTCCATTGAATGCACCCCGGCCTCTCCGCGCCAGATGTTTCTTTTCTTATTTGTTTGAGTGACATGATGGTGACAGAGAGTTTTAACGAGATTAGGTTCCGGGTGAATTTTCAGAAGGCAGATTAGGTTTTAGATAAGACACTACCCAGAGATTTCGCCCTCATTTTGTGAGGACTTTATGATCTGAGTTCTGGTTTCCTATAGGCGCAAGCCCCTATAGTTAATTACCCCTCCCGATAATGAGAGAAAACTTTCGATTAAGGCTAGTCATTAGAAAGGTTACATAGGTTAAAAATCCAGCATAATAGCAACAATTTTAGGGTTTGAATTAAATTTTATGATTTGGATCTTATCATCATGAACTTAAAACTGGTGGTGGGGGAATGAAGACGAGCCCGATCAAGATCCCATGGTTCCGTCGTCCCGGGCTGTCATGTTCTCTGGTCTACTTAGTTAGAGGAGGTAATCAACCCAGCCTGACAGAAGGCACTTTATCGGCAGCCATGAGTTGCTTCGTCCAAGAATACCTTGTAGACCTGGGTTGGTATTTGTCTAAGGGGATATATCTGAATCCACCTTAGCTGACAGAGGATTTTGTGCCTATCGAATATACCCTATGATTCATGACTCAAGGGTTTGAAGCCTTTAGGGAACATACGGGCTTTGGCCGTGATCGTAATATAATGATGCCATTTTGCAGCAAAACCACCCGATCAGAGGGCACGTGTCACGTCCCTGCTGGCAAGAGACTATTTGAGGATGAACCTTAGCGATACACTCGATACGTATTCGCTCTTTGTGAGCTGAGGTTAATTTCAAATTTATCACCCCTGACAAATGGATGCGGGAGGTGGATGAGTTTTAGTTTTAAGTTTTTAAGTGATATATTTCATTTTAGGAATTCTGTCTATTATTGGTTTTGATATTTGACCCCTCCGGTTGAGATTTTCTATCAACACAGCCATCATCGGGGTGACGTTAAAGTTACTAGTATTTTTGTAAGAATTTGGGAGGCATTTTTGTAATTCAAGTCAAGTCGACTCCAGTCCTTTCGAGGAAAAGGATGAAACTTGAATTTGAACCCGTGCATCATTCTCAGACATTGGCGTTTAGAAATTTACTGCATTTGTCGGAGCATATGCGGGTTATAACATTTGACCCTGCGCAGCATTCTCGGACATTTATGTTTATAACTTTAACACGTTAACCGGAGCACATGCATGGTGTATTATTTGAATGTATTTATATAACAATTTATTGAAGCTGATGTAGATTTAATTGAACACTTTTTCCTCAATCCATGAAGTATTATTCTCAATGTTTGATTTATATTCATGTAATATTTTTTTTCTTTAGTTGTAAGACCTTCCAATCATCATCTATAAC
This sequence comes from Dendrobium chrysotoxum, assembly GCA_019925795.1. NCBI lineage: Eukaryota > Viridiplantae > Streptophyta > Magnoliopsida > Asparagales > Orchidaceae > Dendrobium > Dendrobium chrysotoxum. Next base: position 68,077,145 of record CM034305.1, on the reverse strand, counting down.
TTCCTCGTCAAAGACTTCTCTGACACTTATATCATCATTAACAAGTAGGTGCCTATGAAGCATGAACTCCATTGAGAGCATGTATGTAGCATTTTAGATATAAATATAAGAAGCTCGGCATCATCAAATTTTTATTTGGGAGCTAAATCATTCTCATCATTTTTTTTTATTCAATAGACCGCTGCAACTCTTCTCATAATTTATTATTATCTATAGCAACATAAAACAGAGCAATGATTTCTTTCTTATGATCAATTCTTTGATACTGTAATAGCCATGGAACTTATTTGAGATGCCTCTTCCAACTGCATTTTGCTAGGGATAATGTTAGCTACCTTAAGCAATCTATGGGATGTTGTTTTAATAACCCCACTATCATCCGAGGCATTTACAGCAATAGTCCTAGGGTCCAAAATGTTTCCCAGAGACGATCATATATATATATATATATATATATCATGAGTGCTAGCTCCCATATATGATAGGAATTGTGCATAATCCCTTTGCTTCAAGTTGCCTCCCAAGTCAAAAGTAGTAGAAATCAAAATCCAAGCTGACATATCCTTAAATGATGATCCTAGGAAGATTTTGCGATTTTTTTTCTACATGCTGTTAGTGATGTGTTATGCAAAATGGAATGGCAGGAAAAGTTGCACTCACTTGCCAACCAAAATCACCAAGTCCTTTGTGATCAATTATCAAACAATCATAGTTTGATACTCTTTTCAATCCCAATATCACAGGTAATCTATAATCAGAGATTGGCAAAATGGACTCTAAATTTTCATTTTAGTTTGATGTTGTCCAAATCGAGTTTAGTTCTGAGTCCAGTTCGAGTTTAAGTCCAACATTATTTGATCAAATTTGATTTAAAATTAATTTTATGTTTGAATTATGTCCAAATCAATTTCTAATTTTTTGTCCAAGTCCCTTGTTGTTCACTGAAAATTTCGGCAGCCTTCCAGAGTCCCCTCCCCGGCGCCGGGAGGTAAGGAGGGCATTTGCCCTTTCAAATCCGCCGGGGCGGAAAGATAGTCAATGGCCGAGGGCTTCGGGGCGTTGTCGGGCCCCGAAAATTGGTCTTCGGAAGGTACTTGTGACGATCGTTGGTTATAGGAGATTTGTTGCCGATTGCGATGTGCTGATTTGACGAACCCTTTTCTTTTTGTCATTTAATTTACCAATTAATTAATATTGCAATTATTTTTAAATTAAATGGTCATTTAAGCATTTTTCAATTTTCTCAAAAATTTGGCTAAGTCCCGAACTTTTGAGAAAATTTCGGCAACCTTCCGGCGTCTCCTCCCCGGCGCCAGGAGGTAAGGAGGGCATTTGCCCTTTCAAGTCCGCCCGGACAGAAAAATAGTCAACGACCGAGAGCTTCGGGGCATTGTCGAGCCCCGGAAATTGTCTTCAGAAGCTTTGGTTGACGACGAATGGTTGCAGACGATTGGATGCAGATTGAGTGGTTGCCGACGATTGGACGCAGATCGAGTGTTTGCCGACAATTGGATACAGATCCAGTGGTTGCCGACGATTGGATGCAGATCAAGTGGTTGCCGACGATTGGATGCAGATCAAGTGGTTGCCGACGATTGGATGCAGATCCAGTGGTTGCCGACGATTGGATGCAGATCAATCATCTCACTTCTTTCTTTCTTTTTATTTATATTATACATATAATATTATATTATTATATATATAATAATAATAATAATAATAATAAATTATTATTATTATATTATATTATATAACATGTATATAATATTATATTTATTATATTTATCTCTCTGTTATATAATGTAATATATCAAATATATTATATTTGACATAATATAATATTATATCATAACATTATGTTATATAATATTATACAACATATAATATAATATATATATATATATTATTATATAATATCATAAAAATAAAAAACAGAGAGGGGAAGAGTCGGGAGGAGACGGAGACTGATGGACTCGGGTACAAGTTGGAGGTCGTGGGCATCGGGTATGCCGGCGGCATCGGTTCAGGAGGGAGGTCGGCGGCTAGAGGGAGCTCGACCGGAGCAAATGCAGGTCGGGCTGGCTTGGCTAAGGCACGGTGGCAGGAGGCTGGACCGGCGGAGGGAGGTTCGGCGTTTGGATCGACGGGCTTGGAGGCGGAGTTTGCGGCAGGAGCAGGAGGTTGGCGGCGAGATTGGCCAGCGAGGTCGAGTGCAGAGGAGTCTCGGGCGATTTGGCGAGGTTCAGAGGCGGAGAAGACCAGCACTGCTCGAACCTAGGTAAGTAGCTGAACTTCCTTCCTTGCTTGCGATTTCTTTTGATTCTAAGAACGCAAGGGTCTAAATGGGAGAGGGCATCTGTTTTTTGTGTCGTAGAGTAGATCGTGGGTAGTTTTATGCGATCGTGCGTGAGCGGGAACTGATCGTGGGTGTTGGTAATCGGTTGCCAGTCCGACTGGTAGTTATAGGTCAACAAGTATGTGCATGAAGTACAAATGTATGTGCAACAGTGCGAATGTTTTAAACCTTGGTTGTGGGGGATGAAGGTAAACCCGATTAAGATCCCATGGTTCCGTCATCTCGGGAATACCATAGAGTTTAGTCTACCAACACTAGCGACCATTGATCATAGTGTCCAGGGAATCTGATTAGCAGCCATGGGTTACCTCATGTCAGGGATCCCGAATAGACTGAAGTGGATATATATTCATTGTTTAATTTGGGTGGGGACTTATGGCTCCATTTAAAAGTTACCCATAGTTTGGATTTGAATTGAGTCTTACGGCCCCATTTAGGAGTTGTCCATAATGATTAGATTTGGGTAGGGGCTTACGACTTTTATTTGAAAGTAGCCCTGATAGGTTTTACGGCCTCTATTAGAGGTGGCACAAGGGTTTTGGATGTTCAAATAGGTCTTATGGCTTCTAGATTTAGAAGTTGCCTGACAATGGGACTTACAATCTAGCCATGTAAACTAAGTGGCATGTATAGTTGGGCTTACAACCTAGCCATATAGACTAGGATGCCCGTTAGAGGGGTTTAGGGTTATGTTATTACCTAGACATTTTCCTTTAAAAGTCAGACTTACGGCTTTCATTGAAAGTGGCCGGAGACCTTAGGTTGTTATCTAGAGATTTCCCCTAAAGGTCGAGCTTACGGCTTCTATTAGAAGTTGCCGAGAAGGGGTTTAAGGTTAGGTTAGTTTTACCTATAGATTTCCATTAAGATCGGTCTTATGACTTCTATTAGAAGTTGCCTAGAGAATTTCATGTGTAAATCGCTTCACTTAATAGATATAATTAGTGAAATAATTACCCAACGGAATTACTTCTTCTATTAGAAGTAACCTATAGGGCTTAGTTTAGCGAGGATGTAACTTTACACACTTTATTGTTTTGACACCGGCGTAAGTATCTTATTTTGCCAGCTTTGATTCAGTACTAGCCTGCAGTAGTTGTTTTGTGCTCGTAATAGTGCTTGTAGCTTTTCTTGCTTTAGCAGTAGCTTTACTTTTTCCAGCATTAATTTTATTTATTATGTGCTAACTTTTATCTACTTGTTTGCAGGTGCTCGTGGCCAACAATTACAGTAGCTAGAGCTTCTACAGGTTTGGATTGAGTTGGAGAGCGTTGAGTGTTTTATTTGGATAACTTGTTTGGAGAATTGTTTGCTCAGAGCTTTGTTAGGGAGCTATTGGAGAGCTTGTGTTTGAGAGCCGTAGCTTGTACTTAAGTTGTATAGTGGAGAAACATTGCTTTCTTGTTTTCTTTCTATTTTCTGTTTTATTTTAGTTGCTTTAATTAATCAAGTGAGTTAATTAATTAAGGGTTCAATTTTAATTGAATTGCTCAATCAGATTTTGAATTTTAAATATGTATTAAAAAACTCAATTTATTAAATTTCAAATTTATTATCCAATTAATTTAATTAGTTTTTACAAATCTTGAGATTAAATTACATGGTTCACCAATTAAATTAGTTTAAATTTAATTAAATTTATTAGTTAGTGTTACTTAAATCATTCAATTGGTTATTTTAACTGTTCAAGTTAGTTAATGTCCCAAGTTATCTTTTAATTAGATTTTAATTTTCTAATTTTATTTACTTAATCATTCGTTACTTATTTAAGTTTATGTTAAACAGATTTAATTAGTTGATTGTTGTTATTTGAATTTTAAATTTTAATTATGGAGTTTAGGTTAATTAATTGATTGATGAGAGGTTCATTAATTAAGGAATTTGATTAATCGATGATTTCTGTTAATTTATTAAACATTTACAGTTTATTTTAAATTCATTACTAAATTTATTAGTATATCATTACTTTAGTTGATTAATTAGGTTACTCAAAATTACAGTTCATTAATTATTTGCACATTAAATTGGTAAATTGGACGCTCTCCAATCTTTTTTTCCAAAGATCCGCGTAAGTCCAATATTTTCAAGAAAATTTTGGCAGCCTCCCGACGTCCCCTCCCCATGAGGGGAGGTAGGGGAGGGCACTCGCCCTTTCAAATCCGCCCAACCGAATAGGATTCAACGGTTGTTTGGTCCTGAAAAGTGTCTTCAGATCCTCGAATTGCTGATCACAACCTCTGACTGATGATTACAATGTCTCTTTTATTACTAATAACAATATTAATTATTATTTTTACTATTATTAATATTACTATTAATTATAATAATAATATGTTATACTAACACCCCTTCTTCTTATTGCTTCAAGAAACCAGAGAAGGGCTTGATCGTGACTCTCGTACGTGGAATTGCTTGCGGGACAGACAAAAGACTAGCAGGACTAGCAGCTATTTGCGTGTAATTGAACGGGTGAAGCCAGATTTGGGAAGGGCCACCCGGTAATCGCGGTTAGGAGGCGAAATCGGCAGCCTGGTGTTCGTTCGCATGAGAGGGGCTGAGGTCGCGTGAGGAGCAGTGCAGCTTGGTTTGTTCGATCGCTGAAGGTGGAGGGGAGTTTGATGGTTCGTGCGAGTGAGGGAATCGGAGGCAGGGAAGTCGATTGAAAGGTCTTGATGCCGAGCGAGCTAGAGAAGGGGTTGGAGGCAGCGAGCAGAAGGCCGGAACCAAGAATCCAACTGAAATCGTGCGTAAGTGTCTGTAACCCCTTTTTTGCTTGTTTCTCTTTGCTTTATACGAACCAGAGAACAATTACTTTAGCCGAGACATGGCCGACGTGGGTGACATGCCCCACGAACCTTGTGCGTTTATTCTTATTTTATTTTCATTTTTATGAAAGCAGTGGATTCGGCTACCACGTAGGCATCGAATACATATTGATCTGTTTGTATTTGATCGTATATACAACGTGAAACTTTCCTTAAAGCATTTTGCTGATCAATTCTTGCCTTGGCGTTAGTCAATCAGATATCCTTGGCCTGGATTAAATAGATTAAGGAATTTTGTCTAGCATTGTGCTTTTCCTTATAAGAATTCTAATGTCCAAGCAATGCTTATCATATGAGATTGTAGTTTGATAGTAGCTATTTATATCCACTACTTTGAAAGATGTTGACTTCATGAGCCAAGCCTTTACTACAAAAGCTTAATCAGAAGATCACTTGGCAAGTGAAACTTATATATACTCTTACTCATTTTGCCGAGAAAGCTTTTATTTTAATGTTGTGGTATCCAAAAATATGACAATTCTATCATGTTATAGTAAATTGCCAATGCTTTGTCTCAATTCAGTTGGGACCAATCATTACTTTTTGTTCTATTAACGACTAATTTATGATGGATTTCATCACAAACTTGTCACATGAAATTTCACAGAAGTCCATCATTATAGTATTGCAAGCTCTGCTTGCTTGTTCTTTTTTTTTTTAAATAGAAATGTTTATTCGAACATTTTCATATAAAAGTACATTAGAATAGAGTATTAAGCAATTCATATGCCTGTCAAATGCCTTTGCATGAAACGGTTGCCATATCTATGTTAATCTGGAAAAAATGTTACCTGGTTCTTTACAGAAATTGGATTGTTTCAATGGAACTAGTGAAATATAGGATTTTCTACAACATTATAGCACAAACATATGATATATTGTGAATGAAATTATGTTTAGTTCGTCGTAATCTGGATTTAAAACACACAAATAAGCATAAGCTAGCAAATTGTTAAAGAGAAGGCAAATAGAGAATATGCATACTTCCTTTCAGTAAGCTTAGGACTTGGGCGGAAATATTTAAGATATCCATCCCAGGGAACCTTCTTCAGGCCAGCTCGAGTAGCAATCATGTCTCTAACCCTGCATATAATTTGATAGTAGATAAAAAGAAAAGGTTAAGGGATGGAAGTCAATGCCTTCAAGGGTGTAAGCAATAAATCAATATAATAGTTTTCAATCAAAAACTTAACACCTTTCAGCAAATTCAATAGGAGTCTCTCCAGGTCTGAGATACTGAGGCTCTAGGTACCACACGTCACATACAACAGCCCATGATGTCATCAGGCGGACTAAATGCATTGTAAATGATTGTCTGCCAGATGGTTCAAAGTAACGTTAAGCTTAATAAATACAGTTATTGTCAGCCAATAAATACGTTTGCAACTTTATAAATTGCATGCATAGTTGATGGAAGCTTCAACTATATAGCATGAATCATTAATGGCAAATCATGCACCATGTTAACTTCCGAATGTTATAGCAGATGCCAAACAAGATCTAGACCAGGTGATTCTAATTATACAATGCTTTTAAACAGAAAGAATTGCAAAAAGACATCCCACAACCGCCAAGCATCTCTCTTAAAAAGAAAACCAGTACCTTGCACACTCTTTTGTCATCTTTCTTTCCATTTATTCTTTAGTTTAATCGCTTCTCCTTTCCTATTCTCAATCGTTTTCTCCTAGTGCCCCCTTGCTTTATTTATTCATTCTTACATACTTAACACCCCCACAACTAGAACTTTATGTTCCAACGATAAATTAGCATGCAAATTCCTAAGAATATGCCCAATATGATTCTTCAAGCAAGCTCAATTTCTGTGCACCATGCAAACTCCTAAGAATCTGTTCTAATGGGTTCAATAACAGTGCTTGGCATTGACATCAAGATCAGATGGACCACCGAACAAACCAAAGGGAATTGGGCCTGACTTAATGGTTGAACTTCAATCTGGCCTTAGGCAACTGAGTTGAACGTCCCCTAATGGAGAATTGCTATTCTGTAGGTCAATATAGTACCAAGTGAAGAAATAATAGGAACTTGAGAAGCACATGTAAACAACTAAATCATTTGTCAGTTCATGCACACATCTCCCTTAACACTATCAGACACAGAGGTCAAGGGAAATACATGTTTCTGATTGTATTCCTCGTGAAATAGTGTTGTGTACAAGTATCAATCATGCACATGAAATGGCAAACAAATCAGAGAATAAATTGCAGTCCTCAAAATTTTGAAGACTTAGGTTTAGTAAAAAAGAAATAAGATTAAAAAATACCAAATGAAGCTCAAGTTGGGTTAAGTGATAATGCTCTCAATCTGATATGATAGAAGTTGCAGCATAAACAGCCTCAAACGTTTGGCCCCCATCATAATACTGGTAGAAAAAAAAGTGGCTATGAAGGGCAATTACTCCCATGAGAAAGGAAGCAAAGATTACATTGAGAACAAATAAAAACCTGTGATGGTCCGGTTGGGACGTGATGACCGTTGGCATGTAAAGCTAACTTCTAGTTGCGACATGATGACCGTTGGCATGTAAAGCTAATTTCTAGTTGCGTAGAATGAAAAAAAAAAGTGTATATGAAAAACAGCTCTGCATCATTTATTAAGATTTCAAAAACATCTGAAATGAATATTAGATTATCATGTATTACACCTCACTGTACATGCCATAGTGTATGTAGTTTTACTATCACCATCATGTAGCTGTTTATTTTATGGCATCTTGTGTTTTGGCGTTATTGGCCTCTCTGTTATTTATCATGAGTTAATATATTATTGACATAAGTACAATCATAATAAATATGGGGATTTACATACAAAACACTCAAAATTATCATGTTTACATGTTTAACAACTAAAACTTATTATTTACTCACATAACATTGAATTTCTTAAGTAACATCAAAATTACCAACTTCCATTAACTTCCCAATAACTTCTAGTTGCCTTTTCCTTGTCGCGACTTCCTCGACACTTCCTCACCATCAAGGGTTTCGAAACTGCACACTGTCGGTCCAATCATTGGCCTCCCTAACAAGATCTTGTCACAACTTCCTCTCCACTTCTTTGTCGTCAAGGATTTTGTTTAGAATTATACACGTGGTTGTCCCATCGATGGCCTTCCCCATTAAGATCTAGTCATGACTTTCTCTACTCTTCTTCGTCAAAATTTCACACTCCGTTGGTCTCATCGATTGCCTTCCCTAGTGAGATTCTATCGCAAATTCCTCACCTCTTTTCACACGATTGAGATTGGGATTAAAGGAGTGATAGATTAAGTAAATAGTAAAATTTAAGTGTTAAAATATGTAAATAAAATAATTTGAGTGTTATAAATGTAAATCCCCCTAATAAATAAGGGAATAAGGGTCATGTAACTATGGGCATTGAAAGAGTCTTACAATTTAGGGGAATATAATAAAGGTTAATGGATGAAAAAAACCAAGAAATCTTTAAATAGGTCTATAAGAGTCAATGGAAGCCGATTGAAGATGTGTCATAGAGATTTCTCCTTAATGATATTGTGGGCTCAGAAAATTTTGCGCCCCAACCTCTTCGCGTCAACTCTTTCTTGTTTGTTTTATGTATGTGGGCGAGGAGAGTTTTGACGAGTTTAGGTTCCGGGGTAAATTTTTAGAAGGCAAATTGGGTTTTAGAAAAGACACTACCCAGAGATTTCGCCCTCATTTTGCAAGGACTTTATGATCTGAGTTCTGATTTCCTATAGGCACAAGCTCCTATAGTTAATTACCCCTCCCGATAACAAGAGAGAACTTTCGAATAAGGCTAGTCGTAAGATAGATCACATAGATTACAAACACAACGTATAATAGCAACAGTTTTAGGGTTTAAGTTTGAATTTGAATTTTGAAGTTATCACCATATACTTAAAACAGGTGATGGGGGAAATGAAGACAAGCTCGATCAAGATCCCATGGTGCCGTCGTGCTGGGCTAAAATGGTCTCTGGTCTACTTAGTCAGAAAAGGTAGTCAACCCAACCTGACAGAAGGCACCTTATCGGCAGTCACGGATTGCTTCGTCCAAGGATACCTTGAAGACCTTGGTGGTGTTTATCTAAGGGGATAGATCTGAATCCACCTTAGCTGACGAAGAGTTTTATGCCTATCGAATATACCCTATAATTCATTACTCAAAGGTTTAACGCTGTTAGGGAACATACAGGCTTTAACCGCGATTGTAATATAATTGTGTCATTTTGCGGCAAAACCACCCGATCAAATGACACGTGCCACGTCCCTGCTGGCAAGAGACTATTTGAGGATGAATCTTAGTGATACGCTGACATGACATTCACTCTTTTTGAGCTAAGGTTAATTTCAAATTTAACACCCCAACAAACAGTTATAGAAGGTGGATGTGTTTTAGTTTTAAGTTTTTAGGTGATAGATTTCATTTTAAGGATTTATACTTTTACTGGTTTTGAGATTTAACTCCTCCGGTTGAAATTTTCTGTCAACGCTGCCATCATCGGGGTGACGTCAAAGTAACTTGTATTTTCGTAAGAATTTGGGAGGTATTTTAAAAATTTATGGTCACCTTAAATTTATGTATTTTGCATTGGGGGTTAAGTATTTTGAAAATAGGATTCCCTCCAGTTGAAATTTTCTATCAACACGGCCATCATTGGGGAGATGTTAAAGTCATTTGAAAAATATCTATATTTTATAGAAATATAAGAGGCATCTTATAATTCAAATCAGGTCGACTCCAGTCCTTTCAAGGAGGAGGATGAAATTTGAATATTTGACCCGCGCAGCATTCTCGGACCATTGGATTTATAAATCAGATGTGATGATCGGAGCACATGCGGGATGTGTTTTAGTATATAGATTGGAGCTATTATAGGGGTATCGCCTTCTATCCACTTATATAAATGTGTTGTGGATCTGATGGCGTTGACTCTAGCTCACTTGCATACAATCAGATGAATTACAGCCTCATTACATTTACAGATATTTTGGCATAACTTTTAGCTTTCTAGATCAACAAGATCTTTACCTCTCCTCATGTATTTGGGATATCCCTTTTTCTGACAAAATGATGGATAACTATCATTAAAGAGTGCTGGAAAGAAGGCAAGTGAAGCTCCTATGAAGATGCTAATAGCACATGAATGATCTAGTGCATGTAAGTCAAAGTAGATATCTCCTGGCATTGACATAATTCTTTGAATAAATCTCCCTAAAACTATTGGTTGTCGGAAGAAAGTTCTTGTAATCATCAAATGCAATGCAAGAATGAATGTTGCATGCATGAGAAATGCAAGGATCGATGTTAGTAAAGCAACATATTCCATCAAATGATTAAGTCAAAAATCATTATCAACAACCTGAAGCATGTCGTGTAGATTTAATGGATAATAGCATGACTCTGTCAAAAGTTCATCATAGCAAAGAGACTAGCTACTAATAAAAAGGTTTATCCAATAGAAAGAGTCTACAGATGCTTTTAAGGTTCTTAGTTTGAATAGAGTTTCTCAAATTTCTTAAAGAACCAAACTCTAGTCATACATTGCTAAGACAGAAGGAAATGGATGATGGATGTTTTGAAACAAAGACTATAGAGGCATGATTCCAATTTGGCTAAAGGATGCATCAAACATATATGCTTTAGTCTTATATTGCTCAAAATTGTATATTTCAAAATTTCACATGAGTAGTATATTAAAGTCAAAGCAAATTGCTAATTTTCCTTCAATTCTAGAAACAGATTGGGCCCTGTTGCCATTGAAACAACCTACACTATCAAATTTAGATTTATATAATATTGTTTTCTGGTTTGCTTGTCACGGGAAACTATTTTACAAGTCAATATCGGATACACGTTTATTTGTTTAATGGCCTATGTGATCTGAAACATTTTTCCCCTTACTCATTTTGTAAGTTTGAGTTGATTGGAACTTCCTGCATGAGGCAATGAGCAAATCTTCTCATGGCATTGCTGACTAAAATTTGGATTATTTATCCTTAAAGCACACCCACATAAAAATAGATCTAGTTTATTGAATTGTATAGATTCTCCAAATTTTTGTCTTATGTTCATGATAAAATATTAAAGGTATGGGCATTTTTTAATCATAAATATTAGTGACAATTAATTAATTATATATGTATATGACAAATTTTATTTGAAATTAATTGTGAAGGGTCCTTTGTTAGTTTCAATTTCGACAGCCTCCTAATGTCCCCTCCCCGCGAGGGGAGGTTGGGAGGCACTTGCCTTTGGTTCACCCGCCCGGATCTAAGATACAACAGCGCGGGATCTTCGAATTGACAATCATCCCGCCAGGATCTAAGATACAACTGCGTGGGGCCTTCAATTTAAAAGATCTTCCCGCCCAGATCAAAGATCAATGGCGCGGGGGCTTCAATTTGCACATTTATGGCATATCTAAGATCAATGGTGCAGGTCTTCAAGTAAACGACACCTGTTTAAAATCCATTCTTAACACGGGTCTGGATCGCAGAAACAAGTCGAGGTCGGAAGACCGGTCAGGCTAGGGCACAGTTGGATGGTTCATGTGACAGAGGGATATGGGCGTCGTCGTGCGGCTGCAATCGGGTGCAAACTGCAGTCAGGCTAAAGGGTCGGTCGGCATGTGGGTCGAGCAGATCGGAGGTCAAAGCAGGATCTGTTTACCTGCGGCTAAGGTCGGCGAGTGAAGAGGAAGGAGACGAGAGTGAGAGAGGCTCGGGCGGCTTCAATTTCGTCTGTGTGAGTTTGGATGATGAGGAGCAATTCGTCTAAGGGGTTTTGTATTGTGAGGAGCGACAGTTGCAAGTGGGGTAGTGGGATCGTGGGTGGTTGAGGCTAGCCGACAGTTAGAGGTCAACAGGTATAACATATCAAATAAGATTTATTTAATTCCAAGGGAGGTAAGTCTCACATGGGCATAAACCCACATGACCAATTAGATCTCAAGTATGAAAACCAATAACAATCTAGATTTAGGATATTAGTTCACAAACTAGATTTGACATAAAAGGTTATAAGTAGAAATCCTAGCAAAGGGAGTCATAAACTCAAAAGGAAAATCAAGTATACGAGCACACAAGGGAAAAGCATCATAACACGGAAAGATTCCAACAAAGTGGCATGGAAATTAATGTCTCTCCTCGAAGAGTTCAAATGATAGTGTTCAACTAGAATAAGCGTGAAAAGGACTAGAATAAGCGTGAAAAGGATGCTTAAGGTTGCATTGAGTTCTTATGATCCTAAACAATAACATGCCCAAAGAAAGTGAAGAAGAGGAACCTTCATCTCTCTAAAGTTTACATAACATACAGGCCTATTTCATTAATCCATAATTATTACAACATTGATTGCAGAGCTTTTAAATAAATGCTTAGGTGTCCATTACATCAATAATTGTAGTTCTTAAAAAACATCTACAAGAAAATAAAACAATAGGATACACAAGTGTGCTAGTGTGTATATATGCGTGTGCATATTTGTCATAGTCCAATAATATAGACTGCTCTGCTTTCCTAATTCACAAAATCAAGCTTAAACATGTGTTATAAGGAAAGCTGAGAGATTGAAATCAATTGATTTAGAAAATTTAGAAGACTGTAGAAATTATGAGTAAATTCCTTGAATTTCTTCCTATTTCTACCAACATGCTTTCCTTAACCACATCGACTAAATGTGATTTTGTGACATGTTCATGCGCAAGCTACACATGTTTTAGTAACTATTTTATTTAGTTTGGATGGTCAATGGGTGTCCGAGTGATGAGTTTGCTGAATTCAATACTTGTATCAATTTGATAATATTTTTTACAATTATTTTAAATATTATATACTCTTTTATGGATTTTTTTTAAATTTTGTGTGGACAACACAATGTTAAAATCATGTAAAATGATTAATGCCAATGTTAATGCATTGTTCGAGATTTTTTTTTGGTTAGAGATTAAATACACTTAATAAAAATATTGAATATAATTGTAGTTAAACAAATTTTAATTTTCCTTCTTTGGTCCTTCAAGTTTTTTGTGACAATTGTGCTAATAAAATTCATTATATAATGTATTTTAATAGAAAATAATAATATAATTTTTTTATTATGCATATTGAAATTAATAATTTATAAAAAAATATTGTATACATATCGTGTTACGCCCTGCTTTTTATTGATATGTCATTAGGGGTGTCAATTCGGGTCAACGGGTCGGGTTCGGGTCGAACCCGACTTGACTCGGTCGTAAACGGGTTGACACTAACCCGACCCGGTTTTGCAAACGTGTCAGGTTTGTAAACCCGGACCCGACCCGGGCGGGTTACCGGGTTGACCCGACCCGCGAGCTAGAAAACACATGAGAGAGCGGTCACGCGGATCAGCGAATGCCAGGTTGGCCACTGGCCAGGCCGCAGGCGTGGACGCGGTCACGCGAATGCCAGCGCGGGCTCCGGCGGTAGGCGAGGCCAATGGTGCCGGTGCGGTTCTCCAGGCGTGCGGGATAACGCGGAACGCCTGAGGGATTGGGAATTTGGGATTGACGTCGAGACTCGAGGCGACCAGACGATGACGCGACTCCGGACGTGCGGGGACGGCTTGCCTGACGACGACGCGACTGTTGGGCCGGCTGGCAGGCGACGACGCGACATCCAGTCCAATCCCTCGACTCGGGCGGCAGGCAACGCAGGAAAAATCAAATATTGGGCGGCAGGACACGCGACGTATGCGGGTCAATACCGGGTCAATTTCGGGTTACCGGGTTGACCCGGACCCGACCCATTTTTTAAACGGGTCGAAAATTGAAACCTGAACCCGACCCGTTTGTTAAACGGGTCGACCCTAACCCGGATTTTTCGGGTGGGGTTCGGGTCGAGTTGTCGGGTCGTGTCAATAATTGACACCCCTATATGTCATTGAATCTATATTAGTGTTATGTTGTGTTCGCAATTCATATCAATGTTCATGATTTATAGAAATCCAAAAGTCTAGGATATAAGATTTGTCAGCTAAGGCCACCACTAGAAAGATGAGTTTATTGCCCCATTCTCATGACATGCGCAAAATTAATGGTGGAGCTAAGAGGAGCTTGTGGGAAATTATTTATTATTATTATTATTATTATTATTATTATTATTTTAAAAAAAATATAGTTAATCATATTTATTTTTTTATTCATCCTCTTATAACTCTTATTTTTATATAGAAATAAATTACGGTCTCAAACATGAATCAAAATATTAAGGGAATATTTAAAAAATCTAATTTGTGACCCTATTAGAAAAATTTATGGCTTCGTCACTGTGCGCAATAGAGGACATGACAAGGGTCATAAGAGAACCACAAAGAAAGAGTTTTACATTTGCAAATAAAAATATCCTCGAAAGTATCTATTAACATTTAAGCTACAACTAAAGGATCTCTCTCCATTTCTACCTCCCTCTCTCTATCTTTACATTCTTGATTCACCTCACCTTGATTGGTCAAACATCTCTCTCTCTCATCCCCAATTCACAACACCTTGAATTAGTCTGACTTGTGGGTCTCTCCCTCCTTACCATACACCAGTCCAAAATCAAATGGTAATAATTATCATTAGCCCTGTACATTTATATGCGACTGACCTTATCAAAAGCTAGACTGATGATGATGGCAATGCTAGCCTAAAACCTTCTTTAATGAGCAATTACAATTTCTTTAATTTATACCATATCTCCAGACATGATTTGTTAAAAATTATGGCCTGAATGTGCATATATTTCAATAATCAACAAAATTAAATGTGCCTAAAAGTTCAACTCAAGCTGTTATACGTACTTCTTGCTGTTCCAGAAAGCATCCACAAAGATTTTATTGTATTTGATAGCAACTGGGCAAACAGCACACCCGAGTTCAAAGGCACCCTGGATCAATGTAGCCGCTTAGAATAGTTTATAAATACCGTAAGAAAATGGTGGGAATAAAATAAACTGAACAGAAAACACAAACTACAGATATTGAAAAGATGCAATGGTACATGAAAGATTCCCCAAGCACAGCTTTAGCTTCAACAAAACAAAAACAAAGAACGGCAAGAATGATTGAGGATTAACACGGCAAGACTGCATGTAAAAGATCAATTAACATCTAAAGACTAATACCGACCAAGCTACCCAAAGATCAATTAACATCTAAAGACTAATACCGACCAAGACTTGGTAGCGTTGAAAACGGTTACTTAGAAGTGCAGTTACTTTTATGATACATTTTTAGCATTCATCAAATATGCTTGCACAATATATACATTTCAAATGTCTTATACAGCTGGCATCCATTGCCTCCTTTACCACACAAGTGTGAGTAAACAAATTTCCAAGAAGATTTAATATTATCAATCTACCGAAATACATTCATAATCATCATGTCAACACCCAAAACTCCTGAAGCTGCTAGGCACACAGAAATACACCTAACTATTTGAGATCGACCATTTGAATCATCATTCTTCACTCTTTCCCACTGAGTGTTACATGAGGTTATTACTCTATTACACTAAGTCCTAAGCACAATTTTCTACACATACACAAGCCAACAATATACAGTTTCCAATAAATTGTCTTTAATATGTGCTACTCTCACTGTCACTCTAGCATAATTATTTCTTACTACATAAGATTCACATTTATAACACACTCAATTTCACTATAAGTAACATATCTGCTGCCCAACATTCAAATCCATATGTTATTACATGTCTTTTGCAGCTTTGGAAAAGCAAACATAACATAACAATTCTCCGTTATGATCACCCAGCATTATCTCTAAAAGTTATCGCCACACCCAATCTACAAACTTTTGTACAATAGATCAAGGATACAGGACATCTTAGGATCTAGGATCGATTAATGAAATTTAGGATGAGATGCATAATGAAACACAAAAAAATCAAAAATAATAATTTACCACCCTATAACACCATACCATGGGTAAAAATTAGTTTCTGTTGATACAAAATATAAAAATACACCTCATTGTTTCAAATGATAATATAAAAGCCACCACAGTGAAATCACACAAGAAATCTGAGAACAAAAATAAAATTCTATAACAATTAAGGTTCACACCACAAAATGGAAGATGGTGTGTAACAAACATCTTAAAATCTCAACATAGACAAAGTAATCACAAATAGCTCAGATGAAAGAATAGAGATAGAAATCCTAAATTGGTGATCCAGGTCTCATACCGATATAAGGAGAAGCGCCTCATCGAAGTTATCATCAAGATTTGTAAAGCACTCAAAGAATCCGCTTCCAACAATAAACATATTGAGAGAAAATTCAAATTTTATTAAATCATAAACTAATTTTTAAATGCATAGGGACCTACTATTTATAATCAAAAGATCCAAAAATAGTAATTTCTCATAGTCCTCTAAGATCTGGCCTAAAACAACTAGTTTCAATTCCAGTACTGTCGTGATTCAACCAATACACCAATTTTCCAATCCCATTCATTAAATATAGCAACTCTTGGTTTCCAAAACATTACAAAATCCAATGAAACAATTGGTCAATATCGATTCCAACAAGAGTAAGAAGTTGCTGAAGAAAGAAAAAGATAGGCACCAAACCCCAACAACAGCCAACGCAGGCATGTGAAGCACAATGCAAGCTACTGTAGCAAGAATCACAAGTCAGCTGAGGGAAGTAGCACGAAATCTACCATAAAGGAAGCATCAGAACTTCGATAAATCATAAGCTAAGTAGAAATAGGAAATTGGAAATTGGAAATGTTGAACTAGGAAATTTAGTGAGAACTTAATGAGAATATTTTCGAAAGTTTAAAAAAAATCTATCAAGGTACGCAAACAATAGAGAACACGTCATTCTCATAGGAGCCAAAGTCATAAACATGTTAAATTAAAAAGAAAACATGAGGAAAAAAAAAAGACAGAAAAAACTAAACTAATAACACCCCGCATGATTTATGTATCAAATGAAAAAAAAATTCAAATTTGCATCATACCCAGTTATCACAAGACCATTCAATAATATATTGATTGATAATTATATATTTAATTTTCCCAAAAATAATTATATATTTGATATCCACTCAGATGGCACATCATGTAATGTTGTTGTATGAGGCTGTTTATTTATTTATTTATTTATTTTAATGTTTCTATCTTCAAAAGCAGATCCATGAATAAGAAAAACATGTCTAACAGTTGTGCTTCATTTTGATGTTTCTAGAAACAAGCTACGATTTTGGCTACTTGAATTTATCCTCAAACTCATCATCTCCTTTATAATCAAGGAAAACTTATCAAATAGTCAGCATGCCCTCAATCTATAGGATTTCCTGAAATAATGTATTAACCAAACCAATCCAATAATATCTGATCACGCTTTAAATCTTGATAGTTAACTCAAATCAACCTAAAACTTTGTCATTATACATCATTAGAACTGACTCCAACCATTATTTTTAATAACTTTATAGCATATTTTATGGATATATTCATTTGACATACAAGAATTTTCTACCATTAAACTCTCCATTACTAATTTCTCAAATCCGACTTTCTCTAGTAGCTTACCTTCACAAAATTCTATTAGCAGTGATCTTAATATATCTAACATGATCAAAATCTTTAGATTCTATTTTCTAACCTTAAATATTTTCTATATCTTATTTTATTTTTCCTAGCACCTAACTTGTTATTGAAATCATAAGGAGGTTTAATTTTCGCTTTTTGTAGTCCTCTCTACAAAACTTCTATCTTGATTTTATAAAAAAATAATTATTTATCCAGATTTGTTCATTTGCCCTATTAGCAATGTTAAAGCAACATGTTAATATGAACCGGAACATGTTAATATAAATTGGAAAAATAAGAGGAAATAACATGCCTATTATCAGCTATCTAAATTTCTAAAAAACATTTATTATTTAAGATGCATACATGACAAGAACGGAGGAGTTTTCTTTGCTTTTCAACTTCTATATTTCTTCTTTGTTTTTCCACTTTTATATTTCTCAATGTTTTTAGTGTTGGTGGTGATGCACTGGTGGGAGGGTGAAGTGTTTAGTGGTTGGTAGGTGAATGTCGTTGGGGAGAGCAGTTCTTCATTCAATATAATATTTAGCAAAACTTGTGAACCCCATGAAAATTAAATCCTTCTCCATGAGCATCAATACCTCAAATGCATATTAAAGATATAATGATTTCTTTGACTTACAGACAAGCTGGATGAACAAGCATACTGGATAGAGGAAAACAGTGTTGAGGTATAAATGCGTTGATAGACTAGCATGAAATTCAAAGCTTTATTGTAAACTCCTAGCTTGTCACCTTTCAAGCATGATTCCAGAGTTATTTAACCAGATCGAGTAGCCTGGAGGATATCAGGACTGACCTTTTTGAACATAACAGTATATTGATTATTCACACAAGTTCCTTCTGGAAATATCAAAAGTGGGTTGTTGTCAGCCCCTTGTGTGTGTTCCCTCAGCCTGAAAAGCTCAGGGCATGTAGATTTTAAGCCATAATAAGGTGATCTAAATTATTGTCCCAAAAAGGCAATACTTACTTTCTTGTCACAACTTCACGATCTTTGGCCTCTGTTCTGTTGAACCAAATGCAACCCACACTTTCCAAAATGGTTTTCTGAATGAATCCTGAGTCATAAAACAGAAAGCAGGGTTCCTGAATATTATCTACATAACGTGAAAGAGTTGATGCTCAATAAAAATATGCTCATACCAACCCATCCTGGATGCTTTTGCATGATAACCGCAAAAGCAGTCATCTGCTCTAAAATGATGAAGTCGATCATAGATGTATGATTGGCAACAAATACCTGTTCAAAACACGTAAGCCTTCTGGATGTCATGAACTAATGGAAGTTTACTAGAGAATAAAAATGTTTACACTTAACATAAAAAACATAAAACAACCTGCTGTGGGCGCATGCTAGGACGAGGACCATGATACTTGACTACTCCCGTCCACGAAGCAACAAACACACCACACATCATCTCCACCAACTTTCTCTAAAAAATATATATTTTTTGAAACAAGGCAGCTTAATCTTATGCTGGATTACAAAAGAGCAGCGCAGAAAACATGATAAAAAATATTTTTTAAAGCAAATTTAACTTTTTCCTGTATCATAATGGCCTAGTGTACGAAAACCCATCAAACTGAAATTAGTAGATGCCCTAATTTCGGATCAGCCTTCTAAAAACAATTTCCAAAGACGCTTCTGAAGGGAAAAATTAGCAGGTCCTCCCATATAGATTTAGAAATAATGTAGATTTGTTGATGTC
The DNA here is from genome assembly GCA_019925795.1 of Dendrobium chrysotoxum. Lineage (NCBI taxonomy): Eukaryota > Viridiplantae > Streptophyta > Magnoliopsida > Asparagales > Orchidaceae > Dendrobium > Dendrobium chrysotoxum. The sequence goes on along the minus strand of CM034305.1, from coordinate 68,057,661 downwards.
CTCAACAGTTGAGCAGTGTTTGATAATGGACAATATATGATAAAGACAAAAACAACTGCGGCATATAAGTGTCTATGCAATGATCATGTCTCTACACACAGGTTCTGGCAGTTCTATTTTATCCCTTATATCTGTTCTCGGGTTGATGCACTAGATTATTTCAGACTAAATAGATATTATTGAGTTCTTAAACGTGTGCAAAATAGATGTGCAAGACATATCAGCACTGTAGCTGGCAAGCTACCACAACACCAAGCTCTATCAACAATGACTGTGTATTGGAAATACTTGAGATGATAGCCATGCAACAGCATCCCTGCATGAACAACCTTCTATTGTTAAAATTATCTATTCCAAAACTTTTCTTTCGCCTAACTTCTCGATTGTTTAAATTTGCAAATTGTCCTGTGGTTGGCACATTGATCCAAGAGTGAAATGGCTAACATGAAACAGTCAAAAAACAACATCACGAGAAATTCATTACAAGGCTTAATCTTGGAAGCCCTAAACCTTGTTAATTGACCTCCATATCAAGTTCCCTTCGAGGCCTCACCATCTTAAGACAGAAAATATTTTTCCTTCATAAAATTAACATGATGAACTTCTAAAATCACAGCAACAAGAAAAACCATATATAAATCAGCAAACTAAAGCAAAGAATCAACGCCAAGGTAAATTTTGTATCACAAAGTTTGTAGAAGGAAATCAAAGGCTTCACTCCCTAAAATTAGTCAAAACAAAGAAGAGTTCAGCAAAGTGCACCTCTATTTTGCGTTTCCATTTCATATTTTCAGTCCAAAAATACCGTACAGGTAAGAAGGCAGCAAAAAAAACTATCCAGCCAACTGCAAGGATCGCAACTCTACAATAAAAAACAGAAGGTGGATAAAATTAAAAAAAAGGAACTATGTTTCATGATGATTATCATGCCAATGCTGAATAATATTTTAAACAAACAGAAGCAAAAAAGGAAAGTTATAAGTGCAAGGCGTTACAATTAGCTGCTTTGGACCAAGGCCCCTGTACAATGTACTTTTAAACAATACCAAGCAATGACTAACAGATGACAAGATAAGTAACAAGTTTAATTGCATGGTATATTGAGACTTCAAACTCAATTGGTATTTAATTTTTTACAATGTGGCAGACAAAGCTATAAGTTAAAATCAGTAAGTGTTTGTGTAATAATACACAGGTCTTGCAGGGATTCATTTGAGCCTGAATCAATCAAGTTGAGTGGTCTGGGGGTTGGATTATGAAGGGCATAGTTAATCTATGAGTTCACTTAAAAGAAGTCCTTGAGAAGAAGCTTCCCTCACAATTCACACATCATAACGTGAAGGGATCAACTGCTAATGGCTAACAACAGACAAGATAAGTAGCAAGTTTAATTGTGTGGTATATGGAAACTTCTAATCTTCTTTTTCTCAATTGGTATTTAATTTTTACAATGTAGCAGACAAAACTATAAGTTAAAATCCATACCAAGTTTTTTTGTGATAATCAACAGGTGCAGCCAATCATTGCAGCCTGAATCAATCCAATTGACTGATCTGGGGATCCGATTATGAAGTGGTAGTCACACAGTCCGTTCATTTCAAAAAAGTCCTGAAGAAGAAGCTTACCTCGCAATTTACACATCATAACGTGACTGGATCAATTGGTAAATTGAGACTTCTAAATCTCAATTGGTATTTAATTTATATTGGACCAATTAATCTCAGGGGGAAAAAAAGAATCTAAGTGCCATTTAAGGTTTCAAAAAATAATGGGTTTACCCATATATCACCCAAATCAATTTAATTACATATCTAACACACATTTAAAAATTTTGAACAAGCAAAGCCATGTATTCAAGTGAGATGCGACCAAATCATTGGAATTTGATGAATTGTGAAGAATGAAAATTGTTAATTTTGTTGCTAATTTCAGTAGTTGGCAGGAAGATGAAGAATAGAGGTAAGAGGTTGTTAATTCTATAAATTAGAAAGTTTTGAATGTTACAGAAAATTGCCCCAAAATAATAATGATTCTCACACAATAAATTCTTGTAGATGATTATAAACTGATCTTAAAGCTTGGACAAATGTTGGTGCATAGAAGAACCAGTAAAAGGTAAGAAAAAGCCTAGCATATAAAAAAAACTATCATACAATCAAGAAAAATATCAGAGAATTAAATAACAAAAATGCGCTCACCTTAGTGGGAAAAGAAATCCATATCTAATCATAACTCCTAAGCACCACAACGGAAACAAATATATGTTCCAATTCCAGGGTTCTTGAGAATTTGATTTAAAGCAGCGAGTGAAAGAGTCCTGGGAAAAGCTTAAGTTCAATAAGTAGTCTTACACAGGAGGAAAATCAATGTTATACTTGCAAAGAATACATCATTATATGCTTGTCATTTAGCAAGCTTCTAAAAAAAGTTTGCAAAGATTATGATACATATAACTTGTACATCTCCCTTCCCCGCTCATTTCACCTGTCATTTTTTCTTGTTCTCTATTTTCCATAAAATGGACTTATCCCTAACTAATCTTTCTTCTTTTTTTTCTCATAACTAATCTTTCTTCTTTTTTTTCTCATAATTTATCTTGCCAATCTTGCTTACATGTGTGGAGTTAGCTCAAGCTAGGTACAAAAGATAAAGTAAATGATAGGCACAGAACAGAACTGACAAAGGTTTTAGTTTATGTACATCGCAGCATGATATTCTTAAATTTGAAAACATATGAGAAAAATCAGAAACGAATTGAGGCTTCTTGTCACATATTTGTAACAGCATTTTCTCTGTCTGCTTGTTTCAATTACTTGCATGGTATAGAAAAGCGCAGATGGTGCAACAAATTAGTGATTTATCTGGCGCACTCCAAGTGATGAAGGTTAGCATATATGACAAGTAATCAACAAAATATTTGAACGAGTAGTAGAACTTACAGATAATGGATGCATGAGCATGCCATATGAAAAATAACCCATGGTTCATCTAACCTGGAATTTCCCAATCTTTTTTTTCTTTTTCTTATGGCATCGATGATTAAATATATCAATTTATTTCCTGACACTTAAGCAAAAAAAAGCAACCATAAAAAGTGAAACCAGGGAAAGACAATTAGACAGGATTTAAAGCGACTAGATATGTCAAAGTCATGGATTGAATCGCTTAACAACGTGGAAACTAAAATCGAAAACCAAAACTCAGATTGTAACCCGATAAGAACCATCTAAGACACCATGAAAGCATTTAAACTCCGATTGGCCACAAACTCCTTCTAAAAAGGTAAACACGGGATCAAAATAGCCCAAACAGTCGGTCCAGATAAGCCAACAGAATCACCAGACAACACTTATTAAAGACAAATTAACATTCTACGCATTTTTAGGAACACATCGAATTTTCAAACGATAACAACCTTCGTAACAAATGAAGAGCGACACTCACATCGATGATGGCTCCTGCAGCCTCCGTTAGAGTAGGCGATATGTTGAGCAAATCGCTCCTGAATAAGGTGCAAGGGCTTCGTTAGAAGACCATCGAAAGATTCGCAGCAAAAGTGTAAGAAACTGAGAGTGAGAGGAAGGATACAGCTGAAGCTTCTTGGGTGCCTCTTGGATGGAGTCGGCAGTCAGGTACTCTTCGATGTTGAGGTGGTCAAGATCGGCCTCCGAAATCGAGGCTCCGAGACCCGCCATGGCGACCCCGACAAGAAAGAGTGAGGAGAGAGATTTTCAGTTTTCGTTTTTTTCTGCTATTCAATGCTCTATTTTTCCGAGAGTTATACCGCTCCTTTTATATATATATATATATTTATAGAATTGTTTTTAGGATGGAATTATTTTTATGGCCCGTTATTGAAATCTAAAAAAAATAATTCGAAATTAAATAAGCTTCTAATAAGGCATGAACTATAAATCAAATAATCTTTTAATAAATTTAAATTTCTAACCATTCTAAATTCAAACAAACAAGATTCTAAAATAGATTTGAACACTATTCAAACAAAATAGGCTAAGGCCTAAGGCTTGAAAGTAGTTTTAAAAAAAATAAAGTGAGATTGTAAACTATTCAAATACGATTCAATGAATGTATGAACATGATTAGAATATAATTCAAATATGATTCAATCAATTTTAAAATATGATCCGATCAATGTTTGAATATCTATAAAATATGTTCGAATAAGATTCGATTATAGTTCCGACAATATTCAACCATAGTTGAAGTAAGATTTGAACAACACAATAGAATTTATGTTTGTTGAACCTAACTACAATCGTGACATAATTTTTTACATAAATAAAGTGTTTACCTCAATATTAACTTCTTAATTTTTTACATATTTTTTTTATTATAAAATTTTGAATGAATGAATATTTTTATATAATGTATAAAATAGTAGAAAAGGTAAATACTAATAAATATAAATCTTAAGTGGGATGCTACATAAAAAATTAAAATAATTTTAAAATAAGAGAGATATAAAATTTAATTTTGATTAATTATCCTTATTCTAAAGTATTAATTATCCCACATGAAAGGCACATGGCTGACAACCACCTTCACTCGACCATCGCTACTTAGCAATCATCGTCCATCCACCATTACCCACCTGTCGTAGCTGGTTCATTATCACTCGACTATCATGGCTCATTTGCTTTTGTTCGCCCGTTGTTGTCTAACTACCGCTCGACTACCATTGATGTATTGTTATTACCTAACCATCAACACCACTCTTCACTCACCTCTACTATTCTTCGCTACTTTCACATGAAGTCAAATTTGTGCTCCATACTTTATAATACCATATCCTCCCATTAAGGGAAAGTAAATATTTGTCTAACCTTACTTATATAATGTCACAACCCAACCCAACTTAACTCGTACTCCTGATAGATTAACTTGAATTGGATGTTGGACAGCAAATCACTCCAAGACCTAAATAGAAAGAATTATATCTCTTTATTTTCTTAAATCACCCTGAGCTGCTAATCATCATATAAAAGTAAAGCAACAAAAAATAACATTTCATTTCTTTTATAAACATCAAGTTATACATTTCTATCTCTCTCACAAAAATTCATGTATAATAATTAGGAGCACATTTTATAATATCATATTGTTAAAATACTATCTTAACTACAAAATGACAAACAAAATAAAATACATATCTCAGCAACTTGGATCAACCTCACTCTATTGGATCTCTTTTCATTCTTGAAAATATTTAAACCACACATATAATAAGCCAACAACCCAATAGATTACCTGAACCTATAATTGTAGTCAATACACGATAATAAAAATAATGTGCATATAATCATTTATCGTATTAGTATGAATATATAACAGTCAATATGAATAAATATAATCATTGTAATTAAATGCTTAATGATCAATGCTTAATAACATATAAACGTTATTATACTCTTATTAAGTACAACGTAGCAAGTGAAATCATGTATATATGTATGTTTATAATTCATGCCACTATTCTCTCTATGTATCATGTTATATATCAGATGATATATAGTATGCATATCATATAATAAAAAGTGTTCTATATATATTCTTATGTTTATTGTATGGTATTAATGCATATATCTCATATTCATATATAATATATATGAATATTATGTATTATGTGTATCATGTATTATTGAGTTAATTATATCAGTCTCATCATATGCCCGTATCAATCATATCATGTAATAATCTATATTCTGATATAGTCAAATAATATTTTAGGAGTCATTATAAGTCTAATTTGTAAACCGTCTCCGCCATAATATAGATATTTTTATATTTTAATTATAATAATTTTCTCCTAATTTTATGGGCAATATATAAAATTGACACATATCAATACAGGTGAATCTTCTATATCCATTAAGTATCCATTTTGCAAATCAATTTCATTAGATCATTATAGACATGTTTAAATAATTTATGAATATTTTTTTATAATTTTTTCATAGCCCCAAATTTAAAGATATAAAATGATTTATATGAATTTTATATTAAAAATTAAATAATTTACATAATTATCAATGCATACTTAAGTTATTTTATTATAAAATAGTTATAATCACTACAAAACCTTAAAACTTCATTCAGCATTTCTCTTTCATTTTTCCTAAAGCTAGAGAAGAGAAAATGAAAAATAATAGAAATTTTTTTTGTAGTTATGTGATACACGAATACAATTATTTTTATATGATTTTACTGCATTGACATAATTTTGATAGTCTTTATCGATATTTTGATTTGATATTTTATATAATTTCTCTATCGATTGTAGTATTGATATGATTCGACACCTGTATTGATTTACCGATTTCTCTATTGTACTGCCTATGATCGTATGAATACTATTGTTATGATTTGACTATTGACATGCATATTACTTCTTTACCTTGTGTTCAGTTCAGTTATAGGATTTGGTTGCTTTGTTGAGCTTTTGAGCTCATTTTATATGATTAAATATTTTCAGGTCATGACAGAGGATCATGTGTGTGAGATTGATCAGATCAGGATTCCTCATATTCTATTTCTTTTTATTTTAATTATTCTTTTATACTTGGGATAGAATAGTGATAGTATGATTGTATAGATTATGAGTAGTATATATGATTTTTTATAAATAAATACGGATGTATATATTAATATTTTGATCAATAATTTTATTTTTGCTGCTATTTATATTGATAAAAGAAATTAGATAGATCTGATTGTGTAAATTAAAAGATAAAAAAATAATTCATCTAAATTAAATTCTAGGGCATCACATGAGATCTTCATGTTGAATTAAGACATAATTTCTCTTTTTCAATATGAGTTTTCTAGCACATGATAGTAAGGCATACTAATAAAGTAAATTTATTTATAATGTATTCCTCATACTAGAATGAGACTTGAAAAATGAAAAGAATACTTTATAAAAAATTTCATGATATATAATATAAGTTTTATAGTTTGAAAATGATTATTATTTTTGAATAATTGTCATTGCGTATAAAATGATCATATTGTTAAAGAGCTAATTTGTTGGAATACAAAGTGGTGTAAAGTATTCCAAATGCAAGATTTTTGAAAATTTTGGTAATTGATTAGAATACAAAATGAACCAAAGTAAAGTGAAGTAAATGCACTGTAAATCATTTTAGTTCATTTTTTAAGTAAATTAAACTCGTCTAATTTTGAGCGAAAACCATTTACACCACATGAATCTCGCTTGACCGCAACCCACCACCGTCGGTCATCCCCACCGCCGAGCACCACAATGGCTGGCCACCATCATCGCCGCCCACAACCTACCACCAGCCACCACACCGTTAGCCGCCCCCACCACCGACTACCATAGCTAGCCACTGTCGTTGTCGGCCGCAACTACCGGCCACCACCATCGCTGGCCGATGCCGTCATATGTTATTGACCACCACCACCGCCACCTGCTCCATCGACCGTCACCATTTTTGAATCTTGCACTACATTCATTATTTCAAATCAAACAAAAAAATTATTCACATATATTTAATATACATTCATATAAATAATTCTAAAATATTTTTTTAAGTTGCATTCCTTTTATACACATTTCTTTCAACTGCATCCCTTTCTAAGTCCTTGGTTCGGTATGGTGCCCGATCCGGCCCGCCCCCACCCGTCCCGACCCGCCCGAGGTCCTTGATCCGTCCTTTTCTTTGTTAGTAACTCCTGCCTTCCGTAGGAAGCGTTGGACTCTTGCGTCTGCTAATACCATGAAAGCAAGGCCTGCTTCCCAATTCCCACAAACTCTATCTCTCTGTTCTTTTAGCTGTTTTGAAATTAAAAAGAAGGCTAACTGGATTGACAAGTGTACTGGAAATCCATGATATTGGAGAAGCCGGTGTTTCTCTGATTGGAGATTTGTTTGGCCTGAGGTAAATGTCGGTTTGGGCTATGATTTCAATAAGAGCTGGGGCTTTTTCCTTCACCTGTCGATTCAATGAACTTGTCGATTTGGATGTTTTTTGAAGAAATGAAGTACATGGTTTGATTTTTAGTGTGGTTGAAGGAAAAGGTGCTGATATCCATTGAAGTGCTTGCTCGCTTTTCTGGTGAGCTTAGAATCTGGTTTTGATTTGCTTTGAAGATTTCTGTGCATATTTTTGAATTTTGACATTCACGGATGAATAAGTTTTGATATATGGATCATCTAAAATCTTGGCAGTCGAGCTTATGATCTGGCTAAGACGACTTCAGTGATAGATTAAGGAAAAGCAAAGGGGGTCAACTGAACTGTGGATGGAGAAGCAGAAGAGTTTTAAGTATAGAGCAATGGAAAAGCAGAAGAGCTTTCTAGAGAGGAGGATCAAGGAAAGCCCCGGGAGGCGAGGAGATACAATGCTTCATCTGGCTGCAAGAGCTGGAAACCTTGTCGATGTTCGGAAAATTCTTTCAGATTGCGGTGATGTTCAATTGAAGGATATGATTTCCAAGCAGAATCAGGATGGGGAGACGGCACTGTATGTTGCCTCAGAGAAAGGGCATGTTGAGGTGGTGTGCGAGATTTTGAAGGTGTCTGATTTTCAATCAGCTGCTATCAAGGCCTGCAACAGCTTCGATGCCTTTCATATTGCTGCTAAACAAGGCCATTGTGGTATGGGTTTCGGGTCTGTCTTTTTTATTTTTCAACTTCTAGTAATCTGCTTCTTTTGCTTTATTTCAGTTACAATTGAACTGCTTGATAATGTTTTTTAGGTTTGATAGCGCTTGGAATATTACATGTAGACGTTGACAATTAATATCCTTTTTTTTCACAAGCAAATGAGGATGTAGCCTACTGTCATTTATTTTTTGTACAAGTTGGTGTGCTGATCAAAGCAATATATTTCTTAATGTTTTGGATCACAATTAGTTAATCATATTTTATAGACTTAGAAGTTGCTCTTTGGATTCGAAGTCTTGTAATAATTTGAACATCACAATACACAGTTTGGTCCACCACACAACCGCTTATAAATAATTGATTTGTTGATCATATACTTGTCTTTACCATTATTTTCTTTCTCCTTCAATTTGACCTTAAGTGTTTCTTCCATTCTCGCAACACAGTAATTTATAGACAAACTTCTTTTATATTCCTTTTCATTTCTGAATTTAGTCTATTTTTCGTTGATTCCCTTTCCTACATATAAAATCTATAACCAAAATCCAAGGTTTTGTGCACCTAATTAAAGGCCTTGCCTAGGTGTTTTACTCCTTGATATGTTCATATGTAGTCGGCAGCTAGCTCAGGAATTAGTGGATATTTTTCTACTGAGTGTTCCTTATAGTTTTATCTTTTTCTTTCCGTCTGTTCTATCAGCATCAAGCAAAGCGTGTTCCTTAGAGTGCTGAACCATTCTAGTACTGCTTATCATGGTGGTGTGCCTTCAGTACACTTGAAAGTATATTTCTAGACGCCACTACAGGAAAATAACCTTTTTTGTGGCGAAAAAATCAGTCGCAAAATAAGGAAAATTCGTCGCAAAAGCGGATTTGCGATGGATTTCTTTCCGTTGCAAAAACCGCGTCGCAAAAGCAAACTTATTTGCGACAGAAAAAATTCGCCTCAAATATTTGTGGCGGATTTGCAGCTGAATTTAAAAAAAAATCAAAAATTTGAACGTGATCGTCTGCCCACTACTCGAGCCTGCCCGCTGCCCACTGTACGAGCCTGATCGCCCTCCTGACCGGCTGCTTGCTCCTGCCTGATCACCCGATTGCATGAGCCCACCTGACCGGTTGCTCGAGCCTGACTGCCTGTCCGCTCCTGCGTGACTGCCGCTCCCGCCTGACCGACTGCCCGCTCCCGCCTGACCTGACTGCCCGCGCCACATGACTTGTCAGGGATTCGAAGCTGCTCCTCTTACAAACCATCCCCCTTCTTCACTCGGCCGCGGAGACAAAATACAACATAAAGTTTTTTTTTTAAATTTTATATTATAACTCAGCTTGCGGCGAAAATTCCGCCTCAAATCCGTTGCAAAAAAATCGTCGAAATTTTTCATCGCAAATCCGTCCTCATTGTCAACAAAAATAATTCGTCGTAAACTCCGCCGCAAATCCGTAACTTTTTAGTAATGCGTGCACTATATTATATTAGCTTTTAGGTCTCATAGATAGCTATAATTCAATTCTCAAGTATTTATAGGTTTATGGATGACGCGTCACAATAAAATCCATCTTATCAAACAGAAATCTCAATACAATTTTTGAATTAAAAATTTCCAAGACTAATTTCAAGACCATTCTAACTTTGATTTCAATAAACTTATAGTTGAATTGAATGTATTGAAAAGACAGATTCATTGGCACCAAAAATAATCTTATCGGAGTCCAAATAAGCCTAAGTCAAACACTTAAAGTATGGTTGAAATTTTGCGACATTAATTAAAGGATCAAATGATATCTATTTTTGCATGCTTATAGTCAAAACGAGAGTTTCAATGAGAGCAACCCAACGAGCCTAATATCAATTAAGTCTGAGGTCATTAAGATACTTAAATGCTAAAAAAATGATCTATGATCAAAGGGATCAACACAGGTCATCCAATTGCGTGTTTTGGGATTTTGGCGTTCTTTATATAAGAGGGACCTTGACTTGAGATTAAAGAGAGGTTAAAGATATGGAGAATTTTAGAGCTAAACCCAACCTTTGACATCGTCGATTATCACTACCTACCACTCATCCAACAATCATCAATCGATCTCCGTCACCTGTCTACCATCACTTAGCCATCACTGTCAATTCACCTCGCTTGATTGTCATCGCCCTATTGACATCTCTCATCGCCGCCATCTAATCATTATTGTCCATCTATCAGCATGCAATTGTCGTTGCCCTACCACCAATTCACAATAACATTATCTGATGACTATCATCACCCTCCACTACTTCTCGAGCATGTTCTACTACAATTAGAAGAGATTAAGCTTGAGTTCACTTTTTTGTAATTTCGTCTTCTCCAATTGAGGGGTACAACAAACCTCTGTAATTTTACGTCCATAGTGGATCATTTCAATTGAGCTAGGTCCCATAGTTTTTTTTCCTTCCTGATTTTTCACATAAAAACTATGACATTTTCTATTTTTCTCACTTTTATTTGTATGTGTGCAAGATTATTGTATAAAGCTAGGATATGAATTTATCTCTCTATCCCCATGAGTTTTCTATCCACAGTTTGATTCCATTTGTCAAAAACATACACTAACATCCTACAAACACTAGTTCAATGGTTGACAAACACACCGCTTACAACAATGGATCTTCTAGTTCCAATACTCATCAATCCAAGAATTAGTCCCACAACGAAGGGTGAAGTAATTTGGTAGAAGTAGGTTCTCAAGGCCCAAAGTTGGAGTATCAAATATACGAGATGGAAGAGCATCCAGCTAGAATACTTCGACTTTTGGAGGAAGTTGGTCAACAAAGTGTACCATCACGACATAATGGAGCTCACTAGACACAAAATCAATAATATAATAGGGTTATATAATTTGAAGATGCCTGTGCAAGGCCCCTTTCATTGTCGTGCTAAAGTTTGTCCTCTCCCATGACCTAATCTAGAACTCATTGATATTATTACTTCAACTTATCCTTCTCATAGTGCTCGACCAACTCGCAATCCTTTTCCAACCGTAGCAGACTTGACCAAACCTTGTCTTATAGATATTCCTCGTGACAGATGTTAGATGAGTTGTGATGCCTAGTTCAAGATGAATTTTTGATAAGAGATATAAACTTGCTCCCCAATGTTGTGTTTTAAGAGTATTTGCCTTGAATAATGCAATGCTCTTGCATCCCATTCTAGTGGGGATAAAGTTGTGAACAGTTCGATTCGAGCTGCTCCTGGGTCGGTTCAAAGTCGGCTTGATTGCTCGGAGTTTTGTTTGAAATCGAATTGTGACTTGATTCATTCGATTTTGAGCTAGCTTGGATCAACATTGAATCAATTTTGATATGACTTATTCTAATTTCAAGTTGTCTTAAATGAAGTCGCTCGATCCTACATGACTCAAAAATAGTTAACAAAAAACTAAAAGATTTGTGTTGTCACATTATTTCAAACTCGAGCCAGTGTGAAAAACTAAATGGACTTAATTATCACATTGTATATCACTCAAGAGACCATCATGTCATTTAGAGTTCAACAAAAGTATATTAGATATAAATAAAAATTAAATTTTATAAATAAAAAATATTTCGAGCCTATTTGAGCCAATCCATTTATAACTTAAAATTGTATCAAGCCAAAAATTTGGCTCGTGTCTTGGCTTATTTTGCTCGATCCGAGTAAAGAATCGATTCAATCTTCAAGCTATCTTTGATTTTAAAGCTAAAATCTCAACCCTAATGACGGGTCCTCCGATCCATATGAGCATATCAATCATTATAGGGTTATCACACATATTCAACAAGTTTTTAATATACTTCTCCACTAGGTCTTTCACGCTACTCTTCAGGGTTAAGTTTGTATCTGGTTCTACTTGCTTTTTGATAATACTATCCATAATTTTGTGCATTTTGCTTAACTTTTCATCAAACTGTTTGTTGCTAGTCTAAGAATCATCATGGATTCATCCAATATTTCGAGAATTCTGTCAAAATGAAGGAGAATCCTTAAAAAAATATTTTCAAAGATTTTTCTTGAAGCTTATCAAATTTCAGGAGTGAATCCTGAGTTATTGCAAGGTGTCTTTTTGGGAGATCTTTGCCCTAGGCCTTTCTAGTCATCATTGATGCAAGAGATTGCCAGTCTATTGCTGATCTTATTTATAGAGTGAAAGTACAGATGATTGTCGATGTCAAAAATAGTTCAAACAATCATCCAACAAACAAAAGAATGGTAAAGGTGCAACCCAAAAATCACAATGAAGAAAATATAAATAACAAAGATATCATAACCTTTCTCATCGACCTTCTTAGCAATAACATGAAAATATACAATAAGAGTACACTCTACCAAATAGATATCGTGCCATTGTTCTGATGGTCATCCAAGGTGAGGAGATTATTAAGTGGCTTGATTCGCTAAGGCTAAATACTGAAAATTAGGAGCATTATTTTCATTTTCACTAGAGTCATACAGAAGCCACCGAAGCCTATAAGCAATGGAAAGAAGAAATTGAGAGGCTAATTCCACAATATTACATTGAGCATTGAAAGCTTTGATCTTTGAGATGAATACATATTTTAAAGGCCTCGCCTATGAAAGATTTAGTCCACATCCTGTTATCTGATGAACATTCTTCTCAAATAATATGGATTGGATCTTTGCTTTTTAAAGAGAGTGGTTGTAATGTGTGGATTTCTTACTTTATAACTAAGATATCTTTGCTTGGAGTCAAGAAAATTTGCCTAATATTGATCTTGGCAGAGAATCACTAGTTATGCCTCTATGCAGAGGAGTATCGAGGCCTGCAAATAGGGGAATCACACACCACCTACACAAGACAATTTTTAACCTCTTTTAAGAGATGGATTTAGAGCCTATGAGAGGGAATTGATAGGAGTTAGTTTTCTCTTCCTAGTAGAGATTTTTAAAGGGTGTTACACAATTTTTTTATAATTTTGTAAAAATTTTGAGATTTTTTGCAAAAAATTGACAAATCTTTTATCTATTGTTTAAAAAAAACTTAAGCGGTTACTGTAGTTCTTGTACGCTCTCCTATGATGCTTATTGTTTTTGTATGTTATATTCAATTTTGGAATTTTTAAAGCCCAGTGGAGTTTCTACAACCAATTTTGATCGAGTTAGGAGCAAAATATTTTGTCATTTTTTACTTAATTGGCACAACAATTTCAGAGAATAGTAAAATTATAGTGTGGGAGAATTTATTTAATTCATAGCCCAAAGAGGAGATCCGCGTTATGATTTTATTCAAAATTATAATTTTACATTGCAAAATTTTTCAAACATTTAATATATATTTTTAGACGATGCATACTTTAATGTCTAAAAATTGGGGGAAAATAACACTCGACCAAAAAAATCATTTGATCTTGCAAGAATCTAGCATATCAATGAGACAAATGACACCAAAAGTAGTCTGATATGTGTCCAAATCAAATAAAATATGATTAAAAAGTTTAGGATATTAATTGAAGAATCAAATTATCTCTAATTTTGCATGTTTATAATCAAAATGAGTGTCTCGACTAGAGGAATCTAATGAGCCCGAGATAACTTAATTCTGATGGGAAGGAGACACTTAAATGCTAAAAGAATATCTAAGATTAAGATGATCAAAACAGGCAGTTTGATGGAGTATTTTGAGATTTTGGCTAGCTTTATCAAAATGTTATTTTAAAAAATTATAAATATCCCCTTTCTCTATATGAGAGTGACTTTGACTTGAAATTGGAGAGAGTTTGAAAATCTGAAAAACTCTAGAGCTCTTCCTGGCATTTAAAAGCGATGATCGATGCCAGCCACTGCCATCTTTTGACAATTATTGTTCAACCTTCGTCGCCGAACCTTTGAGCCCATTCACCGTCGTGTCAATGCCACCACATAGTTCTCATAGTCCATTCACGGCCATCCCACCAAAGTAGTCCGATTACTGTCGCCGGACCACCATCGTCTGCTTGTTATTATTTGACCATCTTCATCCGGCTATCATCATCTGACTAGTGTAGTTTGACTACCGTCACTCCACCGCCAACACTCAGCTAACATCATATGACCGTTATCATCACCTTTTAGTACTTTTTAAGATGGGTTTACTACAATAACAAGAGGTCAAATTTGGAATCACTATATAATTTTGTCTGCTCAAATTCAGGGAAAGAGTAGACCTTTATAATTTTACTTACATAGTGGATCATTTCATCTGGATTGGGCCTTGAAAAATTTTTCTCTTACATCAATTTTCTCGTAAAATCTCTAATTTCTGCCGCGTCTCTCTTTTGTTTATGTTTGTGCAAGATTTTCATGCAAAACTAGGATGTAAAATCATCTCTCTATCACAACAATTTTCTTGCACATAACAATAAATATGAATGAAACTACTTAGCCTGGCTGCTTTTGCGACAGTGTTAAGGATGAAATTACATCATTTAGCATCCATTTATAATAGTAGTAAAATTCTACATGCAACAAGTACATGTAATTGTTTTCAATTTTGAACGTTTATTAGTTTAAAATTGATCTTTATTTCCTGAAAAATGGTTACACTTCTAATCACTTTTCATTTTAATCTTAATAAGCTGGTTAGAATTTAGACAAATATTATTTGCCATTTTCTCAACTATTGAAAATTCTCTCTTAGAGCTGCCAATAGCAAAATGCATATGACATAGTATTGCTCAATTAGTTTTACACCAGGAATCTTGACCTTGAAGTCTTAGAGGTCTGTCTTCTAGAACTGCAAAAGCCTTGTCATGAGAGTTGTATATGAGATCTTAGTTTCATCCTCAATTTGCAGTTGAATCTAGAGAAAATGCACTTGTGGTATGATTTTGAAAAAAGAGCAAATAGCTCAGCTAGATGTCATGAATCTATGCAGCCTACCTCATTCTTGTGGTTGGGAGGTTCTGCTCTCAAGAAAATGTCGCGAGTTTGAAGCTTGCATTGCATTTACAAAATTGTGCATGATTTTGTGATTAAATTCACGCAAAGTTCCCCAAAAGATGTCATAAATCTGCTTAACATATGTTTGCTAATAGCTGCCGACATCTGAAGAGTGGTTCTTTTATTAGGTTACTTAGATTAATAAAACTATTGAATTATAAACCATAGTTTGCTTCAGAAACTACCTGGACATTCAAAGTGGCTTAGAGTATACCGGCCATAGCTTTTGAGATAATAAGCATGCTTTGAGATAATAAGCATGCTTTGAGATATATAGTATGCTCATATAAGTTTTTTATTGTTAGGCTTGATTTTCAATTTTCTGTCATACATTCAGTACCAAGTTTTAGTATCATGATCCCCATTTACATCTTGTTACAGGAGTTCTAAAGGAACTCTTGAATTCCTTTTCCTCATTAGCTATGACAACAAGTTCGTCAAATGCTACTGCTCTGGACACTGCTGCAACTCAAGGTCATGTTGACATAGTTAATCTTCTTTTAGAAACAGATGCAAGTCTAGCCAAGATTGCACGGAACAATGGAAAAACTGTTCTACACTCAGCAGCAAGGATGGGGCATGTTGAAGTGGTGAAGTCCCTTTTAAGTAAGGATCCCGGCATTGGAGCAAGGACTGATAAGAAGGGACAAACAGCATTTCACATGGCTGTAAAAGGAAATAATGTAACTATTGTACTCGAACTGTTGAAACCTGACTCTTCCATTGTCAATGCAGAAGATAATAAGGGCAATACTCCACTGCATATTGCAACAAGGAAAAATCGTCCCGAGGTCAGTTATATCATCTTCGCAATACACACTTTGTTAGTAGAAAGCAATAATTTTTATGCATGTCCACAAAACTGGCTATCTTAATTAGCTAAACAGAGTGATTACTATTTTCTTTGTTAATGTTAAGCAACATGCCTTTCCACATGTTTTGAAAAAAGTGGCAAGTCTGCTTTTGTTTCTAGAGGTTTTTACCAATATGACAGCAAATAAGTGGTTTTGATGGAATAAAGTCAAGCTGTATGCAAGTAGTTAGTTGGCGTCCCCAATAAATTTTATTGCTGTTGAATTGCTTAGTCCTTTCAGGAAAATTTTGAAATTTAGATGCCAAGTTCTATATCT
The DNA here is from genome assembly GCA_019925795.1 of Dendrobium chrysotoxum. Lineage (NCBI taxonomy): Eukaryota > Viridiplantae > Streptophyta > Magnoliopsida > Asparagales > Orchidaceae > Dendrobium > Dendrobium chrysotoxum. Next base: position 68,040,932 of record CM034305.1, on the reverse strand, counting down.
GGCGATAACGTTAATGACTTACCCTTTTTTTTTTGAAATGAACTATCGTGAAAAGTGGGTTATCTGGTAAGCTTTTAACTTGCCTTCCTTACTAGTGCTCTTTTAGCATAGAACTTCAGAAGTTCTGGATATGAAGCCTATTTAAATAATCCACGTTCTTTCGTTCAGGTTAATCTTCAGAACTTCCTTGAGGTCTAAAGGATTTCTTTTCTTTCCTTTTTAATATTGAGAAAATGCTCTTATCTAGCCATTGCGTCATTGCCTTGACATAGGAATATGACATGCATTTTTGTTGCTTGCAATTGCGTTTGCAATTGCGTGTCTCACTTCTTTAGCATTCATCTTAAAGTTTAAAATAAAGTTAAGTTGATAATTGTCATTATGTTATTTAGAATCATACCTCATAAATGTATAATAGAGAGATTGTCACTCCCCATTTCAACCCCTCTCCAATCAATCATGAGGGCGAACAATCTAGGCGGACGTATTTCCTAGAAACACCTATTTTGACTTTACTAATCGGGATTGAATGAGTAAAAAGTAGTCTATCTAGAGTATCATAAAAATATATTTTATCCTTCAATAGATTCATCAAACTTAATGATACAGAAGCATAAATAATTTAAATTATGAAACTAAACTACAAAGCTTCTAATACTTTCATAAAAAAATTATACATACTAACTTTAATTTACGACATATACATTATTTTTTATATTATGTCCCAAAATTGTATATTCATCCATACGACTAGGATAAGTGATAAGTTAGATCACCTGCATATGGTCCCACGTACTCCTTTTCTTTTCCTGAAAATAATTATCGTAATATATGATGAGCTAAGCATTCACCGAGATAAATAGTTTTAATATAAAGTTAAAATATACAATAAAAGAATATTGACACAATGGAAAAAAAGGATTCATGTAGCCGACCATGTAGTGGGATAAAGGCTTGATGTTGTTGTTGTTGAATACAATAAAAGAATGTAAAATATTATGCTGACCATATGAGCTAAATAGAGCATTGACATTCAAAGATATAATTAGCTTAGTGCACTAGATTTTAAATCAAAACATCTTTTGATAATTAACTGAATGGAACATAAACATCAAGTATAATTGTTGCATGAAAATAAAACCTAGCTTTTATGCATCAAATCATTTAAATTACACAAGTTAGTTAAATATTGAAATTAAATTTTATATTTTAATTCTCTTACTCATTCTTATTAATCATTATTTTCGAAATGTCATATAATGCTTATATAAACTTAGGCACCTTTATATCATTAGATTATCATCTAGCCCATCGGCCATAATTACCATTGATGAATCCATTATTGAATTAATTAATGACCTCTCGATATAGGTAGGACCTTCCAATTTTTCGTTTCAAACGTTGGGAATTTCTTTTTATTTCCCTTATGAGGCTCAATTCGTCAAATCTTTTGCCTCTTCCTACGTAGGTTATTATAGTCTGTCAATAAATCTCATATGACATGGATTTTCGTAGGATTTTTTTTGAAATTTTAACTTCATTATTTTAAACCTTTAAAATTTTTTGGCATTGATATATACATTTATAACACAATGTATTAAACGATTCATGTCATGGTTAGATCTAGTGGGTGGATTGTGACTTTGGGCAATGAAGTCATTAAAAAGAGTACACATTTTAGATATCTTGTGTCTATTGTTCAAAGTGATGGTGAAATAGATGAGAATATTATTAGTAGAATTCAAGTTGGTTGGTTGGTTGAAGTGGAGGAATGCATCGAGCCTGTTGTGTGACAAAAAAGTACTTCTCAAACTTAAGGAAAAATTCTATAAGATGGTGGTGAGACTTGCAATGCTTTATGGTACATAATATTGGTCATTAAAAGAGAAGCATAAAATTAAGCTAAGTGTTGCAGGATGAGGATGCTCAGGTAGGATGAGTGGCTTCACTATTAGAGATAGAATGAGAAATGAGTATATACATGAAAATGTTGGAGTAGCTCTAGTGATAGATGAGATTAGAGAGAGTTGCCTTAGATGGTTTGGTCACATAAAACGTCAACTTTCCGATGATCCGATTAAGAGAGTAAATGTATTAGATTTGACCTATGTTAATAAAGATAGAGATAGACCTAAAAAGACTTGGTTAGAAAGTATTAGAAATGACATCTTTTTATTAGATTTAAATGAGAATTCGACTCTTAATAGGACACAATGGAGAAAAAGGATTCATGTAGCTGACCCGACGTAGTAGGATAAAAGCTAGATGTTATTATTGTTGTTGACATATAAATTTATAAATCAACTTATGATAATATATAGTAATGTCAAAATATGAAAAATATAAAAGTCAATATTTAAATGCTCATTTATGTTTCATACATAGTTTGACAGTTTGATGATTGAGATTGATGAGAATCAATTTGAAATCATTTGAATTAATGATCATATAATATGCATCGAACATTTTGATAATCTTAGGTGTTTTTAACATGCTCATTATGAATACATTTTATAAATTTAAATATAACAGGTCAAGATAATCAAAAAAATATTCAAACATTAAAGACCTACGAACAATTCACCCATTTTAGTACAAGTAGAATATCTCACCTGAATTATAGGATCTTCCTCGGAACAAATTTCTTAATTTCTATTGTCTCGATGTCTTGTTCTTGCGTAAATAACCTAATTACAATAATTTTCTCAATTTAAGATAAAATCTAAATTGACAACTCGAAGTTAAATCACTTAAGCTCGAATAATATTTTTACCTATGATTTTTCCTCATTCAAGTCTCACCTGTATAAACTTGGTTGAAACTCAAATTATGAAAGAAAATATTAAAATAGGTTTCTATAGGTTTCTTAAAACAGATCTCTTCCTCTTTTCATCCTCTTTTCCCCTTTTCTTAGGTTATTTTATTAGATAATATGGAACAATCTAAATTATCAATTATGTAATTAAATTATCCTATAAATTATCCCTACTCTTAATTTGTCTATTTACCCTTTATGACACCGAATTTTAGAAAAAATAGGATTTTTCTCAAGTACAATAAGCAGCTACAGTAACATTTAATATAATCTTAAAGCAATTATTCAATACCTAGTTTAATTTATAAATATTACCATGCCTAATTATATCTATATACTTTTATATATGATAAATTTATAAGAATAATTTTGATAATTTTGATAATTTTTGGAATGTGCAAAATTTACAATATAAATTTTAGGTGAAATTTTTTTCTCACATTTTTTAAAATTTAATGTTAAAATTTGGGTATTACAGAGGTGTGCTTGGAGGAATAAGTATATTTCCTAAATTGTGACTTGGATCTCACAAGTTTGAAGAATGAAAACAATTATTTGGGATGCAAATGAAATAATGTTAAATACATCGACCTTTCCTAGACCCCTAAACTGGAGGAGACTCGTGCACTTGTATTCCAGACTCATAATTATATATTGCTTTATCTGTTGTATGGATGTAATCCTCAAGTGTTCATTTATCTTTTCCTTGGTTTAACCCCAAGAAAAATAAAGTTAAACGTCTTAATTTCTTTTTTCTTATCGACCTCCTAAAATCAGCCACAGTGACTGACCTGTTTAGCCCATCAATCAATGGCAAAGAATGTAAACTTAAAGGCTTGGTCTAACCTTTTATCTATCAGCTACCTGCCTGTACATATAACTTCCTTCAAGTTGTCATCTAGTACTGTTGATACTCAGGTAGACTGAGAGCATCAAGTTTTTGACGTGGTAGTCACTGGAAGAAGAGATTGCTAGCAAACCAAACAATAAAACAGTAAAGCAGAAAATATGAGTATTGCGTATTCTAACTTCTTCCCAGTAAAATACAACTATATATATCTCTGTTCTCTATCAAGAAGTATATTTCTTTCTTGCTAAAAAACACCCAACCAGAAAAAGGCTACTGATGTACTATCAAAACAGAAAAAGGAAACTACGGTTGCGGGTAATAACTATAAAATGGAAATAGCAATAAGATAAAATGTTCCTTAAGCTCTTCCTTGTATGAGATGCACCGCAGCAGGACTCCCCGGTGGCAGGAATACTCATATCCGATGAGTCAATGGCAGCTGGAGCATCATCCGGTGGGTAGTAAGGATATAAATTAGAAACATTAAAAATAGAGGAAGTGTTAAACTCAGCAGGTAAATTAATAACATAAGCATTGTTATTGATCTTTTTCACAATTGGAAAAAGGCCAATCTTTCGGTGGCTTAGTTTAGAATAAGTGCTGGGTGCAAAATGTTTGCTCCGGAAACAAATCATGACTAAATCACCTGGGTTGAATACTTGCTTATGATGGTGGATATCCGTTGTTAACTTGTATTTTTCGTTTGATTGCTGCAGCTTGCTCCTAACACTTGAGAGTATAGTAACAAATTGGTCAACAAAAGCTGAAGTGGATTTACTCTCACATTTCGGAATAACAGCAAGATCGAGTGTATAATGTGGCATCTTTGTATAAACAATACGGAAAGGGCAACATCCTGTTGATCGGTTTGGCATTGAGTTATAGGAAAATTCGACCTGATTGAATACATCATCTCATAGTATGGAAGAATGATAGGTTAACGGTTTGGTGGTTTGATTAGGTTCAAACTGAATGACGTAATAAATATTTATTATATTCAAATATTATATAATCTTGTAATAAAAAATAAAAATTGATTGAATAAATTTAAGATTATTTGGAGACAACGAAAATAAAAACATTGCTGTCAAATCAAGCCACTAAGTTGTTTGTATGTCATACTTATCACAAGTATACAACTTGAGATACAGAGATTTCATGACAAAGTTGGCATAAAACATGAAACCAAAATTACACAATCTACAACAGTCGATTTTTAGAGTCAAGAAGAAAAATAGATTATTTGATTTCCTTCTCTTCAGTTACCCGTGCCAATTTACTTTCATGGTTATGTACAAGCCTATTGCTTTTCTCTATAATAACAAAGGCGGAATATGCTTTATAAAGATGAAGAAATGGATAGAAATCAAGACTTTGGCATGCATACCATATTGATAACCTTTGTCAATCAATGCAAAAAAGTCTTGGGAACCCGGCTCAACACTATTAATGGTTAACACTCAAACACAAGCCAACAATTTTGTAAGTTCGGAAAAAAACCAACATTGAGTATTCTAATGGACTGGCTGAGCATGTGGGCCCTACTAGGATGGACGGCGGGCAAGGAGAGAGGGGGGCAAAGGGGGATTAATTACTCACTATAGAAGACCAAAATTGGGAGGGAATTAGGAATATTTATTTAGGAAAAGAGGACTGATTTGATTGTGAGGAAATTGGGAAGGTTTATTTAGGGAAAGAGGGCTGATTTGATTGGATGGAAATTATGAAGGTTTATGATGTGGGGAGATATCTTTGGAAGAAGAGGATGCTAGAAAGATTTTAATCCCACTCTAGGGAACAAGGGTAAACACCCAAATACTAAGCTTCAAAGCTTCAAAGAGTAATGTCATTCAATAATCCCTTTCCTCTTACAATAGCTTGCTTATATAAGCTAAATAGAACATTCTAGAAGAACTTATAACAAACTAGATAAGATATTCCTAAGGAGAACTATTAGCTAGGATGTTCCACATCATACTCCCCTTGCGTTAAAAGATCTCGACTCCTTCGAGACACGTTGTCGGGAGGGAGATAGTAATCCTCCGGGATCGAAAATTCTACGTCTTTTATACCTATTCGCAAGCTTGTTCATCAGTCGATTGAGCTCTTTTGAATTTCCACAAATTTGCAAGCCTCCATCGGTAATAATAACAACATATTTGGCCCTTGGAATGAACTCTTTATCCCAACTAGAATCGCATAATAAGCTCCTGATTCCATCAAACAATTTGTTCCAATTCACAATATTCCTATTAGGCATTTCATCGAACAACTTTTGTGCACCCTGAATCTCCCCTGTTCTTAGCAATGCCCCAATCATAGAGTTCCACGAAATCAGATCCTTCTTAAAGCCCAGTTTACTCTTTGCTAAGAAGGTTTCTTTGGCTTCCTTCCAAAAGCCATAATTGCACATTTCCCAAACATTTAGATTTAACAACAACGTACCACATAACATAACAGCACATCTAATGGATAATTAAGTTCCTGATATTGACATAAAGATGTAATTGCAGCAAGGTCTTCATCTATGGCCGCTGCTGTTGCATCCATTTGCATCAGCTTAGCTTCATCAACTGGGGCCATCACAATCATGTTTGGCAAGCATGCCATGTATGCAATGTCAAATGCTCCGCAATGTGTTGGTCTGTCAACACTGACAAGTCCTGCTCGGTCCATCGCGAAGCGCACGGGTAGCTTTTGTAAATCTTCAGTAGCTAGACCTGCAGCAAAAGTCACAGCACGCTGTTATGCAATTCCAACATCAAAGCCAATCGCGGACATGGGATCAGGTCGACGGTGCGAGTCGGTCACGAGGAGCACAAGGGACGAGTTGCTAGTTGGCTGTGGGAGCGGGCTGGTCATGCGGGAGCGCAGGAGGTCGGATCGCACTAATTGATACGGCAAATCTTTATCTCCCTTAGCTTCTTCCTCGACGGTGGCGGAACGCAGATCGCATAAGTCCTTTAATGGGGAAACTATTTTTCCCACGGTCAATGCCTCTGCACATTGGAAGGCATCCAAGGAATTTTTACTTCCGCTTCTCCATCTTTCACTGAAGTACAGTTAAAGCTATGTGCTCTTGGCATTAATTCTTGCTCTTCAATGACCTTCAGGGCAGTAGAGAAAAGCCCTGGACAATCTTCTTCTTCATTTGTAAGAGGCATTGAATCACCAGCTTCAACTTCTTCAGTTTTGTCTTCCTCCGCTTTACAGAATGCAAATTGAGAAGCAAGCTCTATAGCGGTATTTCTGATGTGGTGGATCCGATTATGAATGAGTGAAGGCGTCGAAGTCACGTGGATTGGAAGCGGATTGAAGTCACGCGGAGTGCCGAGCACGGGATTAAACGGGATGAAGTCATGAGGAGGGTCGGAGACGGATTGGGTTGAATGCTAGGTACGGGAATGCGTTGCAGATCTTGGGGCGGAAGAGGTCCGACGAATCGCTCTTCCTTGACAATGTTAATATCATCGACGGAAGGATTGTCTTGGAGCAGGGTCAATTGCGCGGGCTTGTTGGGGAAGCAAAGAGATGACGCCAGAATGGTCGGATTGAGAGCAAACGGAGTGGCAGCGGCGAAATCTTGCTGGAGGGGATCAGTATTGCGAGTATGGTCGCGAGATGGAGCATATTTTCTTCTCCCAAAACTTTGGAGGAGTAGGTAGGGATCGACGGTGCCGCAAGCAGACGAGAACTCGCGAGCGGGTTTGGTAGCAATTTGGTGGCGGGATCGCGTGGAAGATGAGAGTGAAGCGGGATTGCGGTCCTGATCGCGAGTCGATGCGAAGGAAGAATTATGGTCGACGGAATGTGGCCGGAGCAGAGGCGAGTCGTGGACGACGAACACGGGTTGCTTGCGGATTAAATGGTCAGCCAGAGGATTCCGCCATTTGAGCGGAAGTTCAAGCGGAGGATATTGGGGCGGCGAATCTCGCCATTGGAGAGGTAGTTGGAGCGGAGGATAGTCGTCAACCTCCCACCTTCTTCTCCTGCGTCGATCATCGTCGACCGCCAATCTTATTCTTCGGCTTCGATCATCGTCGACAGCCGACCTTCTTCTGCAGTCCATCGATCTTTGCAAGCTCCAGGCTCTGATACCAACTGATGTGGGGAGATATCGTTGGAAGAAGAGGATGCTTGAAGGATTTTAATCCAACTCCAGGGAACAAGGGTAAACACCCAAATACTAAGCTTCAAAGAGTAATATTTCATTCAATAATCCCTTTTCTCTTACAATAGCTTGCTTATATAAGCTAAATAGAACATTCTAGAAGAACTTATAACAAACTAGATAAGATATTCATAAGGAGAACTATTAGCTAGGATGTTCCACATCAGTTTATTTAGGGAAATAGGGCTGATTTGAATTCAGATTTGGGAGGAAATTATTTAGGGAAAGAGGGCTGATTTGAATTCAGATTTGGGAGGGAATTAGGAGAGCTTATTTAGGACTAATTATGTTGTTTTATTTTCATTATGTGATTTGTGTGTTTGCTGTAGTTTTTCTTTGCAGTTGCTCCTAACAACGTCTAGGGTTTGTGGAGAGCCGATCTACCTCTCGAATAGTAGATCAACTTGTATCTTAGTTTGTTGTGTCTATATCAATAAAATTAGCCCATCGTCTCTTTCTTTCTCGCTGATTTCTTCTACGTTTTCTCTTCTTTATTGTTGATTTTGCTGTGTGGAGATCGGATTCCTATCATATTCTAATTAGCAAAGAATAGAAAAATTAGAGAATCAATGACAAAATAGATCATAAACAGCTTGCTAGTGACTTTAGTAGAGCAATTGAACCAGCCAAAAACTTAGGGTCATTTAGAACCATAACAATAGCAAACTTCAACATGATAACTAAGCCAATAGCATGGCAAGGCGAAGCAACAGAGAAGTGAAGCCAAAAACTCACATGCGTGCGTTAAAACAAAGAATCATGACAACAACCAAGCTCAGGTCAATTCTAGCTAATTGCAACAAACAACGAAATCAAAACAACATATACTCATGCATAAATCATCTTATCTCAAAACTTAGCAAAAGAACCCAAATTTTTTGGCCGATATATGGAGGAAAAGAACTGGAAAATTGTTATTTGTGGTGAAAAACGCAATATGAATAGAAATCAATTGATACTCACAGCTAATTATATTGTAAGACAATGATAAATAGAAATCGAGTATCGACTTAGATTAGATGATATGTCGGCGACAATGAATAGCATTGGCGGCGCCTTCGTCTCATGCAATAGGTCGCGCTTAGGTATGAGAACTAGGTCTGGTTCGGGGGCTGAATCGAGAAGAAGCCGAGCAACGAATGGGAATTAGTAATTATGATTTAAGAAACATATTTCTTTGATTTTGACCATTTGATCTGAAATCAACACTGAGAATTCACTATTTTAAACTGCGAGGTTTTTGAAACACCAGTCCAATCCGTCTGTTCAGTGGTCGAACCACAATTTTCTTGCTCTCCCGTGTGGTTATGCTCGAATGTAGTTATAGTAGTTAACGTAACCAACTGCCCGATCAGTTCCCGGTTGAACCTGCTAGTCTGGTCCGATTTTTAAAACCATAACTCTCGGGTGTTCTTAAACAAGGAAGCGAAGCATATTTCCAAGTGTATGATTGATGACTTCAGTTTACCAATCCATTTGTGGATGACATGCAGAACTTAATTGGATGTCGGTGTGCAATTGCTTCCATAACTCACGTAAAAAATAACTAATCAATTTGACATCACGATCCGAAGTGAGATTTTGCGGGATACCATGAAGACGAACAATTTCATTAAAGAACATTCATGCTATGCCGAGTGCATCAAAAGTTTTATTACATGCAATAAAATGTGCCATCTTTGAAAACCGATCAAAAACTACTATAATGAAATTGTTACCTCATTTAGTAGGAGAATGAGGTAACCCTAAAATAAAATCCAAACTTAAATACTCCCGAATTGAGTTTGGAATTGGTAAAGGAGTATAAATACCTGTATTCTGATTGCATCCCTTATAATTTTGACACTGAGCATCTTTCGTCTCTTCGCAAGTAAGTCCAAAAAAATTTCTGTTGTAGCTGTGCAATTGTATTTTCACAACCTACATGAGCGGACAATCCTCCACAATGAATTTCCTTAATAATCTACTGTCGCCATGATGATTCCGGAATGCACATAAGGTTATTTTTGAATAAAAAGTCATGTCTAATTGAAAAGTCAGCAGCAAATTCATTGCTTAAACATTTCTACCAATTATGGGACCAAAATATGGATCTTCTGCATACAATTCTTTCAGGCAATCAAGCCCAGTAATCTCCATTTGTAATTGTGTTAATAAAGCCGGCCGCTGACTAGTAGCATCAGCGACTCGGATTCGAGACACATTCTTGTTTTTCAAAACAAAAGTAAACTCTGTAAAAATAAAACCCACTTAGCATGCATTTGATTTATGTTTTTTTAGTGTCAAAAATTGCAGAGCTTTATGGTCACTACAAAGACTGAAATCTTGATGTAACAAATAGTGTTCCCATTGTTTCAAGGCATGAACTAATTGCCTACAACTCATGTTCATAGGCCGTCCATTACTGCCTTGCTGGACACAATTTCTCGCTGAAGAATTCAATGGGCTTATTTTCTTGCATTAGCACATCTCTAATGCCAATATTAGATGCATCAATATCTACGGTGAATGGCTTATCAAAATCAGGCAATGAGAGAACGTGTGCGGTAGATAAAGCAGTTTTGACGGCTTCAAAATTACGTTGTTGCTCTCGGTCCATTGGAATTGCTTTAGTTTCAAATAAGCTGTAAGTGGGGCCATAAGAATACTAAAACCTCAAATAAATCTTCGCTAAATTTGGCAAGTCCATGAAAACTGCGCACATAAAAAAAGATTTCGTAGTAGGCCATTCTACAATTACAGGAACCTTCCGAGGATCAACCTGAACCCTTTTGCCTGAAATAATGTAACCAAGGAATGAGATGCTGGCTGAGGCAAACTTGCACTTTCTTAACCCAACTTATCTTGTAAGGATTAAGATTCTTTGTAGTTTTAAGTTGTAAAGCTTAAACCATGGAGCGCAAAACGATATTTTTAGTGTAACCGCTAATAAAATTTCAGATTTTTATGAATAAAAAGAATTTTGGCAATTGTGCGCATCCATTTCTGACCATGATGTTGAAGAATTGCAGCGGTATAAAGGCCATCTTAACCATAGATTGAGAAAATGCGTGTTCAAATTTGTTAATTTACTATGCTTAAATTTGTTAGTTTACTATTCATGGCCTTCTTGACCTAGTCTTTCGCTCAAGAATTGTTCCCATGTACAGTCTTTCAGAATTCAGTGAGTGATCACGGTATATCAAACTTGTTTACTTGATTGCCAAATACTAAACTCAAAAGTATCATGGGGTGAAGTTATGAGAGCTATGTTTTGCGGTTAAGACCAAATTTCTAAATATTATTGCCTTGTTTCATCAAGAAAACTGACTGGTCAATTTAGAAGTCATCGTCAATCTTTCCTATCTCGTCTTTGCAGATTGTGCAGACTCTAACTTCAGTTGAGGGCATTAAGGTCAATGCACACAATAGAGCAGGCGATACGGCTCTTGCCATTGCGGAGAAAAATGGCCTGGAAGAAGTTGCTGCCATCTTGAGGGAAGCTGGTGCCGTGTCTTCCAAAGAGCAGGACAACCACTTGAACCCAGCAAGACAATTGAAGAAAACAGTTAGTGACATCAAGCATGATGTCCATACCCAGCTCAAGCAGACCCGACAGACTGAGATGCGGGTCCAGCATATTAAGAAGCGACTAAGAAAAATTCACGTCGGTGGCCTCAATAACGCCATCAACTCGAACACAATTGTCGCTGTGCTCATCGCCACAGTAGCCTTTGCCGCCATATTCACGGTGCCAGGCCAGTTTGTTCAGGAGCCAGCCGACGGGTATAAGCTTGGTCAAGCCAACATTGGGAACACTGCATCGTTCATCATCTTCCTTGTTTTTGATTCCCTTGCGCTCTTCATATCTCTTGCTGTTGTTGTGGTCCAGACTTCTTTGATAGTTGTCGAGCAGAAGGCGAAGGAACTTATGGTTTTCATTATCAACAAGCTGATGTGGGTGGCCTGCCTTTTCATTTCCATCTCTTTCATCTCTCTAACCTACATTGTGGTTGGCCGAAAAGACTGGTGGCTGGCATGGGGCACAATGGCAATTGGTGCATCAATCATGCTCATCACAATAGGATCAATGTGCTACTGTATTGTTATCCACAGAATAGAGGAGAAGAACTTGAGAAATATCGAAAGGGGCTCTGGGAGCAGATCCAGATCATGGTCTCTGTCAGTGTTCTCAGACTCTGAGCTGGTAAACAACGACCACAAAAGTTTTTATGCTCTTTAGATTCAAACAACTTATACGTGCATGTTCATGTTTGTTGAATGAGGGAATCTATAAGGCTTTAATGCCAATTTCTAAGAAAAGAAGTGAACCGGTTTAATTGCGTTGCCCTGAGAAACATGAGAATGTCAATGAAGTTGTTACTGTATACTGCTTATTCGGAAATAATATTAAGAAATCGTTACATTAGAAGAATATTCTCTTTAGATAAAAATTCTTATATTTTTCCTTAATTATATTTATTTTCTTCCTATCATATTCATCTTCTTTGCTTTTTTTTTTTTCTTTAAAATCTGGTGATAAACTTTATCCTAAAGACATTCAGTGTATCTTCGTTGAGTACTCTTGATCTAAATAAGTACCCTACTGTTTTGATCATATATACTACAAGCATCTGTTTTTTACTTCTATAGATCGCAGCATTTATGAAAAGTCTCCATATTTTTTCTCCCTCCAACTCTGCTACATCTTCTTCTACAATTGCTCATCTACCTCTTTTTGCTATCTCTATGCCTTCTCCCTCTTTACAAGTTTGCATCAACTGACCCTATCCTCTCCAACTCCAAAGTAATAACATCTTCACCGCCATTACCTGCCCTAGTTGAGAACCCACCAACTAAAGGAATGCCCATTGCCGACAAGTCTAGGTTTCATTTTACTTTGCAATGAATTAATTGAACAACGGTTTATCATTTGCCTATATTGTCTCAAAGTAATAATTAGAGAAGGTTATATTTTATGCTAGAAACAACCATGTCCATTGGACTCAACAAGGATTTGATCTATATCTAAGACTCTTAATTTAGCATATTGACTTGTGAATTATATGGCCTATTTTCATTTAGATTTTACGTGGGACCGTTTTAATTTTCTTATTATTTTATAAAGCTAGCATAATTTTTTTTTTTAAAAACCAATGAAATAGTAATTTTCGAATAGAAATTATAGCTACGATTTGAAAAGTAAAGTAATAAAAAAAATAGTCTCAAATAAAATCTTAGTTCATAAAAAATGAAAAGCAAAAAATACATATAATTAATTCTACACTAATATATCTGAGTGAAGTACATAGAAAGTGTAATAAAGAACATAAATGATTGTATAAAATTTGCATTAACCTAGTTGCCATCTACCCTCACTCTTCACATCACAAAGTTACCAAGAATGTCATTTATTCCTTGGTAGGTTGGCTAGAATGAGTGGTGACTATCATGAGAATTAATGCATGGGAAGAGGGGAAGATGAGAGAGAGAGAGAGAATTAAGAGGAAGGAAGGAATTATCAATTTATGAAAAATGCAAGCCAATGTTTGCATTTATGGATATACATGTTTTTGGGTCTGTCTTCATTGAAAGTTAGATGTGGAAGCAATTTGGCAGCTCTGTGTTTGTCTCTGATCATGAGGAATATTAAAAGGCAGCAAGTCTCACCATTTTATCATTCATTTCCCTCCTATGAACTCAAATTTATTATTATTTTTAATTAATATCTTAATTATATTTATATATTTTTATTTTAAAAAAATTATGTTAAAATATTCTGATACAAATTTTATTAAAATGAATTTATATATTTGCTCTAAGATTAGTGCTGTGAATAAAAAGATTAAATTTGGTTTGCTCAAAAAGTTAAAAAAAAAAAAGGACAAAATATTTAGTGTCACTGATCAATTTTGTGGACAAAAATCTTATTAGAAATTTCTGATTTTAAAAATACTAATGTGAATTTTGTAAATAAAATATTTGAAAGAATAGAAGTCATCCTTTTTATATTGATTATTATTTTGCATTTAAGGATCTCTATAGATTGAGAGTTATCATCTGATGGAAGAAAATTTTGATTTATGAACAAAATTTTAATAAAAGTAGTGGCTTGTTCTAAGAAGATAAATAAATATTACTATGAAAAAATTCTGCCTCTCAAAGTTTTAATTCTTTTGAAATTTATTCCACAAAAAAAAATTATGTTAGAATATTCTTAAGCATCTTCAAAGCACCAGATCCTTGAAAAGCAAAAAATTGATAGGGTCTTAAGGCTTCATTTGGGATGGCTTTCTTACTGCTTCTTAAAGCAGCTTTCTAGTAAGAATTTGTACTAGAAAGCTGCTTTAAGAAGCAGTAAGAAAGCTGTCCCAAACAAAGTCTAGGCTTAATCTATGACAACTTTCTTATTACTAAGATGTCCAGTATAATCTTGGTGTTTTCATCAAGAATCACAGTCCTGTGTTGACATCATGCTTCAATTTTATTGATAATGCCTTAGTTAATATTGTGAGCGAGGATAGGCAACCAAATAGATAAGCATCGGCCTTGGCATTGACGATGTGTATCAACTTTTCTAGCGATGACATACATCAACGACGTATTCTTTCTTTAAATATAATACGACAATTTTTTTCTATTCTTACATCTCAACAAATTTTGATTAAAAAACGACAATTTTTTGAAAAAAAATTTATGAAGATATCTTTATACAAACTATATTAAGGTAGATTAAAAAATTATTGAATTATTTTAAGATTAGTATAATATAAATTCTTGTAGTATAATACTAATATTTAATTAAACTTAATTATTTTCAATCTCATATTATAACACATTTTTATTATTTTTAAAATCATTTTCATAAAAATTTCTATAATTATTTCCTTAACACCATCTTTGTCCCCCTCTGCTTCTCTCTCTTAATCAATACCATATTCTACTCTCTCCATCTCTTCTTTCTTTTTTGTCCAAACCTGCCATAAATTTTGGGTGAGGCGTCTCTGCTCACCATCTTTTAGCCTCCGCGCGGAACGCTCGCCTCTCTTCTCGAGAGAAAGAGTGAGGCAAAACGAAGGAAAACGACCCAAGAGACTCAATTACTACACTCAGTAATACTATAGCTTCAGACATAGAAAGAGAAAGATCATATAGAGAGAGGAAGCTTAAACGACAGCTACAACGAGGTATGGCTAAGCCACCGCCGCCGCCGGATCCGGCGGTCGGTTGCCGGCGGCCGGCAGACTCCTTCTCTCCACTGTTCTATTCTCTGTTATTTATTTACTGTTTATAATATTTTCCTTTCAATAGTATTCATGATCGAGTTTTTCTTCTTCTCTTAACTGCGTTTTGAGTGATTTCATGGCAGAAAATTTGTCTGAGTTGACAAAACTTTCATTATTTGCTTTTACTCATTTTATATTTTTAAAGAACAGAATCATTAGATTTCAGATGTGTTCTTTTGAAGATATCTATGTAATGTTTGACTCAGTAAATTTTACATTATAACAAAATTTATTTTTTTTGCAAATATACATTTTTTTAATTTAAAATAATGAAAAAGAGCTCTTAGTATTATTTTCTTACAACATTTTTTAGTTTTTACTCATCTGATGGCATGTTTTTTTTAATATAAATAAATATTTTGTTTCGTCAAATTATTAAATGTTTTTACTTTCATGTAGTTTATCAAATGTGTTAGTTTATACATAGTAGGAAATTAAAGAGTTAACAAAATATATAAAAATCTTATTTTCATGCTCAAAGTTGAAATTATTATTTTTATTTTATTTCATATCATGTCATTATTAATTTAAAAATAGTATTATATATAGTTGATCAAAAGTTATATTGAGAAGCATTTTTATTAATTTTATTTATAATAAATAAGTTTTTTCTTTTCATATTTTTTTAGATCTCTGACTTTGAGAAGTATTTTTATTAATGAGTTTTTTTTTTAATTTTAAAGAAATAAATTTTTTCTTTTGTTTATTTTGTTAGATTGAATGATTCTTTTTCTTTCTCCAAATCTTTTCAAATATTAAGAAATAGAAAATAAATTAATCAAATCATTAAGGAAATCAGCTTAATTAGAAAGAAATATTAATTCCCTTTTAAATTTATTTTATATTATGACAATCTAACCGAGCAAAGTGATACATTTTTTCTCCTCCTCTTTTAAAATAAAATCACAAAAGATAGAAAGTATATTAATCACGCATCATTAAACAAACCTAATTAGGAAATAAAACGATTTGCTGCCTTATAATTCGAAGCCTAAGAGAAAATCTCCAAACATGTTGAATTAATAACACATATCATTCATTAAATAGTTTGAATATCCTTTTTTTTTTTTTACTTTTTTTGATAGATTAATTAGAATCATAAGATTTACTTTAAATTTTCTAAAAATATAACAACAAATATACCTATTCATGCAATCAAATTTAAATCTTTGTGTTTGAATGATTGAATCCAATATTTATATTTTAAAATCAGTGATTTTTTTTTTGGATTCAAATGTAGAAATTTTGAGTAAACGTTTGTTTATATAAATTTTAGATTTAGAAGATTTACTTTAAAATTAGTGCAGTATATTAAAAGTCAATTATGATAAATTTAATATATATTTTGATTAAAAATATGATTAGAATATTTTGAGTCAAATTTTTTCTTTAAAACCATTAATTTGAGACATTTATAAAAAAAATAATATTAGGAACTCCTAATATAAGTTTATGTAAAAAATATAAGACTAACAATTAAAAAAAATGATAAGAAAATATAAGATACTAATTTATACAATACTTTAATTTGTGTTGCATGCATAATTATGATTATGAAGCTAATTTTAATTATAAGATAAAATTATTTTGTCTTGCATTTTTAATAAAATATTACTCTTTTATATAATATTATCACAATTAATTTTAATGATAATTGAAATCATCACAAACATTATTATCTCATTAATTAATTGAAGAGTTACATAAATATTATTGAATTGTTATATATTTATATATCTACTACATAAATTATATATTATTTGATTTATAGGGGATTTACATATATATCATATAATTTTTAAGTATTTATATATTTACTATCTAAAGTTTGATATTTAGTTGAATAATATCTAAAATTTTAAATCTTATAAAAAAATATTATTAATATTAATTTAATGTAATTAAAATAATAAAATGTTATATAAGTACATATCAGCGGTATAATTGCAAAAAAATTATATGGTATGTATCTAAATTTTTTTATACGATAATGTAATTTTTAAATTATATTCTTATTAATATGATTTTATTTTATGTATAAAAAATAGAAAAATATAGATGTTAGAATCTAAATACATAGTAATTTGCCACTAACAATTTCTAAACCTTAATTAACTCTGCAATCTCTTTAATTTCTGCCAGCATTTGAATCCAGCTATATATATATATATATATATATATATGACGTCGCTCACTCCGCCCTCTTCCTTCCCTCCGCCCCCTCCTCCTCCTCCCCCGTGCTCCTCGGCCGCCGGCGCCACCGCCTCCTCTCCTTGCGCCGCCTGTAAATTCCTCCGCCGGAAATGCCAACCCGATTGCGTCTTCGCCCCGTACTTCCTCGCCGATCAACCCCAAAAATTCATCAGCGTCCACCGCGTCTTCGGCGCCAGCAACGTCACCAAACTCCTCAAAGAAATTCCCCACAAAGATCGCGAAGACGCCGTCAATTCTCTCGCTTACGAAGCCGATATGCGGATCCGAGATCCCGTCTATGGCTGCGTCGGCGTAATCTCCATTCTCCATCACGAGCTCCGTAAGCTACAGCTTGAGCTCTCCTTCGCCCGATCGGAACTCGCCAGGTACCAGCTCAATCCTCCGCCGCCTCCCGCTGAATTAGCGACTCAGTATCAATTTGGCTTGTGGCCGGGAAATCAATTGGGATTCGATGCGACGGCGGCGCCGGCCCCGGCGCCGTCGCCTGCTGTAGCGTTTGGAATGAATATTGGGGGACATTTGATGATTAGGGCGCCTGGCGCTAGGGCGGCGGGTGCTGATGGGGTTGGGCCTGCGTAGGCTATTGTGTGGCTGTTAATCCTGTGGTGGGTGGTTGGGCTTTGTTGTTAATTCGAAGAGATGTTAATTTCATTATAATGATTATAATTAACTGAGTTTGGCTGCTTTGATTATGGGTTTATTTAATGAACTTTTTTTTCTTGTTTTTGTAGCTTTATTATTAATTCTAATTAATTTGAAAATGGTTAATTAGAGAAACAAAATGTTTGTTTAGCGTTCGTTATTATAGCTAAAAAAAGGCTCTTTCTCTGCATTTTAGTATGAATAAAATTTTGTTTATTTTAATTAACGAGTAGGGTTTAATTAAGCTCGTTCAATTTCGATTCACTTGCACCTTTAATGTGATTAATTACATTAGTATGGGGTGTATTTTTTGTTAATCAGAAATATTTTTAGCAAGATAATTAATAGTTACAATTTTGAAATAGTAAGAGTAAAGATAACAACAATGTGATTAAATAATACTCTTGAGTGTTTCTGAGTGATGAGAGTCCTGATTATTAATGAAGAACAGTCCTTGCTAGATCATAGAAAGTTTCCTATAAAATATTTTTATAAGAATTTTTTTTTTTTAAGTGACAGACTTATTTTCCATAATGCAAGCAACATTATCATTGGATTTAATTAAAGATCTTCTTTCTATCATAAAAATACGGAGATAATCTAGATATGTTGGGTGGGAGCTTTGACTATCAACCAATAACTATTGGGTTCAAAGCTTATGTATGTAATATGTGTATGAATTGTTTGTTGAAATGTCGTGATGATAAGAACATTTCTCTTGTGATACTAAATCATTACGACTGCTCCCTTTTTCTTGTAATGATGCATATTCTATTCCTTCACCATCTTTCGCTAGAACCCTCCAACACATTAGGCCTCGGAATCTTCTCATTAGACAAGCCATAAAAAGGCTTTCTAGCTGTAACCAAACTCAGAAACTCCAACTGAAAACTCTAAAAAAGGCTAGATTTGAGAGTGATTTTTTCCATCTTTCTCAGAAGCTTTCGAGCTAGCTATACTATAAGCTCTCTCCATTCCTCCATTGGAGAAAGTAAAGCTAGCTAGTAGCCTGAGAAGGACTTGGAAAGAGGGAGATAGAGACATTTAGAAAGGGGAGGACTGATTACTGATAAGGGAGAAAAGAAGTATGAGAGACTTCCTAAAATGAAATTAGTAGCAGCTTTTTTGCAGAGCATTCAATTCAGACGGTTCAACTCTTTTGTCCAAAACAAAAGGAAGGAGACAGAAAGTGAAGGTTTGGAATAAAGCTTATCTTAGCTTAGCTTATGAAATGGAAGAATGAAAAAATAAAGGCATGTGATGAGTGATTTAATGAGTCTATAGGGTTCAAAACTTGGTCAAAATATGGACATAGCAATAGCAATGATGACAACTTTTTCAATGCATGTCCCCATGCGCATTGATATAGAACAATATATAGTTAAAAAAAAATACTGTTTTAATATATAGAAAGTACTCAATGAGTCGAGTTGGCTCAAACAACAACAACAACAACATCAAGCCTTTGACCCACTACGTGTGGTCGGCAACATGAATCCTTTTTCTCCATTGTGTCCGGTTCAAAGTCAAATTCTTATTTAAATCTAATAAAGAAAGATCATTTCTAATATTTTCTAACCAAGTCTTTTTAGGTCTACCTCTACGTTTCTTAACATAAGTCAAATCTAATACCTCTACTTTCCTAATTGGGTCATCGGAAGGCCGCCATTTTATGTGACCAAATCATCTAAGGCGACTCTCTCTAATCTTATCCTCCACTGGAGCTACTCCAACCTTTTCACGTATATGCTCATTTCGTATCCTGTCTCTAAGAGTAAAAATAATTTTGATTTTAGTTTAAATTTGAGCTGAATAAATAAATACTTTTTTTAATCCAGTAGAGCAAGCTCAAACCCCACTAGATGTCCATGAGCTTACTTAATTCTCTTAAAATATGATCAAATGGGGTTTTATCTACATAGGCACCTAAATGGGATAATATTTTCTAACATAGCATGCCAAGAATGTTGCATAAACATGTAAATTCTAACATAATTCTTCATTGTTTCTTTAAAAAAGACCAATCTTTTCACATGTAAAATCCCGATGGGGTAATATATGAATGAAATTATATTCGTAAGTGGGCATACATTCAATTAGCTTAATGATGTTTTATGAAACATAAACACTAACATGTAGCACAAACATGACATGGAAACACTACATGACATAATTATAACAAGTAGAGCAAAACATGCCATTGAGAAAATATTTTGTTTTATGAATTAATATATAAAACTTATAATTACAACACCTAATACTATTATTTTATATAAAAGTATCACAAAATGAGGTATAATATCATAGAATTTCATAAAAATATCACAATAACAAAAAGTATCATTAAATATTTAAGAAAATTAAAACGTGCCTCATATGTGTCAAGCGTCTGTCATTTTTATGATGGGTTGTATCTGGCTCTAATTTGGACATAAAATATCTCAAATGCAATTTGAAGCATGTCAGATATGTGTCGGGATGTGCTAAAGGCGTGTCCATATTCGATGCATAGTCCAGGTCACAAATGGCATTTTGAAGTTTTCATATACATAGATGGAGGCAAATCTTTGCTTGCTTGGACTACTATGTGCACAACTATAGTAAAAAATTGTTATGATTGTCCCAACTGTGTTGTTCCTAGAGAATAGTCTTGTGCTTGAGTCAGACAAAAGTTTGGTTGAATCTCACTCTCCTGTAGCAAAAATATGGAGAAATTGAGATGATCAACTTAAAATGAAGAAGCAAACATAGATATCATCTAAGACTTTTTGGTAGTTTATATTGCTTAGAGATCCTAATCATACCTTGATTGTATTGATAGTTATGTTGTCCAGTTATTACCTGCTCTCCATGCTTCATATTATCTCTTAATTTCAGCACACGAAGCAGGAAAGGCTTCAGTATCCTGAATCTCCTTGACTGAGGTAAAATAAGTCAAAAATCACCATAACTTGATCTCTACTGCCTTTGAAATGCAGAATAGATATAAAAGAAAAAGAAAAAACCAATCTGGCCATCCTTCAAAATTTTCTCATATTCAGCAATTCAACAAACACCTGAAAGAATAAAATTCATTGCATTCACTCATTGAATGTGAATATTCAGAGGTAATAAATCACCTGCAACAACACCAAATCCCAAGACAGGTAGGAGTTTGGCATTATATAAAGGCCCATTTGATTATTTGTAACATAATAACATGCTGTAGAAATGTTAAAACCGATTTCATTAAATAAAATTTTTATATTCAGTATTTTTGAAGTGTAAAGCTCATAAAATTGAATTAATTTTACTATTTCTGAATATATTTTTATGAAAAAAAAATGATTGTTTAGCAATTACACAATCAGCTGAGCACTATTCTTGGAAAATGGAGAGATTTCAAATTCTATTTGGTCTTGAATTCTGTCAGATTATAAGCTCACCTGTCTTTGATGGAGACCTCACAGGAAACATTTTTTGCTGAATTGAAGATGGTAACAGAACAAAGCTCACCTTGGCTTGTTGGTTGAGAGCTTAGGCTTCCAACTAAGAGGTCTTGGATTCGAGTCTTTGTGTATGCGATGTGTGTATGAGTTTACCTTAATTGGCCTAAATGTCCAAAAAAAAAAAAAGATGGTAACAAAAGAGAGTTTATTTATTTATTTTCTTGACAAAATAAAATATATATTTGAAAAATAAAATTAAATAACCAAAAAAAAAAAGAAAAAGTGCAATAGGCATTTACTCTCTGACTCTATCTTTATCATCTAAAGACATAACACTTGAAAAATAATGTTTTATGGTCCACATACTCCTACATTTATGCTATAATTAATGTCATTTTCCTTAAATTTTGTGCAAAATTTGCACAGAAAACAAATTTTCAAATGGCAAAGAAAGCATAATTATCATGATCATTATCATTAATAGAAAGCTTAATCACCATTACATAAATTAAACTTACTTTAATTAATTAAGAATAAAAAATGTAAGAAAATAACTATGTTAATAAATAATATGAAGATGCAAGGAAGGAAATTTGTCAAGATATTACAAGTCAATTCTAAATGAGTAAATACTCATAATTCATAGTAAGATTTTTTCCTTCTTTAAAAAAAAATATTTTTTCTTAATCAAAGGGCTCAATTCACTAGTCTTATTTGTGATCTTCTTCAAGGAATTAGTATTTTCTTAAAAAATTGTTCTTATTATATAACCAATATAAAGTTCATATATTGCAAGGCATAGTTTTCTTATAAAGAGCATAAGAATATAAGATCATGGAAAATAATAAAGGAAATATCTTTATTATATTCAACATCAGTAGTGTACTTTCATCATTGATTTATGAGTAAATTATAGATGTATAATATATACTATTATTTTTTAAAAATATTTTCACCGTAGTTTTATGTCCAATAAACATAATTGTATAATGAGCTACAAATATGCACAAGTTGAGAATTTGATAAATTTTCAGTATCTTGAGTTATCTAGGCATTTCCTTGCCTTTGAGAAAGTCAACTCAAATGAATTACCTTTATTTTTTGTTAAATTGATAACATTGATGAAGCTTCATGAAAGATATAAATGCCATGAAATATTCCCTATTTAATGATAAATGATTGGAAAACTAAATCAAATTAGATGTTGCATTAGATTTCTTGGGATCTATGTCAACCTTCGATCTTATGAGGCCATTGGAAAGGTTGGTCATGAGTGTTTCTGTTTATTCATTATTTTGTAGCTTCTTTAACGTTGGATCAAATTATTATCTCTCATCCCTTATAGACAAATATATTGGTTAAGTCAAAACTCTATAAATCTTGGCACATATTTTTATATTACTTGATATCTTCCTACGTGGTGCATTATACTTTGGTTTATCAGAACTTTATCATAGAACTTAACATTATGTTCCAATCATTTATATTAGAGCACATTTTGGAGTGTGATGGATAGATTAGTGTTGCCATTTGGCGAACTAAAATGCATGATCTTCTAATTCAGTTATGACTTTGAGACATTTGAGAATATGCCTATGGTGTTGGATGAAGAAGACAAGGGAGTGGTGGATTAAAAAGCTAATTTGATCAAATGTCTCTCCATTTGATTATATTTATTGGATGGGGTACTAATGGAAGCACTAGAGGAAACAATCACATTAGGGTTTTGGATCAATTGTCTATCCAATAAATCTACCTTAACTAAAAACTTGGTTTGCTTCATATGCTAGAATGTATGTTGATTAAGTCACTCTGAATAAATTCAATTATATAATTTGTGATTTTAGAAATTTTGATGATGAGAATCAAATTTTATATCTTCCTTTGAAGTGTTTAATTCATCATTTATGCTTCAATTTTGCAAATTTTTTAAAATTGAGGATACTCAACTTAAAGAAGAGTGGCAAAATTTTCAAAAGGATCAGAATTGACGCGGGATTTAAGAGAAGGATCATAATAATAAGAAAATTTAAAAAGGATCATACTAGTGAACAGGGATGGCGTTTTTAGAAGAAAATGCAAAGCAGTGGCGCGTTTTTTGAGAAAAATGCAAAGCAATAGTGCATTTTCTTCACAAAACTCAAAGCATTGGTGCATTTTCTATGCAAAATGTGGACCTCCATTGCGTTTTCCATACAAAATGCACTCCCAGCTTGCGTTTTCTTCGCCCAGCCTCCAGGACCCCCTCCATCGGAGCAAATTCCGGTAAAAGCAAGTCACGGGCCAGCGTGCCCGTGAATGAATAACAGCCGCTTCCGTGAATGAATAGGCAAAGGAAATAAATATTTTTTGAACAGGTGCTCCTCCCGTGAATGAATTGGCAAAGAAAAAAATATTTTTTATTTATCCATTTCTCTGCCTATAAATAACAGGGAAGGTAGTGGAGAGAAGCATTTGACAATTTCAGTTGAGGTGAAGTGCTGAAGCAGTTAAGAGGAGGGCTTATATAAAATTAAGGTTAGTTTTTAGATAAGTTTTGTAGTTGTTTTTATGTATGTAGGATTTATTAATAATTGCAAATATGATTGTAATATTGATGTTGAGAGGAAATAATTTAGTTAGTATTCTAAATTTTTTTTGTTTATGATTATTGCATTTTGTTGTAGATGTAAGAAGTAATATCAAGCATTATTCCAAAGCATAATATTCTTGCAAGAAAAAAGTATGCAATATGTGAGTGTTATTTTGAGAAAGAAATGGAAGGTTAATGTAGTGCTTTTATTTCCTTTGATATATATTTTTTTGTACATTTATCCCCCCTCATGTACATATGTTTAAATAGTGTAATTAACTTGTTCAATGGAATAAGAAAAATAAGTATGGTACATACACACGTCTATATCCTCAATTCCATAAAACTTTCATGTTGTTCCGTTAGGCTATAAAAGAACCATTGCAAAATTATGCAGAAACTTTATAACCTATTAATGAAATAAGTATATTGAAAGCATATATATTTATGCAGAGAGAGAGAGAGAGTTAGAGAGAGGTTGAGAGAGAGTAAGAGAGGGAGAGAGCGTAGGAGAGAATATATTCGTAGGATTTGCACTTTTTTATAACTGCATAAGATGTAATATTAATTATAAATATATTAGACAACCAAAGATTAATTATTAATTAAAACAATTTAGAATAATTAAGTATATGAAATTTATATAGATTAATAAGCTAATTAATGAAATATATAAGTTATTAATCTAAATATAAGAATCTTTAAAAGAGAAATATTATAATTTCGTAATAAGAGAAGCATATGAATTAAATAAGTATATTAAAGAAAAATATTTGTATATGATTTTAATTAATGAAGTAATTGGTAACTAAGATGTTAAGATAATTAGTTATTATTTGAGAATTTAATTGAAATATATATTAATATTTATATCATTTTGGTATTGATAATAAAGGCTGATTTAATATATAATTACTAATATATTTCGGCATAATTAAGATTTAATACCATAATTAATTCCCAGTAGTATTTAGTCATCTAAATTCAACATGATATAATTATATTATGGATTAGTTGAGCATATTAAATTAGGATGAAGTAATTGTTAATTTTAATTAATAACTATTTATACTTTAAGTAAGATAACTTTGAATAAAATATTAATTAAAATTATATTTTAAAATTTTGCATGTCTAATATATTTTTATACGCCCCTCTGAAGTCTCCATCTCCGACAGTCATCTCCAATCATTGTAAGATATATTCATTATATAATAAAGTTAGTTTTAGTTAATTTATTTTCTTTCATTTCCATGTTCTATCTTACTCACATGGGTGAGTAGTGTATTTATTTCTCCCTACCGGGGGAGATGCTGTCAATTAATATGAAAGATGTCTCTCTTCTCTAACATAATAACGGAAGATCAGGTCTTCAAAAAGTCTGATTCTCTTATTTTTATATAGGAGAAATTTGTAAAAGCATGATATAACTATTGACATCTATGATCGAGTATAGCGCACCTCAAGAACTCATAATTAGTTTGTGTTGCCATAAGTCCCTTTCTTGATTATTTCGGGTGGGCTTGAGAATTTCTGAGTTCCTGAGAAAGCTATAGTGTCGGTGTATGTCAATTTATACTCTATTCTCTTATAAATTTTTTGTATATCATAATAATAGCAGTTAGCTTTTTCTTGATCTGATATGTTGTTATTTTAACTGAGGATGAGGCATCAAATATCTTTCAGCGACAGCTTCGCCATCCTCCAAGGGGAGAAATATTTCAAAAAGAATAGTTCAAAGACAGAAGTTCTTTAAGAAATAACGGTCAACCCACTACGTAATGATATCCCCATAAAAATTAGAAATAATATTACAATATTACCAATAGACGCTGATATCATAGAAGAGCTTAGACAGATACATCCAGAAGCAGAACTTATTTTATATAGGCATCTAAATGAAGAAATACAAAAAATTACTAGTACGTTAAAACGCCTCATGGATCGACACCCAGAAAAAGATTGGGTTCCCGAAATTAGGCAGCTAAAGCAAAAGCTGATAGAGTTAATAAGGGAATTTGTTAATCAATAGCTCTATAGCCATTAGTTATGCAAACCAAGAAAGTCGTAGAAATATTATACAAAGTCTTTAGCCAGGAAAAAGATATTAGCCACAATAAAGGCAAAATATGCCACCAGAATAGGAACATAATATTACAATAGGAAGAAGAGAAATACTATATTTGATAAGTGAACTAGCACAAACATTTACTAGACAACGAAACCAAACTGGTATCATAGCTTTCACAATCTGTTCTTATAGTAAATTCTTTTTGTAGAAATAGTTTAAAACTATGTAACGCATTAATTACTCCTAGAATTTCATAATCTAAAGATGTTAATGATTTTGGTAATTGTTTAAAACTTCCAAAAGCATATCTGCCTAATTTTTCGGTGGATTGAAATGCTTCTTTGAATGGTTTTATTTTTAATTTTGCTCCCCAGCCTTCTGTTGAGGCATCAACGATTACTATTTTATAATCTGATTCTAAAGGTAAGGTTAATTTTGGGAGAGACTTAATTTGTACTTTAGTGCCATGAGATCTATATAAGTTGGCCCGACTGAGTTGATTAATAAAGTAATAGATCTTACTTTATAATATTCAAACAAGCTCTATATTATTCTTTTTAGTTCCATGTGAGCGAAACATTCAATTTGGTCTGATAAATTATCTTCTCAACTGATTATGATTTTGCATAGTAATCTGTAGTCCAATAGTTTTTGAACTGGCCATTTTTGAAAAGATCGGACCATCCAATAGATCACCCCAACAAGATAGAGGAAAAAGACCACGATTTGAACCTGTTCCACCTTCTGGAGAAGACGAAGGACCAGGAAGACCATTTAGACCAAGAATATCCAGATATGATTTTAATGATGATAGTAGAAATTATCGTTTTAGAGGATCTGTAGAACTAATAGAAAAAATAAATTTAGTACCAGCACATAGAAATAGAACCATTCTAACCATAAACTTAAACAATCCACAAATATAGGAATCTGTCATTAGTAAATGGGGATTTGATGCCGTAAGAGCTTGGGCTAATAGTGACAAACAAGGAGTAGGAGATATGTTTGCTTTTCTTGAAACATTATTAGGAGAAACAACTACAAACATTTATAATGAAGCAAAAGTAAAAAAGGCTGGAGAAATTGAAACTTTACGACAATTAGGAGATAATCCTTATAATTTTACAAAATTCATTATAACCCTCATCCTAGGATTTGATCCAAGAAGACAAAACACTAATATGTAAGATCAAGAATATAAAATTTTAGAACAATTAAGTATAGATAATTGGTCAAATATAGATACCTTCTGTAAATTATATGTATCCTATGCAAGGCAGGAAAATATTTTGATCAAGAAACCTCAGATAGATTTTTGATCAAATTACCAGGAGAATTAGGAAAAGAAATTCATGATAAATGGAAGGCCACATATCCAAATAATGATGATATAAAGCATCTAGGGATAGATCCACGAATAATGTTTACATTTTGGCAACTACAAGAAAAATGTAAAGAATATAAAATACAAAAACAAGTTAAAAAATAATCGTATGCTTTTTGTAAAAATATCTATACTTCTCAATCTTTCCCAGAAAAGAAACGTAGAAAATTTCTTAGAAAATCTAGACGAAAGTTTCCTCGCAAAGATAAAAATGCCAAAAAGTCAAGTACACAAAAATGCCATTGTTATATCTGCGGGTCTCCGGATCATTTAGCAAATAGATGCGATAAAAGATATTCTAATAAACCTAGATCATTATTAATCCAAAATTTAGAAGAAGATGTAGTTAGTATATCTTCTAATGAATCTCAAGGTATAATTTATAGTATAACTGAGGACAAATTTGATTCTAGAAATTCAGGTTTTGTCATGAATGGATTGATACAAGACATAGACCGATGGAATAATATGTCATGACATCTTCCTGTGAACATCTCTTTGAATTAGGGAAAGATAGCATAAATAGAGAATGTTTATATTGCAAATATTATCCCGATATAAATCATAGATATCAATGCCAAAAATGTATGATAGAAATATGTCATCTTTGTGCATCTCCTACTCCTTGTTTGTCATTATTAGCCCAAGCTCTTACGGCATCAAATTCCCATTTACTAATGACAGATTTCCATATTTGTGGATTATTTAATACAAAAATTAAAAGTACAAATTAAGTCTCTCTGCATTAAAACATCATAATATTGAATATAAAGGTATAATTGAAAAAGGAAAATATGTCAATGATAAAAGATTTGAGAAAATAGAGTTGCAACTAGAAAAAATATCTGTCTCTCTCGAACAAATATTTATACGTTTAGAAAATATAGAAAACCAAGTCAAAGATAGATTATCTAAAATTGAAGAAGATATTATTCAGCAATATCTCATTAGGAAAAAAATAGAAAAATTAACGAGAAAATTAAAACGCACTACCAAATCTAGTGAAACAGACGAAGACATTCAATCTAGTGATAAAGATATTACAAATATCAATAAGCTTGATTTAGCTTCCGGATCTACCGATACTATGATAGCTCAGAACCATCCAACCCCTCTTTTATCTGTTTCTGCAAAAATCATCTTTGAAAACCATCATACTCTTGATATACAAGCCTTAGTCGATAGTGACAGCACTACCTCAGTCATTACTACCCATCTCCTTCCCCCATAATATCTATCTCATACTACAAATACTTCCTCACAATTAGTGGGCAATCAATCTTTACATTTCACCCAATGCCTTCTAAATAGTCAAATAAAATTGTACATCACTCCCGAAATATTAACTGAGAAATATTCCTTACCCGAAATTTTAGTACATGAAGCCGTTAAACCCGAATTCATTCTAAGCCTTAATTTTATGCTTTCTCTTGAAGGCCAATTTAATCTTACCAAAAATTTTATTACAATTAGTAAACGAACTACAACTATTCCCACCAATAAGCTCAGAGTGCTCCCAAAGCGTGGTGGTTCCATACCCCTTTCTGAACCCCTTTCCAACGTTTGTCTGAACAACCAATCTGATCCATCTATTTCCTTGTATCTTTCCCAATGCTACAAAACTTCTGATCATCAATCCACTTTTGAAATACCTAGAGCCATAATCAAAATCTTTCAATTAGCAGAAGAAATCCAAATAATTGGAGAAACCCGCTTAAACATTGGGATAAAAATTAATTTATACTCCATTCTCTTATAAATTTAGAAACTTCAATTAAAATATGCATTTGGAACTAAAAAGAATAATATGGAGCTTGTTTGAAGATTATAAAGTAAGATCTATTAATTTATTAATCAACTCAGTCGGGCCAACTTATACAGATCTCATGGATAGTGCTAAACATATTATTGAGATCCATAAAACACCACCAGACTTCAAGGTAGAACAAACAGATGATACGCCACATGAGTCAATTGACCCAGATCTTGCAGATCGATCCTTAAATTATTACCGGGCGTTTTAAATTACACAATTAGGAAATAGATTCACTAAGCTGTGCTTTTATATGCAATTAGCATATCAAGATAAAAATTTAATGATCTTCATGCACACAAAGGCTATCCGAGGTTCACTCTTCCGTTTCCAATATTATGTCAAAGATATCAATCTTATCGAGCATCTTAAAATATTTAATGCTCATTTAATTAATCGAAAGGGTGATTATTTTACATGCTACCAACGAATTACTCCTGAGCGAAGACATTCTTCTGAAGAAGAGGCAGGTGAAAGGTTCTAGTTAGACGGAATGGATGAAGTAGCATTACATAATTTAGAAAATGCAATGGAAGGATAATTCTCAAGCAACAATGACATGGAAGGATAACTATCAATGTACTTTTTTTATTGTTTATCGTACTTGTTACTGTACTCTTTTACTATTTACCGTACTAAGTTACTGTACATTTACTATATCAAAATCATGGGCGATACCCCTGTAAGTTAGGAATGCCAACTCTATCATACAGATTCGATGGGCTTAATAAAATATGAAGGGCTTCAAACTAGTGATAAAAATTACCCAAAAATATTAAATTTTCAAACCATATTAATGTTAAAAATTTTTCAAAAATTATCCGTATTAGAAACCAAAATAATAGACCTAGAAAATAAATAATTGGGAACAATAAAACAAAATGAGTTAGCAGAACTCATAAAAATAATTAAAAATGGCAAAAAAATAATTCCTTATCTATCTAGATTTAGTTATAAAAAATGGTAAATAAACAAAAAACTCTTCAAATATTTAGAAAAACTCCTATTAATTATGATAGAAAATTATCAGAAATAATAGATATTGAGTCACAACTCGAAAAATTTAATAATGAAAAATTAAATCTTATTAAAACTAAAAAAATATATGATAACTCTCTAATTTTGAAATCCAATATTATTCAAACTATAGCAGAACAAAAGATAAGCTGTATTTCAAACACAGAACAAATATCTCTTCCATTAATTACTGGAGAAGATTGGGAAAAAATAAAAACAATAAAAATGAATCAAATTCATATAAGACTCGTCATAATAGGAATAAAAGGATTACACCGAAAAAATTTAGGTACCAAAACATTAGTAATTTTGTTTGATAATCGATGGAACGATTTAGCAAAGTCAATAATTGGATCATTTGAGGTAGATATGAATGATAAAGGAGTCATTATCTATTTTATTCCAAATTTTATTATGGATATTAAAGAATGTGTTCAACATTTAAAAATAGGAATAAAAAAGATATAATATGACTTTAGGATCAAAAAATTTATGAATAACCACTGGTTTTATTAGAAAAATGCAAGAACATTCAAATGTAAAATTTAAATTAAATAATAAAACTTTAGAAACTATGCTCGCTAGTGAAGGAATAAGAGCCATTTCAGGAAAAAAGTTTAGCACAGAAATTTACGCCGATTTAGAATGGAATTTAACATCATTTTTAGAAAAACCCATATTAGTTCCCTATGAACACACAACATTTGAAAATCAAGATGGAAGCTTAAGTATACGCTTTGCAGACTATAAACAAACCAAAATAAAACAAGAGTCGGATGACGATACTGAATTCTTATAATCATTTTCACAATGAGTTATCTAAATCTAGATAATATTAAAACATATCAAGAATTACAAGACTCAGTAATTTCTTCACCTATTCCTTAAACGCCGCATGGATCGACACCCATAAAAAGATTGGGTTCCCGAAATTAGGTAGCTAAAGCAAAAGCTGATAGAGTTAATAAGGGAATTTGTTAATCAATAGCTCTATAGTACAGTAAAAGAGTACAGTAACAAGTACTGTAAACTATAAAAAAGTACATTGATAGTTATCCTTCAATGTCATTGTTGCATGAGGATTATCCTTCCATTGCATTTTCTAAATTATGTAATGCTACTTCATCCATTATGTCTAACCAGAACCTTTCACCTGCCTCTTCTTCAGGAGAATGTCTTCGCTCAGGAGTAATTCGTTGGTAGCATGTAAAATAATCACCTTTTGGATTAATTAAATGAGCATTAAATATTTTAAGATGCTCGATAAGATTGATATCTTTGAAATAATATTGGAAACGGAAGAGTGAACCTCATATAGCCTTTATATTCATGAAGATCATTAAATTTTTATCTTGATATGCTAATTGCATATAAAAGCATGGCTTAGTGAATCCATTTTCTAATTATGCAATTTGAAACGCCCGATAATAATTTAAGGATCGATCTGCAAGATCTGGATCAATTGACTCATGTGGCGTATCAAACAACTCTTTGTTCAGAAGGGCTGTCTAAAATATTCTTGTAATATTTGCACTCCTAATTTTTATATGATCCACATATCTCTCAATCTTGCCCACATCCGATCTTTTAAAAAATGGCCAGTTCAAAAACTATTGGACTACGGATTACTATGTAAAATCATAATCAGTCAAGAAGATAATTTATCAAACCAAATTGAATGTTTCGCTCACATGGAACTAAAAAGAATAATTTGGAGCTTGTTTGAAGATTATAAAATAAGATCTATTAATTTATTAATCAACTCAGTCGGGCCAACTTATACAGATCTCATGGACAGTGCTAAATATATTATTGAGATCCATAAAACACGACCAGACTTCAAGGCAAAATAAACAGATGAGTTAGCAGCTTACTTACGATGGTACAAATTTTGGGCCTTCCTCTACTTACTGAAAGCACCAACAACTCCACCAGAAATTACATACCCACGGTCACCGGGGGAGAGGATAGTGGTACGTGATTATATGTATATTTAAATGTTGCTTACTAAACACCGATATGACATTTAATTTTAAGTTTGCATTCACTTACAGGTTGATTACTTCTTACGTAGCAAAGATATTGTTGAGTCATATGCTACGAGCCAGATGAAAAGTACAGGGTCAATGTACCAATGATATTTTGACATTCTCGAACTTGCAAGGCAAGTAGAGTAATACGTGTATATAGACACCACTGGCCGACAAACTCGACGAGGAGGAAGAAGTGTACATATGGAGCAGTCTGCTAGGAGATCAACATCTTATGCTTCTGGTTTACAATCAAATCCTATAGACCCTCCGAGACATTTAATGTACGTTGGATCAGCTGATACTGGCAGCCCTTTTGGAATGACAGGAGTAGGCCCTTCTTTAATACGGGGAGAAGGGAGTTCATCGCAAGCCAGAGAAGCTCCATACGACATGAATAATCCCATGTGGGCCACCCTATTTGGTTGGCCTGAAACTCCAACCTAGCATGGCATGATTAGTGAACAAGTATTAACAGACATGGCCACTGCGCAGGAGGAAGAGGAGCATGAGCAAGAAGAAGAACCACAGCTCCAGAGGAGGAGTAGGAGGGAACCCGCAAGATACACCCCTGGCACAGATGCTCTCAGACATAGGAAGAAGAGGTAGTTGAGATTAGGGATGAATGAATGTGTATTATGCGTGAACTTAATTTTATAAATATTTCATTTTATGCAATATCTTCTTCATAATGCAAGTAGTCTGATGCTATGCATTTACAAATCTAATATCTTCTTTAAAGTGAAAATAATTAGATCGTAACCATTTTGATAATAATTATTACCATATATATATATATATATATATATATATATATATATATATATATATATATATATATATTATATTTAAGTTAATAAGAAATATAGAAGTAAAATTTTATATTAATATGTAAATTAATTTACTAGCACCTAAGAAATATATTAATATAGTGACAATAAAGTAAAATTATTTATATAATTTTATCAAATACGAAAATATAATTATTAGAAGGTAAAACTAAATTACAAAATAATATTCAAATGAAAAAAGATTAGAGATATAAAGAATTATTTTGAAATAAATATTATTAAATTGTGTAAGATTTAATATGAAAATGATAATTATTAGATATTAACCAATTTGGTAAAAATTAAATACGTATTAATTGATAGTTTAAAATGTGAGATAAATTTTGAATTTTTATTTAATTATTAATTTTGAAGTTATATATTTTCAAAATAAATTAAATTTCAAAAGTCTTTATATGATTTCTTGAAATTATTACTTTTAAAATTTATTTAAAATTTTTCAATATTCTAATTTCTAAAAATCAAATAAATTTTGTGAAATATGAAATTTTTTGATAAATTTAATCAAGTATGATATTATTTCAAGTTCAAACATCATGTTAATAAAATTTGAGCAATTTCAAAGTTCTACCTTTAATGATAAATATGAAAATACATCTTTAATGATAAACCACACATCATTCTAAGATAATTAGCCCTACCTTCTTTTAAGCCCAATGAAAGTAATGAGATATAACTTATGTTAAACTCCTTCTAGAGAAAATTCTAATACACCATATTTGGCATATTAGATGCATGCATTAATTGGGTTAATATTTCTGTCAAACTTGATTTGATAGTATAGTTCTACACTTTTAATTAGGCTTGCCTATAATGTCCGCATGTGTTCTCAAATCTGATTATTTTTTATCAATCAAATAAGCATTTGCTATAAAATTACACTGTGCTAATTTTTATTACTATAGTAAGTCGTAATTGATCAATAAAACTGATGAATATATATTGCCTATAAATTGGTGTATGCAAGTCATTCCTTTCGTTCTAAAGTTCATATATAGATTTCCCTGTGCTAATTTTATTTTCTTCTGCAATGCATCGGAAAGATAAAATCCCTTTCAAGAACATGACTATGGAGGGTAGTACTAGGTTAAAAGAATGTTTAGTATTTTCCACTAATGATGCTTTAGAGGCGAAGGCAAGAATGAATGAGCTTTATCGTTCTTGTGTGCATTCGTAGTCCGACATGGAAGACACCATATTATGGGATAGACACAACATAGCTATGACGATCCGCTCTTATAGGGATGAAGACGGTTTAAACATAGAAGGTTGGCAATATGTGCAAAGGGTATGAGAAAGGTAGGACACATAGCACCGATGAACTTTCTGAAGGCAAGACATGCTGAAATAAGAAGGCTTCAAGATGCATCGGTTGAGATGATTGTGGAAAACCAAACTGTCGATGTATGTCACTGTATTCTCTATAAAAATTGGGATTCTGCGGCAGATGCATTCCTTGTTAAGACATATGAGAATCTGATTTATTGGCCAGGTAAAAAGCGGAAGGAGTTTCTTGATGCATCAGATTGGCAATGTGTCCAGCAGTGGTTCCAATAGAAATTTGGCTGTTGCCCAACCCAAACCCAACTCCAAGCTCGCACACGCATTGTGCTAAATAAACCTTGAAGTTATTATGCTTGTAGAACTTCTACATGCCTCCTACTTCTGATTTACTTTAATGTAATATAAATGTTTTTTATGTTAATTATCGTTGAAGTTAATGTCTTAATGATTAGTACATTCCTATATATATTTTTTATTCTCAATTATTATTTCTAGTTATTGTTCGAATATTGCTTATGAGTTTCAAAATTTATTATAAATTTTTTGGGTTAAAATTTAATATTATATATATATAACGAGCTCCTACATTAATATATAAAAAATTATTTAAAGGAATTTGAACTTATAAGCAAATAAATTAACTATGTATATTAAAAATATATATCTTTTTATATTGAAGTTAATAAAAATTAAATCATTTAATATTTATATTAATATGTCAATTAATAATATATAAGTTATATTTACATGGAAATATATAAATTTTAAGTAAACAAATAATTCTAACTTAGTTTGTTGAGAAAATCACCCATAAGGACCTATGCCACAGCTTTAACGAAGAACACAAAATAATCCCTCTGCTAGCTCCGGCTTTTATCCTAAACTTTTTAGATAAATTATATAATAATTCTGGATCTGTATCTTATAACTCAAAACACTCACATAATTCATATTTTCTTTTTTTAAATTTAGGATATGGTCGATAGATTGAGGCACAGTAGTGCCGGGCGGAGTCCGACCCATCATGTTTCTGAAGAGGAGAGTAGCCCCCTACAGATGAGCATAGCATCACTTGGAAATTCACATAGGGCTCACGATCCAGAACGGGTAAGAAGCTTCGTTAGCTTTTTATTTATTGAACATTAATTTATTTGAATTGTAAATAATCGACGATTCTTTTTTTTTTTTGGCAGGCCTCCCCTTTGATTGCTGTGACACATTTACGTATAGCCTGTGAATGGCCAGTCGACTGCCCTAGGATGATATATATATTGAGAGAAATTAGCCTGGACTCGATATGTCACCTGTAGTTCATTCGCCTAGATCATGACCTTATTACAGCATTGGTTGAGAGATGATGTCCTTTGACTAACACCTTCCACTTTATGATTGGTGAGATAACGATGACACTATAAGATGTATAGGTGATTCTTGGTCACCGAATTGATTGTCCGGCAATTCTGTGGCCAAATATCGTTGGTGCAGAACGTCGATGACTTAGCTGGCCAGATTGTTACGACGAGCTTTTGGGTACACATCCAGGGAGGGATACAATATACCATACCCCTGCTGATGAGGACGACGTCGTTACTTCCAGGATGGGTACAGGAGAGGTGGAGTCAATGTTACCACTTCGATGGCTCCGCTGGACATTCTATAAGGACTCATACGATGAATTAGCACCAGGGACAATTCTCCAGCATGTCTGGGCCTACATACTCTACATAATCGGCTATTTTTTGATACCAGATACGTCACCCTCCCATATCTCTTTGCAGTGGCTACCTTTGCTTGTGGATTTGGACACATTTGGTAGGATGTCTATCGGTAGCGAGGTCCTAGCACATTTATACAGAGAGTTATGCCATGCAACACACTATTTGTAGTTTGAAAGCGGGTTTTGAAAAATTTTAATCTTCTTTGGGGAATTCAAAATTGACATTAAAATTTAATTCTAAAATTAAACATCCCATCAAAATTATTACACCACATCGGGAGGTAGAAATAAAATTTTAGGATAGGGTTCAGATTTAGAATTATAAATTTCACCTTGAATATCGTAACCAGATTTAAGAGAGAACTTCGTATGGCCCCTAAAGGGTCAAAATAAAGTTCAGTCAAATATCGAGCTAGGATAATCAAGAGGAGTGATCGTTAGTTTCATATTCGAATTCATTTTAATAAAAGATATATCTCCCTAAAGGGAGAAGATATCATTTATCAATAATCGTTCGAACATAATGATAACGATCGTTAATAATTTAACTTCCCCAAAGAGGACTAATTGAGTTTTAAAAATTAATTTTTTTTAAAAAAATTAGATGTGAGTTCTAAATCTCCTACGAGCGCAAGCCCTCGTAGTTAATTACATCGTGGGAGACTGGGGTCTCATATGAAAACTTTCGATTAAAATAATGACAGAAATTTTATTTAGAGATTTATAGGAGTGATACCAAAGAGGTGAGTTTGAAACTCAGATAGGGAGCGGATCAAGTTTGAGCAGTTATTTTAGAGTCAAAAGAGAAATGGTAGGAGACACTTTAGGATTCTAAAATAGTTCAGAAGCGTCCTGACCTAAGCTAAATGTTGGGCTTTAAATTTTAGATTGAGGGATGCTTTAATTTGAGTTAAACATTTTATTAGAAATTTGGGATTACATTCCCGGAGGTTGGGGTCTTATAACTCAAAGTCTGCCCCGGATCCTAAATCTAAATTTGGACACTGGAACACAGTGATCCGAACCTAACTAATGCAGTGCAAAATCTGGGCTTACCCCGGCCTGGATTGGGGAGCCAGCTAAGCCACCTAAACGCTTCAAAACCATGAGTCTGGTCTTTTAATGTAGAGTGGTTAGGGACGTTATTTAAGATTGGTTTAAGAAGTTGGGGTCGACATCTAGAGCAGATTTCTAATTGACCCCTTGACTCATGTTGGGTGGAATGCTTAGACTAAAATGCAATTAAAATTTTAAATTAATTAGTTTCTAATGCGATGCATGCTGGTTAAAGTATCCAAATCTGGTATGCATGAAATTTTAAAAAGGCTTGTAAAATAATTTTTTTGAAAAGACTAGACTTTCCCAGATCCATCACCTCATCTTCATAGGTCGGATTATCTGGACTCTACCTGCAGGCGGGAAAGTGTCTCATAGCAAGGGGGGAGAGAGATGTAGTAATATGCATGCGACCCCGGATGATTCTGGCTATTCCCTAGGTCGTTAAGTTTCTATGTTACTTAAATCTTAAAATTTTAAGTATTCGTTATGAATAAAAATATTTTTGATCCTTAGAGAGCCTAACGAAATCCAGGCTAAAACAAAACGACATGCAAGGGCCAAAGAACTAAGAAAAACAGGCAACCCTATACGCAATCAAATTAAATCACAGCACATTAAATAATTAAATTAATTAAGTAAATATTCATAGGCAAATTACCTTGCTTATTACAACCCAGATTTACATAAATTAAAAGTGGCCGGGCACCACTAACAACAACCCGGATTCTAATCTTAATACAGACACAAGTGGCTTTGAGTGGGATAGTCGCTGTCTTCAACTCCTCGGTCTTCTCCTCCTCGAGCTCCTTAGATTCTTCGTGATTGGATACCCAGATGGAAAGAGAACTCTTCCCTTGAGGAGAAGGTTACTCTTTCCACTTTGGGTAGTAAAATGATCCAAATTTGGAGTTCCAAATGGATAAGGACTATCCCCCAAAGGGGTATCTTTTTCTCTTTGGAATCCAATCTTTGGATCTATGTATCCCAAACTCAAAGTGCCACTTTCACAACTCAATACTCAAATGAATTACATAAATATGAAAATGAAAATTCTAGACTCTCCTGCAAGGTTATCCTAAGCATTTAAATATTAAAACACATCCCAAGCAGTTATATGTATGTAGGTTTAGAAAAGTAAACACACTTGGCCACGCTCTTTTTATTTAGGGGTTAAGCAGCTGAAGTACCTATAGCATTTATATTTATTATTTATTTAGCCCCCTTTATTGCCCTGCACGAGCGTGACCACCTGTAGAAAATCCAGTGAGTATCCATATCGTTCCTAACCTAAGGGTAATCTAGTCGCCCATCACATCAATCCACAGAGTGCAGTAAAAGTAAACAAACACATCAATCAATTTCAATCACAATATGCAATAAAAACTCGAAAAACCTAGCACACAGCAGAAAAGTAAACACCAGCCTAGCCTAGATCTAGAGTCGGTTGTCCTAGCAAACCATCTAAAGTGTGTGTAGTGGGTCGTGTGGCTAGGGTAGATCCTAAATAGGGTACTTTGTTCAAATTATCTAATATTTGAAATTGTGGAAGGCTCAAAGAGAGGTTTAATTAAAGTTTGAATATTAGTATATTAAAGTTTAAATTAAACCTAATTTAATAATTAAATGATTAATGCTTTTGTTGCTCACCGAGGCCATGAAGTTTATTTCACATTCCTTGGGGCTAAGTTAATAGCCTCGTAGGCCTGGGTTACCCAGTAGCAATTGGGATTGATTAAGTTGATTTAGTTTATTAAAAATTAAGGATTAATTAATATTAATTAAGTTAGTTAATTGCTGATTTCAAAAGTTAAATTATTTTATATTTTTCATCAACAGGTTCGTGGCGTTGTGCCACCAGGCTCGAGGAACCAGGCCTCCTTAGGACACTTAGCCCTGCAGCCCGGAGTAGTCCATCCTAAAAACCTTGCTGATGTAGTTGAATTAAGGGTTTTAACTTGGTTAAGTAATTAAAAGTAACTTAATTTTGATGTTTAACACTCCATTGAATCCATTCGTGTCGTTGTGCCACCAGGCTCGAGGAACCAGGCCTCCTTATGACACTTAGCCCCGCAGCCCGGAGTAGTCCATCCAATAAACTTCATCTTTGGAGTGTTTATTATGCATTTGAGTGTTGGTTGAGTATTTTATTAATCAAGTTAAAGTTTTCTGAAATTTTAATGAATTATTGGATTTTTAAAAATTATTAAAATTATTTAATTATGTTAATTAAGGGTCCAAAGTTGACTTTTTAAATTAAAGCTCATTTTATAAGTTTCAGATTTTTAATAAATATTAGACCTTATGATGAGTTGTTAGACTGTTGGCACACTCAATTTGGAGTTCTCTATGAAAAGTTATGATTTTTTGAAATTCGGGCCTAGTTTTGAACTACGGCTGACCAAAAGGTTGACTTTTTTACTTTGACCAATTTTGGAGGTTTAACATTTTTAGAAAATACTAGACCTTAATTGGAGTTGATTGACACTAAGTTTGCTCAATTTAGATTTTTCTAGAATTAGTTGTGAATTTTCAAAGTTTTGACCATTTATTTGAATTATTTAATTTATTTAATTAGAAGGCTTTTGATGATTTGATTCCAAATAACCTCCAAACTTCTTGAAATCACCTCCAAAGATCAGGAATGATTTAAGAAATGATTATCAAGTGTTTAAGAAACTTTTGGGATTTTTAATAATTTTTAATTAATTAAATTAATTAATTATTCAATTTCACTTAAAATTAAATTATTCTTAAAATTGATATCAAACCTGGTTGGTTTTAATTTTCATGTGTAGAGACTTAAATTTTAGTCAGTTAGAAGGGTTATTTGTGTTTTTTTTATTTAAATTTGATTTATTACATTTTTTGGAAGATTTTAATGCTTAATTAAGGTTTGATTTTGATTAACTTAATTAGAGGGCTTAATGACTTCAAAATTCAGTGAGCTATTTTTTTTAGAACTGAGAATGTTACTAAGTTCAAATGGTTTGAGTTTCAAGTCAATAGGAGGTGGATCCTAATTATTAAAATTATTCTAAGTCCTCTAAATAAAATTCTTAATTATTGTCCTTAAGTGGCACTAGTGTTTGAATAGGTCCAAAATTTGGTGTCTCTAACCCTTACAGCAAAACACATATACCATAAAAATTTTAAAGCCTATTTCTATGTGTTTTGAAAGAAATGAATTTTTAAAGTTTTAGGTCAAAATATAACCTAGAGCTTTAAAAATTCAATTTGTCAAAATATAGTCATAAATAGGGGCCAAGAAAAATTGGGGATGTGAGGAACATCCCCAAATATGCCGTGACCAAATCTGAGTTGAATTGGATCACTGGATTATGAGTTATCAAGGAAATTCAATTTTTCATAAACAATAAATATCATAAAATCCAGTGGTCCAAATTTAATGAAACAAAATTTAAAATAAAATTGGGCTCGAGACGATTCCAACAAGCCCAAGAATGTCAAATTTGGACAAGATATGACTTTTTGGAGATTTTCCAAAGTTTCAGTCATTTCTGTGAATTAAATATCGTACCAGACGATATAAGTTCGTACAGTACTAACCAGAATCGTACTGTATGAACAAAAATCATACAGTACGATATTTACATGTGTTATGAGTGGGAAATCATATCGATGATCGTACTGTACGATCGTGAGATCGTACAGTACGTTTACGCGTGATCTGGAGCTGTGTTTGATCAAAATAAAGGGAATGGAGGGCTGTGATTTCGTCTTCTACCCATGAACAACCGAAACTTAAGCTTAGAAAAACTTCTAAACATAACTTAGGGTAGATTAAATGGAATAAAACTTTAGAAAATCATAAAATATGATTAAAGAAGAGAAAGAAAGTTATTTTTACGTTTAAAAATGCATCACACTTGAAACACATTAATCCCTAGATCTAGGAGCTAGGGTTGAGGATTTACCACTATTGGATGGATGATTTTTGATGTCCAATAGCTTGTTGAGCTTGTAGATTGTCCACGAATAATCTTCTAGAAGGAATGGAGGGCTTCCAACATCTGGATCACGAGCTAGACGAGTTGGACGGACTTCAAGAAAGAGGAGGCCGGAAGCTCGTCGCCAGCGGATTTGACCGGTTGGATTTGAATGGGAGCTCAAGGGGAAGAAGTCTGTAGCTCAAATGGACTGAGAGTTCAGCTGGAAGAGCTTAAGGTGGTGAGAGAGTGTAGAGTAGTGAATGATAGCCTTTTTGATCCTTTTCCCCTATTCAAACAGTCCAAAGCTTGAGGGACGGCCCTGATGCATCAGAGGCCTTGCTTGGATGCTGGACAAGTGTCCCATTCCATTGGAAGGCTGTCCTAAAGGCTGGAAAGGCCCTTTCTCTCATTGGATGGTTTTGGGATGAGTGGGGGGGACCACTTCTTCATTTAGTTAAACCAGCCTTTAGGCTTAGTTTGGGAGCTTCTAAGGAAGCTTTATAACCTAAATAGGTCTAACCTAGCAGCTTAAATCAAGGGACAAGGGGGTTTGCATGTGATCTTGGCCATGAGAGCTTATTTGGACTCTTTGTTGACTATTTTGACCAGTCAAGGGTCAATGGAAGCTGAGGTGGCAGTGAGGGGAGTCTCAAATGCTGGAGTTATATATTGGAGAGGGTTTGAGGCTTAAGGGTTTAGAGTTTCAATGCTATATGGTTGAATCTTTGGATACTTAATGGTCTTTGGACCATTGGTTGACTAGTTTGACTAGTCAAAGGATCAAACCAGGTGAGGTGGCATGGATAGAACCTAATGAGCTGGTTTGGAGGATTGGAGGGAGTTTAAAGCTTAAGGAATTGAAATTGAATGTGAATGTGAAGGTTTTGACCCAATGCATTGAACTGACTTAGTCAACTCAACTTGAGTTTGATCCATGATTGCTTTGGAAGTACTCGAGCCATAGGTTGAATGCATTTGAGGATTTGATGGGGTTTAAAATGGATTGATTTAAAGTCTGGATTAGGCTATAATGACCTCATACAAAAATGAGGTCAACACACACCTGATATGCACATACATTACTAGGTGCCTTGCTCTGCTACAAGTGTGGTCCTGGGAGAGATTACAAGTTGGACGACCCACGCTACGAGTACCTCATATCTACGACTTAGGTGGTCGCCCATTGGGATGCATGTATGACAGAATAATGAGTTAAATTTAAATTTCATATTTTGTTGGGCATATCCTAACTAAATACTGTACAGATGGGCAGAAGATTGCATTCGGGAGCTCCCATCAGGAAACACAGTGACATAC
Organism: Dendrobium chrysotoxum; assembly: GCA_019925795.1. Lineage (NCBI taxonomy): Eukaryota > Viridiplantae > Streptophyta > Magnoliopsida > Asparagales > Orchidaceae > Dendrobium > Dendrobium chrysotoxum. Next base: position 67,998,482 of record CM034305.1, on the reverse strand, counting down.
CGTCATGATTTAGATGGGTTACGGATGACTCATGTATGATATTACTTTTTTATCATCATATATAGCTCAACCATTATTCCTTCTTATTTTTATCTCAATTCTTCAATGATAGGTTACTATGGAACCTTACACGGAGCAAGTTTTGTCCTCTCTGCCGCAATACTGTTATGATGGGTTGAAATTTTGGAGGGCACGTGAGTTGGAATCGTGTGGAATGACACCTCCCTGACCGTGTGATGAGGCAATTTGGGGGTGTTCAGCACATACATATTAAACCTATGGACAGATGTTTTCGACGGATTGATGGTTGTGGAAGATCAGATTTAGATTGAACAATAGAATATAGATCGTACCTCCAGTTGTGGGGTACAAGGAGGGCGTATATCGTACCAATTACTCCACCAGAGGGCACAAGGAATCAGGAGTTGGGGACGTACCTACGCTGGTATAGATCATGGGCATCAATTTATCTTTTAGAACCACAAACGGAGCCACCGGAGACCTTCTTCCGACGATCTCCTCGTGAAAGATTATTGGTGCGTATAATCTTTTAAAATTTTTTTATAACTTAATGAAGAATATTCATTTGAAGATATTTTTGTAGGCTGAGTACTATATACGTTCATCTGCTATTTTGGAGCCACTCGCCGGGGGACACGGAGAAAATGCTAGTTCATTATAGTTGGCCGTTGACCAGGTGACTGAACTTTCTACCAGAGTTCAACGTTCTATCTACATAAACTACACCGCTTTCGATAGCACCACTGAGGAAAGGGGAGATTGAAGAGAACGTGCATCGAGTTCTCAACGCCGTAGACGAAACACCCCTCTTAGATATACTCTCTGGAGTGGGTCTCTCTCACATCATCGGTAGATGTATGATTTTAACGTAATCTTATTTGTTGTATATTACCTATGTGTGAAATCTATTTGGTCTTTCGACGGTGTAACTGTTCTAAGAAAATTTGAATAATATTTCTTAATATCTCTGTTATGTTTTCAACTATTTCTTACTATCATTATTAGTAATTTATAATGGCTATTGAACTTGTTCTTTTTTTAATATTAATGCTAATTATTATTTAAATATTGAATTAAAATTTAATAATTATTCCAAATCTAATTAATTACAAATAATATGTACTTATATTTTATTAATTATTACTTACATAAAAAATTTGGAATTATTTAATGAGAATTATATCATTTGGATTTTATTATTATTAAATTAATTAATTCAACAATATTTATATTAATAAGTCAATTAATAAAATATAAGTTATATTTATATGTAAATATATTAATTTGAAGTTAACAGATTAATAGATTAAATTATATCTTATTTTAGAAATGCTCATTACAAACAAAAAGTAAATTCGTTCCTCTTATATCATATTATTTATAAATAATATAAATTAGCAAAATGACATATTTATTTCAAAAATATCAAATTTATTAAATTATAGAAAATTAAATGACGTAATTTAAATTTACTTACATATAAATATTTAGGTAAGATAATTGATAAAATTCATAAACTAAATATTGAAACAACTAAATGAAAAATATTTATAACTATTTAATTTCAAAATAGGTTAATAGACATATGAATAATTAATTAATATTACATTATATTTATATAAATTTAATATGAAAAATAATATACTATAATTAAATTAAAAACAATCACATATCTAAAGTAAAAATTTCTTGCTAATGTATTAAATCAGATGATACTAAATTATTTTACAATATATTTACAAACATATATTAAAGTTTAAAAATAATTAAATTTAATGTTTTAAATTTATTGTATGATATATTTAAAGTTATTAAATCTTGATTATATGTTTAAATAGAAAATGTATACATTTGTTTTAAAAATATATACATAGAAACTTTAAACTTTCATTTTAAATTAAAAGTTTATATATAGAAACTTTATACTTTTGTTTTACAAATCAAATTATTTTTAATTTATTTAAATAAATTATAAATAAGTTATAAATATGATAATTATTATAAATTAAAACAAATGTTAAACATAAGTTATAATTCATTTTATTTAAATATTAAAAATAAGTTATAAATATGAAAATTTATTTTTTATTTTTCAATACGAAAATTATTAAAAAAATGAAAAATTCTTATAAAACCTTTTGAAAATTCAATATTGAATACAAACAATATGTATACATTTTTTTTAATTCTATTTTGTGTCTAACGGTTTGACATAATGCATGAGCAGTAAAATGCATAGAAAATGCAAAGTTTAATTGCATTTTAACAGAAAACGTGATCATTGTTCACGTTTTCTATTAAAACGTAATTAAGCTTTGTGTTTTCTGTTCAAACGCGATCAAACTTTGCGTTTTTTATCCTTTTTAAATTATTTTTTAATTGTGATCCTTCTCATAAATATTTTTTTGAATTAGATCCTTTTAATAATTACGCCTGTCACATAGAATCAAAATAATTATCATAATATAATATAATTATTACATATATTTTATATAATTTTAAAGAAATAAAATAATGAAATTAGAAGAATTCATGCCATAATCGTCCCACAAATTTTATGATGGCTGTCTACTATTTAATACTACTCTTCTTTTTTATCTCATTGAGCATTGAGGATTTGAGACTTCTAATACAAACGGTGGGATAGACATAAACACTAATTATGTTGATTGGACAAATTTTTTTTTTTTTTTAACAAGAAGCAATTTTTGGTCATCTCTCTCCATCCCTCACACTCTACGAAGTGCCCCCCACCCGCCCTTTCATGGCTTCCATCAACCTCGGTTGGATTGGTGACAACTGGTTCCGTCGACCCAATAAACCCTCTAAACCTCCCAGTTTCGCCTGCATCAGTGGCAGAAACCTCCCTATCCAGAAAGCAGAGAATCATGAAAACCCTAATCTTACCTCCTCCTCTACTGATGGAACTACCGACGTTGATACTTCCAAGAAGGACAAGCCTGGTATGTATTCGCAGATGCTTGAGCAGTTCCACTGGGAATGCGAGCACCGACCGGACTACCGGCACACTCCCGCTGTGGAGCGTATCCTCGCCGAAGATCCATTCTTCGAGAAGCCAGAGAACCTGACGCCAGAGAAGATCCAAGAGAACTTGAAGTGGTGGGAGGAGTTCAAAAAGAACCCTGTGGTCAAGTTCCTTAGGCGGGCGGAGGTAATAGCTGATAAGATCAACGAGATGGAGCTCAAGGAAAACGAGCATCCTTACCGGTGGGAAGATCGCAAGCTCTGGAAGGCTTTGCCGCATGTGCCGGGGCCGGATGGCCGGCCAATGCCAAGGAAGGCTATCAAGACGAAGAGGGAATCCGATGAAAAGTTCTGGGATTTTGCAAGGCAGTTCTTCTTTGGGTTGTGGGGTTTCAGGCAGAGACCGTATCCTACTAGCCGGCCAATCGATGTTGCTCAGGCGATTGGGTACAAGAATCTGGAAAGGCGCTACTATGACTGTGAGTTTATATCTTATACCTGCAGTTTCTGATTTAGAATCCATTTTGTTCAATGACTCACTTAGTGTATGAGAAGGGATGAAATGCTTGTAGAAATAAGGACAAAACTAGGAATCGAAGTTGTCGTTGCCATCATGTTAACAGTACCGCGGAGAATGAAGCCAGTTGCATACATTGCGCAAAACAATTGTTATATAATTTCTGATTTTATTCTTCGGTGCACAAAAATTATTTGATTTCCATTGGCTTCTTTTTGCCCCTTCCTGAATGTAGGCCCAATTTATAACGTTTGGACCATAAAGTAGAATTGGACTAGAGCTTTAAGTCTTGTTACTCTAGATAAAAAATGAATACTGATGAGATATACTAACATGAGAAACTTAAGTGTACACTTTCCATGTTTAGATTTCAATTGTGTCAGCCAAAACTGATGTCTAGAAGCTTTCCTTAAGAATTTATGTTTAGAATTATCCTTATGGAAAACTATATGCCGGATAAACATTGAATCAGTAGTCTTAAAGCTAACCTCATATTGGTTTTTTTATAAGATTGATGACTGTGATTTGGTGCATGTTTTATCTTAGCTTGATGTGAACTGTCTGAAAAGTTGTTTATGCATGAGTCCATCATTTCTTAATCTCCATGAAGGTGGTTAGGTGGATCCTAATTGATCTTTTCCATTTGTAACCCTTCTATCATTCATTCCATTTTGAAGGAAGACCATATGCAAAGTGATATTGTAGAATTATATGTTTTCATTACAATTCCTCTTAATTGGTGGACTTTTCTTCTGGTTCTCATATCTATTATTCTTTATTTTTTCTAAAATTTGTGGTTTTTTCATGTTTAGTCATCATGAGAAGTGGTGGCTGGTGGTATAAGGATCGCTTGGGACGCACTAGAGGTCCTTTGGAATTAATAACTCTTAAAACTGCTTGGGCTGGCGGCATAATTGATACACACACCTTCATTTGGGGTGAAGACATGGATGAATGGGCACCTATTGGGATGGTTTATGGCTTGGAAAAAGCTATTGCCACATGGGAAGGTTTGTGCTTCTTGATGCATTATTTTATTAAATATTATGTATCATGTTTTATCCTATAAAACAAGACGTTATTTGAGAATATTATATGATCATTGTCTTCATTACTCTTATTTGAACTATTTGGGGTTGGTCTTATGAATCCTTATTCTGCATTTCTTTTGGCTAAGCATTGTAAGAGTTTTTATGCCTATTTTGCACAAATTTTTTGTGCAACTTATGTCCATGTTACATCTGGCCTGCTCCTATTTCTTCTTGATTGTTCAATACTAATTTCATATGTCAGCTTTATAGTTGCACTTTCTGCTCTCTGTTATGAATGTCAAAACCACTTCAATCTATTTTTAATATCTTATTCTGAGTGGATGCTATTCCGATTATCCTTTTATTATAATCATTTCTCATCCTTCCTAATTTTTTTCATTCATCCATTCTAACATTTTCTCTTTTACCATACTCAATAGAAAACTGCATAATCTTTACGTATTGCATTTTACTGTGCTTGCAGTAAGACTAGGTGCAGCCGCAACGGCTTTCCTTCACAAACTACAAAAAGGCATATCTCCGTGGACTCCTCTTAAAGGTTTTGAAAAGAAGACTTATAAGCAATTGCAGGAAGAAGCTCTTGAGAGCAAAAGACGGGATATGGCTGTACTGGAGGCAAATGGTGGCATCTGGCCTGGAGTTAGAACTCCTAGCCATGCACTCTTTCTTTGGGCCAGCGGCGCCGAACTCACTACAATTCTGGAAGCGGATCACATGCCAAACAAATACGTGTCCAAGGAACTAAGGTTTGTCTCTATTTCATGCCCTTAGATCTTTTTAATATTCAAAATTTTCCTCTAATTTTATGCTTTGGAGATTATTGTACCAAAGAACAAGTTCATAAGACTAGCTAAATCTAAGATTGTATGATACATCTTTATCATTTTCAAGTAATTTAGACTAGGGTTGAGGGAAGCATTATTTGCAAAGGTGTGTTCAAACAATGTGACCGTGATATGCACATTTAGTAATCATTATCTTCCTTTCTTCACTTCCATACAGAGAGCCTAGGAACTTGTCCCTTGCATATCAAACTTCTATGAATGACCTTATTTTTCATTCTCTTGGTTTCTTGCATTAATTTGCATTGTATTATGTTAATGGTTTTTGTAGAAGATGGGTTTAAGAATGGCGATCTACAATTTATTGTACATGGTTGCTATGATTATAATGTTTACTGTATGGAATTCCAAAGATATAGTCATAATGCATTCCTTGTGATTGGACTAGTGACTATGAAGTCAAAATAAATGTCCTTTAATCTAGAATCAGCAGAAATCACAGCAAAAGAAGCGTTAGAATACTGCTCGGAGGTTTCAAATTTCCAACTTCATTTGGTTTTGTTAGACACGCACAGCATGTGGTTTAATTGCACGAGAAGTTCTACTGGAGTCATTTCTTATGCTTATGATATCATTTGATTTTTTTTTAAGCAACATCAATGGAACATATATAAACTTGTTCTTTGCAAGTTGTGATGTGCATCCGTCAAAAAGAGTTTTTCCTTGTCTCTACAAAAAGAATAAGGGTAAAATCACATCAAGCTCTGTTGCACACCTAGGGGTGCAAACGAGTCGAGTCGAGCTCGAGCCAAAGGTTATTCGAGCCTAGCTCTTTACTCGTGCTGGCGGCTCGAACTCGAGCTCGAGCTCGACTCGTGTGTCCGAATACCCGGCTCATTTATGGCTCGTTAGCTGGAGCTCGAATAATGAGCTCGAGCTCGGCTCGAGGACAAGCTTGATTACAAGCTCGAATTGAATATTTTTTATGAATTTTTCACATTTAAAAATAATGTTTTTTAATAAAATTTTTAATTTTTCACCATAAAAAAGAGAAATATAAGTTACTTAAAAAAACATGATGCCATTTCGATAATATCTAATATAAAGCAATAAAAAAGTTTTACATTATCTTGACAAGAATAAACTACAAGGATATCATATTAATAAAAATAATAACAAGAAAGTTATGAATCTATATAGGTTAGCATGGTCCAAGAGTCTATCCACCATCCAAGAGTCTAGCCACCAATATTGCAAGATCAAATTACAAATTTTTCAAAGCATAATCATAAATAATATGCCTCAAACAGCTCTTCAAACACTACAATGCGATCAAATTACAAGTTTCTCATGTCTTTTTCATCTTCGTCTACCTGCAAAGCTGCAATTGATAAGAAGAGCATTAGAAACCTTGCTAAGGAATCGGTACTTAAATGAAATGATTTGTGATGACTAACCCAAAAAAAATATTGAAGAAATGAAAGCTAGACATAGGAATTCTAGCAGCAATCGTGAATTATGTAAGTTGTATATATATATATTGTTTTGGGAGAATAGAAAACCGGAATGCTAGAGCATTGTTTAATAACATAAATCTAATTAAATTAACAAAAATAAGAAGCGAGCGAGAAGATTAAAACAATTTTCGTCTTTCTTTATAAAGCAAAGTGAGCATCCTACTACAGCTCAAACCCATTACCCATTCAGAAATTTGAAAAAACAATCTTCGGATACAGTATCTATTCCTCCAATATATCTCTTCTACAACACTCATTGCAAACAGAGAAACGGTGTGACTCTTATGTGATGAAATTTATTATATAGACTCATTTGGTCTAGATTTGCAAACAAATCAGTACAAAATTTTTGGTAAAACAAGTGTTTCATTAAAAATAAAGGTTGCATAATGATCACCAGAACAAAATAAAAGTTTTCAAAACTAAAATTTTCACTTTTTACATCGGGATTCATAAATAAGAGCAAGTTCATGCAAAAGCTAACTAATTTTTATGATGAAATTCATGAGTTGAAAGCTAAACAACATGCTAGAATAGTAAATTGAAAGAAAATATGACAAGATATGAGATTTATCATTGACCAAAAATTTACCATGATAATAATCTTCAAGTACAAGGTATTGGTATCTCAATTTTATCTTCAAGTACAAGGTATTAATACCATCCTTAACCATCAAATTTAAGATGTGGGCACAACAACGAACATGGAATATCTTCCCACCGAAAAATAGCTTCTTCCTTACACGAAAGTTATCTTTAAGGAGTTTGATAGCACGGTCATTATTAGACGCATTATCAATTGAAATTGTGAATACTTTGTTCTCTAAATCCCATTCATTGAGTGACTTGTAGAAAGTGTCAACTATTTCTGTAGCTGTGTGAGGAGGAGATAAGTGTAGAAAACTTAGCACACGCTTCTGCAACTTCCAATTTGAATCCACATAATGGCATGTGACTACCATATAAGATATTCTTTAGTTTTTTGACTTCCAAATATTTGTTGTAAAACTGATTCTATTTATGTTTTTCAAAGCATTCTGATGTTTTTTTTTCTCCTTCTCATAAACTAATAAAACATCAGTACGAGCTGTTGTTCTTGAGTATTTCAAAAAGTAGGGAGACATTGTCTTCAAAACAAGGTTAAAACCAAACTCTTCCACAACTGAAAATGGCTTCTCATTGATCAAAATATAATGTGCAATACTCTCTCTAACTTTGGAATTGTCATAAGAAAATGTTGTCAAACTAGCACTCTCTTGTGAGTTGTCAGCAGTAGAATCAATTTCCTTAGGTTGAAAATGAAGTACCTTTTAGTTTTTTAAGAAACGAATTCTAGCCGCATAACGATCTAGATGACGTCTAAATTGTGTTGTTGACCTAGTACTTCCTATGGCCAGGGCCCTCTTACAATGAATGCATTCTCCTTTCCTCTGACCATTAGCAAGTTTCACTTCCTTAAATTCGTCCCAAACAGATGATGTCTTCTTTCGTTTTTTTATTGAAATAGGATTAGCATCTTCTTCCTGCTCACATATGCCTACAACATCTCCTCCTACAGCTTTATTTTCTTCCACCACATCATCATTCTCATTCAACCCAACATTTACTTGTACACTAGTAGATGGTACTTCATCTACAGTCTCCAAAATTATCTCCTCACTCATGTTATCTTCAACAATTGGTTCAGATGACATCTAGATGACTGCAGTTTGAATAACACACAACAAAGAGAAAAAAAATTAACATAAGGAATATATAATGATAAAAAGATGTTGTCATGGAAACATACAACAGACAAAGTTTAAATGAAAAACTTTTACAATGTAAATTTTTTGCATTTCTCATATCAAAAAATCATAAGTTAATAGATACACAATCTTAACATTAAAACTACAAATTATAGTAACTAAAAATATGACACAAGTTTAATGAATACCTTCTCTTTTGAACTTGAATATGAATCTTTAAGATCACTTCTCGACTCTCGTAAATAGATCTGAAGAAAGAAAAAAAAATGGATAAATTATTCAAAAGAACACTAACTGTTCCAAGTTCCAACCTTAGGTTTTGCTTTACAGAAAATCATTTGAAAAATGAAAACAAGAAAACCTAAGGTTGTATTCAACATGCTTCAAAGATTTAATTAGAACATCACAATTTTTCTAGACATGCTTGTACTCAGGCTCATTTGGAAAACAAAATTCCTTTTGGAATTTGTCTATGAAAATTTTGTTTAGGATTACGTTTCAACCGGCCAAGCAAACACAATTGGCAGATAATTATGCTATTTTTGGCTGTAATTTTCGAAGAAGAAGGCATTGCCCTTACCTTATTATAAAAATAGGCAAGTTTAGAATTTCTCTGGTTTTGGGAACCTGCAATTGTCTCTTTGTCGTTGTTTGTAGATCCAATTGCCAAAATGAAATGTAATTAAGAAACCAAAGCAGAAAATACTCTTAAGTATATATGGTTGCAACTTTGATGGACTCTTTATCTTTATCTTCTTCTTTTTCTCTTATTTTTTTTCTTTTGAAAGCGATTGCTTTAAGAATAATAAAAAAAGAGTGGAAAGGATAAAAAATTTTCCTAATATCTCGAACTAGAAAATCTCTTCAAGCATATGAATTAATTTCTCCCATCCAGTTATTAACTTAAGTCATGTGAGATAGAGAGAGACACAGAGAGACACCGAGCAACTAAAGCATATCTGCAAAATGAAATGTCAATAAGCGAACTAACCGGAGCAGGTAGCAGCTCGAGCACCGGAAGAACGAAGGTAAGAAGCGATGCCCTAGCTCACGAAGGGGCGCCACACGGCCCACACTCTACCTCACGAACGAACGAACGAAATATCTGAACCGGCTTTTCACATCGTCGAATTACTGTTTATTTTCTTTGCTCCGGTTCGTATTTCGTCCGGTCCAGTACTCCAGCTTTCCCGCTCACTCCGCAATTCGCAGTCCGTCATTTGGAAATTCGCCCGCCCAGCTTTTAATCGAGCCGGCTCGACGAGCTCTCGAGCCGGACAGGGTATGTATCAAACTCGAGCTCGTTAATACACCGAGCTTGAAATTCTGCTCGAACTCGAGCTCGATACTCGATAAGCTCGACTCGTGAGCTCGTTAACGAGTCGAGCTCGAGTCAGCTCGCGAGCCGGCTTGACTCGTTTGCACCCCTATGCACACCTCATTAGTCTATAGGTGGCTTCTTTGAAAATTGACAAGATGTCTGGTCTCTTGATGTTTCCATTAGAACACTAGGAAAGTCTAGCGTAGCATTTTGTCTTGAGAGTATTTTTATTTGAAATTATGTGCTCTTTAGGTTTCCTATGTGGTAGTAATAAGTATTTTAGAAGGAATTTTAAGGGCTTGCCTTGGGGTGGGACGTGGTGGGGGAGGTTTACGACCTGTAGGGAGTATGCCCCTTAGGCCGAGGCTTTTACCCAAGCTTCTTGGGCTTCCCTCTTGTGCCCATCAATGGATAATCAAATTAGGAAATATTAGCATATTATAAATAATTTTCATATATATATATATATATATATATATATATATATATATATAAAGATTATTTGCCTATAATCATTTAAGAATTAAGTCTAATTAACTTAAATTAAATAAATATATGTCCCATAAGAGTTAATTCCTCTTCTACAAGTCCACAAAAATATTAAAACTCTAAACCTGACTTGCCTTTGTTGTCCTTGCATCCAGTATATCTCGAAATCTCTGCTCACTTCCCTTGAAGTTCTCTAATTTTTCTTTTTTTTTTCTTCTTGATTTGCCGCTTGTCTTTGCCTTGGCCCTACATTAACTTGCATCCCATCTTGTTTGGTTTGATTTCTCATTTTATTTGATTTTATATGTTTGTATTAATTAAACTTTGAAGTTAGAATATAATGACAAACAAAATGCTTTATCTTATCCCTCCTCCTTTTAAAACATTGACGATAATACGAAAAAAATGATGGTATTTGGTAGATCTTGATATGCTAGCAAATTTCATTTGAATTTTAATTTCTTTTGTCACATTTTCATTACATATCTCTTTACATGTTTGATAAGGTTTTATGTTTTGCATTTGACTTATTTTGATAGCTAAATAGGTTGAGCTAGCTGAATATTAGCATAATTCAATTTGTTATCAATGGAACAGTTACACACGAACACAATGTTTTTTGAGATTTATTGATATTACTCATTTTATGTTTTCACTTTTCAGTCAATATTTGTTTAAAAGCGTGAGTTATATGAGTTCCTTTATGTTCCAGGAATCGCCTTGCAAAAGTTATTCCAGGCTTAAGGCCATGGGAGGTTCTGAGTGTGGAACAAGCTATGGATACAATAACATACAACGGGGAATGGTACCGTGAACCTCTAGGCTCCTATGCAACAGGTCCTCCATATATAAGAGAGTGGAACAGGGAAGTAAAGGTGCCTTTTTCCATTTCTATAACCTACATGCTTTTAGTACTCTTTTCGTTATCGTCTATTTGCATGCTGTGTTGACAAATTGTCTGGTTTTTGCTCTGTTCCTTATTGTTTTGATTTGTTTCAAGTACTTGATAATTCCCGGAAATTGTGGAACTGAAGAAGAGAGCTGAACCTAGGCATGTTTTACTTGAAGCTTTCATTTGAGTTGGAAAACGAAAGGAAATAAAAGAATATTTGGACAGCATTTTGGGCAATCATGACTGTAAATGTCAGAATTCCCTTACTTTCCTATTTAAAATGTTTACATCATCCAAAGAGATAAAATCTTAAATGCTTGGTTTGGATTATTATCTGGAGATTTTAGTATCAATATTCTTTTAGTCTTACTGCCTGCACTTGCTTTCTGCTTAACGGCGGAATCTCACAACTTTATTTTCTGTGGGAGTAGTAGCTTTTGTTTGAAGCATGTATTTTTAGAGAGATTATTACGGGCGGAGTCCGGAGGCTAATCCGGACACGCCACGCCACTCAATGCATTGTGTATTGAGTGACGTGGTGCGACCGGATTGACCTCCGGACTCATCCGGACACCGCACGTAATAATTTTTCGTATTTTTAACCCAGCTGTTAAAAAACTCGAACCAAAAGTTGACATTTACTTGCCAACATTGTGGGTCATGTTTTGCAGAGAATGCTTAGAATCTTTCGCAAGCTGAGCATCAGAGTGTGTAACAAGCTGGAGCGTACCATCCCTGGATTTGATTTGGTCATGGATAAAGTGCGGGCTGACACTGCTGCAAAGGAGGCTCGGAGAAAAGAAATGAGGGAAGCACGTAAGAAAGCTTTTGAAGCACGTAAGGAAGCTTTTGCTGAGGCTGCCATGCGAAGGTCTAACACTGGTATCTAACCTTGGTTCTAGGTATGTCACATTTATTTATTTCCTATGACATTATAGATTTCAATGGTTTTATTTTCTTATGAGATTATGTGTTTAATGTGCAAATTTTGAAACTTTTATCTTGCTCTTGCTAATAAACAGCGATTCTGTCTTATCAGCTGGGATTAGCAAATATTTTTTTTTTAAAAAAACATGTGTGGTCATATTAAGCCAACCTTTAATGCATGGTGTGGCACATTACTGAAAATACTAAATCTTTGCAATCCTATTTCTAAAAATTTGGATACCTATTTTTTTGGAGTTCCAAAAAATTTTTCTGCATGATTTAACCTGCATCTCAGCTAAATTTTTTTGCTAAATCTTGCTGCCAACCAGCCCATTGGTCGCCTTCCTTGTCCATCATATTGTTTATTTTCTGGCCCATCTTTTTTATATATGAACATGCCATGAGCTTGATTGTTATATGTTTCTTATTTTTTATCACAGAACTGTGCTGCTTCATTGCTCGAGGGCTTTAATACGGAGCTCATGATCTACAGTCGTCAAACAATTTTTTTGTATTTATAATTAGGTAAATGTGTCATTAGAGATTGTATTTAAATTTTCATGAATTTCTTGACAGATAGGTTTGGTTTTACCTTTACCGGGTTTGACTGAGAGGTATGGTTTTGTTACTGTGGCTATTCTCTGTTTTGGCTTTATTCCTTGTAATATTCAGAGGAATTTTTAGCTTGGTCAGCCTTATTCTTGGGTTTGTTTCTCCTGCGGTGACTTATTCAGCTAGATCTGGTACTTGAGAGGAATTGGAATGTAGCAAGAATGTTAAGAGTGGAGAAAATAGAGAATTTGAGGAAGGAAACACAGACAGCGAATGCAGAGCACAAGCTTGAGAGTGAGGGAGAGAATTTGGGGAGAGTCGGAAGAAGAGGTACAATCAATAAGAACAAATGTCTTTTCTCCTTTTTTTTTTACCAAGTAAATCAGGTTAAACAAAGGGCCATTTTCATGCATAATACTAAAAATCATAAAATTTACATATTTAACATCTACCCTTTATTTTTTATATGCTAGAACATTTTGTTAAAGGAGTTAACAAAACCCTCAACATATTCATGATACAACCCAACTCGACCTTCGCCATCCATCGTCGTCGATGTTCCCTCTCTTCTACTTTGGATCCCATAGTCATTGGTTCCTTCTACCGTCTTCAACTAAAAGCACGCCCAAATGTCATTGTCATTTGGTTCATCTCTTTACACCCTAGGTACCAACATCCACTTCCACGAGGTTGCCATCATCCATAAACCTCCAAAGCTTCGATTTTACCACTGATGACCTCTTCCTTGCCACCAGTAACAGAATTATAATGAAAAGATTGAGAAGAGGTTTTAAAAATTTTGATGTTTCCTATGAAATAGTACACTTTTGATGCATAAACCCCCTAAAAAAACAAAGACTTGCAGCCAATTGGAACAAAGAAGAAAATATTGTACAAACAATCTTGGATTCCAAGAACCTACAAAAAAAGTTCAAACAGATAAAGTACAGAATTAAGAGGCTCTGGCCTCTGAGCATAAAATGAATAACAACGTTTCTACCGTTGCTTTGACAACAAGCCGTTACATGGCGCCTGATTTTGGCTTCCCTGCATTCAACAGACAAAAATGAGAAACAAAAAATATTGAGTTATGGCTAATTTAGTTGCTACATGTTCAAAAATATATTATTAAAAAGAACAAAATTGTCAACATTCATCATTTGGTGTTGAATGTAATTAAACTTTAGCATATAACACAAAATAAATGAAAATAAAATCATTTCTATCAACAAGCAACCAATGAAAACTTAGCAGAATCTGCAAAGAAACTTTTTATTTTATCTGTTGTCTCAGTGTGTGTGTGAGAGAGAGAGAAATTGCGTTTGTAGATCCATGTAAGAATTATTCCCAAATCCAACAGGCCATTCCACCCGCATAGTGTCAAGAAAATATCCTTTATTTGCTTCGAACATTTATAGCATATCTTAGTAGTGGCATGTGAATGCAAAATTGATGTGAAATTTAAAAATCGGGGGAAAAAAAACTCTCCATGAGCACAAATATATTTACTACGATCTTCTTAACGGCAAGTTCTGAATTTACTTTTTTATACCTGAAATAAGCGAATTAAAGTCAGCAACAGTTTTTAAAATTATTATCACAAGCTTTGTCCAGATGAGCTTGCAATTTTCCCGTGGCAGCCAATATAAACCCTGAAATTTAAGAAAAAATATTAATTTTTCAAACTAAAAGTTATTTCATAAAAATTAAAAAAGAAGAAACAGTGATGGTTATATTGAAAATTCGTTCTATTTCACCTCAACACATATTACCTAAGAATAAGGCAGAAGGCTTCCCAGGTCTTGATTTGAATTCAGGATGGAACTGAACACCAATGTAGTAGGGATGATTTGGTAGCTCCAGAACCTGTTTTAATCATGCCAAACTTAAGAAGATGTGAATTTTCAGATGGAACAAAGTCACTGAAATTGAACTCGCTTTATCAGATGCACAGTTACCTCCATTCTCTTTCCACTTTCATCACTTCCCACAAATTTTAAACCGGCACTTTCAAGTCTTTCGACAAAATCAGGATTTACCTAAAACAAAGCAAACATTTGTATTACTAGATGCATTGTGGTTGGAAAGAAAATTCGGGCCAGGGAATTATAGTCATAATATTAGCTTTTAGATGTGTAATATATGATTAATCAATCATAATTTATGTTACACTCATCTTCAAAAAAAAAGAGGGGTTATTGAAGTCACTTTATCAAATTTAACCAAAATTTTTTCTATGTTTAGCAGCGTAGGTCCACAAAATATTTAATGAGAATAGGAGATAAGAGAGTGCTAATGATTCTATCACATCTGATAATTTCTTCTCATCAATAGCTATGGCTACATTCACTCATCAAAAATCAAAATTAAAATAAAAGATGCCAATGTCTTTCAATGAGTTCTTCTGTTGTTTTTCAAAAAATTTGTAGTGAGTAGTTTTTACAATCAAATCTTTATGAGTGAGATAGCAATATGAAGGCTATTGTCTAACTTTTCCAGAAGAAAAAAAATTCTATAATATCCATATAAGCTTTTACAAAAAATTATTTTTTTTCACAATAATTTTACAACTACTTCTATAAACAACAACAACTGCATTAAACAAACCCTATATTATAGACAGCTAATATCATTGTGTACTCAAGATATAAAATGAAGAGAAAGTGTCCAAATCATTCTTTCTACATTATAATAGCTTAACTAAACGATCAAGCCAAACAATTGATAGATTAACTAACCTCATATCTATGTCGATGACGCTCATCCACAAATGAACAGTTTCCATATCTAAAAATGATTAGAAGAAATCTTTAGTTCACACTACATATAAAAAAATGCAAAAAAAAAAATTATAAAATTCACTCGACTAATTACGAAAAAAAGATGCCTACAACATACAAGAAACCAGTACTTTTTTTCCACTGGTCAGAAAAGAAGCCAAGAAAAAAATAGATGTTAATTGAACATAAAGATCAATCCATCCGGGGCATACAGCTTTGAAGAATTGCAATTCAAATCTTGAAAGAAAGTTCTCCGTGAACCCAGTCTCATCGTGCTTCCCATGTGAGTTCTTGAACCCTGCTTTCAAACATCATAATTTATGTTCTCTCTACACTCTCATTCTCAAGCAAGTATTGATATTTGGCTGGTTAAATACCTCAGGCATAAAGATTACAACGGGATATGGAGTCTCAGGATCAAATTCCTCACTGTTTGCTCTCTCCATCCCCAAAGCCTATAAAAACTTTAACCAAACGTTAATATGATAATGGAGAGGGAGGAAAAAAGAGAGGCTATGCAAATGTATTAAAAGAAAATGAAAATATTAACAGAATGGTAAACATACAGATCTAGAAAATTCGATAACAGAAATCTGCATCCCCAAACAAATCCCAAGATACGGAACTTTGTTTTCCCTGGCATATTTAGCAGCCAAAATCATTCCAGGAACTCCACGGTCACCAAATCCACCAGGAACCAAAATGCATGAACAACTCTGAACATGAGTGGTGCAACAGAAAGTGATGTTAGTTAGGCTTACATGTTAAACATATAAGTTGGAAGATAAAAATCTTGAAATCTCCGTTAATGCAAGAACACTAGGAATTTGTAGAAAATTCCTCGAATTCATGCTAGCCTAAGATCTAACATTATTGTTGAAGTTCAGTCATCTACTTGGAGAGGTGCAATCCCTCCTTATGTGATGTGATGTCCGACCATAAGCTCATTGTGATAAAGCGAGGCTAGCCTCCTCTAAAATAGTTAGCTAGATGTAAAAAATGTCACAGAAAATCGCTATAACTTTGATTTGACCGAATCTAATTAATTGGAAATATATTGGACAAAAAAAAGCAGGTAAAGTGGGAATCTTTGCAAATCACACCAGGAAAAAAATAACTCAGAGACCAACTTTTTTTAGTGCAAGGAAAATGTAGCCAAATAGGCCAAATCTACTTTCACGACAGACTAGGAAACTAGCATTACATGAGAAGAAATAATAACACTTTAAATAGCATCCAATCTAACACTTCCGCTTATGAATTTACCAAAAACATGCGCTCTACTATCGTAAAATGCATGCTTCATAGTTCCATGAAACCAAACAGACGAAGTTCACAACTAAAGTTCCCAATAATCTGGGCTATACTATATGACCACATGGACGAAATTGATACAACTCACCAAATCCAAATCAAACATATTTGAGGTAAGCTATTGGAAAAATGCAAGAGGTAACCCAATTTTTATTAAGAAGCATGCATGAAAGTCCCAGAAAATTCTAGAATATCATACCTCATGTTTTAAAGGTGTGGGTGCCAGCTTAGTCTGGTTGTTATGAGCTTTTGAAGCTGTTGA
The DNA here is from genome assembly GCA_019925795.1 of Dendrobium chrysotoxum. NCBI lineage: Eukaryota > Viridiplantae > Streptophyta > Magnoliopsida > Asparagales > Orchidaceae > Dendrobium > Dendrobium chrysotoxum. Next base: position 67,981,323 of record CM034305.1, on the reverse strand, counting down.
AAGATACTGCGTTCGAGCATCTACTACATTATAATAAATCCTATACTGCAAACTTTGGGGTGGAAAATGTGAAAATCTTGGAGCAATTTCTGGTAGCCTCACAAGCAGCGGCCAGCAATGAATCACGAGTGGAAAGCAGGAAACCATTTCGAGTAACCTTGAAAGTATTAGCCAGCTATCAATCAATTCCAGAATTTCTGGAATTAATTATAGGAACCTTCCAATTGACGGCCAGCTGCCAATCAATTCCTGGAATCCCTCCTTACAGCATTCAACATCCTCTTCATCCCAGAAATATCACAAGTTTCATTACAGAAGATCCCACCGCAACTTGCAATCAAAGCAACACGATTAATCATATGTTGATGAACATGTTCTCCTTTGTAAAGGAAGATAATATCATGGATCTATTGCACTAATTCTTTCTTCTTTTCGTTTCCTTTGTCTAATTAGGAGTTTTAACCTTCCTATTTTGGGTACCATGATTTGGACTTGCATATCCTATAAATATTGAACCCCTTCAACCTATTGGAATTCTTCTCTATCTTCCACTTCTCTGATTTCTACTTCTTCCTCATAAGCCCTTTAAAGTTTTTTGTTTGAATCATATGATGATTAAACAGAAAAATGGCCTTGACAAGAGATTCCTTCTTGAATATCGCATCCTTCCATAAATCAAGGTCTCATGGCTATACTAGAATCCAAGAAACCTACTCCAAATCACCAATTATCCAGCTCAAGCCGAAACCCTCAAGCACTAAAAATCAACATCAACATGACTGTTCAAAAATGTATGGTCTTGAATTCTTTAGTGGCCAAAATAAAAATTCACAATATTAAATTGTAGACTTTGTGGTCTCTGATAATATGGCGAGAGAATGTCTCCATATTTCAAACTCTTCATCTATATTTAAAGAACTATACTATCAAAATTGATGATAGGTCAACATCGCAAATAATTGACATTGTGACTAAAAGGCATTACGCCATCATAGAAGTAACAATTCTAAAATAACAATCATTTTCCCCAAAACTCACATTCTCGAAGAGAACGTCAACTAAGTATATGAATATACATTTTACGATAACATCAATCTTATATATTATTACTAAATCAACCTATAACTCTTCCAAACCTCTTGAATCTCACCCATCTGAATCTCAGTGTTTTGAATACCACAAAAGCTTTGAATATCATATGCAACGAGTAAGAAATCCAAATGATGGGAAAATTCAACCAATAAAATAGAAAAAAAAAAAAACATTTCTCCTCAAGCAAACCTATGTTTATCACAAGTCATGACATCACTTCATAAGGATAAGGTAATATAGATTCTAAGGATGATCTAAACATTTCTATTGATGCTCTCAGGAAAAGCATGAAAAGTTGCTTTAAATACCAGATCAATTATTATATTTCGTATAATAAAATATCTCCTACATTCTATGCCTTTAGTGCAAAACTTTCAAGTATGAGGATTCCAAATATGATTCAAGGTGCCTTAAAAGCAATTGAGTGCAGACTTGCAGGTCATAAAGAATTTCACGCCTCTTAAAGAAATAGCATGTACAAATTTTCAAATCTTTCATACAAATGAATCTTCAATGTGAAATGAAATGCTAAAGTGTCAAAGCAAGACTAGTTGCAAAAGCTTTCATTCAAACTTATGGAATTAATTATCAAGAATTCTTTGTCATGATTTTTACGATTGAATACTATCAATGCATTTTTTTCTCGTGATGTTAATTTAGACTAGTCACTCCAAGTAGATATAAGAAAATGACTTTCAAAATGGGGGATTAGAAGATTAAGTATATATAACAATACCTAATGGATTTGTGAGAGTAAGAGTAATACAACCTAGGTCTGCAGAGTCAATAAAATTTTATAGGATTTAAAACAATCACCAAGAGCTTGTTTCAATCGATTTACCATAGCAATTAAAAGGCGTGGATAGCCTCAAGAACAATCTGACCACACTTTATTTATCAAGAAATCTTTTGAAGTTAAAGTTCTATCTTGATTGTATATGTTGATGATATCATATTAACAAGGAATCATGAAGAAGAAATAAACAAGCTAAAAGATGTCTTAGCTAAAAAATTTGAAATCAAAGACCTTGACTTATTAAACTAATTTATAGGCATGAAACTCGCAAGCTCAAGCAAGGGGGTATTTGTCTTGCAATAAAAATACACCTTAGACTTACTAAAGGAAACTAATATGCTTATTAGTGAAACCAGCAAACATCCCAAAGGATCTATTAAACAAAAGTATAAAAAAGTTCATTAATGCTGATTGGGCAGGATTTGTAACTGACCATAAATCTGTATCTGGTTATTACTCATTTGTATGAGGAAATTTTTTAGTTGTGGAGAAATTAAAAAAAATAGTTTGTTATTGCTCGGAGTAATACTGAAGTAGAATTTAGAGCCATGACAAAAAATTTATGAAGCTATATGGTTTAAATGAATTCTTGAAGATTTAGTAGTTTGCAGTACTATTAGTATTGCTAAAAATCTTATCCATCATGATAGAACTAAGCATGTTGAGATTGATAGATTAGTCACACTCCAACAATTTGATGTCCTTACTAAATCTCTAATCAATTTCAATTGGACAACCTTACTTCTACGCTAGGAATCATCAAAATATATTCTTAGCTGGAGGGAAGGTACAAATCTTAGAACCATTTCTGGTAACCTCAAAAGCAACGGCCAACAGTGAATCGTGTATAGAAATCAGGAAACCATTTCAAGTAACCTTAACAACTATCATCCAACTGTCACGCAATTCCATATTTATTGGAATTAATTCTGGGAACCTTCCAAGTAATAATGGTATGATATACCAATCAATCCTGGAATTCCTCCCTACAGCTTTCAACATTCTCTCCAGCACAAGCTTCATTATAGAAGAGCCCAGTGCAGCTTATTACAACAAAGAAATCATGATTTACCATATTTTGATTTTTTGCAATAATTCTTTCCTGTTTTCCTTTCTTTTGTCCAGTTAAGTTTGGACCTTATTCTCCTATAAATATTATATCGCTTCTATCTATTGGAATAAGAAAAATAAAATGTAGCAAAGAACAAAATCCTAATAGAATTGTATCGCTTCTTCTTGTTTTTCTACCGGAAAAAAATATTATGTTTTAAAGGTTATAACCAAAGAACAAATCTTACTTTGATGGTTTCCCATGCAGTGGCATGTGCTTGTGGCGTCTGCATTCAGAATAAAAAACTTAGGATTAATTATGCAGGTCAATAAGTTAAATACTATACATGTCATTATTTTAATAGAATTTGATGTCTGTCAAAAACCATACCAATCTCGCACTTTCATCATCAAGATCTGAAGCGGCAACCCATTCAACTGACGGCCTCAAAGAACAAGCAACACAGGCATGTAGTAGGGCCTATAAAATAACGACTATTACAAGAGAAAAAAATTCAAAAGTAATTACAAGCAATAAGATTATATAAATAGACATTCTGTAATGTAGGGGTAAAGGTTTTCTGTAATGAGCACTTGAGAGGTCGGAGTGAGGTGAAGGTGATAGGAAATACTTGGATTCAAGTATTCCTATCGATCCGGAAGAGGAAAAACAGCAGAAAACTGCTGTTTTCAGCACTGGACAACGGTCAAGCACAGGAAAACAGAGGAAAATCTGAAGGAAAAATCACACAAGTGCTTGTATTTCACTAGTAGATGCAAGAAAACAATAAAAGATACAATGTTCTTCAATTCGAGAGGAAGAACAACTCTCCAAATCTCCGGCAACGCCAAGAGCCCAAGCAAGAAAATCTAGATCTCAAAAATACATTCAAATTCAAGATAACCCTAATTTCCACCCAATCCTCCTAATTAACCATAAAGGAGTTCTACAAAATACCTAAACAGTCCTCTAATTCAAAATTTCCCTCCAAACAATGTGTTTAACGCATGCTTGGGCCCACTAGAAGTTCCGCCTGGCTGGGTTCCGCCTGGTGTAGACTTGGACCGGTCCAGGCTGGACCTGTCCAGCCGGCCCCTCCTGGGTCGGCTCATGCGTAACATTACTCCCCTCCCAAAAACTCACCTTGTCCTCAAGGTGAAGCTCTTTCACTCTTTCAAACGGCTCCCAAGTAGCGTCGAAATCAGGAGGCCTCTCCATTTGATCAGCACTTCTGTGTTGCCCATTTTATCTGATCGGACTCCTGCAAGCTCTAGTGGTTCTAAAACCACTTCTAAATCTTCCGTCATAGTGGCTGGTAGTTCTGCACTCGCTGCATGCTCCCCTATGGCTCTCCTTAGCTGAGACACATGGAATACTGGGTGTATAGTGGCTGAGAAGGGTAACTTCAATCTGTATGCCACTGCTCCAATCCTGTCCAACACTTCATAGGGGCCAAAGTACCTTGGTGCCAATTTCTCATTCCTCCTAGCCACTATCCTTTGTCTGTAGGGTCGTAGTTTCAGGAACACCTTCTCCCCCACTTCAAACTGCATGTCTCTCCTGTGTGAGTCCGCCTGCTTCTTCATGATTTGTTGTGCCCTCATCAGATGTCTCTTCAGCTCTTCCAGTATCTTATCCCTTTCCTCTAGGTACTGCTCAACTGACGATACTGGTGTACTATCTCTCCCGTAGTGCACTAGGTGTGGAGGGTTCCTTCCATATAGTACTTTGAATGGGGTCATCTGGGAAGCGGAATGGTACGAGGTATTGTACCAATACTCAGCCCAAGGCAGCCACTTTGCCCACATCCGTGGGGTTTCGGAAACAAAACACCTCAAATAGGTCTTCAAGCTTCGGTTTGCCATCTCCGTTTGCCTGTCTGTTTGTGGGTGATAGGCAATACTTCTCTTTAGAACCGTGCCCTGCATCCTGAACAGCTCCCTCCAGAACTGGTTGAGGAACACTTTGTCTCTATCAGACAAAATCGATTCAGGAACCCCATGTAGTCTCACCACCTCCCTGATAAATGCTGCAGCTACTGACACTGCGGTGAATGGATGTCTTAAGAGGATGAAATGCGCATACTTACTAAGTCTGTCAACCACCACCATGATGACTGTGAACCCCTCCGATCTTGGTAAGCCATCAATGAAGTCCATGGACACTTCCTCCCAAACTCTGTTTAGAAGTGTCAATGGTTGTAGTAATCCTCCCGGAGCCATGGCCATGTACTTATTTCTCTGGCACACTTCACACCTTGCCACCATCTCCTCCACATCTTTATGCATCCCCTTCCAGTAGAGCTCGGATGCTAGCCTCTTGTATGTCTTATGAACTCCTGAATGACCTCCAACTGCGCTGCCATGAAACTCCTGCAACAAGTGGGGAATGTGTATGAAAGTTCGTGGCATCACAAACCTCCCCTGATACAATAGTCTCTCCCCCTCAATGCAGTAGCCCGGATGACTACTCTTGTCCTTCCCCAGATCCTCCCTAATCTTCCTCAACTCTTCGCTCAGCTTACTTTCTTCCTTGATGGCCCCCCAATCTACCATCAATGAAATTGACACAACTAATTCCTGAAGCTCCCCAACACGTCTGGATAAGGCCTCGGCTGCTTTATTTTCCAAATCAGACTTGTATTGGATCTCAAAATCATAGCCTAGTAATTTGGATAACCACCTCTGATGCTCCTCGGTCACCATCATTTGCTCTAGCAGATATTTTAAACTTCTCTAATCAGTCCTTACAATAAAATGCCTTCCCAACAGATAAGGCCGCCACTTCTGAATAGCCAAGACAATGGCCATTAGCACCCTCTCATATACTGACTTCAATCTAGCCCTGGCTGACAGCACTTGACTGAAGTAGGCAATTGGCCTGTGGTTCTGCATCAACACTGCCCCCAACCCATATCCCGACGCATCAGTTTCTATTACAAAGACCTGGCTAAAATATGGAAGTGCTAATACTGGAACTGTAGTCATAGCTTCCTTTAGTTTCTCAAAAGCCCGGGTTGCTGCCTCTCCCCATAAAAACCCATCCTTCTTCAGTTGCTCAGTCAAAGGTCATGCGATAGCACTGTATCCCTTTACAAATCTCCTGTAGTATCAGTCAACCCCAAGAACCCCCTTAACTCCTTTAGGTTTCTAGGCATTGGCCACTTCTGCATTGCTTCTATTTTATTCTGATCTGCCGCCACTCCTTGGGATACCACGTGTCCCAAGTACTCTACACTGGCCTGGGCAAAGCTGCACTTCTTCAGGTTGGCTTGTAACTGATGTTCCTGTAATACTCCCAAAACCACCTTCAAGTGTTCTAAGTGTTCCCCCTCAGTGTTGTTGTACACCAAAATGTCATCAAAGAATACCAGTACGAACTTCCTGAGGTACTGCTTGAAGACCCTGTTCATCAAAGACTGAAAAATAGCAGGAGCGTTAGTCAAAACAAAGGGCATTACCAGAAACTCATAATGCCCTTCATGTGTTCTGAATGCTGTCTTCGGAACGTCTGCTTCTTTCATTCTGATTTGGTGGTATCCCGACTTTAAGTCCAGCTTGGAAAACACCACTGCCCCAAATAGCTCGTCCAATAGCTCATCAATCACCGGAATTGGGAACTTGTATGGTACAGTGCCCTTATTCAGAGCCCTGTAATCCACACAGAATCTCCAACTCCCGTCCTTCTTCTTGACCAGGAGGATTGGACTAGAGAAAGGGCTCACACTCGGTCTTATGATCCCCGCCTCCAGCATCTCCCGGATCAACCTTTCTATCTCATCTTTTTGGATCTGAGGGTAACGGTAAGGGAGAACGCTGATCGGTGTCTCCCCTTCCTTCAAAGTAATGGCGTGCTCCAGCTCCCTCTGTGGTGGTAACCCCTATGGAGGTTGAAAAACCTCACTGAACTGGTGTATGAGCGGCTGTATTGAAGAAGGAATATTGCCTTCTTCCTCTAGTTGGACCCCTTGCAGACGGTGCAACTCCACTAAGTAGCCTCCTCCCTCCTCCTGAAGGGTCTTCATTAAAGATTTGAGAGAAACCCCCGCCTTGGTCAGCCCAGCATCACCCTAAATCACCCTCTTCTTTCCCCCCACCACCAACTCCATTTTCAATGTGCCCCAGTTGATCTTGGTCTCTCCCAAGGTCTGCAACCACTTCATCCCTAGGATGACGTCAGTACTCCCCAATTCCAAGGGAAGGAAGTCCTCCCTTACTTGGATCCCCTGAATCTTTAGTACTACTCCTCTACAAACTCCTCTCCCCATCTCCACCTTTCCTGTGCCCATCATCACCCCATAACCTCCTGTATCAACTAACTCCATTCCAAGCAGCTCAACAATTTGGGTGGAAATGAAGTTGTAGGTTGCCTCACTATCTATCAACACCACCACTTCATGGCCAACTATCACCCCTTTTACTTTCATAGTGTGACTCGAAGTGAATCCCACCACGGAGTTCAGAGAGACTTCTGAAACATCCAGGTGCAACTTCTCCTCCTCCTCTTCTGACTTGCTCCCACCTCCCTCTTCGTCTTCCTCGTCTTCACAAACGAGGAGAACCTGAAGAGTCCGGTCTTTGCACCTATGACCCGGCATGTACTTCTCATCACATCGGAAGCACACCCCCTTTGCCCTCTTTTCCTGTAACTCCCTTTCAGTCAGCTTTTTGAACTGTCCTCCATTTGCTCCTCCAGTTTTCTCCTTCTGCACTTCCTTCAAACCCCCTGGGGTTGGCCCCTTGGATGGTAAGAAGGTGGTAGTCATTCTGTACGATCCCCCTGAGTAATTCCCCCGAGCTCCCCTTTCTGACTTCTTCTGATCTTCCACCAGCTGTGCCAGTTCCATAGCTTTCCCTAAATTCCTCGGCTCCAACACTCTGACTGCTGATCGTATCTCCAGTTTCAGCCCTTTCATGAAGTTCCCTTCCAAGGCTGACTCCGAGATATGATCCAACCTGCTGGCCAAAAACTCGAACCTGTGGAGGTAATCCGCCACGGTCCCCTCCTGAGTCAGTACAAAGAATTGCTCATAGAAGTCTCCTCCCCCATCGGCTCGGAAACGCTCTAGTAAGCATTCTTTAAACTCCCTCCAGTTCCGGATGGGCTCCCTCCTGTCACGCCATTGATACCATGCCAGCGCCTTTCCTTCCAAACATAGACCTGCCGCAGTCAACTTCTCCTCCTCCGTCAACCCGTTGACGGCAAAGTACCGTTCCACCTTGTATATCCATCCATGGCCATCCTCTCCCTCAAAGATGGGCATCTTTAGTTTTCTCACCTTGGGGTCTCATCCATATCCCAGTATCCTCCATAACCTCCCATTCCACGATGAGGAGGTGCTCCCCAAGTGTCCCGATCATCCCTCCGGCGATTATACCCGAACCCCTCATCATGTTCCCCTCTTCTTCCTTCGAAATCAGCACCCCTGCGGTGAATCTCTTCCCTTCTTCCCACAAAATCAACACCCCTTCTATCATACCCCAGGCTCATCTCCTCTCTAGAAAGCGGTTCTAGAGGAGGCATGTCGTTCTCATCCTCAAGGATCTCCACCTCCGGCATCCTCCTCCCCTGGAATGGGTTCGGATTCCCCCCTACGCCATGGCCGTTGGTGGTCTCTCTTACTTCCGACGTCGCCGGATTCGTCTTCATTTCCAATAGTTTCTTCATCATCTCCTCCATAGCAGAGAACCTCCCTTCCAACCTTTCATTGTTGGTGGAGATTTCAAGGAACTTTCCCTCCAAATCTGATTTTAGTTGTCCGAACTTGCCTTCCAATACTTCCACCTTCTTTTCGGCCATCTTTTCTTCCACGACACACAAGAAATCCTCCTCCGAATGCCCCCAAAAGTCCGCTAAAATTTCTGGATTTCAGCCGCCGATGGTCCCAAGATGTGTCTCTGATACCAATTTGATAGGAAATACTTGGATTCAAGTATTCCTATCGATCCGGAAGAGGAAAAACAGCAGAAAACTGTTGTTTTCAGCAGTGGACAGCAGCCAAGCACAGAAAACAGAGAAAAACAGAGGAAAATCTGAAGGAAAAACTACACAAGTGCTTGTATTTCGCTAGTAGATGCAAGAAAACAATAAAAGATACAATGTTCTTCAATTCGAGAGGAAGAACAACTCTCCAAATCTCCGGCAACGTCAAGAGCCCAAGCAAGAAAACCTAGATCTCAAAAATACATTCAAATTCAAGATAATCCTAATTTCCCCCCAATCCTCCTAATTAACCAAAAGGAGTTTTACAAAATACCTAAACAGCCCTCTAATTCAAAATTTCCCTCCAAACAATGTGTTTAACACATGCTTGGGCCCACTAGAAGTTCCTCCTGGCTGCCCTGGTTCCGCCTGGTGTAGACTTGGACCGGTCTAGGCTGGACCAGTCCAGCCGGCCCCTCCTGGGCCGGCTCATGCGTAACAGAAGGTTATGTGTGTTAGTTTTTTGAGCAACAGTAGGAACAATGACCCATGCACTGAAGGTAGAAGATTATTCAGAGGCATATTAAGAGATGGATTTAGCACTGGATTTGAAGGCTGGGAAGAAGAGGAGGTTGACATTCCAAATAGCAGGGTAGTATAAACTGTAGGCCTTATGGAGTTGCATTACCAAAATGGGTCCGGGTTCATGGGTTTTTCTGATTAATGAGGCACTGATAACCTCCACAGAGACTCAAATAAATTTTCCTAATTGTAGCAAAATACATATTAGCCCTTTGCTCCAACTTAGAGAACAATTTTGTAGGCCATGACTAAAATATCATAAACCAAATGCTGCAATCTTTTGTTCCAATTCAGATAAATAAGAATAGTATCACAAAGGAGACTTAGGTGTTATTTGATAGTCTAGATTTAGAGGAAGTGACTTGATCCATCACAAAAGTTATCCCTACTTTACTAAGCCCTCTATTAGCTAAAGTTCGCATGAATGTGTCCCCTTAGGCAAACATCAACCCCAATCTACAGGATGCTCTTAGACGAAATAACCTATGACTGCTAATAAGGATCTTTCGATCAGGTTAGGTCGACTACCTCCTTTAAGCAAATTAGGGACTACGACAGCCCGGGATGACAGAATCATAGGATCTTGATCGAACTCGTCATCATTCCCCCATCACCTGCTTTAAGTGTATGGTGATAAATTTTAAATTCTAGAAATCTTAAAAATCAAAATCCAAGCCCTAAAATTATGGCTACTATATGCTAGATACTTAGTGCCTATCTAATTCTAATAATTAGCATTAATCGTAAGTTCTCACTCGTTATTAGGAGGGATAATTAACCATGGAAGCTTATGCCTATAGAAACTTGAAATCATATCATAATGGCATCGTAAAATGAGGGCAAAATGTCTGGGTGTTGTTTTATCTTAAATTTAATGTCTTCTAGAAATTTACCCAAGAACATCATCCGTTAAAACTCTCCTCACATAAAAAACCTAAATCTAATATGTCGGGGCACAAATTTTCGGAGCTCACACAGATCAATCAAGTTGTTTCATGAAATATACAAGTCTTTATATATTTGAACTTTAAAAAATGTGTCAATATATAGAAGTATTTCTACAAACATGTTAGTTGTTCACAAATATTATATAACAACTTTCAATCATGTTAATGCGTTGATATATTGAAAGCGCATTAATACTCTATGGGTTTCATTTCAAATACATATAATGTCCAATTGATCAACAAAATATACCAATATCCCAAGTTTGACCTTTGTTGATTCTCAGTTGATCTTAAGCTCCTAGCAACTCACCCTGATATATGCATTAAAACACCCATTATATCAAAAATAAATTAAAATTAATGAGTTTTCCTCATAACATAAGTTTATCAACCCAAATTAATTAACTAGGATGGCGAAAATCTACTAAGCCCATTGAACAAACTAAATTAAACGCAAAAAATATTATAAGAACTATTATTGGGCTTTCCTCATCCTTAAGGTTGCAAGTCCCACTCAATGAATGTAAGCCTTCATCCAATTATTGAATTGATTCAACACAAACAAGCCCATCAAATAATGCTTAACTCTTAAGCCTTCCCATGGATCAAAGCGGCAACTCAAACTAGTTCTCATGTTAATAAGCCCTCCAAAGAAAATTAATTTTTGGGTATTCCCACAAATGTAAACCTCAATCTGAACTAAACTCAGCTCAACTCTCATGTTAAATGAGCCCATTAATCAAAACAAAACTCAACCACAAATGTATCTTAGATGTTCTTTTTCAAGCTAAATAAAAACTCATGGCCATAGCATTGCCTCTAAGCACTTGTTGATTATATTCAATACCTTTGAATTGCAAGTGGTCTATTGGTTGTCTCTGAGCTATTAAATGAAACTAATACAGCCAAACCTTTGCTAATGAATGAGTTAACATCAACATCAAAAGCATATATTAGACACACACTTCCACCCCAACCAGCTTGGGATGTCGGAGAGGATGTAACCCATGATTTTTAACCAAACTCTTAGAGCATTATGGCTTGAACCCTTGTAATGGTCATATGATATTCCCGGGATGAAAGTTTATCGTCACATCAGAGGAGCTGGAGGAGGAGATTGCTTTTCCTAAATGATCAAATTCATATTTCACATTGTAGCAGAACTAGGTTCTTAAAAACTAACAATAAATGGAGAGAACAGTATGATATGAAAACAAAGCTGTTAACAAACCTTGACCACTGATAGATAAGAATCTGATAGTCCAACATACTTCCCAACCATAGCAATTTTAACCTGCAAGACAAAAGGGATTTCAGATTATATAAACATGCACTAGATGTATCAGAAACTAACATTAAAATTTGATAGAACTGACAGAACTAGTCAGGTTGTCATATGACTCTGCCATCTTTGTCCAACTCTGAAAGTTTGGAGCATTACAGATGCTGCACCAAAAGCTTCAACATCAGTCTATATGACAGAAGAAGAGCCGACAAGGAAAAATTGAGTTCTTGAGTGGGATGCCTACCTGAGACAATTCAGTTGCTTCAAAATAGCTTCATGAGCATTTTGGTTCTAGATGGAGGATCCGAAGTTAGAATATCAACATAGAAACCAATTAGGTATTGGTTTACGAAATTTCAAACTTCTTGCAAGACTAGCCTAGGTGGATGGACCTCATAATCGAAGTACAGAATCAAATATATACATTGAAAACTTAATCTCACCCAAAGTAGTAGTGGGATATGCCAGATATTTGGAACATCATGAATATTGAGAATATTAGAAACCTAAAAGAGCAAAGAAAATGTTTTCAGTGCCAAACAAGATCATGGCTTCTTAAGATTCATAATTAACGTGACTCACCGGTACATGACAAAATTGAGACAGTTTCTCCTTGGTACCTTCTCTTAAAGGCTGAAAATTCAAGAGAAACAATAACATACATATCATACTATGAGTTAATTAGACCTGATAAAATGATGCTTCATTTGGTCACATGTTGAAAAGGAATTGATAGAATGATAATGAAGAAGCCATAGAATTCTAGACTGCCTCGTGAAAGTGTGCAACTACAGTCTTTCGAAATAAAGAAAATTACATATTAAGAAAAAACGAAGGTTAACATCCTAAACAAAGAAAAGAAATAATCTTGATACAGAGCTAAATATTAGTAATTTAATATCCACACATGTAGGGTTATACTAATGAATAACAGTTCAATAAATTATTATTTAAGCGCTTACTTGAGCAGAACGACATGCTAACAAGTCAGGAGTCAGGCCCAATGCTCTTAGTTCACGAACACTATGCTGTGTCGGCTTTGTTTTCTATAAATAATTCAAATTTATCAGAGAGAGCGAGTTCAACATTAAGTGTCATCTATAAAGAGGACCTCTGATATAAAGATGTAAGTAGAAGAATGCGAAACTAATTAATTACAAATCTTCAAAAATACTCATTTACAAAATGAAGACACCTGTTATGTGTTCTTATGGAAAAGAGAAAAATGTAGCATCCTTATACTCAAAGCCATATTTCTGCAACTGTAAAGGAGCAAAAAGAGCAAAGTGGGAATCACCTGCTCACCAACAACACCAAGTACTGGTACAAGGCTCACATGAACAAGGCAGAAATTTTCATTACCTGAAAGCAATTAGAAGCAGTAGTAGTAGAAGATTACAACAACTTTATTTTACAAGAAAATGCATTTAAAATCCCCCTACATTGCAACTTAAAACCAAGCTCGCAAATCAAGATTGAAAGATAGCATGAAAAAATTCAGAATATGCGGGCTCCGAAAATTCGCACACCGGCCTCTCCGCGGCCCTTTCTTTTTCTCGGGTCGTTGAGGAGAGTTTTAACGAGTATATTCCAACAAATTTTCTGAAGGCAGATTGGGTTTTGAATAAGACATTACTCAGAGATTTCGCCCTCATTTTGCGAGGACTTTATGACCCGAGTTCAAGTTTCGTATAGGCGCAAGCCCCTATAGTTAATTATCCCTCCTGATAGCGGGAGAGAACTTTCGATTAAGGCTAGTCGTCAAACAAATACGTAGTGATATTCTAGACCATACATTTGCTCTTTGTGAGCTGAAGTGTTTTTCAGATTTGTCCACCTCGGCAAACTGTTACGGAAGGTAAATATTTATTTTGCTTTAAGTTATTTAGAAGATTGAATTCCAATTTAAATATTAATTTTATCAATAGATGTAGGATTTTGAGTCTTTGATGAATATTTGTGAATTGACCCATCCGATTGAGATTTACATTCAACACAACCCTCATCGGGGTGACTTTAGTGTCACTATAATATTTATATTTTATGAGTGTGGGAGGTATTTTAAAAGTCTGGGGTCCCCTTCGGTTGATATTTCTGTCAACACGGCAATCATCGGGGATTTTAAAGTCATTTAAAAATATTTATATTTCATAAGCACTTGGAGGACTTTCAAAATGTAGAGTCCCTTCCAGTTGAGATAAACATTGAACACGGCCATCATCAGGAATTTTTGGGCAATCTTGCTTTAATGGTCGGACCTTGTCGACCCTGTCTACTCATCCACAAATAATCGAGTTCGTTGTCGGCTTCATACCTTTATTAACAAATTTTTCTTGTAATTGCCCTTGAAAGCTTAATATAACTGTATAAAACAAATATTCTGGTCGACATCACGATTATATATTTGTTTGACGGTTCGAGCCTTGTTGACTCCTATCTACTCACATAAAAGGATTAGGTTCGAACTTAAGTTCATTTCTGGACCTGCGCAGCATCCTTAGACGTCATGTGTGTATATACAACACGCTCATCAGGGCCCATACAGGTGTTCTGTTAGACCGGCTTTTGAGGAGCCAGCTGAACCGGTCCCACCTGGACCGGTTCTGGTCTATTTCAGACGGAATAGATCCACCTGATTGGGAGGGGGTGCGGACAGCATGTGGGGCCTAACCCTCTTAATTGTGGTGTTATGCTTTAATTGAGAAGGATTTGAGAGGAAAAATTCATATTATAGGGGAAAATTTCATATTATAGGGGTTGTTTAGGGATTTGTTGTTTGTTCTTATTTTAAGTAGTATTTTCTGTTCGCGGGTTAGGGTTATGTTGTATGTTTTGCAGAATTTGGTGTTTCTTAGGTTTTGCTTGGGCTCTAGTCTTCGGCTAGAGATTGGGAGAGCACGATCCTCCTCTCCAATTGAAGATTTAATTTTATCTTGCTATTTTCTTTTATCTACTATCAAATTAAAAGTTTTTCCCTTCGTTATTTTTCCATTTTTCTCTCAAAAACTGCTTGGAAGCGTGCCGAATTGTTGATTTCTGCAGCAGAATTCTGTGTTTTCTCTTATTTCCTATCAAATTGGTATCATAGCCGCTTTTCGGGGGTGTTTTGGGGCGGTTTTGGCGGATTCCTGCAGAAGTTTTTCCTGTCCGAACCTTTGGTGTTGCTGTTTTTGAGGAAGAAATACTGATTTTTGAGTCTCACAAAGATCCGTGTATCAATGGCAGCCAAGAAGATGGATGTGTTGGAGGAACGTTTTGAGGGGGAGATGAACCAAATCAAGGAAACGATGGAGGACATAATTTCCTCTATGGAAGAGCAATTCTTTGACTTACGTGACATGGTGAAGAAGTTGTTGGATCTCCACAACCAAACAGCGGCATCAGAGGCGAGAGGGCCAAAAGAAAAAAATACGAATTTTGAAATTCATAGGGGCAAAAATGAGGTGGAATCGTAAAGGGAGAAAGGAGAAGATCCCATCTGGAGCCTTTCCAGAGGGAAGAGATAGGAGGTAGGTATGAGGAGAGGCTTGGATATGTGGGGCATGAGCAAATGGGTGCTGATTGGGAACAAAGGGAGGGATATCATGGACACCGATGTGCTGATTTTGAAGGAAGGAGAGGGCAATTCGAAGAAGGATTTGGGATTGATCGTGCGAAGGATGATCTGGACACTTGGGGAGGACCACTCACTTGGGGAAGAGAAAATTATGGAGGCATCAAGGGAAATAGGGGAGATCCGAAGGTCCGAAAACTGAAGATGCTGATTTTTGAAGGGGAGGATGAGGTTGCGTGACTTAGGAGCTGGAGGGAGTTCAATGATTGCTTACTAGTGGTAAGGGAGGGGACTTCTATGAGCAATTCTTCGCCCTGACACAAGAGGGTTCTATAGCTGAGTACCGTGATAGATTTAAGTACTTAGCTAGCTGGCTGGATCGACTTTCTGAGATTGTGTTAGAGGAGAATTTCATGAAGGGGCTCAAGTCTGAGATCTGAGTGGTTGTTAGAGTGATGAGGTCGCGTGACTTAGGAGAGGTCATAGAGCCGACGAAGTTGGTGGAGGACTAGAAGTAACTGGAGAGAGGAGCCAGGGGAAGCAGCTCAGGGGGTGTCGTACAGAATGACCACCACTTTCTTAGCTCCCAAGGGACTAGCACCAGGAAGCCTGCGTGAGGCCCCAAAGGAGAAGCCTAGAGGAGGGGTATTTGGGGGGAACTTCAAGAAGCTGACCAAGGAGTTGCAGGAGAAGATGGCAAAAGGATTGTGCTTCAGGTGTAATGAGAGGTACATGCCAAGTATAGGTGTAAGAACCGAACTCTTTAGGTTCTCACCGTCTGTGATGACGATGAAGCTGAGGAGGGAGGTGAGAGTGAGGTAGGGATAGAGGAGGAGAAGCTACATTGGGGCATGGAAGAAGTCTCCTTGAACTCAGTGGTTGGGTTCAACCCGATTCACACCATGAAAGTGAAGGGGGAGATAGCAGACAGCGAGGTGGTGATGTTGATCGATAGTGGGGCTACCTATAATTTTATCTCCAATCAGGTCGTTGACCAGTTGGAGGTGAAATTGATGGACAATGGGGGTTATGGGGCGATGATGGGCATTGGGAAGGTGGATATGTGTAGAGGAGTGTGTAGGAGAATAGTATTGACTATCCAGGGGGTTTAGGTGAGAGTGGATTTTCTTCCATTGGAGTTGGGAGCATTGATGTCATCCTGAGGATGAAGTGGCTGCAGAACTTGGGAGATACCAAGGTCAATTGGGGAGCACTGAGGATGGAATTGGTGGTGTTGGGAAGAATGATGGTGATCTAGGGAGATGCAGGGCTGTCCAGGGCCGAGATATCTCTCAAATCCATGATTATGACCATACAGGAGGTGGGAGGAGGATTTTTGATGGAACTGCAAAGCTTGGAAGGGGTCAGGCTGGGTGACGAGGGAGACATCACTCTTTTAGTACAACCACTCATACAACAGTTAAATGAGATTTTTCATCAGCCTTAAGGCTTATCACCACCCAGAGAGCAAGAGCATGCAATCAATTTGAAGGGGTGTCACCAATTAGTGTACAATCATATCGCTACCCTCAGATTCAGAAAGATGAGATTGAGAAGCTGATCTGAGAGATGTTAGAGGCGGGTATCATCAGGCCGAGTGTGAGCCCTTTTTCTAGCCAAGTCTTACTGGTCAAGAAAAAGGATGGGAGCTGGAGGTTTTGTGTGGACTATAGGGCCTTGAATAAGGATACTGTGCCGGATAAGTTCTCCATTCCGGTGATGGATGAGCTACTGGATGAGTTTTATGGAGCAGTGGTGTTTTTCAAGATGGACTTGAAGTCGGGTTACCATCAAATCAGGATGAGGGAGGAGGATATTCAGAAGACAGCCTTCAGGATACACGAGGGGCACTACGAGTTCTTGGTGATGTCATTTGGCCTTACTAACGTTCCTGCTACTTTTCAGTCCCTTATGAACAAGGTGTTTAGACCGTACCTCTGAAAGTTTGTATTAGTTTTCTTTGATGACATACTTGTGTATAACAGGATCGAGGGGGAGCATCTTGAGCATTTGAGGGTGGTCTTAGGAGTTCTACAGGAGCATCAGCTAAAGGCCAACCTGCAAAAGTGTAGCTTCGCACAGACTAGTGTGGAATACTTGGGGCACGTGGTGTCTCAGAAGGGGTGGCAGCCGATCAAACCAAAATTGAAGCGATGCAGAAATGGCCTCTACCTAGGAACTTGAGAGAGTTGAGGGGCTTCCTAGGTTTAATTGGTTATTACAAAAGGATCGTGAGGGGGTACAACAACATAGCATGGCCCTTAACAGAGCAGCTAAAGAATGATAGTTTCTTGTGAGGAGAGGCGGCTACCCAGGCTTTTGAGAGACTGAAAAAGGCCATGACCACAATACCAGTTTTAGCTCTACCAGATTTCAATCAGACCTTTATGGTGGAGACAAATGCATCGGGATTTGGTTGGGGGCAGTGCTACATACAGAAACATAAATCGATAGCCTACTTCAGGTAAGTGTTGACAGCTAGAGCTATGCTAAAGTCAATATATGAGAGGGAATTGATGGCCATCATGTTAGCCATTCAGAAGTGGCATCCATACCTGCTGGGTCGGCACTTCATCGTCTGGACAGACCAGAGGAGTTTAAAATACTTGCTGGAGCAGAGAATGATAACTTAGGGGCATCAGATGTGGTTGTACAAACTGTTGGGAAATTACTTTGAGATCCAGTACAGACCAGGATTGAAGAATAAGGAGGTTGATGCCTTATCAAGGTATGTGGGAGAGCTCCAGGAGATAGCCATTTCAGTACCATTGATGGTAGATTGGGAGTTATCAAAGAAGAAAGTGCGTAGCACGAGGAGCTGAGGAAGATTAGGAGGGATTTATTAAAGGATATGAGCAATCACCCAGGCAACTCCCTTGAGGGAAAGAGGCTACTGTACCAAGGGAGATTTGTGATGCCACGAACCTCTATTCATATTTCCCACCTGCTGCAGAAGTTCCATGAGAGCACAGTTGGAGGACATTCAGGGGTGCAGAAGACATATAGAAGATTGACAGCTGAATTGTACTAGAAAGGGATTCATGAGGATGTGGAAGAGATGGTGGCCAGGTGTGAGGTGTGTCAGAGAAATAAGTACATGGCTATGGCTCCACGAGGGTTATTTCAACCCTTAGTACTTCCAGACAGGGTATAGGAGGAGGTGTCCATGGATTTCATAAATGGTCTACCACGATCTAAGGGATTCACAGTGATTATGATGGTGGTTGATAGGCTGAGTAAATATTCGTATTTCATTCCCTTACGACACCTGTACACCACAATTACAGTAGCTACAACATTCATCAGAGAGGTGGTTAGATTGCATGGGATCCCAAAGTCGATAGTCTCTGACCGAGATAAGGTATTTCTCAGTTAGTTTTGGAGGGAGCTGTTCAGGTTGCAGGGTACACTTCTCAAGAGAAGCACTGACTGCCACTCTCAGACGGATGGGCAGACGGAGGTAGTCAACAGAAGCTTGGAGAATTACAATGTTTTGCATCAAAAACACCACGGATCTAAGCCAAGTGGTTAGGATGGGTAGAATATTGGTACAACACATCGTACCACTCAGCTTCTAAGATGACCTTTTCAAAGTGTTGTACGGAAGGGACCCTTCACACTTGGTGCATTTTAGGCAGGGGAACACACCAGTCTCCTTAGTAGAGCAATACTTGGAAGAAAGGGATAGGGTGCTAGAGGAATTAAAAAAACACATGCTGAGAGCACAACAGATCATAAAAAAGCAGGCTGATGGACACGGGAAGGACATTCAGTTCCAAGTGGGGGACAAGGTGTTTTTAAAACTACGGCCTTATAGACAGAGGACAGTGGCTAATAAGAGGAACGAGAAACTGACTCCCAAGTATTTTGGCCCGTATGAGATAGTGAAAAAGATTGGAGCGGTGGCTTATCGCCTGAGGTTACCCCCAACCACTAGGATACATCCAGTGTTTCATGTATCCTAGTTGATGAGGGCTATAGGGGAGCATGCAGCTAATGCGGCGTGACCGATGACACTTACTGAGGATTGGGAGGTGGTGTTCAAGCCCTTAGAGCTTAGGGGAGTGCGACAAGGAGAGGGGAGGGATAAGGAAGTGCTGATTAAATGGATGAACCTCCCAGATTATGACGTCACGTGGGAGACATACGAAAGAATAAAGACCCAATTCTCATCATTTCACCTTGAGGACAATGTGAGTCTTTGGGAGGGGGGTATTGTTAGACCGGCTCTTGAGGAGCCGGATGAACCGGTCCCACCTGGACGTTGGACCGATTCTAGTCTATTCCAGGCGAAATAGATCCGCTTGATGGGAGAGGGAGGAAAAATTCAAATTCTAGGGGCTGTTTAGGGATTTGTTGTTTGCTTTTGCTTTAAGTAGTATTTTCTATTCGAGGGTTAGGGTTATGTTGTATGTTTTGCAAAATTTGGTGTTTCTTAGGTTTTGCTTGGGCTCTAGTCTCCAGCTAGAGATTGAGAGAGCAAGATCTTCCTCTCCAATTGAAGATCCAACTGTATCTTGCTATTTTCTTTCATCTACTACCAAATTAAAAGTTTTTCCCTATGTTATTTTTTTGTTTTTCTCTCAAAAACTGCTTGGAAGTGTGCCGGATTGCTGATTTCCGCAGCATAATTCTGTGTTTTCTCTTATTTCCTATCATGTTCCAATGCATGAGAAGGCATTTTGAAATATTTAATTATAATAAATTACGCAAACGACCATTATTGAAAGAGTGCGCAAGATTTCATTTTGAAATCTACAAACGCCTTATGTCCGCTTGTACTAGTGTTGCGGATTCGGTGGCGTGGTGTTGCGTTATGGGTTGCTTGCTACTTATTGTAGGTAAGTTATCGCGCAGCACTAAACTCTTGTTGGCAAGTAGTGATCATTTTAAAGATGCACGAGCTTCCTTGAAAAGTTGGTGAACGCCTTCTATCCGCTTGTACGAATGTTACGGATCCGATAGCGTGGCGCTGCGCTATGGGTCATTCCTTGCTTATTGCAGGTAGGTTTTCATGCAACACTAAATTCTTGTTGGCAAGTAGTGGTCATTTGAAAGATGCACGAGCTTCCTTGAAGAGCCGATGAACGTCTTCTGTCCACTCGTATGAATGTTGAGGATTCGGTGGCGTTGTTTAGCCTATTTTGTCTTATGCAAGCTATTTTTTCTTTCGTATTCAATCCGCAGGAGTGTACTTCAGCCCGCAAATACGCTGGATGACGCAACAGGAGCCTTCTACCTGTTGCTTGCAAGCGAGCTTATTCATTTGTTGCCACAGTTTATCAGTGGCCCGCGATTTTTATTACTCATTTCTTGTTTTTTCTTACAAGTGAATCGTAGCGTTTTCATGCAACATTTATAGATCATTGGCAATCAGAGCATTAAGGAATAATATATGTAGAACAACAGTTCCTGCCTTCAGAGCTAATGCCTTAGCAGCCTCAAGCTTCTCTTATAATACTCTGTCAATTTTCAAGGGATTCCAATCCTTTGGAGATTCAAAATATTCAAGCAGGACGGGCAGTTGAGCTCCAACTCCGTCTTCTTTAGATGGAGGAAAAATGGGTTTAGCAGTCGATTGATGCCCTCAGAAGTCAATATCTCCTGATCTTCCACCATTTTCTCAGTTAGTTTCCAAGGCATTTGCTTCAAGCTTGGAGGCATAGTAAGGTTCCAATTTGACAGCAGATTGGATGCTTCTGGAGATCAAGGCCTCTTGCATTTGTTGTATGTTGTTTGTTTTCACCCGTAGGTGAACTACTATATGCATGATAAGTCTTCTAAAGTTGCTTGTAGGTGCTCATGTTCATAACGGGTTCTTGGTTTCTGCTTGTAGATGCCATGTTATATGTATATGTGTTCACAGAGGACCTGTTACACTTGTAGTGTATCTACCATTGTTGCTTACATGCAAATTGGTGTATTCATTCGTATGCTAATGTGGGATATTGGATGCGCCACATTCACCACTGATTTTCCTATACACGTTGGTTGGCAAGCTGCCACTTTCACCGTGTATTAACCTTCAACGTTCATAAGGATCATAGCATATATCTGCAAGTTGGCTAATATCGGTCATAGGGACATTGTTACATTCATAGCTTATCTGTTGTCGTCGCTCACCAGCAGATTAGTGCACTTGCTTGTTAGTTAACCGCTGTTGATTGCAAGTAGGTTATTCTCACCACATCCTCCTTCCCTTGGTTTCTGGTTATGTTGTGTTCTTTGTATGTAAGCATAGGTAGCTCATTGTATCAGTTGCATGTCTCTTATTACCATTCATGAATGATTCGTTATGTACATTAGAGATTCTTTGTTACTTGATGTGTTTGCTTTCAAGTTTGTCTTATAGAGAGTGTTTTTGTTCGCAGACAGGTTTAGTGCATTTATCTACAAGTTAATGTTGACGGCTGGGTAAGTTGGATTCCTCACGGATTTCCCTATATATGCCCATTAGCAACTTATTATGTTCACTGCATATTAATTTTCAGAGTTTGTAAGAGTCTGACATGTTTGCTTGCAAGTTGATCATGTCTGAAAGTTTTCCACAATGAGTCCCCTGCTTGTTCATTGATCTTCATTGGATAACAATGACCATTAGTTAGCGTTTGCATTTTCATTGTGGTCGTGCATTTATTAGTTTAAGGTTCGGTTCCGGCTTATTATTCAAGTTTTGTTCCCTGTAGTTCATTTAAGTCATGTACCCTATATTTTATTTAAGTCCAAGTCCTATGTTTACTGGAAAATTCGGCAACCTCCCATGTCTCCCCCGTTTAGGGGAATTTGGGGGGCTGGGCATTCCCATCACGCTACAAAGAGCATGTATGATAGGTGTCGAGCAACACCGCGGCCGTGGTTTTCAATCCCACCACGCTATAAGAGCGTGTATGGGTCTTCGAGGTACCTGTTTGAAATGCGCATTTTTTTCCGCAAGCATAGAAGCACATGTATAGGTAATTAGGATTGGCCCCGCCACGCTTCAAGAGCGTGTACAAGGCCTACCCACCTCGCCGCAAGCGTCGCACCACGCTTCCACCACGCTAAGAAAAGTGTGTACAAGTGATCCCCCAGCATGCCGCGAGCGCCGAAAGCGGGATTTGGAGGTTTTGGGTTTGGACACATTTATAACTTAGGCGACAAGTGACAGTGACGTCGAGGCTACGGTGGTGATGATTGCAAAAATGCACAATTATTTTTCTCTTTGCTTTTTTTTCTTTTCTTTTTCTCTTTTTTTTCTTTACTAATAATAATAGTAATAAGATTAATAACAATAGTAATTAATTATATTAACTAATAATACTAATTAATAGTAATAGTTAATAATAATAATAATTAAAAGTAATAGAAAAATTGGTTGCTGTGAAGGAGGAGGAAGGCAGTGTGAGTGACTGTTGTTATGGAGGAGTGGAGATAAAGGCTCGGGCTTGCTATGGCTGCTCGACAGAGAGGTTGTGACGAGTGCGTTGAGTAGATCGGCGAAGGGCTGTGGAGGTTTCGGTTGGTTGTGGATGTCGGGGTCACTCAGGGCAGTGCGATCGACTAGTATGTGGGAAGTCGGCGCCGGATCGGGCAATAGGTATCGAACATTGTTCGGTTGGTGAGTTTGGTTCGAGACAAGGAAGTGCGAACGATTGGAGGTTGCGGTTGTGTGGATCGGTTTGCGGCAGGGAGATCATACAAAGGTGTAGTAATTTTTTCTACTTTTCTATTTTCTTACATATAGTAATAAAAAATAACAGCATAACCTTTCTTCAAGTTCAAATGAAAATAAGTAGGCCAGGCACTACTTTAGAACACCTCTTAGAAGAATTAATGCAGAATTGTCTTGTAGGCTTACCAAGAGAAAATGACAACTGGCGCAGAGCTTCAATAAAGGGCATTGATTCAATGTCACCTTAATGAAGAGACAAAAAAATGAGTATGATAACATTTAGCATAATTTTAATTTTTGGAGAACCATATCAGTTGATATGGTTAATGATTATGAGTTTATAAATCCTACCTACAGTTCCACCCAACTCTATCACACAGATATCAGCAGGGCCATCTTTTCCATCAACAGGAATAGAAGAGACTGACTCAATCCAATTCTTTATGGCGTCAGTTATGTGAGGCACAACCTACAACAAATAACCACAGGAAATCATAAATATCAATAATTTTTATGGCTATTTCTTCGAGTGAAGAAGTGCCTCAAGAAAATAACCTGAACCGTCTTTCCAAGATAGTCACCTCTTCTCTCCTTGTTGATGACAGACTGAAACATGATAAAAGGCATCTACAGTTTAGTTCTGTAGAAAACTTTGGGTGCTCAAAAGTGGTAATTCCATATACTTCACTTGCCTGATATATCTTCCCTGTAGTGATGTTGTTTTCTTTAGTAAGAGTAATATCCAAGAACCGTTCATAGTTTCCCAAGTCCAAGTCAACCTTTTAATTGTGTAAATACAGCATGAGTGACTTTAAACACCTAATTTAAATAAGCATGAGGCCATGAGATATAAAAAGGGTGGACAAACATTATACAAAATAGTTCAATAAACATCTAACGCTTAAGGTGTAAACATTGGGCTAAGTAGCAAGAATATGAGGTAGACATTAAATGAAGAAATTTTGACTAAATGACATAATTCTTGCATGACTTGCTGAGTATAAAACAGGTGCATGGTAACCTCTCCACCATCATCAAGCACAAAAACCTCCCCATGTTCAAAAGGGGACATGGTCCCTGCATCAGTGTTCAAGTAGGGGTCTGCAAGAGCATACAAGATTCTGTTAAGTTAAATTTAAGCAGAACCAAAACTGGTAAATGAGGATTCACAAAAGAAAAAAACTTCGAGGAAATCCAGTTTGGGGAAGACAAAAGGTATGACTATTGATTTCACCAGAGTAGTTTGCAAAAAGGTTAGCAAAGTTTACACCTATTTAACTTGAAATATAGAAATATGAATCATCATAGCTTCATGCAATTCGAGGGCAAAAACCTGAAGCCTGGAAAATAAGTTCCATGGTTATGCGTCTTTAGCACTTTGAATTAAATGCATACAAGTTGCCTTCCAATATTATGCCAGAGGTCAAGAAAAACACACAAAAGAACCCACTAACAAAAAAAGTTTCATTAGTCTACTCTAAGCTTCAAAAATGTATTAGATTTGACTTATGTTAAGAAAAATAGAGGTAGATCTAAAAAGCCTTGATTATGAAATATTAGAGATGACCTTTTTTTTATTAGATTTAGATGAGAATTTGACTCTTAACATGACACAATGGAGAAAAAGGATTCATGTAGCCAACCCCACATAGTGGGATAAAGGCTTGGTGTTGCTGTTGTTGTCGTCGTCTACTCTAAGCTTCATTTAGCAGGGTCTAATCGCATTGCAAAATATCTGTTAGACCGGTCCAGCCGGTCCTATAGGGACCGGCTTACAAGAAACAGGCGGACTTTCCGCCTCCTGTATGCAGGAGCCAACCGGCCAATTTTGTGGGAGCTTTTTGGGAAAGTTTTTTGAGGGATTTGAAAGGGAAATTTGAATGTATGGACTGTTTAGAGATTTCCTTTTGAATTGTATGCATTAAATAGTTTGTTTTCCTAGGATTATGACATCTTGAATTTGGCTAAAATTTGAGATCTCTTAGATTTAGGTTTTCTTTTGGGCTCTAGCGGCATCTAGAGATTTGGGAGAGATCGATCCTCCTCTCGAATAGAGGATCAATTGTATCTTACTATTTTTCGTTTCCCTTTCATCAAATAATACAAATTATTTACTGTTTTCGGGGTTTTGTGCAGATTTTTTGTGGAGATTCTCGTTGTTTTCCGAAGATTGATAGGAATACTTGAGATCTACAAGTGTTTCCTATCAAATTGATATCAGAGCAAATCTTGGGACCATTAGTGGGCTGTTTTTTGTGAATTTCAGCGGCTATTTTTGGGCCGGTGAAAGGGGAAATTGCTGTTTTTTGAGGTCGAAATCCAGATTTTTGTATCTACAAAAATCCGGGGATTGATGGCAGCCAAGAAAGTGGATGCATTGGAAGAGAGACTTGAAGGAGAGATGAGTCGAATAAAAGCAATGGTGGAGGACCGAATTTCATCCGTGGAAGACAATGTTTCCGATCTTCATGCGATGATGAAGAAGCTCTTGGAAAATCAAATTCAAAAGGCGGCATCGAAGACAAAGGAGTCGGTGGGAAGAACAACGGATTCTGAATTTCGTAGGAGGAAAAACGATGTGGAGATCATGGAGGAGATGTTAAGAAGGCTCTTGGAGATACAAACAAAAACTCCAAGAGTGGTTCCAAAGGCTAACCCTAACCAAGATTTGACCAAGATTCCCTTGGCCGAATCGAAAGGAAATGAGATCAGACAAGAGGAGTTTGACGAGGGGAGTTTATTTCATAAAGAGCCACCTCTTGTGGCTCAGATAACGTATGGATCAGGGTTTCTGGATGAGGGGACAACAAAGATGAAATCTTTTGGTGGAGGCGGTAGGGCGGCCGACCACTATGAGAGGCATTTTGGGCAAAGGGAGCCACTCATCAGAAAAGGAGGGGGTCAAGAGCCACCTCTGAGGGCTCCGATAAGGGGCGGAATAGGGTTGTCAGATGGGGGATAGTATGAAGGGCATTTCGTGGTGAAGGTGGTGGGGTGGCTGACTCCTATGGGAGGTCTTTTGGGCAAGAGAAGTGGACGACCGAAGGAGGGGGACGGGCCAAACCATGGGGATCTGGTCATGTGAGGCGAAGGGAAGGAAGGGGGGATTCCCACCCTCGATACATGGGGAAAATATGGAGGGATCCTGACAATCGCTACACTGGAGGAAGAAGAAGCTATTGGGGTGGTAACGATCCTAGGCTGAGGAAGTTGAGGATGCCAGTATTTGAAAGGGAGGATGCCTATAGGTGGGTGTACCGGGTGGAGATGTATTTCATGGTGAATGGATTGAATGAGGAGGAGAAGTTTATGGTTGAATGGCTATGTCTAGAGGGGAAATCTCTAGCTTGATTTCAATGGACGATAGCATGATCACTAACAGAGGAGCTGAAGAAAGCTATCAACAGCGTCCCATCCTTCCACCTTGAGGACAAGGTGGATCTTTAGGAGGGGAGTATTGTTAGACCGATGATGAGGACATCCGACCTTCGAGAGTTTACCAGAGACAAGGCTAACGATTGACGGCCACGATTGCACCGCTTTATTTTTGAGTTATTGAATTATTGTTGTTTCTTATTTGATTTTACCCTCACTTGAGGGAGTAGATGTTTGTGACCCCAAGGGGTATTATTGTCTTTTGTTTTGTTATTGTATGTGGGGACTATTTATAGCCACCTCTTATTCTTATGAGGGTAATGAAGATTATTATAAAACTTTAGCAATTGTCTCTTATGTGCCTTGAGAGAGAGCTTTGATGAGAACCCTAGGTGAGGGCAGCGGATCACCCACCAGCCGCAGAAAGCGTCCGGGCTTGTGGTTAACCTTCTTTCTCTAATCCCTCCTTCTCCATTAACCGCCGGCCAAATCCCCTCATAGCCGTTGGCTTTAAGCCTCCTCTTCCACCATAGCCGCCAGCCATCATCCAAAACCCTGCCCAACCTCCTCCTAGCCGTCGGCCACAAAAGGCCTTGCTCCTCCCCATAGTCACCGGTCCACACATCAAACCCCAATCCCAGCCCTAACCCTACCCTAGCCGCCGGCCACAGCTTCTCCCCCTTTTGCCTCCAAATTTCAAATTACCACATTATTGTTTTCTATATTGGGTGCAAATCACATTAGGAAAGTATTAAAGCTTATTACTTTCATTCGAAATTTGAAATTTCTTTCCTAATCTACTATGTTTATTTTAGAAAAGTTACTTAAATCAAATCTATTTGAATTTTAAATAGGATTTGATTTGAACTAATCTTTCCTAATTTAAGATTCTAAGAAGGCAAGTTTTTAAATCCCCACCTAAAGCCCCTCTTGCCCCAAGCATGCCGCCGGCCCACTCCCTCCCTCTCTCTATCCTACATTAATTCCCTTCCTCCTTTGGAACCCTAATCAACTCCCTCATCAAAGGAGCACCTTTCCTTTCCCTCCTCATATTTGAAATTCAAATTTCAAAACCCACAATCCCCTCCCAATCAAATCTGAAATTAAACTTCAGATTTTGGGAAATATCCCCTCCCCTTCTCCTTAGCCGTCGGCCCCCTCTCTCTCCCCCCTTCCTCTTTGCTCTTTCAAATTAATTTCCCTCCCAACTATTCCTCCTCTATATTAATTTCAGATTTTTCAATTTCTGAAATTAATTTCAGATTTACTAATTGACGTCTTCCCTACCACACTTCCACAAAACTAAAGTTTCATGTTCTACTTCCTTTCTCCATTGTATGGCAGATCCTGAACAAAACCACGATTTGTTTACAACGATCAAGGGCAAGTGGACCTCCTCAAGCCTCCGTTCTTCGACATTAACTTGGAAGTTGACCGTACCGTTGAGGACTACGTCGAAAGGATTGTCTTCTCTCCCACCGCCGCCATCGACGAACAACTCTCTCTCGCTCAGTGGCACATCATTTTCAAACCCTGATAAAAGTGAATTTCTCCTCCAAGTCTTTGCTTTTCTAAGTCTTTCTTTTAATTTGGGCATCATAAAGGTTGTGCAACCTATCTCCATTTAGCCCACATCAAGAGTGTAAGTGAGCGGATCCAATTAGCGCCTAATTCGTATGTTAACATAGGGATTTCCTTTGAACTCCTCCATGCTATGCTAATTGTGATTGGAACTGATTATTTATGATTCTAACTTTTATCATGTAATTTGGCCTAAGCTAAATCGCCTCTTTGTTGTTTTAATATTTGTTTAAATCGCTAAAAGTAAATGTAATTAGTGCTGCTCTAATTAAGAGACGTGTACTTTCAGCATTACATAATTACCTGTTTGGGACAAGCTTAACGCGAAACAGGCAGACTTTCCACCTCCTATATGCAGGAGCCGACCACCCAGTTCTGAGGGAGCTTTTTGGGAAAGATTTTTGAGGGATTTGAGAGGGAAATTTGATTGTAGGGATTGTTTAGAGATTTTCTTTTGAATTGTATGCATTAAATAGTTTGTTTTCCTAGGGTTAGGGCATCTTGAATTTGGCTGAAATTTGAGATCTCTTAGATTTAAGTTTTCTTTTGGGCTCTAGCGGCGTCTAGAGATTTGGGAGAGATTGATCCTCCTCTCGAATAGAGGATCAATTGCATCTTGCTATTTTCCGTTTCCCTTTCATCAAATAATACAAATTATTTACTATTTTCGTGGTTTTGTGCAGATTTTTTGTGGAGATTCTCGTTGTTTTCCGAAGATTGATAGGAAATACTTGAGATCTACAAGTGTATCCTATCAATATCCTGATTAATAAATAAGAATATAGAGGATGAACGATCCCCCACTAGGACTTTTTGCTGTTGGAGAATCCATTTGGGAGAGAAGTTGTACACTTTTAGCTCCATTAAAGAATGTCTAGGAAGAATACCGTATCAGAAATGTAAACAGGAAATGATGCAATAAGATTGGAACTAGGAAGAATATAGTATCAGAAATGTGAACAGGAAATGATGTTATAGGATTGGAACAAATATCAGATTATCGTCTTTTAATGGTTTGTTGAAAAGCATAAAAGACACCTATAGTAGCTTTTTTTTTGTTATATAATGAAAACGTTATACATGTTGATTGTGCTATCTTTATGCCTAAACAAAGAAAGTGTCTTAAACAGAGTATCACAAGAACCTGTGAATATATAGTTTTCCATTCTATTATTAAACTACCAATAAAAAACTTTCCAAAAGCATTAATGTACAATTGCGTCAAGAAGATAATTAGTAGTCCTAAGGCTCACTAATTTTTCAATATAATTATGGGGATGGTTTCATTCTTAAAATGATATAGCAACAACTCTTATGTCTTAATTTTCCTTATTTTAATTATGTAGGTTAATTTTCAAATTAGTATAATAATTATAATTATTCTTATCCCAACTACTTGGGATCAGCTTTATGAATCCTCATTCTCTATTCTATATATATATATATATATATATAGAACAAGTTTTTTTCCCCTCAGATTTTTAGCATTAAGGTTCAAAAACATATTTTGTAAAAGCTGGGGATAAGAACTTCATGGTTCGATTTAGATCAATTGATAATGAATTAAAGAGTAAGTCTTCCTTGTATCTTCCCTCCTCTCATGCTCATTCGGGCACCCAGCTTACCTATTATTGCCCCCTTCATGTACACATACTGATATTAGAGAAGAACAATACTTGTTGATCCCTTCATTATGTTTGCTCTATTTTGTCTTAAAAGTCCATCTAATTGGGTCCCATCCATTTCTACACAAGTTACACAATATACGCCTTAACCTCTACCACTTTGATTCCCCTTATTCACTTATGATCATTCAATAAGTCATGCAATTCCGTACCTCCTTGTTGATGTCTACACGAGAACCACATATCAAATCCATACACACAACATAACCATTTTTTTATTTGTCTTGAATATTTTTCACAAAATTCTCAAATTACATTCACTGATGCGCCCACTTCGACCTCATGCTTGGTTAACCCATAGCATTATAGCATCATATCATGCCTCGGTTCCCAACATGTCGCATTGCTTCTGCAAGTTTGCCCTTGTCTTCACGCTCATTCGCATCCACCTCCCCACGTGCTTGCCACATTTTTACCATATTCATAGCCATTATCGTAAGCCTTCATTAGCAAATTATTGTCCAATAAAAATTTTCCCTTCCCACTCCAACCGTGGTCCATGCAACCCAAGACTTCTCACATGCCTCTTGTCACTAGAGCTTCAACAACCTAATCACTAAGTTACAACTCCACAATTTTGATATATTAATTTCTTGAACCCATTAGCAAGCTTTATAGATTTCTTCATAAAATTTTCCCTTCTCAAAAAGTCATCCTCCAAGAGTCATAAGCTACGAGCAGTTCAAAAAGAGGACAAGAATATGGTGAGAGAAAAACTAAATCTCCCTCCAATGTTTGATTAAAGATACCTGAATTGTACTTCCTGATTATAACCACATGGCAAGTGGTACCCATCACTTTACCCAATCAACTAGAAAATAGAAGTTGAACTCCACAACAATTTCCATCCAAGAAAGTGACAACTCCAAGCGAAGCCACATATTTGACCACAATAACATCCGACTATCCCACCATAGTGGTCTTCTATGCAACCAAGCTAGTAATGTTGATGGCAAAAGATCTATATGTTCCGAGCTCATGGATTATTTTCTTTCTGAAATTGTTTCATACTAATATCATCAAAAGGACTTTAGATGCCCTCAACTTTCTTTATGTTGCCTTTCGATCTTGGAGTTCACCCTTCCAATTGAGGGAATAACTCTGAGATTTGAACTTCGTTCATAAGAAAATTAACAAGAAACCAAAGTTCTTCACTTTTAATGTATTACTTGAGCCCAATGTTGACCCAATTTTTCACTCTTGAATTTTCTTTCATGTGAACACAAATTATATTCATCCATTTCGCATGTTTAGTCAACACATTGCAGGGTGTCGGCTTCACCCATCCTAGATCAAGACAAATTTGACTTATAACAACATTTCCACTACCACCAAATTAATTTGATTTGATATTAGGCTAATCGACCTCCTATTGTCAACTCAACATCCTAGAGTAATTTAGGTCTCATTTTTTTCTAGTCCCTTACGAAAGAGGCTCGACATACAAAACTCATCGGCCTGACTCCTTTCATAGGCGCTTAACGAAAGCTTAACATAATAAAGCTATAAACTTGGCCTCCTTCCTGCCAGCTTGGCCTAAAATTGTTTCATACTAATCTCATCAAGATGACTTTAGATTCCCTTGATTTTCCCTATGTTTCTGTTTGATCTTGCAGTTCACCCTTCTGATTGAGGGGATACCTCAAGATTTGTACTTGATTCATGAAAAATTAACATGGAACTAAATGTTTTCACTTTATATGTATTCCTTGAGCACCATGTTGACCTAAATTCTCACTCTCAAATTTTCCTTCAGGTGACGCAAGGTTTGTTCATCCGTTCAATGTGTTTATTCAGCATGCAGTAAGTTTAGCTTCGCCATCCTTGGTCATATCATATTTGACTTAGAATAAACTTATCAATTTCTCCAAATCAATGTGATTGGATATTAATCAAATTAGTTTGGACCAATCGAGCTCATGTTGCCAACTCAATATCCTGGAGTCATTAATTTAGGCCTCATTATTTCTAGGCCTTTACCAATGACTTGATATACTAGACATGGCTATCAACTTGGCCTCCTTCCTATCAGCTCAGCTCATCCCCCTACCCTCTCATTAGTAGCAACGTCTTTGGATCGAGTCCTATGAATTTGTTTTCTTGATATTTAACCCATTAATGCTTTTTTCAACGGCTTTGCATATTAAAGTTATCAGTTTAGTCATCTTCAGTGTGACCTCGATCACTTTTTAGGCAACTCTAGGCTCCTTCCAATCAACGTCTTCCCGGATTGAGTCATGTGAAGTTGCTTACTTAGCACTAGGGGTGTAAATGAGCCAAGCTTAAGAGAGCTCATTGTTCGGCTCAAAATGAGCTTGTTAACTTATAGCATCAAACATGAGCTATTCATGAGCATGAAATCTACTTGAAAGTTATATAAATTATAGAATAAATATAGCGGTTTATATATACATATATTTATTTATACAAATATAAATATATATAAATATAAGTATATCATATACTTTTTTAATTTCCTACTTGGCAACTTGACGACAAGTGTCGACCTTGGTCATCATTCTGGTCAAGTTTTCTCAAGACCATTCATGTCTCATCATCTATCCAATTAAATATTTTGCTAACAACTCAACATCTTATAGCTATCAGCCTGACACCCACTCCTTCCTAAAGACTATCTTTCTTGGCCTTGTTTATAGCTTTGCATAATAGAGTTGTTGACTTAGACATTTCCTTCTGAACTTACATAGATAAAGATATGAGTGGGGTCATTTCTATTAACAAAAATTACTTAATAGGCCCTTTTCTCTCCATTTTGTTATCAGGGCAGTTTAATAATTAATATATTTTAGTCCTTAAGTTTTTTTCCTTATAAAACCCTTAGCCTCATATTAGGGATGAGAGTCTTTTGGCAGTTTATTTCAGGTTTTCTGAATTTGGAAAGGAGGTCCCTACACTTTGGGGTGGATTTCCCCTTACTTTGGAGGCAATAGGGCAAAGAAGCTATAGACAAATAAACCAAAAACATTCACCCTTCGAAACAAACTAGAGGAACTCCCATCAAAATGTTCATAACCAAATAATCAAAAAGCATAAAGTTAGCATTATCTATATAACCTTTCCACACTGCCAAAAAATTATAAAAAATATCATGAAATCCTAAAACAATAATCATATAAAAAAATAATCCCAATAAATAAAAAGGACTATCATAATGTAATGTCATCACGCATGTACAAGGATGGGATGAAAAACCTATTTTGATTGAGGTAACACGAAGGCCACAAGCTTTGAGTACAACGCCAATGCTGCTCGCTGTCACACCTTTCCCTAAACCACTCACGACTCCACCAGTCACCAAAACATATTTCATTTGCCTCTTTGTTTGCATCACTGCCACTGTCGGAGCATCCACCTCTATTATTTTAGCATCTGCCACCATCCTCTACTTTAGCAAAACGACTTCGCTCT
This sequence comes from Dendrobium chrysotoxum, assembly GCA_019925795.1. Lineage (NCBI taxonomy): Eukaryota > Viridiplantae > Streptophyta > Magnoliopsida > Asparagales > Orchidaceae > Dendrobium > Dendrobium chrysotoxum. The sequence goes on along the minus strand of CM034305.1, from coordinate 67,948,374 downwards.
TTAGCTGTAATTATTTTCAATCGCTAAGGGAACAATAACACCAATGCTCCCTTCTGCACTGAAAAAAAAATGTTTTGCTTAATCAACTTCAATAAAATAGTGAAGTGTCACTTAAGCATGTAAGCATAATCGTTTACCAAGTTAAAAACAACAAACTCGTGGTGTGGAAAGGAAAAGGATAATCATACTCAGGATCTTAGGACCATCTGTGCACTATTGCAGAGGTCATTCAATGGAAAGCATCTAAACGCCAATGGACTGATATGAATCCATAAAGAGAAGATTGAAATTCTTCTTTTGTATCCAAACAGAAAAGATAGAACAGACAAGAATAAAATATCAGGCTTGGGACAAATCTCAGTTCAACAAGGCAAGGCGAGGCTAGTCACTGGCAATCATTAATGTACTACACCTAAATGGAATTATTCAAAAAAATCTAGAAATTTTTTAATATAATAAAATAGAAAAAAAATCAGGATAAAACAGGAAAGTAAACAAAGTAGGTATCTCAGAAAGAATTCTTATCAGTTATCATTAACCTTCATAATTGAGCCCCCTTGCCCATAGTTCCCCGACTTCTACGAATTCTACGGTCCCCACCCCCGTCAAAGGTGCGGAAAAAGGCAACAAACCATTTTAGCTTAAAAAACGGACTTGACTAGAGATATTTTAATCGACGGGTAGAAAGGTGTTGGAGCGTACTACACCAGAGACTTCCCTGAGATTTTCTCTTACCATAGACCGCGTAGAGATATCCAAGTCAGTAAACGAACAAAATCGTACTATATAAACATCCACCAGCTAAAATTTCACAAACCTGACTAAAGACCTTATTGGTCCGTTCCTTCATTTCAATTTATACATTTTCCCTGTCTGATATTATCACTACGTGAAAGCAATAAAACCATCATAAATCTCACCAGTCACCGCATGCACGAATCGAGCACACACACAATGAGAGGAGTAGGAAGAAGAGGGGAGAACCTTGCCAATGGGGGAGGAACAATCGTTATAATCAGCACCGAGCGCCGAGGAGTGCAAGAAGGATGAGCCCTTCGCCGGCGTAAGTGCCGGAGAAGAGAACGAGAAAATGAAGCGTCTGGCGGTCGCTTGCAAGGGGAAGACAGTGGGATTGGACCGATTTTTTTAAGGTACTGTCGCTTTAGGGTTTTTACTAGGCCTTTTGGTGCTTCGTCTAGGTGCTTTGTATGGAATAGACAGTTTATCATATTTCACCACCAAAAGTAACATTTTGGCGGATATTTTAGAAAAGTAAGAGCAATTGTACTATTATAAAAATTAGTATAAATATACGTGTGCATGTGAATAAATTTCAAAAATAAAATATATATAACAACATAAGAAAAAAATTTATAAAATGCTACACCAAAGATATAAAATTTTTATAATATAGATGATTTATACTTCTATTATACTTGAATGAGGATAATTGAAATAATATTATATATATGCATATCCAATTTAGGTATATAATAAAATTTAGATTTATTTTATTTATCTTTGCTCAAAACGTTAATAAATTTCCTCTTGAAGAAAAAAATCATGTTTTAAAAGAACTTATAATATCATAAATAAAAATAATAATAATAATAATAGCAATAAATTTGAATTATAGTAAGAAATTTAAAATAATGCCAGAAGGCATTGATGAAAGATGTAGAATATGTTTAGTAAGATCTTCAAAAGTTCAACAAAAATTACATCCTTTTTTTTTTTTTTTGATAATAACAAGCCAAATATCATAGTAAATAACAATATCATTGATGATCTTCATTAAGTTATATATGCTATATAAACTATATGAAAAATTATATAATTAAAACAACTTGATTATCACAATAACCATAAGCATATCAATCAGTCATGAAATATAAGAATTGTTAAGTGAAGATAAGAGAAAAAATATAGTATTTGCATTGAAAATATCTATATGTAAATGGAATAATTATAGAGAAAAATGATCAGATATTGTCACCCTATAAAGGCATCTTTTTATATATATGGAATGATTCAGAAGCATCACTCCAATCAGAAGACTGGAGTGATCCTTAGCCTTATCCATCTTTCTAAAAGTAAATATGAATCAAGCTTGAAGTTATGTGATCACTTAGCTTTATCCATCTTTCTAAAAGTAACAGATATCCTACAAAATTTAAGAAAAAAAATTAAATACATTACGAATTGATGTATAATTGAAAATGAGGTTAATTATGAAACCATTTGCAGGAAACTGCAAGAATACAATGCTTAGCAAGATCAGCTCCATTATCATTTAAGACAAGCACAAATCTGAATATTTGATATTAGAAGCTAATAATCTAAATGATATGAAATTATCTAATATCCATAGAAGATTATACTATATAACTTACTAAAAAAATTAAAAATATGATAGGACGAAAAATAATTTCTTATTCTTACCCAACTGGAAGGGGAATTGAAGTTGATCCAATGAATTCACCCGGTCCGACGCTTTTTAACTTGTATCCAAACATTAAATTACACTCACTTAAAAATGACGCGGTAGAAAATAGTCTTACAAAATTATGACTATCAATATGAGGCGGTATGCAGTCATCAAGTTCATAGATATTAATAATACAGCTATCATGTACACAATTAATAGGCAGAATATGCGATGTAATTAATCATTTTATCATAAACTTGAAGATATTTGGAATAGGATTAGGAATCACATTACGAAGGATATCAGGAGGGATCCCATTCTTTTCCTGCAATTAACTACATTGTTAGTTTTATATTTATTTTAAAATTAATTAAGAAAAAAATCAATAAGTTCAAATTACAATCGCATGGTTATAACAACATCCGAATTATATTGTCACCCATCCTTTGCCACGCATCCATTTTTTTAGTTCAGAATATGCATGCTCTAAAATATATATATCGAAATCTATCAACTACTATAAATGATAATATGATATAAAATTCTAATGAAACGACCAAGAATATAAACATCTCATATGTTTAGATAAGTATTACAAAAGCAATATAGATCTTTGATGGCACATTGTTAATAAAACTTTTTTATTCATTAAACTTACAAAATTCTTGGAGAAAGCAAAACAACAAACGAAAGTAATGGAGACTAAAAGCAATATAGATCTTGATGGCCGGTTGTTACTGAATTCGGATTAAGCATTTATCGATAAAATGTGGAGAGTACTAAACAAGGAATTTCTCAAATCATATTAAACAAATTTCATCAAGAAGCTAACAGAATAACCAACTTATTGCGGTCTTTAACAAACTTTGAAAAATCTGAACTTTACTATGCATATGAATTTTAAAAAAATAAATTTTCAAAATCATAGAATATGAATTCAACTAATGTAAATAAATGATTTTTCTTATTCATGATATTCAAATAATCAATGATGTTCACTATAAATCGGATTCATTTTCTAGTACAAGTTGACAATTTTGTATATTGTATAGAGCCATCGATTGTAATTATGATTTATTTAAAGGAAATAAGAATTCTTCAATCATACAAAATATCTCGTTAAAATTTATATTCTTTTATTACTAAATGTTTCATATCCTTTTGATGTCCAAATCAATTTATTTTCATTGCTACAAAAATACTCCATGACAAACTAACATTTGAAGCATCCATTAGAACATGTTTCATTCTAAGAAAAATAATCATACATGAAGTGAACTTTATAAAGCATTCATACATACAACTAAAAAAAAATGGAGAAATAACATTATTGCCATCAAATAAATTCAAGCAAGTCTGAATCACTTGCATCATAGTTTTTTAGAATAATGATGAAACAAATAAGTATAAATTGGAAAAAAAGTTCAAGTTCTCAATTACGATATTTACATACCCAGATTTGCTTGGTAAGAATTCTTAAATTACACATTCAATTAATTAAATGATTCAAGAATGCTAATAGAGTTAGCTATCATTTTATTAGAAAACTAATTGTTATTCTTTTAGACAGATTAATCAAGGAACTAATTAAGGAAAACATAAGCAACTATATATGCAAAAGTTCAAATAAATATGAATATGAAGTCATAGTTTAATATTTGTTCATATAAGTAGCTTCAAATATGATGTTACAAATATAATAAAAATATATAAAAAAACTTTATAAATGAATGTAAAAGAAAAAATGAACAATTTTGAACATACTTTTAAGTTCATTCTTCCTACCTCTATTTTGCAAATCATATATAAACTCCACAGTTTTTTTTTTTTTGTTCCATAGAATTAAAAATACCAATGTGTAATTCTAGGCCATCCAAAATATTCACAAGTCTTCTATTTATCCTCTCAAGGCAAATATAATATTTCTTCATGCCGAAGCTTGTAAAGACTCGTTGCTTTCTCTCCTCCAGGTAGTTTGGCCTTCTTCGGATTCGACTCGACCTTCTCCTCCACGACAAATTCCTGTGTATTATTCTTTGTCTTCTTTTCAATTTCTTATTTTTTAAATAAATTAACCCAAGAAATATAATCGTATCTTTCAGGTGAGCCCATCTAAGGTTAAGATAAATTTATTTTTCCATAAAAATGAATAACATATATAAAAGGATAATTTTTTAGTACCTAATGAAGCCGAAGAAGAGTTGTTTAATCACTTTTAAAAATGATGAAAGTTTTATATTCCTATGAAAAAAAATAGAATAAACAAAACAAATATATAGTAATGAAAGTCATATCTATCGCTTCCTTGCTCATTTCCAAAAGAAGATAAAATTGGCTCGAAGAAAGATATGGTGAATATAATCCAATTAGTCACCCCAAGCCAAATTCAAAATGTAAATGAAAAAAAATAAATCGAACATATTCTTAGTGGAGAAAATAAAAAGAGCACATAAGCATAACTAAAATAATTAACAAATACATGAAAACCAATTACACAATTCAAATAGATCATATAATAATGGCAAACTCAATCGATTGCAACAAAAGCAAAAAAAAATCATAAATAAAGTAGTTTGGCCTACACTAATAATAAAATAATAAGACCACTATAACATTGAAGAAAGTTAAGAAGATATGATAGTACGTGAACCAACAATTAATAGAGAAAGGGGTAAAAAATTATTATCTTTGTAGCGAGCAAAGTGAGAAAGTGGTCGAAAATTGTTACCTTCGTAGCGAGCAAAGTAAGCATACTCGAACAACAACGAAGAAATAGAGAAAAGGAAATACGCATGTGAGAATTTCGTTCATAAAATTAATTTCTTATGAATTACATACAAACAGATGAAGGAGAAAAATGCAATCTCCCCAAATTAAAGTATACCATTCTCATGGTAAAAGAGTAACTCTGAATACAAGTGAGATAGCAAATACTGAGCTTTGAATAATACTAATATTCTACCAGATGCTTCTCAAACTACATCACCATGTGTGCCCACAACATCATATTTCTCTTTTGACTCTCTCATAATTAATTTCGCTTTAGCAAGAATAAAATTATATATATATATTTCTAATTACTGCTCCAAAGCAAAGTTTTCGATCATATCAGCATGAAAAATATGATTGTATCCTTCAGGTGAGAACCTACTAAATTCCTAAGTATTGTTAACTACAAACAAACTTTATATTCCTTAAAAAATAAAATGTAATTAGTTAAAAAATTATATCTTAAGCAAAAAAAAGCAAGAGGAATGCGAAGGGTTGCGAAATGAATATTAGAAAACCATTCACTATTATTAGTTTAATTTATTAATCATAAGATTAATTTAATGAAAAATGTAATTAACATTTAAGATATATATTTTCAGCAAACCTTGTAATGAATTTTTCCGATTTGTTCATGAAAGAAAGTGAACCCTCTTGTTGCGGGCTAGAATATACGCGGCGGTAGAGTATTAATCCTACGTCTTAGCGTTGCACGAATATCCAGCTCACACACAGAGAACACAAGATTTTTACGTGGAAAACCCTGAACAGGGGAAAAACCACGGGGCCTGGTCCAGTTGAAATGATTCCACTAGAACTTGAGCAGATTACAGGGGACTGACTCGCCTCTAAGGGCGATCAGATTACAAGTATCACCCATAGGGTGAAAGTTAGAGGCTTTTGAAGGCCTAAGGTCGTGCTGGCAGAACTTCGGGGTCTCCCGGTGGTCTAGCAGAATTTCGGTCCCTAGGTAGTTGTCGGGCAGAAGTGAGGACGTTAGATGGTGGTCTGACGAAGAGCAGGGCCTCAGGTGGTGGTCCGATAGAGTGCAGGGCCTCAGGTGGTGGTCCGGCAGAGTGCAGGGCCTCAGGTGGTGGTTCGGCGAAGTGCATGGGCCTCAGGGTGGTGGTCCGGTGAAGTGCAGGGCCTCAGGTGGTGGTCCGGCGAAGAGCAGGGCCTCAAGTGGTGGTCCGGCGAAGAGCAGGGCCTCAGGTGGTGGTCCAGCGAAGTGTGGGGCCTCAGGTGGTGGTCCGGCGAAGAGCAGGGCCTCAGGTGGTGGTCCGACGAAGTGCATGGCCTCAGGTGGTGGTCCGGCGAAGTGCGGGGCCTCAGGTGGTGGTCCGGCGAAGAGCAAGGCCTCAAGTGGTGGTCCGGCGAAGTGCAAGGCCTCAGGTGGTGTTCCGGCGAAGTGCAAGGCTTCAGGTGGTGGTCCGGCGAAGTGCTGGGCCTCAGGTGGTCGTCCGACGAAGTGCAGTGGCGTCAAGCGGTGGTCCGGCGGAACTCCGGTGGTGGTCGAGGAGGAGCAAGGAGGCAAGAGCTCTCTCTTCCTCTCTTAGGATTAGGTCCCTTTTTCAAGAGGAGAGGGGGCTCTATTTATAGATTTTCGTGATTGGCATGGCCCGTAAATAGGTGGAAGATCAGGGGTAGTTAGAGAGTGGTTTGAATGGATGGCCGATGTTGAATCCCTTGATCGTGAACCGTTTGATGGATATTTGAAGGCCTTAGAAATGTCAGATTTTGGCGATCTTGGGCTCGTTGGATTTGTCGCGTCGAGACGCTCGATTCAAGTATAAGCATGTCACATTTGGAGACCGTTTGGTAATCCAAATTATGGTTTGAACTTTCCCATAGCACTTCAGACCCTTGATTTGGACTCATTTGAGCACAGATTGGGTTGAATTTGGTGTCGTTGGGTTCATATTTCCGAGACGCTCAGTTCGACTATAAGTTTGCTGAAATCAGAGTTCAGATGGTTCCAAATATAATTTCGGAAGCTTCCAACTTGATTTTGCCTCGAGATTCGTGCCCGATCAAGATAATTTTTTGATGACGTATTAGTTGCCCCCCTATTTTCGGACGTTAAAGTTCCAGAAGTCCGAAAATACGCGTTTCAATCTTTAGGGAATTTTTTCGTGCAATTTGAAGTTTGAAAAAATTCGATCTTGGGTGCAGAGGTCTTGAATGTCCTTAAAAGTGCCAAAATTGAGTCCGGAACGTCGAAAAACGGCTCCGGGGACCACAAAAACGTCCGATTTGACCTTTTCGGGCCCGAAATTGGGCCTGGAAACGAGCTGGGGCTGCCCAGCCGCCGCCGCCGGCCTTGCTTGCGCGCCGCCGCCGCTACCGCGCTCCGCTCCGCACGCCAGCAGGCCTGCCCGCGCGCCAGCCGGCCTACCCGGCGTGCCTGCCCGGTGCCCGCGAGCCGCTGAGCCGCGGCGCTGCAGCGCCTGACTGCGCTGCCCGCGTGGTTGTGTGTGCTGACCGGGCGGTTAGCCCGGTTTGACCGGCTAACCGCCGGCGGTTAGTCAAATTTTTTTTTTTACAAAAATAAAATAATAATATTATATATATATATATATATATAATTTCTTCTTTCTTTTTTTTTTTAATTACAAAACTACTCGTCGTCCTGCTATAAATAGACCCCCCCCCCCCCTTGGGCCTTAAACCTTGCACCTTTCTTCTCCTCCCCCCTTCTTCTTTCATGTGAGGCCTTCCCCTGGCCTTGCACAGGCGGGTATCCCCTGTCCCGGCCAGGGCCCCTTTCTGTAAGAAGGAGGTTCCTCCCCCTCTGCCCTTTTTCCCTCACGCTGAGGCATTCCCCTAGGCCATTTCAGGTGGTATCCCTGTGTCGGTCTAGGGCCCCTCACTGAGCAGGAGTCTTCTCCTCCTTGTTCTTCTCTCCCTCACACTGAGGCATTCCCCTAGGCCATTTCACGTGGTATCCCCTGTGACGGTCTAGGGCCCCTCACTGAGAAGGAGTCTTCCCCTTCTTCTACTAGAAATATTGTGGAGGTCCGACGTCAGTCGGTGGAAGTCTGAAAACGGACGGAAGTCCTATGTTGGGAAGAAGCCTGGTGATGGGTAGAAGTCCGACGACGGGTTGAAACTTAGCATCGAGTAGGAGTTTAGCGTCGGGTAGGAATCCGACGAGGGTCCGATGAAGGGCAGAAGTCCGGCGTCGGGTAGAAGTTCAGCGTCGGGTAGGAATCCGACGAGGGTTCGTCGACGGGCAGAAGTCTAACGATGGATTGAAGTTCAGAGTCGGGTAGGACTTTGACGAGGATCCGACGAAGTCCGATGTCGGGTAGAAGTCTGACGAGGGTCTGGCGACGGGCAGAAGTTTGGCATTAGGTAGAAGGTCCGCGTCGGGTAGAAGTCCGACGAGAGTCCCGTGACGGTCAGAAGTCCTTCAACGGGAGGAAGCTCGACGTCGGGCAGAAGTCTGACGAATGTCCCGTGACGGGTAGAAGTCTAACAACGGGAGGAAGCTTGGCGTCGGGCAGAAGTCCGACGAAAGTCCCGCGACGGGCAGAAGTCCTTCAACAGGAGGAAGCTCGGCGTCGGGCAGAAGTCCGACGAAAGTCCCGCGAAGGGCAAAAGTCCTTCAATGGGAGGAAGCTCGGCGTCGGGCAGAAGTCCGACGAAAGTCCCGCGACGGGTAGAAGTCCTTCAACGGGAGGAAGCTTGGCGTCGGGAAGATGTCCGACGAAAGTCCCGCGACGGGCAGAAGTCCTTCAACAGGAGGAAGCTCGACGTCGGGCAGAAGTCCGACGAAAGTCCCACGATTGGCAGAAGTCCTTCAATAGGAGGAAGCTCGGCGTCGGGCAGAAGTCCGACAAAAGTCCCGTGAAGGGCAGAAGTCCTTCAACGGGAGGAAGCTCGGCGTCGGGCAGAAGTCCGACAAAAGTCCCGCGAAGGGCAGAAGTCCTTCAACGGGAGGAAGCTCGGCGTCGGGCAGAAGTCCGACGAATGTCCCGTGACGAAGTCCAGCAATTGGAGGAAACTCGACGTCGGGTAGAAGTTCGACGAAAGTCCCACGACGGGCAGAACTTCAGTAACTGGAGGAAGCTCAGCGTCGGGCATATATCCGACGAGGGTCCAGCAACGGGCAGAACCCTGACGACGGGTAGAAGTTCATCGTCGAGGACTTCTTGATGGCATGAGCCTATATGTAAGAGGTTGAGAGAATCCACTAAGGATGTATGACCTATCCGAGGTTATATGTCAGAGCCTTGCTCGATGATGTTAACCTGTGTGGAAGAGGTCGAGAGAATCCACCAAGGATGTATGACCTATCCGAGGTTGTATGTCAGAGCCCTGCTCGATGACGTTAACCTGTGTGGAAGAGGTCGAGAGAATCCATCAAGGATGTATGACCTATCTGAGGTTGTATGTCAGAGCCCTGCTCGATGACGTTAACTTGTGTGGAAGAGGTCGAGATCGAATCCCCCTGGGATTGATCGTCCAATGATCGAGACACAATAAAGATCGTGTATTTCTCAAATCAGGGATTAAAAGACTATATTTGTTAGTAGTTTTCTACTGTCATCATTTTTAATCCTTTCTAAAGAAGTAGATATTATCAAATGGAATGCACAACACATTGCTATATTATGTAGGATAATATAACAACTTCCTAGTACAATCTAGGGATATAAGTGTTACACCACGTTAAACACATAAGATATACGTACAAGGACAACACTGCTTGACTTGGAAAGAAAATACTAGAGACATTAGAGCAACATACTGCTTCAAAGAGGCACAATAAAACAAGACGATTACTATTACTAATATAAATACATACACTGTGTGATCATTTGATCTCACCAACCATTTGAATGTTATTCAATGGTTGTCTTTGTTGTTACTGCTTTTGCCCCCCAACATCATCTCGAGTCGGTGGGCTTTGGATGAATTGACGGAGATATTTTTGTCGGATCATCCTCTCAATCTCATCCTTGAGTTGTTTGCAAGCTTCAGTAGTGTGTCCACGACTACGGTGGAAATGACAGTATTGATCTTGATTTCCTACGTTAGACTTCAAAGGATTAGGCCACTTAATATTTTCCTGATCTCGGATGGCCATCAACACATTCGATCGAGAGGCATTGAGTGGTGTATACTCCTCATCCTATCGAAACTCACGTCGTGGTACTGGGGGTCTAGGAGAGAAGTTTTTCTTTCGTTATGAGGATGAGTCCTCCATTGTAAGGGCTTTACGCTTTCTAGGAATTTATTCAAATTACTTTCTGTGGGCACTAATAGCTTCATCTGCTAATATTTGTGCTTCCACACGATGGATTAGGTCAACATATGAAGGGACCGTGTCGCGCATAAGTGCTGAGTAGAAGGGGCCCGAATGAAGCCCTCCAAGGAAAACGCCTCTAAGTAACTCGGGATCTACTCCCGAAATTTGACGAGTTTCAGTAGAAAATCTCTGGAAGTATTCCTTGAGGGACTCACTTTCATTCTGGAGGATCTCTGAGAGGTGAGAAGAGTCCTTAGTAATTCTCCGATTGGCGACAAATTGTTCGACAAACACTTTGGCTAATTTGACGAACATTGGAATGGTTCCGGCTGGAAGTGAATAGAACCATGTTCGAGCTTGCCCTTTGAGGGTGGCAGGAAAGACCTGACAGAGGAGCTCGTCTGAGGCTCGCTGGATATGCATGATGGTTCTATAGTGATCGATATGCTCGTACGGGTCAGTTGTCCCGTCGTAGGGATCGATGTTCGGTAGTTTGAATCCTGCCGGAATAGGATGCTGAAGAATGCCCTCAGTTAGAGGTGATGATTCCTGGAAGTCCCATGGGTGTAAAGGTTGCCTCACACCTCCCCCAGGGAATTCTTCTCGGACTAATCTTCGCAATTCAAGCCGCAGGGCGTTGCAAGGGAGTTCAGCTATATGTGGTCGAACTAAGTTCTCAGGAGCATCCTGAGGAATGTGATGATGCTGATCTGCGTGTGAACGATGGGTAGAGCTGGCTGTGTCAGCGAGTTCATCATCTTGGCGTGTTGGAGGACGTCTCCTTAGCGGAGGAAGAGGAGACTCGACATGGGGATGTTCCGGTGGAACATCATTGACCCGTGGTGGATCCCGGGGGAGCAGAACCTCATCAGGTGGTGCTAGTGTAGGTTGTCGGGTCTCTCGTAGGAGTTGAAGGATCTCATCCTGAGACTCCTCCATCTTCCTGATGTGGTCTTCAATGGATGATCCTGAAATTCCTTCTCCAATAGCATCTTGCCCCCCAGCATGAAAGGAGGCTGATACTTGGCGTCTATGATTCATAGACTGATCCCGAGATTGATGTGAATTGGAGCGGGAGGCTCCCAAGACGCGATTGCTACGCCTGTTGGCCATTAAAGTGGTGCTTAGGATAGTGGGATTTGTTTCCCATAGACGGCGCCAAACTGTTGCGGGCTAGAATATACGCGGCGGTAGAGTATTAATCCTACGTCTTAGCGTTGCACAAATATCCAGCTCACACACAGAGAACACAAGATTTTTACGTGAAAAACCCTGAACAGGGGAAAAACCATGGGGCTTGGCCCAGTTGAAATGATTCCACTAGAACTTGAGCAGATTGCAGTGGACTGACTCGCCTTCAAGGGCTATCAGATTATAAGTATAACCCGTAGGGTGAAAGTTAGAGGCTTTTGAAGGCCTAAGGTCGCGCTGGCAGAACTTCGGGTCCTCCCGGTGGTCTGGCAGAATTTCGGTCCCTAGGTAGTTGTCGGGCAGAAGTGAGGATGTTAGATGGTGGTCTGGCGAAGAGCAGGGCCTCAGGTGGTGGTCCGACAGAGTGCAGGGCCTCAGGTGGTGGTCCGAAAAAGTGCAGGGCCTCAGGTGGTGGTCCGACGAAGTGCAGGGACTCAGGTGGTGGTCCGGCGAAGTGCATGGCCTCAGGTGGTGGTCCGGCGAAGAGCAGGGCCTCAGGTGGTGGTCCGGCGAAGTGCTGGGCCTCAGGTGGTGGTCCGGCGAAGAGCAGGGCCTCAGGTGGTGGTCCGGCGAAGTGCAGGGCCTCAGGTGGTGGTCCGGTGAAGTGCAGGGCCTCAGGTGGTGGTCCAGCGAAGAGCTGGGCCTCAGGTGGTGGTCCGGCGAAGTGCAGTGGCGTCAAGCGGTGGTCCGGCGGAACTCCGGTGGTGGTCGAGGAGGAGCAAGGAGGCAAGAGCTCTCTGTTCCTCTCTTAGGATTAGGTCCCTTTTTCAAGAGGAGAGGGGGCTCTATTTATAGATTTTCGTGAGTGGCATGGCCCGTAAATAGGTGGAAGATCAGGGGTAGTTAGGGAGTGGTTTGAATGGACGGCCGATGTTGAATCCCTTGATCGTGAACCGTTTGATGGATATTTGAAGGCTTTAGAAATGTCAGAATTTGGCGATCTTAGGCTCGTTGGATTCGTCTCGTCGAGACGCTCGATTCGAGTATAAGCATGTCACATTTGGAGACCGTTTGGTAGTCCAAATTATGGTTTGAACTTTCAAATAGTGCTTCAGACCCTTGATTTGGACTCATTTGGGCTCAGATTGGGTTGAATTTGGTGTCGTTGGGTTCGTATTTCTGAGACGCTCAGTTCGACTGTAAGTTTGCTGAAATCAGAGTTCGGATGGTTCCGAATTTAATTTCGGAAGCTTCCAACTTGATTTTGCCTCGAGATTCGTGCCCGATCAAGATAATTTTTTGATGACGTATCACCTCTAATGAATTTTTCTATGTATATTTCTTTTGAGGGTGCTCCAAGATGGCTTTCACACTTTGCCTCCATAATTTCGTTTCAAGTACTTTTTGCCTAAGAAAATCAAAATAAACATGATATAACAAATTTGAATAAATTATGATTGAAGTGAATATGTATCCATAATCAATCACCAATCTTTCTCACAACAAAACCTACATAATAGGATTTTGCTAAGGAAAGAATCACAATCATTTGATATATATTTCTTTCTTTCATACTTAGCCAAGATGGCCTCCTTGGAGTGTTTCTTGAGAGATGCACACACTTTAGAGTGTACATTGAGAGACGTCTAATCTCGTTCAACCTACGCCACCAACATGGCCACCTTCCAACTCTTTGAAGAAGAGTTTCTTCTAGGTGAAATGATACATTATTATTTTTTTAATTTTTAATTTTAAATTTTATTTTTTTTATTTTTTATTTCTAGTTGAAACGAATCTACGTTGTTAGCTTTTAGCTATGTGCCCTTTGAGTATTTATGAATATTTTTTATATGTTGAAGTGTTAAATGTCTATCAAGAGCATAATATATTTGGCGTATTGGTTCAAGATATTTTTAGCATATATTGAGGACTCTATTCTATATAGAGGGTGCCTTAGAACTATAATTATGATAGCTATTGAATGAATTTGGTCGCTTAAACAGCTCCTTTTTATGTCTGTCTCTTTTCTTCTACTTCTTGATCTCATTCTCTCTATGTTGGTCCCTCATGTCAGCATCCATTCATGTTTTCCTTTCTATTTTCACTTCCTGCAGCTAGGCTTTGGTGTGTGATTGTGTAAGTGACTGAGGATGAGCTTTTGGGTATGCTTATTTAAAGAATAGAATTTTTTTCGTTTTGGCATGATTTTTTAAATGGATTGCAAGCTATAATACATGATCATCCCTTGCATGACCAAGATATCATGGGTAATATGCATCTGCAATGTTGCACTTTTAACCATTGCTCACCAAATTTGGATGATGACAGGTTGATGTTGATCAGTTAGATTTGTAATTGAGATTTGCTATTGGTGTTGTGCTTTTGTCAGATATTATCAAAGAGATTAGCTTTAGATTGTGTGATTGAAATTTCATTTAGTAATTAGTGTGCTTCAACAAGATTAGCATTTAACATCTTTTAAAGGATGAATTTACAATATAGATTTTTCAGTAAAATGAAATAATTATAACCATAGCAATAAAAGGAGGAAGATCAATTCCATCTAACAAGAAAAAAATAATGCCACACGCCAAACCTCCCTAATTTTGCACATTAAAAAGTTATATTTCATTCACAAAGAATAAAATCCAACAAGCAGAAATTTCATTTCTAAATACTTAAATTATAAAGCTTGAATGAAGAAAAATTAAAAGTAATGGAAGTTGAAAACATTATAAAGGTTGAACAAAGATGGAGGAAGAAGGGTTGATTACCAGGGATTGCAGTTTCTAAGCTTGGTAGAAGGAGGAAATGAAGCAGCTTGATTCCCGAGTTGGCCTCCTTAAATTTCTAAAAAGGCAGCCCCGAAATAGTAAGGCCTGTAAGAGAAAGCTAATATAAGCTAATGAAAGCTGAATCTAGGAACCACGCGAGCCATAATGAAATAGTCAGCATTCGGTTGTGAAGAATGGCACTCAGCTTCAAATGACATCATGAAACCAAAGAAAATGAATTATAGTATGCAAATTAAACCTAAATATGGTTTTTCATCACAAATATTTGTTCCGAAAAGTGGAAGCGCTAACTTACAAGATAATTTGCAGCTAACTTAAAAGATAATTTGTAGAAATAAGAACATCAAAGTTTTCAAACTCAATGATGCAAATGTATGTCAAATGCACACATGCACAAAAGTATGGGAACAAAATGAAATGAAAAAAAAAGACTTTTTGACATGAGAAAAGATGGCAAATGGTAGCTGAAAATTCTCCAACAATAGGAACACTTATAATTAGAAGACAATAGAATGCTTGATCATTGATTGTATATTGAAACAAAAAAGGGAATAAACTTCATGCATAATAATCACACAGATGAAAGAAGCAACAAAGATATTCCAAAAGACAAGATGCAGTGAATTAAAATGAAGCAGCAGAAGTTGAAACATATTGGATAGTTGAAGAAAAAATATAAGATTGACATATAAAGAGACTCCAAGAAATAACGAAATTAATTATAAGGGATTTGGAAGATTTTCATTTGAGAAAACAAAGCAACTGAAAACCATAGGGATGGTTGAAATAGTAATTGGTGAGAAAAGTTAAAGAGAAAATGAACTGCAGAAACACCACAGAACTAGTTTGGACACATTCATGCCATAATCAACAAAACTGACCTAACCGACGCCATGCACTAAAGAAGATGGTCATCTCAGCTGATATTAGTTCCCTATATCAAGAGAGACTCTTGCCATCTTGCTTCTAGACAACAAGAGGACTTATAAGTTCTAATTCTTCAACGTCACATTTAATAACCCCAAATTAGAAAAAGAATTGGTAGAAAGGAAAAGACTTTGGTATATATATAAAAGCAGCTCCGCTTGTCTTCATGCCCTAAAAGAGAGAGAGAGAGAGATAGAATCAATAAAAGAAGTGTGGCATCTTCCTCCTGAACCAGGTACTTTTTTATAGTTCATTAGGCATTAATAACTGTCGTCTATAATAATTTCACCTAGACTTGGACTAATAAGAAATATGTTCTTATTTTTTGCATGATGCATAATATTTTATTTTTAATCAAAGCTGAATCATTTTCTCTAAGCTAATCAAAGTTGAATGCAAACAAGCTGTGAACAACGGCACTCCCACTCAAGCTAGAATCTACATGTCTTGTAAGAAAAAGCTAATCAAAGTAAGGATTCATACCTCTCTTCGGTTGCGAACAACGACAACCCAACGCGAGCAGTTTTCAAAGCAAAGATTCAGAGCACTCTCATGTAAGAAAAAGCTAATCAAAGCAAAGATTCAGACCTCACAACGGCACTCCACACTAGCAGTTTTCAAAGCAAAGATTCAAACCTCCCTTCGATTGTGAACGCCAACACTCCACGCGAGCAGTAACACTCCCACACAAGCAGTTGTAAAGGCAGGATTGTAAAGGAGCATGCTATATGTGCGCTATAAAGAGAAATAATGGTTGGAATATGAAGGGTTGAGAAATCTTGTGTGCGTTTTAGGACATCTAAGCTGTTGGATTTAGCCTGATGCAGAATAACGTGATTGCCAATGGAATACAAAGAGCTTGGGAGTGGGAATACTAAGAGGAAGAGTTTAATATATCAATTTTATGAATAAAGCTATAATTATTAATTAATTATAATTATAATAATTAAAATAAAAGATTGAGATTTGATTTGAATAATTAAATTAATTAAAATGGATGGCCAGGATTTGATGTGGAAGGAAACTCAAGCCCCTTTTATAATAGTAGTATAGATGTGTAAAGATTTTTTTTTAGGGGGGGGGGGGGGGGGTGGGTACAAAAAAATGATCAAAGGAAGATAAAAAATAGAGTTTTAACAAAAGAAACAAAGCTCCAAAAAACCCAATACAAAAATTTGGGATTTGTCAAAAAAACCAATTGAAGATCTATGAAAGAAAAGCCCGAGCAATAAAACCTTCAAAAAAGGCAGGTCAAGATTCAAAATTTTTTTATTAAATCATAATTTTCATATCTCTGTATGGAGATCAGAACTCCCTTGGTTGTCCAAAGACTGTCCAAGAGGAGAGGTCAATAGGCAGAAAATCATCATTATCCAAGGCCCCAAAATTCCAGCCAGACCAGAGCAAATGAAGGCAACAAGAAGCATCAGAGAAATTTGATCAAACACAATGAACAACAACCGACAAATCGAAAAAGCGCATCCAATAGTGCAATCCATACCCCCAAAAATATATTTAGCTTTCCATTTTAGGTTCTAAAAATTTATAGTTTCCCTTAGACTGTCCCTTCTCTTCCAAAGAGATATCTTTAGACTAACATCATTCCTAATTTTACCACTCAAGGTAGCAGCACAGCATAAATTAGATCCAAACTTCCTCTCATTTTGCTCTCGCCAAAAATGATAAATAGAGTAGTTAACAGAGAGAAGATAAAAAGTTTTTGGCATCAAACTGCTTGCAAGATAAGCTACCAATAAAATCCACCACCTAGATAATATTTGGTCTAAGATGAAATGTTTGTCTAAAAGAAGCAGGAAGCATTCCGGACATAACCAAAAAGGAGTAATCACATTAAAAAAAATGTGGTTTGAGCTTTCATAGAAATTATAATAGAGGGCACACTCAGAATCCACCCTTATGTTCCATATAAGAAGCACATCAACCGTTTTAAGCCCACAAAAGATAGCAAGCCATGCAAAAAACAGAGAAACGCAAAGCATGCCGTTTATGCCATATGTACATGTACTAGTCAACAGATTCATAAAAACTAAAATAATCATTATAAAAAGCTTAAAATGAAGCTTCAATAGAATTCTCCAAAACTAGGCAATTAGCAGAAGAGTTGCAAATTGAGATGGAATTAATACTAATTCGTAGTGCAGCAGTGATATAAACAGGCAAATTCCATCTATTATCTAAAATTCGGCTGCTTAATTTTTTTTTAGGATTACCCAGCTACATAGAAGACTGGTTACAATGGAGCTCCACAAGAGAGGAATCATTGCACCAGTGATCCCACAATAAAGCAATTGGGCATTTATCATGAATAGAAAATTTAAATCTTGGCTTGGCTTTAAGTGCGATATCACAAATACTTTTCTAGTATGCAGTGGCCGGACCATTGAGAGGCTTCCAAGGGGAAGTATATCTAACAACCAACTAGTTGATTAGGGGGGAGGAGGAGTTGTAAAACCTATAAATAATATAACAGTTAAAGGCATATCTGAGAGCATACAAAGAAGGAATCCCAAGTCCTCCTTCACACTTTTGGCTTGTATGTGTTAATCTAAGAAATGAGATGCAGACCTTTCGATTGAATATCCCCATAATACAAGAATTTAACACAAAATTTCCCCAAGATTTTGCATATTGTTTTAGGTGAGATGGATCCCCTAAGCTAATGAGCAATTATGTTGGAGATAGTGTTCTTAATGAATTACACTCGAACTGCAAAAGAAAGTAATCTAACCTTCCAGCCAAAGAAATGATTAGTAATCTTCTCCAATAATGGAGAAAAATCAGAAATTTGGGTCTCAAGGAAGAAATGGGAATTCTGAGGTAAGTGAAGAGTGAAGTAGTGTTGTTGATGAGAAGAGCAGAGGCCAAAGTAGAAGGGGAGCAAGAGTTAGGAGAAATGATAAGTGAACTTTTCTGATGATTGACATGCAAATCAGTGAATCTCACAAATGTTTTAAGAATGCCCATAATAGTATTGCAGTTTTGAAGATTAGCATTCCCAAAAACTAACAGGTCATCTGCATATAAGAGATGAGATATGTTGAAACCGTCAAAAGTAAAGCCCTCAAAACCTTTGGCAAAAATAGATTCATCAATCAGGCAAGAGAAATCATCCATTATGCTACTAAAAAGATATGGGCTTAAAAGGCATCCTTGCCTTAGACTAGAGGAAAAAGTGAAGTAGCCATCCAACGCACCATCCATACGTATAGAGAAGTTAACATAAGTAATGCATGTCCTGATCCAGGATATAAATATAGGAGGGAAACCTTTTTGAGCTAATCTTGAGAGAAAAAATCTCCTAAAAACCATATCAAAGGCTTTATTGATATCAAATTTTGCACAGAAAAACTTATGTTTGGTGTTTTTCTTGAAAATCCCTAGAATTTTATTTGCTAAGATAATATTATTAGATGACACATGACTTTTAACGAAACCTATTTGACTTTGGTGAATAATTATGGGCATGATAGGCTTAAGATGAGAGACCAGAATTTTAGATATATGTAAAAGGTGTTACATAAAGAGATGGGTCTGAAGTCAGAAAGGCTAGTAACATGCTGCTTTTTGGGGATTAAGGCTATGTCAGTCACTTTTGCGCTTCTAGGAAGAAAGCTTTTTATGAAGGAGGATTTCACAGCTCTACAAACTGAGGGGCCAAGAATTTGCCATCCCTTTTTGTAAAAGTCAAAATTAAATCCATCAGGTCCAGGGCCAGAGGTGGATGAACCAGAGAAAATAGAAGCTTTGATTTCATCATCCAAAATCGACCCAATTAAAGAGTCAATTTGATGTTGTTGCATAATATTGCCAATAGGGAGGGAATTGAGATCAGAATTTGGCGGGGAATAATAATTGCAGAGCTCTTGGAGTGCTGAAGAATTATATTTTAAATAGACAATGACCTAGAGTTGGTCTCAGCCAAGGCAACCAAGAGAGCCTTCTTGTTGTAATTTCCCCTCCTTTTAATTTTGGAATACAGGAACTTAAGGTCCTATTCACTGTTCATTAACCACTTAACCTTAGAGCATTGTATGGTCCAAGAAGACCAAGTAATAGCACAATCAACCAAACCAGAATTAATGTGCTTAAGTTTATCACATAAGGATGTGCTAAGGGGATCTACATCTAACTCTGTTGATAGGCAAGTTATTAGGCTTAAAGATTGGCAAACTGAAGAGCTATGGAGGTAGAGGAAGACCAAGTTTTTATCTTAATAGTGACTTTTAGGAGCTTGAGTTTGTGATAAAGGTCGTTAATAGGATTGCCATGAGGAGCAACTACAAAAATAGAGATCAGACAATTCCAATACTCATTGTTGTAAGAGTAAAAATTTTTGTACATGAATGCCTTGGGGTGGGGCTTTTAACAAAATTCAGAAGATGGGGCAATGATCCGAGTAGGAGTAATTAAGAACTTTATAAAAGGATTGGGGGAAAGAATCCAACCAAGCCTCATTAACTAAAACTCGGTCAAGTTTAATACGAATGGGATCCTTACTTCTCTGATTGAACCAGGTGAAAAAGCTCCCACTCGACACAAGCTATTGAAGGTTGGTATAAAAAATCATAGAGTTAAAGGGGCCTGATGATAACTATAAATAATGTTATATTTTATGTGTTACTTTGTTAGTAAAAATATATTATTTTAGTTATATGTATACGAAAAAATATAAGAAATTGGCAAAATTTTTAAGCATGGTACAACATCACGGTGTCACACATAATATCGTCGTGGTGCCATCATTGACACCGTTGGAGCACCCGAATATAGACATGGTGGCGCCCAGTCTCTGTTTGACAGAGCCACAGTGTTAGAGGAGTTAGCGCTGCAAACCCCAACCAACTATCCCAACCCCACAATATTGGAGGAGTCAACATCACAGAGCTCAGTCTCTGTCTGCATAGCGTCTTGATGCCAAATTCCAACGCCGCTAAGTCAAGGGAATGTCATGTGGACATCACAACACTCAACTGTTAGTAGTGACACAATGCTATAGTTATAACTGTTCAGACCATGATCTGCTAGCAAAGAGATGTGTTTATTCATTAAACAGTGGACCCATGTCAGCAAGTGCCACAGTGGAGGAAAAGGAAACCTTCAGCGCTGCAACATTAGTTCATTTTATGAGCGTCGTGGCACAAGTGTCTTGAGCACCACGACACTAGAATCTATTTTCTGTATTTTTTATAAATAGTCTTTTTATAATATTAGTAGATGAGTTCAGTCACTTGTTTAATTTTAGTCTTTATAGTGCTTCTCTGATTTTTTCTTAAGGGTGACAACTAAAGAAATTCAGAGAAATGTTAGATATATTCCATTAAAATATTTAGCTTGTATTTGTGAAAATAATTCTATAAGTTTAAGAAGTGTAGAGGAGATCATTAAACCATCAAGTAATATTTTTTCTTATGTACTTCTTTCTTTTATACAATTAATGAAAATAAATATGTTTCACTTGTTCTTTATGTCTGACTAAATTCTATAGTTTTGAATTGATGGTATAAATAAAATATCGAGTACTAATGAGTTCTCTTCATCAATAATTTAATGATATTTTTAATATATCAGGTCTTCATTTAATATATATAGTGGATATATGTATAGTTAATATCTGATATAATGTGGAGCCTATGAATAAGAAAGCAAGCACAAATAGGTATGTTGGATTGGTATGATGCATGTATAGACATAGTGTTTGTAATATATCAAATTTATAGAGATGAATTATCTCTTTGTCTCTTCATGCTTAATTGAGCGGTCAGTGATGCATATGCTCTAAATAACATCAATATAAAGAGAATCATTAGAAAACATATTGTATTTATATTTCATCAATCCAAAATAATATATCCCAATAACCTTTCATTTAATTATTATTTTTTAAATTAAGTAATTGAATATCCACCAAAATTTATTTTTATTGAGTAGAATAATTATTATAGTTGAAGTAGACATTACTAGTATTTGCAAATAAATATTCTTTCTCGTGGGATCGATAGTCTACTATATCTCTATAATATTTGATTCAGCACATATACTTGCGTATATTAAATTGGGTTTGTATAATTTTTATATTAAAGAAAATCTAACATTATTTAAGGATTGATATAGACCTAAATCATCTTCATAATTTTTTAGGTTACTCCACCGCCCCCATCACCTAACTTGCTATAGTGAATCTCAATACCCATGATCTTATCATATTAGAATATGTAGCAATTAAAGTCTCCCATAACTACCCACAGGATGTTATTATTGAGATTAAATTTTCTCAGTTCATTCCAAAGCTCCTCCTGCTCTACAAAGGAGTTAGAGGCATAGATGACAGACATTATAAAAGGGACCAATACATCGGATTTACCAGACCATAAATGACTTGCTTAGAGTGTTGTAAAGGAGAAAAACTAATGGTATTTGGATTCCATTTAATCCAAATGCGGCCTGATTTTGTAAAATCGAAGTTATGCCAGCTAGCTTCGTTTTAAAAAATGTTGTGAGTATCAATAAACCAAGGGTCCAGTAAGGAAGAAGCTTGTATCCTATTTTTCAATATACAGAGCATTTCCAAACAGTGGTTTTTTAACAAATTACTTGCAGTTGAAAACTTTCTCAAGGTTGTTAAAGCTCCTAATGTTCCAAGCATCTATAGGAGGAAGAGGCATTATGATTTTGTGGAATGATGAGGCCCCTTTTTTGAAGCTTTGGTTCTTATGGTTTTATGTGGTTGAGAGGAGGTAGAAACATTACTTCCTGGAGGGACATTATTAATGCGAGTTTTTAGCAGGTTAGAAGCCGACTGAGAGGAGGAATGTTCCTCAGGATCTTTTGAAGAAGTAGGATTTAATAGTTTGTCTGCAGGGTCCTCTTGGAGGCTAGCATAGAGATGTTCATCATTTTTACTTGCAAAATGTTGAATCTATTAGTATAGTTAAAACTAGGTGTGATGTATAACCTTGATGGATGAATATTTGAATAATTAAGAGTATTGAAATAGAATGTTGGCATACCTATATATAAGATGTTTGAATATTCTAGGTTTTATGGAGATAAAAAAAATTGTATGAATGCCATAAACCTTTCTTTTGATTCCTACAAGCTCGACAAATATCTGAGGACGCATATGCTCTGTCTCATTAGGAAAGCTATGTTATATATATTCATTAGTCTAAAATGCTTTATTTTCATAAGTATCAACTTTCTTTGCAAGTTTTCCTTTCAGTAACAAAAACTCAAAAATAACATTTTTATCTTCAGTAGGATAAGTCGTGCATTTGAAGTATCAGTTAAGTTGCAATTAAGCATAATTCTTCCTCATGGGTTCAACACTCTACTTTAACGTTTTATTACTTGATTCAACACGTATACTTGAGTATTTTAATGGGCTTATATTAATTTCATATCAATAAAAATCTAAGCATATTTCAAACTCAACAAATCACATACAAGAGGTGGCTCTCATGGTGTAACACTATGTCTTGTATGGTACTTGGTTCTCGTCTTTTGACTGGTGTATTGCTCTGATATCATTTGTAATAACTTGAACTCTTAATCATCGAGATATTATTCGCTTTGGCCTAAGGGCCTCACGATTTTGTCCTGTTGGTGTAACTTTTTATGAGGTCATCAATCTCAAGATTTTTTCAGGATGAGCACGCTTAACTACAAAGTTTCTTAAATTAAATTCTAACTATTGTACCAAAAGATGCCTCGATATTTTAAGAGTTTAGGTTCTTTTTCCTTAAGGGGTTTCACAACTCTAATGTCTATTATTTGAAAATAAATATGACATTTCTCCAAATAAAAAGATATTGGTAGTTGTTTGGAGAAATAAATTGTAAACATGGCTATAAGAAGTGATCCGTAGTTGTGAGAAAGTTATGGGTAGTATCATGCGTTCTATTTATTTTGTTATGTATGTGCATATATTAGTTTATGCGTGTGTTGTGAGTTCTGATGGATTAGCTCCGGCATAACATGAATGATGGGCAAAGTGCGAGCCAGAGTGCAACGATAGTCTGTACACCATTTACTGTTGGTTATGATACGATGTTACAATTTGTTGGGCTGGTAACATAGTTGATATGAGACCTCCAAATTCAGAGTTCTGTTCAAACTGGTTAGACCAAACTACCGGTCAGGTAACTTGTTAAATTTTGCATTTGAACTCTTTTGCTCATATCTGAGAGTGTTTCGTGTGCATGTGAATGTCTACATGTATTTTGTAGTGAATTTCAGAGGATTTAATGCATACTGAAAAATTTTAGAATTTCCTTGGAATGCCCTGGCACTGTATTTTTGGCGCACCAGCGCTAAAGTCTTAGGAACAAGTTTTAATCAATGTTTGGAGATGGGTAATATGATGTCAAAAGTCTATATGATTTAGGCTTTAGATTGCAAACGCATAACATTGATCGAGGCTGAAACATTGCCAAATATATAATATCTCAAGCCTTCAATGACAATTGCCTACTAGTCAAAGACAGATAGAAATATTGACTTGAAACTTTGCCTCATAGTTAAGGCTCACGAATGACAATTGCCATAGAAGAAAAAACTGAGAGTATGAAGGATTAAACAATCTTTTGTTCCAAATGTTGCTTATGTAATGCTCGAATAACTTTTCCAATTATTAGAGTATATTGATTCAAATGAAATTTATGGATATTTTAAAATATAAAATAGCAATCATATTTCTATAACTTAAGAGCCAAGAGAATACAAGTAGGGGTGTAAATTAGTCGGGTTAAGCTCGAGTAAGGCGTAACTCGAGCTCAGCTCGCTGGTCAAATCGGGAGCTCGAACTCGAGCTCAAGTCAAGCACAAAAGACGCGCTCGAGCTCGGCTCGTATAATAAACACAAGCTCGCAAGCTAGTTCACGAGCTCGCCTCAAAAAAAGGTCGAACACCGACGGGATCGCAACCAGAAAAGAAATAGGGCTGATGTTGCATTTTTTTTTTTTCCTTTGGTGTTTTCCTGTGGATCATCGAACAGACAGAGAAGAAGCATTGATTTGCATTTTTTTCCACTGAGAAAAGAAGCTGAAGTTGAATTACTTAATTAAAGTTATTAATGCTGCAATTTTTTTATTCTAGGGAATATATACTAATATTTTATGGAAGCTGTTGCAATTTTTATTAGGTACAGTTTTATTTTTTGGGGAACTAGGACTTTAATTATTAACATTTTAAATCTTCAAATTTAATGAAAGTAATAATTATTTTTTAAAAAATTATTATATATATTCGAGCTAGCTCACGAGCTTGTGAGTCGAGCCTTATCAAGTTCGAATTCGAGCTCTGTTAACAGACGAACTCGAGTTTAAGTTCGAGCTCTAACTCATGACTTAGTAAACTCGGCTCATAAACTTGTTATTAAGTAGAATTCGAGCTGGCTTAGCTCGTTTATCCTTCTAATTAGGGAAAATTATTTCGTCCGGCATCCAGACCGTCCGAATTGAGATGTACATACTGTGTATAAACAGTATATACAACTTTGTAGGTAATATGTATATCTAAATTCGGACGTCGGATGCCGGACGAAATAATTTCTTTCTAAGTAAAGGGGCATATATTTCTTTTATGTAAACACCACTATGAAATAAGAAATAAGATTGCATTGGATTCATCGAGTCAAGAGAGTTTATCTTGGACATGGTGCATCTTCTGCTTGCTGCGGCCAAATACTCCCGCCTCTCTGTTCGCTTTTCGTACTCTACGGAGGCTCTAATCCTCGCGAGAACCACTAGCCATGGCGAATCACCAACCCAATCTCCCACCTCCTCCTCCCTTTCTGACCAGATCATCTCGGACCTCCAACGCGGCAAAACCCCAAACACTCTCCTTCCTCATTCTTCAACCAATCTAACCGCTTCCGTGATCATCGAAGTCCTCTACAAATTGAGCAGAAGAATCTCTCTCCTTGGCCAAGAATTCGTTCATCTCCTTTTGAAAAAACCCAATCTGAAGCTCTCATCCGAGTCTCTCAGCGCCATGATCCACATCTCAGTTCTAAACCGTCGCTCCGCCGAAGCTCAATCCCTTATCCTCCGAATGGTCCGTCGACGAGGCACCTCAAGATCACAGATTGTCGATGCCCTTATCTCCACTTACCACGGCTGTAACTCGAACCCGTCCGTTTTCGACCTTTTGATCCGCACCTATGTCCAGGCCAGAAAGCTGAGGGAGGCCACTGAGGTCTTCCGCGTTTTGAAGGAGAGGCGCGTTTTAGTCTCCGTCAATGCCTGCAACAGCCTTCTTGCTGGATTGGTGCGGGTGGATTGGCTTGATGTTGTGTGGGAATTGTTTACAGAAGTGGTTGAACTTGGAACCTGTTTGAATGTATATACACTGAACATTATAGTTAACGCTCTGTGCAAAGAGGGGAGGTTTGAAGATTCTGACGAATTCATGGATGAAATGGGGAAAAAAGGAATTTTTCCGGATCTTGTGACTTATAACACATTGATTGATGCACGCTCTCGCAGCGGGCATCTGGAAGAAGCATTAGTTCTGTTGGATACAATGATTAGTAAGGGGTTGAAGCCTGATATTGTAACTTATAATGCCGTTTTGAAAGGATTTTGTAGAGAAGGAAAGTATGATAAGGCCAATGAGCTGCGCTTTGAGATGATTGGAAGTGGATTGATCCCAAACACTTCTACATTTAACATTTTGTTAGGAGGTTTATGTAGGAATGGGAAAATACCGGAGGCGGTGGAGATATATCAGGAGATTTCGAATCAAGGTCTTGTTCCTGATTTGGTAACCTTTAGCTATTTGATTAGTTTGTTTACCAAGAAGGGAGATATCAATTCAGCATTGTACTATTTTGAAGCTATGAAGGCTGTTGATTTGGTTCCAGATACTGTTGTTTATACAATGCTTATTGTTGGGTTTTGCAAGATTGGTTTGATGTCCAAGGCCCTAGAGATGTATGATGAGATGCTAGATCATGGTTGTTTTCCAGATGTGGTCACATATAATGCAATGTTGAATGGCATGTGCAAGGAAGGACGACTTTTAGATGCTAATATGCTTTTCAAGGAAATGATGGAAAGAAGGTTTATTCCTGATAATTACACTTTTACAAGTCTTATCTATGGATATTGCAGAACTGGAAGTATGGAAGAAGCTTTTAATTTATTCAAGACAATGCTGAGTAAAAATGTTAAACCTGATGTTGTAACTTATAATACCTTAATTGGTGGTTTTTGCAAGGAAGGTGACATGGAGAAAGCTTATGAATTATGGGATGGTATGATTAATGTTGGAATTATGCCAAACTGCGTCACTTATAGTATACTAATCGATAATCATTGTAATAAAGGGGATGTTGTTAAGGCATTTAAGCTGTGGGATGAAATGACTAGAAAAGGAATGTTGCCAAATATTGTGACCTACAACTCCATTATTAAAGGCTATTGCTGCACTGGCAACGTATTGAAGGCTGAAGAGTTTTTGGTTGAGATGAAAAGCAATAATATAGTTCCAGACAGGATAACATACAACACTTTAGTTGTGGGGTTTGTAAAGGAAGAAAAGATGGAGGAAGCCCTTTCCCTGGTCAGTAGAATGGCAACTGAAGGTGTCAAACCAGATATTTCCACTTACAATGCACTTATAAATGGGTATTGTGAGCTAGGTGATGTTCAGGAAGCACGCTGTATCTTTAAGGAAATAGCTGCTAGAGGAATTCTTCCCAATAAGTTTACTTACACCACTCTCATAAATGGATATGTTGCTGCTGAGAACTTGAAGGAAGCATTCAGGCTTCATGATGAAATGTTACAGAGAGGTTTTATACCAGATGATAAGTTCTAAGATTTGTGTCTTGTTACTTCAAAGAAACATGCTGGCAATGCAAAATTTTTCTTTTGAAGTTTTAAGATTGTGTCTGGCATTTAGGCTTGATCATGAAGTGTTGCAGAGAGGTTCTTATACCAGTAAAAAATGTCTAAGCAACTGCTTCATTGAAACTTGCTGGCGTTGCAAATTCAAATTTTCTTACATACGGTAACAAATCTTTTTCCTACCTAGATTTGTGTTCTCAGCTATTGTTCTTTATTTCTTTTCAAACTAGAAAGTTCAGCCTTGTTCAAATGTTCACGAGCATATTTAACTCATTAATGCTTGAGAGTTAATAGATTAATTTTCCTTTTACTTATTCAATAAAAGACAATAATTTTCAATTATTAGAATTTTGTGAGAGGTCTAGTGGTGTTAACTTAGACGATGCAAACTGGACTAAGAGGGGTAGTTTTCAGAACTTTTATGTTGTATGCTTCTGTAGTTATGTTGCTCAATTAAGGGCACAAGAGAAGTTTCTGACTGGAAATAAATCCAGTGTGATAATTTAAATTTCTTATTTTAGTGTGCATGTAAAGGACGTTGAAGTTGTTTTCAGAATGTTGCTTTATGAACCTGTTAAAAATTCCATTTAATAGCAGCTTCATCGAAGCAAAATTTTCAAAAAGCATATGCGAAGTTAAAAAACCAAACCAAATGAGGCCTAAGATACATAAAAGAAATAAAATAAATGATCTTTTTTTTGGGACAGTTAGGGGATTTGAGCCCGGGTGAGATGGGAGGAACGTGTTCCGTCGACCACTCGGCCGCAGACCCAATCTCAAATAAATGAAATTTACAAGCGAGGACATTATTGTGGTTAATGAACTTTGTAACCATATTTACTCACTTTAAAGATTCATAGTTATTTCTTTGTGTTTAAATGTAAAGATGTTTCAACCAGCACATTTAACTAGTAATTTAGGTGTCTTAAAGACGAGAAATTATTCTGTGCGGACGCCGAACGCAACTCTACGTTCGGAGACCAACCAGAATGCGCCACATCAGCAGTACCGAGCGCGGTACCGAGCACAGTACCGAGTGGTACCGAGCACGGTACCAAGTAGAGGGTGACGTGACGCATTTTTATTGGGCTCTAGACGGCGTTCGACGTCCGTACAGAATAATTTGCCCTTAAAGACAGCTCATTGTGCAAGGCCTCAATGATATTGTAAATGTTTGTGCTGGTGCTTGAGCTATTGCCTTCAAAACATTTACTTAAAATCTGCCATTGAAATTTTATTTTGTACCAATATATTTAATTTTGTATGTGTTGAGATGGATTAGTGATTAGGTTGTAGCTTGATAAGGGAAAATTTGCTAAATCTAAATTGCATCTATTATGATTATTATGCTTTTAATTCTTATACTTTTGTGCAGAAAATAGGTTAAAGATTATGACAAATGAACTAATGTCACAACGTACCATGGAGTCAGCGTCGTAGCGGAGAGGTCTCAGAAAAATTGCTGGAGAGCTTAGTGCTGATGTGTTATCCAGGGAGCACCGCAACATTGAGGGTCACAGAGCCAAATTGCCTAACGTCGCGATAGGAGATAGTTGAACTAGTGAACTGATGCGACCAATGATGACCCGACTCGCTGGCCCAATAGTGCCATCAACCCAGTCTCGTGGCGCTAGTTCAGTTATTTTGCAATGTTATAAATAGAAGTCGTAGTATTTATGTTAGGAGGCCAGGGGGCAACTTGGAGAGACGTTTGATGTTTCAACCAACCAAATGACCCCTAAATCTTGTTATAGATTAATTGATGGCATTTGTTAGTGAAGGATGTGAATATCTTATCGTGAAGATTGAGAGACCAAAAATAGTTGCTAAAATGGGAGTTGAGCAAATGCTATATGCAATAAAGTGCTCATGAATGATGGATTCATGAAGTTCACTTTCAACATGGAGGAGACAATTGGGATGAAGCTGTAATGCTCGCCTGTGTAATCCGTTGTAGCGACCCATCATGGTACTGATAATTTCTTTGTTTTTTTATAATTTTTTTATTGCTTTTTAAAACACTTTTCTAATACAAAATTTGCTTTAGAAAAAAACAGTTGCCAAAAGCTATCCCAAACAAAACCTAAAAGTGATTGAAGATGGTTAAGAATGATCTTTATATTTTTTCATTACATCTTAATTTACAAATAACTTTATTATATATGAAAATGCAAGCACAATTAATTTATTAAAAGTTAAATATGTAATGTTATTTAAATATAGGTGTTATATAAATAAAAATAAAGATTAGGTGTAAGATAGTGAATGATATGTAAATCTCTATAAAAATTAACAATTAATTATAATTATGATTTCATTAAATTATGTAACGTCCCTAATTCACGAAGACCGGTCCGGTTCACTTAGTATATCTTTCACCTTATATAGTCATATTTCTTTCCGGTTTTCTCCTCTTCTCAATAACGCATTTCATTCTTTGTTTTTTAAGAGGCAATTTCAAATTTCAAAGCTACACAGTGGTGAAGAAGGAGAGGAAAACGAGGCCAGAAACCCTAATTCTTCCACGAATATATTTCGCGCGCTCAAGATTCTCTCGTCTACTTCAGTGGTTCGACGGCGCTGGGTTATAGGTTTTTTTGAGGCGATTGGAGGAAATGGGCTGCTTCTTGGGGTGCTTCCGGATCAAAGATGACGACAGCCGAAGATGCCATCTGTTCTCCAAATTATACTCGTGGAAGAAGAGGGTAGGAAAAAGTTTTGATATCTGTTGGTTTAATAGAAGATCAATCTTGCTATTATGTGATTGTATTTCTATTTTGCCTAATTCACTGATTCTTTTCTTGTTCTCACAAATTTTAGGATCTAGTGCTGGATAGGAATCAGTATACTTCTATCGTTTCATGTGAAGGTAATGTAGTATCTTTGGTGGATCTTGATCATTTCCAAACTGTATTAGTTAGGCTGACATTTTCTCCTCTTCTTCATTATTGTTGAAAGATAGAGGTATTTCGTCTGAGAAAGCTAAACGGGAGATTCTCGAAGAGAATTTTGATGGGGATGATAGCATTTGTGAGAAGCTAAGGCAAGAGGTGAGTTTCAGACATGTCCTTGTTAATCTGATTTTATAATTTCTATGTTGCATTGATTTTGTAATTTTTGTCCTTGTTAATCTGATTATGTGATTTTTTTTTAAAAGCATGGTTGAAACGTTTGTCAAAATCGTTGTAGCCTTTCTATTTGAAATTAAATTTCAGAATAATTGCACTAAGCATCTTATCTGCTAAAATTACATTATGTTTTCTAGACTGAAAAAAAAAAAAAAAACTTCTTTGTCTGGCCATCAGAAGAGAAAGCCTGCATGATATGCGATAAGGACTACACTGGGAGGAGATGATGCTAATATAAAAGTTACAAATGGCGATGCAGGGTTGACGTGCCAACGAAGAGATGTCATGAGAAATACCATGGCTGGTGTGGAGTTCCATAGCTTGGCTCAAGGACTTCCAGGTGGAAGTAATCTGGCTTTTCTATTGGTTGTGTGAAAAGAGTAGTGGAAAATGAATGGTATAGGTAGAATGTGAATGTGAGAGATGGCACGCAGAAACTTTAAAAAAGCCTCTATCATTGTACATCATCTTCTTCCTCGAATTTTTTGTGGATTAAGGGCATCCTCAAATTTGTTTAATCCATGCAATAAATTATCTTATTAAATTTTACTAACACTTGGTGCTCATGTTGGTCCCCTTTACCTTCGGCATTCAATGAAAATCTCATTAGCCAAAATATCTACAATAAAAATGAATGTATGAATGACTCAGTAACACGTATGAAAAACTTACCTCCATCATGGTTGTCCTATAAAAATTCACCTGCCAATGACCCTCTTAGAGGCGAAATCCAAGCAACAATTCAAAGCAAATCACAAGCAGGAGATAAAAAACTTGATAATGCATAGGACATCAGAATAAAGGACCTCATAGGGTGAAATCTTTTCAAAGTTGTTTGTCTTGTTGTTCTACAACATGTTGCATGTTGAGGGCAACCCATAAACATTAATTTACTACATTGAACAATTCTACAACTTTCATAAACTCACAAATGATGATAAATTAACTCTAATATCATTCCATATGGACGGGTCGACAAAGGAATGATATCATTGATGTTCAAAACAAAACACCTAATGATGTGGGAGGCAAGTCTCATTACTCTTTAACTCTTTTCTGACCATCAAAGTACTAAAACCTATGCGGGGAACTAGCACAACTTATTCTTACAACATTCATCTTTGAATATCAACCATAATTTGAGCAACTCCCCAATCTAATAGCTGACATGGACAGATTATTTTTATGAAGTTGTTTTGAATATGGATTGAAAACATAAGTTAGAGAAGAAGTTTAAATTAATCGGTAGAAAATTAAGCTAGTTAAACTTATGAAGGAAAAACTTAATGAATTTAAAAATAATCGAGCGAAACTTACTGATAATTGATCTTCCCTTACAAATATCTCCTTGCTTTGTTTCTTGCACCAATGAGATCCCCCACTCCAATAATGACTCAGTCTTACTAGCTAATTAATAAGTTGACAACAACATAGATGACGAAGAAAAGAGAAAATTATTTTTGCTATCACTATATAATTATGTTTGCAAAGGCAAAATATTTGCATTATTAATCAAGGAAGAGACTGACAATCTCAACGAGATGGGCGAAGTGTTGACCTGCAAACAGTGAACCGGACCAGCCTACACACTCGACCTCAGCCACGCCTCAACCCACGATCGCACAACCAACTCAACCGCTCCCACGATCCCGCTCTTCTCCACAAAACTCCCTCAAAGACACAAAACTTCTCATTCAAGAGATATCTGATAGAGGAATTGGAAGATTGAACTGCTCTCGGCCTCCTACGATCGACTTCGTTCGTCTCCTCTGTCAGAGCCGGCTCCCTCTCCGAATCCAAAGTAGAGCTGCAAACCTCCTCCAACCTCCTCTTCCTTCTCCGTCACTGGTTGCGACTCCAACCCGACCGTCGCCTGCAACCGACGCCGCCTTCGCCGTCTAGTTCGCTTTCAATTTGAGCCGAGTAAGTCGTGCCCTAGCAACCCGCCGGACAGAGCCCGACTCTCCGGCCGACCTGCCCCCGGCCGACCCACCTCCAGCCGCCACCGACTTGCTCTCGTGCGTCATCCCGCCTCCATGCCCGATCGGGCTTCCCGATTCTTCCGCCTCCCATCTATATTATATGTTATAATATATAATATTATAATATAATATATGTTATATATATAATATAATATAATATATATATATATATAATAAAATATAATAACAGATTATATAATATTATATGTTATATATTATATAAATGTATATAATATTATATATATATGATTAATATAATATTATATATTTGAAAAAAAAAGGAAGAAAAGAGGTGAGAGGATTTTCCATAGGTATAAAAGCAATACAAGATTTGAAGGAAGTCCCGGGGTTGATTCGGTCCCCCGAAGCCCTCGGTCGTCAAGCTAATCCGACCGAGGGATTGAAGACTTGAAGACTCAATCTCTTCGCCGTTGATTTGATCTGGTCAAGTCGAGCCAAAAGGGCAAATGCCCTCCTTACCTCCCGGCGCTGGGGAGGGGACACCGGAAGGTTGCCAAAATTTACTCAAAAAATCTGGGACTTAGGAAATTTTTTTTGGACTTACACGAATTTGGAAAAAAGTGGAGAACATTCGATCAAGTAAAATAATTAATTTAATAATAAATTAAAACCTATCATTTGATTAACTAATTAAATCACTAATCAACGATTTGAATAATCTAACTAATCAAAATCAGTTGATTTATTAATTGGGTAACTTAATTAAATAAATAATTAAAGTTCCATTTTAAATTATAATTTAAATCTGTTCACATAAATAATATGATTAAACATTAAAGCATAACTAAATATAAAGTCACATTTTAATCAAAGGAACAACTAAACAGTTAATAAAAAGATATAACTAGGCTCTAAATTCATTCATTTCTAATTGAAATTAAAATTGGATTAATTGAATAAGTGGAATAGCTTTAAAATCCGGAACAGAACAATCAGAGCTTGAATTAAAAATGCAATCAGAAGTTTAATTAATTAGTTGATTCAAACATATATATATTTGAATTAATGGAATTAATTAATTAAATTTAAATTGCCACCTTAATTAAAGCTGATAACAGAAACTCGAAATCTAATTAATTAACTTAAAAAATAATAATAATTCTGAAATTAATTAATTTTCTTTTAATTAATCCAAAATCAAAACCCAAACTTAATTAAATAACACTTGATTAGAGAAGCATTCAATTAAATTTGAAATCTTTAAAATCATAAATTGAACAAATGAATTTCATTTAAATAATTAAGTAATTCAAAAATACACAATTAATTTTAATTAACAAAATAATCAATCAAAATTTAAATTAAAACTCAATTAAAATTCATTTAATTAACTTACAATTAATAAAATACAATTAAAATATAATAAAATGCATAAATCAATGTTTTTTACTAAAAATCCAACCTAAGTATAGGTTATGGCTCTCCAAACGGCTCTCAAGCTGCAAAGCTCTCAAACTAACAAACAACTCACACGAAATCTCCAAAACAGCCCTTTAACATAATAGCCCTCCAAACTACTGGACAACTCAAATTGCTCTCCAACAAGTAGCAGCTCCCACAATGACTCGCCTACATGCAAGGACAAGGAACTTGGATTAAACGAATCAGTTTGCCTACGAGGGGGAATAGGAAAATTTGTAGCAAGCAAAATAATTCTCATATAAACATGAGCACGATCTCCTAGTACCCATTGGATAAATATTCTCTAAGAGTTGTGTTAAATGGCACTTAAAGGAGACAAAATTAAACAATATCTGTTATATATATAACTAAAAGCTAATGCACTTGAACGCCACCGAATCCGTAACATGTGTACAAGCGGACAGAAGGCGTTCGTAGGCCCTTAAATGAAATTTTAGGCATTTTTCTAAACGAAATTACTTGCGCAAATGAATCATATTTAAATATTTTAAAATCCCCCCTTATGTATTAAATATGATCCTTTAAACTAAAATACAACCTTGCATGTGCTCCGACAAATGCGATAAATTTCTAAACGTAAAAATCTGAGAATGCTACTGTGGGCTCCGAAAATTCGGCCCCGGCCTCCGCCCGCTGTGCTTTCTTCGGCGGGAGTTTTAACGGATTAAGTTCCGGGGTAAATTTTGAAAGGCAGATGGGTTTGTAGATAAGACACTACCCAGAGATTTCGCCCTCATTTTGTGAGGACTTTATGATCTGAGTTCTGGTTTCCTATAGGCGCAAGCCCCTATAGTTAATTACCCCTCCCGATAACGAGAGGGAACTTTCGATTAAGGCTAGTCGTCGATCAGATACGTAGGAATACATATATCTGACATATAGTAGCAGCATGGGTATGAGGTTTTGGAAAGTTGATATTTAAAAGTGTAAATGTCACCATCTTGCACTTAAAGCGGATGGTGGAGGAATGGATGATAGACCCGATCAAGATCCCATGGTTCCGTCGTCCCGGGCCATCATGGTCCCTGGTCTACTTAGTCAGAGGAGGTAGTTGACCCAACCTGACAGAAGGATCCTTGTCGGCAGCCATGGGTTGCTTCGTCTAAGGGTACCTTATAGACCTAGGGGGAGTGTTTGTCTAAGGGGACAAATTTGAATCCACCTTAGCTAACAGATGATTTTGTGCCATATCGATCATATCTTATTGATTCATATCTCAAGGATTTGATGCCATTGGGGAGCATACGGGCTCTGGCCATAACCATAATATAATTGTGCCATTTGGCGGCGACCACCTGGTTCAGAGGGCCTCGAGTCATAACCGTTTATCCTGTAGTGCCATTTGGCGGCGAAACTGTCGGTTAGAGGACTCGTACCACGTCCTTGCTGGCAGGAGATTATTTGAGAATGGATCCTAGTGATATTTTCGACCAGGCATCAGCTCTTTGTGAGCTGCAGTTATTTTCAGATTTGTCCACCTCGGCAAACTGTTGCGGAGGGTGGATGGATTTTGCTTTAAGTATTTGATGGATTTATTCCAATTTTAAATATCCTTGGATTTTAGATTTGTGGGAATTTGGGTGACATTTTGAAATGTTTGAAATGGACCCCTTCGGTTGATATTTTCATTCAATACGGCCATCATCGGGGTGTTAGGTGTTATTTGTATTTATGGGTTGAACCTTGTCAACTCTATCGGGCTGTCGACAAAGGATCGGATTTCGTAGGCTTTATGCCTTTGTAAGTGAATTCTGTTGACTATGGGCCTTGAAGGCCTAATATGAACGTATAAAATAAATACTTCGGTCGGCCTCGCGATCGTATATTTGTTTAATAGTTCGAGCCGTGTCAACTCCTATCTACCTGAATAGAAGGATCGGGCTCGAACCTTAATTCACTTATTAACCCACGCAACATCCTTGGGCATCACGTGTGTACCAATAACACGCTCGCCGGGGCCCATGCGGGTTATGATTATATTTACCCCTTTTGTGTTCCTATGTGTGTACAAATTAAGGTGCACATGTGCGGGGGTACTTTTAGAATATTCCTAAACGCCTTCTATCTGCTTGTACGGATGTTGCAGATCCGGTGGCGTCGTAATGGAGCTTCATTGAGGACTCGTACGTCTTCTGTATGCTTGCATATATGTTGCAGATCCGGTGGCGTTTTGCAGCAGCTTTTGAATTGAGTTGTTTGCTGCCTTATACAGGTAGGCTGTTGTGCACTACTTGTATGATTTATGCAGGTAGATTGTAGTACACTAACGAATCTCCTGCCTGTCATTTGAAGACAATTACATTCACATGATGTTTTTTTTTGTTCGTGGTCATTGCATTGTATATGAGTCTTCTAGAATTGACAACTGGCATTTGTATTCGCTGTAGTTATTCTGCATTTCGCTTGTGGTTGACACACTAGGATGTACAATGGGTCCTCTTCTGCTATGATAGCTTATAGATGTGTTTGCATCTGCCGCATTCTTTATGCATTTTTCTACGGCCCTTGGTCTTTACGGTACATCCGCTACTACTGCCTGTAGGTAGTTGGATATATTCATGGACTGAAATTGACTACAGGATACTGCATTTACTGTAGTCTTTCTGCATCTACCCATAGGTGGCATTTGGTGCGTACATCTGTATTCGTAGGGAATTTATATGTATTACAGATCTTCATCCTTGATTGTATGCAGATCAATATATCTGTTTGTATCATGATGTTGATTTTGACTGAGTTATATCCATCACCAATTTCCCCCATGTATATTAGCTAGAGATTTGCTATGCTCATAGCACATCAATCTTCAGGACTGGTAAGAGACTGTAGTCTTTCATTTGCTTGACATTGCATTATTGTAAGTGGTAGAGAAGTTGCTACATTCACTGTACACGTCTTCTAGTGCTTGTGGGGACTATCGTATGTATCCCTAGGACAACTGCCATTTGGTTTGTAGGGATATTTGTATATTTACTAGATGTTTGATTGATATTCATTGTGAGAGTATCTTCGTAAACATCATATGTTGTAATCACCATTGTTGTTCACAAGCGAGTTAATACATTCGTCTATGAGCTGTCTGATGTTGAATGTATAAGAATGTATATTCGCCATCACAAGGGGGGGGGGGGGATTGTAGCATTCACCACGTGACCCCTTGAGTTCATTTGTATGTTGGCAAGGTATTGACATCAACTTGCATTGACTGTAAGAGGGCCCCATTTCGATTTCAACTCAATATTTCTTTGATGAATTAGTGCCTTTGCCAAAAATTCCTTCCTTGTAGCGTTGCAAAATAATGTAGTGGAGAGGTCACTACATTTGTTTGCACATCTATTGCTGCCATTACTCATGAGTGGATTGATGTGTTTGTTTGCAACTTAATTCATGCATGAATACATTGGTTATTGCTCAAGAGTGAGGTATATGAATCCTCGCTTGTCCATTCGAATACCGAATCCCCCGACTTGCATGGGACAAATATATTTGCTTGCATGTATTTCAGTGTTTGTGACAACTGTTATATATACTTGTGAGATAGAAGCCCATTAGCTATTGTTGATAATAGGCAAATTATTTCCCTTGCGACTTCTTCACTTTGCTTGTAGACATATTGCATTCATTGTGTATTGCTCCCTTATTAATTGCGAGCGGGTTGATGAATTTGCTTGTGAATCCTTTGACGTCAGCTACAAACCAACCCATATTTGAATCTTCTTATCACTTGCAAACAGATCGATCATGCAAGTTCTTTGGCCTTGGAGATGGTTTACAACATGTGTAGGGGCTTAGTTCTCAACATTTGTTTGATATCCAAATCTCCTCGAGCCTGAAGATTTTCAGCACTTGTTATGTTTATTGCATATCAAACCCTTCTAGTGGCATTTGACTACATGTGTCTTCATGATGTTTGTAGGATCTATATTCATTACAAGTCTTTCTTTCCACCATAAGTTCCATATATGTTCCTTGGCATTCGTTCAAGTCCCACTGGATGTTGTACAGTTTGAGTTCAAAGTCCACAAGTGCATACATCAAGTTTAAGTTCATTTTCAAGTCCAAGGTTATGTCCACTTGATGAACAAATCAAATTCAACTTGAATTCAGATTCATTTGTATTTGATTCAATTTTGAGTTCAAATCTTTATGATTCGTTCAAGTTTAGATTCATTTAGATTTGAATTCATTTAGGTCAATTGCATTAAGTTCACAAGTCCCCTGCAGTTCAAAATTTGTTCAAATCAGGTCCAAGTGGTCTTCTGTTCACCCGAAATTTTGGCAGCATTCCGACATCTCCCCCGTTTAGAAGAAACTACGGAAAGCTGGGCCTTTCCCACCACGCTAAGAAAAACGTGTATGGTAGGTGCCCTCTTTCGAGGACACCGCGGTCGTGTAAAGTCTTCAATCCCCACCACGCTTAAGAAAGCGTGTATGAGTCTTCAAATGTACCTGAAAAGAAGAGCAGTTGTTTCCCCGCAGGTACAGAGCCGCGTACGGGTACTTAAGATTGTCCCCACCACGCTAAGAAAAGCGTGC
Source organism: Dendrobium chrysotoxum (assembly GCA_019925795.1). Lineage (NCBI taxonomy): Eukaryota > Viridiplantae > Streptophyta > Magnoliopsida > Asparagales > Orchidaceae > Dendrobium > Dendrobium chrysotoxum. Next base: position 67,910,111 of record CM034305.1, on the reverse strand, counting down.
ATAGGGCTTACCCGCCTCACCGTAGGTATCGCACCGGGTTCCCTTCTCACCACGCTTAAAAAAGCTTGTATAGGCGGTTTGCAGGCTCGGCACGAACGTCGAGAACGAGATTTTGAGTGATTACCCATTTCGTTGCAAACATCGCGACGAACTTCCTCCTACCACGCTAAGAAAAGCGTATACAAGTGGTTGTTTTGTCGCGGTGTAAGCTTCGAAAACAGGTTCTCAGAGTTTTAGGGTTATACCTTTGCAATCATCGAAGTTGGTGTTTGCACGTAGATCGAGGCAAGAGTGGGAAAAGAGCATTTGTATTTTTTTGTGCCATTAACCAAGGTTGTGAAAACCGGACCGGACAACGAACCGGAAGAATGAGATGTTCATGGTTCGACCAGTTCGAACGGTCGAACCGGATGACGTAATAAATAATAATATTATTATAAAAAAACTAATAAAATTTATATAATAATGAAATATAATAATCATATAATTTAAAATAATTTATTATTAATTTATATTATATATTTAGATATAATTTATAATAAATTATTTAAAAAACTCATAATAAAAAAATTAATTATTTATAATATATAATTAAATAATAAATATATTAAAATTTATTAAGATAAAAATTAAATATCATTAATAAAAAAAATTTATTAAAAATTTTATTGAAATTTTCCCTCTCCTGCTATCTCTCTCTCTAAATGTTTCGAATTTTTTTTTTATTTTTTTCTCTCCCGTGGACCTCCCGCCCTCTCTCTCTCTAAATTTTCTTGAAATTTTCTCTCCCGCCTCTCTCCTGCGTGGCAACGCAAATTAAAAAAAAACTGTGGGGTTTAGTCCCACCTTGCCTAGAGGAACAAACCTTTGCTATATAAAAACAATGGCATATGGTGGTAAATTGCCAAATGGGCTGGTAGAGCAGTTATTCTTAGCTGGTTGGGCTGAACTTAATAAAAAATTTTTTGTGAAATTTCGAGCGGCCTGGCTCGACTCAAACCCAATTATGAGTCAAATTTGAACCGGCCGATTCTATAAAATCGGGACCGGTTTACGGTTCCCGGTTGAACCGGCGGTTCATACCGGTTCTCAGCGGTTTGTTGCAGAGGCGGTTTTTATGACTGTATTGGACCGGCCTTAAGGCCGGTTCACGGTTGAACCGGTCCGACCGGCCGGTCCGGTCCGGTTTTTAAACAATTCCATTAACCAATATTAATCATAATTAATCATAAGTAATTATAGTTAATTATGATTAATAATAATTAATGCCAATTAATAATAACAGATTATAGTCAATTATAATTAATAATAATTAATTATAATTAATTAACTAATTATCATTAATAATTAATTACCCATAATTAAGTATAGTTAATTATAATTAATAATAATTAACTATAATGATTATTTATAATTAATTAACTAAATATAATTAGTGATTAATTAAAAATAATTAATTAATTATGATTACTTAATCATGATTATAATTAACTACTAATTAATTATTACTATAATAAAAGCTAATTACTCAAAATAAGCTAAAATAAGTTTTTAATAAAATCTAACCTAGATACTTATATATTGGAGTGTGGCTAAGGCAGGGACGGCTAGGATGGATCGAAGGTGAGGTGAGGGAGATTGGCGTGAGAGCATGAGGGTATTTGGCTCTAGTTAGGGTCGGAGGGGGCGACTGGATAGTGGAATTCGGAGAGGGAAGAGGCGGCTCGATCGCAGGCTAACGGAACTTCAACGAGAGGCTTTGCGGTTCTATAGGTAGAGGTCGGCTAGGACTGTGGAGATCGGAGGAAGGTAGGGAGCTCTCTCTCTCTCTCTCTCTGGTTGCGACTAAGTAAATGGGGAGGAGGAGGGAATGACAGAGGTCGACAGGATAGGGGGTTACATGGCAGAGATTGCGACTGTGGGAGGAAGAGGAGGTCTGTGCAGCTTCGTGGATCTCGGTAGAGGGGGATCCGGTAGCTTCGGGTTGTTCGTGTGAGGGCCGACCTCTGTAGGAGGAGTGAAGGTCAGAGCTCTTGCGGTTGGAGACGAGAGAGGAAGTCGAGCGTCGAAGGAACCCTGAATGCCTCGTTTGAGTCGATATTTAACGACGCAAAATGGAGTAGATTTTTGTACGCATGCGGATGAGATCGAGTTCGGCGCCGTTTGCAGAGCTACAGGACATGGGCAACTATAGCAGGAGCTGATACGGTATGGGCGCCGATTTGACCAGAGATTTGGCCGAGGTATTTTATATTTGATTTTCTTTTTTTTTTTCTTTTCTTTGCCTGTAGTTTAGAGGTCAACAGCTACGTAGGGTCAAATGCTACAAACCGCATGTGCTCCGATCGCCACATATGATTCCAAAATCCAACGATCCGAGAATGATGCGCGGGTCAAACACTCGAGTCTCATCCTCCTCCTTGAAAGGACTGGAGTCGACATGACTTGAAGTACAAAATGCCTCCTAAATTCCTATGAAAATACTAGTGACTTTAACGTCACCCCGATGATGGCCGTGTTGATCTGAAATCTCAACCGAAGGGGTCAAAATCTCAAATCCAACAAAAGCTCAAATCCCTAAAATGAAATCTATCACTTAAAAACTTGAAACTAAAAATCATCCACCTCCAGCAACTGTTTGTCGGGGGTGATAAATTTGAAATTAACCTCAGCTCACAAAGAGCGAATGCATGTCGGGTGTATCGCTAAGGTTCATCCCCAAATAGTCTCTTACCAACAGGGACATGGCACGTGCCCTCTGATCGGGTGGTTTTGCCGCGAAATGGCACCATTATATTACGATCACGGCCAAAGCCAGTATGTTCCCTAACGGCGTCAAACCCTTGAGAGATGAATCATAGGGTATATTTGATAGGCATAAAGCCCTCTGTGAGCTAAGGTGAATTCAGATATATCCCCTTAGACAAACACCAACCCAGGTCTACAAGGTATTCTTGGATGAAGCAACCCATGGCTGCCGACAAGGTGCTTTCTGTCAGGTTGGGTTGACTACCTCCTCTGACTAAGTAGACCAGGGATCATGACAGCCAGGGACGACGGAACCATGGGATCTTGATCGGGCTCGTCTTCATTCCCCACACCACCAATTTTAAGTTTTATGGTGATAAATTCCAAATCACAAAATTCAAATCCAAAAGTCAAACCCTAAAATTGTTGTTATTATACGATAGGTTCATAATCTATGTGACCTCCTTAACAACTAGCCTTAATCGAAAGTTCTCTCCTGTTATCGGGAGGGGTAATTAACTATAGGGGCTTGCGCCTATAGGAAACCAGAACTCAGATAAAAAAGTCCTCACAAAATGAGGGCGAAATCTCTGTGTAGTGTCTTATCTAAAACCTAATCTGCCTTCTGAAAATTCACCCGGAACCTAATCTTGTTAAAACTCTTCGCCGTCATCACCATCAAATAAGAAAAAGAGACCGGATGATGTGGAGAGGCCGGGAGCATTCAAAATGGAATTTTCGGAGCCCACATGAAGGTCAGGAATTGACAGCTAATATTAGCAATGGACCAGAGTCAATGAAAGTTGAACCTACTACAATTAGTTTCCACATTAACAACCCAACAATCCCCCAACACATTACACATGGAAGATTCGATCATTAAAACTCGAGTATATGTTATGATCCATGGTGGATCCACAAACATATTCATCCAACAATGATTGATAGAATTTCTAGGCATTGCAATCATGACTAAAGCAACATTCTAGGTCCTTGTTGTTAATGAAGGTACATTATAATGCAGAGGTAAGTGTGATGGCATGGCTTCCACTCTATAAGGTCATATGATGGGCTAAAATTGTGTTGGGAATTCATTGGTTGTAGCCATTGGGTGTTATCACCACCAACTACAACTCATGCCTATGAGGTTCATGTCGTAGGAAAAATAAGTTGAATTGTAGGGACAAATCATTGATGTTGAAGGAATTTAACTTAACCAATGAAATTGCAATCTCAAGGATCCATAGCCTCTTTTTGCCAAGTCACATCTCTTGCACCTACCTTTCACTGTTCACCACTCTAATTGAATAGGTATCTAAATTGCAATAAATATTAGAATTCTTAAAATTCTTCAACCCACCACTCATTGCCCACATGCTGCCGAGTAGATCACCTCAATCTAGGAACACAACAGGTAAATGCTCGATTATATAGATACTAACATTTTCTAACTGGAGCAATGGAAAAATGTTCATTTATGCTAGATACTCTCACCATATCTTTCTCATCACACGTCTTACTAGTTGACAATCTAGTGATCTCATTATAAGAATAATAAATTTAGTTGTTGATCATGACAGAGGACAGAAAATGTTGTACCAACTTATTAAACATTTTTACGAGTCATTGATGAAACATGATGTCCAAGAATTTTTATAGAGCTATGCAATTTGCAAGGTAATCAAATATGCACCAATGGGATTACTTCAAGCTCATCTTGTGCCAACAATGGCACGAGAAGATTTAACCATGTATTTCATTTTGTAATTGTCGACATCCTGCAACAATTTACTTTCATCATAGATTGTCTTACAAAATTTGCACACTTTTTTTATTTATCTCCCCAATTTAGCAGGGATGATGATGGCTGATGGCAATCTTGATTTAAGACGAGCAATTACACTTATATCCTATTCTTTGTATCTCCCTAGTTAAGCCCTACCATAAAAAATGAAGCAACATACCACAAAATTTCCAATTATCTCGAGGGAAAAGCACCTCTCGGTTGAAGCTAGCATCAATTCTTAGCTCACAACACCTATCAAAGGGTGGAATCATCAAAGTTCAATATCTCATCAAATGGGAAGGTTTGCCATAAAAAGCACTAAAGAAGAATTCTTAAGCATATTATATAACCTTGACATTGAGGACAAATTGTACTTCGCGGCGGCGGCGGCCGGGGGGGGGTATAGGGACCACGCTAGTGAGAAGATGTCACCAATATCAAAGACATGAATGATGACATAAGATTGTAATGTGACGGAAGAGCTGAAGAGGTGTCTCAAGAAATTTTGTGTGTACGATGTTCCCCAGCTTGGCTTAAGGACTTCCATTTGGCAAGGGGAGACCTACGTAATGAAGAAATATCTGAGAGAGTAAGGCTTCAAGAAGGGTGGATTGCATTTTCTAAAAATAGAGGATGGTGAATCATTACTTATGATTATAATTGGTTAGGGGAGGCATGTGTAAAGAAGAAAATATCCATCAATTACAGACATGTGTAAGGATACTCATGAATTTGAAACTCAGGATATATTGGTACAAATATCATAGAGTTTGAGGAAGAGATAACCCAATAAACTGAGATAGATGCCTTTATTTGAATGATGACATAAGATTGAAATGTGAAGGAAGAGCCGAAGAGGTGTCTCAAGAAATTTTGAGGTGCGTACGATGTTCCCCAGCTTGGCTTAAGGACTTCCATTTGGCAAGGGGAGACCTATGTAATGAATAAATATCTGAGAGAGTAAGGCTTCAAGAAGGGTGGATTGCATTTTCTAAAAATAGAGGATGGTGAATCATTACTTATGATTATAATTGGTTAGGGGAGGCATGTGTAAAGAAGAAAATATCCATCAATTACAGACATGTGTAAGGATACTCATGAATTTGAAACTCAGGATATATTGGTACAAATATCAATAGAGTTTGAGGAAGAGATAACCCAATAAACTGAGATAGATGCCTTTATTTGTTGAAGTGATTGATCATACTCATCTATAGGGATATTAACAAAGCAAAAAAAAAAAGGATGAAGATGATAGCCCAGAGTTTTATGTAGATACATGTTGGGTAGTCAAAGGATAATTGTTTTATTATTAATGACATTCAAGATGATGATTAGTGTGGCATCAATGCAATCATGAGGTAAAGAGATTTTAATGACCATGATCACTATAAGTCTACCTCCTAAATGACAATTCTATTTCCATCCACTCAAATCAGTAAGGGTTAGACTGATCATTGGTTGAAGGTGGATGATTTTAGAGTTTTGTGATGCGAAGAATGCGGGATAGAGTGACAGTGATATATGATATGATATAGCTAACCATTAGTTGAGATTATATACTTGAAGATAGTGATGAAGGGCAGAGAGAAATTTTGCAATTAGAAATTTTTATTTTTTGCTAAAGAACAAAATTGGTAGTAAAGGGACGATACTGGATTGAGTGATCCCATTCCCTCTTAATGTATATAGTTCCTTTGAAGCAAAAGATCGTTTATTGGACAAAGAAGATGCTATAATAGAGAGTGTAGATTCAGAAGTTGTTATTTTCTTGAAAGTAGGTGGAATCGAGAAAGCCCCATGTCTTCTTGGTGATGTCTTGAAATATAGCAAGAGAAGTAATGAATGGTGCAATAGGTTGTGATTGTGGTTTCGGCAAACAGCAAGATAGGGCATTGAGAGAGAGAAATGGAGAGAAAGAGGGGGGGGGGGGGGAATTAGATCTTATTTACTGAACCATCATACGTGTATAATGAATACAACAGAAAAAAAAAAGAGAATAGAATAAATGCAATCAAGGCAGAATAAATGTCTATTTTTCCAAATTAGATTCACTAAACATAACATTTTCCTAATATTCTAACCACAGTCTATTTCCTTGCAGAATCAGATCACTTATGGAATGGCATGTTTTGGTTGAAATGCCTGGTTTGATTTAGATCGCCAGCCAGACTATTTTATTGCTTTCCTTTACAATGCTCCACCACTTATAACAAGCTCGATTAACTCTAGAACTTCTATTACGTTACCCTTGTGATATGCTTGTTCCTCTTTCTTGTTGTCTACCTTGCGCATTGATGAATGCAATTATAATAATTCAGATGAAATATTATGTGTTTTATGTATGCAACATTACAGATGAATATTATTTAGAAGTTGCTAATGTGTCATTTGTTTCCTGAGTGATTATCTGTCATAAATATAGAATTTATAGTCCCTTTGATGAAAAAAAATCTATTGATAGCAATCTCTGTTGTGCATTTTTAACAGGCAAAATTCCTCAAATCTTGTGGTGCTATACTAGAAACTCCTATCGAAATTCGCAACGCATCAGTTGAGCAATCTGTAGCTTCTGATCCATGTTGTATAAAGCTCAACTGGGACCAGCAGCTTGAGAAGAATGATGACCTTCCTATAGTGGATCCTGAAACCTTAATTTTTGAAGAAGAGAAACTCAAAAGGTACTTTTCAATCCTTTAAAAAGTCAGAATAATACTAAGAAAATTTGTCTCCAATTAATTTTTAACTTTTGGACCTATCTATTTATGATCATTTAAATCCTATATTTATTTTGTCTTGTTGTTTAGCTGTGAACGTGATAAGAATAATGACACAACAAAGAAGATGGTACGGTTTGAAGAATTGAATCATTCTGTAGTTGAGAAGATAAATGCTGCTGCATTGGAGATATCCCCTCAAACTGAAAATCAGATTCAACCATATGGTTCTGAATCACCTTATCCCACTCCACTAAACTTGGTAGATGGGATGCAAACTCCAGGAACTATATATCCGCAGAATTCTGAGAATTTCAGAACTGGGAGGATCAGAGCTCAATTCGTTTATCCTGTTCCAGATCTCTCTCAAAAGTCATTCGAAATGAATGTTTTATGTGAAGACAGGGAGAATACACAGAAAGTGCCACCTGCGTCTCTAAAAAAGGAGTTGAGACCTCCATTGCCAAGGGTTGAAACCAAGAACAACATGGATTTCAGAAAGGAACCATCTCATTCTGATAAAAGTCCTGATGAAGATAGACCAATTGTAGGAGCTGCTGCAGCTCATTGGAATGATGAAGAGCCTTCTCGCATCTCTCCAAAACAGTGGGATGGTAATGGAATTCCAAATTCAACAACCAAGTATAAGGAGGTTTATTCTCTTTCCATTTGAAACTCATTTTCTCTCTGTGGAAGCATAAACAATAGCTAATATTGTACATCAACACCAGGACCAGAAAGTTAGCTGGCATGCCACTCCTTTTGAAGTGAGATTAGAGAAGGCCTTATCTGATGAAAAGGTTTATCCTCCTAGGTTTGTTTCTCACTTATTTTTTTAAATGGTGGGTACCATATCTCTATGTAAACATGTATATGTTGGAATTTTTCCTGAACAACCACACGATAGCTTCAGAACAAAGCACTAGATTATTTCACTTTTTTTTTTGACATAAATTATCATTTATCATGCTTTTCTGGTGATTTTACAACACGTGATTATTGCTATATATATATTTTTTGGTTTCTGTCAATGTGATAGGAAATACTTGAGTTCGCAAGTAATCCTAAATGATTTACTTGAGTTCGCAAGCAACCCTAACAAGAAATTGGTAAAAACAACGAAAATACACAAGAACGAGAATGAAACAACCCAAAAAACAGTAGACTTTATTAGATAACTCAAAGCAAAGCAAACATAAGAAAAGATACAATTAATCCTCTATTCGGGAGGAGGATCATTCTCTCCCAATCTCTAAACACTAAGTCTAGAACCCAAAACTCTCAAGAGACTCCAAGAGAACACAATACTTAAGCATGCCTCTCCCTTCCTCTCTCTTCCCTATTTATAAGCCTCCTAAGCCCTAGCCGTCTCTCTCTCCTTGCCTAAAATATCTTTTATTTTAATTTTTAAATCCCTTAATGGACCCCACCAAGGGCGGCAATCCAAATTGGGGCTGTGGGCCCCATGGCTTAGGCGGCAAATCCATTGAGAGGCGGTTTGAATCGCCTCCTGTAAACAAGGACTAGTCCATGTGGGGCCGGCTGGGTGTTGTCCTCCACCGCCTTAACACAATGCAACCTTTGTTTAGTTTTCTCAGCTTATATGATGTGGAAGTTAGATGGATTTTATAATTGAATTTGTGGAATAATTGTAATATATGACTAATCAATCAATATTCTTATCGCACTCGTTTCGAAGATAGTCAAATGGGTATAAATCCATCCTGGCCCGATATTTTTTTCAAAGACACCATTTTTTTTCGCTAGTAGTTGCAGGAACTACTATCTAAGACACCTTGAATAACAAAACTGTTCTGGCTTGTTATATTGCAAATACTAAATAGAATGAATGCTTAGCTTAATGGAGGAATCCATCCTATAATTTAAGAAGTCGATCTTATAACCTGAGATAAATTTTGGTGAGGCTAATCTGAACTAGATTTTTTTTCCCCATTTAAGACTTCAGTCTTGAGAATGCTTACAAAATAAAGATAAAAATGAAGAAAAAAAAAGTTGAAGCTCTTTTATTTTCAAATCTCATTCTTTATTTTTTTAATTTTGCAGGAAGCTTGAAGGAAGATTGGTGGAGGAAGACGAAGATGAGTGCAGAGAGTGATGTTGCTATCACTTTTTCATTATTAATCAAGCTTAAAATTCTGAATAAAGCCCTTGTGGCTAGCTAACCAAGAGCTTTCTTTCTTTTCAAGACACTCGAAGTTAGACTTACCAGATTTGCTGTATTGCCCAGACAATTTCTGGAAACTACTGTAGTGCTGCTACACCTTGCAGACCACTGTATGTTCCTTATTGTATATATATGAACCTTTGACTTTTTTTTTTTTTTTGTAAATTTTGTATTTCCCCTACTTTGAATTACATTTTAATTTCAATCGTTTTGCAATTTTCTGGTTTGAAATGATTTGATTTTGAGTTCCCATTTAATTAATAGGTTAAGTTTCTTTTTATGATAATTTTCTTGCAGTTTTTTAAATTTTTTTAATGAAAAAAAGCATCTTATATCTAAAAATAATAGAGATTATAAAAACTTATTATTATATTTTTTTAAATAAAAAATCCTAATAATCGTAATTATTTTCAACAGTTTTGTTCTCTCTTGCAAAATTTTTTCAATTATTTTTATAGATATTTACAGATATCATAAATCGGCACTAATTCTCCTACATTCTCATCCATGAAATATTAGAAGATAAGCGTAGCCGTAAAAAAAATAAAAACTTTTTTAAGGATTTCTTATAGAATACTGTGATAAAAATATCTCATGATCAATTCAGCCTACTTTGCCAGCTTTTTCATCAAAAGATGAGCCCCAAGCAATCATAATCTAGATTTTATTTAAGATAATTTTTTTATTGTTTTATTTTTTAAATTATAATTATAATTTTTATTTAATAATTATTTTTTCATTATTTTTAATAAATTTCTATATTAAAATTTATTTTTTACAATAACTTATAAAAAATTATTTTTTCATGTAATTTTACAACTATCATTATAAAAAAAATTATTACCGGCACAAACTCTTAATCACGACTTTTTCTCCTAAGATTTTTGGTTTTTTTTGGGATTAAAATCATTATAATTTATACATTATTTTTTTTTCACATATTTCGTGTTACAAAAAAAAAATCTGATTTCTCGAGCGCTTTTTGAACCTGTAAATTTTAGTACTAATTATAATATTGCCGGCTTTCTTGATTTGTAAGAATAGTAAAGGCACAATATTATCTCATTAAATCAACTTAAAACGTCAAAATTTTAATCTTAATATTATAAATTTAAAATATTTATCAGTTAAATTAACTAATTCCTCCACCCTTTTTAAGTTTCCATTTCAAAATCTTTTATTTTAAGTCATTTATATCGGAGCAAATTATTATCATATAATAAATAAATAAAAACTATATAAATAAATTATATTATTCTTAAGAGCGAATAATACTGAAAAAGGAAAAAAAAAGAAGCTTCTACCATTGTGTAGACAAATCTCGACTGTCCCATTCTCCAGACAAGTCTGGAAGCCAAAGAAAACAACAAACCCTTACGGCCCCCAACATCCCTTCATATACACCCACCATCGATCTTTCTTCTTCAACATTCCATCGAACACCTCGAAGGCAATACAAAATCTGCATCAATGTCCGCCACTCTTTCCCTCCATCAAATCCCCTTCACCACCGCCTCCCCATCCCTCCGCCGCCAGATTCGCTGCACGGCTCCCCGAATCAGCAGATCCGACAGCCTCAACCATCTCCAGCGAATCGGAAAGCCGCAGCAGCCGGTGGAAGCCGCCCAAACCATTCGCCGGCGATCTCCGCCTATCGGGCTATGGGATCGGTTCCCGGCGGCGAGGACCGTGCAACAGATGATGGACACGATGGATCGGTTAATAGAAGACCCGATCGAAACGGCGGCGGTTGCCGGCGCATTGAATGGGTATCGGAGAGGAGGGAGGACGCCATGGGAGATAAGGGAAGCTGAAGGCGAGTATAAGATGCGGTTCGATATTCCGGGGATGACGAGGAAGGATGTGAGGGTATGGGTTGAGGAAGGGATGCTTGTCATTAAGGCGGAGAAGGCTGCAGCGCAGGAAGGCCAGGGCGAGGGGGAAGGGGAAGGAGGATGGCCGGCGGCGAGCTTTGGGCGGTACAGCAGCAGGATTGCGTTGCCGGAAAATGCGATGGTGGAGAAGATTGGGGCGGAGGTTAGGGATGGAGTGCTCTATGTCACTGTGCCAAAAGCCTCTCCTTCCTCCAAAGTACTCGATATTCAAGTGCAGTAGAGAGCCTGTTGGTGTTTTTTCTTGTAATTTAGTGGCTGCTGTAGTTGTCTTTTGTTGCGATATTACTGATTGGGGTTCTTTGTAATCACTAATGAGTTTTGTTATTATCTGATAATTATTGTTCAATTATAGATCTTTAAACACTCTCATTCTATTATGTTACTAGACTACGATACTCCCATCTTAGTCGCTCAATTGTAATTCTTTTGATCATTGTTGCTTGATTATAGTCCATTCAATCACTATTGCACAATTATTATTAGCCGACCATCATCAGGTGGCTACACAAGTGTTGTCTGATTATGATCTTTCAATCTCTATTATTCAATTATACTACATCTAATATGTTCTATCTTATCCAATCATCTTTGCTCGATTATAATATTTTGACATTCATTACTCGACAATATTTTATTTAATATCGGCTGCTTGACTATGTTCCTTCCAACCGTCGTCTAATAAATGCTCTCTGATCATCATTGCTCGAATAATGTCCTTCAGCTTTTGTTGCTTGATTAATATCCTTTCAGCCATTGTCATTCGACTAAAATTCTTCTAATTATTATCTTACTACGATCATCGAGGAATCATTTCATCAAATTACAATTCTCTGATAACTGACCCTCCAACTTCCAACTTGTGACTATTATCCAACCACCTCTACAAGACTTGCATCTTCTACCATTACTTAATATGGTCTTTCAACCCATAATTTTTATAATTAATGGTTTGTTACAATAATACTCACTGATTTCATCGCCTATTCTCTTCAATAACGACAACAACCGGCTCCGATTTTCTTCTCCAAATGATATTGTCGCAATGCAAAAGCCTAATGTTCCTATGTGGTACCATTCGGAGTTCCCTTCCTCCAACCCACCTCTTTCTTCGTGGAGATTTTGTTGCGACTCGTAATGTTTCTTTCTTTTTTGGAGGATTTTGAGAAACAGAATTATTATTTTGTAAATATAATATATTAAATGATGAATTTGTAATTAGATTAATTTTAAGTCTTATGTACCTAAATATTTGGTGCAGAGTTAATTTTAGGAACAAAAATTAAGGTTTTAGCAGTGAAAAAGATTAAAGGTGCTTTAATTTAATTTAATTTATGTTATTTGAAAAATATTATCTATTAAAACGCTCACCATCCGGCCATCATATGGTTCAAGTAAAGCATAAGAAAAAGCTATTACAATGAAATATTAATTTGTATACATATTAAATATTACCTATTTTTCAACCTTTTTTGAAAGTTCGATTTTCATGTTGCTAGTCATTTGAAAAACATATTTTACACTCTTCAAGACTTCTACCACTCACTAAACTGGGAAAAATTATTAGGTGCAGACACCGGATGTAGCTCTACGTCCGGACTCCACTAGAATAGCGCCACGTAGCGACCCGAAGACCCGACGACTCGTTTCGCTGAGAAGTTCAAATGATGCACGTGCGGTATTACTGAAGAATTACTCCGGTATTACCAAAGAACTACTCGGTATTACCTAGGAATTACTAGATATTACCGAAGAATTACTCGGTATTACCTAGGAATTACTCAGTATTACCAAAAATTACTTGGTATTACCGAAAAAAATACTCGGTATTACCTAGGAATTAGTCAAAAAAGGGCAGATTTTTTTAATTTTTCGCGTCCAATCCGGGTCGGGTCGTCGGGCCAAGCAAAACAGAATATTACGTTGACGAATGCTACATTAATGGAGTCCGGACATAGAGCTAAATCCAGTGTCCGATTTTACAAAGTTACAAACATTTGTTTTGAAATAATTAAAAGTAGTCATTTATTTTATCTGATTAAATATTATATTAGATTTTTTTAATATTTTAAGCACTTTTATAACATAATTTACCTACTAAAATAAAAAAAAAATTTATACGTTTAGTGAGGGCTGCACACGTAGCCCTCTTATCATAAATTCTAATTTCCGGAGATAGAATTAAGATGCATTACATCACTACGTACCAGTACCATGCACTAATACCGAGTGCCATAAAACATCCTAATTCATCTCCAGATCACCGTCTTACGACGGCAAAGTAACTAACTAACTTGGGCGAAGACCCTTCCGGAACAGCTTTACGCTCCATTTAGGTAATCCGTGGAAGGACTCCGCAAACCAATTTTATACTGCTAATGTGAGCGATGGAAATTTACATTGGCCATGTGGGACTAAACGACCTTTAATAAAAATTGCCTATACTCCTATACCCGTTTTCTGCCCTTGTGGGATATTGGATGGTATAAAACCGAGAAATTTCTTGCCTTTTGGTTACACCCACTAGTCGGCCCAATAATTAAATTTGCTTTTTTATATTTATTTATCTAAAATTTGGAGTGCTGAAATATGAATTTGTTAGAGGAGGAGTTTAATATTAATATGTTGGCAATAAATTTTAAAGTTGGTTTATCAGTTAAGCTAAAATTTGCCTTTTATATTGTTGTTAACTTTAAAAATATTTTTATTTATTTATTTATTTATTTCCTAATGGAAATAAAAATGGACCTTTTTATGCAATGTTTTATAGTAGATTTATGTTTTTGCTTCCATAAAAAAATACATTATTTTCTTATGTTTGATTGTTTTGATGATTAATTTCTATTTTAAAATATTTTAGATACTGAAAAAAATTATGAGATTTTTTTTATAAAATTAAATTTATAATACTTTTGGCCAAATTCTAGACTTAAATATTATAGAGCGCTTTTTTGGGACATCTTTTTCATTAGTTTACTTGTCAAATTGCAATCACAGATTCATTTTTTTATTGTTTTCTTGCTACTATTTCACGACTTTCTATGCATTACAAATAGAGTTGTTAATATATGATAGATTTTAAAAAGTTTCTTTTCTTAAAAAAGCCTCATAATTATCTTTATGAAACGCTGCAATCGTCTCAAATAGACCTTTAGCTTTATTTGAGATAACTTTATAGCTGTTTGTTTTTCATGTAATAATCATAATTTAATTTGGCTATTATTTTCTCACTATTTTTCAAAAATTTCTGTGATGAAAAACTATTCTTTGCAATCATAATAGCAAAGTTATTTTCTCCACAACAACTCCACAACGAACTTTACAGCTATACTAAAACGATCATAAGTCTTTTGCAATATTAAAAATCTACATCATTTATTCAAATCCTCTCATTTTTACATCTAACAAAATAATCATAAATTCTATAAATATTCTTTTCTATCCATTTGTCAATATTTAACTAACCTTGTAATTCATTTTTTAAATATTAATTTCTCTTCATAAATCCTAAACCTAAGCTTGTGAATAACAATTAATTTCTATTATTTACAAACTCGCCATAATCATAATCTCTTAGTTAAATAAACATTATATATAATACAAACACGATATCAATATTTAGGCTTCGTTTGGGACGGCTTTATTACTGCTTCTTAAAGCAGCTTTTTAGAACAAAAATTAAAATTTTTGTCCTAAAAAGCTGCTTTAAGAAGCAGTAAGAAAGCCGCCCCAAACAAAGTATTAATGTTTTATAACTTTCTTTATATAATTAAAACTAATTAATCAAATCTGCTTAATATTTAATTCAATTTTATTTTTCCTTCTGAAGAAATAATAATAATTCAACCTCTTAAGTATAGTTTGACGCAACCCTATGCATAGATGACCGTTTCTTGCTGCCGAAACCGCTAGCGCTGCTTCTGCTCTTTTACTCCACTTGTTCTAATTAGAAGTCATCAAATTATTTATTTATTTTTTCTATATTTTTTATATCACCTTTAATTAATTAATAACTAATACATATATAACACATTATTCATATAATAGACAAATTGTTTGCCGGATTTTGGATTAATGTCTTCTTTGTTGCTGTTGGAAGCTATGCTATGCTTTGACTTTTGCAAATTATAATTAGAAAATTATTGAGAATAATAATAATTAATTAACATATTATATGCATTGTAAAAATAACTTTTTTTTTAGTTAATTGATGCAAACTATTATAAAATATTTTAATTTCATAAGAATACATACAATTGTTTAAATAATGTTAATTTAAATTTTTAGTTCAAGTTAGAGTAGGGGCGGATCCAGCCTTAATTATCAGGGGGGGGCAAACTTATAATTAGAAGTATAGAGTTTTTTTTTCCATAAATATCCTTACAACTAAAATTTGTTGTGAGGGCGCTGCCTCTCGACCCCTATTTATTCATTATTGTACGCTTTGCAGAAATGTCGGGGGTCCAAGGGGGCAGCGCCTCCTAGCGGGGTTCGACCTCTACTATTTGGGAATAAATTTTAGTTGTAAGGATATTTTGATTCTCTTTACTATTTCTCTTTGTATTTGGTTCATTGTTCCCTAATAATAACATCTCTATAAAAATTGCCTAAAAATCATAGTATTTTAAAATTTTTAGGGGAGGCAATTGCCTAAAAATCATTATAGTTGATACGTCATCGGAAAATTATCTTGATCGGGCACGAATCTCGAGGAAAAACTCAAGTTGGAAACTTCAAAAATTAATTCGGAGACTATTTAAACTCCGATTTCAGCAAAGCGTCTCGGAAATACGAATCCAACAACACCAAATTCGACTCAATCCGAGCCCAAACGAGTCCAAATCAAGTACCCGAAGTGCTGTTGGAAGCATCAAACAGCAATTTGAGTTACCAAACGGTCTCCGATTTTGACGAGCTTATACTCGAATCGAGCGGCTCGACGAGACGAATCCAACGAGTCCAAGATCGCAGAATTCTGATATCATTAAGACCTTCAAATGCTTGATAAACGGTTCACGATCAAGGGATTCAATATCGACCGTTCATCCGGATCACTCCTTATTTGCCCTTGATCCCTCACATATTTACGGGCTATGCCACTCCAGAAAAACTATAAATAGCCCCTCATTTCTCTTAAGAGGGGACCCAAGCCAAGAAGAGAAGAAGAGAAGAAAGAGAAGAAGAAGAGGAGAGAAGTCTAGGAGGGAATAACTCCTCCTCGACCACCGCCGGAACACCGCCGGAACTCCGCCGGAACACTGCCGGAACACCACCGAAGCACCACCAGGCACCCGAGGGACGCCGGAGCTCTGCCCGACATGGGAGCAACGTCGGAATTCTGCCCGACGCCGGAATTCTACCCGACGCTGGACTTCTTTCTAAGTGACGCCGGACTTCTTTCCAAGTGACGCCGGAATTCTGCTCGACACCCCGAGTGACGTCGGAACTCTGCTTGTCCTTGTAACTGATACTCATTGTAATCTGATCGTCCTGAATTTAAAGGACGGATCAGCCTCGTGTACTTCAAACGACACTAGTGAAACTCTTTCAACTGGGCGTGACCCCGTGGTTTTTTCCCTTTCCAGGGTTTTCCACGTAAAAATTCTGGTGGTACTATTTCGATTCTGTTTGTGTGCTGAATATACGTACAACGCTGAGACGGAAAATTAAAATCTATCGCCGCGTATATTTGAGTCCGCAACAGTTTGGCGCCGTCTGTGGGAATCGTATCCCACAACTTCAAGTATTGCTACGATGGTCAACAGGCGTAGCAGTCGCCTCATAGGAGCCTCCCGCTCTCACTCTCATCAATCCAAGTATCAGTCTATGAATCATAGACGCCCGATATCTGCCTCTTTATACCCTGGGGGGCAAAACGCACCTAGAGAAGGGACCTCGGGACCCTCCATAGAAGAGAGAATTCAAAAGATGGAAGAATCTCAAAACGAGATCCTACAACTCTTACGAGAGACTCGACAACCGACCCTAGCACCTCAGGAGGAGGTTCTTCTCCCTCGAGATCCACCACGAGTTGAAGCTGTTCAAATCGAACATCTTCAAGACGAGATTCCTCTTCCTCCACTCAGGAGGCGTTCGCAGTCGCATCAAGATAATGAACTGACTGATACAGCAAGTTCTACCCATCCTTCGCACACAAGTCGGCAACCTCGTATTCCTTTGGACCTCCCCGAAGAGTTAGCCCGACCATACATTGCTGAGCTCCCTCGCAATGCCCTTTGCCATGAACTGCGACGATTGGTCCGAGAAGAGTTCCCTACAGGAGGCATAAGGCAACCCCTTCGTCAGTGGGACTTGCAGGAGTCGTCACCCTTGACAGAAGCTATTCTTCAACACCCTATTCCGGCTGGCTTTAAGCTACCAAGCGTCGAGTCCTACGATGGGACATCTGACCCGTACGAGCACATCGACCATTACAGGACCATCATGCATATTCAACGAGCCTCAGACGCACTCCTTTGTCAGGTTTTCCCTGCCACTCTTAAAGGACAAGCTCAAACATGGTTCTATTCACTTCTAGCCAGAACGATCCCCACATTCGTCAAATTGGCCAAAGTATTTGTCGAACAGTTCGTAGCCAATCGAAGAATCACTAAGGATTCCTCCCACCTATCTGGAATCTGTCAGAATGAGGGAGAATCATTGAAAGAGTATTTTCAATGATTTTCTACTGAGGCTCGACAAATTCCGGGAGTAGATCCTGAATTATTGAGAGGAGTCTTTCTTGGTGGCCTCTGTCCTGGCCCCTTTTATTCAGCTCTTATGCGAGATATGGTTCATTCATACGCCGACCTGATTCATCGTGTGGAGGCACAAATCTCCGCAGATGAAGTCATAAATGCTCACAGAAAGCAGTTCGAGCAGACAAATGGGAAGCGCAAAGGTGCTCCTGGGATGGATAATTCTTCCTTACAACGGAAAAAGCAAGGGAATAGCAATATACCTCATAGGCCCCCATTACCACAACGAGAACCTCGGCAGGAGAAAGAGTACACTCCGCTCAACACATCTCGAGCAAATATGTTAATGGCGATTCAAGATCAGGACAAAGTGAAATGGCCGCATCCTTCGAAACCAAATACAGGAAATCAAGATCAGTACTGTCACTTTCATCGTAGTCGTGGCCACACTACTGAAGCATGTTGGCAACTTAAGGATGAGATTGAAAGACTTATCCGCCAGGGCTATCTTCGACAGTTTATTGGGAACCCACCTACCCGAGAAGAAGCTCGCCCCACTGGGGGGCAAAATCAACAACAAAGACAACCATTGAATAATATTCAAATGGTTGGTGAGATTGAGTAATGCTATAACTTAAACCTTTGTGTTAGTAATACTACTTGTCATGTGTCACCATGTATCTCTTCTATGATCAGTAGGATGTCACTCTAATGTCCTTAGTATTTCTACCAAGTCAAATGACATGGTTGTCCCTATATGTATCTCTTCTGTTGTACAAGAGAATTATTGTCTTACAGTAATATAATGTGTTGTTCGTCCAGTTTTGATATTGTCTCTTTCTTTAAAAAGAATATAAATGACAGTGAAAAACTACTGACAAATATAGTCTCTTTATCCTTGATTCGAGAAATACGCAATCTTTATTGTGTCTCAATCACTGGATGATCAATCCCAGGGGGATTCAATCCGACCTCTTCCATACAGGTTAACGTCGTCGAGCAAAGGCTCCGACATACAACCTCGGATAGGTTTTACATCCTTGGTGGATTCTCTCGACCTCTTCCATACAGGTTAACGTCGTCGAGCAAAGGCTCTGACATATAACCTCGGATAGGTCTCACATCCTTGGTGGATTCCCTCGACCTCTTCTATACAGGTTAACATCATCGAGCAAGGCTCTGACATACAACCTCGGATAGGTCTCACATCCTTGGTGGATTCTCTCGACCTCTTCCATACAGGTTAGCGTCGTCGAGCAAAGGCTCCGACATACTACCTCGGATAGGTCATATATTCTTGATGGATTCTCTGGACATCTCCTACAGAGATTCTTGGCGGGCAAAAAATCTTCGAAAAAGCATGTTACACAATATATTAACTCATGTTTCAAAGATGCAAAAGTGAGTTTTCAAATTCATATAAATATTATTGAAGTCATATTACGAAAGATTGTACATCTAGGTCACCTTTGCAAGAATATAAAAGCAAAAGGTACACTGGTGACATTCATACAAGCTAGTATCATCAAGCAACAAGCAACTTTAACACAGTCAAATGTCCTTGGTGGATTTAAGTGACTTCTCCCTTACTGCACGCAAGCATCTCCTACAACTGCTCCTTTAAAGAAAGGACATAACTGGATCATCATCAGACCTCCACTCAGTTGACAGTGTTAGTGTATTGCCAGAATTTTGGCATGTCACACTACTTCGGCCTCTTGATTCAGTAATATCTGATGTTGGCACACTTCAGTATGGATGAATATTGCCTTAACACAATGTTACTGGACGCCGGCCATCATCTGTCCGTCGCCAGACCCTCGTCCAATTTCTATCCAACGTTGTATTTCTGCCAGTTGCGTGACTTGCCTCGGATATCTACCCGACGTTGTACTTATGCCCATCGAGGGACTTTCATCGGACTTCTGCCCGACGACGAGCTTCTTCCCGTTGCTGGGTCTCTGCCCGTCGCCGGACTTTCGTTGGAATT
Organism: Dendrobium chrysotoxum; assembly: GCA_019925795.1. NCBI lineage: Eukaryota > Viridiplantae > Streptophyta > Magnoliopsida > Asparagales > Orchidaceae > Dendrobium > Dendrobium chrysotoxum. The sequence goes on along the minus strand of CM034305.1, from coordinate 67,890,095 downwards.
TTGCCCAATATTTTCGTCGGACTTCTGCCCGACACCGTACTTCCACTCGACGCAGGACTTCTGCCAGTCGCGGGACTTTCGTCAGACTTCTGTCTGACACCGAACTTCCTCCCGTTGAAAGACTTCTGTCAGTCGCGTGACTTTCGTCGAACTTCTACCCGACGCCGGACTTATGCTCGTCGTCGGACCCTCGTCGGACTTCAACCCGACGCTGTACTTCTTCCCGACGTCGGACTTCTGCCCGTTGCCGGATGTTCGTTGGGCTTCTACCCGACACCAAATTTCTACCCGTCGTAGGACTTCTCCCCGCCGACGGATTTTCGTCGGAGTTCTACCCGACGCCGTACTTCTTCCCGATGCCTGACTTCCGACCATCTTCAGACTCCCTCCGACTAACATCTCACCTCCACATGAAGGGATGAAAAAGAAAAGAAATTTCTAACTCCTGTACAAGAGGAGGGGCGTTGTCTCAAGTAGGGAAAATCACCAACTGAATAACAACGGAATGCCTCAACTGTCAGAAAGCCAGAATGAGAGAAAAAAGAGGGAAAACCACTGACTTCTGTGCAAAAGGAGGGGCGCCGAGTCAAGTAGGGAAAATCACCTACTCAAAAACGGCGGAAGGCCTCAAAATGCCAGAAACTAGAGGGGAGAAGAGAGGAATACTCTAACTTCTGCGCAAAGGGAGGGGCGCCGAGTCAAGTAGGGAAAATCACCTACTCAAAAATGACGGAAGGCCTCAAAATGCCAGAAACTAGATGGGAGAAGAGAGGAATACTCTAACTTCTGTGCAAAGGGAGGGGCGCCGAGTTAAGTAGGGAAAGTCACCTACTCAAAAACGGCGGAAAACCTCAAAATGCCAAAAGCCAGAGGGAGAAAGGAAGAAGGGGCGAGTTTCTACTAGGCCCTGGAGGGTCTATTTATAGTTTTCTTTAAGGGGGGGAGGATTCCAAAATTCTATTAAATTCCCTGAAATTTTTTAAATTTTTCGGAATTTTTTAATCCCATGTGGGACCCACAAATTAAAAAAAAATTTTTTTTTAATTAACCGCGCCCCGCGCGCGGACGCGCCGGTTGGCGCAGGCGCCGGCGGCGGCGGCGACAGGCGGCAGCCGGCCGGCCGGCCGGCCGGTTCGGCCGCCTACGCGTTCCCGGGCTCCGATTTTGGGCCCGGACGGTCCAAATTCGACGTTTTTGGGGTCCCCGGACACGTTTTTCGACGTTCCGGACTCAATTTTGACACTTTCGGAGCTCAACGGGGCCTCTATGATCAAGTTTGAGCAAACATTTAATTTTTGGAACACAAATTTTTACGATTTTGCCAAAGTGAAAAGCCGACACATATATTTTTAGACTCATGGAACTTTGTCGTCCAAAAATAGGGGGGCAACTGATACGTCATCGGAAAATTATCTTGATCGGGCACGAATCTCGAGGAAAAACTCAAGTTGGAAACTTCAAAAATTAATTCGGAGACTATTTAAACTCCGATTTCAGCAAGCTTACAGTCGAACTGAGCGTCTCGAAAATACGAATCCAAAAACACCAAATTCGACTCAATCCGAGCCCAAACGAGTCCAAATCAAGTACCCGAAGTGCTGTTGGAAGTATCAAACAGCAATTTGAGTTACCAAACGGTCTCCGATTTTGACGAGCTTATACTCGAATCGAGCGGCTCGACGAGACGAATCCAACGAGTCCAAGATCGTAGAATTCTGATATCATTAAGACCTTCAAATGCTTGATAAACGGTTCACGATCAAGGGATTCAATATCGACCGTTCATCCGGATCACTCCTTATTTGCCCTTGATCCCTCACATATTTACGGGCTATGCCACTCCAGAAAAACTATAAATAGCCCCTCATTTCTCTTAAGAGGGGACCCAAGCCAAGAAGAGAAGAAGAGAAGAAAGAGAAGAAGAAGAGGAGAGAAGTCTAGGAGGGAATAACTCCTCCTCGACCACCGCCGGAACTCCGCCAGAACACTGCCGGAACACCACCGAAGCACCACCAGGCGCCCGAGGGACGCCGGAGCTCTGCCCAACACGGGAGCAACGTCGGAATTCTGCCCGACGCCGGAATTCTACCCGACGCCGGACTTCTTTCTAAGTGACGCCGGACTTCTTTCCAAGTGACGCCGGAATTCTGCTCGACACCCCGAGTGACGTCGGAACTCTGCTTGTCCTTGTAACTGATACTCATTGTAATCTGATCGTCCTGAATTTAAAGGACGGATCAGCCTCGTGTACTTCAAACGACACTAGTGGAACTCTTTCAACTGGGCGTGGCCCCGTGGTTTTTTCCCTTTCCAGGGTTTTCCACGTAAAAATCATGGTGTTACTATTTCGATTCTGTTTGTGTGCTGAATATACGTACAACGCTGAGACGGAAAATTAAAATCTATCGCCGCATATATTTGAGTCCGCAACAATAGTAAAGACTAAAAAATACATTGAATGGGATAAAATACCTAAATAATCATATAATAAAGAATTTTTTTTATTTTTTCGGGGGTAAGGTGGATCCGCTCATGTGTTAGAGAAAGGTAATAATTAAAAGGCTATTTTTATAATTTTCTTAAAAATATTATTATGAGTATTATAATTTTCATTGTATATACAAAATATTCAGAAATTATTTAGCTCCTTGTACAATATCATGAAGCTTTTAATTATACTACAAACACTTGGTTTAAACGAATATGAACTAGGATCAAAGTACATCATATTTAGGTGCCATAATTTTTAATAAATATTGTAGTTGAACCAGCCCGCCCAATAAAGTAAAATATATTTTCGTAGAAAAAATTTGCAAAACCTAACCTTTTTATTTTTTAAGAGGAGACCTATCCTCTGTTCGCTAGTTAATGTCGTGGTCTCTGTTGGTTGCAGTGTTGGAGTGGTGGTCTGTCTCTCCGCTCCCTTTCCCTCTCTCCAGAATCTTCTGCAAGTAGAGCCCCACATCTGCAGCAAAGGTGGAACCGTTCAAAATGATGGGAGTCTTTCTTAGAGTGTATTCCCATCCTTGACTTCTGAGTGCTTCCAGATGAGAGAACCAACTTCTCATCATCATCAATTGAGTTAATTATTCTATAAATTTAGCGCTTCTTTTAAATCCTAGGGTGCCAAATTGCCATTTGTTCTCTTCTCTTCTCTCCCCCTCTTCTTTTCCTCCTCTTCGTTCCTCTGCGTCTCCGATAGAGCACAAGGAAGTTAAAAGGAGTCATGTTCCAAAACCAGCTTTCCAGGCGTTCATCCTTCAAAGGCTCTCTCAAAGCCCTCGAAGTTGATATACAGCATGCGAACACTTTGTAATTTCTCTCTCGCCCAATTTTGTCAGTCCACTAGTTTGTTTTTTCGCTTCTTTTTTATTCATGCCTATTGGATTTTGTGAAAAAAAAATCGATTTTTCGCTTTAGTTCATGTTAAAAATCTGTTTTTTTTAACTAATTAGTTTTAGATGATGTTCATTTTAGATAATTCGGATAATGCTTTTGCAGGGCAGATGCTGTGCATAAAGCTTATGGTGGTGCATGCCTGCAGATGAAGCTTTCATATAGTCCTATGGCTCCAATCTTTCTCTTTCTATTGCAGTGGGTTAATTGTGTCCCAACTTATGTTCTTCCCAGTTATTTAGGGCTTCTCCAAATAGTTATATATAAGGTAGCTCCCCTATTTTGTCTATTGAATGTTACCATTTTCATGTATTTTCTAAATTTATAGAAAAAAACTAGATTTCTTGGCTACTATTGCTTTGTAATTGGCTTATGTTAAGTTGTGAAGCTTGATTAATTGTCGACCTAAATAGTGTCCAGTATTTAAGATTTGTTTAATTAGGAGCATTAGGTTTTTTATTATAAAAAAGGAAATCGTTATTAGGGTTTGCTTCTTAGAGATAAATTTGAAGAAATACAAATAGCGAAAGACTCTGAATTTCTTTGCAAAACGTGAAGTGGTTATCAATTGAGTGAACTTGTGTACAAATCCTTGGTTATTTGTTGAGCATTTTATTTTCTTCCGTATGTTTGCTCTTGGTGATTTGGATCAGGTAGGGATCCTATTCCCAACATCTTATTGTTTTCAATGCTAAAGTCAATTGCGCAATGAGTTTTCAGATGTTGATTGTTGTCATGATCGTTCTGCAGGTCAACACAGATGAAAAATCTACAGTATCAGCATATGAAAGGGGAGCCAGCATTAAAGAATTTTATGGTATATATTTAAAAGTTTCATCTGGTTATGAGATGGTTTAGCTTGTTTTCTTATTTTGAGTACATATCATCCTATATTTTGGACAGCTATCATTTATCCTTCTCTTAAACAACTTGAAAGTGACTTGCTGGAGAAGGAAGAGTCATATGACAGAGGCAGAGGCAAAGAGAATGTTGGAAGGAAAAGAGGAGAAGAGTGGAGGAAGATTTCAGATAAAGATTTAGAGAGAGATGATGAATGTGGTATCTGTATGGAGATTTGCACCAAAATGGTTCTACCTAGTTGCAATCATGTTATGTGCATAAACTGTTACCATGACTGGTATGTTCATTTTTAGCACTTCTGTAAGTATTTTACTAATTTTCTATCTTTTCTAATGTCATTGTGGCTTGAATTACAGGAACAAGAGGTCACAATCCTGCCCGTTTTGCAGGGGAAGCCTTAAAAGAGTTCGATCGAGGGACCTTTGGGTGCTCACCAGTACCAGTGATGTAGTTGACACAGCAACTTTGGAGGAGGAGAATGTAAGGCGCTTCTATTGCTATATAGATAGCTTGCCACTCAACATTCCAGATACACTTTTCTTGGTTTATTATGATTACATGTTATAGTCTGTAGATAAAAGGAGATTGGAATACAGACTGATCAAAGCCAACCATCTTTTTAAGATTGTGTTTGGCTAGAGCATTCCCATTTCATAATTTTAAAATTTCTCCTGAGATGCTGTGTAATAAGATTAAGAACAAAGCATTGCTTTTCTGAACAACTGTACATAGAGCTCTTATTTCTGAAATGTTTAGCATACTTTTACGCAAAGGCACACAAAGAAGAGAGTGTTTAAACTGCAAATTGCATATGGTGATTAATATTATACTTTCTTTTTAAGTTGTAGGGGAAGTCCTCAGATTTAAACCTTCTAAAGATGCCATGTAAATGTGATTTTGTTCTTATTTTTTTCTTTGTTTAGGGGATTTGAACCCTTGACAATGTCTTTGGAAGGCTGAGGGAAATGCCACATGAGCTACTTAATATTTATTGGCATCATTTTTTTGTTATTGGACTAGGAGTCTGATTAAGGCAGTTTTTTCACTGCTTTGGTTTTTAAATCGTTGTCACATTGTCATTTGGCTCCTGCTTTTTGGCTGATTTTCAAAAAGTTTATGTTGAAGAAAAGCTGCTTTTTACAACTAAATATATATTAGAATGCGGTAGCTGTAATAAAGTTATTGTTCCTATTTTTCAAAAAAAATAATTTTGATACCTATAACAACTTTAAAAAATGATATTTATCATGTTACAGCTTTATTGAGTTTCATTGAGTATACTAATGGTAAAAATAGATGCAGTCATTTCGAGCTTTCAAGTAAAGCAGGAGCAAAAGATTCATCAATCTCAGGAAAATGCAGGCTTACTGCTCACAGTGACTCTTAAGTCTATGCTTGGAGGCCATCATTGTGAGGTCTTTCTTAATAGTCCTGAATTGTGCTTGTAAGTGCGTATGGAGAAGCAAAGTAGGCGTCTCCTAAATCAAGCGAAAATTTGTATTATCCTTCCATTGGATTTTTACCATAATTTTTTATACTGATGTAATGATTTTAACTGCTTAGTTGGTCAATAGCTTAGAAGATATATTGAAGATGTTTCTACAATGATGCTAAAATAAAAGTAATTAAGCTTAAAATAACCTTAAAATAAAACAACCATTTTTAAATTTAGTGTGAATTATTAATGATGTAGGGAATAAAGAGAAATTTTAAGTAACTGCTTTATAGCATTATTTGAATCTGCTTAATCAGTGATCACTTTAGTGACCACTTTAATCTGGTTAAGGTTTTGTTTGGGATAATTTTTATATTGCTTCTTAAAGCAATTTTTTAGCTAAAAATTTTTAATTTTTGTGCAAAAAAGCTGCTTTAAGAAGCAGTAAGAAGGCCATCCCAAATGAAGCCTAAATCTGGTCCTTGAATATCAGCAAGCAACATTGCGATATGCCCCTAATGATTTTTCTAGAAAATTACCTTAAGGTTATTGTAATGATGTGTGGAACATAATTCCCTATATTTCTTTGATGCAAATTTGATTTTAAAGCATTTTCAATTGATGAAAATTTTGAATATGATTTGAATCAAGTTTAGTTTTGATTTTCAAGTTAGGTGGCTACCTAACTAAAATAGGTCTTTTTGTTTTTGGGACATTTAAGTCAATTAATGTAAATTCACAAAAATATCACATATGTGAGACTCCAACTCAAGACCTCTTGGTTGACAGTCAAAACTCGCAACCAATATGCCATGATGAGTTGCGTACTCAAATACATTTAATCCTTCATACCTATCATTACATGTTGCCATATAAAAGAAGAAAAAATAAACACTCGCAAAGCACCACTAGGTCTTGCGTTTGTGTATAGTGTTATTAACAAATGCAAAGGAAAATGTTCTCTTTTGAATTTAAGTTGTAGCATGGGAGTGATGGCCTAAGAGTTTTCCTTGATTTAGATAATCATTAAGGAGTTTTCACTGATCATTTTTTTATTTAAATTGATATGATTAAAAACGAGTTTTGATCTCAAGAAGATAATTCGTTTAGTGGATCCAAAATAGACTGGTGATAGGGCCTTTCACCAGCATATCTATTCAGTTTAGCATCTGGATGTAGGACCTAACACCAGGCATGAAGAACTATTAATTCAAAGCAATGGATGTAGGATTATATGTATTTATGTATTGTGAATGTCTTGATCTCTCTATGATTATGATATCAAGAGGTATTTCTGCATATATCTGTCATTGTAATTATTCACATGCGCATGGTATCAAAGATATTACAGTTGTGAAAACTCTACAATTGAAATCATAGTAACTATAGTGGCAATACCAACACTTAAATCCTTAATTGAGTGAACTTATAGAAGATTATTGGTGTGTTATATGCATTGATTTTCATTTTATTTTATTTAGGCCTTGTTCGGGACAGCCTTTTTACTGCTTCTCAAAATGAGTACTTCTTAGTATAAAAATTAAAATTTTTGTACTAGAAAGCTGTTTTAAGAAGCAGTAAGAAAGCCGCCCCAAATGAAACCTTAGTCTCACTAATTTGAATAAGATCTTGTTTGATTCCCAACCAATCTTGTTCTTGGATGCATCAAATTCTGCAAGTCTTTCAGTGATGAAGAGTTAACTTGCTTGTTTATAATTATATTACCTCTTATTATTCTTCTGTATTTTTTGCTACTTTGTGGTTGCCAATCTATTAGGCCTTCAATTTCTTTGCACTCTATGAGCGATGACATTTTTGTAGGCCAGCTTTTGGCACATTTCATGCCTTGAAATGATTGAACATTTCTTATTATCTTTGCGTGGGATTGTGAAGTCTAACTAATGTTCTACGAAGAAAATATTTTATATAAAAATAGGATAAATGGATGGACCTTCACGACAAAATCACCGGAGGTTTGGAAGGGTTGTGGTAGAAGATCGATCTTCGATTTCCTCAAAATTTTATAATAAAAGAAGCTTCATTGTTAGAGTTCCACAAAAAAAAAAAGACTAAAAACATATTCATGATCCCAATAAATTTCCCTTATAAAGCTTCAACATCATCATCATTGTGGAAACTTAAACGCGCATAAAATATGAAATAGGCCTCGATTGGATGAACTGTATAAAAATTCCTGATGTTTTAATGCATTTTATTTTGTTTATTTGGCCTTACTGATTGAATCAGACCGTTGACTAATTCCTAACAATTTCATGATTGATGATTATTGCTTTGGAATCTTCGTAACAATCATTTATGAAGTACCAAACACCAACCACTATTAAGAGAGCACCTCGCATCAATGTCTACATAGATGAAAGATCATGAAACAGCTATTAACTAGTTTTTTTCACCTTCCCAGCTCTTGAATCCTTACTCTTTACGTACTACATGGATATCAAACAAAGTGGAATAGTTCAACAGGACATATCTAATCTCATCTCCTAATCCTCCTTGTTCCTTAGAAATGTATCAAATGAAGGTTGACAGTATCCACCATGGAAGAACATGTCTGCAACTTTCTTGTACGTTGCTTCAGTGAGGTGAACACCATCCCAGTTGACATACTTAGAAGGATCTGAACAAGCTCTGGAGGCTTCTGCTGATCCACAAGTGTTAAAGATGTCAAAGTTATATTGACCTCCCCCTGCACCACAGCAAGCTTTGAAAGGCTCGACGAAGCCGTTTGCTTTCGGGCTCTTCATGATGGTGCCGTGAGCTCTTAGGTAGTCGGCATACAAGATAATGGCGTTCGGAAAACGGGTCCTGAGCTCTTGTAACTTGTTTTGTAGAAGAGAGTTGTGGTCAGAACTAAGCTTGTTGATGCTTGAAGAGCACCCAAAACTATCCCTATCTTCTGGAGAGCTCAGAAATAATGCCAGTGGGAGGCAACCATTTAAAGGCAATCCTTGAACTACTACAAATTTGGCTCCTCTTTTTATTATCTCCTGTTGTACCAACATGATTTATATTAAAATAAAGAGAGAATAAAACTTATCTAGCTCAATAAAATGCTTCACAATCTTAGATTAAATTCTTGCTAAGTCCTACAACAAAACAGCCCTAATAAAAAATGAAGAAGAAGAAGATAGTATAAATATTACCTGCAGGAAACTGATGACATTCCCAACAGCTTGCTGCTGTATAAACTGCGGTGACAGAGAAGAACCAAAACTGTATGCATAGTCATTGACTCCGATTTCACCGACCCAGAAGAGTGCTCCTTGCAAGGCCAATCTGCACTCCGCCGATCCGACTCTTCGACAACCTTTCTTCTCCAAGTAATCATTAAACCATTTGAGCTGAGTCCCCAGCGACTGCAGCGTGATGTCGAATGTGATATTATGCTGCACAAAAACCTCATGGTCAAGTGCAGTTGAGCCTGCTACAGCAAAGTTAACTCCATGGGAAGATGACTGAGAGCTTTGGTTTAGGTAGGGAGGAAGGAAAGGGAGAGCCAGAGTGGTGGCGAGGAAGTCGATGACCAGGCGGCCATCCGAGTATCGATTAGTTGGGTGGTGGAAGAAGGTGATGCCATATGGAGGGTTGGAGACAGAGCCAAAGGCGTAAGGGCCTGTTGTCGAGTGAGTGTTGCCAGTATCAGTGAAGGAGTCGCCGAAGGCATAGATTTTTGTGAAAGGTTGCTTGTGAGGAGGAGGAAGACGAGAGGAAAAGGTAAATGGAAGGAGGAAGATGACTAATAGTAAGGAGATGCAATTCATTACTGAATTGAGCTGTTTTGCTTTTCTGAGTTTGAATGAACTGAAACTGGAGGCAAAGCTTCCTCTCTGTATATATCACTTTATCATGTAATCACACAATCTGACTCATAAATTTATTTATATAATATTAGTGCCAAAAATTTATTAAAAATATATATTTAATAAATTAATATTACTCAGCTCATCTTGAGACCTTAAATTAAAATTAATCTATTACTTGAGAATTTTAATTATCAATTAAGAGATCTTAAATTTTAATCTTGCGTATGTGATATGTGTATAAATTTATCTTAATTCATCTAAATATTTCTAAATAATAAATTAATATTAATATAATTTGGATATGAAAATATTATGTAAATTAATATAAAAATTTAGATATTAAAATTGAATAATATGCACATAAATTGTACATATAAATGATTGATTTATTATGCATTAACTGCTGATTGCTACATGTGGGATTGGAAGTTAAATGGAGATCAGCTCACCGCCCCCGTGAGCTGCGGTGAGCTGCTTTCCACATTGCTTAGAAATTGTACTGTGAAAATAAACCGCCTTCATAATTCTCAGCAAACCTCTTGGTTTTTTTTTTTTCCATTATATTTATTTAGGTGCTTATAGCTAAAAATTATATTTTAAAATACTTTTTATTGTAAATTATACATTAAGCTAAATATTCCGAATATAATAATTATATATTAACAATAATAACATAAAGCCTCTATCCCACTAAATAGTGTCAGCTATATAAATTTTTTTATATATTTTGTCCTATCAAGATTCAGAATATAAAAAAATATTTCCGTCCAAGCTTCAAGTATTAGATGACAAAAGTGAAGAGTTGTGTTATATATTTAATAGTCAACACAAAATTTATCGAACAATCATGATGTGAATCATAACATAAATATAAAAATTATACATAATGATAATTATTCCACATGAAGTTATCCCAACTCATCCTATCACTTTGAAAATATATATATACAGCTCACCTAGACCTGTTGGTTAGGAGCTTAAGCGACCAACTAAAAGGTCTTGGGTTCGAGTCTTATATATGCGATGTATGTGTGAGTTTGTCTTAATTGGCCTAACTATATATAGATATATATATACAACTTAATTTAGTCTATTGGTTGGATGCTTTGGCTGTTAATCAAGAGGTCTTGACACTACCAAAAAAAAGAGCTACCGCAGCACATTTTTTCACTTTTACCGGCGGTTATAACCGCTACAAAATTATTTCTAGCGGTTCCAAAACCGCTGCATGTCCGCTGTTATTGTAATGCGCTGCAACAACATTCCGTAGCGGTTTAAGGACCAGCGGGGTAGATTTGCGAAGTGCTGGATATGATGTGTTTGTGAGTTTGTTTTAGGCTTCATTTGGGACGATTTTCTTACTATTTTTTAAAATAGTTTTTTAATGCAAAAATTTTAATTTTTGTGTAAAAAAATTACTCTAAAAATAGTCCCAAATGAAATCTTTAATTGACCTAAATGTCTAATACGGTGTAATAAATATGAACTGCGTAAAGAGAGCTGTATTGGTGGGTTAGCCAGATGGTGACCGGATTTCGACAATTATTGCCACCGGCCGAGGCAGTGCCTATAGTGGAAGTTGAAAGCCGACCGATATTGATTGTACGGCCATGATGGAGCTAATAAACGAGAATTTAATCGCTTTAAATTACGCTCACCGGCCATGGCGGTGATAGTGTATATTCTCCGTTGCCAATTAATTTGGCTGGAAAATTTTGGTAAGTTCATTTAAAGCCTCTCAACATAATCTGAAAAACTATTTAGATGCTTTTTGGTCGGGTACTTTAATTTTAAATTTATTTTTTTTATATTTGATTTGAAGAAAATAAATACTAAATAATAATTTTGAAGAATTTGAAATATTTAAACTTAATTAAATCGAATAATTATAAAATCTTGTATTACTTCTCTTAAGATTGTTATTTCTTAAGTCTTTCATAGAGTGGGTGTTTCACATCTTAGCATTATATAAAGATTCAGCACGAACAGATAAAAATGGTAAAACTAGAGAAATTTTTATGTGAAAAATTTGAAAATGGAGAAAACTATGAGGTCTGATCCGGTTGTAAAATTTACTATGCAAAAAGTGATACAAAAATCCTCTATTATTCACTGTTGAAGAAAATGGAGTAAAAAGATATTCAACAACATGATTTAATTTTCCTAATACATATTATAAAAATAAATGTTCACAAGAGAGTAAATGTACCCAACACTACAGCAGGGTCAGATCTGGTTAGAATTCTGGAGATGGTAGAAATTTCTGATGCTAATCTTTAGTAATGGTAATGGTTGTCGGTGACAATAGCTGATAGTCATCGGTAGCAGAGATAGCTCGAAAATGCTAAAGAGCTCTCCCTTCTTCTCTCCTCCTCTTCACCCTTCATGTGAAGAATGAGAGTCTATTTATAATTTTTTGAAAGTAGCATCCTTAGTAAATATGAAGATCCATATTAAATTTGGGATGTTCTGTCAAACGGCTCATAGTAATTCCTCATATCATAGACTTTCAACAAGCATTTAAGTTTATTAATGATGTCAGAATTAAGTGATTTTAGGCTCGTTGGTTTCGTTTCATCGAGTCGCTCAATTTGACTATAAGCATGCCATATTTAAAGGTTATCTAGTTACCCAATTAATACTTTGAAGCTTTCAAATAAGCTTCGGTCCCTTGATTTGAGCCCATTTAGATTCGGCTTAGAATGATCTTGGTGTCATTAGGCTCATATTATCGAGGTGTTCAATTTTACCGTAAGTTTGTTGTGATCGGAGTTCGGATTATCCAAAATTTAATATTAAAAGTTTCTAATTCAAATGTGTTGAGATTCATGCCGAATCAAGATGATTTTTTGTTACGTATCAAGTCTATTTTTATTTGTATTTTTATATATTTGAAATCTATTATTAAAAAATAAACATATTCTTTAAAATATTTAATTTACATACAATCAATTAATTCTTGCATTTCAGATACCGCCTTTATAAAATTTATGTATTTTAAAATATTCAATGAAACAAAACTTTAATATTGAGCATATAAAAATAAAATTAAATAAAATAAAAGCAAAATAAGTAACTATTGTGTATGAACAGCGGAGGAGTTGATAGAGAATTTTCTTTTCAATCAAGAGCTTCCCGTTCGAAGTACAAACAAATCCCTAACTTTCTAACATTTGCAATTAAATCCTAAAAAAATAACAATTTTATTTTTTTCTACATGGAATGGGGAAGAAGAGTAGAATTGCAAATTCTCCTCTTTCAATAGATTCAATTTTTGGAAGATAATTCCGAAGGCTCTTTATACTTCACACGTGTGTGGGTGAGAGAGATGACCTTACCAAACACTAATAATTCAAAAAAAAAAAAAAAAAACCGATGGGTTTTGAAAATTTACATTGCATTAAACACACAATAAGGAGCTCATGAAATAGTGATTAAATAACATTAGTGATTAAATTAGTAGCTTGAATTAAATATAAAAATATATTAATAATCATAATTGATTATTCAAAATGATATAGCATTATTACAATATTTATAAAATTAATCTTATAAGAATTCTTACTGGAATTTTATGTAGATAAAATAACAAAGCATCAACATTAACGCTCCATCAAGTCAAGAAGTTATTTTCCACATAAGCATTGATAAAAACACAATTCCATAATTATCAAAATAACTGCCTACAAACACCAAATCTATCAATACTAATAAAAAAAAGGGACATCACGAAAAACCTAATAATTGGACAAAAGCAGTCAACCTCGATATTTTTTGACTAATTAAACCCTAAAGCAAGTGCTAGATTTCCGACCGCCAACAAAAAGATAGATAGTGAAGTAGAATGCAGATCATTGATAGTAGAGTCCGATGAGTCGGTATTGTTTCTCTCGTCTGGCGGTGATGCATCAGGCCCCGTTATCACCTTAATAATCATTCTCTCCCCCCTTTCGCAATGTCCATTGACTCCGCTAATGAAATAAAAGAGTCCCGCTCTCTCAAACTTGAACTCGGTCTTACCATTATTGGAAAAGAAGATTGGATGCATCGATCGACACTTGTTGTATTCTGACTCTGTCACGACTAAGACGGAGTCTTTATTGTATTTGAAATCTGTATTATAATGAGCCGATATCAGTGAGATCAGAGAGATAATATTTTGCTATGTTAAGATGTAAAGCCCTTACTAATGGTGTCGTCAACTTTAAACCGGTTCTTAGCGGCCCATTTGTTATAGAAATCTGGATCTTTGGAAGAGGGAATGGCCCAATCTCCATCGCCACCGACGGCAAAGTCGGTGGACAAGGTGAGCAGGGAGGAAATAGAGAAGACGGAGAACAAGAGGAGGAGTTTGAAGGAGAGGAGAAGTGTGACTTCCATGGCGTAATTACTTGTTTTATTTCTTTCTCTAAGAAATGGTTGAGAGGAGAGGACTGTTGCAGAGCGAGAGAAACAGGAGACTGTGAGAATAAGAAGAAGAGGGATTAGCGTTGGCGGTTAAGAAGATGAGATCGTGGGGCTGATGTGGCTTGCGGTGGAATTTGAATTGGTAATAGCCGTTGGAGATCGAAGCGGGAGGCAAGAAGAGAATCCGGGATGGAAAAGGTTAGATTTTTTTTTTAATATCCCTTAATAAAAAAACCTTTTTATAGCTTTTATTTTATATTTTGGTATGTTTAAATTGTTTCGAATAATTGATTTTTTTTTTTTAATTTGAAAAAAAAATTCATGTCGTTTAAAATGAATTTAATGAATGGAATTTTGTAGCTTTACCATTAACTAATGATAAATAGAGATAACTTCTAAGGCTGCATTGCAATGGAATGCAACCCCTGTTCTTATCATTTTTAAATTGGATTTAATTCGATTTTTTTAAAATTAATATAAAATATAACTAAATTTTTTAATTACATTCGATTTAGGGTCTATTTTTCATTTCAGTTGAAGAACAAAAAAACAATAGCTTGGATTTGGCGAATTAGACCATTTAACAATAGTATAAACCGCTCCTAATAATATGAATTTTTAGTAATATTTGTTTATCATATATTAAATATAATTCAAAATATTGCCGCCCAAATATCAACTGAGTTTGATCATTCAAGATTTAATTTTACAACATTCTCCATTAATTTACAAAGATACATTGATTCAAGCCAATATTAGATACAAAATTCATGGAAGTCTGCAACTCTCTCTCTCTCTAAAATTTTGAAAATTTGTAATGAATGTGATAGATAATTCAAGTCTAGTAAAATTAAATAGAAACTGAATAATCATTCAGAACAAAATTCTAACACACTTTTCTCTTTCTAAATAACAAATTAATTCCCTAAACATGTAAAAAGTTTTGAGCCATAGGCTGAAATTAAATGTTCATTTTGTACAATTTTCTTATTAATTTCTAAATCAGCTTTTTATTACAAAAATTTCTTGAATAAAAAATTTTTATACTAAAAAATTACTTTAGAAAATAATAAAAAAACTGTTCCAAACAAAACTTAAATCTACACACAAAAAAAAAAGTTAACCCTTTATTGGTCCATCACAACGTACATGAACTTTTGTAGCTTTTTTCAAAGAATAAATGATTTCTCATCAACAAATACACACATAACTATTGCAACTACTATAAAAGCAAACAAAATAGAAAAAGTCGAAGAATTTAGGCCTCGTTTGATGAGACTTTTTTTTTGCCTTCTCTATTTGAAAAGGTAAATTTTTTTTTTTGATGTTGTTTGTTTGTGAGGTAAATTTTTTTTTTTGATGTTGTTTGTTTGTGACACTTTTGTAGAAATACTTTTTAAGGAACCGTATTTTTATATTGTTTTCAAAAGCCTTAAAATATTTACTTCTCCGTTACAAAATTACATTATCTTAAACAACAATTTTCAAACTGCCTTTTTAGAAAAGGTAGAGGATAACCAAAAGAAGCCTTAATTATCATAAAACACACTCAATTGCAGCTCATGCACATGCAAGCAATTTGGTATATGCTTTTCTCTATGCGTCAAAAGCCCAAGTCGTATGTGCAAAAACCATCAATAAAGCTATAATAACACTTGCGAAATCAGCTCTCGCAGCATCAACAAACAAAGCGAATAACACGTGCATCCATATGAACCTTATGTCCAGTTAAACATGTAAATTATCATACATACATTCCATATTTTTTTTAATTATTATTGTCTGAAAAATATGCCGTGTACCGTATAAGCCAAACTAATAGGCATTCTCTGCAGGCTGGTGGTAGGTTCTGCGTCGCAGTTGGGACTCAGATGTGGGCTGCTGTAAGAAAATCCTGGTTGGATCATTGGGATCCACATACCTACATTTGTAAATGAAGAAAAAAAGATGAGAATCTAACTGGTATGAATCTAATTCTAACATCTTATTGCAACAACTTGGTAGAAAACTTTAAAAGATAAAAGCGAACAAATAGGATCCAATTCTAACATCCTAGAACAATAACTTAGTAGAATACTCAAAAGATAAGAAATAAACTAGAATGAATCCAACTTTAGCATCCTTTAACAAAAACTTGGTAGCAATGCTGTAAAAAAAGCTTCTTGTTTGGGAACTCGTGTTCAATTCCTTCATTAACTAAGAGACATATATAGAATAAAGATTTTTAGTTCATTTTCTTAACAAGACAAACACAAATAGAGCCTTGTCTCATCCCTTTCGGCTCATTATTCTCTCTCTCTATCTCTATATACATATACACATATACAAACACACACACACACATATATATATATATATATAGAGAGAGAGAGAGAGAGAGAGAAGATGATCAAAATGATCCATTGGCTCTTTATGGAAAGCCAAAATAGTCCCAACTATATTAAAAAATCATTTTGGTCCTTCAAATCTTAAATATGAATCAAAATAATCATTTTTCTTTAAAAAGTTAAAGGACTAAAATGATCATTTAATATAGTTAGGGGTTATTTTAATCTTTCATAAAAAGTCGAGGGAATTTTGGTCATTCTCTCTCTCTCTCTCTCTCTCTCTCTCTTTATATATATATATTGTTGGGTCTAAATATGTTATTGTGGAGGACACCCGACTTTACTAACGAGCAACCTCAAAAGATAGGAACCTACAAACTTAGAGCGAATATGGAAAAGAAAGGAGGTGATTTAGATAATCTAGGAAAAGACTAAGAAAAACTCAAGAAAGCTTCAGGAGATCCATAATATCCCAAGAAGATCAATAATATGCCTTTTTAAAATTTGAGGGCTACAATGAAAGTTATATATAAAAAGGTCAAAAAGTACATCACTAATTGTAGCCCATTGTAGACCATGCATGACTCGTGTCATGACCAAATGGGCACCCATGTGGCTCTTTGTTTCTAGCCCGATCCCAATTTCAAGGAGAGTCCCCTTAGTTGAGTCTTTACAAATAAGTTGGTATGGCAAGTCTCCTGGGCAGGCTGGCAAGTCGATATGCAAGTCTTTTGGGTGTGCTAGCGAGTCTCTAGGTGCAGTTATAAGGCTACTAAAAGCAAGAGGTGAGCTCCTTCAGGCCATGATAATCACGAACTAAAAGCTAGCCAAGTCTAGAGAATTGGGCCCTTGACCTCCTGAGATGCTCCTTCCTCGAGTATTATGGTGACTTGTTGATTTGAGCAAAGGCAGTAGCTTCGGGGAGCTGTCCCCTGTTGAAGAGCAAAACTCTTTAGAGCCTGAATGAATCTGTAAGAGTTTCTTGCAGCTCATATTGGGGATTATTCTTTGACTTATCGAAACCTGGATTGCCTTCTTATATTACATGGATCATGTCGTTCGTGTTAGATAGTTTAATTCTATTTTTTTCTTACTCATAGTCAAGAAGTTACCCTGCTCTCAGTTCAGCAAGTAAAGATCCTTCACTTTCATTCCTTAGCAATTAGCCTGCCTACGCAAGTTACCCGAGAACTCGCACACAAAGGGAGACAGTTCCTGGAGTGTTATTTTTACATATGTACATTACCCTAATTTCATACTTATTTCAATAACGAACTCGCAATTTAGGGAGTTTAAGAATGCAAGTATTCAAAAAGGGAAAAAATGATTTCAATAATTTCTAGCATTGTGAGCATCCTTTCGAAAATTATGCGTCTTTTTGCATAGCAGGCCAAAAATATTTTTACCTCAAAATTCGATACGTGTCCGCACTCCTAGGCAACTTCCACACTCACATAAGTGTGCTTCCTTGTGCACAATCTTTTTCTTGTCTTCTCTAACACACTGCAGATTAAGAGAGGTGGATGACCTCATGAATAACTCACCTCCAATTAT
The DNA here is from genome assembly GCA_019925795.1 of Dendrobium chrysotoxum. NCBI lineage: Eukaryota > Viridiplantae > Streptophyta > Magnoliopsida > Asparagales > Orchidaceae > Dendrobium > Dendrobium chrysotoxum. Next base: position 67,872,291 of record CM034305.1, on the reverse strand, counting down.
TAGGTATTATGCTGGCTTTATTTTAAATCGCCTTAGATCCACAACCTAGGCGCTTACTTTTCCTATACTAGTTTTGCTCTATGGGAATTTGTGTCATTCTGAAGTATGCAAATTTACTAATCTTTGCTTTTACTTAGAATAGATATTTTAACAAAATTTCATCACATGCGTCATATTCACCATTTAGTTGATTTACTATCAACTGTGAGTCTGAATAAGCCACTAATTGTGTGGAACCTATTTTTGCAACAAACTTCAATCTAATGAGTAAGGCTTCATACTCAACTTGATTGTTGGTGATCAGGGCGACATCTGCTACTGATGCCCATAAAGTGGTGGTCCAGTTAACTTCACTTGTCCTTGGCCTTTTGGAGGTGGTTGCTACAGAGGACTTGGCTCATTCTCCACCTAGGATGGTGAGTGCAACTCTTGCAATGTGAATTAAGCAAGAAGAAAAGGGTTTGTTCCCATAGCTCTCCATGGGAACCTTCCATGAGAGCCAACTAGGGTCGATGAGTTTTCTTTCAATTTTTTTGACTTTGATGAAGTCCTCAACAAGTCCATGAAGGTGTCGGCACTTCTCAATATCACAACAATGATCTTAATTGAAGACACGTTATATTTAGGCATCCCTCTTATGCACATTTGTCTTCATATGCAGAGGATGCTTGAAGAATTATTTATTTTGGATGGCTTCTATGAGCTTAGTCATTGATATATAGCAAAGTGATTGCGGGATAGTTAGAGGAATGATGCCTACCTTCTGCGTGAAGAGGGTAAGTGGAGCGTGGTGGTTCTTCCATTCTTTGCACTAAGGACCTAACTATCCTGAGTGGTGTCGCCTGAAGGAATGCCCTCTGGTGGTATGGACAATGCTGATTAAGCGTTATGGGTGGTCTTATGTCAATCGTACAAATCCTTGGGAAACTTCACTCATGCTCCTAGCCATACTGTCAGTCATTCCTAGTAGCAAGCCCTCTGGGGCAGTGGACAAGGAGGATTCAACAACTCAATTGTACTCCTCAGTGTTGACATAGTAATTGGCGAGTTCAAGCAACTCAACCAACATCTTCGGCTACTACAATCCCAATGCATAATGGAATGGGCCTTCTCGCAATCTTTGGGTTAGAGCAGTTAGAGCAACAGTTGGCTCTAGTTCATTTACTTCAAGCATCTCCCTTTGCAATCTCATAATGAAGCTGCGAGGCAACTCGCCCGGTTCCTAGCACATCTTGAGAAGGGCTTGCGAGTTCTTTTTAAGCTTATGGACACTCACAAATTATCTAACGAATATTCTTTTAAAATTTGCAAATAAAGTAATAACTCCTATAAGCAGGCATATGAACCATCAGAGTGGTGGCTCTTTGAAGGTAGTGAAGAATGTCGATATTTCAGAGCATCATTGATGTTAAGCAGTGACTTCATGGATTCAAAGTCAGCAACGTGATCAGCAGGGTCGGTTCTTCCCTATAAAACTCTAGGTAAAGCAGCTTGAACTTCAAAGGCAACCTCACCTCTGCTATCACCTTGGAGAAAGTGGGCAGGTTTCGCTCTCCTCACTCGTCATGGAGGAGGGTTATACTCTTTGTTGTTGGTGGCAATGCGAGTGGGATCCATGTTGGGCATCAAGGTGAGTGTCCGGATCTTTTTTTTTTTCTTCTTTCTTTTGGATTTTTATTTCATTTCGATTTTCTTTCGATTCCCTTCCATCATTCCTGAAGTCCCATAGGTTTGTTGATCTGGTATCCTACGACGAACAACCGAGTTAAAAGAGTCTTCTGGTGTACTTTCTCTTGGAGCATTCTTGATAATCCTCCTAAGGCATCCAAGATTATCTTTGTGGGTCTTTCCTCCATTTCCATGAAATCATGACGAGTAGCGTAGTTGGGAGCATCCATATTCACAGATGGTTCTACATTTTTATTGTTCTTCGAGATGTGTTTATCTTCTAATCACTGGCATTAATTTATGCTCACCTTACTTTTTAGGATGTTGGATCCAAATATATTTTTGGATGACACCCGACCTTACAAACAAACAATTTCAAGAGAACTTAAGAATGAATATGGAAAAAAATGGAGGATTTAAAGAATTTAGGAAAAACCCCAAAAAATCTCAAGAATACTCTAGAAGATCAATAATACTTTAAAAAGATTCAGAATGCCTCTCTTCATCCTTTTATTTATGGGAATTTGAGAGCTACAGAAAAAGCTATATAAAAAGGGTAAAAAAAGTACATCACTAATTGTAGCCCACTGCATACCATACATGACATGTGTGATGACTTGATAGTCACCCATGTGGCTCTTCATTTATAGCCTGATACTCAATTTCAAGGCAACTCGGAGCTGGCCGAGTCGAGATGATTAGGGCGATGGTCCTTTCTTGCAACTACGTTCAGGTATTTGAGATGGCTTACTGATCTGAGTAAAGGCAAGTAACCTCAGAGAGTTGTCCCCTGTTGAAGAGGAAAACTCTACCTAAATGGATATGTACACGTTCCTTGTGGCTCCTGTTGGGGACTACCATTTGACTTATCAAACCTTGGCTAGTCACATCCTTAGGTTGTCAAGTGCTTGTGGAGGCAAGGTGACTGTTCTGGCTAAGCTCTTGATACTAGAACCTATTCAAATTCCTCTCTTCGAACCTATTAGGTACATGTGAAAGTCTGACATAGACATGTACGAGTATACATATATATAATGTTTTTTTTAATTTATTAAATGGTTCGTATATAAGTAAATGATTCATTAGTTTTTCACTCGAAATCAAATGACTTGAATAGGAACATGATGTTCATGAATAATTTCAAACAATTTGATCTCAAATAAACAAAAATATGAATGTGAACATGACCATGCCAGCATGACTCGTTCACACCCCTGCATAGTATACTCAAAAGATAAGAATCAAACCACTATGAATCCAACTCTAACATCTTATTATAATAAAATTTGGTAGAATATTTAAAAGATAATAATCAAACTAATAGTGAATCCAATTCTAGCATCCTAGAACAAGTAGTATAATACTTTAAAAGGTAAGAAGCAAACTAGCATAAATCCAATTCTAATATCCTACAGCAAGAACCTTGGTACAATACTCAAAAGATAAGAAGAAAACAAGTATGAATTCAATACTAACATCCTTGAACAAGAACATGCTATAATATTCAAAAGATAAGGATCAAACTAATATGAATTCAGTCTTAAATTACTTTAATAAAAACTTTGTAGAATACTCACGCAGAACGCATCATCTCATCCACTGGAGTCTGGACAGCTTGCAACGGGTCGACACGAGGCACGGCCTCGGCAGGAGCAGTATAGTGCTGATTATATTGTCTTACAGATTGTATCAGGTTCAAGAAAAGAGGGACAAAAGTTCCACAGCCACCTTCCTTGAACAAGATCTTGAAGGAATGGGTGGAGTAGAGGGCCCTATGCTGTTCTTCTGGTATAACCTATGATTTGAAACATTAAAAAAATAAACGTACAATTCAAATAAAATTGAAAGTAACAGCGATGTAAATAGAAAGGTTGGTTTATAACACACAGGTTCCACTTTTCCAGAAATGTTGTTGCAGTGGAAAATTGGCTGGTTGAACTTATCTTCATGAATATGTAACTGCACGAGAAAAACTAGTCTTTTATCAGTAAAGAAGAAAAAAAGAAGTGCACATTAGACAAAAAAGGGAGCAAAAGCTAAGCCAGATGTGGTATTCGTTGAAATAAAGTTTTTATATGATATTTATAATGTATGAATGGAACATCATAGAAGCCACATGAAAAAAAATTTGGTCAAGATGAGCATTATAACTATCAATTGTTAAGAGATAAGTGTAAGACTAGTTTTGATTGATTATTGTGTATTATACTCATCTCAATATAAATATTATAATTATAAAACTCATCCTGATCAAATTTCGATCATAATATTCTACCCAAATTTTCTCCACACCACAGTGGAATGGAATATGCTTGGCCATTACTAGCAAAATCAGAAAAAGATCAATAATAAGCTGCAAAAATAACTTGATGCTCGCAATACACAAGCGACAAAATATGTTGGCCCGCAAAGAGATTTATTTGTGTCAATTAGGAATATAAAAATGATACAAAATCGTAAATTTATATTAATTCATCAATTTGGCAACTATTAAAATGTTAAGACAATTTTAGACATGTCTAAAGAAGTTTTTTAATCAATAATAAGCATTAGGAAGGTTTAAACTATAATTTTCAAGGTTGCGAAAATCAGACCAGACATTAAACCAGAAGAATAAAAAGGTTCAAAGTTCAATGACTCAATCGAAGTTAAACCGGATGACGTAATAAATATTAAAATTATTTAAATAAGATCTAAATGATATAATAATTATATAATCATATAGTTTTGTGTGACTAAAAAATAAATATATTTCATGCATAATATTTTTTATAATTTTAAATTTAAATATCATCAATTTTTAAATTTGATTTTAATCTAAATTTAATTTACATATAAGTATATAGTTTAATATAAATTATTACTAATTTATGTTATATATTTAGATATAATTTGTATATATAAATTATAAAACAAATTCACATTATAAAATTATATATATATATATATATATATATATGTATGTATGTATGTTAAAATCATTCATGCGTATAATTAAATATATAAAACTAATTATTTATAATATATATTAAATATAAAAAAATTAAATATTATCAACTAAAAAAAATAGTATTCATATTATTAAATTAATTAAAAATTATTTAAATATAATGGTATGTGTTGCAAACATAAAATCTTTCAACATAGTTGATTAGTCCCACATCACTTGAGAAGTTTCACTTTGGATAGTATATATAGCTTTTTATTTTTGCACATGGTAGGAACTCACATGGAATTGTGGAGTTATGTGAAAATGTTTGAATTGTGCCTTTTGGTTGATTATAATTATATATACTTAATACTCATTTAAAAGTTATAATATATTTAATTTATATTAATTTATTAAGGTTAATATTATATTTAATTTTAAATTTATTAAATTAATTTATTTAATTATTTAAATAAAAAACACTTGAACTGATCTATTTTAAAAAATCAAAACCGGTTCAACAGTTCACCGATTGAAACGACACTTCTTGCGGGTTCAATCCGGTCTAATGCCAATCCGGTTTTTATGATAAATCAGATTGGTCATCTGACCGATTCATAGTTGAACCAGTCAAACAGACCAGTCTGATCCGATTTTTAAAACTATGATAATTTTAATGGTGAATATGAATGCAAAACACAATTGCAAATCATGAGAATCTTTTATTTGACATTTCACACATTTACAACAACACTATGGGCAGGTCTGCTCCAGAATAAATCTGTCAAAGATAGAATCTAGCAAGTGATAACGCTCATCACATAACAATCCTAATCACTACATTAAAATATGTGGTGAAAAAGCACTGTAGTCTTGTCTGCAGAAAATGTGAAAGCCCCTGAAACAAAAAATTTGGGTCATGATAGGTTTTATAAATGCTGGATTTACAATGAGATGAATGCAATATATGACTAATCAATTCAAATTTATATTACACTCATCTCAAAACAAATTTAATTGCCATGAAAGCTATCCTGGCCTATTTTTTTCCAATAACTCATTTGGTCGCAGTAGAGCTTTTTCCTTCAGTTGACAACAACTGATAAATGAGTGAAACGCTAGTCGAACAGATCATTTAACTGTTCCTCGCTCAAGTAATCTGGATCAATTATGAAATCTCATTCTCCATTCATTCTTATTGACTGTTGCCTGAGATGTCAAAGTTATTTTAAGTAATTTTTTTGCACAGCTCATATTTCCACCTTTCCTTTTTCAAAGTATAGTAAAGTGAATGAAAGATTTTTATTTTTTTATATTTCAGTCGATAAATAATTCTCATTGTAAGATGTCAGGTTTTGAATGCATGCTAATGTATGATTGTGCTTGCAAATGCATAGTTTGATTATAATAAACATATACAAAAAAGTGTGCTATTTAAACATGACTATTATATAATAAAAATGTACAAAAGAGAAATATAATGAAGGTAAAGGTAAGGCATTCATACCAAGGGCATATCAAAAGCTACGAAGTTCCCGACAGGCTTTTTTGCTACAAAAACAATACGTACATTTGATAAGTAGATGATACCCTTTGCTTTGACATGACCACTACCAGATCTGCAAAACAGGTTATTGGTCTAACACATTAAACGAGTAACCAGTTATTAACCTCGCCAAATAGCAAATACGAGGCCTCTAAAAATATTAAATTGAAAGGCTAGAAGAACCACCTTTCGTTTTTCTATTCTACAGATCACATACAAGAGCACAATAAAAAACAACTAAGGCCCAGCACACTCAATAATTTGTTGACCTTCCATACACAATCATTTAGAATAGAAATTCTGGAGAAAAACTGAAAAAGGTATGCATCTTAACAGATACAAAACTAACCCTGTCAAGTACAAGAATTAATAACTGATAATTGCAGCTTTCTCGAAGCTATTAAAGTACTTCAAGCAAATAATAGACATCAATATTTGAGCCTTTGAGCACCTTCAGACAGTTTACAGAGAAGCACAAAAAAACTCAGGGAAAATGAAGGAAGAAAATATTCTCCAACACCAATTAAGATGTATCAAATATCATCATCATTGACCTCAGTGAACTATACAACAATATTAACCCTTTATCCCACTAAGTGGGGTCGGCTACATTAATCATTTTTCTCCATTGCATCCTATAAAAAGTCAAATTCTCATTTAAATTTAATAAAAAAAAGGTCATTTCTAGTGTTTTCCAGCCAAGTCTTTTTGAGTCTATCTCTATTTTCTTAACATAGGCCAAATCCAATACATCTACTCTCCTAACCGGGTCATCAAAAGTCCGACGTTTTGTGTCAAAACCATCTAAGGTAACTGTCTCTAATCTTATCTATCACTGAAGCTCCTCCAACTTTTCACATATATACTCATTTAATACTATCGTTGCTAGGTCTCAAGCCCTGGATGAGAAAAATGGAGGGTTGGGTTAGGTAGTCAAAAGTCAACATAAAATTTAAAAAATAATCATGACATGAACTCAACGATATATGAATCCCAATATTTTAAAAAACATTAAACTGCTATTAAGAAGCCAGTTGGTATTTCGCTGAAACAAATCTCAACCCTTGATTAACAACAAAGAGGTCACCGTTCTCCCACTTTTCTATTGCCTGGCGTATACCCTGTCATAAGTCTCAATGCATCTACCAAATTAATTTCACAAGGAAGTCAATTCGCACCCTATGAACAGTTGCAACTAAAATATGGCCCTTCTCAAAAACTCCAACAGGAAGCAGCAAATAAAAGCTTAGAGATGAAAGCAATTGCCCAAGACACCAAACTTTCCTATTTTCCTGCTTTTGCTATAATCATTTCCTTTTTTTGTTGTTTAAATTTCTAAAGATATCGATCACTTAGAGAGGAAGAAAGAGATAGAGAGAAGAAGGTCATTTGTGCCGTCTCCAGCTTTAAATTGAGGGGAGAAAGATTTTGTCTGCAGAGTTATCGTATTGCAGTTGGAGATGGATAGCTCTGTGGCTTTATTCAACAATCCAAAGGTTTTGTCTCCCACTTATAGATAATTGCAGCTTGCATATTTTCTTCTGAACCATGTTATCAAAGATTCATGTTTGAAATTGTATTAGCAATAGAAGCTTTGTTTCTGTAAATTGGATAACTTAGAATATTGTGCTCTAATTAATTTGTTTGATTAATCTTTGTGAAAACTTTGAGTTGGAAGATTGTTTTCACTGGTAAAATGCGGAGCATTTCAACTATGTTGCCAGATAACTTTTCAAGAAGCCGCGGCTCATCCTCTAAACTGTGGCAGTTGAAGTCCTGATGCAACTCAATAACTACAGTGGGAAGTGACATCCTCAAACTTGGGTCTACTTATCTTGCAAGCATAGCACTCAAATGATTAACAAGGTTGAAATTTTAAACAATTTCAAAAATCTCAAAAACCACGTTCCCAAATGGATTCTTCCTTGAGGCATCGGTTAATGACGCATGAATTTGATATCAACGACGCCTCCATCAAGCACCATTAACAATCTCAAGAGATTGTATCTTCATTCACATTTGTGAGTTTTGGTGTACAATAATGTCCATTATAATTTTTTTATTCTTAATAGCTCTATTATATTTATGGGATAAACCCGAGTATATGATCCTTTGCATTTTAATTTCATGACTTGAAATAATTATGTATTTAAGAAGCAAGGATCAGTTTCAACAACATCGAAAGTTTCCGCCCCAATGGATTCTTCCTAAAGTTTGGAATAGAAGATGCCTCCTTTCTATGTCAACTAGGCCTCTTGGCAGCTACCTTTGTTGATCCAAATTAAAGACATTTTAAGAGAGAGTGAATCATACATGCATGTGATTTTTTTCAAAAGAAAATCTCTCCAAGCTCAAGAACAAACAAATGTCACTCAAACACAACGCAGAAGCTTCAATAAATCATCTCCAACTCATTACTCAATTACAAGGTATGTCTCAATCTGCAAGCCGATGGGATGTACACATTAATATCCTAGGAGTGATTATGGGTGGAAAGATTGGGATTAGACCACCAGATCAAAATGCCTCAAAACTTGGATAATGATCAACTTTAAAGAGAGATTTTTTATTCATTACTTAGATCCAAGAATAAAGGGGCCACTGATCTGGAGGGTAAGGCTCTGTCATGGTATCAATGGAGAGACCAGAGAAAGCCCATCAGAAACTGGAGGGAATTCAAGAACCGCCCGATCGGGAAGGAGATTTCTATGAGCAGTTCTTTGCTCTAACACAGGAGGGGACAGTAGCCGACTACCGAGAGCGATTTGAGCACCTAGCCAGCAGGGTGGAGAGATTATCAAAAACAGTATTGGAATGGAACTTCATGAAAGGACTGAAGACAGAAATCCGAGCAACAGTAAAAGTTCTAATGCCTCGCGACTTGGGGGAAGCCATGAAATTGGCCCAGCTGATCGAAAATCAAAAAAATCTGGAAAAAAGAGCCAGAAGCAATAGTGCCAGGGGGACATACAGGATGACCACCACCTTCTTAGCCCCTAAGGGGCCAACACCAAGGAGCTTAAAAGAAGTACCCAAGGAGAGAGCTGGAGGAGGAGGAAGTGGGGAAAATTTCAAAAGGCTAACAAAGAAGGAGAAGCAGGAGAAGAGGGCAAAGGGGTTATGTTTCCGGTGTGATGAGAAGTATGCTCCAGGGCACAGGTGTAGGGATTGAACTCTTCAGGTTCTCACCGTCTGTGATGATGAGGAAACTGAGGAGGGAGGTGAGAGAGAGATGGATGACAAGTTGCATCTGGATGTGGCAGAGGTCTCCCTGAATTCAGTAGTAGGATTCACTTCGAATCATACGATGAAGGTAAAAGGGGAAATAGCAGGCATGGAGGTGGTAGTATTGATTGATAGTGGGGCTACCCATAATTTCATTTCCACTCAGGTTGTCAACCAACTAGGAGTGAAATTGGTGGACACCGGTGATTATGGGGTGATGATGGGTACAGGAAAGGTGGAGAAAGGCCAGGGAATTTGTAGAGGTGTGGTGTTGACCATCCAAGGGATTCAGGTAAGGAGGATTTTCTCTCATTAGAATTGGGAAGTACTGATGTCATCCTGGGGATGAAGTGGCTACAAACCCTTGGGGACACCAAGATCAATTGGGGCACCCTCACGATGGAGATGATGATAGATGGAAGAAAGGTGAGGATTAGGGGGGATGCAGGGTTATCTAAATCCATGGTGTCTCTCAAAACTATGGTAAGGACTATCAAGGAGGTGGGTGAAGGTTATCTGGTGGGGCTACACAGGCTAGAGGTGATCAAATTGGAGGAGGGAAGGAATGTTTCTCTTTCAGTGCAACCCTTGATTCAGCAATCCGATAAGGTTTTTCAGCCACCTCCACGGGAACACGAGTATATTTTCACCTTGAGGACAAGGTGATTCTTTGGGAGGGCGGTATTATTAGATCTGTTCCATGGAGCCAGCACCGCCCACTTAAGAGTGGGGCCCACTATGACGGCAAAAGAAGGAGAGAGAGGGGGGCAAACCAATAAGGAAAGAGGATTTGATTAATTAAAAAAAGATTTGATATCTTTTGTATTAATCAAATAATATCTTATATTAGGAAAGTGGATTTGATTAATTAAATAAATTTGATATCTTTTGTATTAATCAAATAATATCTTATATTAGGAAAGTTATAAGGAGGTTCGTAAGGAGGTGGAAAAGGGCTATTTAAAGGGGATGAGGGGGATAGAGCTAGGCATGCTTAGATTTGTGATCTCTTGCAATCTCTTGGGAGTTGTGGGCTCTAGACCTAGGGTCTAGAGATTGGGAGAGAACGATCCTCCTCTCGAATAGAGGATCAATTGTATCTTTTCTTATGTTTGCTTTGCTTTGAGTTATTTAATAAAAGTTTACTGTTTTTGTGTTGTTCCAATATTGTTCTTGTGTATTTTTACTATTTTTACCAATTTTTTGTTAGGTTTGCTTACGAACTCAAGTAGATCCGATAGGATTACTTGCGAACTCAAGTATTTCCTATCATATTATTAGTCCTAATCATCCAACCTATGATGCACAGACACGGACACGTCGACACGGACACGTGAATTATTAAAAATATAGGCACGAGTTGGACACAATATTATAATGTTTATATTTTAAAAATAGTGTATAAAAATTGAATAAGTATAATATTAAAAATAATTTAAAAATAATAAATTATTTAACTAGAATTTATACTTAAAATGATTAATATTAGGATGTTGAGAGTTGAGCGTCGATGTCGTGTATCAGGAATCGAGAGAGGAGACGACAATATTGTTGAGGTCGGGCATCGATATTATGCAGAAACTAGTAAGCATCGAGCGTCGATGTCAAGAAGGTGTCTGTCGTAATGTTGAGAGGGTGTTGGTTGTCCATGTTAAGAAGACGTCAGACAAAAAATGAACTGCTAAGTTGTGGGTGTAGAAATTGTTGACAACGAGCATCAATGTCAAGACAATGTCAAATTTTTATGTTGAGATGGTTTTGAAATGTCGATGTGTAATGACATCAGATATCGATGTTGAGATGACATTGTGCATTATTGTGAAACCAAAGTCGCGACTCACCAAAGAGATGAAAATGAGAATATTCGATGAATGGGGTATTGAGTGCGAGCGATTGATTTGGTGTTTTGGATAAGAAATAAGATATTTAGTTTTTATAAATAAATAAAAATTTTAAATATAAAAAAAATATTTAAAAAAATTCATAAAGTATTTAAAACATGGGTGTCGGACACACGTGTCCAATTTATATTTAATATATTTTTAATCAGACGCATTTTCGGCGTGTCCGACACATATCGATGAACAACTACAATTTCATATCACTTTAAAATGCATGAAAGCCCCTCCAATCAAATTAGAAGAATCAAACATCAATATAGAAACGTCAACCACAATTCAATAACCAACTTAAATCAAAACTTACACCAATCATGAAGCTTTCCAATGGTCTATTTTCAATCTATGATAAATAGATTTCACAGCGAAAAGTTCATCCTTATCTCACACCTATGGGAAAAATGTTTTGACAACAATCTTAAAGTCATGTTCCTTCTCTCAAGTAGGGGTGTCAATTTCGAGTCACGGGTCGGGTTCGGGTCGAACCCGAAACTGACCCAGCACTATTCGGGTCAACCCGAACCCGACCCGTTTTTGCAAACGGGTCGATTTTCTGGACCCAAACCCGACCCGCTTCGGGTCCGGGTCAACCCGACCCGACCCGAATGACCCGGCGCCAACAAAAAATGCTAGTTTTCGAGTCCAAAAACGGGTCAATCTCCACTTTTCAGGTCAAAACCAGTCAGAAACAGGTCAATCTCAGGTTACCGGGTCAAAATGTGTTTTTGGGTAAAAAACGGGTCAATTTCGAGTCAATTTCAGGTCAACGGGTCAACCCGAACCCGACCTGATTTTTGAAACGGGTCGAATTGTTGAACCCGAACCCGACCCGTTTCGGGTTCGGATCAACCCAAACCCGAAATTTTTGGGTTGGGTTCGGGTCAGATTCGGGTCGGATCCAATATTGACACCCTTACTCTCAAGCCTCTAATCAATGGAAGAACCAAAATACCTCTCAATAAGGGACATTTTGTTTAACATGAATCTCGAAAATGACGTTTCTCCTCAATCCTTCATTCATATAGCCGAAAGTGCTAAGCTTCTTGCCACCCTAACCTCTATAAATATCCCACTCTAGAGAAAGAAAAAGTAATTTCAAACTTTTAAAACCATTTCGATTCTTTAAGATCTCTTGGGGAATACTTTGTTGTGTCATTCTTTCCCAAGCCTTCAATTCCTCTTACTGACTTGAGCATCATAATATCTTCCTGATGAACGTATTCCTCAAAGCAGTAGCAGACTTACCTTTTGTTGTATATGTGTAGGAAGCGAGTAACCGCTTTGAACTAAATATCCTAAAGATCTTTATCAATTTTAAACTATTTCTAACATGCGACAATTTGATGCTATATGTGGAAAGGTTTTCCACTCTCGCTAACTCATTGCATTCTTTGGTCATATAAAGCCAAGGGGCTTGACACTCCTTGTATGTTGTTTCAATCTCATCGATAATCAATCAAAACATACATGTAAATTAGTGAGTATGTTCTCCACCTCCAAAAAGAAGTAATTTAGCAAATCAAAGGATGTTAACAAAAAAAGCACACTTCCACCTCTGACTAAGCAGAGGGAGATAGCAATAAAAGAGATTTTCACCCCCCCTCTTAAGGATTGCATGAGGCAAATGGAGAGGTGCAAATCAAGATCATATGCAAGCTACATGAATCCACTCAAGCAGGATTATTGCAGTCAATGCTCCTACTCTTACCAACCATCTCCCCGTCAACTAAGAGCATAATGAAGAGTATCATTTTAATAATACCCATATCGTAGCGTCTCACTGTCATACCAAGGTATCATCACCCACTAAAATCGCAAGATGTCAACCTATTAGACACTGCAAATTCAACAATACCGCCTCCATCTAACTCAATAATCTCAACCCTTTTGCTGATGCTAAGAAAGAAAAGAACATTCCTCAACCTATAAGTAAAGGTTTTCAGCATGACTCTCCACGGGACAAACTATAATGTGCATGCGAGAAGAGTTCCCTAAAGCATAAAGGAATCAACCTCTTCTCAAGAGACTTTAGGAAGATTGCATTAGTCCCAACTGTCATGCCAGGCCACCAAATCCCTTGAGAATTCAAGATGCCAGCCATAAAAACTTATGATGGGACCACAGATCCCCTGAGCACATGAACCATTATCGGACGACCAAGCATATCCAACAAGTTGCAGACTCGTACATTTGATCCTTGACACAATCAAGAGCAAGATTGAACATAGTTTTATTCAATTCATTATTAGACAATCAACATATTTACAAAAATTGACTAGGCTTTTCATCGACCAATTTAGTTTCTATAAAAGAATTCCCATAGTTTTTTTCATTTATCCAAAATCTTCCAAAATAAAAGTGCGTCATTAAAAGACTACTTCACAAGATTTTTTGCAAAAGCTTTGCAGGTTTCAAAAGAAAACACAAAAGTCCTCCAAGAGTCTTCCTTAGAGGACTTCGCCTAGGACTATTTTACCTAGCCTTGATAGGAGAAAAGGTCCACACATGCCCAAAACTTGTCCATCAAAACGAAGCTAAAAGCACTAAAAATGGAATCATTGATGTGCAGTTTGAATAAAAAGAAAGATCTAGCAAGAGAGATTGAATCCCTGTTTAAAGTGTCAAAGGAATGGACACCCAACAAATGGTAATCCTCCAAGGAACTTTCTACAATAACAAACACCACAACAAAAAACACAACTTCAATTGGAGTACACAATGACGAACATGTCTCGTTCCAATGCTTTGCCATCCATTCATAATGATGATCATGTCAAATAGCCCCAAACCTTCAAGTGGAATGTCGACAATCTTGACAAATATCGTAACGTCCACCACATGCATAGACAAATCATAGAAGCCTACAACCAACTCAAGGGAGAGATTAAAAAACTTATTTATTAGAACTAAATCAAATTTATTATTTAAATACCAAAATGTAAATCTAAAGATTGATACGCCTAGGGAGCAACACCCACCATATCCACCTTAAGGAAGGAAAAAGTTTTTAAGATAGAACTTATCAACAAAAGTTCACTCCCCTCAAAAGAAAGTCTTTCCCACAACTCATAAGGAACTAGATTGATAAAGATCTTAGGCCGATAACTCTCACCTTGATGATTCTGATATTGAAGGGATACAAACTCCACATCAAGATCTATTGGCAATAAACACTAAAGTTGGGGAACCTTCTTCAACTCCAGAGAATCTTAGTCAACAACTAAAGTTCTATTGACGTCCTCTACTACTCTATATTTCTTAACATTATTTTTTCTAGAGAACAACTGCAACTAAACGTCCTATAAGATTGAGTGCACCATCACTTTTCCCATCACACTTGGCAAATTTTCTTGACCAAGAACTCACCTAGTGTTACTCATGGTGGTCCAATCCAATCCATCTTAAATGTAATTTTCTAGAGACCTCTAGATTCAACTTGGAAGTAATTCCATTAGTCCCCCCATGTGAAGATTCAATTTCTCACCATAGCAAGGGCAATGGTGCTTTTTTTTCTTTTTCTTTTCTTTTATTTATTTTATTTTTTTTTTATTTTTTTATTTTTTTGGGGGGGGGCGGGTGATAGTCCCAAAATTCTCCCTACGGTTTACATTCGAGAGCAATAAGATAGTGAATTAGAGCCTTCAGGCTGATTTACTTTTTCGATGAAAGGTACACCTGTAAAAAGGTTCCTAAAGATGGGTAAGGTAAACAGGGAGACCAAATGAAAGCAATGAACACAAAAATATAAGTTGTCTGATTGTATAAGTAGGGGCTTTCTACTGAGCTCAATACAGTATGATTACAATCTCACATTTTCTCCCTCTCTTCGTTACAAATCTCTCTGGAAATATCAAAGCCAAAAAATTCTTTCTATAGAGAAAATGGGAGATATTTATAGATATCATGTCACTATAGAAGCGGTATCGTAATTGACATCTATAAACATCACGTCGAGAGTGGGATCTTGGAGCGAGGAACATAGAATTGTGGCTAAGGTGGTAGATTGTTGCTCTTATCAGAATGTGAAATACAAGCAACCTTATAGGACTGTTGGAGATAGTTGACCATCAATTGTTGCAAGTCAGATAGATGATAGTTGGTGAAGAATTATAGGCGGTATACCACAATTATGGAGATGATTCTGACCAAGTCTCCAAACTAGCCAAGGTCCAAGGTAACAACACCTTACCCCATAATGGCCATGTGGATGGTCCCGATTGTGTGAGAAACAAGGCATCAAACTTCCTCCTTTCACCCTAAAGCAATATTTATATGTCTTCAAGCAATGAAATAAGTCCCCAGCTAAGCATGAGCTCAATTTTCTTTCAACGTGTGTATTTACTTGCTTTGATGATCATAGATGAGCTATAGGTAGAGAAAGACTAGGATAGATTAGTATTTTCATTAAGAATGAATAGAGAGGCATAAAAAGGCGATGGTTGAGGCAGTAGCGGCATATGTGTAGGCAAAGGTTGCAATGGAAAGCCTTAGCTAGAGCAAGAGGCAATAGCGAATGCGAAAGTGAAGGCTGAAGTCAAGACTGCTAAGTTTGAAGAGGTTCAGATAAAGGTATCGACGACAAAAGATATTGCTGCTTAAAAAGTAGCCCTAGAGGAAGACATTCTTTCTGCTTGAAAGAGGAACGATTTAGGAAGAAGATGGCAAAGGCCTCAAAGTAGGTATGGATCCTCACAAAGGTAGCAATCGCATTGATAGGCTCCTCCAAATGAGAGTCAATGGACGGGTAAGAAGACGTGTGCACAAAGCGCAAAATTGAAGAACTAACGAGTTGTCTCCAAGGAGTTCTTCAACCTGATCCAAGAGTAAGGATGGATATGTCCCATGTTCTCGATCATGGAGTCTTATGGTGGAATAGCAAACCGACTGGCTCCAAAAGGAGCTATTTGAGGTAGGTATTAATTTTGGCGAATATATAAAGCAAGCAATTCCCCAAGCTCCATCTTCACGAACGATATGCTGACGTCATTGAGAAAATGTGTGGCATGGTCTAGGACCTGCTAAATGAGAATAAGGCTACGAAGTATGTTGTCTCGGGCTTAAACTAAGTAATGGTTGTGATGGAGAATCTACAGAGGGATTCCTCTCGATAGTTTAATGAGTACAAGCGATCACCTAGTGCCTAGATAGACTAGTTGCTAGTCACACTGAGTCAAGCGAGCTCTATAGCATTAGCATCTCGAGCATTAGGAAACCATATTGCCTTAAGTGCACCAAGTGCTTTTGAAAGCCGTTGGAGATTTAACAATTAGATTATGGCTCTCTTCATAGTTGACAATGCTATTGATGGCAACCAAGGTGATATGATCCCTAGATGTTGTGGATCTATGATCCATCCTCTATCGAGATAAGAATTTCCATGTGGACTGCGATCACCAAGATCTCTATTTAAATATCTCATTTCAATTAGAAAACTATAGTAGCAAAATTTGTCTAAAAAATCCTCAATGTTGTGTGTCTCGAATACATCTTTTATCAAGATCAAGGATTTCATTTCCCCTTCCACCAATAAGATTACTATTCCTCCTAATTTAAATATAAAAAAAGCAAAAAGGGCAACATGTTCTCCTTCTCTAATACATGCTACGTCTCTATAATCAAAGAAGGCTCAAAGCCCAACCCTTGGCCACATCCCAAAATTTTGAGCACTTAGACCTATAGGCGCTAATCCATAGATGAATTATAATAGGATGACAAGGCTCAAGAAGTAAAAAAAGAAATGTGGATGCAAGTGAGGTGATGGTAGCAAGGAGGTGTTAAACCATGTGTGTGGGTGTAACATAACAATTTCAACTGACAATTCTACACCTCCACATGGTGATCCATAAATTCTTCAAGATGGAATGCCACCTCCAACATTAATAAGTTGCAACTAACGTTGAAGGTGCCCGAGCGAGATAAGGACAAGTAGGAGGCATTGATGGAGGCGGACCAGCAATGCCATGCAGTTTATTCATGGGCATAAGCTTGCTAATGTCACATTGCAAGGACTTCCCCGTCGTTGTGAGGTAAGAAACATTTGCGAGAAAGCAGCCTGAACAACAAAGTATTTCTAACACTTTGTTCTCGATTAAGAGCAATATCAACAAAACTGCACTCATGACAGTCTCTCATATGCTGAGAACAAAAAATGGTTTTTAAGAACATAATGAAGCACCATAAGACCTACAAATAATTCACCCAAAAGCTTTCTTACGGATTACCTTAAAATTTGAACACGTTCAAATTATATCATGATTCACTTTTCAAATGTAAATCTTCGTGAAACAAATTATAGATATAAATGAAATTCAAGTACTTCACATATAAAGCTAACAAATATATAGCTAATCAATCAAAACTTCTATTTCATCCATCTCAAAACAAATCTAATGACTATAAAATCCATCTTCATCAAATTTTGATCAGTATATCCTTCACTTTATTTTTTTCTTTTTTTCAATCCCATGGCCATGTCAAGGAAGAACATATAAAACAATGTAAAAGGATTCACAACCGTCCTTTCAACTTTCTTAGATGACCTATAAGCATCTTTCAAATATCTAAAACGTCCATCATATCCCCAGCATCTAGTAACAAATAATAATTAGGTCAATTCCATGTTAAAATGACAGAGGAAGTCCTAATCGATCGCAAAAACACAATGATAAAAAGAAAATTAAAATCTAGAAGGAATGGCAACGTAGAAAAATGAAATTAACAAATACGATTTCCAGGATAGGATAAGTGGGGAAACTAACCCTGGGATCTTGTCTACCTCGAACTCGACGCCGTCCCGAGCTAGGACGAACATCTCACCCAGAAATGGGACTGGCATCCCGTTGGATAACAGCTGAGGGTTCAAAGCCATCCCGTCTTCCTCTGAGTCGGTGATCGGATCAGAACAAGGTTGAGAAGAGAAAAATTGACGACGATATCCGTCGCACCTTCGAATTTCTCTCCTTTTATTATGTCGGAAACAAATAAATATTTATTTATCTCGACGCCCTGCAGAGGGTTCGAGAGCTATTTGGACATTGCATTTTTAAAATCATGTTATAAAAACTAATATTAATATTTCTTGTTCGAATAATTAATAATTAAGATATATAGAAATATTTTTGACACAATTAGTGGCACACTAGAAATATGTATTTTTATAATAAAAAATAAGCATGATTATATAACACTATTTGCTTATAACATTTTAGCACTAATTACTAAAAATTGAATTGTTTATCTTATTATTAATTTTAATTCTAGCCTAGAAAATGATGATATTATGTAAATATAATTAAAAATATTGAATTATATTTATAATTGATATGTCATCTTAACTTGATTATGCATGAGTCTCGATGCACACTCGAATTGTAAGCTTCTAAAAATAAAATTAAGACCATTCAGACTCTGATTTCAACAAATTTATCGTTAAATTGATTGGCTCGATGAGACGAAATGAGATCATTGAATGAATTGGTACTTCTGCTTACATGTTATTATTACTTGATCACATTAAAAGTTCATGAGGGTTGTGAAACCCTAAAGAATTAGTCCCGAGGCTAATAAAGAGGAAAGGGGGATGAATTGGATATTTAAAAACTTCTTTAATAAAAAGAAAAAATCTTTTTATAACTTGATGCGGAAGCGAATTAATTTCACGATAAAAAAATTAATCAGAGATTTCACCCATGCAGTTAATCACAGTAAAAATAAAGTGCAAAAAATAATTAGAAAGAACACACCAAAATTTATAGTGGTTCGGTCAACCTGACCTACGTCCACTCCCCGGAGGCACCCTCCGAGTATTGCACTAAACCTCTAGTGTCTCTCCTTTTGCCCCCACAGCAAGGTAGAGAAGCCCTTACAAAATTTTTCCACCGATCTGATGAGGCAGAGGACGTGAAATCTTTTTCACCCTCTTAGTGAGGCAGAGAACCTGGAATCACTTTCACCTTCTCCGATGCGGCGGAGGAGCCGGGTCCTTTGACACCAAATAGATTTTCTTCTTCCCAAAACTTTCCTCAAGATGAACCTTGAATTCGATGGTACTAAGGTGCAAGCTTGCCATAGCAACTGTGTGAAGCCCCCTCCATACTCCATTGAAACCCCCTCCAAGGATCTTCTCCCTCTCAAACTCCACCATTTTCTCTCTCCCTTTCAAGGCTCTCTCTTCAAGTTTTCTTCAGAAGAAAAATGACTCAATGCATGCCAGAGACACTTATAATGTCTTTGGAGAAAGCTTAAATAAAAGGCTTTGAAAAACCCTAGATATTTAATTATGGAGGCAAAGATCGTCCATGACGATCGCAAGATCATCCAGGACGATGTGTAGAATTTGAAAATTCTTAGAAACTCAATTCTTGTGGTAAAGATTGTCGAGTACGATCGCAGGATCGTCCATGATGATGTGCAAAATTTGACCTGATAGTCCTGGATGATCTCTGGATAGTCCAAGAAGATAAGTTCAAATTTGTACTGATTATCTAGTACGATATTGGGGATCGTCCTAGATGATTATATGAATAATTATGGTATTTCGTCTGTTGACCTCATTTTTGTATGAGGTCATTAGAGCCTAATCCAGACTTCAAATCAATCCAAACCTTGATTCAGTTCTGACCTCGATCAAAATCCAGACTCCAGCCTAGTCCAAGATTCAAACCCTAGTTCAAATCTTGATCCCACCTTTGATCTAACTCAAATCACTTTCAAACACTTATGATCACTCCAAATGATCATGAATGATTGAGATGATTCAAATCCAGATACTTAAACTCAAGATCTACATCAAATCCAGATTCTCAAATCCAGAATTCAAGGCCAAAGACCTGAGTCCTAAAAGCCTTTTTTAGGGAATTTTCAAACATTTCAAACCCCAGTCAAATGACCTCTGATTCATGATATGTCAGTTGTACACTGATGTGATGTGTCTCTAGAGGCAACCCTCCAAATTTGAGCCCATTTTGGAGTCTCTAACCCCACAAACTGAATCTTTTCCCAAAGGCTGCAAAACCTTCAGTTATTTACGGCCCGTGCCACTGGACCCATCATCTTAGGAAATTTGACCTTGGAATTTCCCCCAAACCCTCTAATCACCTCCAGACCCTTGATATTGATGTGTTTAACATTAATCAACATCTTTTTGGACCCGCCTCGACCCAGGGTTCATTCGAGGTCAAAATGACCAAAACGCCCTTTAAAGGGGTTTTTTGGACTTTTGACCAAAATTTAACATCGTTCAACATTTTAAACTTTTGAAACCCCTTCTAATGAATGTTTTATGATATTTGAGACCCATTGAAATCAAACCCACTCCTTGGTTTGACTTGTTTGACCAAGTCAACTATGGTTGACCAAATCCACCTTTAACCCAACCATTGTTATTTTCAACATTTGAATCCATCTCAAACCAATCTAATGCTTCAAAATCATTTGTTTGGACACTCATGACATGTCCAAAGATTTCCAAGTCAATCCTCCCTAGGTTTGACTTGGTCAACCCATTTGGAGGGGTCAAAACCCTCTCCAATTTCATGTATTCACTTAAAGTCTCAACACCATGGCCCCATGTCCCTTGATATTGACTCCTACAGCACATTTGACTCCTCCCATACACATCCTAGTCATCATTGACTAGTCAACAAGTCAATGGGTCAAGTTGTGTTGAAATGAGGTAAAGTCATGGGCTTTTGACCATGCCACATGGGCAAGCCCTTCCCCTCTCCCAAAACCTGCTCCCACCTGCTCAAAAGGGACTAATTTCCCTCCCTAAGAGGCCACAAACCAGCTCCCTAAACCTTGCTTAGGCTTGGTTTAGCCAAATGAGGGAAAAGAGGTGTGGTCCCCCCCTCTTGGCTCAAGACAATCCCCCTCAATCCCCAGCCTTTTCCTAGTCTTGGGCTGCTCATGGGACACTTGGCAAGCATCCAAGGCACCCATGGTGGAATCCCAACCATTCATTTCAAACCATGAGGGTTAAGTGGGCAAAATTTGCCCTAACCCTCATATTGCTCATTTCTTGGCCTAAGTCCCAAACTCCAGCTTCCCCAAGACTCTCCAGCAGCTCCCCACACTCTCCAGCACCTCCCAAGGCCATTCCAAGCCTTCCCCCACCATTTCCACCATTAAAACCTTCATTTTAGTGAAAAAGGAGAGAGAAAAGAGAGAAATACATTCTCTTCGATATCTTCAAATCCAGCCGTCAAAATCTGTTGGGGTCTTCTGCAAACTTGAGCGTGGACAAACTACAAGTTCAGAGAGCCCAAGAACGCAAAAATCCATCGGATAGATTGTAAGATATCTTCACTTTTAGTTAGAATTTAAATTTAAAACTGTACAAATTTTGCAATGCATGGAGCCTCCAAACTCCAGGCATTGCAAGATCATGTTGCCCCCTAGCTACAGTTCAAATTTCGTTGAATTTCGTCGAGTATTTTGAAAGTTATGGGTGTTTAAAAATTTCAAGCTCTGTCCGATCGCGCCTTCAGCGCGATCGGACGGCCTAGAAGCGGCCACGTGGCCAGGACGGACCGCGCGTCCGCTCCAGGACTCGAGCGCGGGTCCGCCTAGGCCGCGGGAGGCCACGTGGCTCAATCTGAGCCGTTGGCTCATCCCGCGGCCGAACCAACGGTCGGATCTTCAATCCGACGTGGTTAAGTGGTCGGCCCTGGGGCCGACACGTGTCTGGGACGCGGCGCCGCGCCGCCGTACGACCCAATGATTGGTACGGCTCAAAAATTTAAAAAAAATGCCCAGAACTTCTAAAATTCACAGAAATTTCATTTTTTCCACCAAATTTGATGTTTTTGGGCTCGTTGGAAAGGTAATTAAGTGTAGAATTTATTAAAATTAAAATCAAGATGTTTTGAGCCCTGGATTGTGGTAAAATTGCAATTATCTGATTTTAGTTTTTCTTAATTTTCTTGCAATCCAGGGATCAAATGGATCTCAAATTTTGGTGGAATGTTCATGAGCATCTTAGGCATATCCTGTAATTTTTCTAGGGTCAGATGCTCTGTGGTTTTCTGTGATGTGAATTTTTAAGGTTATGGGTCCAATTTGGACCCAAAACTTTGAAAATTCATAACTCCTTTCCTGTGTAGAATTAGGCTGCATGTTTTTTGCTGTGTGTGTGCATTTGGGTCAGGGTTAGTCACACCAAATTTCAAGCCCATCTGAACAATAGAAACACCTAGGGAAAATATTTAGGGAAGAGTCTAGAAAACTTAGAAATTGCCTAGGGGATTGTACACACACCCAATAGGGGTGAAATTTGAACATAGAAAACTTAGTGACATAATAAGCCTTAGGTCCAAATTTCATTGAATTTGGAGGTCATTAGGTCAGAAAATTAATTACCCAAAATTTCAACCCTTTTAATGACTCAAAAAATTCAAAAAAATGCAATAAATCCAAATTAAGTCCACAAATTATAAATAATATCTCAAATTGACCAGAATTTAGTCCTCTTACTAGGAAAAATAAAAGCCCCTTGACTGGATTCTTAATTTAACTTTAATTTGACTTTTAATGAAAATCAACAATTAATTATATTAATTAATTAAAAATTATTAAAAATCCAAAATAATTTCCAAACACTTGGAAACACTCCCATGGGTCATTCCTGACCTTTGGGATTGATTCCATGCAGTTTGGGATGAGTTTGGATCAAAATGATCAAAACCTTCCTAATTAAGCAATTTTAAAAATTCAATAATTAAGAAAACTTTGAAAATGCATAACTAATTACAGAAAAATCCAAATTAAGCAAACTTAGTGTCTATCAACTCTAATTAAGGTCTAGTATTTTCTAAAAATGTCAAACCTCCAAAATCTGGTCAAAGTCAAAAAGTCAACTTTTTAGTCAACCGTAGTTCAAAACTAGGCTCGAACTTCGAAAAATCATAACTTTTCATAGAAAACTCTAAATTGAGTGTACTAACAATCTAACAACTCATCATAAGGTCTAATATTTATTAAAAATCTGAAACTTATAAAATTAATTTTAATTTGAAAAGTCAACTTTGGACCACTTAATTAACTAATTAAAATAATCCATAAAATTCTAAAATTCAATAAATCATTCAAGATTCCATAAAACATCAATTTTATTTTAAAACCAGCAACAAATCAATTTAATTAAAAGTTAATTAATCTTCAAACTTTAATCAAACTCAAATCACTTAATTATATCGGGTACCACTAGGTAACTCAGGCCTACGAGGCTATTAAATTAGCCCCAATGAAGGTGAAATAAACTTCATGGCCTCGGTGTGCAACAAAGGTGGTATTCAACAAACAATTAAAATCAATTTTAAAATCAAATTTAAACCATTAAGACTCAAACTTTAATTAAAATCTCCCTTAAGCCTTTCAACTAATCAGAACATCAAACAACTTCAATCAAATACCCTATTCAGGATCTACCCTAGCCACACGACCTACTACACACACTTTAGATGGTTTGCTAGGACAACCAACCCTAGATCTAGGCTAGGGCGGTGTTTCCTTTTCTGTTGTGTGCCGAGTTTTTCGAGTTTTCATTGCATGTTGTGATTGAAATTGATTGATGTGTTTATTTACTTTTACTGCACTCTGTGGATTGATGTGATGGGCGATTAGATTATCCTTAGGTTAGGAACGATCTGGATGCTCACTGGATTTTCTGTAGGTGACCACGCTCGTGCAGGGCAATAAATGAGGCTAAATAAATCATAAATATAAATGCTACAGGTGCTTCAGCTGCTTAGCCCCCAAATAAAAAGAGCGTGGCCAAGTGTGTTTACTTTTCTGCACGTATATACATATAACTGCTTGGGATGTATTTTAATATTTAAATGTTTAGGATAACCTTGCAGGATCGAGTCTAGAATTTTTATTTTTACATTTATGTAATTCATTTGAGTATTGAGTTGTGAAAGTGGCATTTTGAGTTTGGGATACATAGATCTAAAGGTTGGATTCTAAAGAGGAAAGGATACCCCTTTGGGGGATAGTCCTTATCCATTTGGAACTCCAAATTTGGGTCACTTTACTACCCAAAGTGGAAAGAGTAACCTCCCCCTCAAGGGAAGAGTTCTCTTTTCTATTTGGGTACCCGATCACAAAGAACCCAAGGAGCTCGAGGAGGAGAAGACCGAGGAGTTGAAGATAGAGAGTATCCCACTCAAGGTCACTTGCGTCTGTATTAGGATTAGAATCCGGGTTGTTGTTAGTGGCGCCCGGCCACTTTTAATTTATGTAAATCTGGGTTGTAATAAGCAAGGCAATTTACCTATGGACATTTACTTGATTAATTTGATTATTTAATGTATTGTGATTTCATTTGATCGCGTATAGGATTGCCTGCTTTTCTTAGTTTTTTTGGGCGGTTGAATGCCGTTCTTTTTGTTTTAGCCTGGAATTCATTAGGCTCTTTAAGGACCAAAAATATTTCTATTCATAACCTATATTTAAAATTTTAAGATTTAAATAACATAGAAATTTAACGACCTAGGGAATAGCCGGAATTATCCGGGGTCGCATGCATATTACTGCATCTCTCTCCCTCCTTGCTATAAGACACTTCCCTGCCCGTGGGTAGAGTCCAGATAATCCGACCTATGATGATGAGGTGCTGGATCTGGGGAAGTCTAGTCTTTTCAAAAAAAATATTTTATAAGCCTTTTTTAAAATTTCATGCATACCAGATTTGGATACTTTAACCAGCATGCATCGCATTAGAAACTTATTAAATTAAAATTTTAATTGCATTTTAGTCTAAGCATTCCACCCGACATAAGTCAATGGGTCAATTAGGAATCTGCTCTAGATGTCGACCCCAACTTCTTAAACTAATCTTAAATAACGCCCCTGATCACTCTGCATCAAGAGACCGGACTCATGGTTTTGAAGCGTTTAGGTGGTTTAGCTGGCTCCCCAATCCAGGCCGGGGTAAGTCCAGATTTTACACTGCATTAGTTAGGTTCGGACTACTGTGTTCCAGTGTCCAAATTTAGATCTAAGATCTGGGGCAGGTCTCTTTTTGAATCATAAGACCCCAACCTCTGGGAATATAATCCTAAATTTCTAATAAAATGCTCAACTCAAATTAAATATTCATTCAATCCAAAATTTAAAGCCCAACACTTAGCTTAGATCGGGGCACTTCTGAATTGTTTCAGAATCTTAAAGTGTCCCCTACCCTTCCTCATTTGATTCCAAAATAAGTGTTCAATCTTGCTCCAATCCCCTTTCAAAATCCAAATTCACCTCTTTGGTATCACTCCTAGAAATCTCTAAACAAAATTTCTGCCATTATTTTAATCAAAAGCTTTCGTAGGGGACTCCGGTCTCCCATAATGTAATTAACTACGAGGTCTTGCGCTCGTAGGAGATTTAGAACACACATCTAATTTTTCAAAACTAATTTTTAAAACTCGATTAGTTATCTTTGGAAAAAAATCAAATCACTAATGATCGTTATCGTTATGTTCGAACGATTATTAACAAATGATATCTTCTCCCTTCAAGGAGATATATCTTTTGTTAAAATGAATTCGAATATAAAATTAACGATCGCTCCTCTTGATTATTGTAGCTCGATATTTGACTGAACCTTATTTTGACCCTTTAGGGGCCATATGAAGTTCTCTCTTGAATTTGGCTACGATATTCAAGATAGAATTCCTAATTCTAAATCTGAACCCCATCCTGAAATTTTATTTCCACCTCCCGAAGTGGTATAATATTTTTGATGGGATGTTTGATTTTAGAATTAAATTTTAATGTTAATTCAAAAATTCCCAAAGAAGACTAAATTTTTCAAAACCCGCTTTTCAAACAAAACATCTTCTTGTACGATTGGGGGTCATCCCATACATCCTCCCGGCCATCTAGTATGATCATCACTGATCGTCCTGGACTATCGAATTGAATAAATTAACTATAATTAGTCCTTTAATCATAGGATTAATTTAAGCATGATTGTCATAGATCGTTCAGTACGATGTATATCATCCTAGATGATTAGAATAAAATCTTAATCTTAAAATCTTACCTAAATTATGAGTGGCGGCTATTTTTTTCATGATCATAAATGATCGTCCCGGACGATCTAAATCCTCCAGTACGATTAGTTCAAAATTTGAACATCTTATTTTGACTCAATCTCATTCCCCATGTGTGTGTGTGTGCATGGTTACCAAGCTAGCATACACCTTTACAAGAATTAACTAAAGAAATAAAGAATGCATCAATGAATATTACAGACTCTTTACAGCATGACTTATTCTACTTAATCTTGAGTCATGAATCTTTATTAGATGGTGCATGGTATTCCTGAAATGTTAGTATACACACAAATAAGTATAGAATAAAAATGCTAGAAGACATAAAGATGTGAGTCATAATATTTATTATCATCAAAAGTATAAACTTGTGAGTTTGAGTTACAATAATCTCCCCATTTTTGATGATGATAAACATTACTGGTGAATTTACAAACTAAAAGTATTTTCTCCTAATCTCCCTCTCACTAAGATATTTACTTAAAAATAGGAAAAATTAAAATAATTTTATTTATTTTTAATTTTTATTTATTTTTAACAAAAAAAAATAAAAAGATAAACTAAATAAATATAACAGCACGTAAATAAATATAATAATATGTTCTACTCCTTTGACATTATCAAAAAGAAGAGGAGCACAGAAAAAAATAAAATAGAAAAAGTAGACTAAAGATCAAACGGATCTTGATTAGGTGAAGGTGATGTTTAGAAGAATCAATTTGAAATTTTAGCAAATTTTCTTAGAATGAGAAAATTACCTCATGATTTTATTCAAAAACTTAGTAAGACATATTTTGACAATACATAACCCAGAAAGGTTAGAGATTCAGAATTTATTAATCCAAGCTCATATTCCTTAAAGGCTCAACTCTTTTTTAAGCAAACATCTAAATCAAGAAATAAATTAATTAGAAAAGGAAATAATAATCTTTTCAAAACTCCTTGCATGAAATATATCCAATAGAAGATTAATGCAAAATGGTGAATCAATAATCATAATTTTTAAACTCAAGTATCGCAAGTATCAATAGATATAAGGATTTTCTTAAGATTTAAGAAATACAAGAAAGATAAGCTAACTCATTGTGGGCTTATTTAGTGCATCTTTATTAGTTTTTGACATAATTTATGCATCTTTTAATTTTTGATACACTATATGCATCTTTCCATTTTGGCGTCATTGCGCATCTTTTTAGTTTTGGACTTATTTTGTACCTCTTTTCTTTGTATAAATATAAAAAAAATATACTTCCTTTTTATATTTTTAAAGACTAAAGTAAACCCGATCCAGTGATAAAAATGAATAACTTGATTAAAAAAATTATGAAGAGGATTCATCAAATTACAAAAGATCCCTATGAGATAGAAAAAATATAGGGAGATGAAAAAAGTTCAATTTCAAAATCTAATTTATAATTTGATACAGATTTTGAATCAAAAGTAAAATAGCCTCATTAAAAAAATGAGATGGAGAAATAAAATCATGAGTTTCCTTTCTTTGACTGATTTTAGAGAAGTCAACCACTACTTTCATAAAATTTTAAGAAAACGGGAGATAAATTTTTTTTTAGAAAAAAATGATCTTTAAAAAATAATTTGATATTATAAAATATATACGAAATAAAATATGATATGTGTGTGTTGATCAGAGAAACTATATAAAAATTTTATGAAAAAATAAAATAAAAGATCAAAAATATAATTTTTTTCAAAATAAAAACACAAAGAAAAGTATAAAAAATAAGTACATCCACAATGAATAAAAGCATACACGCACACATTAATAATAAAAATAAATAAACATACAAACAAAATTTTATTCATCATTATTTTGCTCCTAGTCTGATGATTCAGAAGCTAGATCTGACAAGAAGATTTTTTATTTTTAATCATTTTCCCTTATTACAATTTGCTTATTTTTACCTTTTTCCTTTACATTAAGAGTTTTTATATTAGGGCACTGATTTTTTATATGTCTGGATTTCCTACACCCAAAGTAAATAATGTTAGAGAAAATCTTATTATTCTTACCATTTTTATCTTTATTTCACTTTTGTTGATGTTGATGTTTGTGCTTGAATAGATTTTCAAATTTGTATATTATTGATGCTAACGCTTCACTTTTATCATCTACTAAGCTACTTTCATTCATGTCTTCAGCTTTTAGCACTATAGTTTCACCTACATCCAAGAGCTTTTGAACTAAACTTTGCTCGTAGGTAATGAGTGAGCCAATTAGATTATCAATAGAATATTCATTCAAATTTTTTGATTCACAAATAGCAACAACTTTGGCATCAAATTTATCAAGTAGACAACGTAGAATTTTATTGATCTTTTTAAAATTTGAAAATTTTTTACCTAAAATATGTAATGATGTTACAAGTTGAGTAAACTTAGTATACATGTCTAGAATAGTCTCATAAGATTTCATACAAAATAGTTCATAATTATGAATTAAAATGTTCAATTTAGATTGTTTGACTTCACTAGTACATTCGTATGTAATGCACAGTTTATCACAATTTTTCTTACCAGTAGTACATGTAGAGATTCTTATGCAATCATCAAAATTCAAAGCATAAAAAAAAATAATTTAAATATTTAGCATTCAATTGAGCATTGATTTATTCTACTCTACTCCATTCAGTAAAAAGAATATTAGTTTTGATTTCATCTACAATACGTGATGGTACAGAATAATCAGTTTGAACTATATGCCACATTAGATAATCAATTGATTTCAAAAAAATAGACATGCGAATTTTCCAAAAATTAAAAGAAATAATTTCAAATAAAGGTGGTTAGGTGATTGAATATCATTCTGTAATATTAAGATTTTTAAAGTTAGCGATTAATCAAAATTTAAAAGTTTTCAAAAATTTAATTTATGAATCTCACTCTAATACCACTTGAAAGTTCATGAGGGCTGTGAAACCCTAAAGAACCAGTCCTGAGGCTAACCAAGAGGGGGGTGAATTGGATATTTAAAAACTTCTTTAACAAAATTTTTTTTTATAACTTAATGCAGAAGTAAATTAATTTCACAATAAAAAGATTAATCAGAGATTTCACCTATGCAGTTAATCGCAGTAAAAATAAAGTGCGAAAAATAATTAGAAAGAACACACCATATTTTATAGTGGTTCAGTCAACCTGACCTACATCCACTCTTCGAAGGCACCCTCCGAGTATTACACTAAACATATAGTGTCTCTCATTTTGCCCTCATAGCAAGACGGAGAAGCCCTTATAAAATCTTTCCACTGACCTCGTGAGGCAGAGGATGTGGAATCCTTTTCACCCTCGTGGTGAGGCAGAGAACCTGGAATCACTTTCACCTTCCCCGATGCGACGGAGGAGCCAGGTCCTTTGACACCAAAGAGATCTTTTTCTTCTCAAAACTTCTCTCAAGACAAACCTTAAATCCGATGGTACTAAGGTGCAAGCTTATGAAGCAACCGTGTGAAACCCCCTCCACACTCCCTTGAAACTCCCTCCAAGGATCTTCACCCTCTTAAACTCTGCCCTTTTCTCTCTCCCTTTCAAGGCTCTCTCTTCAAGTTTTCTCTAAAAGAAAAATGACTGCATGCCAAAGACACTTACAATATCTTTGGAGAAAGCTTAAATAAAGGGCTTTGAAAAATCCTAGATATTCAATTCTGGTGGTAAAGATCGTCAGAATGATCGCAGGATTGTTCAGGACGATGTGTATAATTTGAAAAACCTTATAAACTCAATTTTGGCGACAAAGATCGTTTAGTACAATCGCGTGATCGTCCAGGACGATGTGTAAAATTTGACATAATAGTCCTGAACGATCTCTGGATATTCCAGGATGATCAATTCAAATTTGTACTGATCGTCTAGTATGATGTTGGGGATCATCCTAGATGACTAGATGAATAATTATGATATTTCTTCTTATACGATGGGTCATCCTATGCATCCTCTCGGTCATCTAGTATGATCATCACTGATCGTCCTGGACAATCGAATTGAATAAATTAATCATAATTAGTCCCCTGATCATAAGATTAATTTATGCATGATTGTCATAGATAGTCCAGTATGATGTATATCATCCTGGATGATTAAAATAAAATTTCAATCTTAAAATCTTGCTTAAATTATAATTGATGGCTATTTTTTTATGATCGTAACTAATTATCCTAGATGATCTAAATTGTCCAGTACAATTAGTTCAAAATTTGAACATCTAGTTTTAACCAAGGCTTTTAAAACCGGATCGGACCGGCCGGTTGAATCGTGAACCTGTCGGCCGGTTATGGTTCTCCTGAGAATCAGTTTCACATCGAACCGGGCTAGGACCGTTCGAACCGTCGGTTCAACCGTCGAACCGGAAAACTGGCTCCATTTTCGGATAACCAGACGGTTCGTGCATTGCCTGTTCTTCGCCGTTGGATTTGATCCTACGCTCGCTAGTGAGATACGAAAATTTAAAAAAGTAAAAAACCATACTATTCACTTATTCGCAAGTCTTCTTCCTCGTCTGCTCCCCGCTCCCCTTTCGCGACTATACAGCTTCCCGCCCACTCGTCGCAACTCGCTTGATCTTTCGTGAAGCCAACCTGGAACTGAAGCTTCCCTCTCGTGCTCAACTGCTCGAGTTCTCTTCTCCGGCTGATTGTGAGTTCTTCACGCACTTCTCCCGACCCTCTGTAATGTTTTCCATCTTTTTTTAGCGTAAGGTCTTGTGGGAATATCCGAATATAAAACAAAATGCGGAACAATTTTGTAGATGTTTTGGGAGGAACAAATAACTCAATCTTAAAATGGGATAGATGCTATCTTGACCCAATTCTGAATTCTGCACTTTCGAAATCACTATTTAAAACTTCTATCCAATGTTGTTCATCCAAACTAGAATTTGGAACTCTACCGATGATTTTTATTGCCAGTGGAGATCATGAAAGCTTTTAGGTTCTAACTATTTATGTTGCAATGGATCTTAATTTTTTTATAATGTCGTTCATCCAAGCTAGAATTCGGAACTCCACCGATGATTTTTATTGCCAGTGGAGATCGTGAAAGCTTTTAACTATTTATGTTGTAATGGATCATAATTTTTTTATAATGCCGTTCATCCAAGTTAGAATTCGGAACTCCATCGATGATTTTTGTTGCCAGTGGAGATCGTGAAAGCTTTTAACTATTTATGTTGCAATGGATCTTAATTAATTTTTTTTATAGTCTTTACTCTTTAGGGTTCTCTACATCAGCAAATGCATGAGAGTTGTGGAGCTGCAAACACTCATCTTCCTCTAAGCCCTTTAATCTAAATGTTTTTCATTCCTCTAAATCTCAATGTTTGGTTAGCAATGCTAGTTTGGATATGCTCTGTATATTCGCATGACCCACTCTATTTTTGAGAATGAAGATGGCTTTAACAATTTTGTGCTTTTGGATTTGTGTCTTAGTTGGATCAAATGCAATAAATCTAGAGTAAATTTTGACCCCGTTTTTGTTTATGATCAAATGATATGTGGGACTTCTTTTCTGCTCTCTGTCATCTATGCCACTAGCCCACTAACTCTCTCATTTTTTATACTGTTTTGAAAGAGTTAACCTATATTAGTTCTTTATATACTATTGGTAAGTCTCAATCATTGCACTTCTACTAAAAGTTTCATCACATTTTGAGAGAAAGATGGTCCATATCCCGAAATGCAAGAGGGAATATGTTTTCCTTGCAGTCTCGTTGATTTTCCAAGGTATTATAGAGGTTAATTTAGAAATCTTAATATCATGCTTTTAGAAATATTTAACATTTGAACATGATACTTTGCTGATAGTTATTTCTGCTTGAACTTTTATTAATTCATGAAAGGTGATAAGGCTTCATAGATTGATAGCAGTCTTAAGATTTGTTCATACAGTTCTAATTTTGTTTCCTTTCCAGCTATTATGCAAATTACAATATAATTGATATATGTTTATTCAAAGAAAATAAGTTCCCTTGATTGATGGCATCATAAGAATCTTGTATCAATAGAAGTATCTTTGTTCCCTTGTTTTGGAAATTAATTCCTTATTTATTTTGGTTCTTGTTAACGAGTCTTGTCCTTCTTAATGAACAAATGTTATTATTTGGTTGAGAATTATCAACTTCTTTAAAGATAACGATTTGTTTATAAATTTGTGAAGACGTTTCTATCAAATTCTAACTTCAATCTATTGTCAAAATTACACTTCATTAACTTAGCATCTATTAATAGGTGGATTTAACTTGAGTGTGAGATAGGTTTGCTATTTTATTTTTGTTTAAGATTCTTTCATCTCCTCTTATATTATATATTTTGTACGTCTTGACAGAGACCATTGCAAATATTATGCATTATAGTATGTTTCTCAACGATCAATGGTATGCTTTATGTATTTGAATTACTTTATTCCCAGTGAATGATGCATGGATTGAGTTATTCTCTAGTTCTAAGTTCTAACTACAATATTTTAAACCCATCATGTCTGCATTTTAAAGGTTGGAGACTTTAGGCTGTGGTGGAAGTTCAAGTGATATAAAATTGCTACTACGACGAATTGAGGTATGTATTGTGTGTCATTTCAGCTTTGTGATTCTTTAAATTGCATAATTTTCTACCTTGCATAGTTTTCTACTGTGTAGTTTTTTTACCTTGTATAGTTTTCTACCTTGTATAGTTTTTTACCTTGTATAATTTTCTACTTTGTGGATTTTTAAATTGCATAATTTATGTATATATGATTTTATTTAGTAAACCAAATTAGAATGGAAGTACCTAGTAATCAGACTTCAGCTTCAACTTATACTATGCGTGAGAAAGCGGACATTGCTTGGAATCATCTTGCTGAAGTTAAAGGAGCTGATGGAAAGAAACAGTTTAAATGTTTACATTGTGGTATTTCATACAAGGGAGGAGGAATTAATAGAATGAAACAACATTTAGCAGGTATAAAAGGGAATATAGCTGCTTGCAAGAAGGTACCACACGACATTAGATATCAAATGCAGGAAAACTTGAAGGAAATTTTAAGAAAAAAAATAACAAGCACAGGAAGAGTTGGACAGTGCACCGTTTCCTGTGGATGATGCTATAGATGAAGAGAGAGATTCTTGTTCGTTACCAAAAATACAATCTTCTCAAGCACATATATCAGAATTAAGTAAAGGAAAAAGAAAAGCTTCTGATATGGAAACCTTCTTTGCCCCCAGAACTACACAAGGCTCCCAACCTTCAATTAAGAGTGCTTTAGCATCTAAGAAAGTAGTGCACCGTGCAGATATGGCATTAGCAAGGTGGTTTTTTGATTGCTGCATACCTTTTAATGCTCTTAATTCAGTATATGCATAGAAAGATGTTGATGCCATTGCTGCAATTGATCCTGGTTACAAGCTCCCTAGTTATTATAACATGAGAGCAAACCTACTTAGGGATTGCAAGGTAGAATGCAGGCTACTCATTGATAGCTATAGAAAAACTTGGAAGGAAACATGTTACACACTTATAGAAGATGGATGTACTGATAATAGGAGTAGAACTTTAATCAATTTTTTGATATATTATCCACGTGGTCTATCTTTTTTAAAATCAGTTGATGCTTCAGACATCACAAAGGATGCTACCACTTTATGCTCTTTATTTACTGAGGTTATTGAGTGGGTTGGTCCAGAGAGTGTTATTCAAATAGTTATTGATAATGCTGCTAATTACAAGAAGGCAGGTCAACTATTGCATGAAAGATTCAATAATATTTACTGGTCACCTTGTGCTGCACATTGTATGAATTTGATTTTGAAAGATATTAGAAGCATACCTTTCATAAAGGAGCTAGTAAAAAAAGCATCAAAGTTGAAAATTTTTTGTTATAATCATATATTCATACTTGCATGGCTTAGGAGAAGGCCAGGTTAGAAGGAGATTGTATGTCTTAGAGCAATCCATTTTGTAACAACCTTCATAACTTTGAAAAGTGTGCATGAGCACCATCATGACCTACAAACACTAATCACAAGCAAGTTCTTTATGGATTCGAAGATATCCAAAACCTCCAAGGAAAAGGAAGTAGCTTTAATTATTTTAGATTTGAGATTTTGGGATAATTGTCTTATTATTTCGAAGATATCAGGCCCTTTGATTAGGTTGTTGTGTATTGTTGACTCTGATGAAAAACCATCCCTTGGATATCTATATGATGGCATGTACAGGGCAAGGAATGCAATTAAAGCTATGTTCAGAAATATAAAGAGATCATATAAGCCTTTTACTACTATAATTAAAAGAAGATGGGATACTCAATTAAGGCAAGGAATCCATTCAGCAGCATATTTTCTCAATCCTCATTTCCAGTATGATAGAGAGAACTATTATCAAAAGCCATAAATTTTACAAGGTCTAGTTGAATTAATTGGAAATAAATATATTTGCTCTAAGCCCACAGTTGCAATGAATGAAGTCAGATTATTTCATGATGGCTTAGAAAGCTTTGGAAAACCAATTGCGATGACAATGGCAAAAGAAATGCAACCTAGTAATTCTCTTTTTTATTTTCAATATGTGTATATACTTATATAAATATACTTATTCACTAAATCCTTAAACTTGATAATATGTAGATGAGTGGTGGAAGATGTTTGGATCAAGTGCCCCAAACTTGCAAAAAGTAGCTATAAGAATTCTCAGTCAAACATCATCTTCATCAGGATGTGAGAGAAATTGGAGTGTTTTTTAGCAGATCCACTCAAAGAGACGAAATTATTTAGAGCATCAACGACTCAATGATCTTGTATATATTCGATATAATCTGAATTTAAAGAATAAGTATGATCTTACATTATATTAATATTTATGTATAAGTGTCAATTTAAATAGTATGTATAATCTTAACGTAAAATTATTTATTCATTTTTTAGGTTTCAACTTAAAAAAAAATATTATGACCCTCTAGACTACACTTGTGTTGAAATGGTTAATTTTTTGATACTTGAAGATGGAACAACTCCAGCACTTGACTTACAGGATTTGGAAAATGAGATATACAAAGAGGATGCAATGCCAATTATTGAAGAATAAAATATATCATTTAATCAGTCAGGATATTGTAAGTTGATAATAAAATTTGAGTATATCATTTAAATGAAAGCAAAAATAATATCTTATTTTATTATTTTTTATTTGTTGGTGAAGGTGACTTAGAGAATGAAGGAGATGTAGGCGACATAATCGGGCTTGATCAATCAGATGCATTTGGGTTTGAATATTTTAGTGAAACGAGACATGGAGACTCAACTTATGTAGATAGATTTGACGATGCTAATTTAGGAGATCTTTGATTTTCTTCTTGTGAAGTTATTGAAAGTTTAAAACTATGGAAATGAGAAAGTGAATATGTTTTCTTTTTGTTATCAGTTGATATAAAGTATTTTAAACTATTTTTATATCTTTCTATGATTAGTTGTGTCTTCAAGTAAAATATACTATTATGTTTCTTATTTACTATATATATTATTTTATTTTTTATATTTCATATTATAATTATGTTCAATTTTTGTTATATATTTATAAATAGTTGTGTTATTATTATAATATTTAAATATAATAAATATTTATTACGTCATCTGGTTTGACCCCGGTCAAACCATTGAACCACTAACCTCTTCTTCTTCCAGTTCATTGACCGGTCCGATTTTAAAAGCCTTGGTTTTAACTCAATCTCACTCCCCCTAAGTGTGTGTGTGCATAGTTACCAAGTTAGCATACACCCTTATGGAAATTGACTCAAGAAATAAAGAATACATCAATGAATATCATAAACTATTTATAGCATGACTTTGTGGACCTCCGAAAGGACCAACAACACCGCCTCCCGGCGAGGGGAGACAGTATTTGTTGCCAATGGAAGGGCAGATTCGATCACACATATGATTAACCATTGAGGATAGCGGTTCTCACTAGCACACCCCGATGGGTAATAATATGTACGATCTGATCATCACAACGGGTTTCTCCCGCCCGGTACATCAGCTCGAGTGGGGTTTATTTGAAAGTGGGATGCGGTTTCCCACGGGCGCAAGCCCCCGCGGTTAATTACATCTCAAGCCGGAGCCTGAGAAAACTCTCGATTAAAGATTATACATTATTCCTTTTAAATTGGGATTGGCACATAAGGCAGGGACTAAGAAGTCCCACTCAAAGAGAAAGAGAGGTTCAACTAGGCTTAGTCAACATACACGGCTCAGATCAGCATCCAGAGGGACTAAGGTAGTGAGAAGAAACTGGAGAAAATAAATAAATCATGCACTCGAAGCATGCAGGAGAGAAGGATGGAGGTGGCGTCATCTGTGTGACGCGAATATGTAGGGTTTATGGTCTCTAGAAGATAGAAGACCTACCTACCGATGAGGCGTACTACGGAACAATAGTACCCTTGAATCCTAAATCTAATGGGTTTAGTATTCTACGTAACACTAACACCCGTGTCCTAGCTAATACAATGCAAAATCTGGACTTACCCCGGCCTGGAAGGGGGAGCCAGCTAACCACCTAATCGCTTCAAAACCATGCTGTCCAGTCATTTAATGAAAGATGGGTGGGTAGGTTACAGTTCTTGGAAGTAGGGCCGACGTCTAGAGAATTTTCTAATTGGCCCCAGACTGATGTTGGGTGAATGCTCCTATAACTAATGCAATTAAAATTTTGATTTAGTTGATTTCTAATGCAATGCATGCTGGTTAAAGTATCCAAATTAGATATGCACATAATTTTAAAAAAAGGCTTATAAAAATAATTTTTTGAATTAGACTGGGCTTCCCCAGGTCTGGCACCTCATCCTCATAGGTCAGATTATCCGGACTCTACTCGCAGGCGGGGAAGTGTCTTATAGAAGGAAAGAGAGAAATGCAATAATATGCGTGCGACCCCGGACGATTTCGAAAATTCCCTAGGTCGTTAAGTTTTTAAATTGCTTAAACCTTAAAATTTTAAATATTAGTTACGAGCAGAAAAAATTTTTAGTCCTTAGAGAGCCTAACGAAATCCAGGCTAAAATAAAAGCGGCATGCAGATCACCAATAAACTATGAAAAGCATACAACTTATACGCAATCATCATCAAATCAAACATAATATGTAATTAAATAAATCAATTAAATGTCCATAGGCCAACTGCCCTTAATTACAACCCAGGGTCTGCAGAAAATTAAAGTGGCTGGGCACCACTGCCAACAACCCGGATTTCTAATCCTAAGACTGACGCAAGTTATTTTTAGTGGGATACTCTTGCTCTTCATCTCCTTGATCTTCTCTTCCTTGGACTCCTTGGATCTCAGCTTCCTTGGACTCCTCGGGTATTCGTTGGACTCCTTGGATCTCAGCTTCCTTAGACTCCTCGGGTAGTAGAATGATCCAAATTTGGATTCCCAAATAGAAAAGGATTATCCTCATATTGGGTGTCCTTTTCTCTTTGGGCATCCAACCTTTGGATTTCAGCATCCCCACTCAAAATAGACTCTCACAACTCAATACCAAGTTACAAATAATTTACATTAAATGAAAGCAGTAAATCTAGACTCCCCTGCAAGGTTATCCTAATAAAAGTCATCCCAAGCAGTTTAATATATCACAAGCAATTATAAGGAAAATAAAGTACTCATCACAGTCACACTTGGCCATGCTCTTAATCATTTTGAGGGCTAAGCAAGCTTTGGAGCACCTGTAGCAATTTATAATGATTTACTATTTTAGCCCTCATTTATTTAGGGGGGCTGAGCAATTTCTGAAGCACCTGCATAAAACAGCATTAATATTTAAGTCATGATTATTGCCCCCCTTATATTTAGCGCTGCATGAGCATGGCCACCTGCAGAAAACATCATTAGTATCAAAATCGATCCTAACCTATAGGTAGTCTATCGTGCAATCACATCAAATCCCAGAGTACAGTAAAAGTAAGCAAACACATCAATAGTTCAATCACAACATGCAATAAATTCTGGAAAAGCTCGGCACGCAGCAGAAAAGTAAACACCGGCCTAACCTAAGTCTAGAAGTGGT
This sequence comes from Dendrobium chrysotoxum, assembly GCA_019925795.1. Classification (NCBI taxonomy): domain Eukaryota; kingdom Viridiplantae; phylum Streptophyta; class Magnoliopsida; order Asparagales; family Orchidaceae; genus Dendrobium; species Dendrobium chrysotoxum. The sequence goes on along the minus strand of CM034305.1, from coordinate 67,833,929 downwards.
GCCATAGCAAACAATTCTACAGTGTGTGTAGAGGCCTGTGTGGCTGTGGTAGATCCTAAGCTAGGTAGTTAGTTACAGTTGCCTACTGCCTAGGTTTATTGTAGGTCTGAAAAGGAATTTTTTTTAAAGTTCAAATATTAGTGGATTAAGATCCATTTTAATTAATTTAATGTATGGATCTATTTTAATGCTTAGGGTGATGATATTTGAAGTTTAAATTGCCTTAGTGAATTTCAGGAGGTTCGGGGTCCCTACCTATTGAGCTAGGGGGTCCAAAAGGTCACTAGGAGAATTAAGCTAGGTTTGGGATTCCTAATATTTTAGTTAAATATTAGACCTTAGTATGAGTAATTAGACAGTTAGTTTGCTGGATTTGGAGTGTCCTACGTAAAGTTATGAATTTTAGAAGTTTTGGGCCCTAGACTATAGCTACGGTTGACCGGAAAGTTGACTTTTTAATTTAAGTTGATTTCTGGACACCAAACATTTTTGATAAATATTAGACCTTAATTAGAGTTGAATGCCTTTTAGTTTGCCCATTTTGGAGTTTTTTGTAATTATTTATGATTTTTAGAAGTTGGGGCAATTAAATGAATTATCGAAATTGCCTAATTAGGGGTACTTTGGGGGTTTTGGCCCAAATCAGCTCCAAACTGATTGGAATCACCCCCAAAGGTCAGAAATGACCTAAGAAGGTGTTCCCAAGTGTTTGGGGAAGATTTGGAATTTTTAATAATTTTTAATGAATTATTAAAGGCAAAAAGGTAATTTTTTTTTAAGGTTGAATTAAAGTCCAGATTAATTTCCAATTAAGGGGACCTAATTATCTAAGGTTGGGGACTGAATTCTGGAGAGTTTGAGGTATTATGTGTATTTTTCTGATTTAAAATGGATTTATTAGATTTTTTTGAAGTTTCTAAGGCTTAATTAACGGGTAGATTAGGGTTTGCTAATTAAGTGTTTTAAGGAGTCCAAAAAATTCCTAGAAAATTTTAGGGGGTTTTAGATGTCACTAAATATTAGTGTTTAAAGTTTCACAGCAATTCGGGATCTATCCTAGCTCCTAAGAATATTCTAAGTTCGCTAGACGGTCATTAATTGTTGTCCTTAAGGTGTCACTACGTTATATAGGAATAAAATGAAGTAACTAACCCTTAGGCACAACATAGAGGGTAAATGCAGCAAATATGAACACACCAATCAAGTCCTTAGATCTAGGAGAGCCTAGACTATGTGCTTGTGCAACCTACACATGCAAGGACTACGAAAATACTAAGTAAAGAAGCCTAATGAAGTGATTAGTGAATGATTGGGACACAATCATCCACTAATCCTTCTCCCACATGAATGCTGTTCATATATAGGTCCTAGGTTTTAAGATTTCAAAGAGCTAGACCTCCCAAATTAAAAGATTTAAATAATGTTTAAGACTAAAATAATTTTAAAATATCTAATTATTATAAATATATAATAATATGGGTTTAAAAATAAGATAATTGAAATTAGTTCAATTCATAGGCATGGGAGGCTTACCAGCCACCAAGGGGGTTTTAAAACAATTTTTTTATTTTTAAAATAATCAATTATATTAATTAAATAATACTTAAATAACTAAATAGTAAAGTAATACAGAAAATACCTAGAGAAGATAAAATCAGATACAGAGAGTATTTTTAAATTAAAATTCACATTTTTCCAAAAAGAACGAGGTATTATACGTCGAAATTCGATTTAAAATGAGAAAGTTATGAATTTTCTAAGTTAAATAGGTTTAAAAGTAATTTTTAAATAATTTAAAATAATTAATATTTGAAAATAATTAGGAAATTTAAAATAAATCAAATATTAATATTCCTGGATTTTAAAATAAATATAAATAATAATAATAATCATTAAAATAATTTTAAAATATCTATAATATGCATATAATTAAAAAGATAAGTATGATGATAATAATAATACTAATAATAGTAAAATAAAATTAAAAGTAATGATAATAATAATAAAAAAATAATAATAATAATTTAAAATAGTTAATAATAATAATACTAATTTCAAGATAATGAAAATAGTAAGTAATATTAATAATAAAATATTAATATTATCATAATATGAATATTAATATAATAATAATATTATTAAGATAATAATAATATTATTAATAATAATATTATTATTAATAATAATATTAATATTAGAGTAATATTAATAATAATAAATATTAATATTATAACAATATGAATATTATCATAATAATATTATTATTAAAATAATAATGTTATTATTAACAATAATATTTACCTTATGGTAATATTGATAATAATAAATATTAATATTATAATGTCATAAATATTAACATAATAATACTATTGTTAAAATAACAATATTATTATTAATAATAATATTTATATTATAATAATAAATATCAGTATTGTAATGATATTAATATTACCACAATAATACTATTATTATAAATAATAATATTATTATTGATAATAGTATTAATATTATAATAATATTAATAATAATAAATATTAATATTATAATGACACTAATATTACTATAATAATACCATCATTATATAAAAAAAAGAAATAAAAATAGTATTATTAAAAAAATAATATTAACATAATAATAATAATAATAATAATAATAATAATAATAATAGGATTTAAAACAAATTTTTAAATAATAATAATAATAATATTATTATTATTATTATTATTATTATTATTATTATTAATATTAATTATAATTAACAAATATATATACTGAATATTAAAATTAATTTTAAATTAATTTTCTAAATAATTCTAATTTTTTTTAAAAAAGCTTTTTTTTAAATAATTAAAAATAATTAATCTAAATGATCTGGCGGCGACGGCGGCGGCAGGACAGCTGTCGGGCCCGGATTGATTAGAGTAAACCGCGGACGCGGTTTTACCAATCATTGCCAATGATTGCGCCGCCGCGCAATCATTGGCAATGATTATCGCGGCGTCGGAATCAGTGCCGGTCATTAAACCACGTCGGATGGCTCCTGTGACTGTCCGATCGCCTGCGGTTCGAAGCCAACGACTGTGATCACGCCGAACGAACCGCGGAGCCGCGGGATTAATGTCCGCGGTTAGCCCAGACCGCGGAATGGCGGATTCTCGACCGTTGATCAAGAGATCAACGACCCAGATCACCCCCTAGCGTACAAGGGATCGAACCCGAGCCCTAACTCATCTTTTTGGCGATTTCTCTTGATTGGGTGAACGAAAACGAGCGAATTTTTAAACCTATACTAAAAACATGAACAGAAATCGTGTGGAAACAATCTCATGGCTTGAATCGCATTGTATAGAAAGTTATTTAGATCTAGGTGTTTCTAGCTAGGGTTAAGGACTATACCTTGGTTTATGGACGGATTAGACCGTAAAAGGGCTTGTTGAATTTGTGGATTGTCCTCGTACAATGTTGTAGAAGGAATCAGGAGCTCCCAACGTCCAGATCGAACGGAAAACGACTTAGAAGGCTTAGGGCTTCGGTTCGCCGGAAATCCAGCCGCCGGCGAGGGTCTGGCAGTGGGGCTAGGTCGGGAAGGGTAGGGGGATGTCTTGGGCATTTCGAAAGACCAAAGCTCGGGCTTTAGGAAGCTAGGGTGTGGGCAAGAACCAAGATCCCCTCACACAAGCCCTAATCTCCCTATTTAAAGGCCCAATGCTCATGATGAACGGCTAGGATCTGTCCTAGGCTCAATTAGGCGGGAAAGCAAGGTTATTAGGCCGTGGTTTAGGTTTAGGATTGAATAGGGAAGATCTAGATCTTTTAACTATGTTTAAATAGGTCTTAAAGGGTTTGATTTGACTTTCCTAGACTTGGGTTGACTAAGTCAAGGCTTGACTTAGTCAACCCAATCAGTTGGGTCAAGGTGAGCTTGGGTGGAGTCAAGGAAGGAGTTAGAATAGGCTGGGATCTGATTTAGACCAATTAAGGCCTATCGGGTCAGCCTGGGTTGACCTGGTCAACCAGGTTGACCCAGGACCTGGGTCTTGAGCTGAAAACAAGGTCAACAGACTTATTCTACCTAATTTTAAGTCATGAATTTTTATTAGATGGTGCATAGTATTCCTGAAATATTAATATATACACAAACAAGTATATAATGAAAATACTAGGAGATGTAAAGATGTGAGCCATAATGGTTGTTATTATCAAAAATATAAACTTGTGAGCTTGAGTTGTAACATATGTGCCTGATATACATAATGTATTTCATGTATATTCTTTGAGAAAGTAGGTGTCTGATTTTGGGAAGAGATTATTTGTTGGTGATGTTGTGGTTCATCCGAATCTACAGTATAAAGCGGAACCCAAAAGAAATTTTGGCATATGATGTGAGAAAATTAAAAAGCAAATAGATTTCTATGGTCAAGGTATAATGGAAGCATAGAACTGCTAGAGATGCTACATAGGAGAAAGAATCTGATATAACATAACTATATCTAGGTTTATTCTGACTCATTATGCTTTGGGAATGTCAAGAACGATATTTTTTTTAAGGTGGGTAGATTGTAAAACCCCAAAATTTTCTTATAAGAATTTTTGATCTAGAACAATCAATAATTATTTCTGGAGTCATAATAAGTCCAAATCATAAATTATTTTTGCTAGAATATTTATAATATTGCGTTTTAATTTTTTTAATTTTTTCATAATTTTTTGTCACTGTTAAAATTTCTTAAGAAATCGACACTTATCGGTACAAGTGGGATTTTTGAAACCGTCAGGTGTTCGTTTTATAAATTGATTTTATCAATATTTTTTAAATAAAACAAACTTATTTATGTATATTTTTATGTAATTTTTAGAATTATAAAAGAATTTAAATGGATGTTTTATTAAAATTTTGTTATAATAATAATAATATTATATATATATATATATATATATATATATATATATATATATATATATATATATATATATATATACTAGTATAAATTCACGTGCACATGGTGCACGTAAATAAAAATTTTTAAAATAAAGAATGAAATAATAAAATTTAAAATTAATTTATTACATGCTATATCAATATTTATCTATCAAAAAGAATATATGAAATCATTATATGAAAATCAATCACAACTTTATCAACATCCAAATAGATGATACTATTAAATTATTTACAAAAGCAAACTATTCTACTGTGGGGTCTATAGGAACCAAATATATGAAATGATCAAGCAAATCTTGAGAGATACAATATAAGTAAAAGATTTACTGATAATCAAACTAAACTAAGAATGATGTATAATTGCAGTATGAACAACAACAACTTTAATAATAGCTCAGCCTGTCATAGTCTAGTTCAACAATAAAACAAGACCTTCCACAGATAACTTCAGATTATACCAATTTTGGTCGCAACATCAAGGGCATTATAATTCGTAGTCAGCCTCACATAAGATTTCTTCATCCCATCAGGCCTATAGAATAGAAATAAAATGTATTTTATATATATTGAATTGTAAAACAAAATTGCTCTTAATTGCTACAGAGAATGACAAGCAAGGCTGCTAACCTGATCAGTGTTAACTTTCTTGGTCTGAATGCCATACATCTTCTTGACAGCAGCCTTGATCTTCTTTTTGTCAGCTTGAATGTCAACAATGAAGACAAGAGTGTTGTTGTCTTCAATCTTCTTCATGGCGGATTCTGTTGTTAGCGGATACTTGAGGATTTGGTAATGCTCCAGCTTGTTTTTGGGAAGAGAATTGATTCTGGGGTACTTTGGCTCCCTAGGCTTCTTTAATGTCATTGGACAGTGAAAAGTCATAGAAGTTCGAATCTTTTTGGTTTTTTTCTTAATAGATGAAGCACCTGACTTCACTGCCTTCGCGGCCTTAACAGCTTGAGCCTTGGCATCAGGCTTTTTGGATGTAGCTGATTACAAATAAATGCTAGAAATGAGCGAGCATTAGAGGATAAGAAAATATTCAGAATTCCAGAGAGATATATATGATCACCATTTTAGATTGGATATAGATTTTTTTTTCTGATAGGTTTTTGAATTTAGGTTGAGAGTCTCCAGATGCACATCACATGTAACCAAATATGATAATTTTCAGCATCGAATACAAGAGAATGAAAATCCATTGCTCAATAGGATAATTCATTTCCCAATTTTGCCATTCAAAATACAAACACGTGAATGCATATGAATATAACATATTAAATAATGTGTAGCATGATAAATGCCTTGTTTTAAAGCTTGCTGACTTGCCTTGTCAAACAAAAAGTTGCAATTTTAACAGTAACACCTATAAGTAATGTGTGTATTAGTTCATGGTTCTATGAAAGTAAAAGAGAAAGACACTTGCCACGAAAAGTAAATCCTTTTCTTAAGATCATATCCCCGAGAATCAAAACCAAAAGTTATGTCAATAAGACTAAAATAAAATAACAAGCAGATGCATCTTTTCCTTTGTTAGCAAAAACTGATTCTTCATTGCTACTTATTAAATCCACCAGAATTAGAGACATCATTTTGTTAGCCTGGAACTTCTGAAACACTTGTTAATCCAAAGTTTATATAGTTAATGTATCTCTTTATACACAACAAAACACAAGATTCCAATAATTTGTATCAAAACACTGTGAACTGAATCAAAGAATTTTGATCAAATATAGGGCATATGTGGGTTTCAGCCAAACAAGATATGTTGATTAAACATATGTCTAGCCACACTAAGAAAAATGAACTAATATTCCTTTACAGGCTATGCTTCTAGTCACACTCCTAGGAATGATTCTAGTAAAACAGGTGAAAGCAACAAGGAGATGAGCAAATATGTGACTGGTAGCACTAAACCAATGAGGACGCTACAACTATGCTCTAGTTGACTCAGCTTATTTATATAAGCAGAAGAGTTCAAGCCCTGTTTTCATCATCACGGCGTATTTTGTACGGAAACGAATCAAACAGCCCTTGTAGTATCACAATCTTTACGAAAGCGATTCAGACAACTCTTGTGGTTATCATTCATTCCGCTAAATGCTATTACATGCAGATGCTCTTATATCTAAGTTCTGCAGGATGTTTATGAAATGTAAAAACAAACAAAGACTAAGCAGGCTAATTTAGCATTACAAAACTTAAACCTTTTATAATGAAGAATACAAATTAAGAGATTTAGGCAAAGGATCAATATCTTAAATCACAATATTAGATTAAGGCAATGGAAGCATAAAAAATTACTCTCCAAAAAGGGTCTTTCCTATTCTTTCACTATTAAGAAGAAGAAGAAAGCCTCAAATTATGCTGAATAATTTTCATAAAAAACCAAAAAAATTGAAAAGATTGTTGAAATAATTTAAGTTCTAAATTACTGGAGGCATAACTGCTTCAAAGTGACAAATACCTCATAATTTGTTTCCATACTCACTTGGGCTCGAACGATTTCTCTCAAAATCCGTAGAGACTGAGTGAACGAAAAAATGAGAACTAAGAGTTAGAGGAGTGAATGGCTTAAAACAATTCTTATCAACATACACTAACAGCACACACAAATCCCTTAATCAAACTTTAGTTGAAGTTAGCTGAAACCACGTCTAGTTGTAATAGTTTTATTCTAGAACAATCACAGAAAAACGTTCATATGCTCACACAAGAAAAAGGCAAAGCTCTCAAATAAAGATAAAATAGAATATATAAGATATGAGGCAGCTGAATTCATCGTAGAGCTTTTGTCGATTCTAATCACTCCATATATCTAAGCAATCCGGCAACAATTACGCATGGAATAAATTAAAAGGAAAAAATTTTAATTTTGCCGAACACAACCAATAATCCATCATTTTCATAAGAAAAATTGTACTAATCTGCAAGTAACCCACTATTAGCAACCATAAAGTAAAGATTTAAGAAATGAAATATCTTTCTATTTGCCAAGGAAAGCACAACACCGTGGCAAAAAATATATAAGCAATTTCAACAAATACTGCAGTGAAAGAAATTAAAGCAGCCACAGTTCACGTATTCAATCCAGAATAAGAAAAATTATACTAATCTGCAAGTAACCCACCAGTAGCAACCATAAAGTAAAGATTTAAGAAATAAAATATCTTTCTATTTGCTAAGAAAAGCACAACACCGCAACAAAAACATGTATAAGTAACTTGAACAAATACTGCAATGAAAGAAATCAAAGCAGCCACAGTTCATGAATTCAATCTAGAATAACACCAAATGGGTCTCTTATATAAGAAACTCCAACTGAGAAAATCAAAATCCAAAGCATAAGTCGAAGCATCCAATCTACAAATCGGATTTCCGCCTTCCCAAAATAAAAAACCAATTTCCAACTAAAGCACTCAAACTCTGGCTGTCAAAATTGAATAGAGCTCAATAAAAGATTGATTCCAACAAGTATCAAAACTCCTAATCATCACATAAGCATGCAGAGCTCAAATAAAGGATTGGAGAAAAATCAGGCCTTTTGGCTCTCTTCGGATCGATCAGAGCAAGCTCCGCAAGCTTATCCGCCGCTATTGCCTTCTTCGACTACAACGGTGCAGACTCTACTTCGAACGAAGAAATCGCCCCATCCATGGAACTGTTGTGCCAATGTTGGGGTTTCTTCTCCACGACCGTACCGCCAACAACGCCAGCCCCTTGAAACCACAGGACCTCGAAGAACGCCGCATCCACAAGAAAAAAAATCCCAACCCCTTATCCCTAAACTATGGATGACTTAAACTACAACAAAAATATAGAAAATAGCATTTAATCGATCACCTCCTATAAATTTGATCAGGAAACAAGAAGAAATCAAGCTAATTGGGAGCGGATTGAGGATTCCTATTTCTCTATCTTACAGCCTCTTAGCTTGACGAAGGGAGGAAGACCATGAAGACGAAGAGAGAAGTAGAAAGATCGAGGAAGGAGGTAAGGAAACATTACAGTTGAATAAGCGAAGAAGCCCAAGCTTCTTTAGTGACTCGTTCAAAACTCTTCACGCGAAGTTCCATCGGAAGATTGTTTTTCCTTAATACCTTGATCTTTAGTATCAAAAGAAGAACATATGAGTTAGATTCTCAAACCTTTTTCATTGAGGATGGTAGGACAGCCGCGGCCTCACGCCAATGTGGGTTTTCACTCGAGCAGAAGGACTTTTGGCGCCAAGGGAAGGCCGAACGCGAGAAGGGCTGGACGTCGCAGAATAGCGAAAGGGAGAGATGGAGATTAGCGGGAAGAATTGCATAGTGAAAGTTGGTGGAAGTTTCTCTTCGTTCTTTTTTATTTTTGTTATCGGATAACCGTTCCAAACACTCTCCGAAATTGGAATTGCGATGAGATCAAAGGTTCACAGGGTGCGGCAATGGGAAGTGAAATGGGCGGGTATGAAACGCTCGACTATAAACGTTTGGCTAGTGTTTCTTTAGTACATAGCCAATAGGAATAGAAACACTGAAACGCTTCAGCAAAAATATTTTGTTGAAACGTTGAAATGAAGCAACTGAAACGTTCGTATTTGGATGTAAAATTAAAGTTATTAATGATTGAATAAATATTTTAGAGGAACATAAAAATAAAGAATATGAAGAGTCATAAATGAACGGTATAGATTTAATTTTATATTTACAAATGAATGATGAGGATTTGCTATGGGTGGAATCCCAAGCCACTTTTATATAGTAGTATATATATATAATATCTCAATCCATTATGACTTTATTTAAATGAAGAATTCATTTTTCCAAAACAGAGGGCAATAGAGATCGGTTTTAGAGAAATTAAGAGAAATAGAGGAGAGAGAAAGAGAAAATTCGGATTTTGGGCGACTTTGGGCCATTTTTGTCCACCGGCCCAGTTGGAAAATTTATCCATCTCAATTTTAAGAAATATATAAGTTTTAGTGAATATTTCTATTAAAATTTTATATCCATTAACAAAAAACGGTGATAACTTTGCATATGTAAAACTTTAATCGCGTAACTTTTTATATATTATAGAAATTATAATTATGCATATTTTGGATATTTTATGAAAATTTTACACTAGGGTTTTTGAAATTTACAGAATTTTTATTGAATAGAAAAATATCTGGATGTTGAAAAATAGTGTGGTGCAATAAAATTCTTAAAACATCATTATACAATCCCTGATAATTTAGTAATTTTTTAAAAATTTGTATTTTTGTCTAGTTGGATTTTCTGTCGTTTACCGTTATACAACACTATAAAATTTTGATATATGCTTAATTACTCTTTAATTATTATAATGTGATGATATATGTGCACATGTGATTATATTATATCTGTTGGGAGCCATAAGGGGCATAATCCTTTGAGATTTTATTTATGTCAGGGAATTACTGGGATTTATAAGGGGCCAAATCTTTTGAGATTCTATCTGAGACAGGGATATATGATATGTTCTGGTGCTATAAGCACAAACAAAAAGAGTCACAAGCGGCTAGAATCCTTTGAGCTTCTATCTGGGTCCAGAAAGTATGATTTGAACTACTCTGTGATATAATTTTAATTTATTTATTTGTTCAATATTATTATTTAAATAAGAAATAATTGCTATGCATTTATTACATCTCTCAGTATTGTAATTTGTTTAAATTGTATTTAATTGCTTTTAAATATTCAGAAAAATATTTGATAAGAGAATATTTAGAAATTTGGATTGATTTGTGTGGCTTGCTGAGTTGTTGTAGCTCACTGTAGTTTTGCTTCTAGTTTTCAGGATCTGGGAAGGAGAAAGAGGTTGTGGACTAGTAATTCAGGATCAGATCTGAGGTCATATGTATTTTACTATTTTGATTTTTATATAGTCGTGACTAATTAAATTTTTAGTTCTATAGCTCTTACATGTATTCATGTATTCATGTACTGTGGTGTAGATATTTATTTTGATGAAATGAAAAAAACTTGATGGATGAGTTTATTTTTTACTATTTAGATATTTTAGTAGCTCTGTAGTCTGTAGTTTATTTTAATGAATATTAATAAAAAATTTAAAATAATTCTAAAATGAGATTTTGGGATTTGCCTGTCACAGCTCAACACGATAGGACCTATCCTGGTCGAGTTGGGTTGTGACAACAGACACCTGACATTCTCAAAATCCTCACTTATACCGATAGGTACCAATTCCTTAAGAATTTTCACTGGTGTCCAAAAATTATGAAAAAATTCATGTAGGTAAAATACTACAATCAAAATATTATGACAAAGACGGTTTATGATTTGAAGTTATATTGACTCCAAAAAAATATTTACCGAGATCAAAATATGGGTTATTACATATAATCACTATATCAAAGTAGCAATGACTCATGCTCTGTCTCTTATGACATATTCTAGTATGTTATTGTATATGTCAAATAGCCACTAATGCTAAATCATTTCAATGCTTATAAATGCAACCACACTAGGTATCATCATAGCTTAAAATAACTTATCAATTATTTATTATTTTCAATTTATGTCTAATTATATATTCATATTTTTATTTGTATATAGCTATAGTTAGTTTATCAAATATCCATTAACGGGAAGGTAAATACCAATCCAAGGAAATTAAGTAATTTTCTATAGAGTCGTCACTCTGAGGGCCCGTCGGCCCGATTAACCAAAATCTAATAGGTTTCTACCGACATACATACATGTGCTTTTATAACTAACCAATATGTATTATTTAAAAGAAAATAATAAATTGTATAACCAACATGATTTATAATAGGAGCATCATTTATTGAATTAAGGAACACTGATATGTATGAATTGGATTCTTTGTTGCCTAAATTATTTTAAATGATAAGAGCTTGTGCATTAATAAATCAAGGCAACATTATTTCTATCACATGATACTTTCAATATGAATAACAAAAAATATTTTAACATGCACAATGCTAATAAATATAGAAAAAGGGACCGGCAACCTAATATCTAGAAACCTAGCAAAAGAAGCAAGGATAATACCCTAATAAATAAGGGTACGCCTATCCAATAATAAATAATAATTTGTTACCTCTAGGCGAGCGATACGAAACTCCAAGCAGCAATGGGTTGAAGGTCCTACAAGAATCCTCCGCCCCCCCCCCCCCCCCCCCCCCTAACAAATTGCTAAGTGGATCGCTTGAATTGAAATTGAGGGATCCCTCGCTGGAATTCATTTAGTAAAATATTTTCAAGACGCCATTCACTACAAGGTATATATTTATAAATTTATTTCTACTAAGTCCTATTCTCAAAAAAAGAGATCTCCCCAAGCAAGCAACAATCCAATAGAATAAATTTTGGGACAACAATTAAAACTGATATCAATCTAATATAATTTAGCCTTAACAAAAGAATAGCCATCAAGGAGAAGAATAGAAGTAGGAAGTAGGAAGAGGGGAGAAGAAAGGTTTTATTAATGGTTGCTTACCGTCAAGGAGGAAGAATGCGAGGAGAGAGGAGTGAGGGGAAACTTCGATGGTTGTAGTGGAGAGAAAGAAACTAAGAGACAGGAGAATGGAGGGTTTGGCGGCCACTGCACGAAGGAAAATATGGTGCCCTAGTTTTCTCTTTTCCCTTAAATGGCGAGATATATATATATTCTAAGGGCGAGAGGATCAAAGGAGCGGGCAATTTACATGAATTTTAACGACGATTGAGGAGAGAACATCACACACGAGAGAGGGAGGCGGAATCATGCTCTTTGTTGCTCGCTCGATTCAGCTCTCATTGCTCGGTTGGGTCATGTGAAATGCCTGGATACTCATAATCATGCATATGTGCAAATGTAAGAGGATACTCATGAAAAGGCAACAATATAGATATTGGAGAGAGAATATAATTAATGCATAATTCATTCATATTATCAATTAATTTTCTTCTTTGTGCAAATATCTTTATCATTGCAATTTTTATCAATCTCCTCCAACATCATCCCATTTATATGATTATATATAATTATATATGTATGTAATAATCTAAAAGTGCAAAGGAGGTAATTCAAATATTCTTCAAATATGATTTAAATCTTATTTGTGAGATTTGAATCTTATTTTAGGGCTATTTTGAATGTAGTTATGCATTTAAGGGTAGAGCCCTAATCCGATATAAACTTTTGATATTTATTCAAATAAAGATCAAATAATAAATATATCCTTTCAAATTTGTTCTTCTCCCCTTTTGAATTTAGGGTTCTCCCACTAATTTTTTATTATGACCATAACTAAGTAACTATATGTAAACAATAACCTTTTATTCACACTGTCTATAACAAAGTAAATATATATATAACAACCTTTATTTGTTTGAAAGGGCTGGCATTAAAGCTTTAAAAAAGTGATTAGCTCACTCTAAAAAAGTAGACCCGACCGGAGCAAAGCGTGTATTCTAAGATGGCCATTTCCTCCGTCTTCTACGCTGCACGCCTCCCGTGCTCCTTTCGCGGGAACTACCAGCCGGATCTCTCACCCCGCCGCGGGAGAAACTTCTCCGGCGAAGGCCTTTTCCTCGTCGACGGGCGGCAGCGACAGCGGCAGCTCGGAGGAAGGCTTGTCTGCCACGCGGATGAGACGCCTAAGAAGTCTGAGGGCGACACCAGCACCAGTGGAATTCAGCTCTACTCCCAGATCGAGAGGTACAATGAGATGCCTTTACACTCTACTTTCTATCTTTTATCCGCTGTTAGCTCGATCGCATTGATCATTAGATATCAATAATCCCATCAACTGAAATTAAGCTACTAATGGAATTCCAATCTCGGCGTTTGTGTGGTCATGGTATTATGTAGTTTCTTTCTGCACAACTTATGAACTGGAGTCTTGACTTTCCATAATTTGTGGTTTCTCAATAGCAGCTTTGAATCTTGAATTATTGCATATAATATTGAAAATATGACAATTTGATGAATTACAAATCCAGTTAAACCATTCATCTGCTTCAAGCATATGTTAAGCTGTGGAGCATAATTAATGCTCTGGAGACTCATTGATAGATCTACCAATATTTCCAAGTTGTTTCATTAAATATGTTTTAGATATTTCACTTTATTTTTCGGCTACCTTTTTTTTTCATTATACAGAGAAGTGATGGGCAGTGGCGGAGCCAAAAAATGTATTTAGGGGGGGCCTAAATTAATTTTTTAAAATTTTCCCTCAACTTTTTACATCCGGGCTTGAGACCGGTATAGTCAAATTTAAAAACGATAAAACTTTTACAGTGAATTAATTTATTTTCTTCCCTCACAAGTTAAATTTGTGCAAGTTAAAGTTGGTAAGATGGAAGGAAAATCAAGACCTTACGGACATTAATTCCTTGATATTCTCATAAACACAACAAAAACAACAAAAAATCATCAAACCACTTGATTTCTGCTAAAACATATTCAATATATTAATTAAATACGAGATATTGAAAATCTCATTGCAAAAAAAAATCATAAAATCTTAAGTTGATATATGTGATTATTTTGATGTGATTTAACAATTGAGTGACATGAAAAGATATTAAATTTAAATATTAAATATGTAAATATATAAATATTTTATGGATGCGTAAAAATTTTGACGATCGGCCGCTCTCATAGTTTCTGGTAAGATTTGAAAAGAATCAAAGGTTTAAGACTTTAAGATTCAGAGTTCCAATGAGGGATCAGCTGGTCTAGTCTTTCTCGTGCATGCCCACCCATCAAAGACCACTTCTTTTCGTTCGATCTCGTCTTTGGCTTGCTCACTCCATTGGTCCTTACTCCAAAGGTGCCCCACACCAGTTCACGCGACTGCTTCTTGCCCACCAAAGCAAAGACGATGAGATTAATAAGTGTTATCCGCGGAAGGAGATTGCTAAATGCCTTGTCGTCAAGAGCTCGGCATGACGGTGCACACTGTTCTTTTCTTATATAGCGAGTTTGTTTTTCCAATAAAATCAAGCTGGTACTTGGTAGAAGTTCATTGTTTCGGTGACGACGATCTCCTTTATTTCAAAGGTCTCATTTTTATCTGGCTTTAAACTACTACTTGGTACTTGGTAGAAGTTCATTGTTTCTGTGACACCAATATTAGCACTTAACTGGGATTTTTTTTTAGGGGGGGGGGGGCACGTGCCCCCCCCTCCCTCCGCCATTGGACTGATGGGCATCATTATGTGATACACCTGGGAGATTAAAATTGTGAACTCCTTTCTTAAAATTCCACCATCATCGAGAAATTTGTAGCAGCCGCAGCAAGACGTAGCATCATCTGGGGGACCCTATATAAAATTTTTGGTGTGTTTGATATATTTATTGTTTTTATTTTTATTCACTCTCGTTGATTTGAATTGGCTCTCGTCTAATTCCCAACAACGTAGTCGTGATCAGCTTTATATTCCTAATTTTAAAAATCAAAATGAATGAAAATAAAATATTCTTACATTTCACTAATAATTGTTGTGGATGAAAATTTGAATAGGATGTGATGCTTAGATGTAGTGCTTCTTTCCGTTTGCAAATCCTGCCAATTTGTTCAATTCCTGTTTCTCCTTCATCCAATATAATGCTAAATTTCAAGCAAGGAAATTAAACTTTCGCCCTTATTTTTGCAGGTTACTCACTGAAACAACAAGAAAATCTCAGGATGGATGGGTTAGTACCGGAGATTGGAAGGAGATTGAGGTCCTATTCTTGTGCTCTAAATATCTATGATTTCTGATTTTTTAAGAAATCCTATATCCTAAAATTTGGTAACTTTATGTTTAAATTGTTAACTTGTGTACAGCCTTAGACTATTCTGCTTCCATCATTTAAAATAGTTGAGAAATGTGTGTCAAAGTTTTGTTGAGGTTTTAAAAATTGGTGTGATTAGAAATAGTAGTAGAGAGACTAAAGAATTTTTATATGTAATAGGATTACATGCATTTAGTCTTTATTTATTTGAATTGGTTGTAAAGATGCTTATAAATGATATTGAAAGTGAGGTGACTTGGTGAATGCTTTTCACTGATGTCATAATCCTAATCGATATTATTCTTGTTGAAATAGATGGATTTTAGAGTAATGAAGAAAATATATAAAATATATAAAGTTTAATATTAGGAGAAAAAAGTTGAGTTTGTGATATGCAAATTTAATTAATAATTATCAATCAATTTTATTAAAGATGAAATACCTATATGTGATGGATTTAGTTATTTTTTGTTGATAAGCAGAAGAATAGAGATATTAGTTGACGATAAAACTTCTAGACCTAAGGTTGTAAGGTCAAAAGGGGAAATTACTTTAGGAGTATTATGTGATGATATCATGGAGACTAAAGAGGCAAATATATGATGTTGCAATTCGAACAATCATATTGTATGAATCTAAGTGTTGGGTCATTGATAGTTAAGTTTTATGACATGAAAGTAAGAATGTAAAGATGGATGTCTATCAAAACTAGGCATGATAAATTAAAGGATTATTCTATTAGAAGAATTATTACAGTAATAGTTATTTAAGATAAGTTAGTTGAAAATTGATTGTGGTGGTTTGCAGATGTATAACAAAGTATAGAAAATAAATCAGTTAGACAAGTATATTAAATTAAGGATTTGGAAAGAAAGTGGTAGACTCGAGTAACATGGATATAAGCTGTTCAAAATAATTTTGAATAATAAGTTTAGAACTGTAGGCAATACCAAGTATCTAAACATGCCACAAATAATTGTAGGAAGCTTTTTTAGAGTTAGGTTCATTGATTTTTCCGATGTTTTTGTTTGATCCATATTCGTTAATGTTTGATATTTCTTCATTTGTATTTGAATCATTATTATTTGACTTGTTCATGAACATAAATGGACAAAAACAAACATATCAATCAAAAAAGAAAATTTATTATTTTAAATAAAAAAGAAAAATATGAAATAATCAAACTCAAGGCCACATCATACAAGGGCAACGCTTGACACTATATGCAATCTCAATGCCTTTTTTTTTTTTTGCATTATTTTAAACAAAAAATATATACACATTTAAACTTAATAATGTATGTTTGAACAAGATTTTATAGAGCTGAACATGAGTTTGACCTACACCTTTGGCTACACTCAGTAGAAATGAATGAAAAATGAGATTCATAGAGACTATCCCCAAATAGTTTTGATAAGCCTACTAAGAAGGATGAATAGCAATCATGAGTGATTACTATGATGAAAAAAAAGGGTAGAATATAAGTTTTGAGTAACAGACCAATACTCTTAAACTAGTACAAAGGAAAAAAGGCAAACAAATTATCTTAAAATCTACATCCATACTTAATGTATTACTTGATATCCATTTTCTCTCCAAAACTTTCTTTTTCATGAGTTTAGGTTGTTAGAATTTTTTTTTCTCAAACCATATTTTTAATTATCTTATAAGTTATTACCAAAATAACATATTATAGATAAGGATACTGAAGGACTAAGCTAAGAATTAGAATGTATAAATTAAGTAATTAGCTAGTATCATGATGGTATTTAGGAATTAATTCATAGAAATTGATTTTTTTAATATGGTTGTTGGATACCTGTTGAACGAGCATGTATTATTAAAAGCGCCAGCATTCTAAAGCTGTCGTTAAATGCCTGGAGTGCTAGACATCACCATAGGCGCTTTCCTAGTGAAAGGAGGCACTAAAATTTTGATTATGTCCCCGTTGGAGTTCAAAGTGTAGGTTGACATGAAATACATGAGTCAGGTTCTAATAATACTTGCGGTGATTATTATCTCAATTGCCAGCTTGCATCCATACAAATGACATTCAAATCTATTCTGATATGATACAAGGCTTGATAATGATTCCCAATTTTCTATCTTTTTTGTTTAGGATCTCCTTGGCTAACAACAGTATCTTCCAATAAAATATTTTATCTAGTTTGCAACTTATTCATGCTTGATTTTCAGGTCATCTTGTCCAACTGCGATCTTTATCATATGTTGTTGGGTGGTATCCATATCAATAAGTTTCATAAGTGGTTATCTTTTTTTTTTTCCCTTCTTGGAACTATTTTGTGCACATAGTGATAACATATTCATCCTTGTAAGTCTATTTTTCTTTAAATCAGCAATATTTTGTTTGTAACACCTAAAAAATTAATGTACCGTTCAACCCATTCTGGCCCAATTAGATTCAAGGTAATCCGTTAAATTTTTACATTTGAACTCTTCTATATGTGGCTGAGAATGTTCTGTGTACATGTGAGAGTTTGCATGTGTTCTGAAATAGGCCACGGAGGTCGTTTGCATGTTTGAAAAAGGCTGAAAATTTCTCCTGAGGCGCTATGATGTTGGGGTTGGCAGCACCTCGGCACCAAGCTCTTTGGAATTTTGGAAAATAAATCCAACGCTGCGCACTGGGGGTGGCGCTGCAACACTGTGGGCTCCTAAAGGGACATCGTGGCATGTAAATATGGCCTTTTGAGCTATGTTAGTGCATAGTTATTTTGTCTGTTATTTTCAGGGTCTGTGAAAGAAAAAGAACCAGTTAAGTAGCAATTTTTAGCATTTAATCTAAGTCTATGTACATACTTCTTTTTTGGAATTGTGTACACTCATGGCTAATTATTTAATCTCCTTTGTTTTGTATTTCGATCTCTAACCATGTATTATAGTGTAATCATTATATATTTAATTTGATGATAAATGAAAAGAGAATTTTGTTGATGAGTTTATTTTCTGTATATTGATAGTTATTAGTAGCACTATGATTTGTTGTTCGTCTTAAAGTTAAAATTTGACGAAAAATCTCAAAAGTTTCCGAAACTTAAATGTTTGCCAATTGCAAACCAACACGATAGGACATGTCCAGTCTGTGGGTCTTATCAGGTTGGGCTGTGACATTGTCAAAGATAAAAACATCAGCTCAAGTGTATAGGTTGGAGTCTTATTGTGATTACGTTACCATAATTCAGTTAGCAACCAGGCTATAGGAAAATGAGCTCCTCACTTTAAGAACAATGACCTAGTGAAAGTTTGAAAATTTGAAAAAGACATTTATATGGAGGTAAAGTGGGTCTACATCCATGGAAACTATGAAAATTATTGGGGAAATTGGAGATGCTTGGTCATATATTTGCTTCATGTATTATTCTAAACTAACATGTAATATGAAAAAGTTAGGATAAGGTTTTTTGTTTTTTGGCCAATTAAATGTATATCCTATTTTTGAACAAATTTTTATCTTATGTTTAAACTTAGGGTGCATGGGTTCTCAGACCAAAACACAGAAGACCAACCTCAATTATTCATTTTGTTGGGGGTATATTTGTTGGTGCTGCACCTCAACTTACTTATCGGCTATTTCTTGAGCATCTCTCTAACAAGTAAGCTCCTTTGAATTGTATGATTTTCTCCTATAGACATTTTTAAGCCTTGAATCATATCACTTTTATTATGTAAAAATGCTTTGTTTTTTTTTTTTTACAAAGCAGTCAAATCTTTGCAAAATCATACATACCCAGTTTTTCTGTGATAATTCATGCGCTGGCATGCTACCATCGTTAGGGTAGGTTTGATTTGAAGGAATTGGGGATGTAAATTCATTTTTGCTTCACAATTTATCATTTGATATTTAATATCAATGTAATTCATAGTAATTGGATTTACTAATGATATGTTGACACACTTTTTCATTGGCGATTTCTTACCCTATGCTAGTGGAAATGAGAAGAAAGATTTGTTAGTCATTATTGTAGCTTACATGTCCTCTCCTAAAATGAAACAAGCACACAATATCTCATCAATCAAACAAGATAAAAAAATATATAAATTTTCATTCTATTCCTCCTCAACCAAACAAATTGGTGAAAACAAATTTCAACTCAATTTTTTTCCATTTCCTATTCATTTCCTCTCTTATAATTCCTCGAAACAAAACGGAGTCTTGGTAAACATTCTGCAATTAATCAGTTTTGTTTGTAGGTTTAGGCTTCATTTGGGACGGCTTTCTTACTGCTTCTTAATGTAACTTTCTAATAATCTTTTTTTTTTTGGGTACTAGAAAGTTGCTTTAAGAAGCAGTAAGAAAGCCATCCAAAACAAAGCCTTAATTGTTATATCTTTTGTACACAAGTTAGGCTATTAAAGAATTTTTTGGCCTCTTGTTATTCAATGTAATGGTTAACTTCCTTTAACTAGACTAGCTGATTATTTAATATGGTCTTTTTTTTTTCTTGTATTCATTATACTTCATCTTCAAAACTTCTAGATAGGGTTTTGTGGCATCCATTTTTAGCTAAATCTGTTTGTTTTTTTATCTTCTTGTTAGATTTAAACTATAATTTTGATTTATTCAATCCATAAAGCCAATTTTTTATTAGCTTTTGATACTGATTCCGGCTTCATTTCACTTTTTGGTGGTCCAGGGGTGCTTTGGTGGTTGCAACACCTTTTTCTAGTGGTTTTGACCACTTCTTTATAGCAGATGAAGTACAGTTCAAATATGATAGATGCTTTCGAACTTTCAATGACATAGTGAGTCCGTTTTAGTAAAATTGTTGTATTGTTAATCTTCTGAATTTTGACGCTTTGTTCTTTTTCGTCACAGGAAAAAGACCTTCCAATATTTGGTATTGGTCATTCCTTGGGATCTGTAATTCACCTTCTGATTGGTATTGATGAGTTATATTTATTTGTGTTCAATATTTTAAATAAAGAAGATGTAGTTCAAATATTCTACTGTTATTTTGCACATCAGGGTCGAGATATGCAGTGCAAAGAAATGGAAATATTTTGATGGCTTTTAACAACAAGGTAATCTGTTTCTAGGCTTTAAGCTGCCTTCTTACAACATATTGCACAACTTTTTTTTTATAAATCTTTTCCAGTTATTTATGCTATCTTTTCCAGTTATTATGCTCTTGTAATTCGTCTATCTTTAGGAGTTCTTAATAGGAATTCAAGAACAAAATTTCACGTGGAAGCAAGATTTATTGTTTCTTTACTTGACTAGTCATATCTGTTCCCACTTAGGAGAAGTTTTATGGTCCACAGGAGGTTTTTTACTTTCAATTGGCTTCTTATCGAGTAATTCCTCCATTTCAGAGCTTGAATGATGGTTCATTCATTAGGAGTGTCTTTGGGAGCTCATTTGCTTATCACGAAATGTTAGGAAAAAAACTATTAATTTTTTTGTGGATTTGCCTATAAAGAATGAATAAGATGAATACACAGAAGTAATAAAAAATAGATCATGAACAAATACACACAAGTAATAAAAAATAGATCATGAACAACAATAAGACATCAAGATGATAGCCTACGTCCACGAGAGAAAATATATTATTTAATACACTATAGAGAAGTCACAAATTTGTACAAAATAAATTGTGCTTAAGAAAACTTTCTTTCCTAAACCCAAGTTCACTCAATTCCATTGCAAAAAAGGCGCCTCACATCTCTATTAAAAAAAGAAAAGGAAAATAGAAAATAATATAAGAGAGATTATAAACAAAGAAGTTATAACTAAAACTAGTATTTACCCGCTTTAAAGTTTCCAAAAGTATACCTTTCACATGTCTATGGATTTGCCATAAAATTTCTGGCACCTTCATTTTTTTATTGCATCAAGATTACTTCACAATCACTGAAAGCTTTTTTCACCCTTCTTCCTCTTTGCCATAAAATAACTCCAACTTCCCTTTTTCTCTCCAACATCAAGCTTAATATAATTATCTCGCATATAAGTAATTCTCCATCTAACTTCAAAATCCCATGCATGCAATCCATCTACTAGTAAACGCTTGGCAACCCTTTCAGTCTCCTATTTATACGACTTTAAGGAGGTGTATTTCAAAACAATATTTGTTTTAAAAAATAGAATTTGTAACAAAATTTTGAATCAAGATTTATTTCTAAAATCACTTAATTTGAATCTTGTGCATATCCTAAGAAATTATTTAGTAAAAAAAATCTTAACAAATTGCCCCTTAATTTAATAACGTGTCAATTTAATTTTGGATATCCACTATAGCTCCTCAAGTTGCCAAAACGTAGATGTACTAAGCACCACACAATCTCAACAAGCCTAGATGACACTTGAACTTAACACTGATGAGAGGCCCTGAAGTATCTGTTGCTCGTCAAATTTGTTCCTAACACAAAAATTGCACTTACTATTGAATTTTTATTCTCTCAATGTGGACTTCTCCTCGCTTGGGTTTAATGGTATGATCTGACATTGGGTCAAACTGTGCAAGATTAGATTGATCCACCTGATCTTGTCCAATAGTCTTCCCCTCAACTTTTGTTCCTGAAATAAGATTGAATATGTCTGACTTTATTTTAAAATCTAATATTCTAGCCAAAAAATTAACCTATTTTTCTGCTGTCCAACATCATGATACGTCAACACAAATGATGGTGAAATTGAGGTAACACCACTTGAAATTGCGACTATAACATATAGAGTTCACAATCCCTCTTGGCCGTAATGATTACCAATGCACCTCTGCAAACTATGAGGACCTTTTTATCTCTTGAGAACTTATATCGTACCTCACTAAGAGCGCTTAAAAATAAAAGATTCTTCCTGAGATTTAAAACATTCATGTTCACTATCCATGACTAAGTCACACCATTACCCATTCTTAACTTTATCGTGTCAAAATAAACCATTTTGCATGATGTATTATTTCTCATATAAATATAACCACTAACACATGAATCATAGGTGAAAAACAACTCCTTATGGACGCTTATAATATGAACAGGTTGAATTTAGAATCAACTAATCATTGCATTTGTTTTCAAAAGTCACAAAAACAGTACAACTTAGAACTCACCTAAGTGCCTTAAAAAATCTCTACTAGATAATAACTTGCATCTTGGTTCTTCAATAATAACAACTCTTCTAATTATTAAATTTCTCGATCTCATACTTTCATAGCCATATTCTGATAGCAGTTGGTAGTAGCACCTAACTTTTATGCGGAAGTGACTATCAGGAGCAAATACAATTAACAAATAAAAGTTGCAACAAATAGATCAATCAACATAAGAAGATGCTAAGATTTATGTGATCTTACTAAAAAAATGCATAGTGTTCATTGGAGAGGAGAGATGATCTGATTCACTATAGAGAAGTCATACAAATATACAATATAAATGGGGTATAATAAAACAATCTTCCTCAAACTTAATAAGTACATTAATCTTACCACAAAAGAGAAACCTCAATTCTTTTAAGATAAATAAAAGAAAATAAGATAATATATATATATAAACAAAGAAGATTTAGCTAGACTATAAACTACTCTCTTAAATTTTCGTCAGAAGAGTACTTTTCCTCCTGTCAATGGAATTGCGCAAAATTTCTAATACCATCGTATTTTCAATGCATCAAGATAGTACTGTACGGTCACTTAAAAACTT
Source organism: Dendrobium chrysotoxum (assembly GCA_019925795.1). Lineage (NCBI taxonomy): Eukaryota > Viridiplantae > Streptophyta > Magnoliopsida > Asparagales > Orchidaceae > Dendrobium > Dendrobium chrysotoxum. Next base: position 67,810,570 of record CM034305.1, on the reverse strand, counting down.
ATTTTCTTTTTTTTTTTCCCTTTCTTCACTATTATCGAAAATAACTCTTGCTTGTTTTTTTCCTCTCCAACAGTAGGCTTCACACGACTCTCTCCCTTGCTCTAATTAATTTTCTAGCCAACTCCAAAGGCATATGCACGCAACCCATCTATCAATAATCCCATGGCAGCCCCTTTAGTCTCCTCTTGTACGAGGTTGATTCTAAAATAAAGTTATTTCAAAAAAAGAAAATTTGTAACTTTTGAATAAATTTAGATTTATTTGTAAAATCACCTAACAGAAATTGTTTTCATATTCTAGCAAAATAAAAAAATGCATCTATTGATGTTTAAATTTATTCCCCACGATATAAGTATTTGGAGATTGATGAAATCTAATTCAATCACCAAGAGCAATAAAGAACAAAAAATAGAAAAAAAAGATCAACACCAAAAAAATTCACTAAATTTTATACAGGTGCTCCCAATTGATGGTTATCTATGATGCACAGATACGAACACGGCTAGGACATGGGACACGTCAATTTTTAAAAATATAGGATATAAACACGGGTTGGACATGGTATTATAATTTTTTTATCTTAAAAATAATGTATAAAATTGAGTAAGTAGAATATTAAGAATAATTGTGAAATAATAATCATTCAACTAGGATTGTGCTTAAAATAATTAATATTAGGATGTTAAAAAGTTGGGCGTCAATGTCGTGTTTCAAGCATCGAGAGGGGAGAGACGACAATGCTAGCAAGAGTCGGGCATCTAGCATCGTTGTCGAGACAGCGTGGTCGTCTATGTTGAGATGATGTCGGTCAAAGATTAGATGTCGAGATGACGTGGGGGAGTGATTGTAGGGTAGAAATTGCTAGTGTCAAACTTTTATTTCAAATGGTTTTGAAACATTGATATTGTGACGGCATCAGACGTCGATGTTGCGATGACATCGGGCGTTATTGTGAAACCTAGTTACGATCTGCAGATAGAAATGAAAATGATATATTCAGGGAATGGGGTATTGAGTGCGGGCAATTGATTTGGTGTTGAGAGGAAATAAAAACAATAAGTTTTTTTATTTTTAAATAAATAAAAAAATTATATTAAAAAAATTTCATAAAATATTTAAGACATGCGTGCCCAATTTATTTTTTATATTTTTTTAATCAGACACGTCTTCGGCGTGTCTGATATATATCGGAGGAGTGTTGGATGCGTGTTGTGTCCGATAAGTGTCGGACACTGTATATCTCTTTGAGAAGAAGTGTTGGATATTGCATACCTCATTGAGGAGAAGTGTCAGTGCATCATAAATGATTATGTCCTATTTCACTGCTTTGAATTTATCATGATTTGATTGTGAAGAATTACAATCCTGATTTCTCTGATGCAACATAAATGACACCTCCCTCTTTATAAATAAAAATTAGGACAACCAAAAATTCAATGAAATACACAAAACTCCCTTAAAAAATAATCCACAAATATAGTATATATTTTGAGGCTTTGCTTTGGAACCCCTTAGGAAGGGGGCTCCCTACCTGCTTCCAAAACCCATATCGACCTTATCTCAAAATTCGACCTAGGACTAATATCTCGAAATTCGACCAAGGACTATGTCTATGTAATTTTTTTTTCCATTAAGTAAAAATTAAGCTCCAGAATAATAAAAAACAAAAAGGACTCAATAAGTTGATAATTTTGATGTTTACTTGCATATTGATTAGTATTTAAAAATTTCTTGTTGGGAAAATTTTTGGGGTTGCTGTGGAGATGATCATTGAATCATTTGGAACTTTGGATCCGTTCTTTTTGAATGCTGAACCATTATTCAGGTGTCCATACACATTGTTGACCAAAAATTTCAAGCTTGACTCTTTGTAGTTGTGGAAAATGACGGTTGTTTTTTTTTATTTTTATGAACCGTTGTTAACTGGTTTTAACTCTCATTTATTGCATGTATGATATAGTGCAATAAATGTTTATCATGAAACATTTAGTTATCATAGGTTTATGTGCTATAACATGCAGTCATCATCATTATTATTAGTCTTATGACTCTTATCCCAACTATTTGGGATCAGCGTAAGCTATAATACATACAGTGATTATTGATTTGCATATTCATGTTAGTGCTTGATCGAATGCATTTCACTAGAACAAAACGATGCCAATTTTGTGTTTGCCTGAGCTCATGGTTCTTGGTTTTTCGGAATATGCTGAACGTTGGGTCATGGAAATTTGAAGAAAACACTTTTGGATTCTTTTATTTGTATTGCAGGAGGCAAGTTTAGCTGTACCACTGTTTACTCCAGTTATTGCGCCAATGGCCCAGAGTTTTGGTCCACTTCTAAACCAACTCACGTCATCTTCAAATATTCTTCAAGGGGTGAGGATATGCGAGCTTGAATTTCTATCTTTTGAGCGTGTTGATTATTTTGTCTTTCAGTTTGAGAATTTTTTGGGAGATTTACGCACTATTTACAAAACTAATGCCTGCGTTTTAAAATGAACTATTGAACTCTTGTATTTGTGTATGTTAAGATTAAATCTTTGAGAGTTTAATGAAAGCAAACAATATGAAGTTTGTGTTTTAGTGCTCTTTGGGATTTTGGAAATATTATCATAAACGAAAATGGTTGGCTGTTTGTTTTGTAAATTGATAATATTTGATTTTGTGCAAGACATTGCTCCTTTTTTTTTTGGCCATTGTTAAATATCTGAAGGATGCGTTATTTCAGGCAGAAATGGCCATCAAGCAGTTAGAGTCCCTTAGTCCACCGATTATGAAGCAAGTTCTTCCATTGGTCGAGCAACTTCCCCCTCTGTACATGGATCTGGTTAACGGAAGAGAAGAATTTATTCCTAAACCAGAGGAAACTAGGAAGCTGGTATGACAAAACTGTTTGGAGATAGAATTTTTTATTGTTCATGGGATTATTTTGGTTCCTGTTTAAGAAGTTAAGGGATTAAAATGATTCTTTAATATAGTTGGGAATAATTTTACTCTTTCATAAAGAGTTGAGGGATCATTTTGATTTTTTTTTTCTCAAGTAATTTCTAGTTCATTTTTATCATGCAGAGTAACTTTATAATGACATAAATGCATAAATGTGCGTCTATATTTTCTAATGTAGTTTGTTATGAAAAAGTAAGCATGCTTAGGTTTTGTTAAGCTATTGTTGTTTTGAGCTTGTGCCAGGCCTAAAATTAGCATTATCAAATGGAAACAGTATAGTACTTCAACATAGAAGGTCATGATGCTTTTGTAACTTAATGGTTCTAATGAGAGCATTATCAGTGATGATGTTTTAGTAGGTAAGAGATTTCAAATCCTATTCATCAGATATAGACATAATCTGGAAAAAAAAGTTATCATCATTCTTGTTATCATCAGTGTCAAATCATTAAAGATATGTATGCAGGAGCTATTACTTGTGTTCAAACACAAGGTGGTTTGACCAAGTATTTCCCTATTTCGGTTGGATTACATCAAGGATCAGCCTTAAGCCCATATCTTTTTGCTTTAGTCATGGATGTTCTCACTAGACATTTGCAAGAGAATGTACCTTGGTGTATGCTTTTTGCTGATGATATTCTTCTTGTTGATAAGACTAGAGAGGGAGTTGAAGGTAAACTAGAATTGTGGAGGTCAACCTTAGAATCTAAAGGTTTTCGCTTGAGTAGATCTAAAACGGAATATATGGAGTGTAATTTTAGTAATAATAGACCTAGTGAGGGGATTCTGACTTTGGGTGATCAAGTCATTAATAAGAGTACACGTTTTAGATATCTTGGATCTATTGTTCAAAGTGATGGTGAAATAGATGGGGATATTATCAGCAGAATCCAAGTTGGATGGTTGAAGTGGAGGAATGCATCGGGCTTATTGTGTGATAGAAAAGTATACCTCAAACTTAAGGGAAAATTCTATAAGATGGTGGTGAGACCTGCAATGCTTTATGGTGCCGAATGTTGGCCATTAAAAGAGAAGCATAATTCTAAGTTAAGTGTTGCAGAGATGAGGATGCTCAGGTGGATGAGTGGCTTTACCCTTAGAGATAGGATACGAAATGAGCATCTTCGTGAAAAGGTTGGAGTAGCTCCAGTGGAAGATAAGATTAAAGAGAGTCGCCTTAGATGGTTTGGTCACATAAAACGGGGCCTCCCGATGACCCGGTTAGGAAAATAGAGGTCTTAGATTTGACTTATGTTAAGAAAGGTAGAGGTAGACCTAAAAAGCCTTGGTTAGAAAATATTAGAAATGATCTTTCTTTATTAGTTAAACGAGAATTTGACTTTTAACAGGACACAATGGAAAAAAAGGATTCATGTAGCCGACCCCACGTAGTGGGATAAAGGCTTGATGTTGTTGTTGTTGTTGTATTCTTGTTTTCACTAGGCTTCAAGCGAAATGATTCTTTTTTTTTTCTCTTGTATTATTTTCCTATACTATTGAATGGAACTTAGGCTTCGTTTGGGACAGTTTTTTTACTGTTTTCTAAAACAACTTTTTTAGTACAAAAATTTTTTGAATTAAAATTTTTTGTACTAGAAAGAAAAAGTTATCCCAAATGAAACCTTAATGATTGTTGTATTTGATCTTTTTTTTTTCCTTGTAATATGATAATTCTTTAGGATTATCCTTATTATACTCATATCATTACATTGTTATTAAGAAAAGGAAGAATAGTACTTCAATTATTATTTTTATTAATTTGGATTAAAGATGGTCTAATTTCCCTGCTGTGATTCCTCCTGTAGATAAAATCTTACTATGGAATTTCAAGAAATCTATTGATACAGTTCAAGGATGATACGATTGATGAAACTCCAACTCTGGCCAAGTTATTAAGCAGTGAATCTGCCATAAGTTCTCAGCTGGACATCTCAATTCGTTCATTGCCTGGAGATCATGGGCTTCCACTGCAGCAGGTCATTTTTATGTTAAAATGATAAAATAATTTAAGGCTTCGTTTGGGATAGCTTTCTTACTGCTTCTTAAAACAATTTTTTAGTACAAAAATTAAATTTTTTGTACTAAAAAGCTGCTTTAAGAAGCAGTAAGAAAGCCGTTTCAAAACCTAAGTCTGAGATTATTATTTTTTATTCCTAATTGGATAAATGCAGAAAATTTGGATCAGTTGATCCAAATTTGATCAAAATGAAAAATACATCAATGAGAATTTTGCCATTTGAATCAGTTAATCCAAATTTGGATCAGTAAGAAAGCCGTCCCACTTGCATTTTCTCTTTATTAACATTTTGCAATCCCACATATAATATCATTTTTCTTTTTGTTTTTTTTTTAATGAGAATTTTGCCATATTTATCTATAGATCCTTCCTGATGTTCCACCTGCAATGGCTGATGCTGTGAACCGTGGAGGAGAGCTTCTGGCAAATCTAACGGCTGGGACGCCATGGGAATCATTGGCAAAAGAAGCTGGAATCACGATGGGTCCAGATTCAAAGATCATTCGTGCACGAAATTCAAAGCAAGTTGATGTTCTAGTGGATGTTATTTCATCATGGATCACCTCATATTCAAATCCAAGAATATTTGAGGAGAAATAAGGAGAATATTTAGATTTGATATTCTACTTAAATTTGATGAAGATAAATTTATAATTATTTAATTTGTTTTGTGATGAATGTAATAAATTTCTTTTATTAATTTATTAAAAAATGTATTTATCATAAAAATAAATTTAATTAAATCATAAAATTTATTTTAATCAAATTTGAATAAAAATATTTTGTCTAAAAATTTTCTATGAGAAATAAAGAGCACCAAATGCAATTAGCAGATTTAAGGAATATTTATAAAAAAAATAGGTCAGATTTAAGGAACCATTAACAGTCTCCCTCTCTTCATGCTCTTTGCACGCTCCTCTTACTCTTATGGTAGCTCTTTGATGAAGGAGCCCTCCTAGGTGGGTCTAGGCAATGTGTGGAGGAGCCCTCCTAGGTTCAATGATGTGCAATGAAATCAAGGAAGGTGTAAATGAGCTTGCAAGGAGAAGACATCGACGAACCCTCGACGAGTTTTGACAAAATCCTTTAATGAAGTTAGCAAAAGGTTTTAAACAATGTAAATAGTGAAGTTTATATGTTTAATATATAAATTTCAATATTTTGAATGTTATGCATATAAATCCCCCAAAATAGAAGGAAAATATCTTTTAGAGTTAGGCTTCGTTCAATTTTTTTATCTTTTTCGTCTCAAAAACGTCGCGTTAAGAAATGGAGAAGTTAATACCATAACGCTTCTCAAAACAGTAAAGATATAGAGTTTCTGAAAAAGTATGTGTCATATTCAAACAGCAAAAAAGAAGAAATTTATCATTTTAAAATGAAAAAAGTACTAAAAACGGACAAACAAACCAGACCTTAATATCCCTCCGACATCACATCACATTTGATTATCAGTTAGAGTTACAATACAATGACCTCAAATGTTCATTGTGGATGATTTACATAGACGTTTCTTCATAATCTAAAACATTTGAAAAACACACAAAGGATAAAAGTTATCAAGCAATAGTAATGCTAAACTCACTAAAATAATCTGCATAAAAAATTAAATTGTCATGTGTTATATAACCCGATAAAAATGCGAGTAATACAATATGCTTTTATTTAAAAAAAAATATGTGATTGAGCCACGTAAATAACATGAACTCTAATTTGAACCAAATAAACCTCAATTTAATTTTATATGTAAATTTATTTGAGCGAAACTAGTTAACTCACCTAAATTATTTGAAAACTTGGAGAAAATTTAATCACAAATTTACACAAACATATACATTTGCACCTTAGATTTTATTTGAGATAAATTTCTTACTGTTTTCTAAAATAACTCTCGCATAATTTTTTTTAAAAGCAACAACAAAATAGTGATAAAAAACTATTCAAAACTAACCTTCAGATTCGTTTGGAATAATTTTCATACAACTTTTAAAAGCAACTTTTTAGTACAAAAATTTCTTAGCCGTACACCACCAAAAAAAATTAAAACAAAAAAAAACATTAAAAAAACTACCATATCAACAAATTATTTAGTTGATTTTTATTTGAAAAACATGGAATTGAGCCACTAAATAAACTAAACCCAATTAAAATAAAATGAATTCCTTTTTTTAACTAAAATTAACGTTGTAAGGCTTCACATCCCTCTTTAATCAAAATAAGCTTTAAAATCATTGAATTTTTAAAAAAATGATGATGTATATAAAAATTTAATATTGTACTACCCTCAAAATAAATCCAAAAAATTTTCAAACCCACTCTAATATAATCTATATCAAAATATTCTAGAATAATTTTTCTTAAATCCACAGGAGTATCTTAAAAAATGACTAATCAATGACATGACTGCTCAACAAAAACAATTTAATTTATTACAGCACAGTATTCCCAGAACTTTTGTACTCGCACCGGCACATAAGCAGGCAATCTGGAAATCTATGTCAGCCAATTCTGAGTGATGAATGTAATAAGTAACAGTTTCTTAACTCTTAGAACAAAAAATCATCAGTGACAGATGATGCATGGCTCTCATTTCGGTTAAATAGCTTCATCTTCATGATACAGATATAAGCCAAAGCCAAATCGAGCACAGGCTCTACAAAATGCAATTTCTTCTGCAGCAGTCACAGGGTCTTCATATCGGCTATCACTTGAAGATGCTGTTCCAGTAGATTCTCGGTGAGCCTGCATTAATAATTTAAACAAATGAAATATATTATATCATTTTTTTCAAATTAGTCCATCAACTGTACAAAATTTATCCAAATATGTTCATTAGAAACTTAACTGGGGTCAATTTTGTATCCCAGTTTCCAACAACTTCTACTTTTGGGATCATTTCAGGTCAATTTTGTATAATCATGAGGCTAATTTAGCCACATGAGATTAGTCAATAATTTATTTTGGTCTCTCTCTCCACATTTGAGATCATTTTAGATAAAGAATGCATAAGATAAAACTTCAAACATTTGATCCGATCAAGATGCTATAATGAATTAATGTTATAGCTTATGGCGTGCTTGCATTAAAAATTTTGAAGAAGAAAATATTTTTCATTATCGTTGATGCGCTTGATAATACGAAAAGGGTCATTGACCTTGAGTTTTAATTTACTATTAGAACCCAGGGGAAACCTTTCCGTGCATAATTTGATCCACACCAAACCACTCGCCTTGAAATTGTAATGTTTTCCTAGATTAATTGGCTTGCGTTTCGTGTGTTGCATTTTATTTTATTTTTTAATGTTAGTTCTATGTGGAATTTGATTGTGTCGATCAATGGTGTTGTAATGCTGCTTCGGACCTCAACTGTATAGATCTAGCTCGTCGGGGGTCCTCCCCTTGCTTGGGTTCGGGTGCTTTGCAAATAATTTTTTTTCCCCGTATAACAGTACAATGTTGCGGTGCTATATACTCGAGCGTTGCGGTGCTGTATAATTTTATTGGAGACAGACAAAGAGCGGAGTGCTACGGTGCTCCGAACCCAGGCGCTGCAGCACTGTCAGGCAAACTGGAAACATAGAGTAGAGCGTCGCAGCACTACAAACTTGGCGCCACGGGGCTGCAATATGGGCTAGCAGTTCTATTGTATTGTATCTCTTTGTTAGTACTATTGAGAGAACGATGCAAGAGAGAAGAGAGACAAGGTGAGAGCGAGAGAGAAGAGAGATCGGTATTATTTTTTTCCAAATTTTCATAGTGAATTTCTTGGTACGGTGTGGTTTCGTGGTTTTTTCCCTATTTCGGATTTTTCCACGTTAAATCCTAATGTTATTTATTTTCTATTTCTTTCTTGTGTTCGCTGCGTGGTTTACTTCCCCAACACTTAATTTGTTCCTACACTTGTTTAATTTGTTCCTACACTTGTTCAGGGAGTTTTTGAATAACTTGAATGCAGAGTTCAGCTTCACGGTTGCATTCCGTAAGGACAATGGGTGGAATCAAATCTATAGGAGAGGTGGGATTTCTCCCATAAACCACCTCAAAAGGGCTGTGACCCATTGTTTGGTTACGGCATCTGTTGTAAACAAATTTTACTCAAGGCAAATTAGGTCCCATTGGCAAATGTTTTTGCCAATGAAACTCCTTAGGAGGTTTTCCAAACTCGGATTGACAGATTTTGTTTGTCCGCCTAGTTGAGGTTGTGTTGTGGAGCTGAATTATAACTTAGTACCAAGCTTATCCCATAAGGTCCTCCATAAATGGCCAAGGAATTTGACATCTCGATCGGATATAATTGTTTTGGGAATGCCATGCAATCAGATGATCTCTTGAAAATAAATATTAGCTCTATTTGTAGCATCCAATATCTTTTGACACGGGATAAAAAGGGCCATCTTTAAAAATCGGTCAAAAATAACCATGACGAAGTCCTAGCAGCATTGTGTTGTAGGGATCCCCCACAGCAAAATCCATATCAATCCAAGGTACCACTGGCATAAGTAAGGGCATGTATAGCCTGAAATTTTGTTGGTGAGCCTTGGCTAGTTGATTAGGAATAATTAAATCTTGGACATCTGCTGGTAGTGGGGATTGCTCGAACTCAACTACAACCTAAGCCAACCTATGATCAGCCATTTTGCAGGTCTGCATGAAGAGAGACTGCGGCACCATTTTAGGGTTGCAGTTCATAGGTTTGGTCAGTTCTTTGGAAGGTAGGAGCACCACCGAAGTACCTTCTTTGTGAAAGGAGTAGGTATTATGGAACCCGTCATACTTAGTCCGACGATCGTATTGCCAATGTCTTCTAAGGAGAAGGTGACATGCATTCATGAGAAAAAACATCATAAAGAACTTGTTCTTGAAGTTTTCCCCCATTTGAGAATTGTACCAAGTATTTTTTATTGACAGTGATTTCAATTCCTTTCTTGAACCATAAGGGTCTTGGGTGCAAGCAACATAGTAGAATGTTCAATTTTCTACCATCAAGGTTGATACCACATTTTCACATCTTCCTTCATCTATCATCATATTGCATGCCTTGCCTTTGGATAATGCACACTTTCTGAGTATATTGTGACGGAGTCATTCATCCTCTTTCTCATATTAAACACTTAAAAGCGGCAGACAACTAATAATTCCCTCTCATATGCCCGTATGAGTTGTTCTTCCATTGGTTCTTCAACGTTTTGATCCAAGGAAGTGGGGTTTTCGCCATGTGCTTCTTCTACTAAGGTCACCAACCATCTTGTAGGACAATTAGGCATAATATGTCCAAGGTAATGGCATTTAAAACCCTTGCAAGCGGGGAGGGAGGTTGTAGAGGCCAGTGTATAAGGTCCAGTAGCTCAGCCAATAAGCGTTCCTTTGGTTTCAGGCAGTCAGCCAGTCACAAGAATCGATGTTAGAGGTGCCCCGGCCCTGTTCACCTGCTAATGATGTTTTTCTCGATTCGTTGTTGCTTCTCCACTTTGAAAGGGAAATTGATGATGTCGTTGATCATCGAATATGACTGCAATTGTAACGCATTGGCAATGGATGGGTTTAAACCTCCAAAATAATTGTTTGAATTCAGCCTTATAACCTTCCACCGAGACTTCTTGTTGTTGAAGATTGTGTGGTTAAAGAAACATATCTTAACGATAATGTGCAGACAAAAATTTTCGTTCCATTTCTTTCATCATTTTGTCAAAAAAAAAGGATCTTGGGATTCCCTTCATGCTTTCTTGATCGCTTCAAATTCTTCTACCACAAAGAGGTGTTGCCTTTTAATTTGATGGCTATCAATTAAACAATGTGGTGAAAAGGTACCTCTTTATATTCAAGGATTCAGTAGTCAATTGAAAATTCATCCGAATCTAATCTTCCTTCAAAGTCTAGAATATCGATCTTGATTCCGAAATCTAGAGGTCTTCGAGATTCTCGCTTAAAATAAGAAGCGGAGGTTTCTCCTTTTCACAAGAAGCTTCTTGGTGAAAAGGACTTTCGTCCTCTGCTAAATGTTCTCCCTCATTTTGAGGTTTAATTGGATGATGTAATTCCATCACCACAAGCCATTCTTATAGTTGTTGAATCTCTCGTTACAATTCTTCCATGAAAGATTCTAGAATTGGCCGTTGATTGGCTCTTCTTGGCAACATTCTTGAGATTTCTTTGCCGGGCTCTAATACCAAATGATACTGGACCTGAAGTGGAGGAGAAATTTTGAGGAAGCAGTAGGTTGGCGAACTACCTACGGTCTTGGAAAGGGGCGTACAGCAGCTCTTGCAGCCTGGAAGGAAATGGACAGCAGGTCTGCGGCCTGGGAAGGAAGATGGGCAGTAGTTCTGTGGTCTAGGAAGGGGCGGACAACAGTTCTTGCAGCTTGGAAGGCAATGGACAGCAGGACTGCGGCCTGGGAAGGGAGATGAAACAGTAGTTCTGCAGTCTGGGAAGAGGTGGATAGCAGTTCGGCGGTATGCTAAGGAGCAGACAGTAGCTAGACATCCTCTTAGGCACTGCAGAGAAGCGGACAGTAGGTACTGCACTTGGTGGAGGGTAATAAAGAGGAGAGGAATAAACAGCTTGTCGGAGGCTATTGAAAGGAAAGACGCCACCACCTGACTTAACCAAGATACAGGGAAGAAGAGAAATCTGAAAAGGTTTCTAAGTTTCTTCATTAATACCCAAAAGCTGATTACAAGAGGGGGAGCTAAGTCTTATTTATAAGACAAGACTACCTCTAGAGTCCTTTAAGGAGGGAAATAACAAAAAACAGCATTTCAAAAAAAAATTTAAAAAAAAACAACAATAACAATAACATCAAGCCTTTATCCCTACGTAGGGTCGGCTATATGAATCTATTTTCTCCAATGTGCTCTATTAAGAGTCAAATTTTCATTTAAATTTAATAAAAAAGGTCATTTCCAATACTATCAAACCAAGTCTCTTCTTAAGTCTACCTCTATCTTTCTTAATATAGTTCAAATCTAATACATTTACTCTCCTAACCGGGTCATCTGAAGGCTGAAGTTTTATGTGACCAAACCATCTAAGGCAACCAACTCTCTCTAATCTTATTTGCAATTGAAGCTACTCCAACCTTTTCACGTATAGACTCGTTTCATATTTTGTCTCTAAGAATGAAGCACTCATCTACCTGAGCATCCTCATCTCTGCAGCACTTAACTTAAGTTTATGCTTCTCTTTTAATGGTCACCATTCCGTGCATAAAGCATTGCAGATCTTACCACCATCTTATAGAATTTTTCCTTAAATTTGAGGGGCATTTCTCAATCACATAATAGGCCTAATGCATTCATCCACTTCAACCATCCAACTCAAACTCTACTAATAATATCCCCATCTGTTTCACCATCACTTTGAACAATAAATTATAGAAAAAAAATTAAGTATAGAGATTGGAACATAAAAGAAGCCCCGGTTAACTTGAACCAGATTGGCCCCCAACTCCTGCATCATTAAATCAACGAATTATGTCATTATTAATACGGAGAGATCAAATGAAAATGAAAGAAAAGAAACTCAAATCACTAATAGTGGAACAATCACTTTAAGTAGATTATAGTAGTGAATAAGATTACAAGGTCACACATTACATAAGACACGATAAAGATGCTGCGAATAGAAGAAAAAAAAATGCATGGAAGGATAGAGTATATTGACAATCACAAGAGATGCATCTATGGGGCACATAGAAGGAAGGAGAAGAAGTGACTATTTAGCAACATAAATGATGATAATTATGTGATGCAAAAATGATGAGCCAAACAAGATTTGTAGTAATTGCCAAGCATGAAAGAGGACAGCGAGTCAAGAACAAGAGGAAGACATATGAGACTGTGTAATGCATGTGCAAGGACAAACTCAACGTAAGCTAGCACAAAACAAGGTCACAAACGTGAAGCCATGTGACGGATTTGTAGGAGTCGGGTTCAAAGTGAGCACAATGTTGCAATCAACGAGCAAGGATTGTTTGTCTTTATTGACGCAAACCATAAAAGCTAGAAGAACTAAGAATTAGAGAGAAGAATAGCCATCCATTGATAAAAGAGATTAATAAAATACCTTTGATTCAATTCATTCTGTAACGATCAATTACAATTCTTGAATCCCAATTTTATAAAAATAGTGTTATAAAGATAAGTCTCATAGATAAGATCAATTATTCAAATTCAAATTAGAGCCTACAACAACAACAACATCAAGCCTTCATCCCACTATGTGGGGTTGGCTACATAAATCCTTTTTCTCCATTGTGTCATGTCAAGAGTTAAATTCTCATTTAAATCTAATAAAGAAAATGTCATTTCTAATATAAGCCTATCTAAACTAAATTTAATCCCAATAATTCATATTCAAACCTAATATTATTCATAAAGATATTTTATCTAATAAAGTAAATAAAATCTTAAGTTTAAAAAACATTGATATAAACCAAAACCTAAATTCTTGTGTTGCATCACCAACACAAAAAATCCTCTTCCTCCCTCCCTCGCCATCCCTTAGTACCGTCTTCACTCTCTCTGCAACTCTATCACCACTAGATATCCAAAAGAGGTTCTGACAATGAAATAAAGGGGATCAGCACTGTAGACCAAAATCTTTAGTACAAGAAAGCTTAACATCCGACAAAATATCTAAGGTTTTAAAGAGACGAGAGCTAACCTAAAAATATAGGTTTTGCAAAGTGTTCATAAGATATCAAATGTTAGATGTGCATTGTTTTTTGAAGTAGTTCTTCTACACAGTACAAATCCACAGCCACAGATCCCCACTAATAACGTTCAACAATTTCAATGCTCAATCATTATTCGAAAAAATCAGAGTTTCTTAAATGAAATCTAAGTACTACACAATATCCAAGGTTTTAAAGCGATAAACAATATTAAACTTTACCTCTCCATCTGATCCTCGTATAGTAACGCGGTACACCACCGTCACGCTTCCATTCCCTGAGAAGATAACATCACGCACCTCTCCACACCAGCCTTGCAAAAATAATAAATAAGATAACTTTGGTTCTTCTGTTTGATTAAAAATCTCAAAAGCAACCCAAGGTAAAAATTTGAACAAACTTTAATGATTGACAAGATTGCCAAACTAACGATAAAACTATTTTTATATAAAAATTAAACTAGTTAACCAGTCACCTTCCAATTGTCAAAGAAAATAAAATGAATCACTCTAAACCGATATAGAAAACTTATGGTAATTTATCTGGACAACCTATCCAACTATATTAATGCATTTATTATCCTTCCCACCTGACATTTTGAGTGTTCTGCTGCTAATTCCAACATTGTGAATGGAACAAAATTTAGGTTTACAAGCTTCATGATTGTTTACATGTCTTGCAATAATCATTCCAGATGGAAGGTCCATTTATAGATTATCCATTAGGAAATGCACACAGCAACATTGTTGAAAGGATCATCCTAATAACCTGACAATTACATCAGTATTTACAATGACATATGATTGAAACTTATAACACTTGCAAATGCAGATATATGATTGAAACTTATAAAACTTGCAAATGCAGAATGTCCACAAGAAGAAAAACTATACATCATAGTCTCTAATTCAGAATAAGAACATGGCGAAAAGATTACAACAATGCTCCAAAAGGATATATTAAATATAATGACAAACAGCAGTATGATTCAATTCATGTATATAGATTGATAACTGTACCTGGGGCGTAGAAGCTCAGCATTCTGTTCGCATGATACCTACATACCAAAAATAAAGTACAAGTTGAGACCAATTGTAAATGAAACTACATTTTTACCAGGAGAAACTAATAATAGACCATATATGATGAGCCCTTCCAACTGGACAATAAAATAATCAATTGCTTGAGGAGGTAGGCCCTGAAATGTTCAGGAGTTAGGAATCATCAATACCTTCCACATAGAAGATGCCAAAGCTTTTACAGAACACAGCACTTCAAAGTTAATTTAAGCTGAATTCTGCAAACTCTTAAATTTTGGAACAAAGATGAGAGGAAAGAATGCAAATATGAAGAGGAAAGACTTCCATTTACAATTGGAGAAAGACAACAGGTTACAGAGGAATTGCATCTGATGCCATGAAGCACATAAACTTTGACCATCCTACTAAAAAGCAAGCAAATCATGTTTTCTGATTATAAGTCCATCAATTTTATTTAAGGGGATTTACATGCATACCACCTATTACGTCTATATTTATATATCTAACACCTAAAACTCTTTAACATCTCAAATATATTCTTCCATTACTCCCTTAACCCTATGGGAGACTACTCCGTCGAATCCTCCGGTAGCTCCATGCAGGCGAACTCAGTGCAACACCTGCTCTAGCAGGTGAACTCACCCCCCTTCAACTTCATTGCCTCTCATTGATAAATTCCAACAATTATTCTCCTATCCAAAAGATATTTCCTTCTTAATTTTAAAAGCATGCATAAGGATTGAAAGAATGGTTGATTTAAAAGTAAGGGCAGGAATTTACCCAAAGTCACATCTCTTTCCGGTAAAAATTTTAGCTTCAAAATTAGGCATAAGAATTTACCTCACTTGATTTTAAAGAACTTTTATAATGACAATAAGCTTCAGTCTTCTCGTTCCATGAGCGATGGAAAGAGAGCAAGCAAAATCGCATAGGAGGGAGAGGCTCACACACCTGTCGAGGGTGGGAAGAAAGTTCACATGCGTGTAGCTAACGAAGATTGGGCACAATAATCTCTGGCAGGCCATGGAGATAAAAGAAAGGGTGTATTTTAATTTTTAAGTGTTAAAATATTTTAGGTATTATACAAATTAAAAAAAATTAGGCGTAAGATACGTAAATATGGATGTATTAGATGGTATGTATATAAATCACCCTTTTATTTAATGTGTAAAATCTTTTTTGAAAGGTGAAATCACGTTTAAATTAGGCCTGATATCCATGTCATTAAAGGTTGCTCCGTTTATCACTAAATCATTCTCCGTAATACCATTTAAAAGAAAAGGTGATTTCTATCCTGAAAAGAGACCTTCCATCATGTCCTAGTCTTATGATCCTTTCATGATTCTCCAACATTCACATATGCTCCACCGGCTGCATTAATGTTTAAATTCAGCTCATCCTAATTCGCCCAATGGTTGTAGCACCCCCATGATTAATAAAACGGAGAAAAGAAACTTTAGCAACTCATGGCCGGCCATTTCCAAGCACATTAGCATGTAAATCAAGCAACTCATTTCCTCTTACCTACTTTCCAAACCAAAAGTTACCCCGCACAAACGTTGATTACAACTTTTCTTCTTCAAAATTTCTGAATTTTTCCTTCAACATCAGGATTTTCACCTCGCCGACATAAAGAATTCACTCTGCTTATTCCTCATTTACACAGAACCTACCTTTCCAGAAACATGCAGACGTTTAAACAATCAAGACTTAACAGTTCAAAAATTAGTGACCACGTCATGTTCCTCAAATGCCCCAACAAACAGAAGTGAGTTTACTCCTGCTATCCACTAGCATCGTGCAATATCTTCAGCTTCATCAATCCTAGCACAGATCAAAGAACACAATCTAGTTCGAAGCAGCAGAAGAACAGTAAAAAGCTTCCATAACCCGAGATCCATAACAAAAAAATAGAATCTACAAATCACTCATTCAACTGATCAACAAGCGATCATACCCGATCTAGAATAACAAAAGCCGATCGATCGACAAAATAATCAAAAGTCCGCGAGTTAAGAATGGCGTACCAGGGAATGGAGTTGTCCACAGGATTGATGATCTTGTCCGGTACCCTCTTGTTCAGGTCTCGCAGGATCTCGTTGAGGGGGCGAGTTAAACCCGCCGCCGCCATGTCGAGCGGCACAACGTAGTTGGAGTTAGGCACACTAACCTTCTTCCCATTACTCCCTCCGCCAGTTCCCGCATTCTTTTCAAGCGAGGCCATAGCCATACATTTCCTCCGGCCGCCCTCAAATCCGATCCTCCCCCGTGGACGAGAAACTCGCGATGCCGCCGGGATAGCCAAGTTAGCGCCAAAAAATACGGCGTTTGCCGTCTCCATCAACAGTTTAGCAACTCTATCCGATTGGAGCAGAAGAAGAGATTAGAGATGTAAAAGTAGCGTAGAAGCTCTGATTAGCCTTCTGCTTCGTCTCTCTCTCTCTCTCTCTCTCTCTCTCTCTCTCTCACACACACACATTTATGATGGATTTTTCATTCATCTCGTTTCAGTGAACGAAAGGAAAGCATTCTCCAACTACCAACCTAACCTCGCTAACGCAAGCAAATGCCTCATGGCTTTGGTCAAAAAGTGGTCGAACGCCCCTAAATTTTCAATTTACACGTTGATCCTCTAACTTTTATTATTTACTCATGTGACATTAAAAATTAAAATATTAATAAAAAATGCATCATATATGTCGTGCCTTCACACCCCCTTTAGTTTCAATCCCAATATCACATTCGCGCACGTTGTCAATCTTGTCACATCTTCGCATGCTGATAATTTCGAGAAATTCGTCAAAATTTATTATGAATTTGTTAAATATGTGTTGCGTATTTCTAAATATTTAATTATGAGTATTATTGAATATTTTATGAATATTTATTAAATATTTTATGAGTATTTATTGATTTACTTAATATTTGTTGAATATTTATAAATAATCTCCAAATATTTGATAAATACACGATAAATATTCAATAAATATGTAATAATCTAAACGATTATTTTGTCCGGACTCCGCATAGAAGAATTTCTCGCCAACTTCAATGGGATATCAATGCGTTATATCATCATTTTTTTTTATTTCTGAAAATCTCCTTGAAAAATTTAATAGGATTGTTTTGAAAGAGATAGTTAGGGCAGCACATTAAAAGGGTCTTAGTAAGAAAAAGACAATCACAATGAAGATTGTTAGGGTAATGCATTAATAAGATTGAAATAGAAAGGCATGATTAAGCTGATACATGCTTGCATGCTCATTTATATATAGAATACACTCAAAATATATTAAAATTCAATAATTTTTTTATAAAATTATTAAAATATATATTAGAAATTCAATCTCTCTTCTTTAACTCAATTGATTTGTCATTGTCTTTTATTTTTTTTATTTTTTATGAAATTATCTTTTATTTTTTTATTTTTTATGAAATTAGCTTATGCTCGAGAGCTCATTCGAACACATAAAACTAAAGTTACGATCAGACTCCAACTCGATTAATTAATTAAGCTCAAAATCAAATTAAAGGTGTTCAACCTCAGCTCGCCAATCCATACAAGACAAAAATTTTTAAAAAAAAATTGTTTAAGAAAATATAAGGAAAACACATGTTATATAAAAATATTTTCAGGAGATGAATAACACCAACAAAGAAATAAAAATATATTTAGTGAAATTTTCAAGTCAAGATAGGACCACAGAAGAACACCAATACATTTTCATACATCCCTGAATTACAAGGGTTTACAGTTCACTATCATTAAAACATCCTACTCATAATAAAACATATAATCTTATAAAATAAGATAAAAAGGTAAAGCCAGAAGAAAGTCCACCAGGTTGAATCAGTAGTGACCAAACTTAGAACCAGATGGAGAAGTGTTGCTGCATCTACTGGATTTAGCGAGTTGTGCTTCTTCTTGAATGGCAGTATCAGCAAACTGATACAGATTTCGACCACCACTATTTCCGTATACAGAAGCCTGTGGCTGATTGAAATGTTGAGCTGAAGAGTATTCCATGGCCAAAGATCTGTAACCGGTTGAAGAGTCATGATATTTTCTTTCCCAAAGATAAGGATAATCTCTGGTGTTACTAACTTCTG
This sequence comes from Dendrobium chrysotoxum, assembly GCA_019925795.1. NCBI lineage: Eukaryota > Viridiplantae > Streptophyta > Magnoliopsida > Asparagales > Orchidaceae > Dendrobium > Dendrobium chrysotoxum. Next base: position 67,791,781 of record CM034305.1, on the reverse strand, counting down.
CTGAAAGAATATAATTTTCTACTTTTGAATCAGGAAATAGAGGCCGTGATGGAAATCCTGGCTCTGGTTTATCCTGAATCATATGTGAAGGAGCGCGTTGGGCTGCTTCTGATGTAGAAGGAACTGATTCTTTGGATTGAGATTTAGATTTCTTGCCGGCCTTAAGATGATCAGCTTTTCTCTTCCGAATCTTGTTCTCGAGTCGCTTGTCAGCCTTCTCAACGATTCTTTCTAATTTAGAAATCCTTTTAGTAAGCCTTATAGGACCGAGTTGACGTACGACAAAATTGTGGTCCTTGAGAAACTTGACAACTGATCTCAGTGATTTTAATTCTCGGATATAGGCTTCGTTCTATGACAAATTAAAGATGAATATATTATAAAAGTAGCTTCGAATGTATAATGAAATTATAGTTTACTGAGCGTAATAGCAGCTGAAGGTGCATACTCTTATCAGTTATCAGTACTAACTACAAAAAGTTCTCAAACTTCTTATTAAAATTTTCATTAAAAATCAACAATCGCTACAATGCAATGAGGAAAATTATTTAAAATGGCATAAATATCAAGATTTTGAGTCATTGCACTTCAAGATGATTGCGTAAATATAAGAAGGAAAATGAAATTTATACTATGTACCAAGCCTGATAAGCATTGGATAAGATGATTTACATTATTTATTGTAAATTTAACATGCTAAGAATAGTTTATGCCCGCTTATGATAGCAGCGCTTACAGATGATAAAATGCAAGAAAATAAAGTAACAAAATTCATGGATACTTCAGTCAGAGTTTTCAAAGTTGTCAGTGATTTGCGGTAAAAGAAGATAGATCATACCTTTGACTTTGGCAAATCTCGATATTTTTGTCGCTCTTGAATTCCAGTTTGAAGAACTTTTGCTACACAGGATGACAACAAAGGCAAAGGGGGGAATCTATCAGTTAGCCCAAAATAACAAGAAAGTTCAGCAGCTTCAAAATACATTTCCCCTCTGATTAAATCCTTGATAACACCTGCAAAGAACTAGTGTCAGCTACATCCATATGAACGAGTTCAATTTTTGTCGATATTGCTAAACAAGTATAAACACAAGCAACTACATATTGCAATGTGCAGAAAACATTAATGCAATTTATTCCATTAAGGATAATAATCTTTAGAAAACCTATTGTTGTAAGAAAATAGTTATATGACTTCAGGTTAGGGGTGTAAAAGAGTCAAATCGAGCTCGATTCAATACTAGCTTAAGCTCAGCTTTATATACTTAGTGGTAGGCTCGAACTCGAGCTCTTTGAGCTCCTTCAGTAAGCTCGAGCTAAGCTTGCTAGAAAAATAGTGGGCTAGGGAGCCTTGTGACCTCGCTGGAGGACACAACGAGGCAGCTTGCTTGGGATCACGCTAGAGAATGGCAGCGACAATAGCTCGTTGGAGGAGGAAGTGATGATAGATCGTTGGAGGATGCAGCGACATGACGTCAAGACCTACACAGGAAAATGAAGCGATAAGACCATAGAAGGCATCAACGGGTCCAGTGGCAAAAGTTTGTGGTTGGACTTTGTTGTAGAAGGCATCAACATGCCCAGTAGAAGTCATCACTGAGATTTGTTGTTCATTATAGAAGACATCGATTAGTCCAACAGAAATCGCGGCAGGAGTTTGTTGTAGAATGCATCGATAGGTTTAGCAACATGAGTGCTAGAAAGTAGCGGGAAACGGGGAAACTGAGTTTAAAAATTAAAAAAAAAATGAGGAAAAAAATGCATTTAGAGTTTCTAATCGAGACAACAAGCTAAGACCACTTGGCTCACTTACACCCCTAATTCATGCCATTTGGGCTCGATATTCAATCATAAATCATCATTCATTCATATTTATAGCTAAATTGTTGCGCTAATCCTATTTTGTCAAAATATTTCTAAATAACTTTCATCTTAGCTTTGGCTTAATTTTATTATTACAAAAAAGCCAAAGACACAAGGGGGGTGAAAGAGAGAATAATTTTATTACAAAATTTTTTTGAAAGGAGAAATGAGAATGTCCTATACACTTATATCATAACATAATTTGGAGTTTGAGCGCGGAGAGACCCATGGTATTATGGAGATTATGAGGAGTTTTGTTGGTGATAAGATGGTATAACCCATTCTTTTCATTAGTGCTGTCAATAAACTTTCCCGAAAGTTGAACCTGAAAATTACAATAAGAGAAGATATAAGTTACTTTACATTTCATACATTTAGCCAACATACTAACGAATAATAAGGGTAAATTAACTTAAACATGCAAAAGAATTTCACTTTGGATGAGCAGTTGAATTCTTTAAAACATACTTCAATAGTAGACCTCATAAGCAAACCTTTCCTCATACCACTGTTAAAGATTTATTATCATTAGTCACTCAAATATCAATAGGGTGATCAATCTTAGTGTAAGTTTCAAATGATTGGAGGGAACCCATCATATGATCTAATGCGCATATGTCAATAATCCAACATGTTTCGATTTTTTAGAGTAAGGAATAACTTGCATTACCATGTCAAGCAAACATAGACTTTTTTGTGCCTTGAGCCTCACCTTCATTCTTTTTCTTTGGTTGATTAAATAGTTGGCAAAGTGTCTACATGTGTTCAAAAGTGAAACATAGAAACTTAGTTATCTCTATTTCATCAATATGAGTTATCTAGCTCGACCCCTTTCTGGATTTAAGGCTATCAAATTTCTAGTTTATAACGTATCTCCCAACACTGATCACGTTGTGATATGAATTGCGGTAGTGCTACTATACCTTTTCTTTGACTTGAGAGCTTCGACCTCCACACTTCGTGATGGCAACCATAGTTGTGGATCAAGCATGTCTTGGAACTAGTGAGTGTCGATCTTTTGATATCTAATAAGTTTGGTGTTTGACTCTTCATTATCAATCATCTACTTTCTTCTCTCCTTACATAAACAAAGAAGACATGAATAACAAAAAAGGTTTCATTTCAAGTAATCTTCCTCAAATTTCATCTAGAGCAGCTCTTGAAAAAAAAAAAATCAGACACTCATTCTTTCTTCAATATATTTCTATATTTTCTTCATCGCTCGAAACAACTCTATTTGACTTTATAGAATAGATCCATTTCCAACAAAAACTCGGTAGTATTTGGTGACAGAGTTTTTACATTGTCAAGCATTTCTAATTTTACATCTAATTTTCAAAATTTGGGTTGTATTTTCTAAATTACAGTTGATCTCTTGGACAACATCCCATATTTTCTTTCCAATTTTATAAAAGAGGTTGGTTCTTCCATCTTTACCATGTCGGGCAAAAGCAAGCAAACATAGACTTTTTGTGCCGTGAGCCTCGCCTTCATTCTTTTTTCTTTGGTTGATTAAATAGTTGGCAAGTGTCTACATGTGTTCAAAAGTGAAACATATAAACTTAGTTATATCTATTTTGTCAATATGAGTTGCCTAGCTTGACCCCTTTATGCATTTGAGGCTCCCAAATTTCTAGTTTATAACGTATCTCCCAACATTGATCACGTTGTGATATGAATTGTGGCAGTGCTACTATACCTTTTCTTTGACTTGAGAGCTTCGACCTCCACACTTCTTGAAGGCAACCATAGTTGTGGATGAAGCATATTCTGGAACTTGTGAGTGCCGATCTTTTGATATCTATTAAGTTTGATGTTCGACTCGTCATTACCCATCATCTACTTTCTTCTCTCCTTACATCTACAAAGAAGACATGAATTACAAAAAATGTTTCATTTCAAGTAATCTTCCTCAAATTTCATCTAGAGCTGAGCTGAGTTCTTGGAAAAAAAAAAATCAAACACCCATTCTTTCTTCAATATATTTTTGTATTTTCTACATCACTCGAAACAACTCTATTTGACTTTATAGAATAGATCCATTTCCAACGAAAACTCAACTGATAGTACTTGGTGATAAAGTTTTTTCGTTGTCAGATATTTCTAATTTTACATCTAATTTTCAAAAGAAGTGGGTTGTATTTTCTAAATCACGGTAGATCTCTTGGACAACATCCCAAATTTTCTTTGCAATTTCATAGAAGAGGTTGGTTCTTCCATCTTTACCATGTCGAGCAAAAGCAAACAAACATAGACATCTTTGTGCCTTGAGCCTCGCCTTCATTCTTTTTTCTTTGGTTGATTAAATATTTGGCAGTGTCTATATGTGTTCAAAAGTGAAACATAGAAACTTAGTTATATCTACTTCTATACGAGTTGTCCAGCTCGACCCCTTTATGGATTCGAGGCTCTCAAATTTCTAGTTTATAACATATCTCCCAACACTAATCACGTTGTGATATGAATTGTGGCAGTGCTACTATACCTTTTCTTTGACTTGAGCACTTCGACCTCCATACCTCTTTAAGGCAACCATAGTTGTGGATCAAGCATGGCCTGGAACTATTGAGAGCCGATCTTTTGATATCTAATAAGTTTGGTGTTCGACTCATCATTACCCATCATCTATTTTCTTCTCTCCATACATCAACAAAGAAGATATGAATTACAAAAAAGGTTTCATTTCAATTAATCTTCCTCAATTTCATCTAGAGCAGAGCTAAGCTCTTGGAAAAAAAAAAATCAAACACCCATTCTTTCTTCAATATATTTATGTATTTTCTACATCACCTGAAACAACTCTATTTGACTTTATATAATAGATCTATTTCCAACCAAAACTCAATTGGTAGTATTTGGTGACAAAGTTTTTTCGTTGTCAGGTATTTCTAATTTTACATCTAATTTTCAAAAAAAGTGGGTTGTATTTTCTAAATCACGGTAGATCTCTTGGACAACATCCCAAATGTTCTTTGTAATTTCATAGAAGAGGTTGGTTCTTCCAATCTTTACCATGTCGAGCAAAAGCAAGCAAACATAGACTTTTTTGTGCCTTGAGCCTCGCCTTCATTCTTTTTCTTTGGTTGATTAAATAGTTGGTAAAGTGTCTACATGTGTTCAAAAGTGAAACATAAAAACAAAGTTAACTATTCCGCCAATATGAGTTGTCTAGCTCGACCCCTTTCCAGATTTGAGGCTCTCAAATTTCATAACATATCTTCCAAACACTGATCATGTTGTGATATGAATTGTGGCAATGCTACTATACTTTTTCTTTGACTTGAGAGCTTCGACCTCCATACTTCTTGAAGGCAACCATAGTTGTGGATCAAGAATGTCCTGGAACTAGTGAGTGCCGATCTTTTAACATCTAATAAGTTTGGTGTTCGACTCATCATTACCCATCATCAACTTTTTTCTCTCCTTAACATCAACAAAGAAGACATGAATTACAAAAAAAGTTTCATTACAAGTAATCTTCCTCAAATTTCATCTAGAGCAGAGCTAAACTCTTGGAAAAAAAATCATACGCTCATTCTTTCATCAATATATTTCTATATTTTCTTCATCACTTGAAACAACTCTATTTGACTTTATAGAATAGATCTATTTCCAACCAAAACTCAATTGGTAGTATTTGGTGACAAAGTTTTTACATTGTCAAGCATTTCTAATTTTACATCTAATTTTCAAAAATTGGGTTATATTTTCTAAATCACAGTAGATCTCTTGGACAACATCCCAAATTTTATTTCCAATTTTATAAAAGAGGTTGGTTCTTCCATCTTTACCATGTCGAGCAAAAGCAAGCAAACATAGACATTTTTGTGCCTTGAGCCTCGCCTTCATTCTTTTTTCTTTGGTTGATTAAATAGTTGGCAATGTCTACATGTGTTCAAAAGTGAAATGTAGAAACTTAGTTATATCTATTTTGTCAATATGAGTTGTCCAGCTTGACCCCTTTATGGATTCGAGGCTCTCAAATTTCTAGTTTATAACATATCTCCCAACACTGATCACGTTGTGATATGAATTGTGGCAGTGCTACTATACCTTTTCTTTGACTTGAGCACTTCAACCTCCATACTTCTTGAAGGCAATCATAGTTGTGGATCAAGCATGTCCTAGAAATATTGAGTGCCAATCTTTTGATATCTAATAAGTTTGGTGTTCGACTCGTCATTACCCATCATCTACTTTCTTCTCTCCTTACATCAACAAAAGAATATATGAATTACAGAAAAGGTTTCATTTCAATTAATCTTCCTCAATTTCATCTAGAGCAAAGCTGAGCTCTTGGAAAAAAAAAAAATCAAACACCCATTCTTTCTTCAATATATTTATGTATTTTCTACATCACCCGCAACAACTCTCTTTGACTTTATATAATAGATCCATTTCCAACCAAAACTAAATTGGTAGTATTTGGTGACAGTTTTTTCGTATTTCTAATTTTACATCTAATTTTCAAAAAAGTGGGTTGTATTTTCAAAATCACAGTAGATCTCTTGGACAACATCCCAAATTTTCTTTGTAATTTCATAGAAGAGGTTGGTTCTTCCAATCTTTACCATGTCGAGCAAAAGCAAGCAAACATAGACTTTTTTGTGCCTTGAGCCTCGCCTTCATTCTTTTTTCTTTGGTTGATTAAATAGTTGGCAGTGTCTACATGTGTTCAAAAGTGAAATGTAGAAACTTAGTTATATCTATTTTGTCAATACGAGTTGTCCAGCTTGACCCCTTTATGGATTCGAGGCTCTCAAATTTCTAGTTTATAACATATCTCCCAACACTGATCACGTTGTGATATGAATTGTGGCAGTGCTACTACACCTTTTCTTTGACTTGAGCACTTCGACCTCCATACTTCTTGAAGGCAACCATAGTTGTGGATCAAGCATGTCCTAGAACTATTGAGTGCCAATCTTTTGATATCTAATAAGTTTGGTGTTCGACTCGTCATTACCCATCATCTACTTTCTTCTCTCCTTACATCACCAAAAGAATATATGAATTACAAAAAAGGTTTCATTTCAATTAATCTTCCTCAATTTCATCTAGAGCAAAGCTGAGCTCTTGGAAAAAAAAAATCAAACACCCATTCTTTCTTCAATATATTTATGTATTTTCTACATCGCACGCAACAACTCTCTTTGACTTTATATAATAGATCCATTGCCAACCAAAACTAAATTGGTAGTATTTGGTGACAGTTTTTTCGCTGTCAGGAATTTCTAATTTTACATCTAATTTTCAAAAAAAGTGGGTTGTATTTTCTAAATCACAGTAGATCTCTTGGACAACATCCCAAATTTTCTTTGTAATTTCATAGAAGAGGTTGGCTCTTCCAATCTTTACCATGTCGAGCAAAAGCAAGCAAACATAGACTTTTTTGTGCCTTGAGCCTCGCCTTCATTCTTTTTCTTTGGTTGATTAAATAGTTGGTAAAGTGTCTACATGTGTTCAAAAGTGAAACATAAAAACATAGTTATCTATTCTGCCAATATGAGTTGTCTAGCTCAACCCCTTTCTGGATTTGAGGCTCTCAAATTTTTAATTTATAACATATCTTCCAACACTGATCATGTTGTGATATGAATTGTGGCATGCTACTATACCTTTTTCTTTGACTTGAGAGCTTCGACCTCCATACTTCTTGAAGGCAACCATAGTTGTGGATCAAGAATGTCATGGAACTAGTGAGTGCCGTCATTACCCATCATCAACTTTCTTCTCTCCTTACATCAACAAAGAAGACATGAATTACTAAAAAGGTTTCATTACAAATACTCTTCCTCAAATTTCATCTAGAGCAGAGCTAAACTCTTGGATAAAAAATCATACACTCATTCTTTCATCAATATATTTCTATATTTTCTTCATCACTTGAAACAACTCTATTTGACTTTATAGAATAGACCCATTTCCAACTAAAACTCAATTGGCAGCATTTGCTGACAAAGTTTTTACGTTGTCAAGCATTTCTAATTTTACATCCAATTTACAAAAAATGGGTTGTATTTTCTAAATCACAGTAGATCTCTTGGACAAAATCCCAAATTTTCTTTCCAATTTTATAAAAGAGGTTGGTTTTTCCATCTTTACTATGTCGAGCAAAAGCAAGCAAACATAGACTTTTTTGTGCCTTGAGCCTCGCCTTCATTCTTTTTTCTTGGTTGATTAACTAGCTGGCAAAGTGTCTACATGTGTTCAAAAGTGAAACATAGAGACTTAGTTATATCTATTTCGTCAATATGAGTTGTCTAGCTCGACCCCTTTATGGATTTGAGGCTCTCAAATTTCTAGTTTATAACGTATCTCCCAATATTGATCACGTTGTGATATGAATTGTGGCAGTGCTACTATACCTTTTCTTTGATTTGAAAGCTTCGACCCCCATACTTCTTGAAGGCAACCATAATTGTGGATCAAGCATGTTCTGGAACTAGTGAGTGCCAATCTTTTGATATCTAATAAGTTAGGTGTTCGAATCGTCATTACCCATCATCTGCTTTCTTTTCTCCTTACATCAACAAAGAAGACATGAATTACAAAAAATGTTTCATTTCAAGTAATCTTCCTCAAATTTCATCTAGAGCAGAGCTGAGCTCTTGAAAAAAAAAAAATCAAACACCCATTCTTTCTTCAATATATTTTTGTATTTTCTACATCACTCGAAACAACTCTATTTGACTTTATAGAATAGATCCATTTCCAACCAAAACTCAATTAGTAGTATTTGGTGACAAAGTTTTTTCATTGTCAGGCATTTCTAATTTTACATCTAATTTTCAAAAAAATGGGTTGTATTTTCTAAATTACAGTAGATCTCTTGGACAACCTCCCAAATTTTCTTTGCAATTTCATAGAAGAGGTTGGTTCTTCCAATCTTTGGTTATGTAGAATTTATTAGCCAAGCCATTACAATTGAATTCTCCACTTCCCAAGAATTATTGTTCGGTGCATCTTTTGAATGATTGCCTACTGGTTGATGCCAAATATTTGGCCTTCCATCTTCCTCTTATCACAAGCATGACAGATTGGAAGCATTCACAAAACTGAATTCCATTTAGCTTATGTTGAGTGATTCGAAGGGATTAACCATTATACATAGGGTCAAAATTTCATCCATGGCTGCCATTACTAAAAATCGTGCTTCACAGGGAGAGTTCCTCAACCACCGCTTTAGGTCATGATCTCCACCGGACATTAGATTATCACCTACACCATCGGTTTGATAGTATGAACAAAATACAAATTCTGAGAGAGGAATTGCTCTTACATTTTACATTATGTTTACACATATTTACACTAAAACAGTAAATATACTGTCATAAGAACTAATTAAATTACATTGCTCCCCTTACTCCTTTCTTATATGGGATTAATAATATTGAATGCTGAGGTAATCCGAGCTACATCTATAGAATGAATTGATGTTCCAATTAAAACAAATAAGGCAATACAAAGTCCAAGTACAGCAGCTAATATATGACCAGCACACATGGGTAATTAGTGTTGGATGAAATAGGCAGGAAACCAGCTAGAAGTATGAATTGAGGAATTGATTTTCTAAAGGCCTGGATTATGGCTATGATGAACTATCGTGGATAATGCCAATTAGGAGAAACGACAGCAAGAATCAAAGTGGCGTCAACCGCTAAAATCATGGAGTTTTTAACTCAAACATATCTTCCTAGTTTACTTGCTTTCATTTCAACTTAGCTCAATATAGAAATAAATATTGTTTCCTAATTTTACCAACATTAAAAAATCAATTTTAGGAAGAGATGAGTGAATTATTATGATGAAAGAGTGTTCATTATAGAAAACTTAAATGGATATATAGGTTTTAGTAAAATAGCTATGATAGGATTCCTGATGTAATGTGAGAATCTATAGAGTTTGACCACACAATATAAAGTATTAATTGTGGATGTATTATTATAAGGAAATAACTATCATAGAATAAAGTGGTAAATTTTGAAAAATAAGAAATTATTAATCTTTCAAGATAGATTACTAAAGGAAAAAAAATTAGATCTTTAGTTGATCTAATAAAAACAAATATAGATAAGATGGTTAGTTTCATTTAAAAAAAAGTACAATATAAGTTTTAGGAGAGTCTAGAAATATATCAAGCACTAACAAGAAAACTTGGTGATTGATTGAGAACATATATAATGTTATTAAGAAAAGTAAAGGTGCTTTTCAAGAGAGGGAAAAAGTAGAAATTATTTTGGCTTATATTAATTATAAGAAAGCTAAAAGCCTTACAAAGAGTGTCGTTAGCAAAACAAAAACTGCATATTTTGATGATTTATATAATAGACCTGATAAAAAAGTGAAAATAAAATATATAGATTAACTAAGACAATAGATAAGAGATTTAAAGATTTGAACATATTAGATGCATTAGAGGCAAAAATAACAATATCTTAGTTAAAGATGAAGACATCAAAAAAAGATTAAAAAGTTATTTTGATAAATTATTAAGAGTGCATTTGGGATAGATTTTTTCACAACTTATTTTACAAACCATTGTCACACTTCTGTTTGGCCACAACTTGCTAATTTTTAGAAATAAGAAGCTTTTCACATATAGATTGGCTGACTTTCACTAGAGACAAAAAGCCTATAATACCGGACAATTTTCAAAATCTCTATTTTTCCCACAAAAGTTAAACAAATAATTTTATAGACAACTACAGCCATTACAAAAAAACCCTAAGTAGGAGTCCCAAAGAAACAATTATCTTAGAATTGTCTAGAGAACAAATTAATGAGGTATATTAAGGATTAATCCAAAGGAACTTAAGATACCTCTAAAGGAAAAAGTAAAACTTTAGGTACAAATTATTTTTAATGACATTTTAAAGACAGGTGTTTCATGATTGGAGAAGCATTCTAGTATACATATTTTTTTAAGAACACAAAAGATGTTCAAAATCATTTTAACTATAAAGGAATTAAATAAAATAATCAAGTAATGTAACATACAACAACAACATCAAGCCTTTATCCCACTGCATGGGGTCGGCTACATGAATCCTTTCTCTCCATTGTGTCCTGTTAAAAGTCAAATTCTCGTTTACATCTAATAGAGAAAGATCATTTTTAATATTTTCTAACCAAGTCTTTTTAAGTCTACCTCCACCTTTCTTAACATAAGTCAAATCTAAGACCTCTACTTTCCTAACCGGGTCATCAGGAGGCCGCCGTTTTATCTGACCAAACCATCTAAGGCGACTCTCTCTAATCTTATCTTCCACTGGAGCTACTCCAACCTTTTCACGAATATGCTCATTTCGTATCCTATCTCTAAGGGTAAAGCCACTCATCCACCTGAGCATCCTCATCTCTGCAACACTTAACTTAGAATTATGCTTCTCTTTTAATGGCCAACATTCGGCACCATAAAGCATTGCAGGTCTCACCACCATCTTATAGAATTTTCCCTTAAGTTTGAGGGGTACTTTTCTATCACACAATAAGCCCGATGCATTCCTCCACTTCAACCATCCAACTTGGATTCTGCTGATAATATCCCCATCTATTTCAACATCACTTTGAACAATAGATCCAAGACATCTAAAACGTGTACTCTTATTAATGACTTGATCGACCAAAGTCACAATCCCCTCACTAGGTCCATTATTACTAAAATTACACTCCATATATTCCGTTTTAGATCTACTCAAGTGAAAACCTTTAGACTCTAAGGTTGACCTCTACAATTCTAGTTTACCTTCAACTCCCTCTCTAGTCTTATCAACAAGAAGAATATCATAAGCAAAAAGCATACACCAAGGTACATCCTCTTGCAAATGTCTAGTGAGAACATCCATGACTAAAGCAAAAAGATATGGGCTTAAGGCTGATCCTTAATGTAATCCAACCGAAATAGGGAAATACTTGGTCAAACCATCTTGTGTTTGAACACAAGTAATAGCTCCTGCATACATATCTTTAATGATTTGAACATAAGCGTTATTAACTCCTTTTTTTTCAAGAACTCTTCATAGCACTTCTCTTGGAACTTTATCATATGCTTTTTCTAAACCAATAAATATCATATGTAAATCCTCCTTATTCTCTCTATATTTCTCCATCAAACCTCTTAATAAATGTATGGCTTCCATAGTAGACCTACCCGGCATGAATCCAAATTGATTTTGAGAAACATTAGTATCACGCCGCAACCTATGCACCATAACTCGTTCCCATAATTTTAAAGTATGACACATTAACTTAATTCCTCTATAATTCACACAATCTTGTGCATCACCTTTATTCTTAAAAATAGGGATTAACACACTCATTCTTCACTCATCTGGCATCTTTTTAGTCTTCAAAACAGTATTAAAAAGTTTAGTAAGCCAAGAAATTCCTTCATCTCCTAAGCATTTCCACACCTCTATTGATGGAATATCATCAGGTCCAACAGCTTTTCCACCCTTCATTTTCTTTAAAGCCTCTCTAACTTCGGTTTTACTAATACGTCGATAAAAACAGAAATCTTTATTTTTATTTAGGGTGCTAAGGTCACTACAGTCAATTTTATTTTCACATTCTTCATTAAAAGGTTTGGCAAAATATCTCATCCATCTTTGTTGAATATTATCTTCTAAAAAAAGTACTTTTTGATCTTCATCCTTAATACACTTGACTTAAACTAAATCCTTACTACTCTTATCTCTTTGTTTGGCTAACTTATACATATATCTTTCTCCCTCCTTAGTATCTAATCTATTATATAAATCATTAAAAGCTAAACTCTTTGCATCGCATATTGCTTTCTTAGATTCCTTACGTGCCTCTTTATATAATTTTCAATTATTAGAATTTTTACAATTAAACCAATTTTTATAACAAATCTTTTTATTTTTAATCTTTTCTTGCACATTTGGATTCCACCACCAACTATTTTCACTATCAGGAGCTTTTCCCTTTGAAACTCCAAGCACATCTTTTGCAATATTCTTAATATCACTAGCCACTTTTTCCCACATAAAATTAGCATCCTCATGCACAGACAAAATCTTAAGATCTAAAATCTTACTCTTAAAAATATTTTTGTTAATATTCTTTAAATGCCCCCATCTAATCCTAGAAAATCGTTTTACTTTATTTTTTATTTTCTTCCCCATTATCTTCAAGTCCAAAACTAATAAACGATATTCGGTACATAAATTTTCACTCGGAATAACTTTACAATCTTTGCAATCTAAATGATCTAATTTTCTTATAAGAAAATAATTAATTTGAGTTGTATTATATCCATTTTTATAAGTAATGAGATGTTCATTCTTTTTCTTAAATAAGGTATTAGTAATTAAAAAATCATAAGCTAAACAAAAATCTAATATAGACTTACCACCTTCATTTGTCGTTCCAAACTCATGGCCACCATGAATGTTTTTAAAATCATCTACCTCTCTACCAACATGTCCATTTAAATCTCCTCCAATAAAAACTCTTTTTTCAAGAGGTATCTTTTGTATTAATTCTTCTAAGTCATTCCAAAATTTTAATTTTGAATCCATATCCAAACCCACTTGAGGAGCATAAGCACTTATAATGTTAACAATCTTAGCATCAATAATAATCTTTAAAGCTATAATTGTATCTCCAATTCTACTAATATTTATAACATTATCCTTTAAACTCTTATCTAAAATCACGTCTATATTATTTCTAGTACGACTCCTACCCGAATATCAAAGTTTAAATCCTAAACTATCAATCTCCTTAGCCTTCTCTCCAATCCATTTAGTTTCATGAATGCACAGAATATTTATCTTCCTATGAATCATAATATTTATTAATTCCATTAATTTTCCTGTAAGGGAACCTATATTCCAAGTTCCTATCCTAATTTTAGTTTCATGGACTAGCCTCTTTGCCCACATCCGTCCTTGATGTGGGAACCCTTGTCTATTTAACACTGCACCCGGGCGGCGGTGCAGCGGCCCTTGCACACTTGTCGCTGTATTCAGGTCATACAGCGCATCGCTTCCAGAGGACGCCCTAGCATTAACACAATTTCTTAAAGGATTCATGTCATTATTATTCGACAAGTTTTACGTTGACTGTCGACTACTTAACGCAACCCTCCACTTTTCTCATCCAGGACTTGGGACCCGGCAACGGCAGTGTTTTTTGAAAATTGAAATCAACTTAGGAGAATCATTTTGATGTCATCAAAAATCTAAAAGGAAAAGAATTGTTCTCTAAAAGAATTTAAAGAGAAGTATTGAGAGCAAAGAACATATCTTCAAATGATTTTTATTGACTTGGAAAAGACAAATGATCAAGAATTATGATAATTGGTTTCTTGTGCATTAAAGAGGAATAGCATGTGTCAACGAAATGTTGCAAGTTAATTAAGACATGTATAATGAATCATTAGTATTGAAAGTGACTAAGTAGTGGCCACAGAATTCTAAATTAAAGTAAGATTACATCAAAGACCATCATTCAGTTCATATCGTTTTGTATTGATAATAAGGATGCTTAAAAGAATCATTATAGTGAGGTGCTTTTTGTATATTTTTGGCATATGGCAGTGCTAATCAGTGAGATATATATTAAAATAAGTGCAAAGAAAATATTTAAAAGGTTGAGACCTTAAAAATAGTAGAAAAAAGATTGCACGAGTGAAATCCACTTTTAGAGAATAATATTAATAATTATCACTCAATATTATTTGAAGATAAAGTGATATGCAATTTGTTAAGTTTAAGTATATTGGATCTATTATACAAAACATTAGGAATATGGATGATGATGATGATAACTTTTTGAGTTAAAGTTTAGTGGTTAAGGTAGAAAAGTGTTTCTAAAATGTTATAAGAAGAGAGGATATCATAAGCACTTAAAAGGTATATTTTATAAAACCATATATTTAGTCAATGATGTTATATTGATTCAGTATTGGGAGGTAAAAAGCTAATGATAGAAAAACTGAGATTGGTATAAATAAGAATGTTAAGATGGATAAATGGAAAGATTAAAAATAACAAATTAAGGAATGATTATATTAAACAAAATTTTAGAATATCATTTACTTAAGATTATTCAAAAATAGAATTAATGGTCCAAACATGCATGATGAATAATAAAAAATACGCCAATTAGATAAGAGAAATTATTCTTGGAGCTTTATAAACAAGAAAAGATAGATCTGCGGTAAAATGAACAAAAGTTCTTCAAAATGATTTAAAAAGAATATGTTTAACACTCCAAACAACACTCAATAAGAAAGAATTGAAAACGAGAATTCATTAAGCTAACCCAAAATAATTTGGTTAAGAAAATGTTAGCTAATCTTAAGATTTCCTCCTTACTTTTATCCATCCTATAATTTTTTCCATCATCACTGTCATTTGTAGTTCTCTGAAGGTCATCCTGTCTCACTACCCCACTAACCTATCATCACACAAGCAAGCATAAAGCCTCAAAACTAAATTTATAGGATGTTTTATGCTATAAATGCCAGAATTGGTTCCAATTCCTCCTTGTGCATTCCTCCTCAGAACTATCAATCAAACAGATGGAGAAACCACCCATAGGTAAAACTTGGGCAAGCATACAGTGATGCCACCAAAAGGAGCTCGAAACCTTGCATCTTTTCTTATTATTGCTGCATGTACCAATAAAAGCATATGCCACACAGACATTGAAAGTGCATGATAACAGTAACGGTTCAACAAAAATATTTCAATTGCGGTTAGCCTCCCAGCTAGCAAAGAGAACAATAAAAATGTGAAGTGGCAAACTAGTGCATCTTCATTCTGCAGATCCATACTATCACAATATAGCCTCTAGACAATCAACTGAGACCGGCAAATACTGTCATCATAAGTGACTATCAATTTTCCTTTATTATTTATTTAAGTTGAATATGAAGCCAGCTTTTGCTTGACTAAGAATTAACTATTTTTTTCCTTCAATCAAGAAACATGTAACAACCAAAGTTAAGAATTGGTTGACAATGAAAAGAACGCTCAAGTTACTAAATAACTTTCTCTACAGCCAGTTTCCATAATTATGGTCTTTCTTTTTAACTTTTTCAATTAGTTTTACCAATACTTCTTCTACATTGGATTCAGTCATATGATTATCGATCACAACAATGCTAGATACTCTTATGGGCATCTAAAGTTAAAATTGTAGAAGCAGGTTTTACCGATATTGAAAGAAGATAAAATAATACAAAGCTATGAGGTAAAAGACAACCATTGTATATATCACACATTACAGCAGCTGTATACTACTGCTATAAATACATCACAAACAGTAAACATAAATGTATCTAACGGTTGTAAATAAAACAGGTTGTTATATATGAATGGCTGAGATTAAGTGTTCTGCAGCTGTGGCAGGGAATCAGAGGAGTGGAGCAGGCTTTGTACAGTTGAGGCGGTAGTATTGCGATTAGTATATGTGGTGGCTGGATCAGTAGCTTTATCAAAAATAAAAGTGGTGCTATGCAAATAAAGGCAAAAAGTGGCCTGCATGTCAACCCAGACTGAATTTGAAAGAAAGTTTCAAGTGGCTTTTTCATTCACGGCAAACTTTGCTAGGAGCACTAATTTCATGAAGCAAAATTCAACGAGTTGGATCAATACCAAATAAAAGTGAATTTAAATAATTCATTATTGAAAAAATATCCTATCAGCAATTTTGTAGCGCATTAGTTTCTAATCACTCCTAAACATGCTCCCTTGGACTCGCTTCATATGCCTACTGCCAAGCAGCTTACACTTGGATGACATGTGGAAGCATAACAAAAAATTATAATAGCAACGTTCAACGTTCTAACCTGGAAGACAAAATCTAGTTCGCAACAATACGTACGTGCATTGTTAAATTCTTCGTCCTTGTCAAATAACCAATTTGACGACATTAATAAGTAGGGTTTGATATTTCAAACAAAATATATATTTAGAAAAGTCAGGAAGAAGCTGTTATTGTACCCGGGATCCTCTCAACTAGGATGCTTGACCTAAGGAAGACATCGATATTTATCTTCAGATTACTCTTCAGCAGAAGGAGCCAGAGATCCTTGCAACCAAATTCCTTTGGAATGCCAAAACATGCTAGGTATAGGATGAGGCCAAGGGAATCCACTGCGGTTGCAGACTCGATGTTTTCCTTAACAAGCCGCTTCAACCAGCTTAGGGCTCCAAGCTTTGCCTTTTGCTTCACCGAAGAGTCTGCTACAGTGGGACGGCCCGAGAGCACAAAAAACTCTAGCAAAAGAATGCTCGCGCGGCGAGGCAAAAGAAGAGGCGGGCTGATGTTGGAAGCCTGGCTTCCCTCCTTCCAAAACTCTCCTATGGCTTTAAACACGAGCTGTTCCGGGTCTGGGATGCGGCGGAGGACCTCAGGCACCTCATGGCGAAGACGATCGACAGCGTAAAAATTACATTCAATGTACTTCCGAAGTGCTTTCCCCTGCTTCTGTTCGCAAAGGATCTCCCAACTGCGCTTATCCTTCTCCTTCTCCTGCTCGCTACGCTCATCCTTCTCCTTATCATGCTCGCTTCTATCGTCCTTCTCTTTCTCTTGCTCGATAAGCTCATCCTTCTCCTGCTCGGGCGAACGTACATCGTGCCGGGGTGCTGCGTGTGCATCGATGGCGGCGCCGATCGAGTCAAGCGATTGATTGAGACAATTCCATTGGTATAGGAATTTTGAGAGAGCGCAATGGAGCTTTTCAAGATCGCTCACCGACTGGAGGAAAGGAGGAAACGCCGTGCGCCATGGGAGCGCTTTTCCTTCCGATTCCGAATTTTTTTGGGGCGTTGCCGATTTCTCTTCCTTCCTTACTGGGCCTTCGACAGATTGTTCTTCTTCTTTAACTTTCAGAACTTTAACCGCTTTCTTCTCATCCTCCTCCTTTTCCTCGTTTCGTTCGATCTCCACCTTCTTGTTGTTCTGCTTTATCTCCTCCTCCTCTTCATCTTTTTGCTCTATCTCCTCCTCTTCTTCTTCCTCATCCTCGTTGTGTTCAATCTCCTCCTCGTCTTCTTCCTCATCCTCGTTTTGTTCAATCTCCTCCTCTTCTTCTTCCTCATCCACGTTTTGTTCAATCTCCTCCTCCTCCTCCTCCTCCTCCTCTTCTTCCTTAATTTGTTCTATCTCCTCCTCCTCTTCCCCGCTTTGTTCTATCTCTTCCTCTTCTTCCTTATTTTGTTCTATCTCCTCCTCCTCCTCCTCGTTCTGTTCTATCTCCTTCTCCTCCTCGTTCTGTTCTATCTCCTTCTCCTCCTCGTTCTGTTCTATCTCCTCCTCCTCCTCTTCCTCCTCCTCCTCTTCAAATGCTTCCTCATAATCTTCAGCTTCTATGTCTTCTACCATTTCCACTTCCTCATAATCCTCGTACTCTTCCTCGTTTACTTCGCAGGATGTTGCCGTTTTCCACATAGACGCCATCACCGACCTAGCAGCGAGGATGATGAAGCCCTCTGCAGATGCTTAAGGATTCCTTTACAATAATTTTGAGGGCTTTTTCGATTGCTTTAAATAGAAGGAATGAATTGTTTAGGGTTTTTACGGGGTTTATTTTTAGAAATTTATATATATTCATACCATAAAAATTTTAAATTAGGTGATTTATATTTGTGTGATATAATTTTTTATTTTTCTAAATTATTAAAAATTGTGGCATTTTAAATTATTATAATTTTTAGGGTGAATGAGGATGAATTTAATAAATTATTTATTTAATGAGGTTATTAGTACCTTCAACAAATAAAATAAAACTTTATAAGCATTGATCAAGTTAATTTTCAATTATGATTAAAACTTCTTTAATTATTATTTGGTCATTGCTCTGAAATATAAACAAGCTTTGAAGAATGTTCCATGTCCTAAATATGTGATGCCCCATAATTTATATTGAAAGAATTATATCTTTTATTTCTAATTTAATCTACCATAATTTTTATAAATTCATTAACATATACCAGTTCAACAGAAGCAAATCTAAAAATCATATACATTAAAATCTCTCGGTAACGTTTATTCATCAAATTTTTATTTAACCTGGCTAAGAGATCACTTATAATATTAATATATCTCAATAAATTCATACCTACAAAATAATAAAGCAAAATATATAAATCAAAAGAAAAGCTTGAATATCCTAATAGCCTCACACTACAGGAAAATAGCATATTACCGGCGGATTTTCCGGCGGAAAATTCTGAACTTTCCGGCGGATTTTAAAATTTTCCGACGAATTTCCGGCGAAAATTTTTTCGACGGTAAATCGAGCGTCGAAAAAATTTTCCGGCTAAAAAAATAAAAAATAATTTAAAAAAAAAACCGCTGGCCAATGTCCAGCCCTCACCCCGCCTTAGCCAGCATAGGCCACGCGGCTGGCCCACTGGCCCGCCCGCTCGCCAGGTCGCACCCGCACAGGCCACGCCCGCTGGCCCGCATAGCCCGCCTGCAGCCCACACCTGCTGGCCCGCGTACCCGCCCCCAACCCGTAACGCCTGATGGATTCGAAGAGGAGATCTAATTTTTTGAGACACTCAACCACTTTGCTATGAATGAAAAGCCATCATAAAACTTAATCTTTTATATTTAAATAATATATAACGAAAATAAAATTTTAAAATAAAATGAATTAAAATCAATTATTAAATTAGATTTAAATAAAATATTAAAATTAATAAATAATTAAAATAACTATCAAATTTATAATTAATTAAAATAAGTTATTAAATTTATAATAAATTAATTATTTATTTAATAGCTTTTATACTATTTAAAAATACATTAAAATAAAATATTAAAGTTAGTAATTAATTAAAATTAATTATTTTAATTATTAACTAAAATAAGATATGACATAAACAATTAATTATAATAATTTATTAAATTAATAATTAATTAAATAAATTATTAAATTAATAATTAATTAAAATAAGTTATAAATAATTAATAATTTATTAAATTTTCTGGCGGAAATTCCGCCGGAAAGTCCGCCGGAAACAAATTCGTCGGAAATCCGCGGAAAACCGCCGGAAAATCTGTCTGAAAATTAGTCGGAAATATTTTGTCGTAATCCGTCGGAGATCCGCCGAAAAATCCGCCGGAAAATATTCCGCCGGAAAGCCGCCGGTAATAAGCAATTTTCCTGTAGTGTCACTCCACAAAATGAGCTCATTATGTGGATTTAAATGATTTCAAGTCAAGAAATAGGTGAAGAAATTGTGGAGTGAGGATGTCAGGATCTTCAGGTTTTTCTTTTGACTTATGTATTTTGTTTTATTCTTTTGTAGTTATGAGTTTATTGAGATAAATTGGTGCTATGAGTAATCTTCTGACTATTGTAAACCAACTTTTGACGAATGAACATAATGAAAGTTCTTATGTATTTAATTTATATATTTGCTTTCGTTGTAATTATCTAAATTTCTGAAAAAATATTAAAAATAAAAAGAATTTGAATTCCTGCTTGAATTGCAGCGCAGTGGAGATAAAATGAAATTTGATTTTTTTGTCTTCGGATCAGTTTGTTGCTTTTACGAAAATTATTTGGATCGAGGTAGGTGATTATAATCTTATCTTTGATTTCAAAGATTTTGATTTTGACCATTGAATTCTCCTCAAAATTGATTTTACTGTATTTTCTCTGGCTTCATTAAACTTTTACCAAACATTTTTTTTTATGTTATCGTGCTGATTATCCTGGATATTTTGACTGCAACATTTACAGCTTTAACTTGGTAAAATAGAATTTATTGAATTATGAAGATTTACACTATATAGGAATTAGGTGTTTTATTTAAGCATGTTGTTAATATAGGCATTGAGAATGGAAATAAATATGTGATTTAGTAATAGTTTGTCATTATTATTGTTATAGTACGGTGATAATAAATGTGTGTGTAAAATATAAGTAAAGACTGATTGACCTGTTGGTTGGAGATTGATTGAATAGTACATGATGGTGAGCAAATGAGTTTTTCTTTAAATATTTAGTTGGGTATTATCCTTTACTGATTCACGTGATACAATAATTGAGAGTTATAAAAAGTTATTATTGTGCTGATGGGCAAAAAGTTATAGCTTTATAACAATTATCATGTGAAACCTCTTAAGTTAAAGAAGTTAAACTCTTAAACATCGATGTGCCTTTTGATGTAATGGTTAAAATTTTATTTAAGAAACTCTGTAATTAAATGTGCTCATCCCAAAGAAATATTATGATGGTGACCTCTTGAAAAGTTACACTAACAGAATAAAATCATGAGGCCCTTAGGTCAAAGCGAATAATATCACGATAGTTAAGAGTTTGGGTTGTTACAAATGATATCAGAGCAATATACCAGTCGAAAGATGGGAACTAAGTTCCATACAAGATAAAGTGATACACCATGGGAGTCACATCTTGAACCCTGTATTAGACAAAGTGCTACTATCGAGGATGATTTCGGGATAAAGATATTGTTGAGGACGTCAGTTACTTAAGTGAGATAGATTGTGAAATCTCTCAAGTTAAAGAAGCTAAACTCTTAAACATCGAGACACCTTTTGGAGCAATGATTGGAATTTCATTCAAGAAATTTCGTAGTTAAGCATGCTTATCCTGGGGAAATCCTGAGATAAGTGACCTCCTAGAAAGTTACACTAACAGGATAAAATCATAAGGCCCTTAGATCAAAGCGGACAATACCTTGATAGTTAAGAGTTTGAGTTGTTACATATCAACTATCGATTATTTCTTACTGAATAATATCATCATAGTCATAACTTTTTACTTGTTTAATGTGACTATTAAAATGTATGTTATTAAGACATTATTTTTCTTACTGTATGGATTTACTATAACTGCATTATTTTACTACTCTTACCACTGAATTGTTATTGATATAAATATCAATAATGTTTGATACTATTGATTCATTATATTTATACTAAGCACATGACATACTGAGCATCGATTTGATATTGATACAGAATACTTGAATAATATGTATACAGTCTTATATGATTTCACTATATTAATATGATTTTGACAGTCTTTATTGATGCTTTGATTTTACCACTTTATATAATTGATGTATTAATTGATAATATTAATACAATAATTATTTTATTGATTTGACATCCATACTGATTTATTAGTTTCCACACTGTACTGCTTTACTAGCATCTATACCGTACTATTTTATTATATACATATTCTATTACTATATGTTAGCTTTATTATTTCTACAGGGCTTTGTTGATCATATGACTGTCACTATTATGAATTGACTAATGACATGCATATTGCTTCTTTGTTGTGCTTTTAATTATGTTATAAGATTTTAGTACTTTCTATACTGTTTAACTTATTATATGTGGTTTTAATAATTTCAGGTCAGAGAAAAGGTTCAGGAGTGCAAGACAGATCAGGCTTCTCTATGTTTATTATTAGTTTGTTTCTTTCTATCTTTTAGCTATTATTTTATATTCAGGATTGATGATAATATACTATATTTGCATGATTATTAAGTATTGTATATGATTTTTGGAACAATGAATATAGATGTCTATAGATATTTTGAAATCAAGAATTATTTTCACTATTTATTTCTGATAAATGAAGTTAAATACTTTGGTTCTGTTATTAAAAGATAAAAGAAAAAAATTCTTATAAATTAAATTTTGGGGCATGACAAATGATGACTTTATAGAAGTTTTGGTAGATTACATAAGAGATAAAAGATACAATTCTTCCAATTTAGATTCTAAAATGTCACATCACTATACTAAATTAATTTGATAGCCTTATTCATTACTCGTCATTAATTCACTTATCATTTTCGTCATTCATGTATCAAAGGGCCAAGTAAATCGAAGAATTAAATGTCTATTTGCATATGCCTTTCAGGTTTTTAAGAAGTAGTTGATAGTTATGAAAAAATGGCTCATACCTTTGGCAAGACACTGCAAAAGCTCTAGCATTGGTCATTAATGACTTTAGGTTGTCAGCCGACCTCAACTTTGTGCATATAGGACTAGCCTACACTCACTCGCATATCAGCACTTAGCATTATTGAACTCATCCGAC
This sequence comes from Dendrobium chrysotoxum, assembly GCA_019925795.1. Taxonomy (NCBI): domain Eukaryota; kingdom Viridiplantae; phylum Streptophyta; class Magnoliopsida; order Asparagales; family Orchidaceae; genus Dendrobium; species Dendrobium chrysotoxum. Next base: position 67,768,836 of record CM034305.1, on the reverse strand, counting down.
GACAGTCAAATTAGGTTAAAGGAATGTTGTTCTCTCTCCAACCAACTAGAATATGAAACATGTCTACGGTAGTCCGCCATTAAATCTTGTACAATTTTATTTATTTTATTGATGTAGCATTCCCCACTACCCTCATATCTTTATAAATAAAATGTGAAGATGAGCGATTTGGATCATTTTGAATATAACTGGTCTTTTAGGCATTTTATGGGCCAAGTGTTATTGTACTTGGGCTAGTGAACACTCTCTTTCTCCATTCTTAGAAATTTTTTGGGTCAAAATTTACAGAGCTCACATGCTTGTAAGTTTGAGTATCACCCACAAAATATATTTGAATTCAACAAAAATAAATCTTAATACAAAAGCAGTGGCGGAGCCAGAAATTTTTTTCGGGGAGGGGGGGCTAAATTAAAATAGTTTTTTTTTCCGTCTCATCTTTAAGGTTAAAATACATTAAAACAGTTCCATTTGTCGTCTCATTATCGAAGCCAAGAGGATCTGTAAGATCAAAATTAAGAATGCAAATAACATGGCCCTTAGAGCTTAAAAGACATTAAACATCTGCCACGGGCGGTCTTCGTTTGGGGATGAGAGAGGAGCGAAAGGGAAAATAAAAATCGTGCTTGAGGTCGTGAGTCATGAGAAAGGAGCAAAGGGGAAAACGAACCATTGATGCTTTTCATGTGTCCAGAAAAAGATGTTTGTGGCTTCTCTGGATTAATAGATAACTTTAAACGGAAGAATTACAAAAATTAGAGCAGATTTCCTCGTTGGCGAACTTGTTCCTATGTTAAGCCACTTAAACAATCAACTTTAAGCCCCTTTAGGCTTTCATTTTTAGCTTTAGCCAAATCCCTTAGAGGAGATCTGTTGTACTAGTTGAAAGTCATTCCTCCCTCTCTCTTTCAATATTTTACCCCATTAGTCTTTCTCTCTCAACAGCTGAAGCATTGCATTATCGGGGTAGAAGCTGGATTGAAGACTTGAAATGGAAAAAGCCTATAATAAATAAAATGAAAGCTGACATAAATTGAGATATATGAGAAATGAATTAAGGGTAGAAATCATAAATATTTGTAATGTTAAATCCATATATATTTATAAGTTCCGAACTAGTTCGATTTTGCTAACCAATACATTTGACGCGCATGCCACAGCGCTCGGGTTGAACTCTGTCTCGCCGCGCCTTCTATCCGATTAGGGTTCTGGAAACAGAGGGAGAAGAGGAATAGGAAGAGGAAGAAGGAGATTCTTCTCGTTCTTCTGGTAGGAGTTTCTAGAGAACCATGGTCAGGGTGACCGCCGATCTCATTTGGAAGAGCCCCCACTTCTTCAACGCTATCAAGGAGCGTGAGCTCGATCTTCGAGGTTTATTTCCATCCTCCATTCTTTTCAGCCTTCATTTACTTATCTTTTCACGCTCAAACCTTGCATCTCGCTGGGTTTCTTAGGAAACAAGATCGCGGTGATAGAGAACATTGGTGCCACTGAGGTGAGTTCAGTCGTGACCCTAGCTTTCTTTTGTTTTTCGTTCGAGTTTGCCTCGACTTTTGTTCTTCGTCATTTTTGAGTTTGTAGTCCTTGAGGCCATTGAAGGTTCGTGATTTGTGGCTAGCATTAGGTTGTAGCAGCACAAGGCAGTGAAATCTGGGCGCAAATTGGGTATAGAAAAGAAAATTGAAGCTGCATGGTTAAAGTGGCTTAGGCATATGATGAGAAAAGAAAATATGATAGAATTGAAAAGCTAATATTTATTAAACTACAATACGTCCATATGTGCTTTATTCTTTTGATTGTTTGTAGAAAATAAGTCATTGAAAACTTAGCAGGCTATGAAAGGAAACAGAATGTTTAGATGTATGTGAGGTAAGACTTTTAAGGTTAAAATGACAAATGTTTTTAAGGTTAAAATGACTTTTAAGGACAAATTGATAAAGAGAATGCTATAATTGGTGAAATATGTCAGAAAGTTTAGTTCGTATTAAAATACCTTCACTTTTGGCCGCACAGTACTTATTCAAGTTAGCTACAACCATGATTTGAAAGGCATTACAGTAGTGTCGAACAATGTTCAAACAAGGTTGGAACTATATTTGAGAAAATTTTGAAACTCAATCTAACCCTGCTCGACTTTTATTCGAATGCCCATTCGGAGTGTGCTTCGAACTTCGTTTGAACATAGTTTGAATAATGATCTAATAAATTCAAATAAGATTAGGAAAAACTCTTACATGATTTGAATAATATTGGAATATGGCTCGATATAACACAGTGGAATCCAATAGCTTGAATAGATATTGCTAAAAGGCTAATATAGCAGAGAGCGATCACAAACAATGCAACAAGTTCAACTACAATAGAGAGTCAATTAATATCCGTAGCACATGAAAATGACAAGCATTACATCATTGCATAATCATTCAATGACATTATTTTAAAAAAAATGTTATTGGTCTAAGCAAAAAAATTGTTATGAAGGCAGTAGGCATTTGACCTTACAAATAACATGATTATAATCTCTAGTTCTACATTGGATACAACTACGTTTGAACACATCATTCTCCTTCTTTGAAGGCCTTCTATGTTTCTTTGGATGGCCACTCTTAGGCTTCACCAATGGGGGTAGCATGAAGACTTTCTTTATTTCATTTGGAACCTTCTAGGTCACTTCTTTTTTGATTGGATATAATGTTTTCAATGTATACGATTAACTATGCTTATTGTGTGTAGAACTTTGAACATTAGATATAATAACTAATACCCCAATCTCAAGCTGCATCCAATAAATATTTGCACGAGAGACCTAAAACATCAAATTTTTTATCTGTACGTGTTATCTCCTGCAAATTAACATCACTGTTAAGGTCTCCATCAAGGACATATAGTTCAAATTGGCTAATTGGATAGACGATCAAGCTTTGAGCCACATTAATCATTTTTCCCGATGCTTCCTCTATTTTCTTAACTAAAATAATTTTTATGTTCTCTGTAATATTGCATCTATCGAAGAACCATTTTTTTATTGTCTGAAAAAGTCTAATCATATTTTCTTCGGATAAGAGTGTGCCCTCTTTGTAACATTGCTGAAGTTCTCTAAAATCTTGGTTATCATTAAGTTGTATCGGTTTTCAGGGAAGTGGGCATGAGCTCATTGCTCAAAGCTAACTTCACTCTCAAGATAAGATGTTATGTTAGGGTTCATGGCACGTATTTCATTTTCTAGTGCCTAAAGAATTCAACTTTTTAGTAAGTATTAGAAGAAAAGCGATATTCCTCGTGACAACCATTAGTTTTAAACTTCACCTTGATATTCACATAATGAGTGTAAGTTCCATGGCGTGCCTATGAAAAAATGGTTAATAAAGCATTGATAATATCGTTGTGTTTACAAGAGACAAACACCAAGTTTTCCACTACACTTATTTAATCTCTCATTCTGGTCATGAAATATAGCTATGACTCATTATTTTCTGTATCAACGACTGTAAATGTCACAGGATAAATTTGAGTATTGGCAGCTTGCATAGCTACAACATTGCCATCAACATATATTCTAGAATGTTCTTTTCACATTTAATACTAGACATCATACACTTTTGAATTCTCAAATAAACACCCAAAGAGAAATATACGCACTCAAAGTGTCATTCATTGTCCTGTTAAAGATCAATAATTATTCTTGAATTTTTCCTATGTAGCATAATCAAATAAGATGATAAAATTTGAATCAATACTCATAAAAATTCTCTCACATAGGTGATGGTTTGCTCACGACACCGCCAAGCCTTCTCGTAGGACAATCAACACCATATTTTCTTTTTACAACTGATATGATCATCTTAGGATTAGATGCTACAAGTTTATCTTTAATTACATGTCCAATGAGCCACGATTTGTATTTGTCAACGGTCTTTCAATTTTACATCCACGGTACATGTGTGTTCTGATTCAAGTTTGCCAATTTATTTGCTTTTGAGCTCCACGAGTAAGTCTCTGAAGAACAACGAATATACCATATTTTTTTATTTGATTTTTTTCACCTTAAATTAAAAGTTTTTTTTTTTCATTACATATACATGTAACATTTGATTCAACTCTTTGTTTTCAAACAATTGCCCAACATTTTTATGGAGTTGGGACAAACTCAAGCATGATGCCAATAAATTAGTAGCCATGGAATTGGAGATACTTTTAGCATGTATTAAAAAAAAGCGTTCGAAGCACACCTCGAATTGAGGCGCACAAGGGGCGCTTCAAGGCTTAAGCCTCATTAGTTCCAGTGAGGCTTCTGTTTTTTCAACTGAGGTGCATGTCTCGAGAAGTTTTAAGACGGCGTCTCATTCAAAATAGGGTTTTATTTATTTTTGTGTTTATATTACTATTAATAAATATATTATATTATATTACTCCCCCATCCATGCGACCAACGATCGCACTAGAGCTTGAGCAAGATCGAGATAGGGAGGCAAAGAGCTAGCTTCGTCTTCTTCGATCGTCTTCATCCCTCGTCTTCATCAGGCCATAGCATTTAGTCCAACTCCTTCGTCATCATGCCATTATTGTCATTCCAGCGCATCCTCGAGAGAGCGAGATCATAATAGGGAGATCGAGAGCTTCATCTTCTTCCTCCATTTTCTTCGACCAAGCTTCATCTTCTTCATTGTCGTTGCCTATATGCAAGCTATCATAGGCACAAGGTTTGAGTGGGTTCAACATTAGATCAGGCGTATGCATCTTTTTTTCAACCTAGATCAGCAAACTTGTATTTTTTTTTCCTAAACTAATTAAGCAACTTTGTTTATTTCATAGGTCTAACTAACTTCATTATTTTACAAGCAATAACATGGCAACCTTTTTTGAATCCCCTTACTCATGCATTGATATGTTTATTGATTGTGTGCTTTTTTTCACTATTTAATCATTAAATATATGCAAAATGGAGAACACATATATGCAATTGTGATAGGAAGTGCTTGCAGAAATTTAGGAAAAGCCTTGGCTGAAATCTGATTTCAGCAATTTCAGAAAACCAACGACAAGAAAATCAAGAATAAAACACACGAATACTTTTTTATTGAAAGTTTTATGAAAGAAAAGACAAGATACAAGTGGATCATCAATTGGAGAGGAAGATCCGACTCTCCCAAATCTCTAGCCACCGGCTAGAGCTCAAACACCCTAAGAACAATCTAATTTCAGCAAACAACACCTCCCCCTAACCCTAGGAAAATCTCCTATTTAAAGCAAACAATAAACAATAAATACCTAAACAACCCTCCCAAATTCCCTCATATTTCCTTAATTATTTCCCTCCCAAATCAGCTCTCAAATCAGCCCCTAAATCTATCATCTTCAATTAGGAAACATTTCCTAATTAATCCCCTCTAAACCAGCCCCCATATCTGCCCTATTTAATTAGAAAATGTTTTCTAATTAATCCCCTCCAAATCAGCCCCTAAATCTGCCCTCTTCAATTAGGAAATATTTCTTAGTTAATCAGCCCCCAAATATGCTCTCTTCAATTATAAAACATCTTATAATTAATTCTCTTTGATTAAGAACCTTCCTAAACAGCTCCCTTTTGATTAGGAAACTTCTTAATTCCCTCACAATCAAATGAACTGGTCCATCAAATTGTTAATCATAAAGTATTCAATACTACTTATGTCTCGTCTCGTTAAAGCAAAACACCTCAATTCCCGATTTCGACTTTTTTAAACATTGACTTTTAGGCATTAACTCTTGTAGGTTGGAAATATTCTATGTGTTCTCTATAACTTTGAATTGTTTTTTTTTAGCCCCAAAGTATATGAAGAACCAGAAGTCCTTAAGTCGTTTGCCATTTTTAGGTTGATCATAAACTGTGGTAGACATCTTCAATTGATGTTTTAATATTGAAGCATTTATGAAACTAGCATCACATGCAGTCTGTACATTCACAATATCATCTATTTATAATTGTGTAATGTCTATGTAATCATCTTCATTAGCAAGATATGGTGAATTTACTGATCTTGAATTAGCCTCACTTGCACAAAGAATTGCTGTTGAAATCTTCTTAGAGTCATAGACATGCATATGGGAGCTTGGTGTTTAATAGTATTGATTTCTTTTCTAAGGAAAAATCAATATCATAATTCATAAGTAGCTCAGTTGGAGGAGTTGACAATACTTAACCAAAGCGGTACATCACATCCATTTTCAAATTAACTTGTTCTTATCAACCCGTTTCATTTTGTATATAAGATCAATGGATCTTTAAAGGAAATACTTCTCTGTTTGATCAATTCTAGGGGTGCCAATTTCGGGTGACGGGTCGGGTTCGGGTCGAACCCATAATTGACCCGGTACTATTCGGGTCAAGTCGAACCCGATCCGTTTTTACAAACGGGTCAGTTTTTCAGACCCGAATCTGACCCGCTTCGGGTCCGGGTCAACCCGACACCGACTCGCTTCGGGTCCGGGTCAACCCGACACGACCCGTAAGGAATGACTCGACGAAATCATCGATGACGTCCGCGCATTTATTCAGCTATATCCCGTAACTATGTGACGACGACTGACGAAGCGGCACCGCGACGGCAGCCCGTAGCAAGCGAGGAGGCACCGCGACAAAAATTACAAAAAATAGAGCATGTTTCCTTTTTTTTTTGGAAGGGAAGGCAGGTTTCCTCGTTGGCGAAGTTTTTGCTCTGTTAAGCCATTAAAACAATCAGCTTTAAGCCCCTTTAGGCTTTCAGTTTTAGCTTTAGCCAAATCCTTTAGAGGAGATCTCTCCTACTAAGACCTCCGGTCCTCCCCAACAACTCTGCTTCAAAATCTCTTTTCATCATTCCATCCACAACAAGAGTCATTCCTCCCTCTCTCTTTCAATATTTTACCCCATTAGTCTTTCTCTCTCTATAGCTGAAGTATTGCATGGTCCGGCTAGAAGGTGGATTTAAGACTTGAAATGGAAAAAGCCTATAATAAATAAAATGAAAGCTGACTCAGTGATGCTTGACGGAGAGACGGAAGCCCTCATATTGATATTGTCCTCCTGCTTGGACGACAAAGCCTGACGGAGAGACGGAAGCAACCTCGCCACCTCGGTTGCTGTTCGACTTCACAGTCTTTGCTCCATGGACGACGTCACGACGTTCCCCTCCGGTCGGATCAGACGTTAAAACATTTTGATCGGAAGCAACGACGGGAGTTCGCTCGCTGTGAATGATTTCGGGTCAAAATCGGGTCAGTTTCGGGTTAACGGGTCAACCCGAACCCGACCCGAAATTCAAAACGGGTTGAAAATCAGGACTCGAACCCGACCCATTTCGGGTTCGGGTTGACCCGAACCCAAAATTTTCATGTCGGGTTCGAGTCTAGTTTTTGGGTCATGTCAAATATTGACACCCCTAATCAATCCTTTGCTCCATTTTTTGGTGAATGTCCAACCAGCTTGCATGTCTCATTTTTATTCTCCTTCATATAGTATATGAATGTTGATACTTGATCTACCTTTAGAAAACACTTTGTTAGTATATAACTTTGCCTCTCTACGAACATAGTTTGAAGATATTCGAAAATTAATTGAACCATCATTGAACAAATTCTCTCTCCAATTGAACTATACAACATCATTATTCTTTGGACATAGTTTGAACATGAATTGAACCATATTTGAACGTGTTAGAAAATGAATCAAACGATGATCAAACATATTCAATCTACGATTGAATTGTATTCAAATATATGATTGTACCTTATTTAGACTTGTTAAAATATGTGCCTAATTTAGATATGATCGTACATTATTCATTGAACAATTTTTTAACATGGTTAGAGTAACAATTGAACAACATAGTCTTTGATACACTTGAACAATGTTCGATCATGATTCAAAAGTTTTGAACATAGTTTGTGCATATGTTTTAAAAAAGTATTGATATGCATTCTTTGATGCTCTATTAGAAATGTAAAATAAATAGTACCCATGTATGCTTAAGTTTTCGATGAATGAAAAAATATCCAACTTCGGTGACGCGGTCCTTTTTGAATGAAGAAAATCGGCTAAATGTATGACGATGACAATAATGGAGAATGTCAGAGTGGGAAGAGCAGGAAATTGTTCCTCATGTATAGCAAGTATAAGTATAATAGGGGGCATTTTGGTCCGAAATGAATTTTTAGGCATATTTTCCTAATAAATGAAATGACAAGGATCTTTCTCCAATTTTGACTGTACTAAGCATATAAACTCAAAGTTTCTTGAACGAAGAAACTCGAGCGAAGCTATGACGGCAACAACAATGGAGAAAGTCAGAGTGGGAAGGATGGGAAATCCTGTAGAACAAGTATAAATATAGTAGGGGGCATTTTGGTCCGAAATGAGTTTTCGGGCATATCTTCCTAATAAATGAAATAACGTGGATATTCTTTAATTTCGATTGTACTGGGCACATAAACTCAAAGTTTCCTATAGAAATCAAATTAAGCTATATTAAGAAAGGTTTGATCCTTCAATCAATCCCTTCAAATATGAAAATTTTAGAATAAATGCAGAATAAAAAAATAAATGTAGATTTTTCTGGATCTAGCTTTGAAAGGCAGAATAAAGAGAATTAATTTAGAATTGGTACATTTTAGCTATTCTAAGTAAAATAGTCTATGCACAAATTTCAGATTTCTAAACAAAACCGTCCAGGAGGATGCTATAATAGAATAGGAATTAATAATATTAGATTAAACTTACTTCTGTGAAGACAATATTGAATCCTCAATTGCTTTTGCTTTGAGGATTATAATTTCCTTCTCTCTCTTTGCTTTTGATCTCCTCTTGGTTTTCCTCGTTTGAGCAGTTCTGTTTCCTCACGCTTCTATTGTTTTATCTATCCTCTCTCTTATTTTATTCCTTAGTCTCTTGGTTAGTATGCAAGATAATGGATTTCCTACTGTTTGAGTGAGAGAACAATCAGGAAAAGAGAGAAAAAATGTGGGAGAGAAAGCAAGAAGGGGAATTTGATTTTTTTTTGCAATAGATTTTAAGTCATTTGTTTTGTTTTGCACTCAAGTCATGTGAATGAGGGCCGTCTCAGGTAGAGAGAAAGTGCAAAATTTAGAGAAAGTTGTAGCATGCGTTGGACTACTTGGAGGAGAGTGGGAAATGAGGAGTCGATCATGATTAGTATTACGCATCCTGTCTTGCATAAAAGATAATGGCCTCGTTCTTATAAATTATAGGAGTCATAGCCAATTTCCTTAAATTAAGGATTTATGTAAATTAAGAAAAAACAAGTATATGAAATTCTGGATAATCAAGGTTATAATTACGGCTGGCATTAAGGGAGTGAATTATGGAGGGATAATGATTTTATCTTATCTCCTTCCCTTGCCTGTTTAGCCATTCATTGTATTATTTTATTATTATTTTAATAATAAAATAATAAGGTAAATAGAAGGTTCCACTTTGATGTCTTGGGTCCTTTGATTTCGAAGTTTTCTTGACTTGATGTTTTTTAACCTGATATGAATTTAGCCCAATGTAAAGAACCAACATCTGAGTCACCCAGTAACTTGGACTAGGTTTATTCCAGTCCAGTTTATGAAGAGTTTCCTAGATCAACAAGAGTGAATGGAGAAGTAAAATTCATCAATCCAACCCCATATTGTTGGGATAAAGTTAACAATGAAGGTGAACTAAGATTTTACTCGAATGCATGGTTGATTTGTCATTGTATGATTGTAGAATTGACACTGCCAAATATGTGCTTTTTTAATAATGCGCTATTTTTTTGCTTTTATATTTCATATTTATTTCTTAAATCGCGTCACACCCCCCTGCTCCCACACCAAGCAATATGGCGCTGTCATCTGCTTGTCTTCCCAGCATTCTACCCTACAGATGCTCGACAGTTGTAAAACTATCTTTCAATTCTTAGCTGATTTTATTTAACACTCTTTTACTTTTTCGCAGGATCAATTTGACACAGTAGATCTCTCTGATAATGAGATCGTTAAGCTTGAAAACTTCCCTTATTTAAATCGGCTTGGTACCTTGTTAATTAATAATAACAGAATTACCCGTATTAATCCTGAAATTGGAGGTAAGGTATTTGGGAAACTTGTCCAGATTTTCATACTTAGATTTAATGCTCTTGAGATTATGCCACTTATATTGATATTCTTCAATCGACAGAATTCTTGCCAAAGCTACACACTTTGATCCTTACGAATAACCGACTTGTTAATCTGGTGGAGATTGACCCCCTAGCATCTCTTCCAAAGCTGCAAACTCTTAGTTTACTGGACAATAACATCACAAAGAAGCCAAATTACCGGCTGTATGTGATCTTCAAACTGAAGAAGCTAAAGCTGCTAGATTTCAGGAAAGTTAAACAAAAGGTATGTTTTTTTGTAGCATCAATATTTTTTTCTGTTCACCAGTGCGTCACTAGCTTTCTGTTATTTAACTTTTGACCACTCATAGATTGCCTTGTGATAGCACGTTAAGTGAAACATTTTTGGCATTATGGTATTTTATACAATCGCCTTATGCCCATGGGTTTTTGATAGCACTTCCATACCAACCCCTACTATCTGGTAATATAGTTTCAGGTAAAGTTACTGGGTATTCTGTTTCTCGGAAAATTTCATGCTAGTATACTATGTGGAACTAGTATCCTTGACATTGAACTCTGATTATGGTTAATTAACTATCAACCATGCAATCACTAACAAAAACGTAGAATGATAAAACAATCAACATCTATGGTGTTAACTGTTAACCTCCAACCAGCCGGCTCTCACTACCCCATTCACCCACATTCATCTCAAATCGTTCCCCATGATCTCTCATGATACAAAACTCTCGCTCGGCCCATTCGCACTCTCATACGCACAAAGGAACACATACAGAAGAGACCGAAATCCCTTACCTGCGCTCTCGTTCGTCCCTTTGCCCCGTCGAAGCTCGCCGAGCCCGTCTGCTCCGTTCAGAGTGAAGAAGCAAGCCGAACTTTTTCGCCCGTCGACGTCCGACCTCGCCAATCGAAGCTGACTCCTGTTGCTGTGCCCTAGCCACATCGGCTGCGCCATCCAACTCCTGCTCCGGTCTAGCCAGCCGCCTCCTCCTTCCGATCCGGCCGAATCCTGCTCTTCCATGTCGACCCGATGCCTGTTCGTGCCCTAGCTGCACGTCTTCGACTCCCTCTCTCCCTCTCTGCTATAGATATATAATAATAATAATAATAATAATAATAATAATTAAAAAAGAGAAGAATAAGAAGGATTTTTAAATAGGTACTGCGATAGGAGAAGAATTTAAGGAAGTCCCGGGGTTGATTCGGTCCCCCAAAGCTCTTGGCCGTTGATTTGATCCGCTCGAGTGGATCGAAGATTTGAAGACTATTTCTGGGGTCGATTCGCTCCCCAGAAGTCCTCACCGTTGATTTGATCCGGCTAAGTCGATCCAAAAGGGCAAGTGCCTCCTCAACCTCCCCTCGCGGGGAGGGGGCATTGGTAGGTTGTCGGATTTTCAATGGGCATAAAAACTACTTTTTAAAATAAAATTAAATCACTTATTTAACAGGTCGTGTGCAATGGAAGACTAGAGGACCTATTCCAGGACCAAACAACGCCCCGAAGCCCTCGACCGTTGATTATCTTTCTGGCTGGGCTGGTTTAAAAGGGCAAGTGCCCTCCCTACCTCCCCTTCACAGGGAGGGGACATCGGGAGACTGCCGAAATTTGGAACAAATCAAAGGACCCCCCACATAATTAATTAAAAATAAAATTTTACAAATTTTTAATTAATTTGAAATAAAATTATAATCTAACTCGATGTGAAATTGACTTGATATGGGGTACATACAAATTGAACTTTTCATCATGGTCTCGCGCTCAAAGAAATAGCAAAATTATTTGAGCCATTATTAAATCATGAATGATATTAATTACATAAGCAATTTGAGAAAGTTTGTGAATATTTTAACTTCAGATTAATGAGTAATAATGAGCATCTTACTTCAAGAATTATATATGTCAATCAACATAAAGATATGAATGTTGATTTGAAGGTTAATGGGTGTATATCTAACATTTTAAATAGTGAATGTTCGAATGCTAGTACAATTATTCCATTCCATACTTCTCTAAAACTTTCCAATGCTATCTTAGAAAGTTTAATGCCGAAGAGAAGTTGTATTTGACATTGATAAGTAGGTTTGCACAAGATGAAAGAAATGTAAATATTGCTGTTGAATCAAGTTGACAAAGTATAGTTACAAGATAATCTGATGCAAGTAACTTAAGTTGCAATGATAGAAGGAAAATGATCTTATAGCTTTGGTGGTAGATAGCAATATCACCAATGATCACACAAGCAATGATCACCTATGGGCCACAAGGCTCCCTTAATATATGTTTGATAGTCTCCTACGAAAATAAAATCAATGTGTAATGAATTTGACGACTCGCCAGCCAATACGCATAAAGAAGTTAATGGTGAATGCAGCCCATTCAACAATTAATATTGACATGTAAGTGAATACACTAAATTTACATATAGGCAATATCAATTAATCTGCTAAGAATATATGTCGGTTGCAAGTGTGCATAGGACCTTTGCAGCGAATATGACAGCTTGCGCGGATCTTCTGTAAGGATGAACGAGAAGATTGCGGTGAGTGTGACACGGTGCTTGCAAACAAAAGCAACAAGCCGGTGATAAATGCAAGAATCCATGACCAACTGTGGGAGATTCATCAACACACAACATCTTATCTGCAAGAAGCAGCGAGTGACCCGTAGTGCAGCGCGCCACAACTCGTCTATAAACGATGTTGGGAAATCTACATTAAGCGCTCACCAACACACGATTGGTGGTTTCTAAATGTACAATGCATGCACGCAAATGACGTTGACAAAGCTTCCAATGTGCAAGAAGTTATTGATGTGGACATCCAACCGTGAATGCTTATCAGAGGAACCGAAGATCGACGGTCGACATCATTCCACTTTATCTTAATTTATTAATTGTATTTTTTTATTTATTTATGCATTTTTCTTTTTTATTCTCACTTGAGGGAGTAGTCTTATGTAAGCCTTAGGGGCATGTCTGTCTTTTTTGAGTTTCTTTTATTTTGAGTCCTATATGTAGAGGCCCTTGCTATTATTAGTATGATGGATTATTAATAATTTTTTTTTTGCACTATTGATCTTTGGGGGAGAACTTTGGTGAGACCCCTATGTGAGGGAAGCGTAGTACCCACCAGCCGCAGGAAGCGTCCGGGCTCGTGGTTTGAAGTCCCTAGATGAGGGCAGCGTAGTACCCACCAGCCGCAAGAAGCATCCGGGCTCGTAGTTTATCTTCTTCTCTAAATTCCCCTTCTTCTTTCTTCTAACCGCCACTCTAACTCCCTCTTTCTCCCCTCCTCCATAGCCGATTCTCCCTCACCCCTCCAATAGCCGCCGGCTACCCCTAACCCTACTCGTAAGCCGCCGGTCCCAATCAATCCCTCTCCCTTTGCCTCCAAATTTCGAATTACTCTTTAGTGCTTTCCTTATTGGATGCAAATCACAAAAGTAAAGTATTAAAATCTGATTTCTTTTATTTGAATTTTCTTTCCTAATTTACGTTGTTTCATTTTAGGAAAGTTATTTAAATCAAACATATTTGAATTTTAAATAGGATTTGATTTGGACCCTTTGATCCACCTCCAATCCTCCCCATTAATCCCCCCCCCCCTGCATGGCCGGTTCCCTTGCTCCCAACCACTCATAACTTTCCTAAATTAGATCACTATTGACTTGGAAAGTATTCAAATTTGAATTCAAATAATTTTGAAATTCAAATCCTTTCCTAATTAATGACGCTAATTTAGGAATCCAATTCCAATCCAACAATCAAATCAAATCTAAAATTGGATTGGAATTGGTACTTTTAAAATTTTTTTGGAAATTTGGAAATATTTTTAACACAATACAAAGCAAATCGTACTGTACGATCTCTATTCGTACTGTACGAACAGAGTAATTTTTGATGCTTTTCAACCACAGAAAAATAAAATGCAGTGCAGTAAGTAAAATAAAAACAGAAAAGAGAACACCAGAATTTATAGTGGTTCGGTCAAACACGATCTACATCCACTCCCTAGAGACTCATTCTCTAGGTATTGCACTATATCAAAGTGACTCTCCTTTAGCCCCCACAGCAAGGCGGAGAAGCCTTTACAAACTCTCTTCCACCAAATCACGGTGCGGCAGAGAACCGACGTCCTTTTTCACCCTCCTGGTGAAGGCAGAGAACCAACTCGTCCTTTCACACCCTCCTGGTGTCGGCAGAGAACCAAACGTCATTTTTACCCTCCAAGTGACGGCAGAGAACCGGAAACCTCTCGAACAATTCACTTGCAAGAGCCTCCAAGGAGATTAGAAGATGCTTGAAGTACAAACACTGAGATCCTTACTATTGGATAACCTTGTGAATCCCCTCACAATTTTCTCTTCAAGAATCTCTCAACACTTTCTCCCAAACACTCTCCCAATCACTCTCCCTTTCACTCTCAAGAAAAATTTTCGCAGAAGGATTACTATTCAAGTCAGTTTTAAGACCCTTAAGTACTTGGGACAAGAAAAACCGTCCAAAAACTAAAATTTTCAAGTTTCACGCGTGTCGATCGTCCCGTACGATCGCACATCGTACTGTACGAATAGTTTTTTTTTTAACTGTACGAATAGTTTAAATCACTGAACAATTCGTCTCGTACGATCCCATACGAACCTAACTCAGAGCCGTTCGTACCTCAAAGCCTTCTGTACGAACTCTATTTTGTATTGTACGAATAGTTCAAAAAATGAACGATTCGTCCCGTACGATCGCAAACAAACCTAACTCAGAGCCGTTCGTATCTCAAAACCTTCTGTACGAACTCTATTTCGTATTGTATGAATAGTTCAAAAAAAAATGAACGATTCGTCCCGTACGAACCTAATTCAGAGCCGTTCGTACCTCAAAATCTCATTTACGAATTCTATTTCGTACTGTATGAATAGTTCAAAAAATGAACGATTCGTCCCGTACGAACCTAATTCAGAGTTGTTCGTACCTCAAAATCTCCTGTACGAATTCTATTTCGTACTGTACGAATTGAACTTAGAAAAAATTTCCAGGAAGACAGGTTCATTGTGGAGGACATATAATACAGATTGTTCCATACGATCCAATATCGTAGTGTACGATCATTTTTAAAAATTAAGTTTTTCACTCCCCCATTGTGTGTGTGTGCACAGTTATCCAACTTACAATCACACTCTCTCAGACTCAAGAAAATAAAAATACAGACTTCACTTACAGTAAACATTAACAAATGAACTTGAAGTCTTCAGAAATTTGGAGCGTGAATTTCCTGAAAAACATGTTAGTACACACAAAAGAAAGAAACTCCAATATTGATTTGGAGAAGAATAAAACAAACAATAAGCTTTTGTAATCATAAAAAACTTGTATCAGAATTCACTTGAACGAACGGATTTACACAAATCATAACACGGGGCGCGGGAATTTTCGGAGCCCACATATGGTAGCCTATAGGAGTTGCATGAGGGTGGGTAAATCCCAATATCCGACCTTCTATGACTAGAATTAATATAGTATTTTTTTGGACATGTTGCATAACTGTTGTTTTAACCTGAAGTCACCTTAACGCAGATTTTCCGGACCATATAAATTGTTCTCTTCAAACCGTATTATTTAACATTAATTAATATTTATTTATTTTGAGCAATATATCCTTTTTAAACCAATTTGATCTAAATGCTCGATTAAATCTTAGATCATCCTTTTTTTTTCTAATTAGCTGTTTCACTTCTTAATAGTTCCACTCAACTAACCAAATGATTCTTTCGGTTCTTATAAGTACAACCAATTTCAATCAATGTACTTGAAGAGCATCAATGATGTAGGCAACTTGAAGTAAAAACACCAAGAGAGGAAAACAATTACTAAAAGAAAAACAAGACTCACCTTAGAAACTTAAGACACCACTTGGAGAATAAAATAGGCTAGTTAAAACAACTCAATTCGGCTTAGGAAAACCAACATCCAACAAACTTAAACAAAAGAAAGTTAGCAAAGGAAACAAAATAAAACCAAACAAACACTATCCTCAGAACGTCCGGCAAGCGGACTCCTCACATGCAACGAAAGTAGGAATATATTTAAAATTAATGCTTAGGCTTGCAAACCGAGGGTCCACCACTGCAAACAGGGGCCAACGTCCTACCAAACTCCTCCAGCAAATGCCTCCCAAAACAGCCAACAAACTTTACCAACGGAACCAGAAGAAAGATACAGGTGGAGTGGAACTTGTGTAGAAAAGAAAGAGGTTAGAAGCCCGAGAAGAAAGAGGAGAAGCTCGCAAGCTTTCCTAGAGGAGAAGGAGAATGGAACAAGCTCTCAAGCTTTTCCAAAGAAGAAACCTTCAGGTTTTTAGCAACTGTGCTCACAATATTCAACAACCTTCCCATGACATAAGATCCTCATATTTATAAGAAAGAAAGGGGAGCCAAAAAGCCAATACACCTCCAACCAAAACCAATCAAATATTAGGGAAATGAAAGGCCAAAAGGTACCACAACAGCCCACAAATCAGTACAGGAAACAGAACCCAAAAGCCACGGAAAACCCAGCCAACAGCCACGGGAAAGCAGCCAGGCGAGGGACCCGAAGAGACAACACAGGAAACGTGACAGGGAGGACCACGGGAAAAGCAGCCAGGGAGAAATCCGAAGAGCCAACACAGCAAGGGGGGCGGAACCAGCAGCAGAACCCCAAACGCCAACCCAGAAATCATCAACAGACCGAGGAAACCGAGAAGACAAAAGGGAGAGGAAAGGGTAAGTTCCACCCACCAAAATGTGCTCACCTCACTACCAATTAAAGAACTAAATATCAGCTCATAATGAGCTACCCCACAACTTAAACATTAATGAGCTGGCACCACTAGAAATCCAACAACCAAAGCCCAAACCGAGGACAGCCAAGGCTCACCCAAAAGCAGCAAACAGCCCAAATGACAAGATGGACCCCAAAGCCAGCAAACCCAAGACATGCAAAGCCCAAGCATTTTTCTACCATGATCATTGGATGTCTTCCATCATTGGATAGCTTAAAAAAAAACATAAAACAAAATATAAAACACAACTAATATTCTTCAAATTACATCAAAATAAAATAATGCAAAAATCTAAATGCATCAATCAACAAGCAACTGTAATTTCTAACATTTTAAAACAATGTTACTCCCAAAACATGAAAAATAGGGGTCTTGTATCCATGACCCATAGATGCGGCAGCCTTCTCAAAGGCAAATCTTATGCATAGGAGAATCGAGTATTTATGGGAGACTTGTATCATAAACCCATATTGCAATTGCTAAGTTTTTGTCATGCCACGTGTCTTTACTGGAAAAAGAAGCCTTTATTTAAAGAGTTCTTTATGCTCTCTTTGAACTCTTCATCGCTGTGGTGGCTTTTCCTTTTGCTTTCAAAAGATTCTACACGATCCGCTTTATTACTCTAAGCTTCTTGAATTGAGATCTACTTAATTGATGCACCAGGAATATCTTGACCATAATCATAATCACTCAAAATAACCTCTTTTTCATAACTATTATCATATGGATCTTCCTTCATTTTCCCTCAATTTTCCTTTGATTTTGTTGTATTTTCTTGCAATGACCTTTCATAGAAACTTTCTTACAAGCAATAGCATTGCCTTCTGTTTTAGTAAGGTGTCATTCCTCCATTAAACAGTGTATGATAAAAGCCAAAAATTAAAACCTCTCTTGTTGAGCTTTACAGAAGGACTGTTTTTTTATTTATTTTTACATTCTCTTGATATGCTATGTGAAATTAGTTGCTGTTGATTGCTTTGATGATAGGAGAGGATTGAAGCTGAAGGGTTGTATGCTTCTGAGGAAGCTGAAGAGGAGGCCAAAAAGATACCTGCTAAGACATTTACTCCCGTTGAGGCTACCAATTCTGCTGATTCTTCGAAGGAAGAACAAATTCCTAAAGTGGTTGCCCCTACGCAAGAGCAAATTATAGCCATAAAGGTAACTTGTAGAATAAAAGGTATCTGGAATCAAACTTTTTGGCATCGTTGGATGTTTAACAAAATCGTATAGATGGATATTTAAAATCCGATCTGCACTGTGCTTTTCCTGTTGTTGAACCTTCATATTTCTTAAATATTAGCATGCTTCTGCAAGCTTTATTTTTCCGTTAGCAGGCTTCTACAAGTTGTATATTTTATTATAGTTTGAACTATTGATGATCTTCAGGCCATTGTTGTCTTAGACAATCCCATTGCCTCTCTCAATTTTGTATGCAAGGACAGTGTTTATCGCCTTATAGCAATTTTTATTTCTTATAATTGCATTTTGATTGGCATCATCGTGTTAACTGATATCATCCTCTGCCTTGCCTGATCCATCGATCAATTCAGAGCATCCCGTTTCTTGTACGGTTGTTGTTTAATACTACTTGTTTTCTTCTCGCTGATTACTCTTAACTGCTGCAATTAATATTTATTTGATCACTTCTCACAAGTCCTATCATTCATGTGTTCGTGAATGTTCCATATTTTTATTCTGGGCCCACACAACGTTAGTACGTACTCATGAGCTTGACATACTATCTTGTGATGTCTGATTTCTCACAATGTGCTTGATCGAGTTCGAGCTCGATAAGCTCGTCTCATCTTGTGAGCTCAATAAGTTTGGCTCGCGAGCCCATAAACGAGTCGAACTCAAGTTGGCTTGCGAGCCGGCTCGGCTCACTTACACCCCTAATGTAACCTTAGGCCTTCTTCTTCTTCCTAATTCTTTAAAATTAGTTTTATTAGCTTGTTTAAGAAGCACATTTTCTTTCATTTGTTGTGTATATCTAAGACATGGAAGTCGATTCAATCTGCTTTATCTTCAAGATATGTCATTCTAACTTGTTTTCTAATATAATAATTCTTTTATTTATTCTTGCTAGTTTTATCATACATTTATCTTAATCTTTTAATTTTTGTTATATTCAACCTAAATTCAAATCTGAAGTGGTCGTGTACAGGCATGCAAATTGAGGATAAAACATGACAGGACTTCATTCTGTATTTTCTTGGTCAAATCTGTATCCTCTAAATTTTCCCAAAGCATCTACCTTTAAAACCCTGTAATCATGATTTGCTGCACCATTTGAGCGGTCTATTGTAATTCCAAGGAATTAAAAAAAAATCTCTTATTCTTAATTTTTCTTTAACCTTCTTAGGCTCAATTGAAATCTGTAGTAAGATATTGATATGATTCTGCTCCGAATAATATTGGATCCAACAATTTTCCATATTATGAAGTAATACATCAACATTTTCTAGTTATATTTTCTGCCACTACTACCGCTAATGGTGATATTTCCTCATTATATGCAGGCTGCTATTGTTAATTCTCAAACCCTTGAAGAAGTGGCAAGGCTGGAGCAGGTGCCTGCAGCAACTAAAAGCTTCACATTTTCATTTTGTTATTACTGTTTAATTCTCGTTTCCTATTATAAATTCTTTACGTGACTTATCTTAATTTCATGACAGGCTTTGAGATCTGGACAAATTCCTGCAGAATTTCAGATTCTGGGAGATGATAATGGGTTAAACGCTGGTGAAAACAAAGACGACAAAATGGAGACTGATGGTGACAATGAGACCATTGATGCTCCAAACAAAGAGGATGAAAACTCAACCCCCATTGAACAGGTTAAATGCTACATATAATGCAAATCTATTTTCCTTGTAGCTTGTGATTATGCGTATTTAAATACATAATAATGTTTCCATTGGTGTCACTGACCACACCACCCTCCCATAGCCACTACAGTCGTGGCAACCTCCCTCCTTCCACCACCACCGACAAATGCAATAACTCCACCGTTGGCATCAAGAATCAAAGGTTTCGTTTGAGACAGTTTTTTAGTAAAAAATTTTAATTTTTGTACTAAAAAGCGGTAAGAAAGCCGTCCCAAACGAAATCAAAGTCAAGAGTTTAGTTGACAAAATATATAACTTATTTTTTTTGTCTTAAAAACTTCTTTTTTGTCTTAAAAATTAAAAAAAAAATAAATATAAATTATTAATTTTTTTATATTCTCATTAGCAAATTAAAAAAATATATATTATGGTTTGAATTTGCATTTATTTTTAAAACAAATTTTAAGATTTTAAAATTCATCTTAATCAATTTCTGATCAAAATATCTTAATACAAGATTTAGAATTCTAAATCTTCACAATATCCTCTGTTTACTAACCCAACAGAATTGAATGCCTGCAGGATTAAGAGTAGCAATGAGCCATGCTTGAGGACAGTTTTTTATGCGAGAGATTTTGGCGTAAGAGTTTACCTGCTTGCTTTGCAGCATTATTAGCTATGGCCTTGGCTGTTTAATTATGCAGCTATTTATTCTTTAGCAGTGCTACTGAGGTTGAAGTATCATTGATCCTTTCAATTTCAAGACGTTTTGTAAGCTAGTAAAATTTCACTGTGCTCCTACTTACTAGATTTTGAATTGGTAGAAATCTTGTACAAATTTTTAATCTTGCTTCACAGGACGTTTGTTCTTAAATATATATTAGTTAGAAAATGGTGATCATTTAGTCTTTTTAGATTTCATCATTGTTACAATTATATAGTGATGATTTTATTAATCATTATTTTTTTATTTATTTCTATGTTAAATTTGATTTTTATAAATTATTTTATACAATTTCTATTCATATAATTTTGATTTTTGGGATATACCTTCTCCTTATGTTTAAAACATGAATATTTCTAAATTTTTCCTTCAATTTCAATATTCTATCCTTATTTTATAATTAAATTGTGACTAACCATTACTAATTTTTTTTAGAATAAAATGACTTTGTTCCCAGGAAAAGGTATTTCTTAAAAAAAAAGAATAAGTGATAAAATCTTATCTCGATGTGGAATTATTCTCTCATGGATTGATAGAACTGTAATGTGGGCAAATGAATTTATAATCATTCTAAGCTTTTTAATCCTTTTTAATTTTATCTTAATTGATTTTTATGAGTTTTTCCTCCTTTATTTTTTAGCTTAATATAGTTTATATTTAATGACATTAAAAAAATGTTTATCACTTAATTTATAGGAAATATCTTAAAATAGAAATTAAAAATTTTATATAATGAGCACAAGTTAAAAAAACAACAAAATAGAAAATTTTCCTTAATTCTAAAAAGAATTTATACTGAATTAAAACGTTAAAAAAAAATTCATAGAAAAAATAGAGTTGGCTCTTATAATTTGATAGAAGAGATGTCCAAAGATTGGATGACAGAAAAAGCATTTCTGTTGAATTATAAGATGTATCTTTTAATTATGTAAGCAAATATTATTTATTCTTCAATAATATAATAATAAATTTAGTAGCAAAATGTTTGTTTTTAGAAGATAGAAATGACTTGTAATTTGATATGAATGATTTACCAAGGAAATTTTAATTTATTGACCGAAGCTCTGCTTTCTATGATTCGAGCATGCCGCATATATATATACAAATTATATAAACGAAATGCTCTGCATATTTTAATATATATTTATTCTATGCAATAAGGAAAAAAATTGATTAAGAGCATGTTCCAAACATTTACTATTTTTCTGTTGATTTCTCACTAATTTATAATAAAAAACTACTTTTTGTAATCATATAATTAAATTATTTTTTACATAGCAATTTCACTATCATCTACAGCCATCTCAAACAAATAAAATTATTACATTCGGTCACCAAACACCGTCCAGAGATCAATCAGGACGTTGCATTTCACTGATTAATTTAGTTTTACAGAGATACTTCTTGTACTGTGTACCTTTATGTATCGAATGGTGTAATACGTCCTGATTATTGATCTCTGAATGGTCCGATGATTATACGTAATAATCTCTCCTCCAACAAATCATGTCAGAGGCGAAAAAAAAACCCAGTTATCACGGAAAGTTTTGAGGCGATTAATATAATTCAAGTATCTCTGTAAAACTAAACTAATTAGAATCCGTTCTAAAAACTGTAACTATCTTTCAAGTATCAACCCGAACCGTAAGAGTTATAGAGAATCAAAGGGGCATAAACGGTTAAGAACAATTCGGAAACCACATCAAAATTTAAATTTAATTCAAATTTATACAACGAACAGGAAAGATAAATAAACATTCAGTTCTCCTGTCAAGCAACTAAATAGCAAGCTAAGCTCTTACATCCCAGCTCTTTGTTCTTCAGAATTAGAAAGAAAAACACAGCGCGAAGAGCATGCAATAATAATATCGAATTTAACCGCAGCTCATGGAAAGATAATGAAATTTTCTCAAAAATCTGCACGCAAAAGTTTTTCGGTCCCCCGCATTCAAATGAAGCAGTTTTCATGTGAAAACATGGGAGACATTCACAAGGAACAGGAAGACATCTCAAACCTCACCATGCTCATTACATGTACGGGGGAGGAGGTGGTGGCGGCGGCATCCAAGGAGGCAATGGCATTCGCTGATGATAACCATTTTCTGAATGGTTCTGAGTAATTCTGTCACCTGAAGCGCCACCTCGCTGAAGAAAACTCCCAGATTGAGGAGGTTGGTTAGGGTTGAAGGGACCCCACCACTGAGATTCACCTTCCAGTGGGATCCATGGAAGAGGTGTGAAGGTTTCTCTACCCCAGCCATAGTAGCGATCAAAATGTCTATCTGAATCTTGGTGGCTTCTGGTTGCGGAGTTGGAAACAGAAACCCCATATAATCCACCTATATCGGTAGATGATGGGGCCGATACGAGAGCTATACCCCTTGACCTTGTCCTCCTGACAGGTGCAGCAAAAGGAGAAGCCCGGTTAGACGCTGAAGAAACAGTTTGCCCGTGGCTTCTAGCATGGGCCCTGACCTCCCCTATGATGGGCGGCCCCATTGATGAAGCTACTAGATTACTTCCATTTCGGGGTGCAATGGACCTGCAGAAAAGACATTAGAAGCAGAATCGCATGATGATCCACATAGACAATGTGCTGATTAACACGTTTAAAAGGTTTCAGTATAGTTACAGTCTCAGAAATCTTATAAACTATTCACTTAATAAATATGTTTGCATCTTACATTTACTCTAGATACCGCTGAGATTTTAGCTTAAAGATTGAAGATAGCCCGAAGATTGAATCACTTTTTGGTTTGAATCCACCCAAACGAGCCGAGCTTTAAGCCAAAATTTTGAAAAGGTCCAATCTTCAATCCGATTTCAAGTTGGGCCTATAGATCTAATCGAGCCAGCTCTAGATCGGCTCGAAATATAAATAATATGTATATATTTATACCTATGAATGCTCATGCACACACGCACACAGAAAATTAATTAAGACCAATTTTTGACTTGAATGGAACTCGGGATCATGGTTAATAAGCTATGGACTGGATCGAGACAACTTTAACTGGACTTGCATTAGCTCAAGATCGGGAAGGACTAAGCCGATCTTGCACAGGTATTCGATCGGGTCAAGATCGAATCATAAAAGGCGGATTTATATTAGACCATACATTAATTCCTTTCATCAGATTACAAAGCGACATGTATTTGCACATTGATTTTGCAAATGGAAATGTATTTATGTTTCTAGGCTTCAGCACTTTACACAAAAAAATTAAGCTGGCGTTAGCATATAGTCTATAGAGACTAAAGATCAACTACCCTTACATATGAAGCAACATAAGGAAATAACCAGCTGAAGACAAGAAAACAAGATGCTTAAGATTAAAAACAAATATTGGGTTAAGGGAAACTTACCCATGTAGAAGGGGATGTGCTTGTACAAAAGATCCTAACCTCTGCTGGTTACTTGTATCATTCCTAGATAACCTGATACCATAAAGAGACGTAGAATGATCAGAATTTCCAACCAAAGACATGGAAGGTGAGGGTGACTGCTGTGGCCAATTGGAGTTTTGTGCCTCAGTTGAAGAGAAATTGTGGGGGTTAAGCATTTCAACTGACGATTGTACTCCCAGATTTGTCGGATGCCGATGGAATGGAGGATTCTCTGAAACAGAGACAGAAGCACTTGAATGTGCAACGTTCATGGCATGATGCAGAGCTAAGTAAGGACAAGCATGCGTGCTTGTAGAAGAACTTGAGAGATCTGCAAATGTACTGCTGCCGGAAGTGTCGTGATCTTTGGTAGAGAAGAAGAAGAGACAAAAAGAAGAAACAATCATAAAATGAAATATACAATAATTAGCTAAAATTATAGTATTAAGAAAGATTAATAACTTACATGAATTTGGCTGGGAGTCTCCTTCCCTGCCACAAAAGAAAAAAGGTATAAATAAACCGTCCCATTTAACAAAGTGGTCGCAATTAAGTAAATAAGAAATTTAGCACAGCTGAAAGTAAATAATTGCAAGAGCAGAAGGAATACAACAGACAACTAATCTATAATAAGTTTTTCTTATATGAATGCTAAACCTTATATGACATTTTGAAGCATCCCGACCAGGAAAAAATGGCCATATATATGCGTTTAAATATGATTTAAAGTCTAAATAATCTTCCAAATATGGTGAACACTTATGCTAGATACACAAAAAAGTATTAAGATGCATGTAATAAAGTTCTGGATCCTATGCCAAGAAGATAAAGTTGGATTGATAGTCACTAGTAGTCGATATTGAATTGAAATAAACCTGAGCTAACAGTTCAACCTTGTAGGCTCCGGTCACAGAATAAAAAAGGTGTACCGCTGCATAAAGCTCCCGCCAATATGGAGTCTGGGGAAGAGTTGATATAAGAAGTCTTACCCCCTTGCATTTGAGGATAGACTTGTCCTACACTCCAATGAGTAACCTACACATCATGAGAATTCTGGCCAAGGAATTAACTTCAACAACTCACCTCACCCACCCCCTATACAAGCCCATGTATCTTTGCAGGATTTGAACTAGGCTGAATAACCTTGTACTGGCCTAATGGCTTACTGAATATAGCAAACACTTGAACTAACATCTTAAGCTTGAAGCTTAAAGCCAAGGAAACAACTTCATTTTATAGCATTTCAGAACCAACTAAACAAAATAGTGCCAAGGGCAACAGAGCTCATTCTAATTTGGATAAGTATACTGTATAATAAAGCCTAATAAGCTGCGTTCAAGTTTGGCATTATTTCCTTTCCTCACAAGTCAAATCGACAAATCCATTATGCTAGATGTTATATGATTGCTAGATTTGGAAGCTACTGAGATAACGGGAATAAAGTGAAATATTTAAGTTTGAGTGGTCTGAGGATAAAATGGACTACCAGTGAATACATTGACTCTGTTGGTAGCAAGAAATACAAATATTTGTTCAAAATATAATGTGCAGTTGAAAAGCATATTCAATTGATGAAATAATATGGGGGGTGCCAGCTTTCTTCTAACATCAAGCATAAACCTGATCTGAACCTAGATAATATTATTTCAGGATCTTCCACCATTTCAGAACCCATCAATAACATCTTAAATTTATTCATATATTCAATAAAGATCATTAAAATCATCGGGTAAACTATCAAGGCATGACAAGGGGGGATTTTTTATTTCTTAAATGCATCTTTCTTTTCAATCCAAATTCATACAGGTTCCCTACATAACCATTCTCTATTTTTTTTCAGACTTATCCAATATATTTTATCTTGCCCAATTCCTTTTAACTAGCATAACTTAAAAGTTCATGTACGTTCCCTATATAACCATTCTCTACGTTTTTTTCACACTTAGTCAATTTATTTTAGGTTGCCTAATTAATTTTAACTAGTAGAACTGACTTGACGCTCACTAACCATAATTTTTGTCATTCAAAGCAACTGTCCATATCCATAAACCAATCAAACAATTCATAGATCTATCTTCCATCAAATGTTTCTTCAACTTTTACTTAGTTATTTGATCATTCAAATCAATGCACCTAACTTCTATTATTACCATATATCACTTTATTGAATGCTCTATAAAGTCCATTATCTTAATTATTTCTATAAAGTTGATTTTCCTATCATTTAGTCAGATTAACATTCATATTATCATTTTCATAACAAGATTAAAACTGACTTCTAATTCATTAGGTTGAAAATGAGCTCTTTCAAAACTTCAATTTTTTCTCTATCTTGATTCATATCTTCCTAACACAACAAATAGTTTTTTCAAATTTCTAAATTGCATATTTGCATCCCTTTGTTGAACTATTAAATAAAATTACTATTGAGCCTCACTTCTAGTTCACATTGTGACACAACTTCAAGCTCTAATATCAAATATCATGTAAGATATCAAAGGATCTAAAGTTTCTGATGAAAATCAAACTTGGATTAAAAAACATGTAATAAGCACTCAAAATTCACAAGCCAGGCTACTATTCAAAAACAATTATTGACTACTTTGATAAAAGGAAAAAAAAATGATGGTAATCAATTTTCACAAGAAACACAATGGTCTTCTAGTAGAAATTAAGTATAAGAATAAGTATCAAGAAATCGATACACTTGATTGGAATTCAAACACTTACGTAAACGAAAATTGGCACAAATCCAACTATACAAAATGAATTTTTAAAACAAATGAAAAGTTAGAAGGAAAAAATGGAGAAGGAGAAGGCTGTGTGCGATGTTCTGCTTGTTGGGATAATGGAGACAAACTCTTGAATTTCTTCAAATTTCTCATTTAGATACACTGAACATAAAATGTAAAAGAAATTGTACATTCAACCAAGACAAAGGAATCTAGAAATAAGGGACGCATAGATAGCATTCACATAAGTTAGAAACGAAGGACTCATACGTGGAGCTCATAGAAGCTAAGAGCCACAGGCCAATAATAGAAGAAGATGAAGGATGGCAACAAAAGTAAAAACATGAAGGAACAGCAATAGAAAGTTTTAAGGATCCACATCATTCTTTTATTTAATTTTGTGAACTTCAGTGGGCACAAAAAAAACCCAAGATTAAACCAAATTGGGCTGGAGAGGAAATACAAAATCGCAAAAATCTATTATCCATTGAAGTGCAAAAGAACCAATAAAGGCAGGAGTAATCACATCAGAACATGGAAACCTACGGCCCTTTTGTAAGGAGTGCCAACCTCGGCCAAAACCTCAAGTAACAACTTCAATGTAACCAAAATTTGGGCTAGTTTCAAGAAAACCCAATTTAAGATAAAAAAGAACGGTGTTTAATTTATCTGAAATCCCTCCATTTTCCCTTCTCAGTCACCATTAAATGAAAGTTACACATCATCCCGCTATAAAACTTTGCCATATCCACAAATGAATGAGGGTAGTGATACCTTCCCCTCCGCTATTCATTAGTGAATCACGTTCAATGATATAGTATAACAAGCATGTAGAGCTCCACTGGCCACAACTCTCGCTATCTTCTTCCCCAATGGTCTCTCCTACCACACATCAACATATTTCGCAAGATAAGGGTTTTGATTGCTCAAATCAAAACTAATGAGGATTGTAACCAACAATCAAGAAACAATGACATCCCCCACCTCAAACTAACACTAGCTCATCTGCTAAAAAAAATCCTTATGTTCCTTTTTGTATTCTTATTTCTTTCATTTGAACTCAATGCTGAGGCAAAATTCATAAACTTTAACATGCATTCACAAATAATAAGCAAGGAGGTGATTGCATAAAAGGGTATTCTATAGATGATTGGTAAGCATGCTTTTTAGAAGAATGATATCAATAAAATGGCATTTTACAGGTGATTCACAACTTATTGCACATGTCATCATAGCAACTATAGATGGATTGGAGCAAGCCGCCCAGCATGATGCATTGGAATATAGAAAATTAGATAAGAATTAGTAGAGTGATATCTTAATTACTAGAACCTCTGAACGTTCTATCTCTCTCTTTGAGAGAGAGAGAGAGAGAGAGAGAGAGTAAGAGAGGTGCAATCAAGCATGCTTACACATACATTATTAAATGTAATTTTTTCTTGAAATATACTCTTAATATTTTCACCATTTTATTCAAGTTTAATCAAGCTAAGAAGATCTCTATGTAATGTGACCTTTTTCTAAATGAATTACAATAAAGTGTAATACAGCCCTACCCTGTTGTCTGTACCAAATATAAAGCAGATTTTGTGAATGTTAATGAGGTAAACTAGTTAAGGTCAGGTCTTTGTATGCATAGCTGCTCGCACAAGTGATAGCATTCTTCAGTATAACTAATTCATCACAGCTTGCAGATACCAATCCCTTCTCTTACCTGTTTTTAGGTGAACAAAGGTAGCAGTTATCTAACCTGCGTGCCTTCTTTTCCAGAGCTCCGCAGGACATGCACGTGTAGAATTCCGTTCCCATCTAAAACATCTAAAATCAATCACTGGTTTCCCAAGTTTATTTCCTTCCTTTGGATTATATTTGCGTCTATTTATCAGCTTGAAAAGATAATATAACAGTTGGAAAACTGCTTTACATTACATGTAAAGATCAAGAAATCATTTTTTATCTCTGCAAAAGTAGAATTCAAGGTTCCTTACCACGTGTCATCTCATGTGCAATAGCATGAAAAGTGATAACAATCAATTTGTGACTAAAATAAGCAGTAACAGAAACTTCCAACGCAGGCAAAAGGAACTTACTCTAACAATGCTGTTAGCCTAGTAAACCCACGGAAAGGACACCACTGAAATCCAAATGGCTGCAACAGAAAATAACACAATTACCACCATGAAGCATCAAACACTTTCAAAAAATACTTGTAAACAATCAAAATTATAAGAATACCATACAATATACAATAAACATCATATTAATAGAGAAAAAATTATATATAGGGAAGAAGACCACACAACCAACTTGATGCATAAGCCACTAACACATGGCTTTGATACCATCAAAGCTCTATACTCCAGACAGCTAGAATTAATGCTTAATGCTATGCCATCCATAACTGATGGACCTCGATATCAAGAAAGGAAAGAAACACGGGGGCCTGACCCAACATGACAAATATTAATAAGTATGACACGAAACAAGAAAAGCATTAATATTACTGCATGCTAAATATAAGTATGGCACTAAAATAATATAACCTTAAAATTTCATTAAAATTGCATCAATCACCATCCTTAGATGAGTAATAAAAAAAGTATTAAGTGCTTAGAAACAAAATATTACGAAATACCATAATTCAGTAAAATAGACAAGAAAAAATGAGCTTACAGCAGCTGATACACATGTAATCAAAACACAATATGCAACAGAATTTGTTAATATGCACATTGAACAGTCATTAATCAAGTATACCTCCAAAATAAACTTTAAGGTCCAATATTAGTTGGATTTAGTATTTAGAAACTTGTTGTGTTTACGACATGTCTTGCCATCTTAGAGGGCTGGCATGAAGCAATACTTAGGTTGTACCCATTGTAATGATAAAGTTGTGATTTTGTATGAGGTCAACAACATCTTTGTTAAGCCAAACTAAGGATGCGTAAATCAATCCTTCCCCGTACCCTATAATGAATAGAGTAGTATGTATTAGGGGACGCACCCTTTCCATGTCTGGAAATGTTGGAGCAATATTCCGTAAAAAGCCATGGCCCATTCTAGCAGCTCTTTTTTTAACAAAAACAAGGAATATATA
Organism: Dendrobium chrysotoxum; assembly: GCA_019925795.1. Taxonomy (NCBI): domain Eukaryota; kingdom Viridiplantae; phylum Streptophyta; class Magnoliopsida; order Asparagales; family Orchidaceae; genus Dendrobium; species Dendrobium chrysotoxum. Next base: position 67,739,134 of record CM034305.1, on the reverse strand, counting down.
CAAAACCTTGACTTGGCAGCATCCTCACACATCAGACATGGATAAGAGCCTTCTTAACATGTTTTTGCTTCCTCGGCGGCCCCTGGTTAGCAAAGGGCCCTCATGGTTGCGTATGATTCAGCTTGCTAAACAATGAACTAGCATTTCTGCAGCTCTAATAGAAAATTGCAACTAAACTTTCAGCATACCAAAGTTCCATGATAGGATCTAACGAACATCTAAATTTTCCTCGCTTAAGCTTGCCCTAGTAGCTCTAATTCTAAAGCTTTTTTGTCTAAATCTTGATTAGACTAGCATTCAGACTACTTGGATTAACATGCTGTTTGGAGAACAAAACTTTCGTTATAATAAGCAAGAAGGTATTAAACTAGTTATTCTCTGCTAACCTAGCACCAAAAGAAGCATATCAGTTTATTTCACAAAGGATATAGACAGAATATCATTTTCTTGCACTAAACTTTGAGCGCATCATTCCTCGTCTTAAGAAAGATGATGTTAAAAAGTAGAAAAGTAGAAAAATTACTTTGAATTTTATTGCTCGATTTCTTCAAAAGTATTATAATGGAAATAAATCAAAACTATTTACAAGAAAAACAAAAATGTCCCAAGAAGGGCCAAAGGCTATAAAAGGAAAAGGAGGCACATGAATTACAATCTAAGAGTCATTAGAGGATCGGTCTAATGGTTAATCCATGTGCTCAAGGATTCCTACCATGATTGGTTGAGTTGTGAGTCCCATCTTCATTTAACATTCCTCCTCAAACTTAATGGTATGAATATATCAATCCAAGTTTGCTAACAATATTTTTGAAGGTGGGTTTGCAGAGACCTTTAGTGAGAATGTTTGCGAGTTGATGTTCCCACATAGCTTATGTATGGAGACTTGAGAGTGAAAACGAAGAAACATGATAAGTGATTTTCTTTTTCAAAAATATATAACCATCATTTTCTCCAGCTTGCCCAATCGTCTTACCCATAATGAGGTTTTGAAATACACAATAATCAGCAAAAAAAAAAACGCACATTGTAGTTATGATTTTTAGTGATTTTATGGATTGATAGAAGATTTATTGTAAGCTGAAAAATATGCAATAGTCATATTGCCAAAAGGAAAATTTCTCATTATTAGTCTTAAATAAACAAGGTAAACCCCAACTATGAAAAAGCGAGAAATATCTGCTAAAAAAGGGAGTTGCTATCAAACTGTTTGTTCAGACTGCACACAAATCCAAAGCTCAGAACGTTGAGAATCTTATACACTAAAATTACCAAGTAAAACATAAAAACCAAAGCGGGAAGTAACAACAAAAATGAAAGCAAATACAAACCTGAATTATGTTGTGAAATAATTACAATGAGCGCCATTTTTTGGTTTGAGAGAAATTTAAACAGTTCAAGGTTGGAAAGACGTGCCATGCTGATAGTTCAACAAATAGAAATAAGTAGTGCCAAATATTTATGAAACTTGGAAACCACAGGAACATGGCCCTCACTAAGCCTGGAATCATTCCAAAGCTCTTTCCAAGACTGGACTTCACAAATATTTAAGAAAAACTTGATTTCTGCATCGCCACAAGTAGATCCCAACATCTAAGAAAAATACTTACGTTACTGTCACTCTGCTATGAAAAATCTACAAGCAGAACAAAAATTTTGTTGGGAATTCTTTTTAATATCCAATTCAGATAATTCTGTGAAGTTATATCAGATAGTTATATTATGGTATCATCAACATGGGTCAAGAGGTTTTTTCCCGAGTGATTTCCAACTTTTCACTCTCATTTTCCCAAAAGGTTACAGACGGAGTGATGAAACATGCATACGTATGAAAGGATAGATTTTTTTCTAATATTTTTCATGTATTTTGGAAGTGTTTCGCTGTGGTTGCTATTGTTGCTGATGCTGGGTTAATACAAATACCAAAAAGACCTATTTACACAATTCTCAAAGTTATGCATCTAACCAATTAAACCAAGGGGATGAATTTGAGCTTCTCTCAACAAACTGATGGGGATCTCAGCTTAACTTCTCAGGGCACTGGACCAAGAATTAAATTTAGGTGAAGTAGAAGGGTATCCTATTCAGACTTTTCTTTAAAGCACATTTATGTTTGTATGTTTCTGTCAGATGGTCTAGAAATCAACAATAGATCTCATCAACTTCGACTTTGGTCCCATATGGCACCATGATCCAATTGATACATGACAGTCACTGTAAAAAGGATCAGTCCAACTTAATTCACTAAAAGCATATGTAAATCCAGGAGACAGAGACATGAATCATTTGGAGGGGCAATCACTAACAACAACAACAATAATATCAAGCCTTTGTCCTACTACATGAGGTCGACTACATGAATCCTTTTTCTCCGTTGTGTCATGTTAAAAGTCAAATTCTCGTTTAAATCTAATAAAGAAAGATATTTCTAATATTTTCTAACCAAGTCTTTTTAGGTCTACATCTACCTTTTTAATATAAGTCAAATGTAATACCTCTAGTTTCCTAACCGGGTCATCGGAAAGCCGTCGTTTTATGTGACCAAACCATCTAAGGCGACTCTCTCTAATCTTATCTTCCACTGGAGCTACTCCAACCTTTTCACGTATATGCTCATTTCGTATCCTACCTCTAAGGGTAAATCCACTCATCCACCTGAGCATCCTCATCTCTGCAACACTTAACTTAGTATTATGCTTCTCTTTTAATGGCCAACATTCAGCACCATAAAGCATTGCAGGTCTCACCACCATCTTATAGAATTTTCCCTTAAGTTTGAGGGGGACTTTTCTATCACACAACAAGCCCGATGCATTACTCCACTTCAACCATCCAACTTGATTTCTACTGATAATATCCCCATCTATTTCACCATCGCTCTGAACAATAGATCCAAGATATCTAAAACGTGTACTCTTATTAATGACTTGATTGCCCAAAGTCACAATCCCCCCACTAGATTTATTACTACTAAAATTACACTACATATATTCAGTTTTAGATCTACTCAAGCAAAAATCTTTAGACTCTAAGGTTGACCTCCATAATTCAAGTTTACCTTCAACTCCCTCTCTAGTCTTATCAACAAGAAGAATATCATCAGCAAAAAGCATACACCAAGGTACATCCTCTTGCAAATGTCTAGTGAGAACATTTAAAGCAAAAAGATATGGGCGATCACTAACAATTGGAAAAAAAAATAGATCTATGACCCGTAATTTATAAACAAGTATAGATATAAATGTTAAATATGACAGTATTTACATTCAAAATTTATTCTATCATAGATGACAAATCAAAAGTCTTAAGCCAAAACCAAAGTTTAATGATCATGTACAATATTAGAAAATCTCTAGAGAAAAAATTATAAAGCCATTAAATTAAGGTTGGTTTAGAATATCGCTGAATTAGAGTTGTCCAAGTCCAAAATGTGCTAATTCACATCCAAAAAGTATCTAGATTCATTTCTAAAAAGTAAACAGTAAAGCAGGATATGGCATGTCAACCAATGTCCTGAATGGTCCAAGTATCTGGTAGTTAAATTCATGTCCAATGCAGGCATGCAAAGATCTCTATAAGTGTTGCTGCTTCATAGTTCAGCAGTTAAGTTTTTGTTGCCTTAAAGTCTGAAATTATCCAAGGACAAGCATCATACTCCACATTGCTAATGCTAGATATCCATTATTACCTATGATAAGATTTCAAGGATAATAATGAAAGCAGTACACCAATCATGTTTCATTAAAAACGAATAAAATAAGAAAATCATATTGCTAAAGAAATGACTTCTGAACATGTAAAGAATTATACTAAAATCCATTTCAAAGGATCAGGGTAGCGAATTTAAAGGTTTTTTGAAGCTCAACAAAGTTATTGTTATAGGGAAATAATACCAGATAGAAATATGAGCATCTACTCAACCAAGCTCAATGCTAATTGATAAAAAAAAGTTTTTAGATCGCTGATAGTCTAGTTGTAGTCCAAATCAAATCAGTAACATTATGATATTTCTGGGAAAGAAATTTTACAGATCACACAGGGAACTTACCAGTTCTGAATAACTTAAATCATAAATATTCTCAGTGATCCAGCCATCAAGATCAAAATCAGTTGACGAATGAAGTCCATTTGCATATAACCAAAGGCCTTTCTCAATTTTCCTACAGTTAGGGCACTGCATTGCTCCCTTGGCATTAAATGCTGAGCCAATACAATCTGAACCAATAGTAAAGAAATGGTCACGTAAATAAAGAAACTTAAGAAAGATAAACAGTAAATCAAGACAGTGAAGGAAACTCAAAAAGATTAAATTATTTATCACCATCATATTTAGTCTTATATGAATACTTAGAGTTAACTTTACAAATCTTCATGCTCCATTCATTCCAATTACGTTGCAAGAAGTATTAAACCTCTTTCATGCAAATATTTTTGCACAACTTATGTTCAAGTTACCCTCACCTATCGTTGTTCTTCCTAATACAATGAAATTAATTTTTTCAATCCATCTTATTGATGCACATTCTACCTACCTTTCATTATTGACAAAGTTAATATAACGTAAGTGAAATTGTTTCATTCTCCTTCCCTCTAGTTGTTGACCTTCAATGAAATTATGAGGGATTCTTTGTTGCCGAGAGTATGCTATGAAGATGGATGAAGGGGAGAAGAAGAATTTATGCTAGAGGGGGGAGAGAGGGGGCACGCCAACTTAGCTTAGGAGAGGATGCGGGAGAAATAGAAGGAAGGACAAGTTTTAGCTTTTGGAGGAGAGTAGTTGCCGGTCTTGAATTATGAAAAAGGAAGAGGAAGAGCGAAAGAGGTATGAGGTATTTAGAGTTTTGATAGAATAAGAGAGGAAGGAAGAGAGAGGGGAAAGTTCAATGAGATTAGGATGCATGCAAGGGCAATTATTGATTTATGAGAGAGGAAAGAGAGAAAAGATAAAAAGTGTTTATGTGAGCTCACATTATTCATCAATTCATTGCACTTGTATCATGTGCTTACTCATATAATAGGGTTTACATCCATAACGACCAAGTTAAACAAATATGGATATGCAAATAAGTCCAAATGACATGAAACACATAAACATGAAATAATAACAAGGTTGCTCTCTAAATAAATATAATCATGCAATGATCATCAACACGTTGTGATGATCCTACACAAATTGTAGTGAATTTTTCACTACTTTATCTTCAATATATGCTACTCCTACCCTCCCTTTAATATAATCATTTCTTAATTCATTCTTTTCAATTTTGCAACACATTCATTTTATCATTCTCATTTTTGTCATAATCAGCTTGGTTATTAATTAATTCAATAATGCCTAACACTTAGTGATGCAGCACCAAGACAAAAGCCAATGACAAGATCACAAACTAAGGCCCACCATCAAAATTTGAACTAGTCATCGTACAAAAATTTTCATACAATCCCATGAACATCCCATAATACTTTTAAAATCATGGATGCATGATTTAAAAGCTTAATTTAAGACCCTTAATGGGTAGTTGGATCATATAAGTCAAAAAGGCAAAGATCGTCATAAATTGATTGATTTTAATATCACTCTACTTGTCATTTGTGTTCAATCCGAATTTTCATGTATTTGAAAGCTTTTAATTTAATTTTATTTATTTTATTTTCTTTTTTTTAGTATTAAGACATGTCATCAATTCAAGTAATAGTATTTTATTGGCTCTTAAGGCTTTCCAAAATTGCCTCAGCTTGGAAAAGGCCAATAAATGGAATTTTGTTTTGTACTTTTGATTCATTGAATAAAAATTATTTTTGCTTGTGCAGATTTCGTGTGGAAAGCTTGGTGGTTGTTCTACTCATTGGTGAAACTTGATGGCTGATCCTCTAGGACTTTGGTGAGTCCTTAGTTATTTCTTCTTATCATTTTTCCTCCTCTTTCCCGACATAATTTTTATCTCCTCTACTTAGCCTCAACCTTAGCATCCCTTAACCCCCAAACATATCCAAACTCTCCAAAACTCTCTTAAATTGCCTCATATATCTCTTATGGCCTTTCAAGGCCTCAACTCCCTAAGAATCCTAATATGTCATAGCCAAAGTTCCAATATAAAAAGGCAATTATTTGTTGTGAGCAACCAGATTAAAAGTTTCATAACTTCTCAACCACTGATCCAAAATCCATAAAAACACCACCATTAGTTCTCTAACATCCCAAACATTTAATATGGAGTTTCTTATTAATTGTTTCCAAGGAAAAGTCATCCTTTTGGATCTTAGAAGTTTCATGTTCAAATCTATCTAAAAACCTGAAATTCAACTTCACAACCACCCAAAAAACAATTCCATCACCACCCTAAGAGGACATCAATCAAGTTGTTGTCTTCACCATAAAGATCTCATTGACCATAAATCACTAATGCACAAACAACATAGATATACTAACTCTAATTTTATAAATTTAAGTAGCCCAAAGACACTTCTCAAATATATTAACATTTTTTTTCTTTAAAATAATCTAAACATAGGTATCTCTTTGACTTTTAGTATTGGTTGATAATTAAAATTACATAACATAAACTCGATCTATGATTACTCCTAAGCTCTTCAAGCTATAAATATTTTCATTATTCAAACTTTTAATTTATTTTAGCAAAAATCACACCAATCAAAACTATATAATCAATAGAAGGCATTCATCATGCTACCTCATTTTATAAAATTAATGAAGCATAGATTAAATAAAAAATCATAAAAATTTAATGTTAATCCATGATATAGCCTTAATATGATCGTAGACTATTTGTTCGCTACACAATTAATTATAATATTGATTAATACTCTATCATAGATATCTTTAATAACTTTAAGATGCATTTGGCATTCATCTTTTTTCATAAATATGCATGAAATCAATTATTGTAATGCTTTATTGTATGCCTTGCCAGGATCAACAACAACATCAAGTCTTTATCCCACTATGTGGGGTCGGCTACATGAATCATTTTTCTCCATTGTGCACTGTTAAAAGTTAAATTCTCATATGAAAAGTTTTAGGAGGACAACTACACTTCTCCGATCAACCTATAATCTAACTCATTTTTTTGTTCATCATGCTAATCCAAATAGATTCCTCCTAAAACTTTTCATATGATAAATTCTAAAAGTAATTTTTCTTTCTTCCTAAATCCCATAGCATGTATGATTTAGGATGCATAATTCTAAAGTATGTAAGCTACTAACTGAAAGTTTATGTTGAAGCATTGTTATGAGAACACTTCCAGGAACACACCAAGTATGGTAGCCTCGAAGTTATCCAGATACAAGTTGCAAGCATAATAGTCTACCTTATCCTAAAAATTAAAGCTTGTATTGAATCAAACATGAAAAAATAAGCTTATGGATTATTCAGATGGACTTTCACTTGGAGAAAGTAACTGGTCGCTAGAATAATCATCAGCATTAGCCTCATTCTAAGTTTCAACAATTTAGAATTGGCATACTGAATACTCCTCCATCTCATTGCTTCATATATAAGTTTTACACACCCGGGGTGGGACTTCTGATTTCCAAAAATGCCCTTGGCTCAATTTAAATATAACAACACACCCTTAAAAAATCATTAAAAAAAATTAAACAATCTGGTGATGACAAACGATAAAAAGATAAGGGAAGCTTTGCAATGTGCGGTCGATAGGTTAAGGAGGTAGGAGGCTCCATAGGAAGAGGCAGGCAATGAAGTTGGATTTTCCAACAGTAGAAAAGGGCTCAATAAGGAGAGAGAAGTAGTGATAGGAAAGGGGGAGGGATGTGGCGAGGTGAGCATGTAGATGTAAGGAGCGGTGATTGCAGAGATGGCAGCATCAAGGGCATGATTGAAGGACAAAAAATGGTTTCGACGACAATGGAGGGGGAGAGGCGAAGCAGAGGAAAGCTAGAAGGGAGAATGATGGCAAGTAATGCAGCATAGGTAGCGATGCCAAGGGTGCAGCGTGGTTGATGAAGAAAAACAAAGTTGGCAATTCCCTAGAATCATTATGAGCAAGTGAAGTTCTCATCTTTCACACAAGGTGTGACCAAGAACATCACTACCCCAATGTCCAGGTTTTAATGTTCATACTGCAATTGAGAAAGAAAAAATAAGATTGAAAGAATTGCTTTCAAGTACTAAAACTAAAATAAAAGAATATATGAACAATGAATTAATATTCATAGCATGCAACAAGCGTTTTAGATCTGTTACGTGCTAGAAGATCCATGCTATTTCTAAATTATTATTGCAATTTCATCTATATTAATTTTGAGTTTCCTTTGTGCGGTTTTATGATTTTGCAGTAATTCTTGAAGATAAGCAGCATGTTCTGCTTATGCTATGGTGAGATGTCAATGTATATTCTTACAATTTAGCTTGCTATCATGATGTTAACTTGCTTTCTGTAAACCTATTACGGCACCTATTAGAACATAGTAGAAGCCATAAGTTGCTTGGAAAGCTGTGTCAAGTAACTCGTACAAATGCTATCAACTTAGCTTTTATTTGCTACCTTTTATGATAAGCCCAGCAATATACTAAATTTCTTAACTTACCATATTTTGTGCTGAAATAACTCATTAGAGTTAAAACAAGTGGAATAGGCTTTACTTGACTTCTTCTTTGCTTGGCCGCAATCTACTTTTGAACCATGCAAGCTTTTGAACCAAACAAGAGAGACATTTTTTACCTATTTAAGCCACAATTTCCCTGCATTGCCTTTTTTTTTCTATAATAATGTCAAGGACACGATAGCTTCTCCTATGATGTTGGATATATTTTCTTGATATATGGTCAAAATTAGGGTATTTCACATGCAATACAAGAGATTTTTTCATGATAGACTCCACTTTTTTTTTCATAATATTCTGCTTTAATTTTAAGTGCATTCTTAAAAAGTTAACTTTCTGCTTGCTTGCCTCATAAGAAAAAGAACTCGAACTTACATGTCTATTATACTATTTTTTTGCACATCTAACAACTCGTCACAAACCTTGTAAATTTTTATTGTAGGTATATAATATAGATATGTCTTGCCAAATCATAATGAAAACTGACTATTCAATTGTAAAAAGCAGGAAAGATTGACTCCATCAAGATTTATTCAAAGCAAACAAATTTCACTCCATAATAAGATTGTATTACAGAAACAAGAATGTTGTGCTTAATGAGTGTTCGATTTTTTTTGCTAAATTTATATTTGAATATTCGAACCTTGATTCATAGTGACAAAATTAATGGTGTCTTATTAAAATGTCGATTGTTCAGAGCCAAAAATATTAGCTTAATTTTGGTAGACTTTAAATAAATTTATAATGCTTTTCTTCAATGATTGATGTTTAACTATGTCTATTACTGTATATCAATTGCACAAAAAGTGAGCTGCCATATATTCAATAAGATTTAAACACTGCATTAAATTAAAAGATTTGAATGCCTGAAATGAAGAATTTCCATCTACTTCATAATTCACTTATCTTAACAATGATATTATATGCAAGAAAAATATATGAGAGATTTACATTCAAGATTGCAACACCACAATACAAGGTTTGGGTTCCTTTTTCAAATTTCTCCTTGATGCAAATAAATCAATAAAAGTACTGAATTACATCTTTTTAAGCCCTACTATTCTTCTTCACACGCTCTTAAAAGCAAAGGGAAAAAAACACTCAAATTCAACAAAAAGAGAAACATGAAATAGGAGTAGTGGAAGAATAAGAAAAACTAGCAAGCTCAGAAGATTTTTAAAAAACTATATATATATATATATCATGTCCTTGTTCTACTAATATTTCTACCATTTTTTTCCAATGTTGTAACTTCTCACTAAAAAAGAAGCCTCAACTATAATAACCATACCAAACATAAATAGCACATACCAAAGCACCTCATAATGAATATCACTTATAAGCATCTCCAATACCATAAAAATAAATAAATATAATGTTGATGCAAGATGTAATCCTATCATGATGTAAAAAACACAATCCATCAATAAATAGTTACTCCTAATACTAGCCATTGTTGAATCATAATAACTTTAATAACTGCAGTTTTAAAAAAGGAAAGAAATAAGGTAAAGTACTTTACCCATCGATAGGGAGAATGAAAGCCCAAAGGCATCAAGAATAAGCCCCACAATTTTTCCATTTGCAATGCTTAAGCATGCTTAAAATAAAATATAGAATAATGGAATGGAATTTAAAAAAAAAAACAAAATTCGTTAAAATTTGAGGATATGTTTTCTGAAAAAAAAAACATAAAAACATACAAATACAAATGAAGACAGAAGACCTTATATAATCCTATTCTGAGCAATCCCCAATGTCCAATTAATATAAGCATATAAAGTACAACAAATTAGATGTAAAAACAAATAAGCAAGTAGATTAAATATTCAGCACCATCATCCTTATTCTCTTCCACAATTTAGGCATCCAGATCATTGCAAGTTCAAATGTTATAAATTTAGTATCAACTATGAATTCTACTTCAAAAAGCCATTATACTCAAACTATAAAGCATTCGCAACTTACATGCATTTCACTTTTCATCCAACATATGATTAAAAAAATTAATGCCAAATATTTGGCTGAGTGGTATTATCTTTGACCTCCAAAGTGGAGTCTAAGGTTTGCATCTTTGACAAGAGAAAGATTAAAATTTTTTTATGAAGAAAAACTAAATCAATTTCAGGGGAGATTCAACAAGATAGAAAAAGAAATGTAAGACAAAAAACAAGCAAGAGATTCAATGTTTCAGTTGAGTTCATAATCATCCATTTAGAATTTGTAATTACAATTTGTGTAGGTCTTGTACTCATTTTAACGTGCAACTGAGAGATTAACATCATCAAAAATAACAGCCACACTCCTTAATCCAACAAGGTTCTTACGGACACATTAGATCTTTTTTTCTCCACTACATCAAAATTTGCCGTCCACCAAAAAAGGATTAAATATTTGTTATCTTCTAATACTCCTTGCTCTCAAACCAAGTATTGTATCTCTCACATAAAACAAGGTATTATTCCGCTAGAGCTTATACTGATTTCTCTCATGATCTGAATATAAAATATGAATAAAAGAGGGGATTTACATACATAGCACAAAATTTTTATGTATTTACATATCTAACAACTAAACATTTAAACTTACCTATATGTCATTTTATTGTCTAAATCAAATCAAAGCAAATGCATGAAAAGGTGTGTTTTACTGTAAATAAATTAGTATCGGTAGTACTTTTTATGTGATTTAAAGATTTAAGTCTTACATAAGTAAATATGAAAATTTAGATGTTGATAGATAAATACATCAAATTTTTATCGAATGTATGTAAATCCCCCAAAAATATATTAGAATTTTATTAACGAATGATAAAAAAATCATCATTAACAATATCCCAATTACCCAATTATTTGAAGTCACTTTTATGAATCCTCATTCTCCGTTCTTTTTTTTTAGTGTTTACTAAGGTGTCAAAGGTGTCAAACAAATTCTCTACAAATCATTTAAATGACTTCTATCTATATTACCATGGATCAACCCCATTTCATTTCTACTCCTTAGGTAATAACCATGTCAACTTCTCTAATAGTGCATTTTCTATCATTCGTCGTATATGTTCAAATTACCTACGACTATTTGAAAATATATTACCTAAAATAGATGTTTCTCCAACTCAATATAGAAGTTTATCTTTCTATCAAAAAATAGCACATGTGATTTAAAATAAAACACTCTGCTAAGTTGAATATAATCCCTTTCTACTGTTAATGTTTAATCAAAACCATAAAAGAACTAGGATGCCATCCATTAACACAAATCAAAACAACAAATACCAATCACATGAAACAATAAATCATTCTTGGTGAATGAGTGTCGCTTGTTTGTAATCAATCAGCATGAAAATAACTTTTCTATCATTGAAATAAAAAAATCATATTCCCGAACTAGTTCACTATTATAAGAATTTTATGCTAGCATCAATAAATTATGCTATTGGAATATAAACCAACTTTTATATCTATTGTATACTAAAGATGCGACTAACATTGATTGATTGTGTGAAACTAAATTAACAGCAACAAACAAGTGATGTTGGCCCAACTAAAACCTCTATACAATTCTCAATACCAAAAACGTTGCTGAATGTATCAGTTTTGAATGTTTTTAAGAGACAAAAATAGCTTAATTAACAATTTCTATCTATTTATTTAAAAAACTTGAGATAAAATATACTTGTTGTGACCACTTGAAAAAATTACCTGCATTTAAAGAGTCATCAGCATACTAGTCACAATAATAAGAGACCTAAATTAGAGGTGCAATAAAATCATCATCATCATTAGCCGTATTCTAACTTATGAATCTCACTTTCTATTAGTTCTTGTTGAGTGTTTTCTGAGGGGTAAAACCTATTCTACACAAATCATTTTGAACAAATTCCATTCATGTACCTTAGGCTTACTCCTCCTTCTAATCCAATGATATTGACTTTTTTATTCATCTAATGAGTGCATTTTTAACATTTCATTATCATGTACAAATCACATAAGTCTATTCTAAATTCTCTTATCTTCAATAGATGTCACTATAATAATTCATCTAATATAATCATTCATTAATTTAAACTTTCTAATTTTAATAGAAATCTATCTTAATATTCTCAATTATGTCATGCTCAACTAGCAATGACTTTCTAATGGCCCATAAGACAACTTAACCTCAACAGAATCCCACATTCATCGTATTACTAAATGGAGAAATTCATAAATAGAGCCCTAAGAAGCCCTCATACGCAGGATAATATCTTGATGTGTTATGCATCACGATTGGCTCCTTAACACTGATGAACTAAAGAGATAAATGGCATTTCTTCAGTTTTTCAACCGGATCCAACCAAAATACCATCATCGTTCAGATACACAGAAAGGTAACCCTTTCTTTACATATGAGAGAAGCTTGACTTCAGCAAATTGCACAAACAGGTAAAAAGTCACAACCCCTAAATATACGATAGCCCTAAGAGATTATTCCCAAGGACAAGGCTTAATAGCTACCACGGAATTTCATCTTTAAAAATAAATCTGAAAATAAAAGCACAGCGCTTGGCAAAGACCGCAGCTTCTAGGTAACCCTGCATTAAAATAAGCTTAGAAGAAAACTTAAGAAAGTAAAAATTTCAGCTTTGGCGTCCTTCAACTACATCGCATGCGGATTTCTAAACAGTATTTAACTGAAGAAAATATAACTTTCGGCACCTAAATGGAATTCATGGCCACATTGCAGCTTGGCTATCGATCTCTCCCCTCGATCGAGCACAAATTCGAGGCAGATCGAACAAGAGGGCGAAACGCTCCCTTTGCGATCCTCTGAAAGATCTGGCTTTTCGAGATCCATGTACTCCGCCTCGAAACCACTCATAAATCCCGAAGCGTTCCGGCTTCTAATCTTTCGCCGACGATCAGAGCCCCAGGGTGCACCTCATTAATCTCGCTAGTCGCCAGGCGAATCTAGGAGACCGATGAGGGAGAAAGAGGGAAGAGTCAGAGATCAAGGGCTAGACACGGGAAAGTCTGAGACAAGTCAGAACTGTAAATTGGTAGAGCGATTCCTTCAAGCAAAGCCTCCTACTTTTTCCAGGTCAATTTGTTCTGAATAACTATATTATAAAGACATTATATACATGTATATATATATATACAAAAATATTCCTCTTTAGGTTACAAGTCAAAGCTTAAAAAATACTAAAATATTATTATTTATAGTATTAGATGGTTCTTTGAAAGTATTATATTTTTTTATATTGTAAATTATTTGCAAATAATTTTCTCAATTCAATGTTCTTCTCACTGAATTACTTCTAACCAAATTATTTAATTAAAATTATGAATTTTACTTGTTTGAAATATAATCATATCTATATGTTTATATGTGATTCATAGATAAAAATTATGAGAAATTTTTTTTATAAATTCTAATATGTATATAAATTGTATAATTTATTTAGATAAATAAATTATAAAGTATATGTTTTCAATTTGTTCCTTAAAAGATTTTTTTATGAAAAAAACTAAGATTCTTTTGAAAATAGCTAATATGTGCCCCTAATAAAAAAAATTTCAATTCCCATCACTAGATATGATGGTTTTAAATGCCTGTGTTTTAAAGATGTATTAGTTCATTTGGTTGCATGAAAATAAAATTAACCAAAAAAAATTTAATACATTTTAAATGCATTGAAACATTGCCAACATTTGCGAGCAATGGCAAATGAGTGGAAACTAGTGGCGGCTGAGCAAATGGACAAGCTATAGTAGGCGGGGTGGTGGTTGCAACAGCGCGCAGGTAACATGCAATGTAAATGGATATGTGCATAGGGAAACAATAACTGCCATGGGCAAAGAAGTTGAGGTTGCAAGCTATGAGTTGTACTTGCTTTAGAACTGATATAACATCAAAAAATTATCTTGATGGGGCACGAATCTCGAGGAAAGTTGAATGAAAACTCCTAAAATTAATTTTGAGATAATCCGAACTCCAATTTTAGCAAACTTATAATTGAAATGAACATCTTGAGAAGACAAACCCAATGACACCAAATTCAATCAAATCTAAGCCCAAATGGGTCCAAATCGAGAGTTTGAAGAGCATTTGAAAACTTCAAAGCATCAGTTAGATGACCATGTGAATTCCAAATATAACATGCTTATAGTCGAATCGAGCAGCTCGACTAGACGAATCCAACAAGCCCAAGATAGCTGGATTCTGACATCATTAAGACAATCAAATCACGATAAATGATCCATGGTCAAGCAAATCAATATCAGCCGTCCATCTAAAACACTACCAACCTACCCTTGATCTTCTCATTGTTTACTAGCCATGTCACTCTCAAAAAACTATAAATAGACCCCTCATTCTTCACAAAAGGGGAGAAAGAAGAAGAGAAAAAATGAAGAGAAACCTGAGATCTCTTTTCACCAAGCTTCTCCTCGACCGCCGTCGAACCACCGCCAGACTTTTATCCTACCACCGACCGTCTCTGGACTTCTGCTCGGTCACCAGCCCTCACCAAACTTTTGCCCAGCCACTAGTCGATGGCAAACTTCTATTAGGCCGTCGACTGTTGTCGGGCTTCTGCCCCGACCACCAATCGTCGTTGGGCATCTGCTCGACTTCCAACCGACGTCGGACTTCTGCCTAGCCATCGACCATTGTCGGACTTCTGTCTTACTCCTTAAATTATTGTAATTTCATTGTCTCCAAATTAAAAGATAGATCTCGCATTCAAAAGTGTTTGATTTTCCTCAAAATTTAATGATGCATTCTCTATTAATTAATCACTTTTCTCTGCTTGTAATTTCATCACATAAATTTATATCTTTAATAATGGCCTTTATATTTGATGCCTTTTTAGAACTCCTGTATTAGTAACCATATGGGCTGGCATTGTTAAATTACTATTATTGCATGCTAGAATATATGTGGTTGTAGAGTGAGAGAATAATGCGCTTTAGTGTTATACGTATATCTAACACTCCAACAGATAAATGAGAGAAAGAAAACACAAGAACTTTTAATATGGAAACCCTGGAAAAAGGAAAAACCACAGAGACTGGCCCAGTTCAAATGATTCTACTAGTACTTGAAATTTTTTTTACAAATATTAGTTTGTCTTTTAGCTTGGAGACGGTGAAATTATAATGGTTCAGAGAGTTGGGCAAAATTTCGATGTTGGTTGGTGATTAGGTGGAAGTTCGGCGATGACCTTTAGTCAGGCAGAAGCCTGGTGATGGCCTGTGGCCAGGGCCTGGGCGTCAATCCAGCGATTTGCGGAAGTCCGACGATCGGCGATGACCAGGGCAGAAGTCTGGTGACCGGCGAAAGTCTAACTACGGTTAGAAGTTTGACGATGGGGCGGAAGTCTAGTGACCAGTAGAAGTTCGACAACGAGCGAAAGTTCTACGGAAGTCCAGCAATGGGCGGTGGTCTGACGGAAGTTAGATGAGGGGAGAAAATCTGGCGACGGGTGGAAGCTCGGCTGAAGTTCGACAATGTTTGGTGGTCCGGCGGAAGTTCGACGACAAGCGGAAGTCCATCAACGGACGGAAGTCCGGTGATGGTTGGTGGCCGAGCAAAAGTCCAGGGCGCCCTACGATGGTCGAGGAGGAGCTTGGTGGCAAGTAGGGGCGTCAATTCGGGTCAACGAGTCGGATTCGGGTCGAACCCAACTTGACCCGGCCGTAAACGGGTTGACACTAGCTAGACCCGATTTTATAAATGGGTCTGGTTTGTCAACCTGGACCCGACCCGGGCTAGTTACCGAGTTGACTTAACCTGACCCACGAGGGTAGAAATCACCAGACCTGACGCACAGAGCAAAAGCTGCAGAGCCAATGCGAGTTCGCGGACTGGGTCTCGGCTCTCGACCACGCTACATGAGCCAACACAGGGTCGTAGCCTAGGGCTGTCAATTTTTGACACGACCCGAAAACCCGACTCGAACACGACCCGAAAATTTCGGGTTAGGGTCAACCCGGACCCGAGACGGGTCGGGTTCGGGTCCAGGTTTTTGACCCGTATGAAATTTCGGGTCGGGTTCGGGTCAACCCGGGTAACCCGAAACTGACCCGGTTCGACCCGATTCTGAACCGGCCCACCGCTCGCGAAGTCGCGCCCTGCATAGTAATTACGGTTATAGCCTTAGGGCATTTAAGCGGAAAAGCATTGACGTATTCCATTCAACATTACGCATTTACGCTAAGTCGAAATAGCGATCGTCTGCGCCTCTGCGGGGAAAGTCCAAGGCTCCAAGCTAGGGCTGCTCGCCTGCTGGCTTTCGCAGAGATTTCTGCCTTCTTCCCGGACATTTTCAGCTATTCTCCTCCTTAGCGTTCTCGACTTATCGCCTCATCGGTTTATCTTTTACTCAGCTTCTCTTATTTCTTGCGGGTGTTAACATTCTTAGGTTTTCTTTATGACTTATGAGTTGCAATTATTTTGTGTTGCTAAGTTACTATTAGAGTGTTAGTTTTGAGAAATTTTAAGTTATTTGGTTCTTCCTTCCAATCTGAAGCTGCTGTGGCCTTGAAATGCCGATTAGGGCATCAGAGTTTGTGTATTTTCCTGTTTGTTTTTTTAGGGATTTTGATCTTATGATGCAGTTATAAACTTATTATGAAGTCATAATCAAATTTGTGCTTTGAAATGCCGAGGGATTTTCAAATGCCGCTTAGCCTTAGGGTTTTGAAATTTTAAATGCCGAGCGAGTTGTTGACTTATTTTGTTGTTAGTTGTTACCAGTTGGCGTGGCTATCTTATATTCTCTGTTATTTTGCTTGATTAAACTTTGATACCTACTATGAGATATTTAGATATTGGAATTCTCTGTTGGCAGTCGGGTATACCGTATATGTTAATATGTTATTGTCTGTTCACTGTTCAGTCTGTTACTCTGTGGGCACTTGGAACTTGAAAGTTGGAAGTTTGCCATGATTTTTTTAGATGTTGTTAATGTTGCCTTGTTGGCACTTGGCAATTGGCATATGACTATATGTCTATATGACTATATCTGATTCTCTGTTCACTTGCAAAAAAACTAGTTGCTTTGATATATAATTTTTAGATACTTTTTTCAAATTTCATTTGTATAATTTGATACAATTATGTCAATAGATGGAGGAGGATTCAAACACAATTCCTGATATTTACATTCAAGAAAATGAGAAAGTTAACAGTGAAGACAATGTGGTAGAGGCATCTGATGATGCATGTGATGATAGTTCAATTGTAATGAAAAAGCGTAGAAGGATGACTTCCAAGGTTTGGGGTCATTTTGAGATGTTAGCTAATTCTACATATGGTGCTCAATACTTATGTGATAGTAAAAATGGAACCGGTAACTTAAGGAGGCACTTACAAAATTGCAAGAAAAGAGATATACGTGATATTGGCCAGCTCATATTGCAAACGGGTTCTAATACATCTATTTCTATGACTGATCATAAGTTTGACAATGCAGAATTTCGTGAATTATTTACTGCTTGCATCATTATGCATGATTTGCCCTTCCAATGTGTTGAATGGTTAGGGGTTCGAGCACTTATGACCTATCTTCGTCGGGATGTGCAATTGTTTTCTAGGAATACAGCCAGAAATGATTGCAAGAAATTATTCACTAAAGAGCTTCGTAATATTCAATCAACATTATGTAAGTGCACTAGCAGAGTTTGTGTTACATCTGACCTGTGGACATCCATAAATACTGATGGATTTATTTGCTTGACCGTGCATTATATTGACAATGAGTGGTATTTACATAAAAAAATCATTAGTTTTTCTTTTATGCCACCACCCCATGATGGAATATCACTCTGTGAGAAATTGCAATCTCTTTTTCTTGAATGGAAAATAGAATCTAAACTTTTCAGTATTACTTTAGACAATACTTCTGCAAATAATGTGTGTGTTGACTACTTGCGAAATCAGTTAAATTTGAGAAGAGCTCTGCTATGTGAAGGTCAATTTTTTCATATCAGATGTACAGCTCATATTGTTAATCTTATTGTCCAAGAGGGAATCAAGGAGATTGATGGTTCAATCTCAAAAATCAGAGAGAGCATAAAATACGTCAAGGGATCTCAAGCAAGGAAACAGAAATTTTTAGATTGTGTGAAACAGAGTTGTTTGGAATCGAAAAGAGGCTTAAGGCAAGATGTTCCGACAAGGTGGAACTCCACTTTCATAATGTTAGAAAGTGCTCTGTATTACCGCAGGGCTTTCCAACATTTAGAGTTGGGTGACTCTAACTACAAAACATGTCCAGTAAATTCAGAATGGGAGAGAGTAGAGAAAATTTCAACTTTCTTGAAACCTTTCTATGATATCACTTGTGTTATATCTGGCACGAAGTATCCAACTGCAAATCTGTACTTTCCATGCATATCGACAGCTTATGCTACATTGAAACATGAATTAACAGAGGGTCCTGATTATATAAAGCAAATGTGTAGAAAGATGATTGGAAAGTTTGAAAAGTATTGGTCTGATTTTAGTGTCATTCTTGCAATAGCAGTTATTCTTGATCCGAGATATAAATTCACATTTGTGGAATGGTGCTACAAGAGGTTATATGTGGGTGATTATGTGCTTGAGATTAAGAAGGTGAAGGATTGTTTGTCCTCATTATTCTCAAATTATACAAGTAATAGTGTCAATGTTCCAGCAAATGTCAGTGAAAGACGACAAACTGAATGCACAATTCGTTCTTCTTCCACTGTTATTCAATCTCAATTTCTTCAGGTAAATTTTTTTGCAACCAATGTATGAGTTCCTTATTTCCATTTTGATTCAATTCTCACATTCCTAAACAGGATTTTGATTCATTTGAGGAGGAGGTCGAAATGCCAAAGAAATCTGAATTGGAAATGTATCTTGATGAACCAAAAATAGATAGGAAAATTGAGCTAGATATCCTACATTTTTGGAAAGGCAATCAATATAGATTTCCTGAAGTTTCTGCAATGGCTCGTGACGTTTTGTGTATTCCCATAACAACAGTAGCCTCTGAAAGTGCTTTTAGTAATAGTGGGCGAATCCTCGATCAGTATCGGAGTGCACTAAAACATGATATCGTTGAGGCTTTGGTCTGTGCCAAGGATTGGTTATACGGGGACAAGGGTGCAGTATTTTTTAACTTTTACATATATAAGTGCACTATGATTAGATTCTTTAGCAATGAAGAGGTAAACTCTCAAAAATATATAATTTTTTGTTGCAGTTACACATGATCCTGAACTTGAAGCTGTGATTGAAGATATCCTTACTTTAACAGTAAATGAACTTGAGGGAGAAGCTGGGGAAAGTTCTGTTATTTGAAAAGTTCTGATTATAACTTTGAGGCATTACCGCTGGGGAAAGTTCTGTTAACAAGATGTTAGCCTGATTATTATATGGTTGTTTATTGTTATGACTTAAGAACAATTTGTTTATTTGGTTGTTTGGTTTCGGGTAGCCTGCTGGCTGCTGCTGCTTCCTATATAATGCTGCTTCCTATGAACTTTTACATTATATAACTTTGAGTCTTTGACGCATTACCGCTGGGGAAAGTTCTGTTAAGTGTTAACATGATGTTAGCCTGATTATTACATGGTTGCTTATTGTTAGGACTTAAGAACAATTTGTTTATTTGGTTGTTTGGTTTCGGGTAGCCTGCTGGCTGCTGCTGCTTCCTATATAATGTATCATGTATGTGCACCATGCCACTATGTGCAGCTTCATTGCTTTTTTTGATTCATTTCCTGTTTGGCCGTTTGGGTGCCTGTTGCTGTTTCGTTGATTGGTTTCACGTTTCAGGCTTTCACAGTTTCACCCTTTCGGTTTCGGGTAGGCCGTGCTTCTTCTGATTCGTTTGATGGCTGATTGGCTGTACTTCTGAATTCTGATTCATTTCATATCTCATATAGTCATATTTGTGCTGTTTTGAGGAAAGTCATGTATTATATATTTATATCTGTAATCTGTTTGCTGTTTTCACTTAAGAGGAAAGTCATATATTATTTCATTTATTTGAATGTTTATTGTTGTCTGAAGTGATGAAGCGATGATGATCAACCTTCTCAAATTATTGTGGAAATAGTTTAAGAATAAATGCTATTAGCTTATTACAACCAGGAGAAATTTGTAATTCTGTATTCTATTAAAATGAGCAGATACTACATATATAAAAGAATAGATACTTACTTAATAGTTAATACAAAATACAATTTTCTCCTTGGATGGTAATATACTAAATTGCTAAATGCTAATGTTGAATGAACTTACACCTTATTAGGTGATTACAAATTTTGAAGGTTTAATCTGAGCAATGATCATCATATTGATGGTTTATAAATATCTAACATGTTTTATTACAGTTGATTTATTGATTCTATGTCATGCTTGAAGACAGATGAAGAGATGCTAAACTACTAGAGCCTACAGGAGCATTACAACTTTCAAGAAGACATAAACAAGAACACTTAGTTTCTAATTATTGTAATTTTGTAAATGATCAAATGATATGTAAAATGTAAATGTACTTGTTGTTCATTATTCAATCTGTTTAAATGTAAATGTATTGTTGTAGTTATAAATTAATTAAATTGTGTATATTTTATTTTTCATTAAATAAAAAAATTGATTTTATTTTTTTCGGGTCATACGGGTCGGGTCGGGTCGACCCGGACCCGAAGCGAGTCGGGTTCGGGTCCAGCATAATGACCCGTTTTGAAAAACGGGTCGGGTTCGGGTTGACCCGTTTGTACCCGGGTCAGTTTCGGGTCGGACCCGAACCCGACCCGTAACCCGATTTTGACAGGTCTAGTCGTAGCAAGAGACGGACGGCGACAGCGACAGCGCAGGCATGCATGGCGGTGGCCACGACAGCATTAGTGAGTGCGGGATGGATGACGACATCGACAGCTCTGGTGGGATGGCGGTAGTAGCAGCGCGGGCGAGATGGCGATAGTAGCAGCACATGCAGGACATACGATGACAGTGGTAGCGTGGGACGGGCCGGATGGCCGCAGCGACGCTACTATGTGCATGACGTGATGGGAGACAACTTAGACAAGATGCCTGACAAAGTTACGCTACGACGATAACGCTGAGTGACCGGTCTCATGCAGAATGATGAAAACGGGTCAATCCAGGTTGGTTTCGAGTTTCCGGGTCAACCCAAACCCGACCTAGTTTTACTAACGGGTTGGAATTACAAACCTGATCCTCGACCCGTATAATAAACGGGTTGACCCCAAATCAAAATTTTTTGGGTCGGGTTTTGGGTTGTGTCAGATTTTGACACCTCTAGTGGAAAGAGATATTTGAGATTTCTCTTCCTTCTTCCTCTCCTTCTCCTCCTTTTTTTGAAGAATGGGCCAATGGGGGGTCTATTTATAGCTTTTAGGAAGTGGCATGACTACTAAATAATGAGAAGATCAATGGTAGGTTGGAGTATTTTAGATAGATGACTGGTATTGATTCTTTTGATCATATACTATTTATTGAGCATTTGAGTGCCTTAGTGATGTCAGAATTCTTAGATGTTGGGCTCGTTGGATTTATCTTGTTGAGTCCCTTGATTTGACTATAAGCACGTCACATTTGAAAATCATTTGGTTATCCAATTTATGCTTTAAACCTTCTAAATATGCTTCGGGCCCTTAATTTGGACTCATTTGGGCTCGGATTGGATTGAATTTAGTGTCGTTGGGTTCGTCTTTTGGAGACGTTCAGTTTGACTGTAAGCTTACTAAAATAGGAGTTCGGATGGTCCCATAGTTAATTTCAGAAGTTTCCAATCCCAATTTAGTGTGTGTGTGTGTGTGTGTGTGTGTGTGTATCAACTAGCATGATCATCCTGTCGGGGAAAAAATCGTTTTTATCCCCATCTCTCAATTAAGATAGTTTTATTGTTATGATGGATGTTGAGATGTGACTTAGGACATAGCACTCATTCGCTAGAGCGGGAGAGGGGGGCTTACATGGTCATTCCTCAATATTATGATTGCCACCGACACAGATATGGCATTCCTCAATATTATGATTGCCACAGACAGAGATATGGTACAAAAAGTAAATAAATATAGCCTTAGCTAATTATTTAGCACTGGAAGGAGATATATACTTACGGTTTTTACGAGTTGAAGAAATATGCCTAAGATGTTATATACACATGTTTTATTTCAACACAGTTAATATATAGTATAATTCAAGAGATATAACATCTAATTTGACATAAATGTTGCTAAATATATATTTATAATTTCAAAATTCATAATATGAAGTGACAAATAACTATAAAACCACAAAGCGTAACGCAAGAGACAACACAACATTTATAACATAGCAGTGTAAAATGGTCCACGTGAAAATTGCATAACATCAAATATAACTTAAAAAATATATTATGGTTGTGCTTATTTGATATCTAAATTTATCATCCAAGAAATTAAGATTTCGTTTGAGACAACTTTCTTTTTTATTTTTAAAGCAGTTTTTTAGTAAAAAAATAAAAAAAACTGTTTTAAGAAGCAAAAAGAAAGCCATCCCAAACGAAGCCTAAATCTAAAACCTTATTGAAACTACATTCTTTACTAGGTAATACTCACAATTAATTACTTACACGCATAAAGTAAACGCACAATATGTAGAACATCATCAGGATTCAAATCATTTTTATGAAGCAATACATAATAGTGGGTTGGTTTGTTCATGTTGACAAACATGTTACCACACATTTATATTGACCTTCATATGTACATTTGTCAAGTAGCCATGAGTGCAAAAATCAATAATATCAAATGTTATGTCATTATCTAAAGAGTTGAATATATTGAGATTGCTACCCTTAAATTATTCAATAATTTTATTCATCACACTCTAAAGTCTTTATGTGACCTGACCAGTATAATGCCTCCAAATAAGTATAATTAGAGAAGATGATTGAATGCATAGCACAACTAAAATTAGTTAATTTACAAAAGTGATTCTGACAGAACAAACAAATTTAACCATATTAGAACCTAGCTCGCAAATTGTTTAACCTTGATCAATCATTGTTTGAATGTTGATCAAAGCTTAGCCGAATATTACTTGAATAGTGTGTCAACCTTGATTGAACCTTATTCAAATATTCTTTGATGATTATTCATATCTTATTCAAATATTGTTAAAAAATATGATTATGCTTTAGGCAAGGTTGGATCTCTATTTGAACAAGATTTAAGCAAAGTTTGATTAAGGTTCAAAGTATGTAATGTAATGCATAATATGGTTCAAGATTTAGGGTCTTGAATGCGAACATTAACAAATATAGCTAGTTGAAGATGGAGATGAAAAACTTGCCTTGAAACTTTCTTGCAGATTGATCACACACAAATGATAATTGCTAGAGATACAAAAAATGTCGGGAAGAGGACGAGTTGAGTACCTTATAATCGGGAAGTTTAATTGATTGTTATGATCAGAGGTTTTATTGAATTTTATTCATAAGAAATATTAATGTTTCAGTAAGAATGAGTATATTTTTCTAACAAGTGTCATATTTTTTTAAATTTTGCTATTATGGCCGTATAAAAGTCCATTTTTTTATTTGTTCTTTTATTTATTCTAATTATGAGATATTAAGTTAAAATAATATAAAAATATTAAAAATTTGTTATAGAATAAATCACCATTATTAATCCTATTTCAAAAATTATAGTTGATATTATAAATAATGATTATTTATTAATTTAGATTATAAATAAGTAAATATAGTGTAGCATATAATTACAAAATTTATATGAATGTTTTTTGAATAAATTCAAAAATTCGAAAGAAAATATTTATCCAGTTAATTTAATTTACAAATATCCAAAAAAATTTTACCTAAAATTCACGTTCAAAATTTGTCTCTGTCAACGTGCCCTTCAGCCTTCCTATTATTGTAAGCTAATATAAATACTTATAATAAAAATAATAACTCACATTTTGTTAATTTACGTAAGGGAGAAACCCTCAGTCCGTCTTCACCTTTACCCATAAACCTCATATACCCTAGTAGCTGACTGCTTCGGTGTGTAACCCGCCTCCATCACCATAGTTGATTCAGACTTTCTGCAAAAGCTTCGTTCCCTCTAAATATTGCGGGAAACTCCAAATCCCGGTGTTTTTGTTCGAAGATCTACGTCTCCTATTTTGTATCTGTTCGATTTGCCATTCCATTTTCCCGATGGCTGCGTTGGCCGTCATCAGAAACCCCAGTTGTCGGCGCCTCAGTCGCTTCCCCTCGACCTACCTGTACCATTCAATTTGCCCGCGCGCTGTCGTAGGCCAGGAAACGCAGATTTTTTCGACCGAGAATGTGGGGAGGAATCTCGACGTGTGTTACTGGTGGCGGAGATCGATGGCCACCTTCACCCGGACGTAAGCTATTCTTATGTGTAACTTCAATTGATGACTGCCTGGCCTCGTTTTCTCTTGGTATAATTTTTTTCTGTTATTCTCTTAGAAACTGGAAAATTGTTTATAATTTTTTCTGTAATATATATAGTTTGAGGAGAATTTAGCTATTAAATTTCATATCATATATAGCTATATAGTATCTTTCTCAAACTTGGAGGGTGGGAGCTACCCTAGCTCCTCTTAATTCCACCAACGGATGGATGGAAAAAATAAATGTAAAAAAATATGGCTAGCTTTGCCTATTTGAAGAACTTATTCATTGATCTGAAAATGCAATGGAGATCTTGAGGGATGCTGCAGTAACGGTTTCCAATTTTCCGGGATGTTCTTGCATACGTGGATCAATGACCCCATATGGACAGTCCAAAGTTCAAATTTAAATCTGATTAGGAAAGTACTTAGAGCTGATGGTGTATTGTTGTAAATGTTTTATAAATGTTTATTTTTTACATTCACCCTGGAATAGTTTATAAATTGTAACATGCATCCATTACTGAAAATACAGTAAATAAAAGAATTTCTATCTTCTCTTTTCCACATCTTTCTTTTCATGGTATTAGGTACTTGATCTAGACCCTCTCTCTCTCTCTCTCTCTTTCCCATTTTCTTTCTTAGCTGTTTCCTCTATTCTTATACCCTCTCAGATGTCACCACATAATATCAAAGCTCATGTAGTATTTCCAGTTGTCAGTCCTAACCCATCACTACTACATTCGTGCTCTGTCCAAGCTATCCTACCTCGCTGTCTTGAAACCTTGCGGCCATATCTTAGCGCACGCCTCTTCTCTGATGCCATCTTACTAGTGCTTGACCATTTTCATTCCCTCACCAGTGACCTTCACCACAATACAACACTATGGTCAATTGAGCTATTAAACCCTCATTTTTATCAGCATCGACAATTCCATCAAACCTAAATTCACCAACTAGCTTGTCTGGAAACATCAGATGGAAGCAACTCTAATTGATTATGAATTCTTTAAATTCATTGATTGCTCTCGCCTTACTTCTCCACCCACAATCTTTACAAGCTATTTCTTGACTCTTAATACAACATATATAACATGGCTATGCTGAGAAAAACTACTCTTTGATTCATTGATCACTCTCTAACCCCATCTCGCATACCGGTTGTTACTCAATAAACGACCTCTTATGATGCTTGACATGTTCTTGCCAACACCTACGTTGTGCCCTCACATGGGCACATCAAGTTGATCTGTGAAAAAATAAAGTAGCTCATCAAGGGGGGCTCACGTATTATATGCAAATTATTAAATTGTGCATTGATGAACTTGCCATCGTCGGGAAACCCAATGGAAATTTCATTGAGAATATTCTCGGTGGTCTTGATGAGGATTACAAACCTTTCATGATAGATGATTTGGCTATGACAAAATAATTTTTCACTGGTGAATTATATGAGAAGTTGGTCAACAAACAACTCCCATTGCATGTTCAACATTCCAATTCATCTCCTCTTCCAACCTCTGCAAATCCAATTAATTCTCTAATCAAATTGGGAAAATTCATCAACCGAAACTAACGTACATCATGTACGTCGTTGTCCTCACCTCTAGTTAGTGTTTCTGTCTCACAATCTTCCAACACCACCATACAAGGTGGACATCCCTAACCTAGGCCTCTCTTGGGTTGTTGTTAGTGGACTTGTGTACTTGTGTTCAAGGCCGCATCATTACTAAGTTGTGCATGTTTCGTCAAATGAATTTCACCTTGCAAACGCTACCAACTTCAAATCAAACTCAATTGCAAAACCACTATTTGGCATTATGTCAATCACAAGCAAACTTGGCAACAACCAACATATCTGACAATTCTAGCTATTTTTTTGATAGTGGTGCCTCACACCATGTTACCATCGACCCAAGCAATGACTTCATCATTTCTCCCTAGGCTGGATTTGGCAACATCGTGATTGGTGATGGAAAGGGTCTCCCTATAATTGCACTACTTTAAAATATCTCTATAGATCATCTTCTACTTTTTATTTATATATGTTCTTTGTGCCTCCACCTTGAAATAATCTCATTTCTATCTCTCAATTACATTAAACCAATAATACCTCAATTTAGTTCTCACCATCTTCCTTTCTTGGGAAGGATCTTTGCACATGAGCAACCAGTTTGCAATGGCAAGCTAAGGATGCTATGTACAAGTGGTCAATTAGTCCTCTCAAAACTTCACCATTAGTTGCTTTCTCAAGTGCTAAAACCACTTTGTTTGAGAAAGATTATAGAACCGGGCACCGTCTTCTTCCATTTTTAGACACCTTGTTTCGTACTCTCGTCTATAATTATCAAGACGTTTAGATGTGAAATTAAACTATAACTTATGCTAGTGCAATAAATATCATAAATTGCTCTTTTCAACTTCATCCCTTATCACTTAGTTTCCCATTAAAATTATATTTTTCTGATGTGTGGAGCTCAAGTATACCATATGTTGATAATTTTGAGTACAATGCTATCTCTGTTGACAACTTCACAAAGTATATATGGCTTTAGCCACTCAAAAGAAAATCACAAGTCTATTATTATTATTTTTGTTTTAGTTGTGAAAACTCTTTATTCATATTACAAGGGAGAACATTTAGCATTCTCTTCCTTTTTATCTACTAGTGACACCTATCATCTCATTTCCCCTCCTTACACACGTGTGCACAATGGTATTTTGAATGTTGTCATCAGCACATTGTAGAAAAAGGTGCATCTCTTCTCTCAATCACTCATGCCTCTATATTATTGGTCTTATGCATTCACCACTTTTGTATACCTTATCAATCACCACTTTTGTATACCTTATCAATCGTCTCTCCACACTTGCACATCATCTCCTCTACCCATATGCCGAACTTTTGGGTATTACTCCAAACTTCTTAATGTTTTCCATGGCTCAAATTTTATTCCTCTCACAAACTTGAACCTCGTTCGTTATCTTATGTCTCTCAATGTTGCTCTCCCACTCAAAGCCCCTATCTACATCCATAACTTATATCCTTTTATGTCTACACGACACATAAATCTGTAGAATCCATTTTTCATTTCATTTTTTTGATCCACTAGGATTGCCCGTCCTTTGTACAGTCTATCACCAGTGATCTTTTGTCTTTCACATTCCTGTGACATACACATCATCCACAATATCTCAACCTATACTCCTTTGTACACTCTTTCAACTGTGTTATTTTGTCTCTCACATTCCAATTATATACACATCATCCACAATATCTCTACCTATACTCCCCTCTTGTCCCATCATGTATTCCCCCCCTCCTAAATTACGACCAATACTCCCTTATCTGGCCATCCCTAATGCTTGCGACACCATGCCTCCCTCCCCTCTCCGAACTACACCAAAAACCTCTTAAAATGAAAAAAACTCTCTCCCTTCACCTTGACACCTCTCCTATCCATGTTACTACCACACTTACCAAAATAACACTCACAAGTCAATCACTTTAATCACCGAACTTACTAAATCCATTGACCTTGCCCTAACCACTGTGACTCAAGCCATCAAATATCTCAAGTGGCTTTAAAACATTTTAGAGGAGTATAATGCTCCTGTTTGAAATGAGACATGAGACCTAATTTTCTTAGATCCAACACAAAAACTTATTGTCTGTAAGTAAAATTTTCTCACCAAGCATTTACTTGACGGATCTGTTGATAGGTGCAAGGCTATTCTCATTGCAAGGAGATTTCATCAACGCCTTGAGCTTGTCTATCATGATATTTGTAGTCCAGTAGTAAAGCCCACCGTTTTTAAATTCATTTTAAGCCTTGTTGTAAGTTGTGTTGTGCTTGTTGACAATTAGATGTCAACAATGCTTTTCTCCAAGACACCCTTTTTGAGGATGTATTCATAGTATATAACCATAGGCTTCTTTAGTCATGATCATTATTTCAGTTACAAATAGATCATTCATGGTACCACCATCTATATTCTCCGCCAGTCTCATCGCGGACATCCTCTTCTATTGCCTACATTAAAAACTTTTCAACTATGTCTCTTATCTGTACACCTATCCCAAACGCTTGGGCCAATCTGCCTTCCTCCTTTCTATTGCTTACATTAAAAACTTTTTCAACTGAAATAATGCTCTCTCCCTTCACCTGCGACGCCTGTCCTCCCTATATTATCACCAATTCCAAAAGTAATATTCACTAGCCAATCACTATAATGAACTTAATTGACCAACTTATTACATCCTAAGACCTTATCCAACCTCTATGATTCAAGCCATCAGTGATCTCAAGTGTCATTAGGGAATGTTAGAATGTGACACTCTTGTTACGAATGAGATATGAGGCTTAGTTCCCTTAGATCCAACGCAAAACCTTAGTGGTCGCAAGTGAGTTTCTATGCCAAAAATTTGCCTGATGGATCTACCCACATGCGCAAGGCTTACCTAGTTGCGAAGGGATCTGATCAGGCCTGGAGTTGACCATAATGATACTTTTGGTCCATTACTAAAGCCCATCACTATTATACTTGTTCTTAACCGTTGTGCTTGGACTATTTGACAACTAGGTGTCAACATTGATTCTCTCTAGGGCACTTTTTCTGAGGGCTTATTCATGATACAACCATAGAGCTTCTATGATCATTATCAACCTTGTCATGTATGCAAAGTTTGCAAGGCAATTTATGGTCTTAAACAAGCTCTTGGAGTCTAGTATCATGAGTTGCGTTAGTTTTTGGTCACCTTAAATTTCATCAGCTCTCATGTAGACATCTCTTTATTTATCTTCAACAACTTTGATACTATGTACAATGTATTGGTCCATGTTGATCTTTGATGTCTTTGCCACATTGAGAATACATATGGGCTTTATTGGTAACACATGACCAAGTTGTAAGTCCCAATTTCAACATCTCCTCTACTACATTAAGGAGATGTCTGGGCTTGCTCGATCTCACGTGATTAAACTGTGAGCCCTATTATTCTTATCATTCCATTCCATTCTCTATATCTCCTTCAACATATTGAGGACATTTAGGAGTTCAATCATATCTTTAATGTCTTTTCTGCCTCATTGAAAAGACATGTGAACTTTATTGGATATACGCAATCAAGTTGTAAGTCTTATTTCGACACTTTCTCTACCACGTCAAGGAGATGTTCGGGCTTTCTTGGTCATACACGGCCAAGTTGTAAGTCTCATTTTAAAATCAACTTTATCATATTGAGGAGATGCTTGGGCTTACTGGATTTCACACGATCAAGCTGTAAGCCCTACTCATTGGATGTCTTCTCTATCATATTGAGGAGATGTCCATATCAGCCCCTATTTCTCTAATACATTGAGATGTCTAAATTTTTTATTTTTATCCTATATTCTTTATCACATTGAGAAGATAGTCGACATTTACATGTACAACTATATAGTATTATAAGTCCTATTTGAGTTCCTTTCTCATATGATAGTGGAGTGTATTTCTCGGCTATTGGCTTAAAATTAGGTTCACACCCTTAGTTTATAAGATCCCCTTGGATGAGATAATCAATAATTGCTTATAGGGATCTTCGGGTCACCACATGATTTAGTAGACTAAGGGCATCGACAAACCCGAAATGTTGGAACTATGGATCTTATTGTACCCACTTGGTCATCAACTCACTTCTTTTTTGACATGTGCTGCCAAGTGACACTACACATCCAATATTAAGCATCTCCTAATTTTAATGTGGAGTTATAAGTCTCTCTTTCGTGTCCTTTTTGTACTTTTGAGTCTGCATTTCTTGATTCCTAGGACGTTCATCCCTTTATTCTCTATAGAGTCTCATAAGACCCATTCTGACTTTGACATGAACAAACCTACATCGAACCTATATTATCTGAATACATGCATTGAATATTTAAGTGAGAGTGTTCTCGCGCACACCTGGGACATAGTTATCTACTAGGAGCTTGCTTCTTTGGAAACCTAGACCCCCAAAATTAAAATGAACCTTGAACCGCATTTCTTAGAGGAGAAATTTCTATGATAGATATACTTAATCCGCCTTCAATTGATCACGACGGGCCTATAGAGTATATTGATCAATTACAATAAGTTCTTTATTGTATTGCCGCAGGTGTCTTTTGAAGCCCACAATTGACAATTTTATTATTGCGGGTGAGAATGATGGGGTTGTGTAGAAGTTCATCCAAATAGTTGCTCATCGATTTTCCCTCAAGGATTTTGGACAATTGAATTTCTTGGTGTTGAATTCATGCTCGGTCTTAAGACTTAGCATGTCTCAATGCCACCAAAAGGATTTGCTTACCCTAACATGTATGATAACATGTATGACAAATGCAAAACCAATTGTTACACCAATTGACAATGCTACTATTTTTACTCGTCACTCTGGCACGATACTATTTGATCCCTTTGCTTATAGCACCATTGTTGGTAACTTGTAGTGCCTGTTGTGCTCACGCCTTGACATTGCCTACATGGTTAATAAGCTCTCTAAATTCATGCACCAACTTAGTTATAGTTATGATCACTTGATTGCTATTGAAAGCCTTTTATGCAATATCTGGGGGACCTTGAATCATGATATTTTTCTCTATCATCACTGCTCTCCCTCTATGCATTCTTCTATATAGATTGGGCAACAACAAAGATGATTGTACTTTTAGAAATGCCTATCTATTTACCTGGGTCACAGTTCTATATCTTGGAGCTCTAAGAAGCAATGCATTCTGGCTCGCTCATCTATCAAGGTTGAGTATCACTATGCTACAACCTCTTTAATTGAGCTTTGTTTGATTTACTATGTTCTTAGTGAACTCAATGTTTCTCTCCCTTTAGTGGTTTATTATGATAATATTGGTGCTATAGATTAATTTATTATCCAACTTTTTATTTCCACATGAAAAATGTTGCCTTAGACTATCAGGTCATTTGCAAATAAATTCAAAGTGGCACCCTTCGAGTAACTCATGTTTATACTATAAATTAGTTGACCAACGCTCTCACTAACAACTTTCATGCCCACGCTTCATTATCTTGAAGATCAAGATTGAACTCTCATCTTTTTTTTTTTGAAAATGATTGAACTCTCATCTTAGAGCTACATTTTGCGGGGGCATGATAAAATAAAAAGATGAACAAAGATGGTAGGTAAGCGGCAGCAACAAGGAATTTAGTCTGTCATGGATGACATACATGGATCAAAAGCCTAAAGAACAAATTCAGAATGTCCATTATGTAAACATGGATCAGCTACCTCCTTTGGAAAATCCAAAATTCAAATTTAAATCTGTTTAAAGCAATTAGAGTCAATTATATATTGTTGTGAATGCTATATAAATCCTTCCTATTTACATTTTCCTAGAGTAGTTTATAGATTGTAACATTCATCCAATGCTGAAAATAATAAGAATTTATACCTCTTCTGAACATTCATTCCGTTCAGTTCTTGTATTAGTCTTAGGATGTCTCCTAACCAACCTGTTCTAGTAGAGTTTGTTTTCATAATAACTTTTTAATTTCAGGTAGACATGAGAGGCATGGATTTTGGATGCTTATGTTTTCAAATATGTTTTTCTTATGCATTAGTTACTGGTGTCAGGGTTGAAACTAAAATGACATGAGGTAAACATGGGCATGCGTTATTTGGAATATCAACTGTTTCTTGTGTTTTTTGCTGTTGTAGGAAGCCACATGTTAACGTTGGGACTATTGGGCATGTTGATCATGGGAAAACTACTTTGACAGCAGCTATAACTAAGGTTAAATTTGCTTTGAAATCATTTATTCGTGAACTTTTATGGCATTTTTGTCCATTTGAGAAATACATCATTTTTTGTACATGAGAACTTATGCGTATTAAAGTGATGATGGTAAAGGTTTTTTTTTTCCTGCTTAGGTATTAGCTGAAGAAGGAAAAGCCAAGGCTGTTGCTTTTGATGAAATTGATAAGGCTCCTGAGGAGAAAGCCAGAGGAATTACCATTGCCACGGTCAGAATATGTGATTCTTTATATATACTTAACATGCATGGGTAGAGAAATGATTTTTTTTTTTCTAAAATTCAAACTGCACTGCCTCAGTGCTTATGTGGAGATTGATTTGATTTTGCAGGCTCATGTGGAATATGAGACTACAAAAAGGCATTATGCCCACGTAGATTGTCCTGGACATGCAGATTATGTCAAAGTAAGTTGCATTCATGTGTAGATATTGAATGATTCGATAGATTGCATATGAGATGGGATGTTTTATGAAGAAATTGTTTAGCGGCAAATTCAAATTTTATTCTATTCCTTGGAATCATTATATATATATATATATATATATATATATATATATATACACATTCTAGGAGAATAAACAAAAAGAGGAAAGACATTTAATCTAATTAATTATAATAATCATATCCCATGGATCTCTAATTCTAGCTTTCGGATTGCTGCCCACGGATCTCCAATTGCAGTCCTCAGATTGCTACCCACGGATTGCTGGTGTGGCCTCCCATTGGCTGCGTGATTCAACACTCCCCCTCAAGTTGGGTTGTATAGGTTGTACTATTCTAACTTGCAAACAAACTTATCGAGTAAAGAGCCTGGTAGTGCCTTTGTTAGAACATCAGCAAGTTGTTCATTAGTTGGGGTATATACTACTTCAATTTTTGAGTTCTCTATTTTCTCAGATATAAAGTGTCTATCAACAATAACATGTTTTGTTCTGTCGTGATGTATTAGATTCTTCGCTATACTGATTGCGACTTGATTGTCACATTTCAACTTTATCGTGCCTTCAATTTTTATTCCCAGTTCAATTGATACTTGTCTGATCCAAATATCTTCACAAATAGCAATTGCTAATGCTCTCAGTTCAGATTTTGCATTGCTTATGAAAGCAATAGATTGTTTCTTACTCCATGTCACTAGGTTCCCCCACACAAATGAACAATATCCTATGGTTGATCGACTATCAACCTGGCTACCAGCCCAATCTGCATTAGAATAAAGGATCAATTTTCTATATTCATTTTTTTTGAATAATAGCCCCTTTCCAGGAGCGTTCTTGAGGTATCTAAAGATTTGATATACTGCCTCCATGTGCTCCTTTATAGGATTACTCATATATTGGCTTACCATGCTCACAACAAACCAATATCTGGACGGGTGTGGGAGAGGCATATAAGCTTTCCTACCAAACGTTGAAATCTTCCTTTATCTACTAGAACTCCCTCCTTTTCTATCCTAAGTTTTTTCTTAGGATCCATAGGTGTACTTGCTGGCCGCCTGCATCCCAGCATGCTAGTCTCCTTCAGTAGGTCTAAGGTATACTTGCGTTGGGAAACAAATATACCTTTGCTTGATCGAGCTACCTCCATACCAAAGAAGTATCTAAGTGATCATAGATCTTTAACTTCAAACTCCTTGGACAAAGCCTGCTTGATCTTCATTATTTCCTCTATATCATTTCCGGTAAGGATGATGTTATCCACATATACAATCAGTATTGCTACCTTTTCTCTTTCTGACTGCTTCATAAACAAGGTATGATCTGCCTGGCATTATTTAAAATCACGGCCTTTTACATACTTTGAGAATCTTGCAAACCATGCTTTAGGAGACTGCATTAATCCATACAAGGATTTCAGTAGTTTACACACTTTGTCCCTTCTATAAGACTTCTGAATCCCCATTGGAATCTCCATGTAGACTTCTTTCATGTTCCTATTCAAGAATGCATTCTTGATATCTAGTTGATGTAGGGGCCAATCTAAATTTGCTGCTAAGGAAAGAAAAATCCTGATGGTTTTGAGCTTTGCAAGGAGCAAAAATTTTCTGATAGTCTATTCCATAAGACTGAGTGAATCCTCTTGCAACCAATCTAGCTTTCATCCTCTCAACACTACTATCCACCTGCTTTACAGTGAACACCCATTTACAAGTCACAACTTTCTTTCCTTGTGGGAGATTCGTAATCACCTATGTTTGATTTTTTTTCTAAGGCCATAATTTATTCTTTAACAGTTTATCTCTATCCTGGGTGATTTAAAGTTTCTTGAATATTGGTCTGAATTTGTATATCATCCAACTTGGAAAGAAAGACTTGATAAGTGTCTGATAATCTATTATAGGAGAGAAAGTATTCGATTGGATGCTTAGTGCATGATTTTTTCTGGCCATTTGACGACTCTATCTCTTTTTGAACTTTCTCATTTTTCTCCTTTGTATGAATTTCTACAGTTGTTGGATCCATTGAAGGAGAGTTGACAGGTGCAAGATGTGTCTCACTGCTCGGCATATGCTAATTTTTCTTTCTTTTTCTTGAGTATGCATATATGATAATTTTTTTTCTTTTTCTTGAGTACGCATATTATTGTTCCTTAATTGCTGCTCTTTGCAAAGATTGATTAGTACTTATAGACGATACACCTTGGGAAATACTCATGGTTTGGATTTTTTGTGATATTTGTTGATTTTGATTGGACTCTGTTTGGTTGTATAATAAGAAATTCCATTCCCAAGTTTGAAATTCTCTTTCACTATCCCCTTGAGTTTCAAAACTAGTGAAGTATGAGGTGACATCCATGGTTTCAAATACTTTCCTAAAAATAGGGAAAAAGTATTTGTAACCTCTTTTTGTCAGGGAATAGCCAATAAAGATGCATTTTTTTGATCTTGGGTCAAGCTTGCTTCTATCTTGTGGATAGATATGAACAAAGGTTGAGCAACCAAAAACTTTAGGTGAAAGGTTTGATGATATGAACCGAGCATGAGGATAGGCTTTGAGTAGACTTTGTCTAGGTGTTTCAAATTTTAGTACCCGATTAGGGAACCTATTTATTAGGTATGCAGCAGTAAGAATGGCTTCCCCCTATAGATATTTTGGTTTGTGAATATCATAATAAATCTGACAACTTTCAGGAGTTGCCTATTTTTTCTCTCAGCTACCCCATTTTATTAAGGCGTATACGCACATGAACTTACTTGGATTATCCCTTGACTTGATAGGTATTCTCTCATGATAGAATGGAAGTACTCTCTCCCATTGTCTGATTTTAAGATTTGAATTTTTATATCAAACTGGTTTTGAATCATTAGTTGAAATGATTTGAATATCCTTTCAACTTCAAATTTTTCCTTCATTAAATAAACCTAAGCGACTCTAGTATCATCATCAACAAATATCACAAATCACCTTGCTTCACTTATATTTTTAACCCTTGAGAGTCCCCAAATATCACTATGGATCAAGGCAAAAGGTTTAGAAGGTTCGTAAAGAACAATTAGCTAAGATGATCTGACATGT
This sequence comes from Dendrobium chrysotoxum, assembly GCA_019925795.1. Taxonomy (NCBI): domain Eukaryota; kingdom Viridiplantae; phylum Streptophyta; class Magnoliopsida; order Asparagales; family Orchidaceae; genus Dendrobium; species Dendrobium chrysotoxum. The sequence goes on along the minus strand of CM034305.1, from coordinate 67,702,838 downwards.
TTAGTCAATTGACAAGTTTCACATTTGAACAAATTTGAATTTTTATTATTAAATAAATGAGGAAAAGCTTTTTAAGATACATGAAATTTGGATGACCTAACTTATAATGCCACATGATAATCTCTCTATCTTGACTGACTGTAGAATGACTCTCAACCAATTGACTTACAATAGGATGATTCTTAGCAGCAATTAAAGTTTGTATGGATTTGGGTGTTTTGATGTAATATAACCAAACACATCTCAACACTGCCAATCATCTTCTCTGAATCCAGTTCCTGAAAAATACATACATTATTGGAGAAATTTGTTATGCAATTACTATCACGAGTCAATTTACTGATGAAAATCATATTGCACTCAAGATTGGGCACATAAAGCACCGATTTAAGGGTGATAACTTCTGTGACAAAAGCGGAATCAGTTTCCAAAACTTTGGATGTTGAGCCATCAGCAACCTTAATTACTCGATTTGAATGATAAGGTTGATAGTCATGAGGGAGTGGCAATGTCTTATATTATGTGATTTGATGCTCCTGAGTCAATAACTCAAAGTTTTGACTGTTTTATACTCGAGTGAGCGTGTAGGCTGGTAGCAGGTTCTGGAGAAGGAGGAAGAGGAGAAGAGTTGTCTGCAGATCTAGAGTTTTTGGTGTTTAAACCGATAATATTTGGGTAGGAGGATGGGATCTCGCTATCCATGGACATAGTTGGGTTTCTTCGGTTAAAAGAGAAGATGAATTTTGGGCAAGAGTTATCAATGCTTGAAGAGAGGCTATCAGCATGATGATGGAGAGTTACAGTCGGCTGAGGGTTTGAAAGAAAGGGAGGAAGGTTTGCCACCGGCACTCAGAGAAGACTTAGGATTTTCCTAAGCTCTGACACTATGAAGAAATTGTTTGGAGGGATATTCAAATTCTATTCTGTTCTTTGGAATCATTACATATATATATATATATATATATATATATATATATATATATATTCTAAGAGAACAAATATAAAAAGGAAAGGCATCTAATCTAATTAATTATAATAAACAAAAGAGAAAATATATTTAATCTAATTAATTATAATAATCATATCCCACGGATATTCAACTGCAGCCCTCGGATTGTTGCCCACGGATCTCCAACTGTAGCCCTCATATTGCTGCCCATGGATCTCCAATTGCAACGCTCGGATTGCTGCCCACGGATTGTTGGTGTGGCCTCCCCTTGGCTGCGTGATTCAACATTTATACTGACTTTATTCTATTGATTATTATTTTGATAAGCCATGAATGGAAATCCTTTACATAGCTGGGATATGGCATATGAGTTGGAATGTTTTAAACAATTGCGTAAGTCTCAATTGGAAACTCAGTGATTTAAGCGGCTTTAAGTTGTACCTTACATTTTAGGCATTTAAAAGGGGTTAGGCATATATGTTGTGGCGGAATCTTTTAATTTATCATAAATATTTTAAGGACTCATCAAACTTCAACTTACAAGGTGTTGAAAACTAGTCGGAAAAACAATTTTTATGCTTGCCAAAACTTTGCATACTATAAAAACTTTGCCATTTTGACTTGATCATTATGGAAATTACTTACATTCATTTTTTTTTTACTCCTTCCAATCTTACTTAGTAGAAAAGCAAACAAAAATCAACCATTCAAAACACTGTATTGCTTGATCTTTCGTAACTCAATTATCAATCCATTTTATTTCTATTTATATCAGATTGACATGCTACCAGGAAAGTGTATTAAATTTTGCATCTTATGAAGCGTTAATTGTGTTAGATGGCCTTTATTATAGTACGGGTGGAAACCTTGTTAGATAAGTAACATAACAAATGAATTTGGGTGCAAGGAGGGAATATATTCAAATCAGTATTGAATTAGAGTTACATAACTAATAATGATAGAGAGGACAAGCTTTTACTGTATTTGTCATACTGTTAGTGAGTGGCACAAGAATTTTGTTGAAGGATCATTCAAATTCAATTTCCTCGGTAAAACTTCATAATTTTGATTGTTTCATCAAATTAGATAATTGGAGTGATATCTATTGAATGTAAGGTAATTTAAAATAGACTTGCATGGTTTGGACACTCGTACAATGATGTTGAAATTGTATATTTGCACTAATTAGATGATTATGTAAAATTAATATTGGAGGTTTCATGATGAAGATATACCTAAGGAAATGTAGAAAGTGGCTAATGATAATGATTTGTGAAGAATAATTTTGAAACTGCAAGCATCATTTAGTAGGTATGAATATGAGAATTCATGAAGGTTGAAGTTGAGATAAGGCTTATAGATACGACTGTATTGAGCATTAAATATGTTTTTTCTTTTAAAAAATGCTTAATTTGGAATTGATTTTATTTTGTTATGTATATTTAGTAGGTTGATTTTGGCACACAAATGCTACTCTCTTCATGTAGCAAACATGTGCTATACGTTTATGTCACTTTTTAGTTGTGGCTAGTTATTCTTTGTAAGTTAAATTTGGACTATGGTCCTTTATGATGTAGTGATATAATAAAAATTTTGCAATCATATGGCTCATAAGAAGCTTTTAGTGGGATGAAAATCTATTATTCTAGGACTAAACTTGTATTAACTTATCCGAATCCTCTCTATCTCAAGAGAATGACTTTGTGCCACCTACCCCATGTTCCCTTAACCTGGAAGCCGTTGTGTTCACTTGGCTATCTAATGGGATTTGAGCATTCTTACTTTCTTTGATTAACTAATAAAGCCACCACATCATTATTTTGTATGGAGGGTCTGTATCGGATGGGCGATTGTCCTTAATATTATTTTATCTTTGCATGGTTGGTCATTGTGTACCCCGAGTTAATATCCCTTGGATAATTTTGATTAGGAAGGAGATAAGGGTTCTCCCCAACTAGGACATGCTAGTGGTGTTGTTGTGTGGTCCATTAATGTCCCATTGGAGTTTCACTATGGTGGACATCGTTGTTTGTTCTGCATCAAAATCTAATAAACATAGGTTTAGCCTAAGTTAAGTCAAGCTGATCAAGGCTTAAGTCAATATCTTGAAGACCTACGTTACAATTATCTGTTTAGTTAGGATCAAATCAATGAGATAAGACAAGCCCATCTATGTTAGAACGAGCAAATTTATAATCACTTAATAAGGATAGTTTAAATGATTAGCCTTATTTATCAAGGATGACTAATTAAGCTTCTTAAATGGTTAAGAGCACTCCTAGCATGATCAGAGTCGAGAACTAGACTTAATGTGTCAAAAAAATCCATCACCACAAAAATCAGAGAGAGCATTTAGTCATGGAAAAGTTTCTATTCTGTATGGAGTCAGGTCAACTTAATCAAAGGTTCAACCAGTAACTAAAGCTACCATACTAGATGCCCCCTATCATAAAATGAACAGGGATCTACATAAATTATACTTAAAAAAACGATCATATTTACATATATGAAAATCAAATATAACACAGACGACAAAAACATATTAGAGATTTGTCAATTGCGTCAATGAAGAGCAATGAATGCTATTAATGTAGCCACTGCCATTATGATTGAATAGACACCAAAACATTTGGAATAAACCATCCCCAAATTTGTACCATTTTATAACTTGAAATTGTCTATGAACCAAATTAGCTTGTTATATAGTAACAATCATCTCAAACAATAATTCATCTCTAACGATGAGGGAGACGGCGGAAGGGAATGATGAAATTGTACTTAATGATGTTCTTCCTGCTAGTCCCGATCACTGGATTTTTACTTAATTACTGGTGCTTAGCAGCCCCCCTACTTGAGACTTCAATTAATATTCTCGTGTCCTAGCAGTGGTCGTCGCCAAATGAAAGTCAAAAGACCTCTAGCTCATATAGTTCGATTGAACATGTAGGTTATATTTGTACCGGTTTCTCATGTGGAACCATAAAAGGAATTCAATCATTATTAATTGGTCATCTGTCCAGATTTTATCTAATCAGAGGGTATCGCACCTTATCGCAAAAATTTGGCTTGCTTAGTGCAGTCCGTCACCGGCAAGATCATTAATGGCATTTTGAATGAACTTCTAAAGATGGGGAACTAATTCTGTCATTTGTTGCTCATTAAAAACATCCATGTTGCTCAAATATTTAGGATGGCCTAGCTTCAAACACCACAACTTATATCCTTTTACATTATCAGGGTACATAATGAAATTACATTTGAAAGCTTTTGGTTTAATTTTCCTTTTATATTATGAGTAGAAGCAATGCAATCAAATACCTTTAGCTTATTGTGTTATCCTTGTTGTCAAGTCCGCCTTTCTTGTGGAGTCTTGAATTCAATAGCCGATGAATGACACATATTTATCAAATAGGCAGATGTATTCACTAAGTCTGCCCAAAATGTCTTTGGTAGATCTATGTTATTTAACATGCATCTTACTTTTTCAAGAATGGTCCTATTGTAACTTTCGGCTAGCCCTTTTTTTAGGTTTCAACCTCATTGTGAAATACTTGCTACTCCTTCCAATGCTTCTAGAATTTATTTGAATAAATATCATGGTTGTTGTCAGTTCTAACCTTCTTGATCTTCTTTCAAGAGTTTAAACCAAAGTCTTTCATTTTTTGAATAATCCAAATGCTTGATCTCACAATTTTTATGAATATTCATCAATAAAGGATAGAAAATACATTACTCCGTCATATAACTCACTTCTTTTAGGACCCAAAGATTTGAATGCATGTAATTTTAACTTTTTTATATTTATGTTTTGAAGTGACACTTCAGTTTATGTATTTTTCCACCACACAAGTTCAAAAAGTAAAATTTGTACGCTTTTTATTTCTAAAAACCCTTATTTGTACAATTTTTCTATCACTCTTAAGCTTACATGTTCTAATGTTTGATGCCACAACTTGGTTTCATCAACAAAATCATAAGACATGTTGATGAAAACCTCAATAATCGTTTAACCTTGCATTGTATACACCACATTTATATGAATGCCTTTCATCATGGTCAAGTGCCTTTCACACCTTTAGATTTCCACCATCACATTTAAAATTAGGCACTGTGGTCTAATGCCCCAAGAAAAATTCAATTTCTAAGGCGAGGAACAAACCTTACATTCTTTAGTAGTTCCATGCCATCATGGAGTTTGAGTCGAATAGCTCCTTCACCTTGAATTTTGCATGCCTTGTGGTTTCCAAGAAACACAGTGCCATATTTTTTTTCTTTTTAATCAAGAGACTCAAATCAACTCCTATTTGGGCACATATGATAAAAGCATCCATTTTCAAGGATCCATTCCTTGCTTGGATATGGATTTGATTATAAATGATGCCATTTATTTGGTGTGGTGCACTAGTTTAAAATAGTACATATTATTTGCGCCATGCACATATATGAGCAATAGTACATGGCGCAAATAATGTGCATCATTTTTTAGGGTTTTAAATTTAAAATTATAAGATATGTTAATATTTATTAAGTTGAACTTAGTTTTCTTGAATTCTTACATTTCTTACAAAACAAATAGAATTGAAAAAATAATTATGATATTTTGAATTTTTTAATGATTGAGATATTTATTACTTGAACTTAAGCATTACTTAATTGTATTTATTATTATGATGGTCTATCTTTCAATTTAATATATTTCATATTAATACATATTTTTGTTTATACTATTTAATATTGCGTGCTATGTTTAAAATGGCAAGCGCTATGTCGTGTGCTATGTGCTATGACTTCACGGAAAACTTTGCACCATAGTGCACCATTTGCCGTTGATATTTTATGAATCTGATATTGGTAGGCCCTTGGTACTGTCATAGCTTTCTCCATTGTTGCGGCTTGTCCATCATGACCCTTTCTTTGTTCTTATTTTTCCTATTTGGGTATTGCTTCTTGAAATGACCTTCCTTATGATGAAGAAATCGTTTTTCTTTTGCTCTTGACTTGGCTCTTGTTTGGTTCTTGGAATTCGAATCCCATTTTCTTTATCTTAATTGCACAATTAACCCTTCAGTAATACCATCTTGGTTAGCTTCAATATTTCTTTGAATTTCTTTTGAATTTAGTGTAATCTTTACTTCAGGCATAGCCAAAAAGTTATTTCCGTAAAGCATAGTATCAACTAATATTCATACCTACTTGGAAATGAATTTAGGAGAATAATTGCTTGATCTTCTTCATCTATTCTCACACGTATGATTTTCAAATAAATAATTTTTTGATCAAAATTATCTCCAAGCTTATTCATGGGCTTAGAATCCTTCGTTTGCTATGTATATAATTTCTTCTTGAGATACAAAAGAATGGCCAAAGAATTCTTTAGTTACAAAGATTCTAACTGTCTCCACGGATCAATGACAGTTCTTTCACCGCAACATATTCCAATATTTAGTAGAATCACACTTAGCTTTGCTCAACACCTCTTCACATAATCTTTCTACTTTCAAGATTGTCTCCTCTGATAGAGCTGCATCCAAGTACTTTCATTTTCGGCATCCAATTGCTGAAATCATCTATTCCAGCGAACTTTTAATCTCAATCTATTCCATTTACATCTTCTTGATTCTATAACCTCATTTCTCTTTGAGCTTGCGTTGATACCACTTACAGAATACTTGATAATCACATACAAATGGTCAAGAAGAAGACTTGCCTTTAGTTAGATCAATTTTGGAATCTCTCTGTTCTGTACAGGGAGGAAAAGCCTTTAGGTTCATTCTGCTTTCTGCTAGTAATTCTCCTTCACCCGATCCTTGTTTTTTGTTTTGTTCAAGTCCAACACCTTCTCACGCAATCAACAAGAATGGAACCTCTCACTGTTAGCTGTTGTGCGTCTCTAACAGAACACCTTCTGTAGATAGCAAGCGATAGAAACTCCTTCCGTTGGCTTTAATAGTGCCTCCAAAAAATGTCTCGCCGCCATTAGGAAGCAGGACTCCACCCCACACCAACTAATGAAATCAAGTAAACTTTGTTAAAATCATTATTTGATAAGATGCTTGTAAAAAGAATAAGCATATGAATTATTCAACTTGGACAAATTTGTTTATGAAAAATTTAGCATGTGATATTCATCCAACAAATCAGGATATAAATTTTATGCTCATTATATATCAATTCATGAGACATCACAAACAAATCTATCTCGCTAATGAACAATACTTCTCTGGAATTCATGATTAGCAGTGGAGACAATATCATCATCCAAAGTAGTCTAAGGAATAAGCTATATATATATATATATATATAAATTGATAGATGATTGGATATGGATTCACAAGGTGTAAAAATAAAAGTGTCCTAAGAATTGATTGTTAGTTTATGAAATAAGGTTAAATATTTAAATCAAACGCATTAAAAGCTGAATTGATGCCAAAGTTGCTTGAAATTTTAATTTATAGGTGTTAGATTTGTGCTATGCATGATTTTAAACGAACATGCTTTTCTCAAATTTAATTTCTTAAATGCTTTAGATGAAAACCTTTTTGAAACTTACACGCATTATTACTTTATTACCAATTTTAAACTTAATGCACCTCCTATTCATATTAACATAAAGCTTATAATTGCCATAATTGCCATTTTTTTTTGCAAATTTTCTCATGCAATTCATTTAAATTATGCAAACAATATGGAACAAGTAATAAATATGCTAAAAGACTAATATGTATTGTAAAGAATTTTAGTAGTTGCTCAAAACTAATTTCTAGAAAATAAAATGTAATTAGGTTGTAACAGGCATACCACATAATTATTACGTCTATAGAGATGAATAAGTCCTTAAAGAAAATTAATCCAAGTAATTAAAAATGAGTTGTGATAAATTATGCATTGTAAGGATTGACCGTATTGATGAAAATTTAAATCTTAGGTTTCTTTTAAGTATCCATTTTTAATAAATTGTTTAAAATATTGTTGCACTTAGTTTTCTCTTTGAGTTTTTTTTATTAATTTAAAAATTAATAATTTAAGAATGAAAAACAAAATCAATATCACCTTGGTCATTTTCACAAATTATTCATCATGAGTTGCGTTTTTAGAATGCTCATTTTATTCAGTAACATCAATGAATGTTTAAAATTGCATAATAAGCTATGCATCTTAAAGCACACCTCACGAGCCACGCATGCAAAGTGCCTTCAGACTTTAACATCACAAGACGAACTTACGCATATGCCTCAAACTAGAGAGGCGCTCCTTATGGTATTTTAAAAATGTATGTACTTCATCTTGATGTGTTAGGTTGAAAGGAAAATAGCAGCGAAAAGTCCAAGTGACCCAAGTGACTATTTATTTAAAACAAAAGTTTATTTTTTTTATTCTACTAAATATTAGCAATTGAACTTTTGGCCTACCTTAAAAAAAAACAAAACTTGCACCATTACTGTGTGGGGAAGATTAAGACTTGAATTTCTTGCTTATTACTTAGTGCTCTTTTATGATTTTTATGATATTATATTACAATTTAAATTTTTTCTATTTAATGATATATTTTCATATTTTTAATTTAGTTAATAATTTTATTTTAGGGCTTATGCCTCAAACATCCTATGACTTATACCTCGCCTCAAAATATAAAAATATCTTAATACCCGATTGCAAAATTCTAAACCTTGGTTGCAATAGACATGACTGGTTCAATCTTACATCTAGGCGTAAACTCGATTTCTATTGTGAGTTTAGATTCATATGTGATCTCGTGCTCAATTTTTCCTTCAAACTCTTATTTTTATGTTGATGAAGTATATCCTTAGGTTTATGAACATGATATAATGTATATACAAATTCAAATCCAAAAACATCAGATATAAATTTAGATTGTAATTGCAAATCATATTTTGCATTTAATACATCCTCAAAAGAATATTCATAAATTATAATCTCTTTGATAATTAGATTCAACTATGCAAGATTATTATGTTGGTTTATTGTCAATTGCCTTTAGATGAAATGTTTCCAGGCTTTTCCTACGAATAAGCAAAGATGCAATAGGCTTAAGAAAAAAAAAATAGTTGTAATGTTTCTCTTGTCACGACCTGGCCCGGTTAGTTCGTGTAAACAAGGCGGGAACGGAATCGGACATTCGTAACATTTCAATTGTTTTAAAACATGCATTGAATAAATCTAAAAGACTTCACAATACACTAAAAGCGCCTCTAAATTTTTTTTTAAAACATGTAATAAATACTTCATTTCATATCATTTCATGTCATTCCACATTTACATAGGTGGCTTTAAAAATCTAAAGCATGCTAAACCACCCAAAAAGAGATAAACTACAACTAAGAAAACATCAAAAGAACCTGTCAACCGGTACACGACGACTGTAGATGAACTTTGGGTTGTCAGCCATTTCTTGCAGCAGGTTCTCCTAAAAATTTTCCAACACGAGGGAGTGAGCTAAAGCTCAATAGGAAAACTCTAATCCTAACATCTTCACATGCCTTTGAAATGAAAACTCACATTATAAACTAAAGGTGAAATGCCTTGATTGTTTTGTTTTACATGCTAGATTTCATATGTTTTATGAATGTTGGGTGCCTCATGAATGTCATATGCCATATTTATGTTATGTGTCGTATAGATGTCATAGCTTATGCATATTATATGCTTATTCATATATATTTTATACAACCGTACCGAAGTACCAGGAGTGTACTGATCAGGTACACAAACCTCTTTTTGGCCATTCAATTTTTTTTGTTTTCTCTTTGGCCCCAAAAGGGCTATATTGTTCCGTATTGCTCATAAGAGCCATATTTGTGCTTTCGCACCATATTTGGTACTCCGCTTTCAACATGCACAATCAATTTCATACTCTTTCCATATAGGCATATGTATGCAAACTCTTTCCATATAGGCGTATGTATGAAATGTAGCCTTTTTTATAACAACCATTCATCTTGAACATGAAGTAAATGTATGAAAGGAATTTCTATGGATGCTTAGAATGTTAAACATAAACAATGCATTTGGTATGTATCGCATCATCTAAGGATTTCACTTGCCATGTATCAATTAAGTAAAGATATGAAATTTTCATGAATCAATTAAGTAAAGATATAAAACATAAAAGTACAATAAAACATAAAGGAATATGATCATATAGGGAAAGAGGTTACTACCTCAAATGCACTTTGAAAGCTTCTACTTCACCAACCTATCCTTACTTCTTCTTCTGCAAACCTAAGGGAAAATATCACAACATAAATCTCTTACTCTAAAATTCAAACTACTAAGACACACTAATTCTACACATGTCATATCTAAACAAACTCCCCTTAAGCTCCTTATATTCTTCCTACTCATATCCTCAAGGTAAAAGAGATACAACAATAACAACATGAAAATAACATTTATATATCATCATCCCTACACAAATTATGCTTTTACATAAATCATTTTCGGTTTTACATAAAACCTATATTTTGGAAACCCAATTTTTTTTATCAAAATTCAAATCTTTCTTAATTAGAGACCTCCCATGACCCTTAAGAATAAAATTAGTTAACATGCAAACTTAAAATTACAAAATTAGGAAATGCCCTAATTTGGAAAACCTAAAAATCTTTAGAAAAATTTGCATTTTTCTATATAAAACTATTTTTCCTATGCTCTTTTAACATTCCCCTTCAAAATCATTCAATTTGGAGAAACCCTAATTTGAAAACTAAAGTATTTTCCTTAAGAAAAATTCATGTTTATGACTTAGAAACATGCTCCTAATCAAGCCCTAACACTTCTCCAAAGAAAACTCCAAAAAAAAAAATCTAAACCCTAAAAATTTCTCCAAGCAAAATCTCATAAAAGAGGAAATTTCTTGCATGAAAACTTACCTGTCTTCTTCCCCCTTTGATTTTCTTTCAAAACCTTGTCGGAAAACCGCCGCAGCCGCCGGATTCCAGAGAAGCCGACGCCCTCTCCCTCTCTTCCGCCCGCTTCTCCTTTGGTTCGGCCGAAGAAACAAGCAAGGGACCGAATGAATCGGTCCCTATGCGAAATGAGGGACTTAAGGGGGCATTAGGGGAAACAATTACGCATGTGCCCCTCTTCCTATGATTTCTCTATTATCTCAAGAAGGGTAAAATGGGTAGAAAGGCTAAAAAATTACTTAAACCATCTTCGGCAATTTTTAATTCTCAATCCGCGCAAAATTTGATATAAGTTCTTTATATCATTTCGATCGAAATTTTGTGCCGAATTTAATAAAATTTATTTTGTCAAATTCCGACGATATTGACATTTCGTCTAAATTCGTCGCGGTGCATCGAAATGCGTGCGATGCGTTCGAACGACAAATTCGGGTTTTACAATTCTCCTCTCCTAATAAAAATTTCGTCCACGAAATTTAAATGAGAGGAAAAACAAACATACCTTAAGCAAAGAGATGAGGATAATATTTCCTCATTTTCGACTCTTTCTCCCAAGTAGCATTCTTCTCTGACCCATGCTTCTATAGCACCTTAACAAAAGGTATCTCTCTGCTCCTTAGTTGTCTTACACTGAACTCCAAGATATGGGTGTCAATATTGGACCCGACCTGAAAACCCGATCCGAACCCGACCCGAAAATTTTGGGTTTGGGTTGACCCGAACCCGAGGTCCAGAAAATCGACCCGTTTGTAAAATCGGGTCGGGTTCGGGTTGACCCGGAAACCGGAGAATGACCCGGAAACCCATCTGCCCGCTCTGACTCGGCCTGCCCGAGTCTGCCGGCTTGCCTGCCCCGCCTGCCCGCTTGCCCCAGCTGCCCTGCCTGCTCGTGGCTTGCTTGCCCGCCTACCCTTGCTACCCAGCCTGCCCCGCAGCGCGCCTGCCCGCTTGCCCCAGCTGCCCGCGTCGCGTCCCGAGGCCAGCCTGCCCGCGTCGCGTGAATCGCGATCGCCCCCAGCTTGCCAGCGTCGTGTCACGTGGTCGCTTCGGATGAGTCCGCCGTCACGCCGCCTCGCCGACCGCTTCCGCTGCCGCCCGCTGTCGGTCCATCGTCTACCGTTGCTGCCGACCCACTGACATGTCCGTGGGTCGGGTTGGGTTGACCCGAACCCGAAGCGGGTCGGGTTCGGGTCCAGAAAATTGACCCGTTTACAAAAACGGGTCGGGTTGACCCGAACCCGAATAGTACCGGGTCAGTTTCGGGTTCAACCCGAACCCGACCCGTGACCCGAAATTGACACCCCTACTCCAAGATACGGTCCGGTTCTTCCACATAAGTAAGATCTGACTGTAAGTCTATATCTTCTATTATGATCTTAGAAGGATCATCATATATAAACTTTCTCAGTGAAGAAACATGAAACACGTTGTGGACAGCATATGAAGCTGGTAAAGTTAATCTGTAGGCCACATTCCCAATCCTTTCCACTATCTCAAAAGGGCCAATGTAGCGGGGACTAAGTTTGCCAACCTTACCAAAACGAAGTACACCTTTCATAGGTTTGATCTTTATGAAGACAAAATCCCCTACGCTGAACTCCACAGAACGGTGCTTAGCATCGTAATATTTCTTCTGCCTATCTTGTACTGCTAGCAACCTATCCCTGATCATTCTGATCTTGCTTGTAGCATCATCAACCAAATCTGATCCAATTACTTTCCTCTCACCTGCTTCTGCCCAACAAAGAGGTGTTCTACATTTCCTTCCATAAAGGGCTTCATATGGCGCCATCCTATGCTAGCTTGAAAGCTATTGTTGTAAGCAAACTCTATCAAAGGAACATGAGATTCCCAACCTCCACCAAAATCAAGAATACACAGTCTCAACAAATCTTCAAGGGTTTGAATAGTCTGCTCAGTTTGTCCATCAGTCTGAGGATGGAAAGCTGTACTAAAAGTCAATCGGGTACCCATAGTCTCTTGAACTTTCCTCCAAAGTCTAGAAGTAAATCTACCATCACGATCAGATACGATAGACTTAGGTACACCATGCAAACGAACAATCTTAGCCACATACATCATTGCTAACTTCTCAACTAAGTCAGTTAGTCGGATAGACAAGAAGTGAGCAGACTTTGTAAGTCTATCAATGATAACCCAAATAGCATCACATGCCTTTGAAATGAAAGCACAAATTAGGAAATGCCCTAATTTGGAAAACCTAAAAATCTTTAGAAAAATTTGTATTTTTCTATATAAAACTACTTCTCCTATGCTCTTTTAACATTCCCCTTCAAAATCATTCAATTTGGAGAAACCCTAATTTGAAAACTAAAGTATTTTCCTTAAGAAAAATTCATGTTTATGACTTAGAAACATGCTCCTAATCAAGCCCTAACACTTCTCCAAAGAAAACTCCAAAAAAAAATCCAAACCCTAAAAATTTCTCCAAACAAAATCTCATAAAAGAGGAAATTTCTTGCATGAAAACTTACCTGTCTTCTTCCCTAAGCCTTCCCTTTGATTTTCTTTCAAAACCTTGCCGAAAAACCGCCGCAGCCGCCGGATTCCGAAGAAGCCGACACCCTCTCCCTCTCTTCCGCCCGCTTCTCCTTTGGTTCGGCCGAAGAAACAAGCAAGGGACCGAATGAATCGGTCCCTATGCAAAATGAGGGACTTAAGGGGGCATTAGGGGAAACAATTACGCATGTGCCCTTCTTCCTATGATTTCTCTATTATCTCAAGAAGGATAAAATGGGTAGAAAGGCTAAAAAATTACTTAAACCATCTTCGACAATTTTTAATTCTCAATCCGCGCAAAATTTGATATAAGTTCTTTATATCATTTCGATCAAAATTTTGTGCCGAATTTAATAAAATTTATTTTGTCAAATTCCGACAACATTGACATTTCATCTAAATTCGTCACGGTGCATCGAAATGCGTGCGACGCGTTCGAACAACAAATTCGGGTTTTATAATTCTCCCCTCCTAATAAAAATTTCGTTCACAAAATTTAAATGAGAGGAAAAACAGACATACCTTGTGCAAAGAGATGATGATAGCATTTCCTCATTTCCGACTCTTTCTCCCAAGTAGCATTCTTCTCTTACTCATGCTTCCATAGCGCCTTAATAAAAAGTATCTCTCTGCTCCTTAGTTGTCTTACACTGAACTCCAAGATACGGTCCGGTTCTTCCACACAAGTAAGATCTGACTGTAAGTCTACATCTTCTGTTATGATCTTTAGAAGGATCATCAGATATAAACTTTCTTAGTGAAGAAACATGAAACACGTTGTGGACAGCATATGAAGCTGGTAAAGCCAATCTGTAGGCCACATTCCCAATCCTTTCCACTATCTCAAGAGGGCCAATGTAGCGGGGACTAAGTTTGCCAACCTTACCAAAACGGAGTACACCTTTCATAGGTCTGATCTTTATGAAGACAAAATCCCCTACGCTGAACTCCACAGAACGGTGCTTAGCATCGTAATATTTCTTCTGCCTATCTTGTACTGCTAGCAACCTATCCCTGATCATTCTGATCTTGCTTGTAGCATCATCAACCAAATCTGATCCAATTACTTTCCTCTCACCTGCTTTTGCCCAACAAAGAGGTGTTTTACATTTCCTTCCATAGAGGGCTTCATATGGCACCATTCCTATGCTGGCTTGAAAGCTATTGTTATAAGCAAACTCTATCAAAGGAACATGAGATTCCCAACCTCCACCAAAATCAAGAATACACAGTCTCAACAAATCTTCAAGGGTTTGAATAGTCCGCTCAGTTTATCCATCAGTCTGAGGATGGAAAGCTGTACTAAAAGTTAATCGATGACCCATAGCCTCTTGAACTTTTCTCCAAAGTCTAGAAGTAAATCTACCATCATGATTAGATACGATAGACTTAGGTACACCATGCAAATGAACAATCTCAGCCACATACAACATTGCTAACTTCTCAACTGAGTCAGATAGTCGGATAGGCAAGAAATGAGCAAACTTTGTAAGCCTATCAATGATAACCCAAATAGCATCACATGCCCTTGAAATGAAAGCACAAATTAGGAAATGCCCTAATTTGGAAAACCTAAAAATCTTTAGAAAAAATTGCATTTTTCTATATAAAACTACTTCTCCTATGCTCTTTTAACATTCCCCTTCAAAATCATTCAATTTGGAGAAACCCTAATTTGAAAACTAAAGTATTTTCCTTAAGAAAAATTCATGTTTATGACTTAGAAACATGCTCCTAATCAAGCCCTAACACTTCTCCAAAGAAAACTCCAAAAAAATATCCAAACACTAAAAATTTCTCCAAGCAAAATCTCATAAAAGCGGAAATTTCTTGCATGAAAACTTACCTGTCTTCTTCCCTAAGCCTTCCCTTTGATTTTCTTTCAAAACCTTGCCGGAAAACCGCCGCAGTCGCCGGATTCCGGATAAGCCGCGCCCTCTCCCTCTCTTCCGCCCGCTTCTCCTTTGGTTCGGCCGAAGAAACAAGCAAGGGACTAAATGAATCGGTCCCTATGCGAAATGAGGAACTTAAGGGGGCATTAGGGGAAACAATTACGCATGTTCCCCTCTTCCTATGATTTTCTCTATTATCTCAAGAAGGGTAAAATGGGTAGAAAGGCTAAAAAATTACTTAAACCATCTTCGATAATTTTTAATTCTCATTTCGCGCAAAATGTAGTCGACAGCCGTTGTAAAACTTGTCGAATAATAATGACATGAATCCTTTAAGAAATTGTGTTAATGCTAGGGCGTCCCCTGGAAGCGACGCGTTGTATGGCCTGAATACAGCGACAAGTGTGCAAGGGCCGCTGCACCGCCGCCCGGGTGCAGTGTTAAATAGGCAAGGGTTACCACATCAAGGACGGATGTGGGCAAAGAAGCTAGTCCATGATACTAAAATTAGGATAGGAACTTGGAATATAGGTTCCCTTACAGGAAAATTAATGGAATTAATAGATATTATGATTCATAGGAAGATAAATATTCTGTGCATTCAGGAAACTAAATGGGTTGGAGAGAAGGCTAAGGAGATTGATAGTTTAGGATTTAAACTTTGGTATTCGGGTAGGAGTCGTACTAGAAATGGTGTAGGTGTGATTTTAGATAAGAGTTTGAAGGATAATGTTATAAATATTAATAGAATTGGAGATAGAATTATAGCTTTAAAGATTGTTGTTAATGCTAAGATTGTTAATATTATAAGTGCTTATGCTCCTCAAGTGGGTTTGGATATGGATTCAAAATTAAAATTTTGGAATGACTTAGAAGAATTAATACAAAAGATACCTCTTGAAGAAAGAGTTTTTATTGGAGGAGATTTAAATGGACATGTTGGTAGAGAGGTAGATGATTTTAAAAGCATTCATAGTGGCCATGGGTTTGGAACGACAAATGAAGGTGGTAAATCCATATTAGATTTTTGTTTAGCTTATGATTTTTTAATTGCTAATACATTATTTAAGAAAAGGAATGAGCATCTCATTACTTATAAAAATGGATATAGTACAACTCAGATTGATTATTTTCTTATAAGGAAATTAGATCGTTTAGATTGCAAAGATTGTAAAGTTATTCCGAGTGAAAACTTATGTACCCAACATCGTTTATTAGTTTTGGACTTGAAGATAATGGGGAAGAAATTAAAAAATAAAGTAAAACGTTTTCCTAGGATTAGATGGGGGCATTTAAAGAATATTAACAAAAATATTTTTGAGAGTAAGATTTTAGATCTTAAGATTTTGTCTGTGCATGAGGATGCTAATGTTATGTGGGAAAAAGTGGCTAGTAATATTAAGAATATTGCAAAAGATGTGCTTGGAGTTTCAAAGGGAAAAGCTCCTAATAGTAAAAATAGTTGGTGGTGGAATCCAAATGTGCAAGAAAAGATTAAAAATAAGAAGATTTGTTATAAAAATTGGTTTAATTGTAAAAATTCTGATAATTGAAAATTATATAAAGAGGCACGTAAGGAATCTAAGAAAGCAATATGTGATGCAAAGAGTTTAGCTTTTAGTGATTTATATAATAGATTAGATACTAAGGAGGGAGAAAGATATATGTATAAGCTAGCCAAACAAAGAGATAGGAGTAGTAAGGATTTAGTTCAAGTGAAGTGTATTAAGGATGAAGATCAAAAAGTACTTTTTTTAGAAGATGATATTCAACAAAGGTGGATGAGATATTTTGCTAAACTTTTTAACGAAGAATGTGAAAATAAAATTGACTGTAGTGACCTTAGCACCTTAAATGAAAATAAAGATTTCTGTTTTTATCGGCGTATTAGTAAAACCGAAGTTAGAGAGGCTTTAAAGAAAATGAAGGGTGGAAAAGCTGTTGGACCTGATGATATTCCAATAGAGGTGTGGAAATGCTTAGAAGATGAAGGAATTTCTTGGCTTACTAAACTTTTTAATACTGTTTTGAAGACTAAAAAGATGCCAGATGAGTGGAGAATGAGTGTGTTAATCCCTATTTTTAAGAATAAAGGTGATGCACAAGATTGTGCGAATTATAGAGGAATTAAGTTAATGTGTCATACTTTAAAACTATGGGAACGAGTTATGGAGCATAGGTTGCGGCGTGATACTAATGTTTCTCAAAATCAATTTGGATTTATGCCGGGTAGGTCTACTATGGAAGCCATACATTTATTAAGAGGTTTAATGGAGAAATATAGAGAGAATAAGGAGGATTTACATATGATATTTATTGATTTAGAAAAAGCATATGATAAAGTTCCAAGAGAAGTGCTATGGAGAGTTCTTGAAAAGAAAGAAGTTAATAACGCTTATATTCAAATCATTAAAGATATGTATGCAGGAGCTATTACTTGTGTTCAAACACAAGGTGGTTTGACCAAGTATTTTCCTATTTCGGTTGGATTACACCAAGGATCAGCCTTAAGCCCATATCTTTTTGCTTTAGTCATCGATGTTCTCACTAGACATTTGCAAGAGGATGTACCTTGGTGTATGCTTTTTGCTGACGATATTCTCCTTGTTGATAAGACTAGAGAGGGAGTTGAAGGTAAACTAGAATTGTGGAGGTCAACCTTAGAGTCTAAAGGTTTTCGCTTGAGTAGATCTAAAACGGAATATATGGAGTGTAATTTTAGTAATAATAGACCTAGTGAGGGCATTGTGACTTTGGCCGATCAAGTCATTAATAAGAGTACACGTTTTAGATATCTTGGATCTATTGTTCAGAGTGATGGTGATATAGATGGGGATATTATCAGCAGAATCCAAGTTGGATGGTTGAAGTGGAGGAATGCATCGGGCTTATTGTGTGATAGAAAAGTACCCCTCAAACTTAAGGGAAAATTCTATAAGATGGTGGTGAGACCTGCAATGCTTTATGGTGCTGAATGTTGGCCATTAAAAGAGAAGCATAATTCTAAGTTAAGTGTTGCAGAGATGAGGATGCTCAGGTGGATGAGTGGCTTTACCCTTAGAGATAGGATACGAAATGAGCATATTCGTGAAAAGGTTGGAGTAGCTCCAGTGGAAGATAAGATTAGAGAGAGTCGCCTTAGATGGTTTGGTCACGTAAAACGGCGGCCTCCCGATGACCCGGTTAGGAAAGTAGAGGTCTTAGATTTGACTTATGTTAAGAAAGGTAGAGGTAGACCTAAAAAGACTTGGTTAGAAAATATTAGAAATGATCTTTCTTTATTAGATTTAAACGAGAATTTGACTTTTAATAGGACACAATGGAGAAAAAGGATTCATGTAGCCGACCCCACGTAGTGGGATAAAGGCTTGATGTTGTTGTTGTTGTTGTTGTTGTTGTTGTTCGCGCAAAATGTGATATAAGTTCTTTATATCATTTCGATCAAAATTTCGTGCCGAATTTAATAAAATTTATTTTGTCAAATTCTGACGACATTGACATTTCGCTTAAATTCGTCGCGGTGCATCGAAATGCGTGCGACACGATCGAACGACAAATTCGGGTTTTACATCTCATTATCTAAAGCTACGCATAAAGCCTTATGCATAATTTTTGGTGAATTGTAGTTTAGTTCATGCTTAAGTTCTCATTATAAACCTTTAGTGAATAAATAAAACTGGCAAAATAATTAAAGATGAATAATATTTAGCTACATGATCTATAAATCTTACATAATGCTCAAACACATGATTTATATTTTGTTTATAATTCTTTATTTGATAATGCAATTCATATTTCTATTCACCAAATTATAAAAATTGTTTTTTAAGCTTATATTTTACATCAACTCATATGACTTGGTAGCTCCACTTCTTTAAAAATAATTGTGCATGTCCTGCTACTTTTGATGTGACATATTCATATATTTGTGAGTCAAACATATTTCATTAAAAAAAAATCAAATTATGGATCCAATTTGAAGATTTTTTTAGGTCATATCTCAAATCAAATATATAAATGTAATTTTGAACCTCATGATAGTTTGGCTTGAACCATAGCCTACTTGATTTTTTTTTTAAAATTGCATCATTAATGAAATCTTTTTTGGCACAGTTAATATGTTCTATATTTAGTTAACATGATGATATAATTATATGCTCTAATGTGTGCTAGATGTAGGATGATTAATGGTAGAAGTTTCCTAATGCAACTTAAATGAGGCAATGTATATAGATCACACAAGTAAATTTGAGGTTCACAGATCACAAACCACTATATATGCAAAATTACTCTTTTTGGATGTAAATACATAATTACGAGAGTTATAACCTAAATAATAATGATAAATCAAGTAAATTTAAATAAATTTATGCAAAATTTGAATCACACTAAAAACAACGAGCAATTGCAATTTATTCACCATTATTAGAATTATAGATGTGTCGAATTTAAACAAAATTTAGAACACTTGCACGCTAATAACAAGGTATGCATAAGAAATTATGTCAAAGAAGAATTTACAGGTGTAAAAAATCTAAGTCTCATGTCAACATAAGGTTAATTGTAGAAGTTAATGTGTTGAATCATTAATATGTTCTATATTTAGTTAACATGATATAATTATATGCTCTGATGTGAGCTAGATGCAGGATGGTTAATGGTAGAAGTTTCCTAATGCAACTTAAATGAGGCAATGTATATCGATCACACAAGGAAATTTGAGGTTCATAGATCACAAACCACTATATATGCAAAAATTACTCTCTTTGGAAGTAAATCCATAATTACTAGAGTTAGAACCTAAATAATAATGAGAAATCAAGTAAATTTGAATAAATTTATGTAAAATCCGAATCACACTAAAAACAACGAGCAATTGCAATTTATTCACCATAATTAGAATCATAGATGTGTCGAATTTAAATAAAATTTAGAACACTTGCCTGCTAATAACAAGGTATGCATAAGAAATTATGTTAAAGAAGAATTTACGGGTGTAAAAAATCTAAGCCTCATGTCAACATAAGGTTAATTGTAGAAGTTAATGTGTCGAATCATTAATATGTTCTATATTTAGTTAACATGATGATATAATTATATGCTCTAATGTGAGCTAGATGCAGGATGGTTAATGGTACAAGTTTCCTAATGCAACTTAAATGAGGCAATGTATATAGATCACACAAGTAAATTTGAGGTTCATAGATCACAAACCACTATATATGCAAAAATTACTCTCTTTGGATGTAAATTCATAATTACTAGAGTAGAACCTAAATAATAATGAGAAATCAAGTAAATTTGAATAAATTTATGTAAAATTTGAATCGCACTAAAAACAACGAGCAATTGCAATTTATTCACCATAATTAGAATCATAGATGTGTCGAGTTTAAACCAAATTTAGAACACTTGCATGCTAATAACAAGGTATGCATAAGAAGTTATGTCAAAGAAAAATTTATGGGTGTAAGAAATCCAAGCCTTATGTCAACATAAGGAGATGACTTTCGTAGAATCTGGTAATTTTGCTTATTTATGACTCGAAGGAATCACACATACATCTTCCACACACTATTAGAAATTGAAAAAAAAATCATAGTTATTCAACTACATGCCTCAAATAATCTTTTTATAGACTACTCATCCTCAAGTTAGTATTTATAATTGGCAAAAGATAACCCCAATTAAATTTCAGATGGTAATCAAATTCAAACACGTTTTATACAAAACTCAATTATGAGACAACAAAAATAGAAACAAAAAATTTCTAAAAATAAAATGCAATTTGAATGGATAAGTAGGTGATATGTTGTTGTAGAAATTCCGTGGAATAGAAAAATTACAAGTATCGATCACCAACTATCTCATATTTAGCAGCACATAGGTATCTTCCAAATACCTCGGTTGAATAAAGCACACGCAAGTAACAACTATTTAACAAAGAGCTGCAGACTGTGACAGAAGTAGCCACCACCAATATGGTTGAATAGCAATGGAACAGTCGGAATTACTGTCCCTGAGTTTCAACAAATGTATAACCTGGCATTATCTATGAACCAAATTAATCTGATGCCATTTCAAACTGTATGGGCCAACGTAAGGTTAGGAAATAGAAAACACATCCTTTAAGGCCAACATCACGGGTGTGTTCCAAACTATCTAAAATTACAAAATAAAATAAAGTAACAAAATGTTGAAATTAAATAAACTATTTCAGTTGGATTACATCAAGGATCAGCCTTAAGCCCATATCTTCTTGCTTTAGTCATGGATGTTCTCACTAGACATTTGCAAGAGGTTGTACCTTGATGTATGCTTTTTGCTGATGATATTATTCTTGCTGATAAGACTAGAGAGGGAGTTGAAGGTAAGCTTGAATTATGGAGGTCAACCTTAGAGTCTAAAGGCTTTCGTTTGAGTAGATCTAAAACTGAATATAATGAATGTAATTTTAGTAATAATAGTTCTAGTGGGGGTATTGTGACTTTGGGTGATCAAGTCATTAATAAGAGTACACGTTTTAAATATTTTGAGTCTATTGTTCAGAGTGATGGTGAAATAGATGGGGATATTATTAGTAGAATTCAAGTTGGATGGTTGAAGCGGAGGAATACACCGACTTGTTGTGTGATAGAAAAGTCCCCCTCAAACTTAAGGGAAAATTCTATAAGATGGTGGTTAGACCTGCAATGCTTTATGGTGCAGAATGTTGGCTGTTAAAAGATAAGCATAATATTAAGTTAAGTGTTGCAGAGATGAAGATGCTCAGGTGGATGAGTGGCTTTATGATAGGAAATACTTGAGTTTGCAAGTAATCCTATCGGATCTACTTGAGTTCGCAAGCAACCCTAACAAAAAATTGATAAAAACAGCGAGAAAACACAAGAAAGTAATGAAACAACTCAAGAAAACAGTAGTTTTTATTAATCAACTGAAAGCAAAGCAAATCTAAAGCAAAGATACAATTGATCCTCAATTCGAGAGGAGGATCGTTTTCTCCCAATCTCTAGATATTAGATCTAGAGCCCACAACTCCCAAGAGACTTCAATAGATCACCAATCTTCCCCATGCCTCCTCCTTCCCTTCTCTACCCTATTTATAGATCTCCCTAGCCCCTAACCGCCCCCACCCTTTCCATAAATACATTTAATTAATTAAATCAAATAAGCATGGGCCCTCCTTCCTAAAATAATAATTAAATCAAATCAAGTAGGATGTGGGCCCCATGGCCTTAGGCGGCTAAGGCATTGGGAGGCGGTTTGAACCGCCTCTTGTAAACATTGGCCGGTCCCACATGGGCCGGCTGGGTCGGTTCCTCCTGAACCGACCTGTCACTTTGCTCTTAGAGATAGGATACAAAATGAGCATATACGTGAAAAGGTTGGAGTAGCTCAGTGGAAGATAAGATTAGAGAGAGTCGTCTTAGATGGTTTGGCAACATAAAACGGCGGCCTTTCGATGATTTGGTTAGGAAAGTAGATGTATTAGATTTGACTTTTATGTTAAGAAGGGTAGAGGTAGACCTAAAAAGACTTTGTTATAAAATATTAGAAATGACCTTTCTTTATTAGATTTAAATGAGAATTTAACTTTTAACAGGGCACAATGGAGAAAAAGGATTCATGTAGCTGACCCCGCATAGTGGTATAAAGGCTTGATGTTGTTAAAATTAAATAATCTTGGCTTAGATCATTGTCTATTCAATGCATCTGACAAGAATAAACTTGAAAATCTGCATCACTAGTTTACTTGAGGTTTTTTGTCTGAAATTAATCCATAGCGCTGGTGATTGTACTGTCATGTCCAACCGTTCTTGGATATTGAATAAGTAGCCTTTTGAGCGATTCTTAAAATTCTTCAAGAACAAACTTCTTGACGTTGCATTCTATTACGCTTGAGGCATTTGCTAGGAACTAATCCTTTTCTCAGCCTAATATTTAGCCCTACATTCTAATATGTTGTGCATGCATTAGAATGTTGGAAATGATGTGATGTGGACGGTATGTTGGCTATTGCTTTATTGAGTTATTTATGGTATCTAATGTTTGATTTAAATTAACTACTAATTCCTTGTAATGGGAGGAATTTGACCTAGATTTAAGTTGCTAAATACAAATTGGAGCTCTAGATCGAGTCCTTTTGATGAGGACATCTGATAGTGGCGAGTTTACTAGAGGAGAGGTCGGAGATCGACGACTATGATTACACCACTCTATTTTTGAGATATTATTTGTATTTGATTTATTATTGCATATTTTTCGATTTTACCCTCACTTGAGGGAGTAGTTTCATGTGACCCCCAGAGGGGGCACTTTTGTCTTTTTTTATTTACTATTGTATTTGGTTTATTATAGCCTCCTCCTCCTCCTCTTTGGAAAGGAGGATGATTATTATTACGAAATTTTTTGCAATTGTGTTTTGAGAGCTTAGAGAGTTCTTGTGAGAGGGTGAAGTCCCTAGGTGAGGGCCGACATATTACCCACTAGCCGCAGAAAGCATTCGGGCTTTTGGTCCACCTCCTCCACCAACCTCCTCCCATCTCTTCTCCCTAAACCGCCGGCCCTAGCTTGCCATATTCCTCTTGGCCGAACCCCCAACATCAAACCCTAGACCGGCCACCTCCTCCTCCACCCTACAAGCCACCGGCCCCCATCTCCCCTTTCACCCTTGGCTGAAATTCCATCCACACCCAAACCCTAGCCGCTACTTCCCCTTCCCCTTAGCCGCTGGTCACATCCTCCCCAAACCGCCAACCCCTCACACCTCAAACCGCCGGCCACCCAAGCCCACCATCACTTCCTCAATTCTCTCCCCTTAATCAATGCTTCCCAAATTTATTACATCGTGAATTAGGAAAGTTTTCAAAATCAGATTTTAAATTCTTTAAAATCTGAAATTGTTTTCCTAAAATAGATGGATTAAATTAGGAAAGGCCCCACCATTCATATTAATTTAAATTTTGGAAAGGAGATACTTTAAATCTGCTTTCCTAATTTAAATTTTCAAACTTGGCAACCCCTCTTAATCACCCAATTAAATCCCCATCAAGGGGCCGGCCCACCCTTCCCCCTCTCCTTTAATTGGAGAAGATTCAAATTCAAATTCCCCTTTCCCAATTTAAATCCCAATTAAGAACCCCCACCCATGTGGAGCCCCCTCTCTCTCCCTCCTTCCTTCTTTTGCTCTTCCCAATTAATTTCCCTCCCAACTACTCCTCTCCCGAATTAATTTCAGATTTTCCAATTTTCTGAAATTAATTTCAGATTTACTAGTTGTCTCCCCAACAACACTTCCACAAAATCTGAAGTTTTATGTTATGCTTCCTTCCTCCATTGAATGGCTGATCTGAAACTAGATCACGGTTTCGTATTCAACGATCAAGGATTAATCGACATTCTCCGGTATCCGTTCTTCGACATCAACTTTGAGATCGATCAATCCATGGAAGGTTACGTAGAGAGGATCCTCTTCTCCCTCGCCACCGCTATCGATCAACAACATCCTTTCATTCAGTGGCGACTTGTTTCTGAATCTTGATAAAGGTGAACTCTCCTCCAAGCCTTTTCTCTTCTAAGTTTTCTCTTAATTGTGGCATCATAAAGATTGTTTAAACTTCCTCCGTCTCCACCAATCATCTAAGAGTTGAATGAGGGATTCTACGTAGTGACTAGTCTACATGTTCATTTAGGGATTTACTTCGAAAACTTTTATATATTACAAAGCTTGATAAGAATTGATTATTTTATGTTCCTAACGATTATCGTATAACTGATTGCCTAAACTAATCATCTCTTTATTGTTTTCAATCCTTCATTTAAAATTACTAGAAGTTGGATAATTGTGATTACTTTGCAATAAGCGTGTAATTCCTATTTGAAAATCAACTTATGCATTTAGTTCTACATCACCTTTTTTTGGTCTCCATTCTGCCTACAGCAATTTCTTTTGTTTGCTATATCTAGAAGACTTGGTGAAAAGTGGTTGTTAGCTTTATATAATTAAATTTTAATTCTGTTAAAAGTATTTGGTGAACTTACCTTGTTATATTTAACTACTATATGTTTAACTGCTTGACTTCTATTCGTTAGTTCATACCATATTGTAATGGGAGGACTTTGACCCGGACTTTAGTTTGCTAAATAGGAATTAGAGCTCTAGATCGAGTCCTTTTTTTGGTCTTCATTCTGCCTATAGCAATTTCTTTTGTTTGCTATATCTAAAAGCCTTGGTGAAAGTAGTTGTTCGCTTTATATAATAAATTTTTTAATTCTGTTATAAGTATTTGGTGAACTTTGTTATATTTAGCTACTACATGTTTAACTGCTTGACTTTTATTCGTTAGTTCATACCAAATTCATTCTATGTTTTTTTCTGCTTTTTGATGTCTTCATATGTTGCAGTTTGGAGTGTCTCACTTTTTTGGCAAACCATTAATTGCAGAATATGATTACGGGCGCTGCCCAAATGGATGGTGGCATTCTTGTTGTATCTGCACCTGATGGACCAATGCCACAAACAAAGGAACACATCCTTCTTGCTCGGCAGGTAACAATTATTTTATTATTTCATTTTTGATATTTTTATATCCTCATAAGAAGTTTGAGTTGCTGAAGCCCATTATCTCTTACCACCTTACCAATTACTTCTTCTCTGCTATATAGGTCGGTGTACCATCACTTGTGTGCTTTCTAAATAAGGTTGACGCTGTAGATGATCCTGAGTTATTAGAGCTTGTTGAGATGGAGCTCCGTGGTAACTTGTGGCATTTGGGTTCTTCTATGGAAAAATGAGTTAATCCATCATTTTGTAAATATAAGAGTTCTGCTGTTATTTTGTTTTGATCAGAGTTGCTTAGCTTCTACAAGTTCCCTGGTGATGAAATTCCAATTATCAGGGGTTCAGCTCTCTCTGCACTACAGGGTACTAATGATGAAATTGGAAGGCAAGCCATCCTAAAACTAATGGATGCTGTCGATGACTACATACCAGATCCCATTCGCCAACTTGATAAACCTTTCCTTATGCCCATTGAAGATGTCTTTTCAATTCAGGTATATTGTACTTTATTTTTCATCATATTTTTTATGTTCTAATTATTGAACTTCCACTAGGACCATCTTCTTTAATTATCAGCAGTTTGTTTCTATGGTCACACTGGCCCTATACACACTAGGAATCATCTCCCTTGTACCAGCACATCAGCTGTTTTGCGTCAGCTCAAATTTTGGTATGTGATAGATGAATGTAGCTTATGACTATAGTCTTATGGACAAGCATTCAACGATGGACATAAAAGGTATCCACGAAGATCTCTTTCAAACAGTACCAAACAACATCTATATTTTTTGGATCCAACGCTTGGGTGGGAAAGAATTCACCAATAATCAAATTCAGTGCAACAAAAATGAGAATGACATATGATGAATTTTTTGCACGAGAAAGGATAATTCAAAATTATTGCATTGTAGTAACTAGTAAGTATGACAGCTTCAAATATTGAAGATATGGCTATAAAAATAATTTTAGATGGTTACAACAAAATTTAAAATTGAATATCTTTCGTTATTTTTTATTTGAATTTTAGGACTAGATGTCGACCTTATGTTGACACCCTCAATCTATCTGATTCGGGCTAGGGATCTATAATGAAGATAATTAAAAAAATTAAATGCTACAGAAACAATAATAAATTAATGAATATTATCAAAACACATTCTTTTGGTATAAAAAATAAAAATAGCATCGGCCAATTAATTATTACATTTGGAAGACCAAAAATAGCTCTCCTAGCACCCATTTCAAGGTTCTTTGTGTTAATATCCTAGTTGTTTCTGCATGGGCGTTGCTTGCAGAGCAGAAGATGCATGCTATGCATGGTAAATGTACTAAAAAAACAATCATGTGATTAGGCTTGAAAGGGTATAAAATGGTACTCTTGCATACGCACTTCTCAGTTTCTGCTTGCATGTTAAGTTGTTTTTTCAATTAATTTATTTTTATTTTTATATGCAGGGACGTGGAACTGTTGTAACTGGTCGTATTGAACAAGGAACAATAAAGACCGGAGAAGATGTTGAAATTTTGGGGTTGATGCAAGTAAGTAGCAACAGTAGCGCGTCAAGTCCCACTTTTTTAGATTTTCTAGTTCTGTTGTTTATTTTGGGCTTATATCTTCTTTAACCGGGGTAAAACCTTAACTTGTTTGGTTGATTTTGTAAAAATCCAAAGCTACACTAATGGAAATCTATCAGAAAGATAAAGCAAGAAGCGATTACTGCCCGATAAATTAGCTTGACATGAGCATAGCCAATCAGATTCCTCTTAAGTAAATTACAATTTTTTGCAAAACTAAGTTTAATACATATAGAATAGTAGCATCACTATTTTGGGTTTGTTGTCTTTATAGAAAATGACAACAAATAGAGAGTTGCGATAATATGAACTTATATTCTTAACTTTAATGTAAATTAGACATTGCTTAGGCCCATCATCTTCACACAAAGGCTTGTCTATATTGTTCCAAGGGGTTCAATTCCAAATTGATTTTTTCTCAGGGATATTTTATCTTGGTCCCGTAGCTTTGGGAGTTCATGCAGGTCCCCACTTCTTCAAAATCTTTTACCTAGGACCTTCATGTCATTTAATTCTTTCATATGGGTCCCCACCGTTAGCTACTAGCATATTTTGGATTAAATGACAATAATATATCCAATATTTTGTGACTAAAATGGAAAGAATATTATTCCTGCTCTTTGGCATACAACATTTCTATCTTTGCTTCTGCCAGTTGGCCAGTTGCGAACTTATCTCTGCTACTCACTCCCACCCTTTTTGTTTCATTGTGTGTGGACACCTGCCCAATTGATCTTTGGATTAGTCCCTTCCTCTCTCTCCCTGTTCAATTGACCTTAGATGGGATTGGTCATGTGGGGGGTGGCTGTTTGGCCACCTCCTCCTCTCGCTCTCTCTCTACCACCCCATCTCTCTTCTTTTTTTTGGGGACATTTAGGCTAATTAAAGCAAACTCACATACACAATACATACACAAAGACTTGAACCTAAGACCTCTTAGTTGGAAGCCTAAGCTCTCAACCAACAGGCCAATGTGAGCTGTGTACATCTCTTCTTTTATTCATGGGAATTTCAAGTTGCTGTTAAAGACTACCATTATCTAAGTTAAAAAAAATCTATATATCAAGTTTTAACTGTCAAAATTTAATGCTCTTAGGACCATGTGAGGGTTGGAACCGTTGTGAAGGGCCTAAGTGGAGTCTAACTTTGTACCTAGATGAATGATTTTTGAAAAAGATGAATCCATGTGAATGACCTACCATATAAATGCAAGTTACCTTTTTTTTTTCTCTCCATGATTTCCAGTAATGCCTGTCCACTTATCGCACCATTCAACATTTGCCCGTGAAATTATGGGGTGCACAATATGATTAGTCAAATTTGCTCTTCATGCTGAGCCCTATAATGAACAAAGCTCAATTATTCTGGATATACTTTCTCTTTGCTGCTCCTTTGTTTGTTACATTATGCATCTTATTGTGAGACGCCTGTCATAATGGTGCTTCAAGTAGCTGTTAAATTATACTAATAATATTTTTACCTGGATTAAATTTTGTAGAATGTGGTTGACATATCTTTTTGTGTCTTCAATTGATATACATAGGTTATGAGACGTATTTTGTTGATAATATACTTAGGTTGTGTGAGGTATTTTTCTGAAAATCTTTCCTAACGCTATATTGCAATCCGCATTACTCTTTTCTTACACGCTTTTTTCAAGAATCAAGCTTTGTTTTCCTTCCTTGGTCAAATGTGGTCTGGACCCTGTCCGTTGTTGGTGAAATCACTTATTGCATGTGCTTCAAGTTAATGCTGCCAAATTCCTCATCTGTGCTATAAAATGAAAAATTTTGTTTGTGATGTGCAGTACTTGGTTGTCAAATTATTTGTTAGGCATTATGGTTGAACATTTAGTATTTTTATGAATCTTGTGGCATAATGAAGAGTCTGGTCATCTCTAAGACAACTAGTTTGGAAGCAACTTAATTTCTTTTTGTACGCATATGCTTAATTAGGCATCACAAAATGGGACATAATTGTCAGGAGTCTTCACTGGTCATCTTCATTTTATAGAAATCTTTGCTAATATATATTAGAACTCAACAGCTCAGGTCAATTGGAAGTACTTTTTCTATTCACTATAATGAAGCATGAAACATTTGAATAAGAAGGAACATGAAAGCACTTGAATATTCTCAGGGATGTGATTTTTTGGAAGATAATCTTTCGTCAGTTTGCCTGATGACTGCAATATAACTGATGAATGTGAATGGTGTTTGCACGCTTGCGTCTGAACTGTCTTTATATATCTAAAGTTTTATAGTACTAACATGACAGGGCGGCCCTTTAAAAACTACTGTAACTGGTGTAGAGATGTTTAAGAAGATATTAGATCATGGGCAGGTATGCTGAGTTAAAAATGTTTAGTTTTCTCTCGGAGCTACAATTTGCGTAAGTTTGAATTTCTGTGTATGTAGGCTGGTGATAATGTGGGTTTGCTTCTCCGCGGTTTGAAACGTGGGGATGTTCAGCGAGGACAGGTAAGTAATTCATATTATAGCATAGATGGGTTCCCAATTTTTTTTCACCTTTGTAATAAAACAGAGCCGAATACTACTAGCTTTAAGAGGATGAACCATACATTTTTTACCTAAATGGTATTTTTGTTTCCTTTCTAATCCTCAAAAGAAAATATTTTAATTTTTATTATCTATTATGGATCGAGCACAAGCATTGATTCCATGTTGAATTCAGTGTTAAGAATATTCAATTGGATTTGTTTTTTAATCGTACTTCTAGAATAGTGGTTTGGATGATATTCTGAGATACCATGCTTATTTTTTACACCAACATAGGTTGTCTGTAAGCCCGGTACTGTGAAAACCTACAAGAGATTTGAGGCAGAGATTTATGTTCTCACGAAGGATGAAGGTGGTCGCCATACTGCTTTCTTCTCAAATTACAGGCCTCAATTCTACTTGAGAACTGCAGATGTTACTGGCAAGGTGGAATTGCCTGAAAATGTTAAGATGGTGATGCCTGGTGATAATGTCACTGCAATTTTTGAACTGATATCACATGTTCCTCTTGAAGCAGGTAAAGTGCATTTATTTGTCTTAAAAAATAACTACATATAAGGTTGCAGTTTCATTAATTGCTTCCTTGTTAGCATTTTAGGTGATTCATACTCCTGATATCTTGGTGAAAAGCATTCGGTGCTTCTTGCAAACTGTTTTTTTTTTCTTTGAACTTAAAAGGTCTTCATATGTCGTTGGCAATCCCACACCAAACAATACTGATCACTGGCAGGCAGCTTTTCTTCCCGCATGCTTCCTACAAGTGACTTTCCCAGCCTCACCTGGCTCAGGGAAAACAGGGGGTGTCGTACTGTCATGTCTGCTGCCATTTGCTTAAACACCCTAAATCAACTAGTTTAAGCTTACTAATACTTGAATTTTAGATAACATTTTAATGAAATTAGACTGAACAAATTGCCTGTGCCAACCTTCATCAGTATGGTTATAATAACTCTTGATGTATGGTTGATCTTTTCAAGTTGGCAACATGCTTGCCGTTGCCAGCTTGCTTGCATGCTTACAGTTAAACATCTTACTATTTAGGCGACAAGAAATTTTCTGGACCAATGCATAAATTCTTTTTGATCCACAATGCAGTATTTCTTTCTAGTGCTCTGGTTCCATTATGTGCTTCAGCCAAACTTAAGTTGACCCCAAATTTGACCCGAGTCTTACACGGTTGGCCTAAATTTGATTTGTTTGTTTGTGCCAGATTTGAATCAGGTTTTCACGTTGGATCCAGTATTGACACACTATCGTTTATCAGGACTCTTATTCCTAATCATCCTTAATTTTTTCGTAACCCTCCAAATAAGAGTATCTTGATTGTTCATTCAGCTGGAAGATTGCTCTCATGCAAATTTATGATAAGTTTGGTTTAGCATGACATTCAAATGAGCAAATACTTATTCTTTTCCCTTTTCTTTTAACAGGGCAAAGATTTGCATTACGTGAAGGAGGAAGGACTGTTGGCGCTGGAGTTGTATCCAAAGTAATCAGTTGATTATTTGTATGCTTCGAAACTTATTCTTTCATGAAAATTCCTCCACAAGGATAGGACGCGCCGGCAATGGTAAGCTCACATTTTGTCATGTAGGGCTGTAATCAAGCTGAGCCGAGCCGAGCATATCATAATTGTTCATTTTTAGCTTGAGCTATAGGCAGGCTTACATATACCTTTGTATTTGGTCTGTTTAGATTTTTCTATCATCAAGTTTGACTTGTACTTGTCTAAATTGAAGTACCTAAAAAAGTTAATAAAGAAGCTAAAAAATGAACGACTATTTAACTTCTTGCATTAGCAAATAATTTTATAAGCATAATTGAACAAGCACTTCCATAAATTCAAACTTAGATCTAATTAAACAAATTTATAACCAACTCACGAACATGCTTTTTCTTGCAATCATACAGTATAAAAAACATTACCAACAATATTAAAAGTGATTTTATCACATTAATTGCTGATTTGCTATTAATAGCTTAATTAGTTTGAAAAAAAAACCATTAAGCTAAAAATTAACATAAAAATTTATCTCGATAAGAAACAATAAATGGGTAACAAGTTTATACTGAGTAAAATGGTTGTACCTCTTTGATCCTAGAAAATAGAGATGATACAACACAAATTAAAAAAAAGTAAAAAAATACTTGGCATCTTCTATCATACTTAGCCATCTTAGAATAATGTGCATTAGGGCTTATTTATTTCACTTAAAAGGAGAGAAGGGGCCAGAGGGAGTGCGTGCGAGAAATAGCAAAAAAGAGGGAGATTGGGAGAGCAAGCCCTATTACTAATTTAAATTATAGGGACTTTTTTATTAGTAGGAACTTGCAAATTTTGATTTTATTGGTTATTTTCCTTCAAGTTCTTGTGAAAGACTGTTTAGAACTGCTTGTTTGCATCATGACTACTATCATTCATATGATTGCCTCTTATTGTCGAGTGTGAGAATTGTGCATATATAAATGTATTTATTATACGAAAACAATTTGTGTCAAGATCTCGCTAAAGTGTGATCAAAATGAGTTTTATACTTATTGATTTATTTTGAGATACGTGTAATAGAAATTTTAACTAATTAATCATGCATTATATTAAAAATAAGAGTATACTCATAGAGTATTTATTGAGTATTTGTTGAATATTTTTACGGATTTTATAAGTATTTTCTGAGTATTTGCTCATATGCTAAAATAACTCGGTAAATATTCAATAAATTTTGATGGTTCTCTCATTAGAACTTCGCATAATAATTTCTCCCCCCCCCCCCTTCCCCCCCCCCCCCCCTTCCCCCCCCCCCCTTGGTGATTCTTAGAAACAAGCAATGTAAACGATCTGCTGCTAATTTTGATGATTAGTTTTCTAGCAGTTTTCACGGTCTAAACTTCTATACCAGGAAAGATGTGTCATTAGAGTAACGCATTAGAAAATGGGTCAGAATATTATGATTCAAATTTTAGTCAAAATGAGTTTTTAGTCATTTAATTTATTTGGAGACATGCAATAAAATCTGTACTAACTGTTGCATGTTGCGTGTACTGTAAGTATTAATCTCTTCCCTTTTGGGATAGAGAACCCGCCCAGCTATGAAGTTTTGCTTTCAAGTTTCTTGTCCTCTACATATTGTGCATTTACAGCATTGTTAGCAAAGTCATACCAACTTAGGTAATAAGCAGTTTTATTTTTCCTTCATATCAACAATAAAAAAATCTGCTTGCTTAGTTCTTAGTAAACTCTCTGTGATTAGTTTTTATGTTAGGCCAACATCTTCATACCTTTATCTTATAACAGTAATGGGGTTTGGTTGAAACATATTTATTTGAAATTGAATATAATATATTTTTTATTAATTTATTATATATTATACACTCTTTTAAAAATAAATATAGTAGTTATAAATTTTTTTTTTGGAACGGGGAGTATCGGCCCGCTGTCACCTCAGTTTGTGAGGCGTTTGGCGATATCCACTAATCTCCTCGGTTGATCTAGCGGTGGCACCCACACCAGAAATTTCCGGACCAACACTTTATTGGTCCCCATCTAAGAGGCGCGGCCGTAGTGGGGTGGATTCGAATCCGGGATGGAGGGTTCTCAATCGTGTTCTTTCACCAACCACCCTAAGCCTCAGTGGGTATAGTTATAAAATTTATTTTCATGAAAATTAAGTCGCCAAAATGGCCATCTATTCTGGCTTTCATTATATTACAGCCCACCACCAATAGAACCCTTTTCGGATAAGGATTGGGAGTGAGGGTCCCCTTCTCCAGCCAGGATTCTGCAACTTGACGCTGACCCGACCCCCTCCCTTTATTTAAAGGCTATTTTTTATATTTTTAGTTCATTAATTTATTGCTGATTTATAATTTTTATTAATAATAATTCCTATAATATGAACTTAATCTAATTGATCTTTATTATTCTGTCCGGAATCCGGATGCGTCCGGACACGACAAAAAAAAAATGTACCGCGGTCGGGTACCTAGTGGTACCAAGCGGTACCGACCTCTCTGTACCGGACGGGAGAACCGTCCGGTGTCCGGACAGAATAAAAGCTCGTTGGCGAGGGTCTAGATGGTGCGAGAAAACATCGACATGCTTGGTGTTGGCAAAACTGGCTAGCCGATCTGTAGCGTGATGCTAAAATAAAGTTAACATGTTATTAGATGATGCAATTAATAAAATTTAAGTGTTCAATTTATAAATTTTAATATTTTGAGTATTAGATATGTAAACCACCCTTGAATTTTATCAAATAACAATAGTTTTTATCATACAAACCTTCGAAACAGTTCTAAAAGATAAATAAATTTGCAGTGGTTTAATTTATTAGCTGTAACTTTGATGACTGCTATTATTTGGCAGGCCTGGGTACAGTCTGAAAATTACTATTTACTATTTAGAGGAGTGTTGTCATATTTGAACTCGTAGAATGTTGGTTAATAACAATAACATGATTTTATGCAGCTACAGGAGCAAAATTCGGAAATTAAAACGTGAGTTTGATGAATCAAACAAGTCGGTTTTGCAAAAGTTAACTCGCATAATAATGGCAAGTTACAGATATTAATGTTGATTGAACGTCATGAAAGAGACCTGTGCTTGCGGGGATATTATTGGGTTCGGAGTCCGAATGTAGCTCTACATCCGGACTTCAATCAATAATGGACACATATTTTTGTATTTTAATTTCTTTAATGTATCCACGTGGAATTCTCTACTTACTGCGTGATCCGATGAGTCCGAGAAATTATTATGTCCGGCCCGAGACCGCGGTAAATATTTTGAAAAAAAAGTCGAAGTGTCGTCATCATTTAGAAATCGTGCGGAAAAGAAATTAGGGTTATTGCTTTTTGCTATCCTCCTACTGAAGTTCTCTCGAAGCTTGTTTTGCATCTCGAAGAATGAACGACTTATGCTGTTCAAAATCGTTTTCTTTTTTGTCAAGAAAGTAAGCTTAATTCATCCTCCTTGTCTTTTGACTCTCGATGAATGAACGACCTGATGTTATTTTTTGCCCTAAATTTGTGTTCTGTGCGGTTTTCCAGACGTGGAATTTGTATATTACATTTGAAACATTTAGTATTTCTAAAAGTATATTACATTGTGAACTTCATTCACTGATTTTGTTATTTTAAAGCACTATGAATCTATGAACATAGCAAATAGGAGCTCGCCCAAAACCTTTGCAGTTTGCAAATAGTATATGAACATTGCAATAAGTTCTCTGATTTTGTTATTTTAAAGCAATGTGAGTTTATGAACATTGCAAATATCAACAGACCCTTGTACACACTATGTACAATACATTGAACACTGTACAAGAGCTATATATTAAAATTTTGCATGTATACACAATATGCACTAGAAATTTATGTTACAAAACTTTCCAGTTTTACATTGCAAGTCCTGTACAGAGTATATACAATGGGGAAAGATGTCCAGATTTTACATTGCAAATTAATATTTTTATTAGATGGTGTGTACAAGGCCTATTAGATACTGTGTACAATCTGTACACAGTGTGTACATGTTGTACATACTGTGTACAAGTGTGCATCATAAAGTTTACCTTCCATTTATCTATAGGTTATGAATTTTATTTTTCTCTTCTTTTTCAGATGTATATTCCTAAGGTTACATTCCATTGCGGAGCATCAACATTTCGAAATATCTGTGATGATTTAAAAGAATTTTTTACTGATGAAGTTAAGGACACTTTGAAGAAGTTGAAAAATTTTCAATTTACTGAGTTCCCACGATTTCAATAGAACACACCACTGTTATACGTGTTGTTGTCATGCTGTGATGTAAGAAAGCAATCATTCGACATCAAATGACACGAGCTTAAATTTTCAGCAGATGATGTGGCTCTACTGATAGGATTGCCAAACACAGGAGATCTGATATACTGGGAAGCAGAACCACTAACAAGCTACACTGGGATTCAAATAAAGAATGAGATAAAGAATATTAACAAATCAACATCACCTGAAGTTATTGTTAACATGTATATTAAGTTCTTGTTATCAAACTTATTTTTTCCAAATAATAACTACAGAACCCCTAGGAGGCTCATTACCATTGTCGATAATATAGACAAGTTTAATAGTTATAATTGGGCTATGTCAATACAGAGTTTCTTGGTTAGTCAGTTTAATCGGCTGGCACCGAAGTATGTTGAGGATGCACCCTTATGATACATGAGTGACTTTGTGCCATTTTTAATGGTAAGCTAACATTCTAATGATGCATATTGTGTACTGAAGTTGAATTTTTTTAATATTACATATTGATGCAGATTTTGTTTCTGGAGCACACATCATTTCAGCAACCTGCATTACCTGAAGCTAGGCCTCGTTTCCTCCACTAGGATAGCAATATTTTCTTTTTGGCTGTACAGATATCTGAGATATTCAATGATCTTAATGATAAATAGGTGATTTCATTCACTATAATTTTTTTTCATTATATGGTATTTCACTATATTTCTTATTTTATATTTAACAAGCATATACACATTATTTATAATTTTTAGATGTATAAAGAGCTTAGCTATAAAGTACTGCTATAGAGCTTAGCTATAGTGTACAATCTATACACAGTGTGTACAACCTGTATAGCTTGTACACATTGTGTATAAATCATTGTATATTCTAATAAATCTTATACATTTCAGATTATTAAATCATTTCAAAATGTTACTGAGGAAGAAGAAATATTATTTGCTGAAGAATTTCCAACCCCACAAACATTCCCAATACATCCCATGCTTCTTACCCAAAAAACTCTTTCTCCTGTTCCCCCTGCTTCCCCTATTTATCTTATTTGTCATATTTCTAAATCTCCTGAGAACGATGCACCTATTTTTGAAACACCTAAGAAAGGTGCAATGCAGTCCCCCCTGCAATCTCCAAAATATCACACTTACTCTCCACCTGTACCCCAATTACCTGATGAAAATATTCTTAAAGAACTAATTAATATTCGTGCTTTCATTAATATTCTAATAAGTGAATTGGAATGTATTAATACGAGGCTTGCTCGTTTAGAATGTAAGTTTGCCCGTTTTGAGAGTAATTATGAAAATTTGAAAGCCTCTTTTTTTGATCTTAAAGCCTCCATTTCTGAATAGTTTTCTGAATTTATATCTAATTTTTTAATTTTAAAGTCTGATTCTGAACATCCTTTCACTTCTGTACCTC
Organism: Dendrobium chrysotoxum; assembly: GCA_019925795.1. NCBI lineage: Eukaryota > Viridiplantae > Streptophyta > Magnoliopsida > Asparagales > Orchidaceae > Dendrobium > Dendrobium chrysotoxum. The sequence goes on along the minus strand of CM034305.1, from coordinate 67,665,693 downwards.
CTGAGCCTTGTCACCTGGCTACCAGTTATGTACTTCCTCATCCTCCCGAACATGCTGAACTGGCTACCACTTATGTACCTCATCATCCTCATGAGCCTGCTAATCCAGCTACCACTTCTGTACCTCATCATCCTCCTGGTCCTGATCCTGCTGACCCGGATACCACTTCTGTACCTCAACATCCTCCCGAGCCTGCTAACCCGACAACCAATTCTGAACCTCTTTATACTACTAACCCCGCCACCAGTCCAATTGATGTATCTTCTCCACTTTTTGATAGTCCAGAACCTATTGAACTGACTTTACATGTCTCTGCTGTAATTGATGAATCTCCTCATGATCCAGTTTACTTTAATGTGAAAGAAAAAAGAGTTTCTGAGAAAGTTGTACTACCCGATGAGCCAACATCTAAAAAGGTATCATTTTCATAGTTTTATATATTTCAATCTTTTAAAATAAATGCTTAAAAAACTTTATTTATATTATACATAGGCAAAGACAAGCACTATTGCTAGTACAGTTAAGAAGAGAACTAACAAAATCAAGAAAGGGGTGAGAACACCATTCACAATTAGAAAAAAAAGAAGATTAGGCAAGAAAAAAGAAAATGAGAAAGAAAAGAAAATTGTTGAATCCAAACAAACCGATGCTGCGATACAATGTGAAGTTTTGGTCGATGTTGATGCCATTCCTTTTACTTTCACCCATTCAAGTTCTTTTATGGATTTTAAGGGAAGGGAACTGATAAGTGAGATAATGCTTGCTTACATAGATTCGTGTTGCCAAATACACTGACAAGTAAACATCATTTACTTCTTCTGTAAATGCTGCATATGAGTGTGTACAGGTACTCTATACACACTGTGTACAACCTGTACACAGTGTGTACAACCTGTACACTATGTATAACCTGTACACACTGTGTACAGGTTATACACAGTATATGTACCCACTGTATTATATAATTATTTTTATTAATTTAATATATTATTTTTTAGATAGCAAACCGTATTATCTGTTGGGAACATCTTGATTTCTAGGGGAGAAATTGACGAACTAATAACTAGAAAATACCTTAGGGATGCCCACGTTGATGCTTTCGCTTACCTTTTAGCTGAGAAAAATAAATTATTGTCTGGCTTATACAAAACCTTTTTATATATCTCCTATTTATATTATGTAAGTTTTGAATTAATCTGTAATATTTTAAAATTATATTAACTTGCACAAATAATCACAGAATTCTTATTATATTTTTTTCAGAGTTACGCAAGAGAAAATTATAAAGATGTTAGCAGCCTCTACTATAACATATTACTCATGATACAGTACAGGAAGCTGATTATATTATGTACATATTATGTTATGAACAATATTGGACATTACTTGTAGGAGTAGTTAAAGAAAAATATTGGGCATTTTTTGATTCTTTGCCCAAAGCCGCCCACAGGGATATACTTAATGACGTTGTAGACGTTGTACATAAACTCCATGGAGATGTTGGTGAAGCATTTGATACAGATATAAGAACATGGCCAATTAACTATCACAGTGGTGTGCCTACACAGACAAATATCATTGATTGCGGCATGTTCGTGTGCAAGTACATGGAAAAGCTTATCAAGTATGAAAATGTTGATTGGGAACAACATAAGAATTTGCAAGATAACATGACATTGTTTAGAGTTGAATTGACTTATGTCATATTATGTTCTCGCAAAATAATGATGATAAAGTTATTGTAAATACACATTTTATATAATTTCTTTGTTATTTTTATATATGTTTATAGAAATCAGTGCATACTAAGTTCTATATAATATTTAGTATTAATCTTATTTTAATTCAATTATTTTATAGTATGTTCATCCTGTACACAGTGTGTATATACAAATTTTATATAATTTCTTTGTTATTTTTGTACATGTTTATAGAGATCAGTGTATACTAAGTTCTACTAGTATAAATGCACGTACACATGGTGCATGTGACTAAAATTTTAAAAAATAAAGAATATATAATAAAATTAAAAAATAATATATGATATGTTATATTAAAGATATTAAATTGTATATCAATATAAATATAATATTTATATCAATATAGACGATTTATACTTCTATTATGCTTAAATTAAGATAAATTGAATTACATGTAGCATCTAGTACAAATTTAATCCTATCTTTCAATGAAAAAAAATCAAAAGAAGAAAAAAATAACAAAATTAAATTAAAAATAAGTACTTCCAGTCGATGGACGAAGACCCCCAAGAGCAGCGCATAAAAAAAGCTTTCCCATGGGTATTCCCATACCCTCCATAAAACTTAAAGCAACTCTCACACATCTAAATAATGATTGATTTTATACCCTAATGATGAAAATCCATTATATAGAATTCATGAATTTCATTTGTTTCACTTTCAACAAAACATAGATCCACAACACAATATGTGTGTAATCCTATTGCCAACTACACAACAGTGTCCATATCCTTACAGGATAAAGGCTAATGTAATACCTTCCTTTCTATAGAAATGTAAAGTAAGTTTATATGTGAGATTCTAAGAGTTCAAAATGCTTGAACTTCAGAATAATTGTTGGTGTATTATAACTATTTTCTCATTAATAACTCTACTTAATGGTTGTATGTTCCTATTTTAACATATATTATCAGACATGCAAAAAATAAATTAAAGAAGAAGAACAAAGATGACTTGCATGAGAAACATATCTCCTAGTGCTGCAATCAGAGGATGGACCGAATATGAAAATAGAACATAATCTACTTGCTTTTTCTCATGGAAATTGGAGAGCAATATGGCTAATAAATGAAGGTAAAAACAGATCCATTAGTTAATAGATTAAACTATCTATTTGGGTTGGGTTTGCTTAGTTTTGATGAGTTCTGTTGGATTTCATGTGATTTAAGACCAAATTAGAGCAAGTGAGCTTTGATTCTATCAATAATGGTTGAAGTATTTGCTTTAAGATTGAGCTTTGTGCCTTTATTGACCCAAGTGATGAAAATGAGCTAAAATTGAATAAGAACAAGTGGTGATCTTTTTTTATTTATTTTTATTTTTTTAAACAAGTGGTGATCTTATTTGAATATATGTATTAATCATCGAGCCATAAATAAGCAAGCTCGAATTAATGAAAATTTGCATAAGGATAAAAGATGTGACATATCACACTTCAATTTTAAAACAAAGTATTATGTAACATATCAACTTATAAAATTCTGTTGATTTGTACAGAAAACAACCACATCAGAGGATATAAATAAACTTTAAATCGTAGAATGTCCAATACAAATCATAGCATCATTAAAAAGGTCATGTTACATAAATTAAAGTTAAATAAGAAAATATATGTCTGCTGATCACATGGTAAATTGCTTAAACCAACTATCTTGTATTCAAAATTTCCAACCTTAAACCAGCAAATGTTTTAGCAATTGCTTTGCCTGTATGAAAAAAAAAGTTCACCAATTTGTGCACTTCATAATGACATGATTACCTTATGTATCACTATTAATAATACAAGCATAGCCACCATAAAAAAATGATAATTATATTCAATTACTTTTGGGTAGTCAATTTGGAATGGGTCCCTCACATTTTGATTCACAATAAGGAAATCGAGAACAAGCCCAGGTCTTACAATTATCGTAGTAGACACATATGCAAAACAAATTTAAAAAATAATATCATGAATATTTATTCAGCATAGCTCCATTAGCAAGTTAAGAGCAAACCAATATTCAAGGAGAAGCCACCTTAAATAGGTCAGTAAATTGCAGCAAACATTCTCGATACATCATGAAATAATTAAAATAAATAGATGCCCTCATTGTTTTACACACAAATCTGAATTCAAAAACATCACACATTAATGTTTCCAGCTACATATTATTTTGTACACATGAACTATCATAACAGTTTTCAAGTTTCTCATTCAAATGAAAAGCATGAATGCATTGAAATTCAATAATATAAGATTAAGCAAGTCCTTAAGTTATATTAATTTTTTTTTTTGAAAGCATCTTGATCAATTTGATCATTGCCAAAAAAAATAGAGAACACACCTTTGCTTGACAAATCCTACATAGATAAATTATTAAACTTGTAGCCACCAATAGCCAATGCACCTAAAACGCACTCTGCTTAACATAAATGATAATTAAGAAACAAAAATGAGAAAATGGCTTGATGTAATGTGTATATCAAAATTTAGGACATTCATAACAAAATTTAGTTAGATACATTAGATAAATAAGAAGCTCAAATAGCTGACTTGTGTTTGCTAGCAAATACAAACAGCATTGCTCACTCTAAATAAACAATGAAGAATAAAATTAGTGCAAAAATAAAAAATTCACTGCAACCCTTACCATATTGGATATGATCAATGGAGTGTCACAAAACTTTCATCACTAAAGCAATGGAGTTTTCATGCATCGATCCTTTTTTAGTGGGCTTAACTTGGTTTGAGCGTATTTTAATAAGTGAGACTGATTCAATTTAGTCTAGGCTAATTTGGATGTAGGAGTAATCCAGTTTCTTGGAGGAGAAATAAAGCAGCTTGAAAAAGAGGAAGAAAAGATGACATTGGTACAACTTTTCAAGTGACCGATGTGAACTACAGCTTTCGACATACCTTCAAAAATCAACTTGTCATCAAAGATACCTCAACCAATACGATGAAGAGTAAACGAGCTAGGATAATTTCAAAAAAGAACTGGTTCGTCAAATTTGACTTAGGAAGAGATGGAGAAGAAATGATTTTGAAGAAATCAGCAATGCCCAAGAATTAGAAGGTAAGACCCCTTATGTGAATTTCTCTATTCTTCAATTCCTTATTAACCATATTATGCTCTTGCATCTTTGTCTTTAGCTGATGAATTTTCAATATACATAAAGAATTTGCTATTGAATGCTACTGCCGCTCAACTTGAAGAGGAATTCAAGAAGTTTGGTCCAATTAAACCTAATGGCATCCAAGTTAGAAGCAACAAGGTTAAATTGCTTTTAGAACTCTGTACTTTCTTTTCAATCGTACTTAATTTTATATATTTAGTTATCTATCAATCATCTCTTTTTTTAAGAAAATACATTCATTTTTCATTGGAATGCAGTTAAAAGGGTTCTGTTTTGGTTTTGTGGAGTTTGAGGTGGCTAATGCTATCCAAAGAGCAATAGCTAAATCATGAAAGTTACTGATGACTTGGTTTTTTCTTGTATGCTTAACTATAATTTTCTAAAAAAACAACGAATTCAACCTTCTAGGCTTCAATTTTCACATCGAACTCCTGGAGTCTTGAGTTATGTTAATTGCAAATTTTTTTTTCAAATATATCTTTGAGATATCATGAAACACTATCCGTTTCTCAACTATGCTATTATTTTGTATGCATGGGCCTTTGCTATCTCTATGACTTGTCAATCAATGTTTAGCAATTCTAAATAAATGCAGATAAGATTTTTTTGCACAAGAATGATATTTTTATTCTTGAAATTTAATTTGGAGCTAAGGTAAATTTGTCTCTAACCAAAATGATGAGATGCAGTTGAGCAATTTCGACAATGTAGAAGATTCACACTGGTCTTGGGATACCACAAGTATACAAAGAATGCCACCTTTGCTTCACTATGGATAGGCATCCTTCAAAAAATTACCTAAAAATAAATAAATAAGTGGCAGAATAAGAAAATTCTGGAATAAATGCATACCGCACCATGAGATAAAAATGTCTCCAATCCTCTCAAAGACTGTCAATGCTGCAATTAAGATCCTGGCAGTTATTTGAACAAAAAGATTACAACAAGCAACATAAGTTATTCTTCTTTGTAAGCAGAATGCCAGGTCACAAGCGTTCTAGATGGACATGTGGATGATTTACCAATAATGACACAAGAACCGTAGTTGATCAATCTCTGGGTGGTTTAATTCCACAGTTTTGAAGCATTCATAAGCAAGATAAGCATACCCAAGAACCAATATACAAGTAGGAACGATCAAATTGTTTTTTTCAAATTCTGCTTCATGAAAAAATTGTCTAAAATAGATTACACCTCACAAAGTAAATACATAAGCGATCCAAATTAGGAAATTGCTTGCGCGAGGGCTCTGGTAAGAAAAGATCCTATCCTTTTTTAGCCGATTATATATAGCAAATAAATAACCGCACCCATGACCCCCTCCATGATCTTCTGAATGCAATGATAAATCAAATAAGAAAGAAATTGCATATCCTTCGTAAGAAAAAGTAAATAAATGCATCTCAGTACCAAATGCGAGGAAGTTTACTACCAGAGATCCAGAAAATTTTATGAAAAGCTTTATAAACTTCAGATAAGAAAATTACTTCCAGCATCTATAAGAAACAAATCGTTACCTCCACAGTGAGCTGCCATCGCGATTTTTGATCTGACAGGAATAAACAGAAAAAATGTCGTAAAAGAGTAAGAATAACTTATTTAGCAACTCTTTCAAAACTCCTCTTCACATAAAGTATGCGAAGCCGAAGAAGAAATGATAGTGTTGGGGAGCTTAATAGCGAAGAAATGAAGATGTGCAATCAAACTTGCCACTAAATACAAAACTATTTAGGCTTCCAATCTGGCATTCATAATTCAAATTTTTTGGACACGTGATGCCCTAACGACTTCCGACTCGATAGGAGGAGAAGAAGAAGGCGAAGAAGCCCCCTATCCGACAGGAAAAAAGGTGAGGAAAACATAAATGTTTGGGATTCTTCTTCACACAATGCCCTAGCCACTTCCGATCCGATAAAAGAAGAAGAAGAAGGCCAAGAAGCCATCTATAGTGACTCTTTCAGACGGGAGGAGAAAAGGCGAACGAATGGAAGACATAAATGTTCGGGAGTGGAATTTGAAGAGGGATTTTTTTTTTTAATATCACGAATCGATCGGCTATTAACTCAAACTCACCGGAAGAAAAAGAAGGGTGAAGTGTAACGGACGGCTTGAAGAAATTGAAGAAATTAAAGAGTGAAGTTTTAAATTTTTTTAGCAAACCGTTGGGTCATTTAACCGAGTCAAATCCTTCAGCTATTGGAACAAAAATGTTAAAGGGAATATTAAGAGTTTAAAATGAATATTGAAGAATTATTTAGATTTTTAAATATAAGATCAGAATTATTAATGGTAGGAATTCCAAATAATATTTATATATAAAATTTAAGAGGCATGGTAATAAACATTAATTTGTATAATTATTATATATTTTTTAGATTTATTAATTAGTTATAATACAATGGCGGAATAAGATAAATTTAGAAGAAATAAAATGGATGACTAAGATTTGATGTGGGAGAAAATTTAAGCGGCTTTTATAATAGTAGTATAGATAAATAAAGTTAATTAAATGTATAAATAAAATGAAAGGTTAATTAATTCTAATTGAATATAAAAATAAATATAATTAAATGCATCAATTGGCTCTTATTTAAACGCAATTAATATAAAAAAATAAAAAAATTCCATGCATTTAAATGAAAGTTAATTAATAAGTTAATTAAATGTATGAATAAAATGAAAGGTTGAGATTCATCTTTGATAAATTAAATGGAAGGTTAGGATTGCATATGAGTGAAATCCCAAGACACTTTTATATAGTAGTATAGATATAATGTTTAGTATTAATCTTATTTTAATTCAATTATTTTATAGTATGTTCATCTTGTACACAGTGTGTACAACCTGTACACACTATACCATATTATGTTCTCTTATAAAATAATGATGATAAAGATATTATAAATACATATTTTATATAATTTTTTATTATTTTTATACATGTTTATAAAAATCAGTGTATACTAAGTTCTATATAATATTTAGTATTAATCTTATTTTAATTCAATTATTTATTTTCTTATTTCGTATATCCTGTACAAACTTTATATATCTTACACCGTGTGTACAACATATACATAGTGTGTACAACCTGTACACATTGTGTACAGGTTGTACACAGTGTGTACATGTTGTACACACTGTGTACAGGTTTGGTGGCAAACTGTACAACAAATTTAATTATTTTTTATTTTACAACACTGGAATATATGAAAAATAAATATATGAATAACATATTCATGACACAATAAAAATTAACTTAAACTCAACAATAAATCTTTAAAGCCAATATTTTTCTGAGTTTATGATATCATACATTATCCTTATATATTCAGATAACGACTAAGTGATAGCAGTTTCGTGTATGAATTATTCGCTGAAGCATGGTGGCAAACTGGAGAATTTATTTTGCTTGGAAGGTGAACACTCTCCAGATTGAGTTGCCACTGTAAAAGGAAATGAAGTAGAACACATTTCTATTGCAGTTCCTCTAGATTGAGCAGCCACTTCAGAATTCTCCATAATTTTAATATCTGTTGTGAATTAAAAAATTGTTAACATATGTGCACAAGTTTTGTACAACAAAATTATTGTTAATAATGATATACTAGTACTTTCTGTTGCAGTTTCCACTTGAACTTTCTCCTCCGTAATTTTCATCTCTGTTATAATACAAAAATGATGTTAAAATCTGTGTGAAATTTAAAGAATCTTCATTGAATTTTCTCATATTTGAAAGAACTTACTCTTTGTTTTTCTCTTCTTCTCATAGTATCCCTTTAGTCTTGCATTAGAGATTCCTTTAGGTCTACACTTTGGTGGATCTTTAAATTTTAAAATTTGAGTCGTTGTATGTCTTATAAATTTCTTGTTACATTTCTTGCCATCAAGAATTATGTCGATGTTTTCAGCCTAGTCTTTTATTGTATTTAGCATGTAATATTTTGCAGCATCATTACCTTGTGGTCGTGCAGCAATTTGATATGAAAATCTACTTATATGATTTTTGAATAATAATCCAGAACAAGATTCAGTACTCTTTCCATTACCTATCAACATACGGGCAGCATATAAATCTTTCCTAGCTCTTTCGGACCAATGCATTGGTAGGTATTTCTCAGAGATATTCACAATATCTAGCTGTCTCAAAACTCTCATGCAGTGAGAACATAGTAAACACATTATCTCAAACTTTCAACAACTACATTGAATGCTCGTTTCTTTTGCATCGAAATGAACAACCCAAGTGGTCGACTGATCCACTTTCTCTGTGCTCCTTACAAGAAACTTTGAAGAATCAGTAGAGACATGCTCAATACTCATGGCACCAACACCATGTAAAAATTCTGCCTCAAACAATAAATACAGTTTTTTAGAGTAAAATATAGCAGCTTACCTTAATATTGAACTGCTCTTTATTACAGGTACTACTACGGATTGGTTGCATTTATAATCTTTGTCATGTTCATTCTGATGCCATGTCATCATTACCTTCTCTAAGACTAAAAAATAATCTGTTATTAAACTTGTTGGCTTTGAAATATCATGACACACATTATTAGTATACTCTCTTTGCTGTGTAGAGAGAATGCCCATATTAAAACAATTCTTATTGAATGTTGTTGATCACTTCTTTCTTATCCTATAAAGCTCCTCCAACCAACCATTGCTATGGAGGCTCCATTCTGTGATCATTTCAGCCCATGTTTTCTCAAATTGCTCCTCAGAGTCACATTTACTCAAACATTTATAAAATAATCCTCTGACTTTATCATTGCTATTGAAGCACCAAACTTTTAAAGGAGCCTACTTGGAGATGTGCCACTGGCATAGCCTATGCCTTGTGCTTGGTAATGCAACTTCTATAGCCCTAACCATGGCCTGATCTTGATCAGTAAATATTATTATAGGATATTTATCACTCATTATTTTTAAAAATATTCTAAACAACCAAATAAAAGACTCAATTATCTCCTCTGTCAGGAAAGCCACACCAAGTAAAATGTTCTGCTAATAATTATTAACATCGATAAATGGTGCGCAACATAAATTATATTTATTAAGCTGATAACTCGTATAAAAAATCACCACATCTCTGAAGCAATCATAATTTATCTTGCCCATACCATCAACCCAAAAAAATTCTGTAATATATCAAATTCATCAATTTGGATGTTATATGCAAATAGTGGGTCATCAACTTGCCGTTGTTTAAATAATTGAATTAATGAATTAGTGTCTCCAAATTCAATTCTTGCTTTTTTCTCTTTTTGAATGTAGTTGTAAGTATCTCTCTTAATGATTCCAATATTCTCAAAACCTCCTATTTTATGGGCAAGATAGAAAAAAGCATCTATTGTTCTAATTCCGGCCTCTGTCATTATTTTAAGAACTAAAGCTTTCTCATCACTCATGGACCTACATGATTTGAGTAGATGCTTGTCTTCAAGCCTAACCAAATCATGATTGTGGCTTTCTATAAATTTTTGCACTTTCCAATTTCCATCTTCATCAATAATAAACTTAATCATTGCAGGACATCCCGTTTTGATATCTGATTTTTGATACTTCATTTATAAATTCAAATCAGGACCATTCTTGAAACCAGCTTTTGAACAAACAAAGTCCTTACATCTTATTTTTTTGAAATTGGGCCAATAATTATGATGATCCTTGCGTACACTAAAGCCAGCATTATGTGCATATGTGCAATACATCTGGTATGCCTCTTCTCACACTTGTAAACTTCATGATATAAAATATATAAAGGCGTATTGTACATGCTTAGTAACTATCTACAACAATATCGAAATCTATAAGCATAATGTAGAGAGTGTAGCACGTTTTGTGTTTAAACTTTTATACACAGTGTGTACAGGTTGTACACACTGTGTACATGTTCTACAAAAATGTAAAGCTTGTACATGAAATGCACAGTATGAACATCATTTAAAACTGTGTACAAGCTGTGAACAATAAAAACAGGTTGAAAGATTGTGCATTGTGTACAAGCTATAAAACATTCATAAAAAATTTCTATGAGTTTATACCCTGTGTGTACATAGAACACAACTATCTTGTTCAATATGTGGAAAGACAAAACATAAATCAATGAGAACAGTTGGCTAACTAAATATTTCATATGCACCGTAGCTATTTCTATAGTAATTTAAAGTATTTAAATTTTCTATAAAAAAGAAAGCTACATCAACTATATTATGCTTAAAGCATATTATCACGCATGAAGAATATAAAAAAATACATAATAATATGTAAAAAGTTATCGTTAAGTTTATATCTACAGCTCCTTCGGCCAAATTGGGTTCCACGTCATCAAACCTTGTAAAATCCGTACTATCCTCTGAACAATCCGTCGTTTTCCTTTTCTCTGAAATTTCAACGTCTTCAAAAGTGTTCTCCATCTTCTTCTTCGCCGCTTTTTTGTGGAGGATTTGGGGAAAAGTTTTATTCGCTGAAAACCCTAAAATTTGGAAACCCCGTCGCAGTTTTTATTTAAAAAAATAGCGCCAACTAAAATATCTAGGCCAACTCATTGGGTCATGCGGTCGAGCAGTAAGTAAAGAATTCCACGTGGATACATTAAAGAAATTAAAATACAAAAATACGTGTCCATTATTGATTGGAGTCCGAATGTAGAGCTACGTTCAGACTCCGAACCCAATAATTTCTCGTGCTTGCGAGCTTTGTTTGTGACATTGCACTTGCTCCTTTGCTTCTTGCTTTTTAATAGAAGTCAAAATGTGATTATGGTAAAAATAACTGGAGAGATTATTACATGCGGAGTTCATATGTAAGATGTGTTTGAATTTTGTGAGGATAGACAATAAATATATAGTAAATACGCAGTTTTGTAAAGAACTGTGTATTTATTGTGTACCCTCACAAATTCAAACGGTCTGAATTCTGCAAGTATTATATCTCAAATAACTGATGGCCACCATGCTTTTTTTTTTTACATCTCAACTTGAGTATTTTGTTAGGTGATACTCAAATTTATTAGAAAAATATCTAATTTTGCTGGACCTCATAGAGTTGTGGATAATTTTGACTTCCATGTCATTGGGATAATTTGTGGCATTATTGTCTATTTGTTTAATCATTGGTGCAACATATCATATCTTACTTAGTGGTCCTTTTATTTTAGTTGTCTCTTATAATTTTTATTTGTGTCGCACTCAACATAAATGATGTTGTAAGTCCCGTATTTTTTTTATAGTTCAAGCATACACTCATTTGTAGTATTATGAGTATAATCTAGGTATTTTACCCAAAGCTATTAAAGAAGTATGCGTCTTTTTTTTTTGTTCAATGAGTCTTAAAATCATAATTGACATACAATTATCATTCGTTCTTTTGAACAACCTAATTATGCAAGGTAAAACTCATAACTTTATAACCATCCTTCAATATTTTATGAGTCTTATCCCGACTCTCTTTTAGATAGACCCTCTAAGCATCGTAAAGCTTCTATTTTTCATTCAACATTACTTTTCTACATAGTCCAATTAAACTACTCTCACTTAGATTCTTTGAAAAATACAATAAAAGTGCTTTCCCACCACGATGGTTCGAACCGTAGCTGGTTCCAGCCACACATTACTGGCCGGCATGCTCAGTAAGTAACCAGGTCAATAAACGCAGCCCTTCCGCAACTCGAAAGGCTACATATACCGCTTCATGATCGAACTCTACTCTCTCAAGTTTTCCCAAAAAAACAAAAAAGCTCAGGGATATTTTGGTCATTTGGCGGTAATTCCCCACCGAATTCCTCGTCGTTACTTTTTGATCTTTAGTGACCCAGCTTTGGAACCTCCGTAATGCTCGTGGGTCCAGTAAGCTTTATATGGATGATTGGAAGCCACGTGGAGAGGGTGTGAAAAGTTGGCTTTTTGTTTATTTCTAGCACTAAATCGTGGGCCTCGGCCCGCTGTATTGAATAGAGGAATCGCGGGCAGACTTAGGGCAGTATTGCCCGGTTGCCCGAGATGACCGAAAAATTTTCGGTCAGGCGGGCAGGAGACGTGGTCCTATAAATAGTAGTGCCGTCTGAAAAACCGCAGTTTGCCGATTTTGCTCCCTCTCTGTTCTTTCAAGGTTTTCTCTCTCTTCATTCCTGAGCCTTATGCTTTTTCTTAAATACTTTTCCTAATGTTAAAATTGATAAATAATTCAGAAATTGATTTCGATTTGAACGAGATCCGAATCTGTATTTTTATATCTAAGCTGGTTAAATGATTTATTATGTTTATTGTTTTTGGATTTGTTTTATTATTTTATTGTTTTTTTTTTCCTTTCTGGATTTGAGTTTTGAAACCGTTGTTGTGGCAGATCCGGGGCTATATCCAAATCCTTGAACAATGGCCGCCGGTGAGCCGTCGCCGCGAAGCATGAGGAGAACGTGGTCGTCGAACTCTGCCGGGAGTGCACATGGAACAGAAACAGCGCCGCCCCCGAAGTGCGTCTGCGCACCGACGACGCACGCCGGATCGTTCAAGTGTCGCTTGCATCGGGTAAACTCTCACGGCCACTCCGCGCCGACCGTCCCTTTACCTCAGCAGCCGGCCGTCTCCACTTCTTCGACTAGAACTGTGGAGGCGTTGTAGAACAAAATGAATATTATATAAATCGAACGCAATCCAAGACTAAACTAAAAAAATTATGATCAGATAGATGGATTCATTTTGAGTTGGGGGAAGAACTTGTAATATTCCTGTACGGGAATTTTTGGGGGTAATCAGATCGAACTATGAACTTTGTGTGATGGAGTGGCATGTTGTGTGATTACTGATTAAGATTATGTGATGGACGATATCTCCTCTCACAGTTATTAGTGAGATGGTTAATGATATGAGGATAATGCGATCTATGAGTCATACTTTGATTTTGTCAGTACTCAGAATTTGTTATGGATGTGAACAATGTGAATCATTAATCTGTGATGTTGCTACCATGATATTTGGGAGGATTGAATGGCATAACTGAATTCGAATAAAAAATTAAAGGAACCAAGTTAAGTTGTTTAACCTTCTACCTTATTTTTGCTATTAAATTCTAGGTGGATGAAGGTATGAATAAATAACTTACGATTCTCTGGTACTTTTCTTTTACAGGTGATTGTCTGATGATGTTGCATTGAAATTGAAGTGTTTCATTTTCATGTTGGCAATAGCAGCTGAGAAGTTTTTTCTCTTATTTTCTCCGTGCGCTGTAAGTCGTCGCCCACTCTACCAACTTTGTATTTAAGTTCCGGTTCACGCTTCCTTCCTGAAAGGGTGGATATTATCAACGCTATTGCCTATCTGCAACTCAATGACTATTTCAGCGGAGTATTCTGATGGCTAACACCCAACCCAAGTAGGGTAAATTGGGTTTTTAAAATTTCCCCCTAAAATTCTATCAAAAAATAAATAAAGCGTGAAAAAAAGGTAAGAATAAGAACACGATACTATTCTGTGATTTTGACTGGAATCAGCCCCCATCCACGCTCTTAAGATTCCACTGTGTTTTTACTTAAAATTCTCTTTCTCAAATCTTTAACTTCTATTTATTTTTTATTTCATTGATTATAATCATTATATAATTATAATTATATATATATATATTTTGGGAAATACATCTCGCGATTGATAGGGTGACCCTAGATTCATAGGTACATCAATATGGAAGTTCTGTACTCCGAGGCATTCTTCAGTTTGCATGTTCGATCTCTTTTGCTCTGATTTTATTCGTCAATTAACAACATGACTGTTGACCAAAACCAATGATTGGCAGATCAGTACGCACATCAGCGATTATCCTATCTGCATTCATGTTGTCAGTCTCTTACAAAGTTTTAAAATTCCCAAGGACCATCGAAAAATTTAGGCAACAATTCACCTTAAAAGGAAGCGAATGTTATTCTTCACTAGATACCTTTTTTTTATCATATCACTTCATTTTTATACATCCAATACATTTTTCATCACTCTATACTCCAGAATATTGTAGAGAAGTTTTACGTTGCAGGTGCTCTCATTCATACTATGGCAGCTCATCTTAAACTTCAAAATTCAGCCTACAATCACTCTCATAATCCTAACTTGGGCCACATTATTGAGTATGTTTTGACTTCCAAGTTCCCTGATTTAAATCTTTAGATTTGCTTTAGATAGCTTCCCTCATGCTTTAGTGCTTGTCAATCTCGTCCCTCATTCTGTAGATCATCCTCATGCATGTTCAATGGCATAGATGAAGCTTTATAGATTCTGCAACGTGTTGATCCCTGCATCAATTGGATGGCCCGACATTGTCTTGGTGGCATTCAACCTCCTAGCTTCGATGAGATGGTTCTGCTTGAGACAATGAGTGATGTTTGTTAGTTTTATTTTATTTTTTTTAATTTTTTAGCTCACGCCACTTTTTTGATGAGACAAAAGAGGGAAAGGAGAAATAAAACGTAAAGAAGAGATGTAGTAAAATGTAAAGGTTCTGGCAGTAAATGCCTCTAGTAAATGATGGACTGAATGTTTTATTGACATGATTATTTTTTCATCTATATTTAGTTTAATCCAATGCATGACCATCTTTATTTTATAGAAATAAGCCATTCTTTTTCAAAATTTATGTGCCACTCTTTGTGAAATTCTTCTTGAGTTTTACATGCATTATCCCGGTGTTGAGTTAGGTTTAGTATCTTCCCAAGTTATTGAAGATCATGAAAATGGTTATACAACAAAGAAAAGGAAGAAGGATTTATTGGCATAAAAATTCCAAAGTCAAGGAACAAAATTTTTTCACAATTCAAGTATATAGGGGGATTCTGTTTTTGATTGAAATGCTTTATTTGATGCCTCATATCTTCACTATAGGTAGACCCACAAAACTTCTATTCTATTTTTTAACCAAAATTCTAGCAAGGTTCGTCTTTAAATCATCTCTCTTCTTATGAGTTTTTCAAATACCCTAATCATCTCTCTCTCTCTCTCTCTCAAGAATAAACTAACTCCTTGTTTGAGATTTGATTATCATCATTGAAGTCCGATTATGCTCAGCTTGATAATTAGTTTGAGTTCAACTTATTTTTGCAAGCTCGTATATTAATAAGCCAAATGCAAACAAGGTCGGTCGATCGTGTTTTGCTTGATAGTAGCTTGACTATATATATGCATGTTTGTATGATTATTTATGTATGTTTGTGTATGTGTAAGTATATATGGATAGATTGTATACATTGATATTCTATATATAAATTTTGTTTATATGTACATGTGTGGAATCATGTACATTTCTTTATTTATATATGACTTTCAAATATATTTTATATTTGCGAACAAGTAGCTTCGGCTTTATAATTTAATGACTTGAGCAAAACAACACTTGAGCTCGCTAAAATCTTCACAGAAGCTTGCTTGTTTTACTTGCAAAGCTTGTTTTTGAATTGAATCATATATATATATAAAGGAGATGAGTGACTTTGACTCCTCTTAGGTTTCGTTTGGGATGACTTTTCTTATTATTTATTTGACTTAAAACAGCTTAATTTTTGTACTAGAAAGTTATTTTAAGTAGTAAGAAAGTTATCTCAAACAAAACTTTAATGTTAGTGATGTGGGAAACCATGTCATCACCTGCACTTTAATGGCATAGAACTTGAAAAGAATCAGGAAGGGGAGGAATGTCATGCACTTGTGTATATTAACTGACTCTGTAGATCTTCCGTCTTGGTTGGAACTTCACTGGAAGACTCTTTCTTGGTAAAAAATGACTCTGAAAATAACATTAATCTCAAATTCTGATACAGTCTACCTTAGGTTATATGAGATAATTTTTTTCCTCTCCATGATATTTTTGCTTGTAGTTTTTGTCAAAAGGAAACTTATGGATGCCACTTCACTAAAAGATCTGATGCACTTTAAATGTATTATTCATTGAATGATGAAAATTTATAGGCGGAACTTAAGGGTCTAAATAAATTTTTTTTATAAGCGAGAAATAATATGAAATAAGTATGATATTTTAGGTACAGTGTTGTAAGGTGAAAAATTGTGTCGGAATATCTCATCACAGTGAGTTTGAAAATAATTAAATTTATTTTAAGATTAGTGGAATATAAAATTTTCATAAATAATTTTAATTGCAAGTTAAATTTAAAGATTTTCAAACTCATTTTATTTTATTTTATTTTTGCTGGAATTTGTTGATTTGTGTAATTTCGGCTTGTTGTGGAGAAATTATTCTGTCAGGATTCCGAACGTAGAGAATAGTTCGGATTGCTGCGTATTTGTTGCTTATTTGCTGCGTATTTTTGGATACACAACAAATAAGCAGTAAATAAGCAGCAGATCAATAATACTCACTAAATACACACAAAATACTCACTAAAAAGTAAAAAAAAATGCAAAATACGTAGTGCGTATTTATTGAGTTTTTTTTTTTGCATTTTTTGTGAGTATTTTCTGCGTTTTTAATGAGTATTTAGTGCTTATTTAATGAGTATTATTGATTTGCTGTTTATTTACTGCTTATTTGTTGTGTATTCAAAAATACGCAGTAAATAAACAACAAATACGCAGCAATCCGGATTATTCTCTACGTTCGGAATCCTGACAGAATAATTTCTCCTTGTTGTGACCCTCATCTCACAAATTGTTCCATTGTACTCAATCTAGTAAAAGAACTTTTCTTTTGCTTTGCTGCTTTTTCTCTCATTTAGAAAAATGAAAATTCATTAAAAAAATCGTATCTTTCGTTGTCTCTTGACGTTATCTTTCAGTCTTTCCTCATGTCTCCCATCAAGTCATTACCCATCTAACCTATTGTCATATTAAAATACAGCATATCTTAATATCCTCCTTTATTGATAGGATTATTGGCCCACTTAAGAGCTTAGCAAAAATTTCTGAAGCTTCACATCTCATATCTTTCATCAAATGCATAGATCTTCCGATCTCAGCAACCATCATAAATCTAATAAAGAAATGTGTTAATTTCCAACAAATTGTATTAATCCATAGAATTATTTTGAGTGTGAACATTTCAGAAGGATAATAATTGAACTGCTTTGAATAATTATTTGACGAGCAATTATATTTTTTGTACTAATCACTCTCATATTTAAGATTTTGAATGCGATTAATGCTCCATCCGCTCAAATCTTATTAGCTAAAAGAGAATACATGCTAACAAGCTTAAGAAATGAACAAAAAATTGATTAAAATGATATATATTCCCAAATCTTAGTCTTTACCCCTATCTATCATATTCTTAGTACTACTTATTTCATTATCATCTCAAGACATTATTTTTATTTGTTATCAGGTCTGATAATTATGTGAATAATGCATGGTTTAATAAATATAAATCTCTTTGATAATAAAGACATTCTTTTTGTTTGTCATTTTTATTTTAATCTTTTGATTACGACCCTTAGTCATTATTAAAATTGTTAAAATCAAATGTGTTTATCATACCTGATAATTATGAATATAAAAAATGTGGTTTTCCTTCCTTGGCATAATCAAACATATTGGCTCAAATTTTACTTAGACTTCGTTTGGTTATTTGGTACTTTTGTAAAAGGTAGTTTTAAGAAACATCGGTTCAGAGAAAGGAGTTTTCTAACGGAGAAGCATATATAAAAAGCTTTTTCAAAACAGCAGAAAAATGAAAAGAATGGTGTTATTGGGAACGAGGTTTGACGAACTAAAAAGTAAATAAAAATAAATTTTACTGTTTTAAAAAAGAATAAGCACAAAAAACGTCTAATCAAACTAAGCCTTAGAGGTGTCAAAATGAATTTTTGGATCAAGTTTGGATCAAACTTGAAATTGACTTACATTCAACTGATTAGATCCGACCTGACCTGATTAGACAAACAGATCAAAAATTTAGATCCGAATTTAACCCGCTGGGTTTACCCGACCTAACCTACTAACTGTCAAGTTCTCACTCCGTCTAGACATCAAAATCATGAACACATGGCTCTTATTCTACTCACCTTTTCTTTCCTTTCAAGCACTCACCTACTTTAAAACAAGCTCAAGAAAATAAATATATTTCCCTACATTTGGAGAAATTATTTAGCATGATCTGCATGTATAACTCTATATGAGGCATACAATAATATATAATAACCTGTTATATATTGAATATGTAATTACATATTCATCTCGTATTTGTTTTTTTGAAGTATATAACAAATGCACATATTTGTCATGCGCATTTTTTATGTGCTCTATAAAAATGTACATAATGATTTACTTTGATGATATTTCAATATGTATAAAATCTATATAATTTCTCCTATATTTTATAGGCAGATTTTATTTCATTAGGGATGATTATAACTTTCTAAAGTAACTTTTTAGTACAAATTTTTTAAATTAAAAAAATTTTTGTAATAAAAAATTGTCCATTTGAGCTTTTTTGGTGATATCTTTCTTATTATTTTCTAAAACAACTTTCCAATAAAGAAATTATTATAGAAAATAGTATAAAAGCTATCCCAAACAAAGCCTTAGTTAATTTTCTCCTATATGGTTCTTTCATTTCTCCTATTTAGTCTTATTTACAGCAAAACATTGGCGAGAAGCAGAAATAATAATAATAATAAAAGATAGTACTACAACATGAACAAATGCAAAATCAAAGTAATTTTTTTTAAGCTGCTACATTATGTTATATATTCTTGACTGCAAATATATTATCAGAAATAAATAACATAAAACCAAAAATTGAAATAGGATGGAAGCTAGCGCTACTCATGCTATGGCCAAACAGCAGCAGTTGAGTTGATGAGTATGAGAGAACAGCAAGGCAAGAATCTAAATTTAGGGTTCTCTAAGCAGCTGCTGTTTGGGTCTCACTAGCTGCTTCAAATGTCTCTCCAACAAGCTCAGGAACATCCTCGTCATCGTCTTCTTCCAGGATGGCGCCACCAGCTTCACTAGTACGACCAGGTGGATGTTTATGGAACTGCTCTGCAAGCTTCTTGATGTTTTCCAAATTATCAGGTCCTGAAGCAAAAAAAAAAAAATCAGGACCAGTCCGACATCAATTTAATCTTTCAATTTTGTTATTAATTTTATAAACCATATTTGTTTATTTTTGTCTCTTCCTGTTTATTTTTGTCTCTTTTACCTGTTTTTTTTTAAGTATATAACCAATTTTGTTATTAGTTTTATAAACCTATAGCCATTTTTAAGCTTGGGGAACGCAATTAAGGAATCATCAATAAAATCCAGTACTTCAGATAGATTCAAATGGAGCAGGAAGAGCGGTGAACATAAGAAGAATGGAGGTTAATATAGCAAACGAGACCTCACATTCACAAAAGAGGCGATTGATACTTTCAAAAGTCCCATTACATAGATTGCATGAGGGGTTAACCATGATGTTTCTGCTGATGAGAACATCAGCAATTTTTAGTCCAACAACGAAAACAAGTCACGCATAAGCCGAGAACCTCAAAGCATAATATTTATGCCAAATTTGTTCTGTCCGCCCAACTTGAACCTGATTAACATATAAAGAGTAATAAAAACTATTCAAATCAGGTTTAGCATTACCCATCCACTAGATGCTGTCAGCCAGTGGGAGATTTCAGTTGTCATTCAAGATGACCTCAAAAATTTTTGCAGACTTGGGAATGCTAATAAAGTCACTGGAGATGTTTAAGTATTCTCCAAATTTTTTCCCCTGCAACTAAGGGTCCCCCAAAAAAGCGAAGTTGCATCCAGATGTGATTTTATTTCGAGTGATGTGTAGAGCGTTTGCAAGCCTTTATATGGTGCAATCTTTCCTAAACCCAACCGCTGAATTAAAAAACCCTTATAATGTACCATTTATGCAAAGGGAATAGTTAACATTTTAAATGCAAGTCTTGATCCAGCCAATAAAAGAAGCGGGAAACCTTTTGAGCTGCATTCTGTAAGATTAGGGGTGTCAATTAGTGACAACCCAAAAACCCAACTCGAAAAATCCAGGATCGGGTCAACCTGATAAAAAATGGGTTGGGTTTGAGTCTTATTTTGGACCCGTTCATAATTCAAGTTGATTTTGGGTCAACCCGATAACCCGAGATCAACTCGAATTGACCTATGCCTACCCCCCTCCCCCCGGTCTCGCTGCAACTGCAACTCACGCGGCCTCGCGCATTTGCCCGGCCTCACGCACTTGCCCACTCGCCCTAGTCATGCTCGAAGCACCCTCACATGCTCGTGCAGGCCAGCAGCGTAGATTGGCACACTCGCAATTGCCCTGCACTCGCGTTCTCGTGCGGACCTGCCAGGTCGCCCTCACCCGCAGTCACGCAACTCGTGCTCAATGCTCGCAGCACGCGCTCTCGCAATTGTGGGTCAGGTCAACCTGGTTACCCACGAGTAGAGTCCAAGCTTGAATTTCTTACATGTTTACAAAACTAGGTCAAGTTCGGGTCAGTTGAATTAGACTCGGGTCAATTCCGAGTTTGACCGGAACCTGACTCGAATACCCATTTTGACACTCCTATGTAAGATATATTCTTAGAAGACAGAGTTAAAAGCTTTGAACACATCAAGTTTAGCACAAAAAAGATGATCCTATCTCATAGTGTTGAATTCTGAAAGCATCTCCCTTAACTGGCTGGGATGAATAATAAAAGGTATGATAGGCTGGATTCTAGAGGCACAAGTTTTAGTAATGATTTTATAAATATGTTGCAAAGGGATACAGATCTATAATCAGTGATGTTGCTTGCATGAGGGGGTTTTGGTAGAAAAGCAATGCCTATTGCCTTGACTTTGTTGGGGAGATGGCTTTTTTATTTAAGAAATGCCCAACAGCAGCACAAACTTAAGGACCAATGACATGCCATGTGGAAGAGGCAAAGGTTTAACCATCAGGGGCCACGAGATGAATCTTTAGAAGCAGAGGAAATTGCATGCTTAATCTCAATGTCATATATCGATGTTGTAAGAGGGGGAAGAAAATGAGTTGGTATCATGTTGTCGGTTGGATTACAGTTGACCAAGTTCGGGTTAGGCTTAGAGGGGTTGAATAATTGCTTAAAGCGGATGGTAACAGTTGAGGCAATATCAAAGGGAAATTGAAAAGTTCCATGAGCTGTCAAAATTTTCTTGATAGCATTATGATTATTTCTACTTTTGATTTTCCCAAATAAGAAATGTAAGCCATCTTCCTAACTAGAAAGTCATCTAGTTTTCTCTCTTTGAACAATCCAAGAGAATCGAGCAGAACAAGTATTGGCAAGGGCCTCTCCCAATGTTTTAACCTTACTATTTACAGAGAGGTTCGAGGGGTTAGTGTTTATCTCAAAACAAGATGCCTGTTGAAACTCTAAAGTCTTTCATATGTAGAGATAAGAGTAAGGAGTTCCAATTTTTCTTTTTAATGTGCTCCTTCAGCAACTTCAGTTTGATGTAGGGGTTAATAGGGTCAATACTAGGGGTGATCCGTTGCTGCTCGACATGACCCAAACCAGACCCATTTTTGCAAACAGGTCAGATTTTACAACCCGGACCCGACCCGCCAAAAAATCGGGTCGACCTGACACGAATGACCCGGGTCCGGCCAAAAATTGCTGGCGAACAAGAGGCGCACGTCGGGTTGTAGTCGTTGGACTCGCACGTCACGAGCGGAGGTGGGACGGGGCGGAGTGTCGGACATCTAGGTGAGACTCGCAGGCGGAGGATCACTCTCTGTCACTCGGCTTCAGAGCTAATCGAGCTTCCGTCAGAATGCCGAATGTAAAATTCCTGAGCGTATTTGGAGACGAATGAGAATCAAATGTGCAATTGATTTCAGAAATTGGGGATTATGTAAAGGAACAGAGCAATTACTTGATAGGCGTTATCTCCGATGGTGTCAATGGTTCCGTGGAAGACGACACACTTCATGTTGGTGAGAGTGCAAAATGACGTCAAACAGAAGCTTTGGACGGTCGGAAGACAAAGCGGTGGTAGCTCCACGAACAACATTGCGTAGGCGATGCGGCGGATCTTGTCGGAGTTCTCAACCGGCATCCCAGAGTCCTCATCCTTAACGGAGATGAGCGCTGCGATTCTGCCCTTGTGAGTCCAGAGCTTCGCTTCGACCACGATGACCCGAAAATTTTGGGTCAAAAAATGGGTCAATCTTGGGTTTTTGGGTCAACCCGAACCCGACCCAATTTTTGAAACAGATTAATTTGTTGAACCCGACCCATATCAGTTTCGAGTTGACCATAACCCAAAATTTTCGGGTTGGATTCGGGTCGAGTTTTCAGGTCATGTCAAATATTGACACCCCTAGTCAATACTCCTATTAGGGTTGAAGAAGGTCTTGAAAAGGGCATCCCAAAATTGAGGCATTTTAGCCCAATAATTTTTTAATTGAAATGTGTTTACGATTGGGCAGTTGGATTGGGCAGTTGGTAGGTATGATATATTAGACGAGAACGGTCAAAACTTTCAGGGCTTTCAACTCTATGAAAAGAGGCAGGGAAGTTGTCAAGCCAAATATTGTTGACCAACACTTTGTCAAGCTTTATATGAATAGGAGAATCACTTTTGCTATTAAACCAAGTAATATAAAGACTCAAAGGGGCCGGGTCTTTTAAATAAGTATTAAAAATCATGCTATTAAAATCACATAACCTACTGTTAGATATAAAGTTCCCCCCTTTTTCTCTTTGTGATGTCTGTAGCAATAGAAGTCTACCAAGGCCACCCAAGATTTAAGGCCAGAGGCAACATATGAGCAGATCTTTCTAAAAGCATCCTAGAGGTGGGTTCTTCCGGATTGGGTATTGGAAGCATATACCATAAAGAAGAAGAATGACGTAACATTGCCAAAGAGAACTTCCCCATGAAAGAATTGACTAGCATAAATTTTGTCAAATTGTATGAGAGAAGCATTCCACTTTAACCAAATCCTTCTTGAATTTGTCACAGAGAAATTGTTACGGCTACCTTCATTGTGAAACCATTTATGATTATGCACAAACCATAGGTCAGAAATGTGGGCTCCGAAAATTCCATTTGATGTATGCGCTCCCGGCCTCTCCGCGTCATCGAATCTATTTTTCTTGTTTGATGTCGATGACGACGAAGAGTTTTAACGAGATTAGGTTCCGGGTGAATTTTCAGAAGGCAGATTGGGTTTTAGATAAGACACTACCCAGAGATTTCGCCCTCAATTTGTGAGGACTTTATGATCTGAGTTCTGGTTTCCTATAGGCGCAAGCCCCTATAGTTAATTATCCCTCCCGATAACGAGAGAGAACTTTCGATTAAGGCTAATCGTTAAAAAGCTCGCAAAGATTGTAAATCCAGCGTATAATAGCAACAATCTTAGGGTTTGAATTTTGGTTTTATGATTTAAAATTTGTCACCATGAACTTAAAACTGGTGGTGGGGGGAATGAAGACGAGCCCGATCAAGATCCCATGGTTCCGTCGTCCCGGGCTGTCATAATCCCTGGTCTACTTAGTCAGAGGAGGTAGTCGACCCAACCTGACAGAAGGTACCTTATCGGCAGCCATGGGTTGCTTCGTCCAAGAATACCTTGTAGACCTGGGTTGGTGTTTGTCTAAGGGGATATATCTGAATCCACCTTAGCTGACAGAATGCTTTGTGCCTATCGACTATACCCTATGATTCATCGCTCAAGGGTTTGGCGCCTTTAGGGAACATACGGGCTTTGGCCGTGATCGTAATATAATGGTGCCATTTTGCGACGAAACCACCCGATCAGAGGGCACGTGCCACGTCCCTGCTGGCAAGAGACTATTTGAGGATGAATCTTAGCGATACACCCGGCATGCATTCGCTCTTTGTGAGCTGAGGTTAATTTCAAATTTATCACCCCCGACAAACGGTTGCGAGAGGTGGATGATTTTTAGTTTTAAGTTTTTAAGTGATAGATTTCATTTCAGAGATTTGGAATTTTGTTTGATTTGAGATTTGACCCCTCCGGTTGAGATTTTCTATCAACATGGCCATCATCGGGGTGACGTTAAAGTCACTAGTATTTTCGTAGGATTTTGGGAGGCATTTTGTAATTTAAGTCGTGTCGACTCCAGTCCTTTCAAGGAGGAGAATGAGACTCGAATTTAGACCCGCGCAGCATTCTCAGACCATTAAATTTTAAAATCGTATGCGGTGGTCGGAGCACATGCGGGTTGTAGCATTTGACCCTGCGCAGCATTCTCAGACTTTTGCGTTTAGAAATTTATCGTATTTGTCGGAGCACATGCAGGGATTTGTTGCACTTTAGTTTACGGAGTCATATTTAATACATAAGTGGGGGATTTTTAAAATATTTAAATATGATCCATTGTGCGAGTGATTTCATTTAGAAAATTGCCCGAGATTTCATTTAAGGGCCTACGAACGCCTTCTGTCCGCTTGTACACATGTTGCGGATCCGGTGGCGTTGCTCTGGGATTTCATATTAGATTTCACTTATTGCATTTAGTTTATTTTAATTCCTCTAAATGTCACTTAGCACAGTTCGTAGAGAGCATTCGCTCAATAGGTACTAGGAGATCGTGCTCGTGTTCGTAGGAGAATTATCCTGCTTGCTATAAGTTCCCCTATTCTCTTCCGTAGGGGATCTATCCTTGCTTGTATACTACTTGTTATGGGTACTATGAATTCCCTGTTCCTGCTCACAGGTGAATTGTAGTATCAGGTATTAGAAGTTCCTAGCAACTTTGCTAGTTTCTTTTAGTACAAAATCCTAATGAGTTATGGAGATTATTAGTCTCCTAATGATTTTGATACTAACTTCAGTCATCAATAGACTAATTTCTTCTAAGTTAAGAGGCTTGTCTATGCATATTTGCACGATTTACATGCACCATATATCAAGTCATCTCCCTCGACACTAGTGTTGCTTTGTGCCCTTAGTCTTTTCATACTACAATAGTCTATTGCTTTACCTGTTTCAGCACTTCGCTTTACTAGCTTTGCCGTACTTTGCTCTTATTATTAAAAGTTAAATTTATTCTTTCCAGCATTTAATTTCGTTATAATTGTGCTGACTTTTATTTATTTGTTTGCAGGTGCTCGTATCCAGCAGTCTAGAGGACTCTCAGGTAGATGCAACTTAGACTACAACTGAGGATCTTAGTGAGCTTGAACTTGTTTGTTGAAGAGTTGTTGGAGAGAGTTTCATTGTTTGGAAAGCTGCCATTTGTTGGAGAGCATTAGTTTGTACTTAGGTTGGATTATTAGTGGAAAAACATTGATTTATGCATTTTATTTTATTGTTATTGCATTAATTATATGAATTTAATTAAAGTTAAATGTTCACTTTTCTTTTAATTTCAAATTTCATATGTTTAAGTGTATTTTAAAATTATTAGATTATTTAAATTAAATTGATTGGCTCAATTAATTAGTCAAGGTGTATTTTCAAATTGATTCAAGTTAAATGAAGTTTTAATTTGATTTTTTAAGTCACTTGTTTAATTGAATTAAAGTTTTAATCATGATTTTAATTAGTTAAGTTAGAAATTTAAAGATTTAATCTTAAGTGGTTAATTTAGTTATTTAGAATTTGATTAAGTTGATTAATCCCTTTATTGATTAATTAACATTCAATTTTATCTAGATTTAAAAGAGGTGAATTTCTCGATTTATTAGTTAAATTAGGTTAATTAATTGAGATTCTATTTTGAATTTGAATTAATTAGTTAATAGAGATTTGATTTTTGTTTTAATTTAAATCAATTAGTTAAATTAATCTAAAGTTCAAATTGATTGTTTATATATTTGATCAGTTAATTAAAGTTTAATTGAATGTTCTCCAAAATAAATTTCAAGTTGATTAAAGTTTAATTGAATGTTCTCCAAAATTCACCTAAGTCCAGAAATTTTATTTTTCTAAGTCCCAAATTTTTGAGTAAATTTTGGCAGCCTTCCAGCGTCCCCTCCCCGGCGCCGGGAGGTAAGGAGGGCATTTGCCCTTTCAAGTCCACCCGGCCGGAAAGATAGTCAACGGCCGGGGGCTTCGGGGCGTTGTCGGGCCCTGGAATTGATCTTCAAAAGCTTTTGTTGATGACGAATGGTTGCAGACGATTGTCGATTGCCGGTGATTTGTTGCCGATCCATTTTTTTTTTCAATTAATTAATATTTGCAATTATTTTCAAATTAAATAATCATTTGAGCATTTTCCAATTTCTCCAAAATTTTGGTTAAGTCCCGAATTTTCGAGGAAATTTTGGCAACCTCCCGGCGTCCCCTCCCCGGTGCCGGGAGGTAAGGAGAGCATTTGCCCTTTCAAGTCCGCCCGACCGGAAAGATAGTCAACGGCCGAGGGCTTCGGGGCGTTGTCAGACCTCGGAAATAGTCTTCAAACGCTCTGATTGACGACGATTGGATGCAGATTGGTTGCAGATTGATTGTCGATGACTTGTTGCGATCCCTTTCTCCTTTTTTTTAATTTTGTTATATATATAATATAATAATAATAATAATAATAATAATAATAATAATAATATAATATATATGTATATATATTATTATTATATTATAACAGAGATAATATATATATATATTATATAACATATATTATATTATAATATACACATAATATTATATACTATAATGCAGAGAGTGGGAGGCGGAAGAAGCAGAGCCCGATCGGGCTAGGGCTTAGCGGCGGGTCACCCACGGGAGGAGCTTCGAGTCGGCCGGCGGCTTCAGCTTCAGACGCAGGAATCAGGATGGAGGATTCGACGGCGAGGTCGGCGGCATTGGTTTGGCAGTCGGCGAGTTCGACAGAGGTAGAAGGATTAGAGGCCGGCGACTACGAGCGGGATGTTGAAGTCAGAGACAGTGCTTTGGTACGGGAGCAGAGATTGGGCCGGAGATGGAGGCGGCAGAAGTCGTTCCTTGGTCGGCTTTCACAGTGGGATCGTCTAAGCGGCAAGTCCAAGTCGGCGGTCAAGCCGTCGAGGCGCAGGAGGAGGCGAAAGCCGGCTGGGAGATCGGTGGTCGAGCGAGAGCAGGTCTCGTTCCTCTGAAGTCAGTTTTTTTTTTTTTCTTATTTTCTGTCTGCGTGTGGTTCTAAGAGCGTCCTCTGAGAATGAGTCATTTTTCTGTTTTGAGTCGTGAGGAGCAGTTGTAGGGAGAGGTTTGAGGCGAACGTGGGATCGTGGGCTCACGTGGCTGGTCGGCCATTTTGTCCGATTGACAGTTACAATCAACAAGAAAGTTGGAGGCATTAATTTTTGCCTCAAGAATACATATGAGGCTAAGCTTGTAGGAAATGATAATATTTACGGTTAAAAACTCTATCAAGCCCATTGAAGCTTCTCACATTCCAAGAGGCAAAAGACATGGAGTTCATTTGGATTTTGAGTTTTTGTTGGCCAATTTTTTGGCCTTGGGAATTTTGGGGGGCTTGGCAGCATTTAGGTGGGCGTCCAGGGTTGTTTTAGGTAGCTTTTGATTAAGGTCAAGGATGTGATATGGTAATAGAGGTTGATTTTCATGGTTTGTGGAAAGGATAGAAAATTGGTTAAGATTTCTAATAGGCTGTTGTTACAGAGCATAAGCGGGGGCGGGGGTTAATAGAGGGGTGGTTGAAGTGTGTTGATTGTGCGAGTTAGTTTCAATGGAGGCTGTGGAGATATTGGGTGTGTTAGCAAGATTGGAAGAGTTATTTGTCGAATAATTTGGTTGGACTATAATGTATCAGAGAAGGAATTAGTTGGTTACGAGGCCTTGATTTTTTTGCTTTTGCTTCTACCCTTGGGGCTTGGGAGAGGAGAGGGTGCGTCTAAGGGATTGATGGGACAAATGTGATGCAGGTAAATGAGTGATCCACAATCGAGAAAAGGTGAATGTTTCCAATCATACTCAACTTGAAGAGTTTGTGGTTTGCCTCGGAGGGAGATGTGAATTTTATCAAGCAAATGGGTCGATTTATCTATTTGAACACATATTCTCGCAAAGGTTAACCGTGTTTTTAATGTGGTTAAGGAATCAACAGTCAGTCGGGCTCTACAAAACTCGCAATTTTGTACATACATGCAGGGTTCTAACACGTAAGGGGCTTTTCTGTTGAGGATTTGGTTAATTTGAGGGATGAATCAAGTGGAGTAAATATAGGGGTGGTTGAAATATGTTGATTGTGCGAGTTAGTTTTAGTGGAGGCTGTGGAGATATTGGGTGTGTTAGCAAGATTGGAAGAGTTATTTTTTGAATAATTTGGTTGGGCTATAATGTATCAGAGAAGGAATTAGGTTGGTTACGGGGCCTTGATTTTTTTGCTTTTGCTTCTACCCTTTGGGCTTGGGAGAGGAGGAAGTGCATCCAAGGGATTGATGGGACAAATGTGATGCAGGTAAATGAGTGATTTACAATCGAGAAAAGGTGAAGGTTTCCAGTCATACTCAACTTGAAGAGTTTGTGATTTGCCTTGGAGGGAGATGTGAATTTCATCAGGCAAATGAGTCCATTTATCTATTTGAACACATACTCTCGCAAAGGTTAATCATGTTTTTAATGTGGTTAAGGAATCAACAGTCAGTTAGGCTTTACAAAACTCGCGATTTTGTACATACCTGCAAGGTTCCAACACCTAAGGATAGCATATGGAATTTTAACCTAAAGAATCATCTCTCTTTGGTCAAAATATGATGACCATTTATAAAGGATGAATGGCTTGCCAAAAAATGACCAAAGTCCCCCACTCTAGGCCATGGCATAATTTTTCGGGGATTAGAATTTGAAGAGAAAAAAATTCATCATTCAAGGAGAGGAGAGTGAAAGGATCTTTCATTTTCCATGTCTTTTTGATAACAGTTAGTAACAACTCATAATAAAACCTCTTGCCTATAGCGTAACTGACCAAGCAATGATCCCACTCTTAAGAACCTTCCTCGACCTCATGTACAGGATACCATCTTGCGGTGAGATGCAATTGATACGGAAGGTTTCAGCTGTCGGGTTTCTCGAAGAGGATATAATCTTCTAGTTTAGAGATTTAGGGCTAAGGTTTGAAGGGGGGTTAGGTATGTTGGTTTGGTGATTTAAGGGTTGCTGATGGTTTAGCGAAGGAAAGTCGGGGGCAGAGAACATACCAGACAAAAGCATCTTATGTAAGGTTACAAGAAGATGTTTATTAAGAGGGCTTTTAAGAGAAGAAGAGGAAGACAAAGGAGGAGATTTCTTTTGGTGTAATGGTTGGAATTTCACTTAAACATCGAGGCGCCTTTTGGTGTAATGGTTAAATTTCATTTAAGAAACTCTGCAGTTAAGTGTGCTCATCTCAGAGCAATTCTGTGGTTGGTGACCTACTGGGAAGTTACACCAACAGGACAAAACAGTGAGGCTCTTCGGCCAAAGCGGACAACATCTCGATAGTTCAGAATTTGAGTTGTTACAGAGAGAGGTGGGGTACCTCCAAAAAAACTGAAGGAAGCCATATCGGTGGAGGCGTAGGAGGGGTGGTTAGCATTTCACAAAAGGTTTTTGTGGAAAGTGGTATAATTCTTATTGAAGTAGCTTTTTGTGGAAATTATTGGCCTATCCAAATCACTCTGCAGCCTTGCTTGGAAGGTGTATGGTTGTAATTGTCCAAGAATCAGATCTGCAAGGATGTGTGAGGGTGGACAACAACCATAATGGCATTAACAACTGCTGCAACAATTTATGATCCAATTCTAAAGTACTGCATAAAGGAGGGTAGAAATCAAACCCAATAATTAAGGGTGGACTGCAATCAATCCAACTGAACAAAGCTTGCACTTTGCGGACAACACCCATGGTACAAAATATGGGAAACCATATGTAAAATCAAATTTCTAATTAATTATTTTCATAGATAGCAGAATAATATTATGTATTTATTTCACAATCTTGGTGCTTATCGTTTTTCAGTTTTCTTTCATAACCGATCACTCTCTTTCTCATTTGGTTCACTAATTGGACTACGTATCCTTTGTATAAACCTTTCAATCTCTCAATAGAATCAAAAAAATTTTTACGTAACAACAACCTGGCTAGTTTAACTGATACTCGTCTTATCATGCTTTACATTGTTATTTAGCACATTTAGAGAGCTTGCAATACTATTGTTTTTGGCAGATTTAAGCCTACCCCAACTCAGATTATCTATCAAACCTATTTAAGCTAGAAAAGTTGCTTATGTGGTACTTCCTAAGGGTTATGCTTGATGTGATTTACTTGGTCCTATACTCCTATCTTTCTATTCTTTGTCACAACCATTAGGATCTCCCTAGTTCTACTACTCTCATAGATAATCTTAACAATGTTCACTACTGCCTTTTTGATATTGATGATTGTATTCTTTGGGGAAGCATTCAAGGATGATGATTTGCCTCCTTCTCCAAGGTTAATTCCTCTATCCAAGCAACTCTCATTAAATATAATATTTATGATTATTTTCTGGTTCAAATGGGCTAAGCTCAAATTTTAATTTCTATATACTTAGATGATGCTCAATTTGAAATTAAAGATTGTTAACATTCTATCTATTAGAGGTGGTCAATGCAACACTCTCTATTCTTTATCTCTCTGGGCTCATCAACTCAAATACTTTCACTTCAATTGTATTATCATTTCTAATATCATCAAAGAGGTATCAAATTGGTGTGGTATCTATTAGAGGTTGAACCCATCTTTCTCACCATGATCATAATTCCTTGGTAACAAAACCTATGTTAGCCAAATTGATTCTCACCCTATCATGTTTGCCATACACATTATTATTTAGCAAATTTGGAGAGCTTGCAATGATGTTGCTTTGGTAGAAGCCTACCCTATCTCAAATTCTCTATCAAACCTATTCAGGCTAGAAAACTTGCTTATGTGGGATTTTCTAAGAGTTGTGCTTGATGTGATTTACTTCCTACATTTCTAATTTTCACTAATTTTGTCATTATCCTTTTTTAAATACTCAAAACAATTTTTAAGTACAACAACAACATCAAGCCTTTATCCCACTACGTGGGGTCGGCTACATGAATCCTTTTTCTCCATTGTGTCCTATTAAAAGTCTCAAAACAATTTTTAAGTATTTTGAGTTTTTTTTTTTAAATAATCTCCACGTCCGATATCATTGCCTCAACCATTGGTCGCCACCGCTATCATCATCAGCAACCATTGTCATTGCTTTCGCATTAACCACCACCACTATCGCTCGGGTTACCGCCACACCACCGGCGGCCACCATCCTCTCATAAATCAACTTATTCGAAATTCAAAAATAAAAATAATTAATATTTAAGATATCAAATATATTTTATTTTATGTCAAAGCATAAAGTGATCCCAACCAGCCTCTTAATAATATGATTGAAGAAAACCAGAAAAGCTTGGCAAAACAAGTTCAAGATTTGATAGCACGACTAACATATGTAGAAGATTTGATAGCACGACTAACATATTTCTACATTTGAGAACCCATCAAACCTAGAATGATATTCAAATTTGAAATGAATGTCCAAAAGCATAAATAATATATTCCAGCATGGGTTACTAAACCAACAAAAAACTAGAGATGAGTGATTTAATGAATTAAGTTAAGAAAAAAATAAAAGACACAGAGTATGAAGATGAGAAACATACCCAATTGGTTGAGAATTGATGGTAGCAAATCTTGTAGTTCTGTCAAAGGCAAAATATCAAATATGTATGTATCATTCTTAATTGGAAAAATAATAATATCAAGATATTCTAATACAACTTTGATCAAAATGTGTCTTAAAATCATTAAATCTGTTCTAAGACTAGGACTATACATGAAGAATTTATATTACACTCATTTTGAAGCAAATCTAATAGTTTTTAGGCTCATACAAACACCTGCAGGTCTGGATTTCATGGGCAAACTTTTTTTTTTCTTCTGAAATTTCAAAAATTAAATTATTGCTAACATGTTATCATGTAAAAAATTGAAAAGTTGAAGATGAGCAATCTGTATTTCATTTCATGACTATTTAAAAGTAAAAATTTATTCAGATAAGATGGTAAGTGAGATTACTCTTTGTCTGTGGAGAGCCACTAATAACCCATGTATTGGCTGCGATGGAAGCTTGCACTACAATAGAGAAATTAATGTCCCAATGAGATTTGAATTCCTCTTGACATAGTGTGAGAAAATAAAGAATAATGAGTTTTGGATATTTACCTTTAGGGTTCTGGAACTGTATTACAGAATCATCTTTAAATATGTTGACTTCTTCAATTGCAGGAATGGCATTGACCCCTATCCTCTTCAGTGTGCTCTGAAGCCTCTTATCATCAGTCGTAGTTGTCTTATGAACAGACTTCTTCTTCCTGGCAGGCATCACAACGTAACACATGGCCAGAAAAGTAAATCAGTTACCTTTAAAATTTAAAGGTAACAAAAGTTCCTATTAATAAACGTCTTATCAAAATGCACATCAGTAACGGACTATATCTAGTCAAAATGCGTGGAGTTTTAGCAATTCTACAATGAAGAATATGCAGGTAGGTAAGTGTAATTGATAATCCAAGTTCCACCTACGGAATTCTTCTACTCCTCAAAAGTGGCTAACGCCAAAATAAACTAAATTGTTCTATTAATTAATAATGTGAAAAAGCCCAAAAAAATCACCTGATTTCATATGTGATCAATTTAATCTCAATTTTTAATTTAATTAATCAACTATATAAAATTGATCCCAAATACCAATTTTGTATAGCCAAGGAACTACATTAGAATCAATTCTATATCTCAATGTCTATCAATTTCTACTCGAGAGATTATTTGGAATCAATCTTATATAGTTGAGGGACTAAATTGAATAAATATAATACTCTGCGCTATTTTGAGCTTTTTTTCTCAATTAATAATACGAGTTATTGACATCGGAGAAATCCCTTGAATTTCAAACTGAGGGAAAGATCTCCAAAAGCTCTCCATCTCAGTGGAGGAGCAAAATCGTAACAAAGACTTCAAATGGCATGGCACCTTTAGGGCATACTCATGAAACAACAAACACCGACAAAGCTGCGTAAAACTATTTTTTTTTTTCAGCATGTTCGGCAGTATATTTAATTCACTGAGGCAGGAATGACTCAATGGAAGACATTCTCAACAACCGACTATCTTGATTCAAAAACTCAACCGTATGAAACACAATGCACAGTCCTAATCAATATAATAGGCAATAAGGCTCTTCTTGGGATGGGTGCAGCTTTAAAATTATTTGTCAAATTGTTATGAAAAAAATGAGCATTAGAATTTTTCCTACTGAAAAAAAAGGGTAATTTTCTTGAAGCGGCTGTGAAAAGTTATCGTCATCACAACAATTTTTATAAATTATCAAGTTTTAATGTAATAAAAATATGGCAGCAGTCTTTAAAATAAAGTATTGAAAAAACTATCCCAATCACGCCTTATTAATTGTGGGGAAAGCAAACTTTCTAAAGCAGCTAAATATTATAGATTCTTTTAACCTAAAAATAAAAAAAACAGCTTTTTACAACATATAAACTCAAGCAGAGCTATGAATAGATCCTCACAACAAAAAATTTCTAAAAAATAATAAGAATTTTATAGCCAAATTAAAAGGTGGCAGTGTCGTGTTTAAAAAAAAACTGCAAAAAAACTGTCACAAATGAAATCCCGTATCTCCAACGTTCAAAAGAGCTTAATTATTTACGTGTATATCATGACATGTGGCTCTTCAAGGTAACTAAGCAGTAATGACATTAGCATAATAATTCTAATCAATGGCAGGG
Source organism: Dendrobium chrysotoxum (assembly GCA_019925795.1). Lineage (NCBI taxonomy): Eukaryota > Viridiplantae > Streptophyta > Magnoliopsida > Asparagales > Orchidaceae > Dendrobium > Dendrobium chrysotoxum. The sequence continues at coordinate 67,631,090 of CM034305.1, read as the reverse complement.
AGCTACGAATATATATGCGCGCGCCCACCTTCTTTTAAGACTAGAATAAAACAATTCAGAACCAAAGAGGAAGACCAATTGTGCGTGGAAACTTTTAATACGGCTAACTTAGAATGATGGACACAATGGGAGAAAATTTGGGCTGACTCAAATTTATATGTATCTAATCAATCAACTTTTATATAATACTCATCTAAAAATAAATTTAATAAATAAAATTATTCATCTTAATTAAATTTGGGTCAATATCAGGAAATATTTCATCTTCCTGGAGACAATCCACCATGCATAGCCATCAGCAATAAAAAAACTATGGACTTGTCAGAACACTAAAAAGGATTTAAAACATTGATAACAAACAGTGGCACCAAAAATCCTATTAAGCAGGCAGAAGAAAAAACGAACAAACCTCCGCATGCTTCCTTTTCCACCGGTGCGGACGGCACCGGCCATCTTTTGGAGCCTCTCAACATTCATCTGTAGGAGAAGCATCCACAGTTTTAATAAAGTCAAAAAACTTGCAAAAAAATATGGATACCAGTAAACACAGATTGAAATTTTTTTAAAAATATATAAAAGCAAGTTGCGGATTGGCAAATGTCTAAAGTACAAAGAGAGGCTATAAAAATATTGTAAAAATCTACTGATAATGGAGGCCATTATAGAAATGAAGCATATTAGACTTCCCTGTCAACTAAAACCAGTATTACAAGGATGTCATGTTATTGTGCAAAAAGATCATTAATAAATCATATATATATATATATATATATATATATATATATATATATATATATATATATAGGTTTCTACGATAATATAAATAGTTAAGCCACATAAAATTGGAAATTTTGTGAGATACAAAGAACAAATAACAAACAATTAATTATTGTGAAAACTTGAAATGAGCGATGATAAAACTATGTCGCAAGGGACTTTTTAGTGGGGACACCACCCAACTAGCTACCCTCCACAGTCATTTAGATGATAAAATTTACCTATTTTAATTCATTGTTATTTTCTGGGGTCCATACGATATTGGGCCTTCCCAAGGATCGATCGTATGTGGATATAAGATTCTTTCAGAAGTTTTTCATGAAATTTACCTTGCATGTAGAAAACTCTATGGAATTAACAGCTTGTTCAAGATCCACTTCAAATACATCCACTTCTTGAACATAAATGTGGGCATCACCTCGAGATTGCAATTTAGATAGAATCTTGAGCTAATTTGTGCTGCAAAGTTACCAATATTAGGAACAACTACCTTGGCATTTTTTACAATGCTTTGGGTGAAGTGTGATTGTCTTAATAAGTTAGCAGATGGTAGGAGGAAAGAGTTGTATGACAACAATCAAGTGCTAGTGTCAATGCTCTGTAAATGTTGCAATCATGGTTATATTCTTGAATTGCTCTTTGAGAAGGTGTTGTAGCTTTCTTTAATGGTGCTACCGAGGAGATGTGTCTCCGTTGATTGGAAAATGAGTAGAATACTACTTAGTCATGAATATTTGGATGTTGAGGTCCTAATGTGTAGACCATCATTGAATTTTACAATTGATGATTGGCGTAGGTGGAAATGTTTCCCATAGATAACGTCAAAATATTATGCACTAGATATATTCAAGGCAGCTAAGAGAGAGGTTAAAATCTTAGTTTTGTAGAAAATCCTCACATATACAATTAAATTGAGAGCAACAAATAGGAGACATTATATCTTCTACATAGAAACCTGAGAAGGGAAAAATACCATGGTTTCTAGCCCAATTAATACAAATCTACTAATATGAGTCAAGAATTTCAACAAATGTACATCCACATAATTAGAGTATATATTAATATAACACATATACATAAACCATGAAACATGTATCCTATGACCGTAATCTGAAATCCTTGGGGGTCAAAGTTATCGTCTAATGAGTGGGTGATCATCTAAGGCCAAAATTACGCATGAAATGTCGGACGTCCGTCATTGATAGGCTTCAAGTGACGGCCGATGATTCGCTTTGTCATTCCCCTCATAGGATGTAAGATTAGGTACCAATGAGACGAATATTAGATATGAATAGTCGACAAATGTTGAATGTCAATCATTGGCACGTATCGAGTGACTGCTCTACTTGTTCATTCTCCTGATAGAAGGGGTGCCCAAGAAAATGAGGGTTGGTTGTATATGTCTTATGCACATCAAACATAGATTATTGGTAGGCATCAAATAATGATCAATAAAGAATGTAAAAATCAGGCGATTGGGGTGGTTGACTTAGTCCTCCTGATAAGAAGGGATAGCATACAACCAAAAAGATGGAAGTCAATGGTTGAAAGATGTTCGATGTCAGTCGTCAGATGAAAAGTGATAGGGAATTTAAAATGTTGAATGATTGTGGGTAATTGGCTTAGTCATTCCCCAGGTAAGGGGAAGCTAACTGACCTAGAAGATGAATGTCGGGCATCATTCATTGATAGACATTAGATATTAGTCATTGCCATCTTTATTTGAAGATGAATAAGCTATATCAAAAACATTTGATTTCCAACCCTCACCCCCCAACAATACACACGTACACAAACCAAAGGAAAATCGTTCTGTTCTAACTTTCTTCAAATACTCAGCTGCCACTGTAATTAATAACAAGGACAATTAAATGCAGTTAAAAAAACTCAAAATACAGAGAAGAACAAAGCTCGGCGCACTGTACAAATTACCCAACCAAAAAAAGAGAGGACAATTAGCTCAGTAACTGCACAGTTGAAATACCCCCATCCCATCATAAATCCCACATTGAACGGCTAGGACTGATCCACACAAAACCAGCATGATTTTCTTCAAAAACCAACAGAACCGATCCCCGCGATTCAAAAATAATAATAAAATCTGGATGGGGGAAACTGCACCCGGCAATTATATTCCAATTCAAGAGAACCCGATACATTCCTTATGCCCGATTACTCGCCTATCGCAAAACTCGCCTCAATGTCCAAGAACGTAATAATAACGAGGAATCCCAGACTTCCAAAATCAAAGTGAAGCAAAATCGATCTATCTTAATCTCCGATTTTCATCAAAAGAATGAGCTCATTATGCTTTTGGCATAACTGATGCGCATAGCAGAATGAAAGATGAAGCTATATACAATCGAATCGATCTCAGCAGGAACGATTCAATTCCAGCTTCTAGTAGATTCGTAAGTTTGACTTAAAAGATCCGTAAGATTAATAGTGGAAAGTAGAAGATCTTACCTCCGATGATGAGTCTGTGAGTGGACGGCGGGGCCTTCGGCGCCTCAAGGGTTTCAGCTACTCCAGCTCCAGGGTGGAGAAACAAATTTATCCCCGAGAGCTTTACCATTTTATATATGGCGGTCGCTCTCGCCAGTGCTTTTAAGCCAAACCGGAAACAAAAATTGCCGGTCCGTTGAGTGGCTCGACCCGGTTTGATGAAACGCTGACTTTAAGCAATTACTTGATTTTTTATAAATTTGTATATCTAATCAAAAATTTATTATTTATTTACATTTTATTTTATTTTATTTTATTTTACATAAATTAATAGATATTTTTATATGATTTTAAGATTTGATTATAATGTAATTAAATATAAAGATGATTTTACACAAATAAATATATAAAAAATTTAATATTTAGTTAGCACTCACATTAATATTTTTGTTTCTATAAGAGTAGAAATTCTATTCTCTTATAAATTTATATTTATGGTTGTGATGTTATGTTATCTCTGCGCACAAAACAGAGCACATTATTCGATTTGATCATTCACATAAAAATTGTATATTAATTGAGTTTAATTAATTTTTGTAGTATTTTATTTTTCATGGAATAGGTTGACAGAAAGAAAATAAAAGATTTATTTGGGCCCCACAATCGGTGCATAATATAATGCAAGTGAGTTCTGGAGCGAATGCCCAAATTTTAGTTGGCTTTTTTAAAACAAAGAGTAGTTTGAGCTCTTCTTCAATCGAGTTTGGCCATTTTATTGCCTTTAATTAATATGGTGTTTCCAACTTCATGTCGAGTATTTGCTTGTGTTATATTAGGCTTTATTTGGAGTTCCTTCTAGAACCTTCTCCACCACTTATTTATATTGGCATTTATTTTGGGTTTACTTTGTGTTGGGATATAATTTGTTCGATATACCCTTGCTCGTCACTTTAGGTGTTCTTCACTTTTAGTGTGATAACGGAGGACAATGAAGTCGGTGGGTGTCACTATTAGTGTTGATGATATATACTAATTTTATAAGTGTTGTACATCAACATTGTTAGTGACAACCAGTGATTAAGTTTGTGGACACAAGTGTTTGTATAAACAACGCGCATTGGTTTTACAGGCTATTACATCACACGTCCACCTTTATTTGATAACATATCATTTAATTTCTGAAAATTTTGCATGATTACTTTCTTGCAATCTGTTGATTTTCGCATGTGATTCTTAGTACAAAAAGCTTATACTGCACCCTTGTGGACCTCCGAAAGGACACAAACACCGTCGCCCCTCGGGGGGAGACAGTATGGCTAATGGGAGGGCAGATTCGATCACACATATGATTAACCATTGAGGATAGCGGCTCTCACCAGCACACCCCGATGGGTAATAGTATGTACGATCTAATCATCATCAACGAGTTTCCCCCACCCAATACATCAGCTCGAGTGGGGTTTATTTGAAAGTGGGACTCGGTTTCCCACGGGCGCAAGCTCCTGTGGTTAATTGCATCTTAGGCCGGGGCCTAAGAAAACTTTCGATTAAGAATTCTACATTATTCTTCTCACATTGGGGTTGGCAAATAGGGAGAAGACTAGAAAATCCTACTCAAAGGGAAAGAAAGGTTCAACTAGGCTTAGTCAACATATACGGCTCAAATTAACACCCGGAGGGACTAAGGTAGTGAGAAGAAACTGGAGAAAAAAATACATCATACACTCAAGGCATACAGGATAGAAGGATGGAAGTGGTGTCATCCGTGTGACTCGGATATATAGAGTTTATAGCCTCTGAAGGAGAGGAGACTTACTTACTGATGAGGCATACTATAAAACAATAGTATCCTTGAATCCTAGATCTAGAGTGGGTCTAGTATTCTACACGACACTAACACCCGTATCCTAGCTAATGCAATGCAAAACCTGGACTTACCCCGGCCTGGATTGGGGAGCCAGCTAACCATCCAGTTGATTCAAAATTATGAGTCCAGCCATTTTATGAAAGATGGGTGGGTAGGTTACGGTTTTTGAAAATAGGGCCGACGTCTAGATAGTTTCCTAATTGGCCCCAGACTTATGTAGGGTGAATGCTTATAGAGCTAATGCAATTAAAATTTTAATTTAGTTGATTTCTAATGCAATGCATGCTAGTTAAAGTATCCAAATAAAGTATGCATGGATTTTAAAAAGGCTTATAAAAAATAATTTTTAGAAGTAGACTGGTCTTCCCCAGGTCCGGCACCTCATCCTCATATGTCAGATTATCCGGACTCTACCCGCAAGCGGGAAAGTGTCTTACAGAAGGAGAAAGAAGAATGCAATAATATGCATGCGACCTCGGACGATTTCGAAAGTTCCCTAAATCGTTAAGTTTCTATATTGCTTAAACCTTAAAATTTTTAGATATTAATTTCGAGTAGAAAATATTTTTAGTCCTTAGGGAGCCTAACGAAATCCATACTAAAATAAAAGCGGCATGCAAGTCGCCAAGAAACTAGGAAAAACATGCAAATCTATACGTAAACAATATCAAATCAAAACATAACAAATAATCAAACTAATTAATTAAATATCCATAGGCCAACTGCCCTTAATTACAAACCAAGGTCTGCAGAAAATAAAGTGGTCGGGCACCACTGCCAACAACCCGAATTTCTAATCCTAGAACAGACGTAAGTGACTTTGAGTGGGATACTCTTGGTCTTCAGCTTCTTAATCTTCTCTTCCTTGGACTTCCAGATCTCCTCCTCTTCGAGCTCCTTGGATTTATTGTAACTGGATACTTAGGGTGGATAAGAAGACTCTCCCCCAAAGGGGAGATTATTCTCCCCACCTCGGGTAGTCAAGTGATCCAAATTTGGACTCCTTAACAGAAAAAGACTATCCTCATTGTGGGTGTCCTTTCCTTTCTGGAAATCCAACCTTTAGATCTATGTATCCCCACTCAAAAGTGCACTTTCACAACTCAAACCAATGTTACAAATAATTTACATTAAATGAAAGCAATAAAATCTAGACTCTCCTGCAAGGTTATCCTAATAAAATTATCTCAAGCAGTTTATATAGAAATGAAAGTACTCATCACAACCACACTTGGCCATGCTCTTAATTATTTTGAGGGCTAAGCAAACTCTGGAGCACCTATAACAATTTATGACTATGATTTTTAATTAGCCCTCATTTATATATGGGGGCTGAGCAATTTTTGAAGCCCTTGCATAAAACAACGTTAGTACTTAAATCATGATTATTGCCCCCCTTTTGTTAGCGCTGCATGAGCATGATCACCTACAGAAAATATCGTTATTATCAAAATCGATCATAACCTATAGATAATCTATCGTGCAATCACATTAATTCCCAGAGTACAGTAAAAATAAGCAAACACATCAACATCACTCCAATCACAACATGCAGTGAAAACCTGAAAAACTCGGCACACAACAGTAAAGTAAACACCGGCCTATCCTAGGTCTAGAAGTGGTGCCCTAGCAAACCATCTAAGTGTGTGTTAAAGGCTGTGTAGCTGAGATAGATCCTAAGTTGGGTAATTAGTTGAAGTTATCTAATGTCCAAGTTTGTTGAAGGTCCCTAATAGAGGTTTAGGTTTGAGTTTTAAATATTAATGTATTAAGGATTAAATTAGGTATGTTTTAAAGGTTCAGTGATTACTACCTTTGTTTCACATCGAGGTCGTGAAGTTTATTTCACCTTCCTTGGGGCTAAGTCAATAGCCTCGTAGGCTTGGGTTACCTAGTAGCAACCATGGGTTAATTAAGTTGATTTAGTTGGTTGAAGATTAAAAGAGAAGGGGGATATTAATTTATTTATTATTATTTTAGTATGTTAGTTATAGGTTAAGGGCGATGTTTTCTGAATTTCAAGTTAAGCCGGTGGTTTTCAGAAGGTCTGGGGTCACCTTATCCACTAGGTCAAAGGGGTCCAAAATTGAATTTTTGATTAAAGTTGGTTTGTGATCACTTAATATTTTTATAAAATAAATGACCTTAACCCAATCAGTTAGACTATAAGCATGCCCAATTTGGATTCTTCTACCCAAAGTTATGAATTTCCGAAGTTTTGGCTTCGTTTTGACCTAAGTTTGACCGGATTGTTGACTTTTTGATTTAAGTTGATTTCTGAAATTTTAATATTTTTAACAAATACTAGACCCTGATGTGAGTTGAATACATTTAAGTTTGTCTAATTTGGAGTTTTCTATAATTAGTTATGAATTTTTAAAACTTGGATTATTTAATGAATTATCGAAATTATTTAATTCAAGGCTATTTTAGGGATTTTGATCCAAATCAGTTCCAAACTACTTGGAATCACCTCCAAAGGTCAAGAATGACCCAAAGAAGTGTTCCCAAGTGTTTGGGAAAATTTTGGAATTTTTAATAATTTTAAATTATTTAATTTAATTAAAAGGTAATTTTTAGTCAAAATTAAATTAAAGTTCAGATTGAAGTCTGATTAAGGGGATTTTAATTTTTATGGATTAAGGAATGAATTATGAAGAGTTTGATATACTATGGGTAATTTTCTGATTTAATTTGGATTTATTAAAATTTTCTGAATTTACCGGGTCCTAATTAAAGGGTAAATTAGGGTTGATCAATTAAGGGGTTTAATGAGTCCTAAAAATTCCTAGAAAATTCTGAGGGGTTTAGGATGTCACTAAGTTCATAGGGTTCAATTTTCAAGTCAATCAGAGGTGTACCCTAGCTCCTAGAATTTCTCTAAGTCAACTAGACGGGTTCTTAATTATTGTCCTTAGGATGTCACTACGTTGTATAGGTTTGAATAAGTGTTTGAGACTAACCCTTGGGGTAACATGAAGGAGATGCAACACAAGCATAAACACATCATAGTCCTTAGATCTAGGAGAGCCTAAGCTAAGTGCTTGTGTGCATCCTACGCATGCAAAGGATTACAAAACACTAAAATAAAGAGTTTAATGAAGTAATTAGTGAATGATTAAGATCCAATCATCCACTAATCCTTCTCCCATATGAATGATGTTCATAAGTTCAGTCTATGTTTAAAATTTCAAGGGTGAATCTCCCAAAATTAAATAATTTATTAATATATGTAATTTTAAAATATTTTAAAATACACATAAATTAATAAATAAACAAAAATAAGTTTTAAAATAAGATGATTTAAAAATAATTTAGATGTATATGCATGAGAGATCCATCAGCCACCAATGGAGGTTTTAAAATATTTTTTATTTCAAAATAATTAAATAGCTAAGTAATACAGAAATCATCCAGAATAGACAAATTTGAATCCAGAAAATAATTTTAAATTAAAGTTCATATTTTTTAAAAAAATTCAAGATATTATGCGTCAAAATCTGATTTAAACCGAATTAGTTATGAATTTTAGAAGTTAAGTACATTTAAAAATAATTTTAAATAATTTAATTAATTAAAATTTGAAAATAATTATTAAATTAAATTAAAATCACTATAAAAAGGTTTTCTAATTTTAAGATAAATAAATAATAATAATGATGAAATAATTCTAATATAATAATAATAATGAGAATAAAAGGTTTAAAATAATAATAATAATAATAATAAGAAAATAAATTTTTTTTAAATAAAAGTAATAATAATAATAATAATAATAATAATAATAATAATAATAATAAAAGAAAATAATGGTAATAATAATGTCAAAAATAATGATTTAAATAATAGTAATTAAAAATAATTTTGAGATAACAAGAATAATAATATAATTAAAATGATGAAAATAATAATAATAAATAAAATTAAAACAATTTAAATAGTTTTTAAAATAATAATAATAATAATAATAATAATAATAATTAAAAATAATTTTTTAAATAAATAAATAAATAGAGAATAAATAATAATAATAATACTAATACTAATAATAATAAATTAAGATGATAATAAATATAATAATAATATTAAATTAAAATAATAATAAGTATAATAATAATAATGATAATAACTTTAATAATAATAAATAATAATAATAATAATAATAATAATAATAATAATAATAATAATATCCAAATAATTATAAAATATAATTTTTCTGATTTAAAAAAAACTATTTAAATAATATTATATAAGAAAACATTTAAAAATAATTAAAATAGTTAATTTAATTTTAAAAAAGACGGCAGCGGCGGGACACGTGGCGGCCCAGGATTGGGCCCTGGAACCACGGGCAATCATTGTCTGGCGGCGCAAGGCAATGATTACAGCAATCATTACAGCAATCGGACGCCGCTGACGCAATGTTACTTAACCACGTCAACCTTGAATCAGGGCCGTTGATTCTGCGCGGTTTCGAATCAAGGGCTCTGATTTCGTTGGACGGTGAGAGGAGCTGCAGGATCGAGATCTGCGATTGATCTAAACCGTGGAATGACCAAATCTCAGCCGTTGATCGAAGGATCAACGGCCAGGATATCTTCCCAGCGACCGGAGGCGAGATCCGAGCCCTAAGACGATAATTCACCTCGTTTAATCGATCGGATCGATCAAATGAGATGAAATTTTAACCCTATGATCCTTGGATGAAGAGCATTCATGTGGTATAGTTTGTTTGATCTGAAATACACTTTAGATAAAGTTAATTAACCCTAAGTGCTTCTATCTAGGGTTAGCAATTTCACCTTGGTTAATGGACGGTTTAACCCGTTTAAAGGCTCTCTGAACTTGTAGTTTGTCCGTGAATATCTTTGTGGAAGAAATCGAGTGCCAAGAAGCCTTGGATCGAACGGAAAAAGCTTTGGAAGCTTTTGGCCTTCGATTCGCCAGAGATCTCGCCGCTGGTGAGCTTTGACTGGTGGATTTGGGTTGGGGAATGTGGAAGGAACTTATGGAGGCTCACTCACCAGATCTCAGGGGCTGAGGGTGTTTGGAGAGAGAGCAAGAGCGAAAGTCCCCACTAAAGAAGTCTAAGGGGTTTATTTATAGACCTAACCCTAAGGTGGATGGCTAGGATTAGATCCATGGTTTGATTAGGAGGTCATTAAGGTGTTTAGGCCGTGGTTCTGAATTAGACCTCATTAGGATTGAATTCAAGGCATTTAATAGGTTTAAATTGACTTAAACAAGTCAATTTGACCTTATTAGACTTGGGTTAACCAAGTCAATGCTTGACTTGGTCAACTTGGGTCAACTAGGTCAAGGGAGGCTTGGGTGGACCCTATGAATGAGTTTGAGTATGCTAGGATCTGATTTTGGCCCATTAAGGCCTATTGGGTCAACCTGGGTTGACCTGGTCAACCAGGTTGACCCAGGACCAAGACCTAGGCCCAATGGGTCAAACCTGACCCACTGAGTCCAGTGGAGGAGAAAATAGGGCTTGGAGAGCCCTGGAATGGGTTTGAAGCCAAGGGAGAAAGATATGGGTCATTTTGGGTCAACCCTGGTTGACCTGGTCAACTAGGTTGACCCAAGGCCTGGGCCTGGGCTCAGCAGACTCAGTTTGACCCACTGAACATAGGGGAGAGGGTCTTAGGCCCTGGCTTGGTCAATTTGACCAAGTTGACTCCTTTGACTAGGTCTGGGAGGAAACCAAGGTCAACAACCCTCTCATTTTATTAATGGCATCTAAACTCAAAAGTTTTTTGAAAAGGAAGCAAAAGCGTTATCAACAACAATGGAGCAAAGCCAAGAATGCTATAAATTTTAAATTGTCATCTCACACAATCTATTTTAAATATAGGAAATTAGGCTACTTGCGAACTAATTGCCCCAACCTAAAGACTCATCCAATCAAGGAGAAGGGTGAGAAAAAGGGGAAGCAACAGACACAGAAAATATTTTAGGTTGACTCCGCCTCAGAATCATTTGAACAAGAATCAGAGAAGAAGGTAACAAATCTGTGTCATAGGGCTAATGATAATCTTGATCAGTCAAATCAAGATGAGGTTTATCAACTATTCTATAATGAACATTTTATTATATCAGAAAAAATTCATGATTTATTTTGGAAGCTTAAAAAAATGTAAGCTAGCTTAAATATTGACTTTTCTAATCTACAAAAAAAGCATGATAGTCTGATAGTTGAGCATTCTACTTTAGATAGTGATCACGTATTTTTACTTGATAAATTTAATACATTAAATAAAAAGCATGTTGATCTAACTAATGCATATGAATCATTGATGTCAAAGCATCTTAGTTAGAAAAATCATTTAAATAATTAGAAGCACTTACAAGTGAATTAAATAGTAGGAAGCATGCATTGAAATTAGAAGTAGCAAACTTTGAAAGTACAAATGAATTTCTAAAAGCAAAAGTAAATGTACATCTAAATAATAAACCATCATATACATTGGCATAGTGGCATAACTTATCATCATAACATGCATCATATAACCCTAGGAAGAGGCACCATAACCTACATAAATTAGTGAATCATTTTCCTGATGTTAGGTGTCATTCTTATGGCATGCTAGGTCATATAACTCACACTTACACTACACACTATAAGACACACCTAGTGTGGAGACCCAAATCACTTGCACCACATCATAGCATGCATGCAAGTCACTCATCAAAGCATAAGGTGGAACCCAAACTCACTTGGGTTCTCAAATCTAATATTTGATTGACTTTGTAGGAATGCTCTCACAAAAGGCCTAATGAGAGCATGTTGTACCTAGATAGCGAATGCTCAAGGCATATGATCGAAGATATTAAGCAATTCATAATGCTGGAGGCCAGGGCAGAAGGCAAGGTTACTCTTGAAGATAATACCACTAGGAAAGTGGTAGGTACATATAAGATTGGTAATTCCAAGAATTTTATTATTAAAAGTATTTTACTAGTAGATGGGTCTCCTAGAATAAGTTCCCTAAGGTGACTAGAAGAATATCTCTAATTTCTAGGCAAAGGATCTTAAGGCTCTACTCTATTTTCTAGGTTAATAGAGTCTACTCCTTTTCAAATATTTACAAAACTGTCATATTATGATAGTTTTATAAATAATTAGATTTTAGTATCATATGCATAAAATTCTCAAAATAAAATGGGGTTTTCTAAATTCTGATCCTTAAGTTAGAACACAATTTTAATTATTATTGTCTTTGTCTCTTTCCTTTGGAAGCTATCTCTTACAGAAAATTGGTTTCCTATGGATTGTTAAATCTTGCTAAGTTTTTATTTTTGAATTTTTGGCAAAAACTTTAAATAATGCACAATTCATCTGTGCTACTCTTCTAGGTTTGCATTTTTGTGTATGGACAAATTGGTTTAGGCAAAACTTATATCATAGTGGGAAAACCAAAAACTCATGAGCAAAAAGGATTGATACAAAGATCCTTGGAACAAATCTTTGAGACCAGTCAAGCTCTGAAATATCAGGGATTGAAATACAAAATGCATGTTTGGCCTTTATAATTCATTTATATTATTTGCCCTCATTTTTTTTAATAATAAAAAATTAATCATTCTTTCCTTATTTTTCCCTGACCTTTTTTTTTTTAATTTTTTGTAGGTGTCAATGTTGGAGATATACAGTGAGACAATCCGTGATTTGTTATCTCCAAGTCGATGTAACAGTACTTATGCAACTCATATTAACAAGTAATATACGATAAAGCATGTGGTTCTTAGTACAAGAAGCTTATACTGCACTCTCTCGTTTTATTAATGGCATCAAAATTGAGATCCCGTTTAATGAATGGAGCAATGAGGATAGGGACTTAGCTCAATTAAATGTAAAGTTTTTAAATTATTTTTTTGTGCTCTTAAGTCTGAAGATTATATGAGTCTCTACATGCATCACTATGAAGGATGTTTGGGATAAACTGTGTATTACATACGAAGGAACCAGTGATGTCAAATAATCTAAATTAAACATTTTGTTGTACGATTATGAACTCTTTCGCATGAAACCTAATGAAATCATTTCTGACATGTACACTAGGTTTACACATATTGTGATATCTCTGCATACTTTATGTAGAGAGCTTTCAAATTCTAAGAAAGTGAACAAAATTCTTTGATGCTTACCTAGTAATTATGATGTTAAAGATATTACAATCTCTGAATCAAAAGTTCTTAATGTTTATTCTATAGATAACTTGCTAGGCTCACTTATTGCCTATGAGCAAGGTGTGAGTTAGAGATTGCAGGATGCAGGAAATAAGAGAAAGGACAAATTGGTGGCCTTGAAAGCTAATGACTCAAAAAGTGACAGCTCTACAGTTGAGGAGGATGACAACAATGCTTTGACGGCTCGTTAGTTCAAAAGTTTTTTTGAAAAGGAAGCAAAAGAATCATCAACAATAATGGAGCAAAAGCAAGAATGCTAGAAATTTTAAAGTGTCATCTGACACAATCTATTTTAAATACAAAAAGTTAGGCTACCTGCGAACTGATTGCCCCAACCCAAAAACTCATCCAATCAAGGAGAAGGGTGAGAAAAAGGGAAATTTAAAAAAGGGGAAGCAACAGACACATCAAGCATTTTAGGCTGACTCCACCTCAGAATCATTTGAACAAGAATCAGAGGAAAAGATAACAAATTTGTGTCTTAGGGCTAATGATAATCTTGATCAATCAAATCAAGATGAGGTTTGTCAACTATTATATGATGAACTTTTTATTATATCTAAAAATATTCATGATTTATATAGGAAGCTTAAAAAGATGTAAGTTAGCTTAAATATTGACTTTTCTAATCTGGAAAAAAAGCATGATAGTCTGATAGTTGAGCATTCTACTTTAGATAGTAATTATATATTTTTACTTGATGAATTTGATATATTAAATAAGAAGCATGTCGATCTAACTAATGCATATGAATCATTGATGTCAAAGCATCTTGAGTTAGGAAAATTATTTAAAGAATTAGAAGAACTTACAAGTGAATTAGATAGTAGCAAATATGCATTGAAATTAGAAGTAGCAAACTTTGAAAGTGCAAATGAATTTCTAAAAGGAAAAGTAAATGTACTTCTAAATAATAAACCATCACATACATTGGCACTGTGGCATAACTCATCATCACAACATGCATCATATAGCCCTAGGAAAAGGCATCATAACCTACATAGATTAGTGAATCCTTTTCTTGGTGTTAGGTGTTATTCTTGTGGCATGCTAGGTCATATAACCCGCACTTACATTATAAACCGTAAGACACACCTAGTGTGGAGACCCAAATCACTTCCACCACAGCATAACATGCATGCAAGTCACTCATCAAAGCATAAGGTGGAACCCAAACTCACTTCGGTTCCTAAATCTAATGACTTTATAGGAATACTCTCATAAAAGGCCTAGTGAGAGCATATTGTACCTGGACAGAGGATGCTCAAGGTACATGACCAGAGATATTAAGCAATTCATAACGCTGAAGGCCAGGGCAGGAGGCAAGGTTACTCTTGGAGATAATACCATTAAGAAAGTGGTAGGTACATGTATGATTGATAATTCTAAGAATTTTATTATTAAAAGTATTTTGCTAGTAGATGGGTCTCCTAAGTTAAGTTCCCTAGGGTGACTATAAGAATATCTCCAATCTCTAGGCAAAGAATCTTGAGGCTCTACTCTATTTTTTAGGTCAATAGAGTCTACTCCTTTTTATATATTTACAAAACTATCAAATTATGATAGTTTTGTAAATAATTAGATTTCAGTATCATGTGCATAAAATTTTTAGAATAAAATTAGTTTTTCTGAATTCTGATCCTTCAGTTAGAACACAATTTTAATTATTGTTATCTTTGTCTCTTTCTTTTGGAAGCTACCTCTTACAAAAAATTGGTTTCCTGTAGATTGTTAAATCTTACTAAGTTTTTTTTTTGAATTTGCTGAAACTTTAAATAATGTGCAATCCTTCTGTACAACTCTTCTAGGTTTGCATTTTTGCGTATGGACAAACTGGTTTAGGCAAAACTTATACCATGATGGGAAAACCAAAAACTCATGAGCTGAAACGATTGATACCAAGATTCTTGGAACAAATCTTTGAGACCAGTCAAGCTCTAAAATACCAGGGATTGAAATACAAAATGCAGGTTTGACCTTTGCAATTTATTTCTATTATCTGCACTCTTTTTTTTAATAATGAAAAATTAAACATTCTTTCTTTATTTTTCCCCGACCATTTTTTTTTACTTTTTTGTAGGCGTCAATGTTGGAGATATACAATGAGACAATACATGATTTATTATCTCCAAGTCGATGTAACAACACTGATGCAACTCATATTAACAAGCAATATACAATAAAGCATGATTCAACTATAACACATTTGTGTTAAACCTTATAGTGGTAGATGTGTGCAGCATAAATGAAGTCTCTTTCCTTCTTAATCAACCAAGACATAGCAAGTAACTTGTACTGTAGTAATATAGTCATTAACTTGGTTCTCTTAAATGTTTGGGTTTTTATTTTTAATAACATATACGACATGAAAACGTTGCAATTTCTAGTTTTATGAGTTATGTTAAAGTTATTTCTAAGGTTCTAAACATCATACCTACTATATCATTCATCAATGATAATGGCAAACAGTTGATGTGTTACGAGATACATTATTGATCTGCTTTTACAGACGTTGAACTTTGCTCTAACATTATTTTCAGTGCCTATAAACACTTAGTTCCCTCACGATTTTATAGTGCCAATAAACACTTTGCTTCGACATATTAGGATCTGATTGTGTTTAAAGATTGTTTTTTCATGATAATTATTTTTTAACATAGTGTTCTTATGAATTTTCTTTTAAAAGTTAAAATTTAAACTTTTTTCCTATTATTTTGTTGTTAGATCTATTGGCAGGACACAAATGAATGAACAATCATCAAGGAGTCATTTTGTATTCACGCTGCGAATATAAGGAGTGAATGATGTGAGAATGGCTGTTTTTTCCACTACTGTCTCAATAAGCTGGCGAACAAATATATGAGCTGACCAACTTTTTTTATATAGGTCATAAAACAAGTTCAAGGTGTTTTAAACCTGATAGATATTGCAGGAATTGAATGCCTTGCTAAAAGTGGCTCAACTGGTGATTGCCTAAAGGAAACTCAGGTAGGACTTCGCTTATTTAGTGTGCTAGGTTTTTATATTTAAGTGAATTGGTGATATTTTCTTACGTATTTTGATTGGGTGATCAATAAATTTTTGGCTTGTTTGAGTGATGTGATATTTGCTATTGCAAAGAAGGAGGATCATATACCTTATAGAAACTTAAAATTGGCGTATCTTCTATAGGTAATTATGGCTTTAGCTATTTTAGGATACTTTTATGTATCTTTGGATTTCTAGTTGCTATATTTGGTTAAGCTTAATGTCTAATGCTTGCATGTTAGCTTTTTGCTAATAATAGCATTGTCTTTGTGAATTCACTATAATATTGTTTGAAAAGAACCATATAATAAATTAGTTGTAATCCTCATTTACATTTTCTTTATCTTAGTTTATTGCTATTTATTCTAACTACTTTTGGTGATTCAAGCCTTGTCTGGAGGGTGATTCAAAAATGTTGATGTTTGTCAACATCTCGTCAGAAGCTTCATCGGCTAATGAATCTGTCTTCTTCCTCCAGTTTGCTGCTCAGGTCAATGCTTGTGAGATTGAGGTACCTCACTGCAATACACAAATGAGGTCATTGGATTCCAGATTAAGCTATGGGTGAGGTTAATACTTCCATATAGTAAAGCTTTTCTAGAACAACTCCAACAATATTATATTTTTTAGTGCCACTCAGGCTTTTAACCAAGTTATGGTAAAACAAAAATGGTATGTTATAGATTTGGATTTGATCATTATTTGATGAGATTGTAACTTAGGCATTGTTGCATCCTGGAATATTCGTGGCAATAGAAATTTATAAAAATTAACGTCTTAACTTTGTACGAAGATCTAACACATAATCAAATAAAAGAGGGGGTGTAGCGTTCATAAGAGATATCGAAGTTTTTACATGGAACCCCTAAAAAGGAGGAAAAACCACGGGGCCTAACCCATTTTAAATAAATCGACTAGTGTTTGTAGTCGATTACAAATGAAGCCCTTCCTTGGGGAGAAGGCCTTGGCTTGATGTAGCAAATATACATAGAGTTTATTACATGGTGGAATTGGAAGAATCAAATTTTATATGTTTGTTCAGTCGGCAAGACCATAGTCAGCTGGCGACTAAGGTCGAAAAGACTGTATTTGGGTGACTATGGTCAAAAGAACCCTAGTCAGTGGGTGACAAAGGTCGGAAAGACTGTTGTCAGCTGATGGTGGCCAGAAGGACCATCATTGGCATTCGACATGTCAGAAAGATCGTTATCAGGAGACAGAGGTCGGAAGGACCGTAGTCAATGAGCCACGGAGGTCGAAAAGATCGTAGTCTGGCGATGGAGGTTAGAAGGATCGTAGTCGGCGGGAGACTGAGGTCGGAAAGACCATTATTATGCAATGGAGGTCAGAAGACCATAATTAGTGTTCGACCGGTCAGAAAGATTGTTATCAGGAGACGAAAGTCGAAAGGATCGTAGTTAGCCAGCAATAGTGGTCGGAAAGATTGTAGCATAGCGATGGAGGTCAGAATGTCGTAGTCAGCGGGAGATAGTGGTCAGAAAGACCATTGTTTAGCGATGGAGGTCGGAAAGATCGTATTTTGGCTATGGAGGTCGAAAGGATTGTAGTCGGTGGGCGACAGTGGTAAGAAAGACCATTTTCTGGCGATAGAGGTCAGAAGGACCGTAGTCGACAAGCGACAGAGGTCAGAAAGCCCGCAGTTTAGCAACGAAGGTTGGAATGACCATGGTCGAAGGGCGATAGTGGTCAGAAAGATAATTGTTATTTGACGGAGGTCGAAAGGACCATAGTTGGCGAGCGATAGTGGTCAAAAAGACCATTTTCTGGCAATGGAGGTCAGAATGATCATAGTTGGCGAGCGACAGTGGTTAGAAAGACCGTAGTCTGGCGACAGAGGTCGGAAGGACCGTAGTTGGCGGGTGATGGAGGTCAGAAAGATCTTAGTCTGGCAAAGGAGGTCGGAATGACTGCTATCTGGCGATGGCGGTCGAAAAGACCATAGTTCGGCGACAGTCGGTGGCCAAGCGAAAGTTCGGTGGTGGTCGAGGAGGAGTATGGTGACAAGAGAACTATAATTTCTCTCCCTTTCTTCTCTTCCTTCCTTCCCCCAAGCTTGGGTCCCCTTCCATGAGAAATGAGAGGTTTATTTATAATTTTCTGAGAGCGGCATGGTCAGTAAATAGGGGGGAGTAAGGACAAGTTGGGAGTGATTTGAATGGACAGTCGATGTTGATTCCGTCAATCGTGGACTGTTTACTGGGCATTTGAATGTCCGAATGATATTAGAATTTGACGATCCTGGGCTCATTTGATGAGTCTAATCGAGCCGCTCGATTTGACTATAAGCATGTCATTTTTTGAAATCATTTGGTCATCCAATTTATGATTTGAATCTTCTAAAGACGCTTTGAGTCTTTGATTTGGACCCATTTGGGTATAAAGGATCCTCCCGTGATGCCTGTCATCCTTGTTCTTTTACCATCAGATTTCTATTAAAGATAAATGTTATGTATTGATCTGTATGCTTGATCTAATTGATTGGTTGCTTGATTTGTTTCTCAATACTTATTAAACAATCAACATTACCATGATGAATGTAGCTCTCTGATATTCTGTACTTTGTGCTGCATTAGCTTATTTTATACCATTTGCTAATTAGTTAAGTTTATTACGTTTATGCTTTGAAGAAAAGGCAACAGGTTCAAATAACTTGCCAAAGAAATCCTATTGCTTTTTATAATGATTACTGCCGCAGGCTTAAACTAGATTTTCTAATATTCTTTTCAAATATCTACTAATCAACAAGCTCAAGTATTTATATTGTTACTTGTTAGTTTATTTCATTTTATTATTTTTAAAAATTTATGAAAATCTTGTTTAATATTGATATATAAATTTTGTTATAATTGTTAAATTTAGACTTAATTTTTTATTCATTTGATTCTTTGCATGTGATTTTACATGTTATATGAACTAATTTGGATTCAAAATAAGTTTATTATGATTTTTCAAAATATTTGTTGTGCATTGAATTGATGCATTTAAGTTGTGGCCTCCTAAATAAAAAATAAATAATAAAAAATAAAAAAATATTTTTAAAAAAATTGTGGCCTCCTCTTTGGGCATTAAATGCCTAGATTTTTAAGATTTTTTATTCAAAATTATATTTTTTTGCATATTAAATATATTCAACCAAAAATTGCATAAATTTGAGGATGTTAGTCTCGAGTGTTCTTTAAGATGGACATTGGTACTAGCGTAGTGGATTTTAGGCTTATTAGATAAATCATGTAATAGCCTAAGCTCTTAATTATCGAGATATTATTCAATTTCTGTTAATTGTCTCATAATTCTGTCATATTAGTGTAACTTCACAGGAGGTCACTCATCTTAGGAGTGCTCATATATGAGCATGCTTAATTTTAAAGTTTCTAATAAAATTCCAATCGATACATTAAAAGACGCCTTAACGTGTAATTATTTCGTTTTAATTTACTTTAAAGGATTTCACATATTAAGTATGACTTTAGTATCTTATCAAGAAGGTAAGGAAAATGACTTGTACATTTTTTTTATGTTGCTTTCTTCAGGCTTGCATTGTTCATTTCATGATAAATGTCAAGAATTGAAGCAAAATATTTTTATATTTTGTTATTTATTATTCTCAATAAATATCAATAATAAAATTAAATATATTAAATTTGATATATTCAAATTTAACAGATTTTAGAGTGTTTAAGGCTTTATTTAATATGATTTTAAAATGTTTTGTGTTGTTGAGTAGAAATAAAATTTTTAAAGCTATTATAAAAATTAGTTTTTTATTCAAAAAATTTTTAAAGACATTAAAATGCGCAGCTTTTCTCAACATATTCCTTGCTGTGGTAAGAGATTGCCGGGTTGAGGCAATAAAGGGATCAAGCACATCAAACGAGAGATATTATTAGGTGCGAATACTAGACATAGAGATACGTCTGGACTCTAATAAAATCTTGACACATTAAGTGGACACGTGGATATTCAATTGGATTAATTTTTTACTTTATATATTTAATGTGTCCGCGAAATTTTAAGCAAAGCGCACCAAAAGCGTAGCCAAAGCGCAGGTAAAGTATAAGTAAAACGCGGTAAAAAAGCGCGACAAAAGAGATGGAGATCTATCTACAAAATTGAGGGATGGTAGTAGGTTGGCAATAGATAGATAATGGTAGTCCGGCGATGATAATGATCATTGGCGTCGAACATCAAATAAAACTCTGCATAACTTCAAACTCTTCTCTAATTTTAAGTTAAGATCCAAGCCCTTTTTTATGTGGAGAATATAAGTCTATTTAAGGCTACAATTACATTTCATAACATAGGCCGTATCCAACACATCTACTCTCTTAAGAGGATCATCAAAAGGCTGACATTTTCTATGACCGAACTATCTAAGATAATTTTCTCAAATCTTATCTCCATTGGAACAACTCCGACTCGATAAATTTGATAATATTATAATTAATGGATAAATTATCTACAAATATTCCTTAAACGATATATTCTCTAAAGAAAAGAGTGCACAGCATGCGAACTTAATGATGATTTGTGCTTCATTAATTGAGCATAAATCGTCATTAATGGCATTTATTTTCGTGCAAATCCTAAAACAGCATTCACCCATTTTTTAAACAAAAGAATTCTATCTTTTTCTTTTCATAAACTTTGTCCAGATTTGATGGCATAATTTGGGCATAATGATTTGCAAAGAAATAAAATTACAATATATTTCTTTCAAAAGAAACACATATTTCAATTCATACTACTAAAGTTACTATTTTTTTTTCTATTAAACACATCAATAAAATTAAAATTGCATATTTTCACATTAGGCCTCATTTTCTCAGAAATAATTTTTTTTTAATAGTCATTAATTAGTTCCTAAATCTTGTTTAACTATACTTTTAATGTTTTACTCTTTCTTCTATTACCTCCTTTTTCTTATTGCTCATTAACAAAATGTTGTTATAGTCCATTCAATATTTACATTGAAATTATTATAAAGTTTATCTGACCGAATTAAAGTCTAATTGAATACATAAAAAAATACAAGTTAAAAAGTGAGTAAAATATTTGATAGGTCAAATTTAATCAAAAGTATGTCACACATGTGAAGAGTCAATCAATCACAAGTAAGATTGCTCAATAACAGGGACGATGGAGCTAGAAACTTTTTTCGACGGGGGTCAAAATTTATTTTGACAAATTTTTTATTAATTTTTTTCATCCATATTTGAATTAATTTGTTTTAATTTATAAATCATTTATAAATCATATAAATACCATTGAGATATATTAAAATTTTAAAAAGCAAAATTATGAAATTATCCAAAGATAGGAAATTATGTTAATATATTTTTATAATCAATTAAAAACCATAATACACAAATATCAAAAAATTATCAAAATAAATTCTAATCAAATTCAAATCAAAATATCTTTGTTCAATTTTGTTTGAGGTTAATTTACTCGCACTAATTATACTCTATCAAAACATAACTAATAATATAATAAACATAAAAAATAAAATAATAATAATAGTAATTTACAAGAAGACCTTCAGCGCACCCCGCTTAGTTAACCGGCAAGAAGGGCATTCTGTAACGAGCTCCTCACAGTCTCCACAAACACAAAGATGATTACAAGGAATCAACAAGATCGAAACTTCTCTCTCCCGACAAACCCTACACTTAAATCTAGAAACTTCTATTTCCTCTTTTCGTTCACAACAAGACTCTTCTTCTCCGACCTCTCCACTATCTCCAAACCCTTCTCTCTCCCTCGCCGCGGCCTCGTTCTGTATTATAACATTCTGAAGACTAACCCTGAGCGCAGAAGCCACCGCCTCGCTGCGGCGAGCCATGGAACATAATTGCTGGTTCTGAAGGATAATGGAACGGAGCTTCTGTTGCAAAGCTAGGTTTTGAAGCTGGAGCTGCTTCGATTTGGCTTCTTTTTGGCGGAGAAGGGCGTCGGCGGACAGAAGTAAGGTTTGGTATTGGCGAAGGTTGATTTGGGATAGATTGGTATTGAGTTTTTGGATGTGTTGATGGAGGAGGAGGAGAGAATCTGTTTGGGAGTACTGATCTGTTGGCATGAGGAAGGCGCTGTGGATGGAGAGGGAGGTAGAGGACGGGGGGATGGGTGAGAGGTTGGTTTTTTGTTCTATTTGAAGTGGGGAGAAGGATGGGAAGGCCATTGGGGGTTTAGCTAATCAACTTTTCAGCTTTCTTCGTGTTCAAATACAAGAGAGGTGAGAGAGGAAAAAAATTGAAGAGCGGTGGAAAAGTCTTTGTCCCTTCTCGATTGAACAAAAAATAAAATAAAATAAATAAATAAATTTAATATTTGATATATTTCATAGTAAATTTTCTCAACTAATTTAATTAATTTATGTGCTCTCATTAAAAGAAAAGAGAAAAATATTGTACTATAAATTTATTTTAAATGAATTTTCTATTAACTGAATATGATTTATGATTCTTGATTAATTATAGAAAATTAAAGTATTAAATATTGAAGACATATATATTCATAAATTCAGAGTATGATATTAAATGCTAAATAAACGAATATAAAATATTTTTGGATATATTAATATAAAATGTTTTGGAATTTAATGATAATATAAAAGTTGTAAAAATAATTATTTTTTCTGGAAGAAACGTGTTAGGACATCAGACTTTTTTTTTGTTCTTTCCGTGGCTAATAGGGCATTATTTTTTCTAGTCTTGTGCACGGGTCTTGCATGTCTAAAATTAATTTCTATTTTGGTTTTTTATTGATTTTATTTTAATTTAATTAATAAAGTTTGGATGGTGGAGTTGCCTATTGATGGGAGACCCGATATGCGAGAAATTATTATGTGCGGTCATCGGAAATCCATCCAGAGGCAAATTAGGATGTGCCACATCACTTTTTTATTGTGTACCGGTGTTGTGTGCCCGATGACGTGGCACATTCTGATTTTACCTCTGAACAGTCCGATGACCGCACAAAATAATTTCTCCAGATATAGTGGATGCACGAGACATGACTTCCTATATAATAATAATTATTATTATTATAATTATAATTATAATAATAATAATAATAATTATTATTATTATTACTATAGAAGAGGTTTTAATTAATTGTGATTAGTGTTTTAATTAAGAATTAAAGAAGGTTGGATTAGATGTAACCACCAATGAAATGAGGAAGGATTAGAGAGGGGACGTGGTTGGTGTTGGATGAGGAATGGGTTTGTTAATGGTTGGTGGTTGCATGGGATTTACGTGACCTCGTTTTTGCTTGGTTTTAGTTCCAATTTTAACCGGTTTTTATTTATTTTATTTTATTTTATTATTTGCATAAATTTTATATGATTAAAAAACTTATATCAGAATATTGTAATATAAATTATATTAGGTTGTGCTTAAAATTTTTTAAATTTATTTAAAAATTAGTTTAATACATTTTTTTATAATGTATATCAATTTGAAAAAAATTATTTATATCACATATAATTTTTTGAGACATAGCTTAAGCAATATAATGATTTATAATAATTTAATTACTTATTTTTAAAGATATAAAACTTTCTTTTACAAATATATTACATTAATAAAAAACTTATATAATTAAATTGTAATTAATTTTAAGTAATTATTTAAAAATCTCTATTATACAAAATTAAAATGTATCCGCTGCTAGAATTAAAATCTTCGGCACGATAGTGAACCAACGATAAAAAAATCTTAAAAAATGAAAGATTTTGAAAGAATATTTGAATATTTTAATTTTAAATTTTTATAATTAGAAAAGAAAGAATAATGGATTCTCCTCTAAAAAAATAATAAAATTCATCAAATATCTAAATATAATTGCATCTCTTAGATATTGTATATCCATTTCAAAGCTCAAAATAAGCATCCAAAATTATTGGACTTAATAATATGTGACGTGACGTGTTACTCAATTTATCTTCTATTCAATAGTAATTTTCTTAATTAAAAAATATAATCGAATTGAAAATCGGATATTATTTGAGATTTTTTGGTGGGGTGGGGAAGTAATTTAAAACCAACTTACGTGTATTTTGCGGGGCGGTGCAATTTTGGGACCCACCGGTAATCCAACCTTATTTGGAATGAAACCGGTCCACGTAATCCCGCATGTTTATTTTATGAATTTTGTCCTTAGATCCATTGTTTTATATCCCATTTAATTAATCTATTATTAATTTTGTAACTTTGGATTTTAATATATTAAGATATTTATTGATCAATGGGCATCTGATGTTGATGATAGACTGCTATTGCTTGGCAATAGCTCTAATAAGCTCCATTATAGTCAATAGTTTGTCCTTACTGAAGATATTTCATATTAGAGAATGACACCTCATATTTAATTTTCATAATTTTTTAGTTGGGCTAAAGCATCATAGTTTTAATCTCTTCATCATATATGTATTGAGAAAATTTGAGAAAATAAAAATTTTCTCATATTAGAGGAGATATAAGAGATTTCCGTATAGAACAATCTAATCAAGTTTGTTGTTTGTTTACGATAAGCCAGAGCCCAATAGAGCCTAGCCCGGACGGACCAAAATGGTTTAACAAAGCTGGTCCCGGCGAATAGAGTACTAGGGTTGTCACCCCCTTCCCCTTGGGAATCCTTTTGGTCTTATTTCCGTTCCGCTCCTCTAGTAAGGTAATTGAATCGAATTAGGTTAGCTCTTGCTAGCCTCCTAAGCCTAATTCATGAATGAATGGAATGGTATTCGCTAGCCTTGAAATCATCGACATATCTGTTCCCCGATCTTTTCACATAAAAAATTTCATATATAATCGAATGAGAACTAAAGTTGAAAATGAGGTGACATGACTATAATTTTATAATAATAATAATAATAATTATTATTATTTTATTAAAAATGGTGAATGATTAATAATAAAATATGTGATTGAAATCAAATATAATGAAATAATTTTCTTCAATCATTAAGATTTCATTTGGGATAGCTTTTTTCATGCTTTCTAAAGCAACTTTTTAGTACAAAAATTTCTTAAACTCAAATTTTTATACTAGAAAATTGCTTTAAAAAACAGTAAGGTAAGGCTTCTTTTGGGACGGTTTTTTTAATGCCTCTTAAATCAACTTTTTAGTACAAAAGTTTAAATTTTTTGACTAAAAAATTACTTTAAGAAGCAGTAAAAAAGCCGTCCCAAACGAAGCCTAAGTTGTCAATCATTTCACAAATTATAAAACTCAATTAAGCTACTAGTTTACATCAACTCGACAATCTATATATTTATACAATTTATGTTTATTTATAAATTCAAGCTGAATTGAACATGAATCTAATTTTAAAATCTGTTAATGTTTATTTATTAATTTTCTTATTATATTAAATTCACAATAGAATTTTAATCAAATTTAAATAATCATATATTTGATGTAATAATTTAAACATATAACTTTATTAATAAGCATAATTGAATTTATAATTTAAAAAAAAATTATATAATTTATTAAATAATATTTAAATTAACTATCTACACAAATTCAAATATTAATAATAAAAGCTTTAATCTATACATTTAATTATTTATTAGATGTTTTTATCATACTCGTAAGTCTCTTTACGTACAAAATTTTAAAAATAATTAGAGCAAGTAGCCAAGGTTCCAATTTGTTTATCTATTTGAAAAATTAAATTAAATTTTTTAAAAATTTATATGCTTATATAAATAAATTCATATAAAATGTATTTTATTTGAACGAACATCGAATTCATTAAATAAATTAATATAGTTGATACGTCATCAGAAAATTATCTTGATCGGGCACGAATCTCGAGGAAAACTCAAGTTGGAAACTTCAAAAATTAATTCGGAGACTATTTAAACTCCGATTTCAGCAAGCTTATAGTCGAACTGAGCGTCTCGGAAATACGAATCCAACGACACCAAATTCGACTCAATCAGAGCCCAAATGAGTCCAAATCAAGTACCTGAAGCGCTGTTGGAAGCATCAAACAGCTATTTGAGTTACCAAACGGTCTCCGATTTTGACGAGCTTATAGTCGAATCGAGCGTCTCGACGAGACGAATCCAACGAGCCCAAGATCGTAGAATTCTGACATCATTAAGACCTTCAAATGCTTGATAAACGGTTCATGATCAAGGGATTCAATATCGGCCGTTCATCCGGATCACTCCCTATTTGCCCCTGATCCCTCACATATTTACGGGCTATGCCACTCCAGAAAAACTATAAATAGCCCCTCATTTCTCTTAAGAGGGGACCCAAGCCAAGAAGAGAAGAAAAGCCAAGAAGAGAAGAAAAGAAGAAGAAGAGAAGAGAAGCCTAGGAGGGAACAGCTCCTCCTCGACCACCGCCGGAACTCCGCCGGAACACCGCCGGAAGCACCACCAGGCGCCCGAGGGACGCCGGAGCCTTGCCCGACACGGGAGCAACGTCGGAATTCTGCCCGACGCCAGAATTCTACCCGACGCCGAGTGACGCCGGACCTCTCTCCAAGTGACGCCGGAATCCTACCCGACGCCCGAGTGACGCCGGACTTCTCTCCAAGTGACGCCGGACTTCTCTCCAAGTGACGCCGGAATTCTGCTCGACACCCCGAGTGACGTCGGAACTCTGCCTGTCCTTGTAACTGATACTCGTTGTAATCCGATCGTCCTGAATTTAAAGGATGAATCAGCCTTGTATTTCAAACGACACTAGTGGAACTCTTTCAACTGGGCACGGCCCCGTGGTTTTTTCCCTTTCCAGGGTTTTCCACGTAAAAATCCTGGTGTTACTATTTCAATTCTGTTTGTGTGCTGGATATACGTACAACGCTGAGACGGAAATTTAAATTCTATCGCCGCGTATAATTTGAGCCCGCAACAGTTTGGCGCCGTCTGTGGGAAACTTATCCCACAACTTCAAGTATTGCTACGATGGTCAATAGGCGTAGCAATCGCCTCATAGGAGCCTCCCGCTCCCACTCTCCCCAATCCAGAAACCAGTCTATAAATCGTGGACATCAAGTTTCTGCCTCCTTTCTTCCTGGGGGGCAACACATTGCTGGAGAAGGAACCTCAGGGCCTTCTTTGGAGGAGCGAATCCGAAAGATGGAAGAATCTCAAAACGAGATCCTACACCTCCTGCGAGAGACTCGACAACCGACCCTAGCACCTCAGGAGGAGGTTCTTCTCCCTCGAGATCCGCCACGTGTTGAAGCTGTTCAAATCGAACATCTTCAGGCTGAGAATCCTCTTCCTCCACCCAGGAGGCGTTTACAGTCACATCAAGAGAACGAGCTGGTTGATACAGCAAGTTCTACCCATCCTCCGCATGCAAGTCAGCGATCTCGTCTTCCTCAAGACCTTCCTGAAGAGCTAGCCCAACCTCACATTGCTGAGCTCCCTCGCAACGCCCTACGCCACGAACTGCGACAATTAGTCCGGGAGGAATTCCCTACAGGAGGCATAAGGCCACCTCTTCGTCAGTGGGATTTCCAGGAATCGTCACCCCTGGCAGAAGCCATTCTTCGACACCCTATCCCGGTTGGCTTTAAGCTGCCAAGCATTGAATCCTACGATGGGACATCCGACCCGTACGAGCACATCGACCATTACAGGACCATCATGCATATTCAACGAGCTTCAGATGCACTCCTTTGCCAGGTTTTCCCTGCTACTCTTAAAGGACAAGCTCGAACATTGTACTATTCACTTCCAGCCGGAACGATCCCCACATTTGTTAAATTGGCCAAGGTGTTTGTCGAGCAGTTCGTGGCCAACCGAAGAATTACTAAGGATTCTTCTCACCTTTCCGGGATTCGTCAAAGCGAGGGAGAATCGTTGAAAGAGTACTTTCGACGATTTTCTATCGAGGCTCGACAAATCCCAGGAGTAGACCCAGAATTGCTCAGAGGGGTCTTTCTTGGAGGACTTCGTCCTGGCCCCTTCTATTCGGCACTCATGCGCGATACTGTTCATTCATATACCGATCTGATCCATCGTGTGGAAGCACAGATATCAGCAGATGAGGCAATAAACGCTCACAGAAAATAGTTCGAGCAACCCACTGGGAAGCGCAAGGGAGCACCTGAGATGGATAATCCGTCATCACAACGAAAAAAGCAAGGGAAGAGCAATCTACCTCCTAGACCCCCAATACCACGACGAGAACCCCGACAGGGGAAGGAGTACACTCCGCTCAACACCTCTCGAGCAAATGTGTTGATGGCGATTCAAGATCAGGACAAAGTGAAGTGGCCGCATCCTTTAAAGCAGAATACAGGAAACCAAGATCAGTACTGCCACTTTCATCGTAGTCGTGGCCACACTACTGAGTCCTGCAGGCAACTTAAGGAGGAGATTGAAAGACTCATCCGTCAGGGCTATCTTCGACAATTTATTGGGAATCCACCTACCCGAGAAGAAGCTCATCCCACTGGGGGGCAAAATCAATCACAAAGGCAGCCAGTAAACAACCGGATAACGGTGGGCGAAATTGAAACAATCGCAGGAGGCCCCTTACTATCCGACCAAGTCTTTTTGACTGTAGAAGAAAACCCAACTCCAAAAAAGGCTCGTATTGATCACTCCATCACATTTGATGATTCCGACCTGGAAGGAGTGAAAACCCCCCATCAAGATCCACTTGTCATAAACGCAGGCATTGGTGACCCGTGCTACAATGTCAAAAGAATTCTGGTGGACAACGGAAGCTCCATAGATGTCCTGTTCTACTCTACTTTTCTCAACATGGGTCTCTCAAGAGAAAAACTTCAACCTGCTGCAGGTCCTTTATATGGATTTGATAATCGACCTGTACAAGCAGAAGGAATAATCAGTCTCCCGGTAGTCCTTGGAGAATTTCCTCGACAGACTACACACTCCATTCAATTCATCGTGGTGAAGTCAGAATCAGCTTATAACGCCATCTTCGGGAGGCCGCTCCAGTCAATTTTTGGGATCATCGCATCCATTCCTCACCTCAAGCTGAAGTTCCATACCCCATCAAGAGTTGGTACAGTATGTGGAGATCAGCAAATAGCACAAACCTGCTATCTTAGGCAGATCAAGTCTCGTACAACGGTTACCCTGAGCATCGAGGACTTTGATCTACGGAGCGAAGATATTCCTCAGAGAGCTTCCCCTGTGGAAGACCTTACTACTGTATCTATATCTGAAGAGCATCCTTCAAAGACAGTGCGAATTGGATCACTTCTCTCAGATGATGAGAAGAGAAACTTTACAGCTTTTCTACGAGAAAATCAGGATATTTTTGCATGGAGTCCAGCAGATATGCCTGGAATTGACCCCGAAGTAATCGTTCACTCTCTCAAAATCAATCCAACATGCAAACCGATTATCCAGAAGAAGCGAAACTTTGCACCAGATCGCCAGCAAGCAATTGAACAAGAAGTTGATAAACTTTTAGAAGCCGGATTCATACGAGAGGTGCACTATCCTACTTGGTTAGCAAATGTTGTCATGGAACGGAAAGGGAGTGGAGCCTGGAGAATGTGTATATATTACACTGATCTCAACAAAGCTTGCCCGAAAGATAGTTTTCCGCTTCCTCGCATTGACCAGTTAGTTGATACGACTTCCAGTCATCAGATGTTAAGCTTTATGGATGCATACTCCGGTTACAATCAAATAAAGATGAATCCTGCTGATGAAGAAGCAACAGCTTTTCAAACAGACAAAGGATTGTACTGCTATCGGGTGATGCCCTTCGGGCTCAAAAATGCTGGAGCAACTTATCAGCGCCTCATGAATAAGGTTTTCAAAAGCCTTATTGGACGTACTATGGAGGTGTACGTAGACGATATGTTGGTAAAAAGTCTGGAAAAAACCCAACATATCTCTGACCTGAAACAATGTTTCCACTTATTAAGACATTACAATATGCGACTCAACCCCGCTAAATGTGCCTTTGGAGTCGCTTCTGGAAAGTTTTTAGGGTTTATGGTAACCCATAGAGGAATTGAAGCCAATCCGGAGAAGATCAAGGCACTAAGGGACATGGTGCCGCCGAAGAACATCAAGGAGGTCCAAAGGCTGAATGGGAGGATTGCGGCACTATCTCGTTTCCTGGCACGTTCAGGAGACAAATATCTGCCCTTCTTCAAGATACTTAGAGGTGCCCGCAGCTCCGGGTTTCAATGGACAGATGAATGTCAAGAAGCCTTTGAGCAATTGCGAAAGTATTTGGCATCCCCGCCACTACTTTCTAAACCAATACCAGGAGAGAGATTGTATTTGTATATGGCTGTATCTATCCAAGCCATTAGTTCGGTTCTGGTCCGAGAAGAAAATGCTATACAACGTCCTATCTACTATGTTAGTAAGATTTTATCTGAAGTAGAGGGACGTTATCCTTTGGCAGATAAGACATCATTGGCGTTAGTTTATTCCGCCAGAAAACTACGCCCTTATTTTCAAGCCCACTCAATTGGAGTTTACACGAATCTGCTGCTAAAAAGTATTCTGCAAAAGCCAGAAGCATCAGGCAGGCTTGTTAAGTGGTCTGTAGAACTGGGAGAATTTGATATCCACTACTTGCCTAGACCTGATATTAAATCTCAAGCGCTAGCAGATTTCGTAGTTGAATGTACCATTCCGGTATCTGATGTACAACCGAGTGCTTCACCTTCTTCTCCATGCTGGATGTTGTACGTAGATGGAGCATCAGGGAGTTCTGGGGCTGGAGCTGGAATTTTATTAATCTCTCCGCAGAAGGTTACCCTTGAGTACGGGCTTCGACTCAAATTCCCGGCAACCAACAACATAGCAGAATATGAGGCCCTTGTTGCTGGGTTGAGATTAGCAATTGACTGTGAAGTCCAGAACCTAATAGCCCACACTGATTCCCAATTAGTCGCCTCTCAGGTGGAGGGGGATTTTGATATTCACAACCCACAATTGGCTCAATATTGTAGCATTGTGAAGCTACTCTTGGCCCGTATAGGGGAACATCAAATCATACATATCCTCCGAGAACAAAATGCAAGAGCAGACGCTCTTTCTAAACTTGCTACATCAACAACGGGGGATATCTACAAGAGAAGATGTATCGAGGAAATCCACTTTCCAAGCATTCAGGGACCATGGGTCATACAGTCAATTAACGAGCCAAGAGAGATGTCTTGGATCGAACCCATCTTATCTTTTCTGAAAGATGGGGTACTACCCGAAGATCCTATAGCTGCAATACGACTTCGGAGACGAGCTGCAAATTTCACCATTATCAGCAACGAGTTGTATAAGCGCTCCTTCATTGGGCCATACCTCAAGTGTCTCCCACCATCAGAAGCTGATTACGCGCTTCGGGAAGTTCATTCAGGAGTATGTGGAGAACATCTGGGAGGAAGAGCGCTAGCTTACAAGATCATGAGACAGGGATTCTATTGGCCTACAATGAAACAGGATGCACTTGAATTCACACGAAAGTGTGAAAACTGTCAACTGCATTCTAACCTCACTCATACACCCGCTCTGGAGCTTGCATCCCTTCAAAGCCCCTGGCCTTTTGCCCAATGGGGGATTGATATAATGGGACCTTTTTCCATAGCGACTGGACAGCAAAAATTCATTATTTTGGCTGTAGATTACTTCACCAAATGGGTGGAGGCAGAACCTTTGGCGAAGATTACTGAAGCAAATGCCAAGCAATTTTTATGGAAAAACATAATATGCCGTTTTGGCATTCCCGCGAAAATCATCACTGATAACGGGACACAGTTCACCGGGAAGATCTTTACATCTTTTTGTAAGGATTTTCATATTCAGCTCATTCATACAGCTGTTGCCCATCCTCAGGCCAATGGGCAAACGGAGGTCATAAATCGAACAATCCTGAAAGGGCTGAAGACACGCCTAGGGAAGGCTGGGGGGCAATGGGCCGAAGAACTCCCCAATGTCCTCTGGGCTTATCGGACCACCGCTAGAACTCCTACAGGGGAAACCCCATATAACCTTTGCTTTGGTACAGAAGCAGTCATACCAGTTGATATTGGAGTTCCTAGCCACAGAGTTCAGACTTTTGACTTCAAGAGTAACGAGGAGAAGCTTAGAGCAAATTTGGATCTCCTCCCAGAAGTAAGAGATGAAGCCTCACTCAGAACCGCTGCATACCACCAAAGAGTTGCCCGTCACTACAATCGAAGGGTGAAACCTCGCCCTATCACTATTGGGGACTTAGTACTACGAAGCATCGAAGCCGCCGGAAAAGGCCCTCAGCGAAATAAGCTCTCCCCCCTCTGGGAGGGTCCTTATTTGGTAGCGGCTATGGTCAAGCCTGGAACCTTCAAACTGAAGGATGCTGGCGGAAAAATGCTTCCTCGAACTTGGAACGTGGGCAATCTTCGCAAATATTACCAGTAGGAGTCGATACTGCTATCAGTCTATATGTTATGTTTGTCTTATATTTTATCTTCTCCTGTAGTCGTATTATAAAGTTTTTCGTACATCCCTTATGTGTTGATTATAGAAGAACTTCTTTCTTGTATCCCTAAAGTTATTCTAGGGAACTGTTATCTCATATTACAAAACAATATGATATTCACTTCGTCGTGCTAATGTTTCTTCTCTCCAAACTCTTTTTCTGTGATTCGAGAAGTACACAATCTATATTGTATCTCAATCACTGAATGATCAATCCCAGGGGGATTTGATCCGACCTCTTCCGCACAGGTTAATGTCATCAATCAAATGCTTTGACTAACAACCTCGGATAGGTCAAGTATCCTAGGAGGATATCTTGAATATCAAAATCATTTGATGATCAATCCCAAAGGGAGTTGATCTGACCTTTTTTCGGACATGTTAAGGGTATCGAGCAAATGCTTTCACTAATAACCCCGGATATGTCAAAATCTTTAAAGAAAAGGAATGTCTCACATTTGTTCAAGTCAAAAGAGAGCTCACCAAAGTACAAACTGAAGTAAAGCTAAGTAAATTTCATTTGCATGTGAGAAAAGAACATCAACAACATCTTTATATATCACTGAACATCAAGTACACCAGATAGAAACATCAACATCGAGCATACATACAATCACTAGAAAGGAATCAAAGAGATACAAAACTACATCAAAGACACCCTAGAGAATCTCAACATCATCCTCGTCCTCCTCCAAGGCAAAAGCTCGCTGTAACTCACTCTCCAGCTCTTCACCACCAGAGTCCGAAGAAGCATCACTAGAAGCCTGGCTGGGAGTCAGTCCCTCGATCTCTGCTCCGGTCTTGCGATGTACTGTCCGAACACCCTTCATGAAGCCCCTGATGAAGCCATCCTCTGCGCACTCTGCCTCCAAGGCCTTCACCTCCACATCATAAATATGACTGCGAGCCTCCTGAATGTGGTCCTCAATAATGATCTTGAAAGCATAAGATTTTTTGAACTCCTCAATAACTGCTGACGGCAACTGCTGGGCCTCCTTCTCAGACAATACACTCCGAAGCCTCTCATTCTCAGCCTCAAGGACTTGCTGAGCCTTTTCCTGCTGCTTGATCGTCGCTTGTGCCTCCACCAACTCTATATGCAGACGATCCATCCGTTCATTCTGAGAAGAGACTGAAGTGATCTTGTTCGCCAACTCAGTTCTGCACCCCTCAAGCTGATCCTCCACCACCTTCATCTCCTTCACTTTACTTTCATATTTCTTCTTGTACTCTCCCTGAAGGTATTTAACCTTCACAAACTCTTTGTTCCAATCGTTCAGAGTCTTGGTCATCTCAAGCTTGAAATCAGAATACTGAGACAAGAAAAGTATCAGAAATATATTCCTTAAGAAATGTAAAAAAAAAAGGAGAAGAAGTGAAGGAGGACTCACCAACTCCTCAGCCCGTCGGCGACCGATGCACTGATGGTTTAACACATCCTCTGGAATATGTGACTTGGATGGAGAAGTTCGGGGACCTTTACTAACAACTGTCAAAACTTCACCTGCCCTTTTCTTCCTCAATGCCTGAAAACCTTCCTCGCTCCCTGGACGCTTGGAGTGGTTCTTTTGGGGAACCACTTCTGGAACTCTAGCAGACTTCTTCAACATTTGAGCATGTGATCTCCCTGCTTGAGTAGATAACCCAACCTTGAACAAGTACTCCTCATCTACATATCTACTCAAGTAACGCACCTCGTAGTGTAGAGCATCCAGATCAGGGAGTTTGAGTATCCTCAACAAATCTTCTGCTCCAATGTGAAGGGGGACAGGTAGCTCTTTCAACTTCCCCCACTTCTCCTGAAGACCCCAATCATTCTGCACATAAAAGAAGTTGCTGATCCAACCTTTCGAGGGGTCTCGGGTGCGGATATCCAACCACTTGGACCTGAATGAAACACGTCCCTGCGCATCGCTAAAGAGACGCCCCATCCGAGAAAGGCACTCTGAGGAAAGTACCACTCCGCGGTCTCTGAAAAGCACGATCAGGCCCATCACAATCGACATTGCTCTGTAGGAAAATTGAGACAAGCACACCCCACAAAGCGTCAGAATGTCGATCAGTTCGGTGGAAGGAGGAAATCGTAGTCCCGCTCGCAGACTAAATTCATACACCGTCACATATCCAGGGGGAGGAAAGCAAGCGCGATCAGTTCTGGCCGGCACCTTCATCACCAAATCATTAGGAAAATGAAACTTCTTCCTAAATGAGATGAAGGAATCCTCAGTGACGGTGGAAATCACATCGTCAGCCTTCGGCGCCTTCTGGACCCTCTTTGGAACTTCAGACCGTTGCACAGGATGATCTTCTGAAGGAATTTTAGAGGAGGCGGGGTCACCCATTTTTGCTCCCTTTACTAAAGAGGGGCGCAGATCTAAGTAGGGAAAATCACCTACGAAAGACTGCGAAAAGCCTCCAAAGTAGGAAGAAAAAGGGAGGAAGAACGAGGGGAGGAAGGGAGAAAGCCACTAACTTCTGCACAAAAAGAGGGGCGCCAAGTCAAGTAGGGAAAGTCACCTACTTAAAAAATGGCGGAAAGCCTCAGAATGCCAAAAGCTAGAAAGCCAGAGGAAGAAGGGAAGAAGGGGCGAGTTTCTACTAAGCCTTGGGGGGTCTATTTATAGTTTTCCTTAAGGGGGGGAGGATTCCAAAATTCTATTAAATTCCCTGAAATTTTTCAAATTTTTCGGAATTTTTTGGGATTTTTTCGGAATTTTTCGGGCCCCATTTTAAAAAAAAAAAAAAATAATATAATATTGCTAAAACCGGCCGGCGGTTCCCCTAACCGCCGGCCAAACCGCCCGGCCAAGGGGCGCGGCCAGCCAGACCGCGCGGGCCAGGCGCGGGCCGAAGGCGGGCCAGGCGCGGGCCGAGGGCGGGCCAGGCGCGGGCCACGGGCGGGCCGCAGGCGGGCCCCAGGCGGGCCGCGAGCAGGCCGCGGGCGGGCCCAGCGCGGGCCGAGCGCGCTCCGGCGCGGTTCTGCGCCGCCGCCGGCGGCGGCGGCCGGCCGGTTCGGCCGGTACGGCCGCCTACCCGTTCCCGGGCTCCAATTTCGGGCCCGGACGGTCCAAATTCGACGTTTTTGGGGTCCCCGGACACGTTTTTCGACGTTCCGGACTCAATTTTGACACTTTCGGAGCTCAACGGGGCCTCTATAATCAAGTTCGAGCGAACGTGTAATTTTCGGAACGCAAATTTTTGCAATTTTGCCAAAGTGAAAAGCCGACACATATATTTTTGGACTCCTGGAGCTTTGACGTCCAAAAATAGGGGGGCAACTGATACGTCATCAGAAAATTATCTTGATCGGGCACGAATCTCGAGGAAAAACTCAAGTTAGAAACTTCAAAAATTAATTCGGAGACTATTTAAACTCCGATTTCAGCAAGCTTATAGTCGAACTGAGCGTCTCGGAAATACGAATCCAACGACACCAAATTCGACTCAATCCGAGCCCAAATGAGTCCAAATCAAGTACCTGAAGCGCTGTTGGAAGCATCAAACAGCTATTTGAGTTACCAAACGGTCTCCGATTTTGACGAGCTTATAGTCGAATCGAGCGTCTCGACGAGACGAATCCAACGAGCCCAAGATCATAGAATTCTGACATCATTAAGACCTTCAAATGCTTGATAAACGGTTCATGATCAAGGGATTCAATATCGGCCGTTCATCCGGATCACTCCCTATTTGCCCCTGATCCCTCACATATTTACGGGCTATGCCACTCCAGAAAAACTATAAATAGCCCCTCATTTCTCTTAAGAGGGGACCCAAGCCAAGAAGAGAAGAAAAGCCAAGAAGAGAAGAAAAGAAGAAGAAGAGAAGAGAAGCCTAGGAGGGAACAGCTCCTCCTCGACCACCGCCGGAACTCCGCCGGAACACCGCCGGAAGCACCACCAGGCGCCCGAGGGACGCCGGAGCCTTGCCCGACACGGGAGCAACGTCGGAATTCTGCCCGACGCCAGAATTCTACCCGACGCCGAGTGACGCCGGACCTCTCTCCAAGTGACGCCGGAATCCTACCCGACGCCCGAGTGACGCCGGACTTCTCTCCAAGTGACGCCGGACTTCTCTCCAAGTGACGCCGGAATTCTGCTCGACACCCCGAGTGACGTCGGAACTCTGCCTGTCCTTGTAACTGATACTCGTTGTAATCCGATCGTCCTGAATTTAAAGGACGAATCAGCCTTGTATTTCAAACGACACTAGTGGAACTCTTTCAACTGGGCACGGCCCCGTGGTTTTTTCCCTTTCCAGGGTTTTCCACGTAAAAATCCTGGTGTTACTATTTCAATTCTGTTTGTGTGCTGGATATACGTACAACGCTGAGACGGAAATTTAAATTCTATCGCCGCGTATAATTTGAGCCCGCAACAATAGTTATTCATTTGGACCCTTTTTTTTAAAAATTTTTAGATCATTATATATCCAATTACAATTTTTTCTGTTTTTTTTTAATTAAATTGGATGTTAGGAAGAATTATTTATAACACCTATGCAGGAGGCCTAATAATTAAACTAATCCAATAAAAAAAATTATTCGAGATTTAGACTAATTTCTATGATATAAAATGGTCTTGGTTGGAATCGTTTGATCTTCCCTCCAACTGAATCGTAACTTGACCGGCATTTGCCGTGGAAACTATAGTCTTGCTCCATATTATTCAAAATTAAATCTAATTATTTAAGCCATATCAATCACATTATATTACATGCTTCATAAAATTTAATTTTATATTATTTTGCTTGCAATATATATATATTATTGCGTCCTGGAATATTTGCGGCGATAGAAAAATATAGAAAGTTTAACCTCTTAGTTTTGTACGAAAATCCAGCACACAATTAGATAAAAGAGAGGACATAGCGTTCATAAGCTTCCCCTACTTCCTCCTCTGGTTTTCTCTTCTTCCTCCCCCTCTCCATGAGGAATGAGGGGTCTATTTATAATTTTCTGATAGTGGCATGACAAGTAAATAATGAGGAGATTAATGACATGTTAGGAGTGTTTTGAATTTATGATCGTTATCAACTCCTTTGATCATTGACAGTTTATAGAGTATATGAGTACCTTAATGAAATCATAATTCAACGATCTTGGACTCATTGGATTCGTCTCGTCGAGCCGCTCGATTCGACTTTAAGCATGTAAATTTGGAAACTGTTTGGCCATCCACTTCATTGTTTGAACATCTCAAATGTGCTTCATACATTTGAGATACATTTGAGAGGTTTAGTTGTAATAATCCATATTATATTGAAAGGTATAACTATTTTATTTCATAATATGTCATATTTTATTTGAATTAAAATCAAAATATCAAATTGAATTGATTTAATTCGAAATAAGAAATGCATAATATATATTTCATACCTTCTTCCTACGCGCTACAAAAAGTTCAGAATGCTCAAAATAAAATCAAATGAGATTTGAAATTTTCACGTGAAAAATCAAATAATACAAAAAATCATAGAATCAGGCTCAGTTGTAATAATTCATAGTATATTAGAAAATACAAGAATCATTTATTTTTCATAATAAAATAAGATGGAATTATACTATTAGTTTAATTATCAATTTATTAAAATTAAAATAAAATAGTGTTGAATTTAATTTTGAAAGTTTTTAATTTAAATATTATTTCAAAATTTATATGAATCATTCATATTAATTGTAATTTATTTTTATTCATTCATGGCATGATGAGCTTTCTAAGAACCAAAACAGGTATTAAATAATTATAAAAGTTTGTGAAATATTTAACCATATACGGCAATAATGACAAGCTATCAAACTCTAGATGGCCTACAACTAAGAAAATGCTACGTTGATAGAAAACTTTATGGCGTATTTCTACCGAAAGTTCTGGAAAGTGCATTTGGTTAATTTAAATGTTGAGGGCGCCATTAATTACCTTATCGCATCGCGTGATTTTTTATTTTTTATTTTCTAGACGTTGGGTTTTGCACGTGGGAATGTTTGACTATGCATGCCAACATGTTTGATGACTATTAAGTTTTGTGTAAAACTTTGTATAGAAAAAAATAGGGAATATTTAGGTCAATTAATATAAATTTATACATACATCTTATATTTAAGATTCAAATCAAGGCCATTTGATTGGTTGTCAAAGTATCGAACCAATATTACAAGATGAGCTGTGTAGAAAAAAGCTGGTTATGAAAAAACTTGACTAAGTAGGAGAAAATAAGTATGACCAATAGATTTTTAGTAAGGTGTATTTCAAATGCAAGGTTTTAAATTTGATATTTTTATTGAAATTAAAAGAAATTTAAATTAGTTAAAAAAATGAAGACTTCCAATCATTTTGTAATGTATTTAGAATTTGTTTGAGAGCGAAATCAATATGGATGAATTTTAAATTCTTTATCTTTGAATCTCAGTGCATTAATGGATTAGTGCCACCACACTGACGATCTCATTTCTGCCATGCTCTCTTTTTTCAGGGGAAATTAGGAGCTTAGCCCAATTCATTTAATACTTCTGATAGAAAGATCTTTTATAGGAATAGAGGCTATAAGGTTTTGAGAGTTTGGGTTTAAAGGCTCAGGAAAAGCCCAAGAAAGATTTGCAATGGTGGAACTTAAAGAAGCATTGTTTGGAAATTAATCAAAAGTATGTGTATCCCTCTTAATATCAAAGATGCTACAGCCATGACATTGAGGATCCCAGAATAAGGCAATAGGATTAAAAGCTTGAATAATAAAGGAGAATTTATGCTTAATCATACCAATAGTGATATAGAGACGCTTCCAGAGGGGGGTCGGGTTAGAGAGGGTAGGTTTCCATCCATATATATATATATATATATATATTCTTAAGCCAATGGAATAGGGGATAGTGGGCATTATAACATCTAGTAATTAGAGAGCAACTGTAGGCAAACCTAAGCGCTTTGAAAGAAGGAATGCCAAGCCCACGCATAGACTTAGGCTTACAAGTGCTATGCCATGAAATAAGATGCAATTTTGTTACTTGGGAATCACCAAAAAATAGAAACGAGCACAATTTCCCAATAAACTTAATAGCAATTTTAGGTATTATGGAGCCCCATATCCAATAAGCTATAATATTCCATATTGTGTATTTCAATAACTGCAACATATCTACAAAAGAGAGTAATCTAGCCTCCAGCCAACCTAGTGATTTTCCCCATTATGGGTGAAAAATTAGATATTCGAACCCTTCAAGAAGAGATAGGAAGATCAAGGTAAGTGGAAATGAAAATATAGGATTGGATTCTCAGAGCCTCACAGATGGGAGCAACAAGAGAGAAACTAGGTGAATGTATGAGAGCTTTTATCATAGTTTTCATGAAGTTCAAAAAAGTTGGCAAATGTTGAAACAATGTTCATAACAGAGTTGCAATTAGTAGGGATAGCTTTCCCAAAGATCAATAGACCATCATCATAGAACAAATGGGAGAGTTGAAACTCTCCCACAAAGATACCTTTAAACCTTGGATTAATGTAGGAAGAATCTATGAGACAAGAATAGACATCCACGATGATGCAAAAAGGGTAGGGGCTAAGGGGGCATCCTTACTTAAGACCAATGTAAGAGGGGAAAAACCCTTCAAAAGACCCATTAACACAAATAGAGAAATAGACATCACTTATGCTAGCCTTAATCTATCCATTAAAGATTGACAAAAAACTTTTTTGAAGAATTCTAACCCGAAGAAAAACTCTAAAAACATTGTCAAAAGCCTTATATCAAATTTCACAGACATCAATTTTTCCTTTTTCCACCATGCTCTCAACGTTGCATGCATTATCCTTGACTTTTCCCATCCCTATGTCACAAGCATCCCGCCATCCACTCTAACGCTCTTGATCACACAAGCCTCATAAGGTTACCTCTTACCCTAAATCATGTTAAAAAATATATACATTAATATTATTTTCGATCAATCACCAAAAAATTTTAAAATACATCGCATAATGCATTCTAAATCTTTACAATCAAATATCTCCTAACCAAAGCTATATAAGATCATGTCCAGGAATAAGAAAGCTTTCAATACATTTTAAAAATAAAAATATTATGTACATATATAATTCAGAGGTAAGAAATAAATTTCATATTACAAATAATTATATAAAATTTCTCTTAAATTTAAACAACAGCATGAGCTATTTTAAAGATGAGTAAAATAAATAATTTTATATATGAAAAAAATATTAATTAATTATTCTCATTGGGCCATCAATGCTGAAGCCCCTAACAATTCAGTGGATAATGGTATTGAGCAATCCGACTTATTACATTATTGCCCTTCTAATGGTCTTTTATTAGCAATCGGCTTATCACTTCTACATATCCAAGCTTTGAATTAGTTTTACTAGTGCAACACCAACTCATCCACCTGAATATTAACATTTTATAGCCAAATCTTTTTAAACCAAAATCTACCTTTATTTAAATAGGCTGAATCTAATATTTCTACTCTTCTAACGAGATCATCAACAAGCCGACATTTTATGCGACCAAACTATCTACGACTACTTTCTATAATCATATCTGCCATTGTAGCCACTTCAACCTTTTTCAAGTATATACTCATTTCATCCACCTGAATATCTTTATCACTGCACCACTTTATTTTATACTTCTCCTTAATTATTTATTTTCAAAGAAAAATAAAATAAAATTTTGAGCAGGTGACTTCCATCCACAATGTGAAAATTTTATCGAGGTGGTCAAATTGATTCACCAGCCTTATTATAGAAATGAATGCCTCTTTATATTTGATCTTTTCTTGCAATGTATCTCCATTCCAAATGTTTCTGAATTTTATGAATTTTTTTACACTCGGCAGTTATTAGATTGAACAATTTAACATATTAAATAAAAAATAACTAAAATATATGAAATTTAAAATTTAAAAAATCATATGACTAAATGCAACTTAAAATGTATTAGTTTTGTTAATTTATTAACATTGCAAATAAATCATAATTGAATTTTTTTGATAAAACTTTCTTCTGATGCATGAGAGCACCAAGCAGAAAAAAAACATAAAAAATAATAATAATAATAATAAAAATAAAATAAATTAAATAAAAAACTAAGCAGAAAGGATGCAGAGATGATGAGCCATAAAATAATACACCCCTATAAGAAGAAACATCATAATATGAAACTAATTATTTAATTTTCATTTATCAAGCTAATTATTTAATTAAATGTTAGCCAATGTTAGCTTTTTCTGTTTTTCTAATTTTAATTTTCATTTATCAAGCTAATTATGTAATTAAATGACTTGTAACTTCAACCTTGTTACAAGACATAAATATAAAAAAAATTTACATGCATGAAACTATCACATCTTCAATTTATTTTTGAAGGAGACGCCATCATTTTCAGAGGCAAAAAACCAAAATTCTCTTGCACTCATTTTTGAAGGGTTAGCATCAAAATTTAAATATTTGTTTAACATCTCAACATCATAATTGTGCTAAAATTTTCGGCCAACTTAATAGGGCTCACTTGATTTCCTAAAGCCTAAAAAAAAACATATTTAAAATGATTTTTAATTTATTTCAGCAAAAATAAGCAAAAGATAAAACTTAATACTTTCTTAATGATTTTTTTTCTTGCCGTCAAAGAAGCAAATGAGGGGGTAATTTACAATTTAAAAAAAAAAAAAGCTGACGCATTCCAGAGGAAGCATGACAATGAAAATATCGCAATTTACAATACAAAAAAAATAAGCAAACATAGCACCAAATTTGTTGTGCTGTGGGTTAAAAACAGGTAATTCCAAGAACTTTCAGTCGATAAACAATTACCTTAATAAGAAAGTGGTATTGTGAGCAGGGGTTTGGTCTATTGAAAATAATTTAAGCTTACTTAGCCAATATCTCTACAGATTTTTTTTCTTGACAACATTTTGATTGCCATAAGATTTTAGAAAATATTTCTGAGACATTTCAGGAGAAACCAATTACAATATTAATTTAAAACATAGATGATAGGTGTTACGGCACACAAACCTCTCGCGCATGGTCAACAGGGCACAGAGCTGTCTAAGAAAGGATTGCTTTACAGCCACCTTCAACAAAAGTACTCTTTTCCAAGGAAGAACTTACCAGACCTGTGAGGAATATATGATAGAAGGTTTCTGCAACTTCAAAGCTGGAGCAACCGAAAATGGCGGAAAACATCCTCTTAGATTAAATAGATCGTTTGACATTATCTTCTTATTTTGTATTTAAACCTTCTTTGCATCTTTTGATTATATTGGCTTCTTGTACTTTCTGCATAAGAATTAAAACCACACCCCTTTTAAGCTTAGTTTGGAAAAACTTACTGCTTTAAAACTTCAATAAAATAATTTTTTTGGACTAAAAATGTTTTGTACTATAAAACTATTTTAATAAAATAGTTAAAACAAGGTACTAAACAAAGCCTTAGTGGCAGACGCGGGAGCAATAACTTGGCATAACTTGATTGATACTGCTACAAATACATCTTAAATAAGGCGATAGAGACAATCTTAGCTTTCTTTACAATTATATAAGAAATCGAAAATTTTCATTTAACTTTAGTAAAAATAAAAAAATTTATTTTACATAATTTTGCTCCAAACAATTAACATTAAGTGATCAAAATACGTTGAATGGTTAGCAGAGTTTTAAGGGAACATAAGAGACGAGTAATTTTCAGATACTTCTAAGAACAATAAACCTAAATTCAATCTCAAAGCGTGTAAAGCATTTTCAACTATGGAGAACAAAAAATAATATATAAAAAACTATTAATCCATATAGCCAGGCCAAGTCCATATTAGGATAAGTGATAAACAACAAATTTATCTACTTGAGGCGTCACTCAGCGTAAAGGCTTCTGATAATATACTCACTCTTTATGTCAAAATATCCAGCTATATTTGAACAGAAAATAATCTGAAAATTTTTGCTTTCCCTTCAAATTAGGAGAAACCCTCTCAATGCTTTTGCAACATCCGCTAACGTCATCCTACAAATGATAATTATATGATTAGAACCTTAATTTTATATATAAATTACCCCTTCGAATGTTCTTATCATCTTCAAATATCACTCTACTGCCTATAGTCTACAATAATAACATTGTAATTTTTAGAATTCGATAACTCAATTTACTAAAAATAAATTCTCTGCTATGAATACATCATTTCTAACATAATCAAATCATTTACTTCCAAACAAATTTTCCATTTCCAGTTAATGTTGTATTGGTGTCATCGATTCAATTAATAAGCAACCATCGGGTGCTTGAGAAATCTCAATCGAGACAAAATTATCTAATACAGCTGGCCATAATAACAATAAAGGCAATAACGCCAACAAACAAGTGCAGATGAACAAAATTGACAATCTGTAATACAAGCACACGATAAAAAAACAATGGGTTAAAATAGCTTGAACGGAAACACCAAAGGAATAACTGGAAATTTTTATAACATAAGCAGGCTTTACCTCTGGTCGAGTTCCTACAGATGGTTCAGGTGAAAACATTATGAAAAATCCCATGGCCTTCACCAAACATAGCGCGTAGCCTTCAGAATCAAACTTGAAATTAAAAAACGCCACCCATCGATTTTTAAAGTTAAAACGTTGAATTATTGTACAATAAAATAAGCTTTTAATTAATATAAATAATATTTATATTTTCT
Source organism: Dendrobium chrysotoxum (assembly GCA_019925795.1). Classification (NCBI taxonomy): domain Eukaryota; kingdom Viridiplantae; phylum Streptophyta; class Magnoliopsida; order Asparagales; family Orchidaceae; genus Dendrobium; species Dendrobium chrysotoxum. Next base: position 67,586,637 of record CM034305.1, on the reverse strand, counting down.
TTCTTTTTCTTAGGAGACAATAAGCTTCATCATATATTTGTAAAATAAAGAATTTAAAAATATTGATATTTAACTTCAAATTAAAAATAAAAATTTAGCTTGTACTAAAAGAAATATCAAGTTAATGCCCATTACATATCAAATATTCAAGTTAAACTATGCAACATACCTCTAATTGAATATTTGGGGAGTCTAAAAATTTAAAAATTTAGCCAAATTTCAAATGCAATAATATGTGTGCCAATGATGCCCCACCCATAGGACCTAACTGACGCTTGCTTGCGCACTAAGCCACCTACAACCACCACCACTAGCCACTAGCCAAACATTTCTTTTCACTTCTATAACAAACTAACATCTACATTACAATAAAAATATCACCACCGCTCACCTATAACATTCTTAACTCCCGCTTAGACTCTTGCCCCTTCAATGCAAACCCCTCCCTCACTCACTCAGGCTCCCCACTAACTTCATCCCGCCAGCTCCATCCACACAAATCTCCATCCCTAACTACATGCCCACAATTTCAATCTCCATCTGCTTTACCTCCCTTCTGCATCAACCGAGCCTTGGTTGAGCTTAATCACCGCCGCCAACTATCCCGAAGCGAGATTTTTGTTTCATTCCGAGGATTCTTGTTCGGCAACAGATTAGCATGTCACAAATAGAATAAACGATATAGACTAAACCAGTAACAATGTTTGAAAGGATATTGAGATGGTAGTTATATTGTGACAAAATATAATCTACAGTGGTACGTATGCAAATCCACAGCCAATGTTTGCCTCTAATACACTTATGATTTGTTTAGAGTGATTGCAGCTTTTTGTAGAAGAATGTAACACTAATATGAGGGTATATTTTTATTTAAATAATGTGAAAATTAAAAATATATTTTAAAAAATAGATGAGCCAATACACAAACCATCCGATTGTCAAAAACGTCTCTCACCATAATAAATTTTCAAAAACAAGAGAAGAATCATTACAAAATCGGCAGCGTTTTAAAACCAAAGCAGTGAGTAAACTTTCCCAAGCATAGCATTAGAAGAAATGGGAAGCAAGTATTTGTACATCTGGAACGCAAAGCCAAGCACCAGAAGCTCGAAAATACAATAGGAGTTGTAACCCACAAGAACAAAGAAACTCCATCTCTAAAAACTACCAACCAACTAGAATTTTAAGTAGTTGAACTAGCAGAAACAGTTTCAAACACCAATGAAAACAATAAAAAATAGAGAGGGGAACAACAGCACAAGCAACTAAAGATCAAAAATATAAACGAAAGTACGAAACAGTATATCCAATCAATATGTGATCAACGTGTATTCAGAATAATTTGAAGGCAACAGTTATCAATCCGGTATTTTTTTGTGAAACATAATTATTCAGATGCTTGGGCCCGATACCGAATGAATGTAGCACCAAAATATTAGGATAGGATTATTTCATCACTTTTCATAATAAATAAAAAGGTATGCCAGTACTGATTAGTTCAAAGTTTAACAACTGTTTATACCTTGTGAAGTTCTTCAAAACCTCAATTCTTCTCCAAACGTGTCCAGTTAGAATGATAGCATTCGGTTACAGATTCAGAGTTTAGACTTCAATCCATGCGACCGTCGTGTATAAGTTGATAGACCACACGCTAAACATAAAGGGCAATATTAGACAAACCAGAGATCAAGCGAAAAAGCTAGAAGACCAGGTGGGAGAGAACCCGGGGGAAAAAAATCCAGCCCCGTGCGATCTCCCCCAACACACCAAGAAAATATATATTTTATTAGGTTTGATGGCCTGCCATGAGAGCGCACCCACCATGGCAAAGGCCTAGAAATGACAACAAAGAACAGATCATCAGTACAATGAACAGATTTTACCATTCCATCTTCAATCTTGATAACATGTTGGAAGCTGGAGCAAAATCAGATGTCTAAGCTGTGCACGTGAGCAGAACACAGTTTAAGTTGAAACCATCAATTTATCAGCAGAAATTGTGAGCATGTAACATTATATTGCAACCCACCAACATAACTTCGGGACTTGTGAATATCACTGCTTTAAACGCGAAAAGAATAGCAAGGAAAAAGAGCTCTGGTCCAACATCATCTAGATCTGAGGCATGAGACACAGATCTCTTATAAAGGCTCCACCATCGACATCTAGATCTGAGGCACGAGACACAGATCTCTAATAAAGGCTCCACCATCGACACCATCGACCATCAACCGAAGCTCTATTCTCCATCAGCCACTAAAGAGTTCTAAATTCCATAAAACAGCCACTAAGAAGCTGCGCACCAGCTAATTCTATACATGCAAATATGCAATCAATATTTACAAAAAACCTTACATGGTTTCCAAATATTGAAAAAAAAATTCTAAATAAGAAATATCAAAGATATTCAATTTCATATATAAGTGTTCTTTTCTTCTTCAATAGAGAGCATAATACATGCCATGTACATCTAGATTTCACCAAAGAAAGTTCTTCACCCTCAAATCAGATGAAAGAAAAAATTGTAACCATTCATTTAACGCTTCCTTACTCATGTAAACTTGAGAAGATAATCAACCTCATTGAATGTTGGCTTTGATGTGGACAAAAGTAGGAGAATCAAAAGGCTTATTGTTGCCATACATAGATAGATTGCTTGGCTTCTAAATTAAATGCATACAAATTACAAATATAATAATAATAATAAAAGAATACTATCAAGATTTATATTTATGCATAGATACAAATGCATAAAATGTCCAAAGAACTATGTATTGACTTATCTTATAATGCCATTTTGCAAATGCTACATTATGTGTATAAATCTTTAATTTAATATAAACGGCTTTCCAATATGCATATAGCATAAAGAACTAATAATTCGCACATCTTCTAATATCTATCTAACTATTAATTTACAATAAAAATTACCACTTTTACATTTCAATAACCAAAATTAATAAAAATGAATCACCAAACCTATTAACGTATTGTTTCTAATATAACCAAATCACTCACTTCCCAACAATTAATTTTAATTGAATTAACATTCATTAAATATTAAATAAAGTAAACGATGTTTAATTCAATATCAATTAAATGAGATAAATTCATTTGAGATTACTTCATTTCATAAGTATCGAAAAAAGTGGTAAGCAAAACACTAACAAATAAATGCAATTTTGTGATACACATGTAGAATTGTATTAGGAAAATCATATATTTTTTAGGTGGATATGGGTCATAAATTGTTTATGTTTTCAAAATTTTAAATAACTTTTATGTTACTATTATACTCTTGATAAATCTCTTAAAAAAAGCTAATGCTGAATTCAAAATACTATGAAAAGTAACATTAAGAATTTGATGGAAAGCAAAAAAAATTATGAAAGGCTCTGTGGTAACTAATTTGAATCATATCATTCTTGAAAAAAAATGGTGAAAAAAATACATGTATTGGAGCCACTTGAAATTTATAACCCTAAAATTTTCAAAACAATTGAAGAGGTTGCCAAAAGAAAGTGTGTTTAAAACTGCTTTTATACAACAAGATGATAACATAGAATGACGTTTTTAGGATAAACATATAGAGTACCCAAAAAACCATAGCCGCCAATAATTTAAAGTATTTAAACCGGCAAAATTTCATTAGTCGAGTGAGAAAATCAGCGTCACTTTCTAGCACCGGAATGAACTATGAACACAACATCACGACCAAAGAGATAAACTGAATATGAAACTCATACCGTAAATTATTAGCGGACGATCCACAAACAAACAAACGAAACAGCATGCTCAACTTCCAATGGATATGTGATCAGCGTGAATTCAGAATAATTTTCAGGTAACATGTAACGACTCTGTACTATTTGTGAAAAGTATTATTTACCAGCACTCGAGCACGATACTGAACGATTAAAGCACAAAAGGATGGGGATAGGAATCTTTCATCAATTGTAATGAGAAATTTCCTGATTGAAAACCATGTCAGTATTGATTAATTTAAGGATTAACGATTGTTTATACCTTATCAGGTTCTTCAGAACCTAGATTCTAGTGAAGCGCGTCCTCTTGTTAGACTGATAGCGTTTGGATAACGATTCAGAGTTCAGGCCACAATCAATGCGAGCATGTTCCGCCTAAGTTGATAAACCACACGCTAAACCTAGAGGGCAAAATTAGATGAAACAGAAAGCAAGCGAAAAAGCAAGAAGACAATCTCGGGGAGAACCCGGGTAAGAAATATTCAGCCCCGTACGATCTCCCCAAGAAAACACCCAAAAAAATATAAATTTTATTAGGTTTGGTGGCCTGCCATGCGAGCGCACCCAGCATGGCAAAGGCCAAGAGCAGACAACTAATAACAGATCATCAGATACAACAAATAGATTTTACCATACCATCTTCATCCTTCAAAACATGTTGTGAACTGGAAGAAACTCCGGTATCCAAGCTATGCATAGGAGCAGAAGACAAGGTTTTCCATATCCGGTGAAGAATCTTGCAAAACTTGCAGTGAAACCGCGCAGCATTAAATATCCCTTCAAATACGCGATTTTAAAACCATCTATCAGCAAAAAGTGTGATCGCATAACATGACAACGGACAATCCACCCATAAAACTTTCGGACTTCTCAATATCCACGCATAAAAGGAGAAAATAAGAGCAGGGAAGACGGGATCTGCTCCAATCTCATCCAGATCCGAGGCCTGACACCCCGATCCACCGAAAACCAGGAGAAGCCGCTACGCCATCAATTCAATATCACTATCATGAATTTAGGGGCAAAACGAGATTGGAGATGAGACGAAGCCATCAAATCAATGAAAGCAGCCATGGGAGGAGACGCCGACCAAGAGGTTGAGGCGAGAGAAAGTCGGCGGGGAGGAGAGGCTGTTGTCAATCCGAGCGTACCTGAGATTTTGGGCAAACATTGCAGGCATTTATATAGCCTAACAAAGAGAAAATAGGCGGCCTGGATACGAGATTTTGTTTTTCATGGACGGATGTGATGAGTCCACGAGTACGATTACGCCCATAGACCGCCTTAGGTTCCCGGCCTTTACCGGATCATTTTCGGTATGGCGGCAACACGAAAAAACTTGTCGGTCACCGGTCTTGACGGAGGAATGCGGGATTGTATCATAAACCGTGAACCGGCAAGCCTAAAGGTCTAATCCAACCAAGTCTATTGCAGGAGTAACTCACTCACATACACAATTATACAAAACAAATTTTGAAATCTATATAAAAGTTTTAAGAACTTCAAACTTTAAGTATACATATGAATAATTAATATCCTAATTTTAATATTGAAATTTAAATATATCAACAATTAAAATAGTACTTAAAATTAGCTATAATTAATTAATTATTGCAACTTATAATATTCGTGATGGTAGAGATGGTAGGCCGACTAAGGAGCGCAGCCTCGCTATGTGCTATATGGTCCATTGTATGTTTGTATCGAACGAAAGTCTAGAGCCCTATTCGTAGGGCAGTACTTCAAAGGTGTATCAGCACACCTTATGTGGTACTGGTAATGCCTCCTCACGTCCTTCGCTCCGACTAAAACATATGTATCCTTGACCACGTCGGGAATACCCAGGTTATTGTCTTGACACTGTAAAAAAATCTAGCACACGCATATATAGTAGCAAGAGACACTAGAGTTTTATATGAAAAACTTACAAAATTGGAAAAATTATGGGCATGACTTAGTTAAAATGATTCCACTAGTGTTTATTGTAGATTACAAATAATGATATTTTCATGACTGAGAAAAATATTATTTTAATATATTAGAGGGAAATTTTTTTTTTCGTGGTGTAATTTAAAAGAGCCATGAGGCATTAGAGTTATATTTAATAAATTGTTTATAATATGTTCATTCATTTACCTTTGAGTAGAGAATACTATAGACTATGAAGTATAATATAAATTTTGATGTTAACCAAAAAATACATAGTTTTATGTAAACAGTGTGCATCAACCATATAGACAATAACATGCATCAACATTGTTAATGACATTATGCAACAAAATTAGCAAGTGTTATATAGTAGAAGAATTGCCTTCAAGTGATGGTGATTATAGTACCACAGTTAGGTGATAATGGTCAAATGATCATAGTTTGGTGATAATTGTTAGGGCACCACAAAAGATTGTGATGGTTGAGAGAATATAATTGTGCAATGGTGGTAAGGCAACCATAATCAGCAATATGATAATTTAATTATAAAGGTTGAGTTATGGTGATTCGAGTTTGATAACGAGGATCGAGAAGTGGTCGGGCGATGGTGCTTCACGAAGCTCCAAGATTTTTTATGTCTCAAAGCCATAATGACCAGGTCCGATGTGCCCAGATATATCACACAGGTCATATCGTGCCCGATCATGGCAAGAATCAGGAACTACTCGAAGATCCAGTTGGAGAAATGCTCAGAAAAATTAAACTCAATTTATACAACATAGATTCACCATTGAATACAATATAAAATATAAGAATAAATCTCAAAAATTATTTTTTATATATCATCAAAAAAATAAATGTACAATTTGAGGTCTATTTACAACATCATTTGACAACAAAAAGAATAAAAAAATAATGGTCAAGTTTCCACATATGAAACAAGAAAAAAAAGACATACTTACATCACATATTAGAGCTTGGTATCAACACTACTAAGCTTGCTCCTTACCCTTTATCTGACCTGAAAATAAAAGCAAAAGTAAGAATAAGCGAACATGACTTAGTAGGTTATCATAGCCTAAAACTTGAATTAATAGCTCCAATCAGTATAAGCTGAAAATATTTAATTTATAAATTGAAGTATTATACCATGCTAATCTCATTTTGCGCACTTAGGCTCTCAAGCGTGTGTATTCTCCGCCGATTGAGAAAAGATTTGAGCCTAAGTAGGCTTGAGCATACTAGATCGATTTGATTGAACCCTATTAAACCTAATTTGAGTCAGATTGATGTCGATTTGGATTTAATTTCACTAAATTTTATTTAATCGGACTAAATTAAATACAAGTCGACCCAAGTTGACCCAAACTTTGTTCAACTCAGGCTCAATTTTAAGCCCAAATGAGTCTAATTGACTTAAGTTAAGTGCCAATTGACTTTTCCACTAATTCAAATCATATGACTAAATCAAAAATCAGATCGAGCAGCCGAAATCAAATCATCTTGCTTGGTTTTCGTGATCTCCAATAGTCGTAACAGGCAATCGAGCATATTTTTTGGTGTATACTCGAACGAGTGAAATGAGGGATGAGAAGGTGGGCTTCCACTTTTGAGTGTCGATGTGCATTTCTCCCGAAGCTGGCTCCGTCCAAAGGCATTGCCTCTTACGGCTCATACTCACACGAGGAGAGAACATTTGACCTCGCTCTCTATTTCACAAAAGTCCAGACGAACAGAACTTTACCTCACGTGACCCCTCCCTCTTTTCTCTGAAGGCATTCGCAAATCTCCCGCTCCCCCCCAACTCTTTCTGTTCGCACAAGCACAAGAGGCGAACCCCATGTTCCGTCGCCCCTATTCGCAGAAGTCAGGAACTGAAGCCCTCATCTGCCCCATGACCTAGCCACCAGATCCCCTTGCTACAGGTAATCCCTTTATTCTCCTTCTTCTTCTTCTTTCTCCTTATTTCTCTTCTTCCATTCATTTTCCTTCAAAAATGGCAACAATTATATAATTAACCCATTATGTAGAGCTTATTTCTTTGGTATTATAGTTGATTACTTACAGCTTTGTGGCTGAAACTCACCATGCTGTAAATGTTTTATTTGGGAAAAACAAGCTTTATGATTTTTGTGAAGAATGGATGTGCTCCATAGTAAGATTTATGTTGCTGAAATCATTATTTATGTATAAAATATGTAGAAACTTATATTTCTTGATGGTTATGTCATGTGATGTGAGTTCAAAGTCTCATGTATAGATCTTGAGAAGTTATGGCATCCTTCATCAAGTGCATGCGAAGTATTTGTAGTAATGCCTTTTAGGAAATATTATACACCTTAACCAAGCAAAGGTGTTGATGAAGCATGTATGCAGCCCATTTCTCCTATATTCCTAATGAGTTCATAAGTTTTGGTTAGAGCTTGTGTGATCGTATGTGATATAAATGATCACTATGTTCTTTTTATCCTTTATGACTCGAAATGATGATCATCAAAATGATTTGTGTCATCCTTTTTTCTTTCTTGAAGTGAATAAATTAGATGAAGGGTTGGGCTGTTATATCTCATATGTTTCATCAAGATGATTTAACTGATTTTGTTGTTTCCCTCTCCTTTCCTTTTATATATATAAGATTTTTTTAATAGAAGGAAGTTTTGAGCTTTTGGAGAGATTTGAAATAGAAATTTTGCTAAAGTGGGAAGGGGGGGGGGGGGGGGGGGGTTCTAACTCATGTTTGCTTTCCCGAATTTAACTAAACAGTGAAACTTCTATCTAATTTCATTTTATTAAGCACCAAAGTTTGGGAGGGTGTATGGTGGGTCCGTTAACGTTTCTTACTTGAAGTTCAATAATGGCCAAATCAGATATTAAAATTATAGATATTTCTCCATATTGTAACAAATCATGTCTTGAATATAGCATCCATTAACAAATGACCATGTGGTATTCTCATTTTTTTAAAGCTACCTATGGATATGTAATTCATTTTTAAACTTGTTTAGAAAGACATAATGGTTTTATAAAGATCATGTGCTTAGTAAAATTTATGAGTTTAGGTTAGAAAGATTCTTCCACATATTTCATAACATGTGATGTGAGTGTTCCAAATTATTTTTGGAAACAAACCAGTTGCAGATTTTGATTCGTTTTGGACTCCAAACAATTTTTTAGAAACAAATCAGTTGCAGATGCAGATTTTCATTCGTTTTATGCTCCAAACTGTTTTGGAAGATGAATGTTGGAGAATGTCCTTGAAGATTATTTTGTGTTCAAGGATAGGGTGGAGAGCCTTATGGCCAATGGAGAGATTCACTTACAGAATAGTGATTTGGTATAGCCCCGAGGCAAGGTTGCTCAGGTGGTTCAGATGATTACGGGCTCCAGTCAGTGCAACAATCAGTGTGGTGGTCAGAACAGTGACAGTAGAGCATCCTTTAGTTTTTTTTTTTTTTTTTTTTTTTTTTGGGGGGGGGGGGGGGGGGGTGGCAGCTTACACTCTCTCGTAAGACAAGGGGCATGATCAGACAGACAATTCAGAGTTCAGAGGCAGTTGAGAGGAGGCTTTCGCAGGCTAAGTTGATAGTTACCAGTCCAATTATTTTGTCAGTTTCTTCACCTTCTTCTATTGTAGTGCCTACTGAGCACATTTTTTTTATTTCTTGAACTAGAAAGATGTCTGAAAGAGAAAAATTTCTTATAACTTCAGAGGAGAAGATGAAATCTCTTCCAGCACTTACGCTGAAGAATTTTGTTCTCCTTTCTATTGATGATGAATTAATAAAAGAAGATGATTTTGGCTACTTTTAGCCTTTTGCTCCTTCTAGCTCTACTTTTTCTAGCACTCATTCTTCTTATGTTTTATTTATCTAAGTAATGATGGTAATCCTTCAAATGGAGAAGGGTTTGAGTGTGAGGAAGAACCTAGATTTATTATTTCTGAGGGTGGTAGTTACATGGACTCTAGAGATGAGTCCGAGAATACACTCTAATCACTTTTTATAGAGCCAACATAAGCCATGACTCTTAAACCTAATGAATCTTCAATTGAGCTTGACTCAATATAGGAGATCCAATTACATTTAGGGAAGATCCTTCCATCTAAAATGACTAAAAATAATTAAGAAAAAGATAGAAATATCATTACCTAACATGATGATCTTATTCCCCGTCCTCAAGCACAAGCTAAAGAGAAGGAAAAAGGCCCTCAATTGGAGGTTGATTATAATGTATTGGTTCGTCTGAGAAAGATTTCTTCTCTTCTCAATGTGTATGATGCACTTATGATGTCTTCTAACTTGAGAGATACTTTGGTGAAAGCTCTACTAGAGCCAGAGTCCTATCAAGTCTTCTTTGCCACTGAGTCTGTTAAGGATGCATGATATTTAAGAGAAATGTCATGCATTATCTTTTCAGATCAGATCTTCTCCTTAGGATTTTTGAGCACAACCGTCCCGTGTATGTCACTACTGAAGTCAATGGTTATGAGTTGAATATGGTCCTCATTAACCAAGGATCTTCAGTCAATATCTTTAATTATGCCACTCTATAGAGTCTCTCCCTTGATCATTTGAAGCTTACTTCAGATAAGCTCATGTTGAAGGATTTCAATGATCAGGGCAAATGCGCTTTGGGGTCCATTACTTTGCCTTTGCATTTTGGAGATATCCTAACTGAGGTAAAGTTTCATGCCATTAAGGTAGATACCTCATACAAGGCTCTCTTAGGAAGACCTTAGATTCATGAGAATGGGATGGTGCCCGCTACATTGCACTAGTACATGAAATATATGAGGAACGTTGTAGAGTATTCCATTCTTGGGGATACTCAACCCTTTATCATGTATGAGGTCTTTATTTACGATGACGTTGAGCATTACATACCTCAGAAGGCTTATAGACCTCCCACTGCCAAGTCACCAGTGATACCTACTAGCATCGTATAGAGTCCCATGCAATCACTTGCACATGGTCCTATACAACCACCAGTACAGGGTCCATCACAGGTTTGTATTGAGGCGGATGTTTCCGCTGCAGATCATGTTAGATCCCCCTTTCAGTTCACAGTTAGGCATGATGTTCCCCCTTATTGACCCTGTTGTAGATCAGACCAGGTTCTAGGTCAACCCAGGTTGACCCAGTAGGCCCTAATGGGCTCAATTCAATTCAAATCCATTCCTCGGCCTCCTAAGCTCAACCCCTCCATCTCTTGGACCCATTTGACCAGGTTGACCAAGTCAACCCATGACTTGGTCAACCCAAGTCTTAATGGGTCAATTTTGACCCATTTAAATCCCATTTAAAGCTCTAACCCCTTCCGAATACTCTCTTGACTCAAGACCACGGCTAGGGAGGCTTGAGGACCCTCTAATAAAACCCTAGATTGGATCCTAGCCGCTCATCATGAGCCTTGGTCTTTAAATAGACTTCTTAGGGTTCCAATAGGGGGATCTTGCTCTTATTTCCCTCTAAGAGCTCTCCAAGCCCGAGACTTGGCTGGTGAGGGTTTCTTGAGTCTCTTCCCGCCTTCTCCCACTAAGATCCACCAACCAGAGGCCGCCGGCGACGAGATCTCTGACCAACCACGACCAAATCCATCTCAAGCCGATTTCCCATCGATCCAAGGCATATTAGAGCTTGACTTCAACTAGGAAAAGATATGTGGACAGTCAACAAGCTCAGAGAGCCCAAGATCTCCCGAATCCACCGTGTGGATTAGGTAAAAACCCTAACCCTAGTTAGAACACTTAGGGTTAATTAGCATTGTCATTAGCTCGTGTTAATCCAAGAGAAGTATACCACATGAATGCTCTTCATCCATGTTAGCTACGTTTAAAATTTCATTGAGTTTCGTCGTCTGGATCGAGAGAACGAGCCAATTAACGCTTTAGACCTTCGGTTCGGTCGCAAGCCTATGCAGGGTTGATTTCGGACCGTTGAAACCGCGATCGATGGACCAGATCTCGCCGGATCGTCCCTTGGATCTGCCCCGCGGTCTGCTGGTCTGCTGGATCGGATCGCCCGGCTTAATCAGAGCCGTCGGATCAAAACAGCGGAGGATCGGACGGCCCCCGCGATTGCTGACACGACAAGTGAGGCCGCGTCCCGCGTCTTTGATTGACGCATGATTGCGCCGCCAGCCAATGATTGGCCCGCGGTCCGCGGAACCAATCGGAGGCCGCCGCGTGTCCCGCCGCCGCCGCCGCTGGGAAATTTTTTTATTATTTATTTTAAATTCTTTTTTATTTATTTAAATAATTAAAAATTAGAAAAATTTAAAAAAAATTAATTATTTTAGAAATACAGTAATTACTAATATAATAATTATTATTATTAATATTATTAATATTATTATTATTATTATTATTATTACTATTATGTAATAATTTATTAATAATAATGTAATAATAATAATAATAATAATATTATTATTATTATTATTATTATATATTAATAATAATGTTATTATCCTTATTATAATATCTTAATAATATTATTATTATCATAACAATATTATTATTATTATTATTATTATTATTATTATATGCTAATATTATTATTATTATTATTATATATTAATAATGATATTATTATTTTAATAATTTATCATTATATTAATAATATTATTATTATCATGATAATAATAATATTATAATCTTAATATCATTTTTATATTAATAATATTATTATTATTTTAATATTATTATATTAATAATATTATTATTATTCTAATGATTATTATTGTATTAATGATATTATTATCTCAATATTATTACTATGGCAGTAATAACATTATTATTTTAATATCATTATTATATTAATAATAATATTATTATTTTAATATTATTATATAAATAATGATTTTTGTTTTTTTTATAATTATTATTACATTAATATTATTATTATTATTATTATTATTTCTAATTTATTATTATTAGCATTATCATTAATATTTTAATAATTATAATTATTATTTTCATTATTTTATCACTATTATGTTATTATTATTCATATGTTAATTATCATTATTTAATTATCATTATTGTATTTAAAAAAATTATTTTAAAATCTTATTATTATTATTAGTATTATCATTATCATTATTATTATTATTTATTTATTTTATTATTATTATTATTCTTATTATTATTATTATTATTATTATTATTTTATTTAAAATTATTTTAAATATCATATTAATAGTATTTTTAATAGCATTTCTTAACAGCATCGTTGCATTAATATTAATATTATTAAATAATAGTATTACCTTTAATAATATTATTATATTAATATTAGTATTAATATACTAATAATATTACATTTCCTAATATTATTATTACATTAATATCAACACTATTAAATAATACTACTATCTTTAATAGTATTATTATATTAATATTTATATTATTATATTAATAATATTATATTTCTTATTATTATTACTTATTACTTATGTTGAAAATTCAGAGATTCTATTTTAAATTTACTAACTATTTTTAAATATTAAATATTTTAAATTATCTAAAAATTACTTTTAAACCTATTTAACTTAGAAAATTCATAACTTTCTCATTTTAAATCAGATTTCGACGTATAATACCTCGTTCTTTTCAGAAAAATATGAATTTTAATTTAAAAATATTTACTGGATCCAATTCTGTCTTTTCTGGATATTTTCTGTATTACTTATTTATTTAATCACTTAAATATTATTTAATTAATATAATTAATTATTTTAAAATAAAAATTATTTTAAAACCCCCTTGGTGGCTGGTAAGCCTCCCATGCCTATGAATTGAACTAATTTCAATTATCTTATTTTTAAACCCATATTATTATATATTTATAATATTTAGGTATTTTAAAATTATTTTAATCTTAAATATTATTTAAATCTTTTAATTTTGGGAGGTCCACCTTTTATGAAATTTTAAACCTAGGACCTATATGTGAGTAGCATTCATGTGGGAGAAGGATTAGTGAATGATTGTGTCCCAATCATTCACTAATTACTTCATTAGGTTTCTTTACTTAGTGTTTTCATAGTCCTTGCATGTGTAGGTTGCACAAGCACTTAGCCTAGGCTCTCCTAGATCTAAGGACATGATTTGGTGTGTTTATATTTGCTGCATTTACCCTCTATGTTATGTCTTAGGGTTAGTTACGTCATTTTATTCCTATATAACGTAGTGACACCTTAAGGACAACAAGTAAGGACCGTCTAGCAAACTTAGAATATTTTTAGGAGCTAGAATAGATCTCAGATTGCTATGAAACTTTAAACACTAGTGCTTAGTGACATCTGGAACCCCCTAGAATTTTATAAGAATTTTTTGGACTCATTAAAACACTTAATTAGCAAATCCTAATTTACCTGTTAATTAAACCTTAAAAACTTCAGAAAAATTTAATAAATCTATTTTAAATCAAAAAAATACCCATAATACGTCAAACTCTCCAGAATTTAGTCCCCAACCTTAGATAATTAGGGACCCTTAATTGGACCTTAATCTAGACTTTAATTTAACCTTAATCAAAAATCACCTTTTTGCCTTAATTAAATCATTAAAAAATTATTAAAAATCTCAAAATTTTCCCAAATATTTGGGAACACCTTCTTAGGTCACTTCTGACCTTCGGGGGTGATTCCAATCAGTTTGGAGCTGATTTGGGCCCAAAACCCCCAAAGTACCCCTAATTAGGCAATTTCGATAAATTATTTAATTGCCCCAACTTCTAAAAATCATAACTAATTACAGAAAACTCTAAAATGGGCAAACCAAAAGGCATTCAACTCTAATTAAAGTCTAATATTTATTAAAAATCTTAGGTGGCCAGAAATCAGCTTAAATCGAAAAGTCAACTCTTCGGTCAACCGTATCCTATAGTCTAGGGCCTGAAACTTCTAAAATTCATAACTTTGCGTAGGAAACTCCAAATCCAACAAACTCAAAGGCATTAAACTCAAATTAGGGTCTAGTATTTATTAAAAATATTAATATTCCATAAATCAACTTAAATCAAAAAGTCAACAGTCCGGTCAAACTTAGTTTAAAACAAGACCAAGACTTCAGAAATTCATAACTTTGGATAGAAGAATCCAAATTGGGCATGCTAACTGTCTAGCTGATCAGGTTAAGGCCTAGTATTTTATAAAAATATTATCTATTCATAAATCCCCTTTAACCAAAAAGTCAATTTTGGACCCCCCTTTGCCTAGTGTATAGGTGGACCCCGAACCTCCTAAAACTCACTAATGCAATTTAAACTTTAAATATTGTTACCCTAAGCATTAAAACTGACCTGCACATCAAATCAATTAAAATGAATCCCAATTCACTAATTTTTATACTTTAATTAAAACTCCCTCTTCAGACCTGCAACAAACTTGGACAGTAGGCAATTATAACCAACTAGCCAGCTTAGGATCTACCTCAGCCACACAGGCTTCTACACACATTGTAGAATTATTTGCTAGGGCACCACTTCTAGACTTAGGTTAGGCCGGTGTTTACTTTTCCTGCTGTGTGTCGAGCTTTTCCGGATTTCATTGCATGTTGTGATTGAACTATTGATGTGTTTGCTTACTTTTACTGCACTCTGGGATTGATGTGATTACACGATAGACTACCCATAGGTTAGGATCGATCTTGATACTAATGATATTTTTTGCAGGTGGCCATGCTCATGCAGCGCTAATGAAAGGGGGGTAATAATTATCATTTAAATGCTAATGATGTTTTATGCAAGCGCTTCAGAAATTGCTCAGCCCCCCTAAATAAATGAGGGCTAATTAAAAATCATTATAAATTGCTACTTGTGCTCCAGAATTGCTTAGCCCTCAAATAATTCAGAGCATAACCAAGTGTGGCTGTGATGAGTACTTTATTTTCCCTACAACTGCTTGTGATATATTAAACTACTTTGGATAATTTTTATTAGGATAACCTTGCAGGAGAGTCTAGAATTTATTACTTTCCATTAATGTAATCATTTGTAATATTGATATTGAGTTGTGAAAGTTTATTTTGAGTGGGGATACTAGGATCCAAAGGTTGGATTCCAAAGAGGAAAGGACACCCAATATGAGGATGGTCCTTTTCTATTTGGAAATCCAAATTTGGATCATTCTACTACTTGAAGAATCCAAGGAAGCTGAGATCCAAGGAGTCCAACGAAGCTGAGATCCAAGGAGTCCAATGGAGCTGGGATCCGAGGAGTCCAAGGAAGAGAAGATGAAGAAGATGAAGACCAAGTGTATCCCACTCAAAATAACTTGCGTCTGTTCTAGGATTAGAAATCTGGGTTTGTTAGCAGTGGTGCCTGGCCACTTTATTTTCTGCAGACCCTGGGTTGTAATTAAGGGTAGTTGGCCTATGGATATTTATTAATTTATTTGGATAATTTTGATGTGTTTTATTTATGATTGTGTGCCTCTAGGGTTTCTTGCTTTTCTTAGTTTCTTAGTGCTTCGCATGTCGCTTTTTGTTTTAGCCTAGATTTCGTTAGGCTCTCTAAGGACTGAAACTTTTTCTACTTGTAACCAATATTCAAAATTTTAATGTTTAAATAATTTAGAAACTTAACGACCTAGGAAATTGCCGGAACCGTCTGGGGTCGCATGCATATTATTGCATTTCTCTCTTTCCTTCTATAAGACACTTCCCTGCCTATGAGTAGAGTCCGGATAATCTGACCTATGAGAATGAGGTGCCGGACCTGGGGAAGCCCAGTCTAATTCTAAAAATTATTTTTATAAGCCTTTTTAAAATCCTGTGCATATCTGATTTGGATACTTTAACCAGCATGCATTGCATTAGAAATCAACTAAATCAAAATTTTAATTGCATTAGTCATAGGAGCATTCACCCAACATCAGTCTGGGGCCAATTAGGAAGTCCTCTAGACGTCAGCCCTACTTCCAAGAACTATAACCTACCCACCCACCTTTCATAAATGACTGGACAGCATGGTTTTGAAGCGACTAGGTGGTTAGCTGGCTCCCCAATCCAGGCCGGGGTAAGTCCAGATTTTGCATTGCATTAGTTAGGACATGGGTGTTAGTGTTACGTATAATACTAAACTCATTAGATTTAGGATTCAAGGTTACTATTGCTTCGTAGTATGCCACATCGGTAGGTAGGTCTTCTGTCTTCCAGAGACCATAAACCCTACATATCCACGTCACACGGATGACGCCACCTCCATCCTTCTCTCCTGCATGCTTCGAGTGCATGATTTACTTATTTTCTCCAGTTTCTTCTCACTATCTTAGTCCCTCTGGATGCTGATCTGAGCCGTGTATGTTGACTAAGCCTAGTTGAACCTTTCTTTCTCTTTGAGTAGGATTTCCTAGTCTTCTCCCTATGTGCCAATCCCAATTTGGGAAGAATAATATAGAATCCTTAATCGAGAGTTTTCTCAGGCCCCAGCTTGAGATGTAATTAACCACTGGGGCTTGTGCCCGTAGGAAACCGCATCCCACTCTCAAATAAACCCCATTCAAGCTAATGTATCGGGTGGGGGAAACCCGTTGTGATGATTAGATCATACATATTATTACCCATCGGGGTGTGCTGGTGAGACCCGTTATCCTCAATGGTTAATCGTATGTGTGATCGAATTTATCCTCCCATTGGCCAAATACTGTCTCCCCTCGCGGGGGAGGCGATGTATTTTGTGTCCTTTCGGAGGTCCACACCCCTAATAGAGGTAGGGGATGGCGGGGTAGAGGTCGAGGTAGAGAGTTAGCTCACCCTTCAAGAAATTATGATACTCGAATCCCTCCTCCCGTGCACCTTTATACTTCCCCTTTCACTGTCGAGTCTGAATCCTCTGATGATGAGATCACCTAGGCTCCTCATCATTCAGTGCCCTCGCCCGCCTTTAGTGTTGATGATTACAGTTTTTATCCTACATTCTATAGGTATATGATTCCTCAAGGCGGTTTAATCAATGATAGTGGCTCAGATGATGATGTAGATGTCATATATTAGATTACTAGCTGACAATCCCTTTCTCGTCAGATGTATGGAATGAGAGTCGAGGAATCCAGTCAACAACCTTTCTCTGTACCTTCCACTAGTGCTTGTGGTCCACTGCACTCTAATAGTCATTCTATGCAGGAGTTACATACTCTCTATGTACAACCACATCCTGGTCGGCGTGCATCACTATTTCACGGTGTAGGTGTCCCATAGAGTACCGATATACTGGGTCCTATGGAATTTGCTGTGGACGGTGAGGTCACGTATGTCCCTTGGTACTTTTCCTCTTTTATGGATAGTTGTGTTGAGCGAGATGTTGTCCCTTCTACTTGGTCTCATAGATAAGCTCTATAGCAAGCCCATATTTGGTGAACTACTACCTCAAACTCAGCAGGATTTAGGCTATTTTAAAAAAAGATTAGTTTCCTCTTGTCAACATTCGTGTTATCTGTCATGCCTATTTGGTCATTTCCATCTTAGATGATGAAGACCCGGACGATGTCAATGACAAGGTACAAATTTGACATATACAAAATTTTTGAAAAAAAAATCATGATGATTAGCACAAATATTATACTCTCCCCCTTCCATCTCTTGTGTGTGTGATTTCATTCTCAAAGTAAAGTCTATATCAGATTAGAATTGGACTTAGAGATGAAAATCTCTCTCACATTCCTGCAAATTTCTATCTTGTAGGCATCCTTTCCACGTTGATGAATCCACCTCATGATTTTCTTAATCAAGTCATTCATTCTTATTAAAGTATCAAGTTTGTTTTGTAGATCCTTCCTCCTTTCATAAGAGGGTGAGTTTTCTTGTCTTATACTTAAAAGATGATCTTACAATTGAGAAAACTTTCTTTTGAGGGTTTAAAAAAGAAGCCAATTATAAAAATAAAAAAATGCGTAAAGTGCTCCAAAACAAGTAGAGATGCACAAAACAAGCCCAAATGAAAGATATACAAAGTGTGTCAAATAATTAAAAGATGTACAAAGCGCGCCAAAATAAAGAAAGAGGCACAAAATGAGCCCATAATTAATTTGTAAGTAGCTTATCTTTCTTTTAAATCTTTACATCTCAGAAAATACATATGTCCTTTGATGTCTTTGATACTTGAGTTTGAAAGTCATAATCTTGGATCCATCATAAAGCAAGGATACTTTATTAGATATAAAATTTATGTTATGCAAGAAGGTTTAGAGGATTCAATTTCCTTCTCCGATTTGAATCTTTCTCAAATTAGATTTTGATTCAAACAAATCTATACATACAAGGGGGAGCCCAATTTAGCTTGTTGGGAGCCTCTGGAGAGATTTTAGTATCTCTAAATCTATTATAAGCTTGACCCCCCAGTTTCACTCATCGCCTTGAATGTGGTCTAGATTATCAAAATCAATCTACATGACTCCTTGGGTTTTTCTCACACTCTACTGTGAGTCATATAATTTCATTATATCCAGATCATATGATTTATTTAGCTCATTGTAGACTCATGAAGTTCATGTCTTTGAGTTTATTATGAGTTTTAGCCTCCCAGTTTCATCTATCATCCCTAAGTGTGGTCTGGGATACAAAAACCACTTACTCAGATCCCTTATAAAATGTGATATTGGGTTCATACCCAACTTATGTTAGTTAGGCGTGGTGATGTTGACCCACTATCACTATATAAATTTTATTATGATAGCTGTGCTCCTCAGTTCATTCATGCGAATTGAATGTGGCATGGGTTATCAAAGCAAACATATATTCTCTTAAAGATCTTGTATATAATGTCTATCTCCCTCAGTTTTATTCATGTGATGAATATGGCCTGGGTTATCAAAGCCAATTGTATCTCCCTCTCTTAGTGTTTTAGTCATTAGAGGATATTTCATATTAAGAGTAACTCATAGATACGATAAACATTCCCTTTACCATGTGTTATCTTTGATAGTATGAGATATGCTGAATCTATAATGTGAATATAACAAAAAATATAAATATGAAAAAAAAATATGGTGATGATAGAAGAGAGAGAAGCTTTTGTTTGAGCAGAATCGATTGCCCTTGTCACAAGTGGAACCCGGTTCTATGCTCTAAGAGCCCAAGTTCCTTCAAAATTCTCCCCTCTTTCTCTCCTCAAAGCACCTTTGTGATTGCTTAAGGAGATGACCTTGCACTCATTTTCTATTATAATTTTTCTCTTGAAGTGGGAACGGTGTTTTCCCCTCCATTGATGTGGTACATCCTATTTCGAATATTAACATCATTTCTTAGTGGATTTTGATTTTCTAGTCGAAAATCAACTTTTTTATCTCCTTAGCGACATAATATTCCATTGAAAACTTGCTCTTAGCTGCATAGCAGTCTTTTTGGTTATGTCAATATCGCTTATACTCCCCACAGGATCACATTATTCAGTATAAGTGTTACCACTGTGATTCTTCAGTGATTGTTGGTTTCAAACAGAGCTTTTATTCTTAATGGTAAGTGTGTCTCCTCGCTACTTCAGTTATATTCCACCTAGTGTGGGATCACTTTCTCACTCTATTGTTTATATATTTCTCTCTACTTTTGAGAAATATGCATTATTCAATTATCTCCAATCTTACTTGATAGACTCGTGTGATATGATTTCAATTTTGTCTAGGGAATTCCGCCGGCATTTTTATACTCATGGCCACGATGATTTGTCCTCTACCATGTGATAACTAAATGTAAGCTTGAAATTTCTTGGGTAGCTCACCAACTAGAATTTTCCCCTTTACTTTCTTCAGCTAGATTTATTCCCCGGACTTTTATATGTTGGTGTACAGTCATATTCTTTCTTCTACTTAAAGTCATGACAGCTTCTCTTTGATTTCATACGAGGATATTTATATTCTCTTTGTGACGGTGCTCATCTATGGATAGGCCTATATGGTGCATTTTCTATAGATTTGTGTATACAAGAAGTTTATTTGGCTACTTTTGCCTTCCTTTTCTAATCACCTCGTGCTTATGGTGGTCATTAAGTATTCTTTGTCCTCCTCTGATCACCTTGGGCTTATGCGCCGAGTGGTCGTTAAGTATTCTTTATCCTCTTCTGATTACCTCAGGCTTATACACCGGGTGGTCGTTGAGTGTTCTTTATCCTCTTCTGATCACCTCGGGTTATACACCGGGTGGTCGTTGAGTGTTATTTGTCATATTCACATCACCCTAAGCATATGCGCCAGGTGATTGTCGAGTGTTCTTTCTTCTTTTGTCTCGTCGTTATAAATATGGTCAGGCAGACATTAGACTTTGGGAAGCTCTTTATTTATTGTTGTAAATATGATCAGGTGTGCATCGAGCTATTCTCATTTACTATTGTAAATATGATCAGGCGAATATTGAACTCCCCTTTTCTATTGGGTGCCCGACAGAGTCCCTAAGAGGCAAACTTCACCACCTCTTCATTTCCCCTGTTTTCTTTTTTCGGTTTGGGGATTATGGAGTTTCTTGTCCTCTTCATATCACCTCGGCATATGCACCATGTGATTATTGAGTGTTCCTTGTCCTCTTTGTATCAGCTCAGCGTATGTGTCAGGTGATTGTCGAGTATTTTTTATCCTCTTTGTATTACCTCGAGCATATGCATCGGGTGATTATCGAGTGTTCCCTATCCTCTTCGTATCACATTAGCATGTGCGCCAAGTGATTGTTGAGTGTTTCCTGTCCTCTTTGTATCACCTTGACATATGCACCGGGTGATTATTGAGTGTTCCTTGTCCTCTTTATATCACATTAACGTATACGCTGGGTGATTGTCAAGTGTTCCATGTCCTGTTGGTATCACCTCAACATATACGTTGTGTGATTATCGAGTGTTCCCTGTCCTCTTCGTATCACCTTGGCATATGTATCGAGTTATTATTGAGTGTTCCTTATCCTCTTCATATCACCTCGACGTATGCATCAGGTGATTGTCAAGTGTTCCCTATCCTCTTCTTATCACCTCAGCATATGCACCGGGTGATTGTTAAGTGTTCTTTATCCTCTTCGTATCACCTCGGCATATGCACCAGGTGATTGCAGAGTGTTCCTTATCCTCTTCACATCACCTCAACACATGCACATGTGATTATTGAGTGTTCTATGTCCTCTTCATATCACATCAGCATATACGTCGGGTGATTGTTGAGTGTTCCTTATCCTCTTCATATTACCTCGACATATGCATTAGGTGATTGTTGAGTGTTCCTCCCACCCCACCTCACCATAAAGCATATGCTCTGAGTGACCTTTTAGTATTCTTTAGACCCTCATTTCGATTTGCTCATTTGAGTGTGAGATCCATTTCTCCTTCTTCTATTCTGCTATTTCGATTTGGTCAGGCAGATAGTCAATATTCTTTCCTTGGCTCTTTCTCATTCATTATTTGATCTGGTCAAGTGAGCGTTGAGCCTCCCTCATTTGTTATTTAGATCTAGTCACGTGAATATTGGATTTCTTTCTTCCTTATGTCCCACCATGCCTACATGATTGTGTGATCATTGCGTGACTGAGTGATTGATTGAATGAGTACGTGGTCATTGCATGATTGTATGATCATTACATGTTGGATTGCTCATTTCATAATTTAGTGATTGCTGCATATTTGAGTTTGTTCCATGATCGTGTTATCATTGCATGATTAGATTATAGTTGTATTATTATGTGATCATCGTGGGATTGGTTGATTATTATGTGATCATGTGATCATTGGTTGATCATGTGATTATTATATGATTATGGCAGGATCATTTGCTTATTAGCATGTGATTTGATATGATTAGATGATTATCGTATATTTATCGCATGATTGCATGATTACTGTGTGGTCACATGATTGAGGTGTGAATATATTATTATTACATGATTAATTGATTACGACATTGGTATGTGATATTTGTTTGATTATATAATATTGTGATTTTATGTCATTATATGATTACTTAATTGCATGATTATGTGGTTGATGCATGGTTGCATGGCTAATATGAGATTGTGTGATCATTGTATTATGGGATAATTATTGCATGATTATATAATTATTATGTGATTGAATGTTTCTCGAGTTTCATTCGTTGATTATAGGGTTGCATCTTCCTAGAGATATGGAGGTCAACGCCAACATGTGCGGTTCACTTGTCATTCGTCGCACCTATTGGGGGTCCATTTGTTGACCTCATCTTTGCACTTAGGCTCTCAACCGTGTGTATTCTCTATCTATTGAAAAAGATTTGAGCCTGAGTAGGCTCGATCATACTCGATCGATTCGATTGAACCTAATTTGAGCCAGATTGGCGTCGATTTGGATTTAATTTCACTAAATTTCATTTAATCAAACTAAATTAAATATAAATTGACTCGAGTTGACCCAAACTTGGTTCAATTTAAGCTCAATTTTAAGCCCAAATTAGTCTAATTGACTTAAGTTAAGTACCAATTGACTTTCCCTTTAATTCAAATCATCTGAGTAAATCAAGAAATCAGATCGAGCAGTCGAAATTAAACCATATACTTTTGCTTAATTTTTATGATCTCCAACAGTCGTAGCAGGCAGCAGGGCATATTTTTGGTGTACACTCGAACGACTGAAATAAGGGATGAGAAAGCAGGCTTCCTCTTTTGAGCTTCGACGTGCATTTCTCCCGAAGCTGGCTCCATCCTAAGGCATTGACTCTCACGGCTCATACTCACGCTAGGAGAGAACCTTGGACCTCGCTCTCTATTTTGGAGAAGTCCAGACGGACTGAACTTTACCTCTCACGACCCCTCTCCCTCTTTTCTCTGAAGACATTCACAAATCTCCCGCTCCCCTCAGCTCTTTCAGTTCGCACAAGCACAGGAGGCGAATCCCCTGATCCATCACCTGTATTCATAGAAGCCAAGAACCGAAGCCCTCGTCCGCCCCTTGACCTAGCCGCTGGATCCCCTTCCCTTTCTTCTCCTTCTTCTTCTACTTCTCCTTCTTATTCTTCTTTCTCCTTATTTCTCTTCTTTCATTCATTCTCCTTTAAAAATGGCAACAGTTATATAATTAGCCCATTGTGCATAGCTTATTTCTTTACTATTTTAGTTAATTACCTGTAGCTTTGTTGCTGAAACTCATCATGTTGTAAATATTTTATTTGAGAAAATCAAGCTAGATGATTTTTCTGAAGAATGGATGTGCTCCATAGTAAGACTTATGTTGTTGAAATCATTATTTATGTATAAAATTTGTAGAAACTTATATTTCTTGATGAGTATATCATGTGATGTAAGTTTAAAGTCTCGTGTGTAGATCTTGAGAAATTATGGCATCCTTCATAAAGTGCATGCGAAGTGTTTGTAGTAATGTATGTTAGGAAATATTAGACACCTTAACCAAGCAAAGGTGTTGAGCAAGCATGTATGTAGCCCATTTCTCCTATATTCCTAATGAGTTCATAAGTTTTTGTTAGAGCTTGTGTGATCGTACGTGATATAAATGATCACTATATATTTTTTGGATCCTTGATGACTCGAAATGATTTATGCCATCCTTTTTTTCTTTCTTGAAGTAATAAATCAGATGAAGGGTTGGGCTGTTATATCTCATATGTTTCGTCAAGATGATTTAACTGATTTTGTGTTTCCCTTCCCTTTCTTTTTATATATATATAAGATTTTTTTATGGAAGGAAGTTTTGAGCCTTTGGAGAGATTTGAAATAGAAATTTGCTAAAAAAGGGGGTTCTAACTCATGTTTACTTTCTTGAAGTTGACTAAACAGTGAAACTTCTACCTATTTTTACTCTCTTAAGCACCAAAGTTTGGGAGGATGTATGGTGGGTCCATTAATGTTCCTTAAAGTTCAATAATGGCCAAATCAGATATTAAAATTATAGATATTTCTCCATATTGTAATAAATCATGTCTTGATTATAGCATCCATTAATAAATGACCATGTGTTATTCTCATTTTTTTTAAAAGCTACCTATGGATATGTAATTCATGTTTAAACTTGTTTAGAAAGACATAATGGTTTTATAAAGATCCTGTGCTTAGTAATGTGGAAGAATCTTTCTAACCTAAACTCATAAATTTTACTAGTTGCAGATTTTGATTCGTTTTGGGCTCCAAACTATTTTTTGGAAACAAACCAATTGCAAATTTTGATTCATTTTGGGCTCCAAACTATTTTTGGAAACAAACCAGTTGCAAGTTTTGATTCGTTTTAAGCTCCAAACTGTCTTTGGAAACAAACCAGTTGCAGATTTTGATTCGTTTTGGGCTCCAAACTATTTTTGGAAACAAATCAATTGCTGATTTTGATTCATTTTGGGCTCCAAACTATTTTTGGAAACAAAATTAGATACAGATTTTCACACGTTTTATGCTCCAAACTATTTTGGAAATGAACTAGATGCAAATTTTCATTCACTTTATGCTCCAAACTATTTTAAAAGATGAATGTTAGAGAATATTTATATGCTTTCTTCTTCATTGGTAAGCATGAGTAAGCCTTGTGATTGTCACTTTGAAAGATGTTGGGAAGAAGTTGTGTTTTATGGTGTTGGATGAGATGTTGATATCTTCTTAGGACAGGTTAGAGAGCATGTTTTCTAGACTTTATTTCCTTCATGATTGTGAGCAAAATTGATGGTAATTAGAGGATGTGTGCCTTTCGTTATATAGTTTTTCTTTGAACTTTTGGAAAAAATTTTTGAGCTTATTGGAATTATTGAGATGAATATTCTTTGAATACATGCATTGTACTTGAAATAAACAAATAGATTGATGTTTCTTTTATGGCAACACATCAAGTGCATATTTGGTCTCTTTGAGTCATGATTAGTTAAAAAAAATTACATGTATTTCTACAGCCAAGTTATTTCTTTGGTGGAGCTTGGGAGAAGATATCAAATGGTTGTGAGATTTATTTCTCGTATTTTCATCAAATATCTTTTCTGCAACCTATACAAGCATAACATTGGCCTTGGTTCTTGGTAAATAAAATTATAAGTGGGTGATTCTTATGTTTTCATTATATGGTTATGATAGAAATTTTATCACCCCTTATATATCTTGGCATTAAGATGATGTTGGATGCAAAGGTTTGCAATAATGTTGAGTAGCTTCACTTGCTTCATACCCCAATGATAAAGTATTACCTGTATTGTTTTTTTGTTGCCTTAGCTGAAGTATGTTTTGGTTATGTAGAATTATGCTTTATGTTAAAGAGCCTCTTGAATCATTTGAAAGAAGATCGAATCGATATTTTTTTCTCTTGTGATTGTTCTCTCTTTAGTAGAAAGTGTTGAGTTCCAACTTTGAGGAGGTTTATTGTTTGTTGCATGATAGGAAGAAGTGAGATTCTCATTCTCAAAATACATATGGTTTCATTATGGTGGCTTTAATGGGAACATAAAAGGTGATTTGACATATGCTTAGTAGTGGTACTTATAAGTTCCAAATGTTTTTTTTTTTGCTTCATTAACGATGAGTTGAGTATGAAAAAATTTGAGATCTCTTGTAAAATTTATCATATGCACTTATAACCCATTGTGATGAAAGTTAGTGTAAAGTGATTTGCGATGTTTCATGTGGTGGTTGGGGAGAGGAGTTGGAGTGTTGATTTGCATTCTTTATGTGAAGGGTGAGTTTGTTTGGATGATTGTTGGAGAGTAAGCAATAGCTCTCTTTCTCCCTCTCTATTTCTTTTTATTTCCCTTCTACTACTTCCCTCTTACTTGTGCCTTGAGATGAAAATATGTATGGAATGTTTCCAAAATCCCAAAGAGTAAACCACAAAGTCGGTGTGCAAGCCCGAAAAAATGTATGATGTTATTTTAATTGCATTTTATTTTAATTATTTACCTATTAAATATTAACTTGCTCTAACACAACCTTTTCTTTCTTTTCTGTGCTTTTTACGAGGGACCATCAGAGAACAAAAGACAAGGAGTTAGTGGAGCTATCTAGACGAATGAGCTTAGACAAACAAATACGAGCATCAGTCGCCCCCATTCATTCCGGTGGGGGCACTACGGGCAGAACCACCTGTGTAGTGAGTTTTCTTATAACTTAGAAAGCCCTTATGAAGCCTTTTTGTGTGTGCGCTCCCCTACCCTTAAATCCTTGTAGCAACTTCAATCCTTCTTATTAGTATGCTTTTATTTATTTTAGATCCCTAAACTTGTTTACATGCATGTGTATGTCTGAAGGGTCATAAACAAACTCTTTTTCATCACATACAACACTAGTGACATTTAAGGATAAAAATCAAGGATTGATCTTAGAAAACTTAGACTTAGGATGCATGCACTCTTTAGGATAGAAACATAAAATATAGAAAACTTAGTGACATGTTATCCTAGGATTAGTGTGCCATAATTTAATCATAACTAATCAATAAAACCAATGATAATTTAAATCAAATACATGAAAGCATTTAACTCCTATTAATCAAATCATAATTAATATATACAATCATTAAAAGGCAAAATTTCAACATAAACTTGAACTAAATCTTAATCAACATATTAACCACCCCTTAATTGAATATTAACTAGATTAAATTCAAGAGTTATAAAATGGATTGAAAATAAAGAGAATAAACCTACATCAAAACATTCAAAGATGGAAGGCTTATAAAACTCAAATTCTAATTCATTAAATATCTTCACAACTAATTACATATATAATCTGAAACCCTTCTAAGAATTGGAACTAAATGATAACCTAAAGATTAATAACCTAATTAACTAAGCGTACAAAATAAGAGACCTATTAAAAGTTCAATCTTAATCCAAAATTTCAAAATCTAATAACTCACCTAAAATTCAATCAAATTGTAAATCAATCTGTTAAAACCAATTAACTAATCCCTTAATATATAACATGCACTCTAAAGATAAAGTTTTTAGGATGAACTACTTTGGGCTGCGGGGCTGAGTGTCCTAAGGAGGCTAAGTCCTCGAGCTTGATGGAACAACGCCACGAATGAATTTAATGGAGTGTCAAAATCTAAAAATCAATTGATTGTTAATGATTTAACCAAATAAAAGTTCTTAATTTAACTATATCAACTTGGTTTATAGGATGGACTACTTCGAGCTGCGAAGTTAAGTGTCCTAAGGATGCCTGGTCCTCGAGCCTGATGGCACGACATCATGAACCAGTTGGTAGCAAATTTAATTAAATTGACTTCTTAAACTGATAATAAATTATTTAATTCATCTTTTTTTTAATTTTTAACCAACTAAATTAATTTAACAAAATTAGTTACTACTGAAAAATTCGGGCCTACGGGGTTATTAAGTTAGCCCCAATGAGGGTGAAATAAACCTCACAGTCTCGGTGAGCAATAAAGGTAGTAATCACTAAATACTAAAAATAAAATCGTAAAATCAAACTTAAAATTAAATCACAAACAACTTGAACAAGCTATCCTACATAGGAGATACCCAAAACCACACAGCCTACAACACACACCTAGATCTATTTGTTAGGACACTACTCCTAACTTTAGGTTAGGCTGGTATTTTCTTTCTTTCTATTTCCGTGATGTGGCGATTTGCATATGAAATATGTACTGGTTGATTTGTTATTTATATTAGCTTTATGTGATGATTACTATGATGATTATTATTTTCTCTCTGTAATGTGATGAGCGATAGATTACCTATAGGTTAGGAGAAATTTGAATGCTTATGATACTTTCCGCAGGTGTTCATGCTCATGTAGGACTAAAATGAGGCCAAAATAAATAAATAATATATAATTACTACATGTGTTTTTACCGCTTAGCCACCAAATAAATAAGAGTATAACCAAGTGTGACTAGTTTGAGCATTTTAATTTTATCATATAACTATTAAAGATATTTGATTATAACTGCTTAAGATAACTTTACAGGGGAGTCTAATTTTTTTTTCTCTTTATAATTCTAATATAATATATTCAAAGTATAGAATTGTAAAAATCTAAAAATAAAGCATTTTTAAATATAGGGGATCCAAAGAGAAAAAAAATCTCTTTCAGGTAATTTATTTTTGTTTGGATATCTTTCTAGAGGACGTACTATGAGGAGGTCAAATAAAGGAGAACGATAGAAGAATAAGAAGATGAAGATCAAGATAAAAATGCCTTATTTTAAGATTTACGTCATTCTATAGGAGTAAAATCTAGGTTGTTGTTGGTAGAGCTTGGCCACCATTACTTTTCTGCACTCTGGGTTTTATATTAAATGGCACTTGCCATGAATTTTGGACACTCTGTTCTATTGATTTATTGTGATGATGTGCTTACTTTATTTGTGTGGTAGAAATGATATATTTTTCATAGGTTTCTTTCTTGTATGTGCATGTGTCTGAATTTTACTAGGCTCTTTAGGAATAAAATTTTTTCTACTCGTAATTAAAAATAAAATTTAAGAATTAAATAATTTAGAAAGATAAATGATCTAGGGAATAATCTGGAGGTCGTTCGGGGTCCCATGTTTATTATTGCATTTTCTCTTTCCTTGTTTAAACACTTCCCAGCCCGAAGGTATAGTTCATATAATTCGACCTATGAGGATGAGATGCTGAACCTGGGGAATCCTAGTCTTTTAAAAAATTATTTTATAAATCTTTTTAAAAAAATTAATATATTTTTTATTTGAAGACTTTGACTAGCATGCATTATATTAGATACTAACTAAAATTAAAATTTAATTACATTAGTCCTAGATACATAACACCATTCATAAGTACAAGACCACGTAAGAAATTCTCTAGATGTCAGTCTTAAATTTTAAAATTCATCCACCCACCCATCTTTCATAAAAATCAGACAATATGAATTTTATATAATTATGTGATTTAGCTGGCTTTCTTTTTTCAAGCAAGATATAAGCCCAGATTGCATTAGCTAGATCATAGGTGTTAGTATTATGTGTACAATACTACATTCCTTATAGATTTAGGATCAAAGACCTGTGATATTGGTGTACTGCTGTATACCTTATCAGTGGGTAAGCTCTCTATCTTTTAGAGGCTATAAATTTCACCCATTCGTATCACATGGATGATGCCATCTCTATATTTCTCTCATGCAAGTTTAAAGTGTAGTGTCTTTTTCTCCAGATTTATTTTCTTCAGACTAGCAAATAGATGATATGATCCGTGTATATTGATTAAATCAAATTGAGCCTATCTTTTTCTCTAGATTAGGAGAGCCTAGAAATTTCTCTTATATGTCAAACCCCTCTAAGAGAATAATATAGCGTCCTTAATCAAGAGTTTTCTTAGGCCGAAATCTAAGATGTAATTAACCATGGGGACTTGTGCCCATAAGAAATTGATCCTCACATCAAATAAATCTCATTCGAGCTGATGTATCGAATGAAGAAAATCTCGTGACTTTGATCAAGTTATATACCCATCGAGGTGTGTAGGTGAAAGTTGTTATCATTTATGGTTAATCGTATATATAATCTTATTTGCTCTTCTATCGGCCTGCTTGTTTAGAGTGTAAAGGCCTATAACTATTTTATCATACTGGACAGTACGATTGTACTCCTTGCATTCTAATCCTCGCTAGTAGAATCCTTTCGGAGACCCACAAACAAAAAATTAAAACTAAAATAAATATTGATACTAAATATATTTAAATAACTACTGAAATGATATTGATCGGGTAGAATCTTGATGCAAATCTAAAAAGAAAACTTCTATAATTAAATTTTGGGCAATCTAAACTGATTTTAATAATCTTATAATCAAATTGAACATCTCAAGGAAACAAACCGAATGACATCAAATTCGATCCAATTCGAGCCCAAATGAGTTCAAATCAAAGGGAAAAAGCCTATTTAAAAAAATATCAGAGCATTAATTTGATAACCAAATGATATTATAGTATTTTACTTGCACGAATTTTTTCGTAATTTTTAGGCACCGGTGAAAATTCTTAAAAAATTGGCACCTATCGGTGCAAGTAAGGATTTTGAGACTGTTATGTGTCCATTTTGTAAACCAATTTCATAAATATTTTTTAAATAAAATAATTTATTTTATGGATATTTTTTGTAATTTTTAAAGACCTAAAATTTTTTTTATAAATTTTATACTAGAAGAAATTGATTAAATTAATTATATAATATTAAATTATTATTTTAATTAAAATATCATAAGTCACTAAGAGTTATTAAAAGCTTTTTAAAAATCCTTTTTCCTTATTGATTTTGGTAACAGAGAGCACTTTAGAAAAATAAAAGAGAAGAGAGAAAAAAAAAAGCCAAGATTAGACCGTTGAGTAATTTTTGTTAGTTGAGCTAGTTAGGAAATTTACTCATCTCACTGTAAGAAATTATTGCTCTATTTCTAATTTTAAAGATTTTATATTTTTGATATTTTTTTGATCAAATTTGTGTTTCTGTTGCAGAAAAATAGGGCTACAAACGAACCGAGCCGAGCCGAGTATGTGAGTGTTCATATTTGAGTTCATTTATTATCAGCTTGTTCAAGTTTGGTTCATATTTGATTCGAGCTTTATTGTTTGTGTTCATGTGTGTTCGTTTAAATTGATGAGTGTTCATGTTTGATTAATGTTCAGTTCGTTTAATGCTTATCGAGCTTTAAACAAATAAGCCTTAACGAGCTATAAATAAGCTCTACTTCTATATATTCATTAACTTAACAAACGAGCTTTATCGAGTCTCCTAACAAATAATTACATCGAGCATGTTCGAGAATATATTTAACAAATTTTTTTAAACTATCAAATAAGTACATTCATGAACATATCTAACGATTATTTTTGAGCTATCAACATGAACATATATAACAAATTTTTTTAAGCTACCAAATGAGCTTGTTTACGAACAACTGATCTATAATTCATCTTATATTTATTCATGAATATTTTAAACAAACAATCTAGCAAATATTGACAAATGTGAATTGTCTCTTTTTAATGAACAAATTTATTATATCGAAGGTATAAAATAAATGAAATTAAATTTATAATAAAAGCAGTTGTCTATGTAAAATGAAAATAAGATTAATCTATATGAATATATTTTCAAATGAAACTTACTTATTGCATTTCTCTCCACTTGGTGCAATAGCTGAAAAATTATCTTCTAGTTCATAAAAAGACTTCAATGATTATGTTAGCATATATGATAAAATTTAATTACTTTAAATTTAATTATTTAACAATAATTATATAGTTATAATAAATATAAAATATTTATATTATGTTTATTTATCAATTTTATAATCAAATATTAATTGAGTTTTTATCGAGCTTATTCATGAGTTCTGAATTAAACATGAATCGAGCTTTTATCGAGCTTCTTATCGAGCTTAATGCCGAGCTTGTTTACAAGCTTCAAATGATATTGTTCATGAACAAAAATGAACTGAACACACTAGTATTTAAGTTTGTTTATTTAAGGATCAAGTATTTAAAATATTGTTCAAGTTTATTGAACAATCATAGACAAGCTTTAATCGAACTGAGTAACGAGTAGCTCGTCGAACGCTTGGTTTGCTTGCAGCCCTACCAAAAAATGAGAATAATTTTATATTGGTAAAACTTTTACCGCGTAACTTTTTATATGTTATAGATATTAAGATTATAAACATTTTGAGTCTTTATTGAAGAATTTTCACCAGGTAGTTTTGAACGTACAAATAATTTTTGTCGAGTTAGAAATTTATTTAATGTTTAAAAATAGTAATTTAGTTCAGCTAAAGCTAAAGAATGTTATTTTATGCAATATATTATAATTTGGTTAAATTATAAAAATATGAATTTTTGCTTAGTATGATTTTTGTTGTATGCCGTTAAGGCATTTTGGCACTTTTTAAATTAAGCTCAGTTATACATTTTTTTTAATACAATGCATTAAAAATGAATGTGAATATGTGATTGAAATTATTAGTATAGTACTGCGATAATAATGTGTGTGCAAAAAAATAAGTAAAGACTGGTTGACCCGTTGGTTGGAGACTAATTGACTTATTCAGGATGGTGGGCCGACGAGTTTTCTTTAAATACTATGATTTTATGTTATCCTCTACTGATTTACATAATACACTGATTGGGAGTTATATGAAGATGATTACTCTGCCGACGGACAAAGAGTGATGACTCTATTTACTGACTCAACGATTTATTGATACTAACACTGATAGTGAAAAACATCTTGATAGTAAGGACTTCTTACTTGTTTAGTGTGACTGCTGAAATATATATTCTTGAGGCATTATTCTTGTTATTGTATGGATATTTTTATTACTTCACGGATTTACTTTTATTATATTATTTTACTGCTCCTACCACTAGATTATTATTGTTACCGATTTAGATACTGATATTATTTGATACTACTGATTCACTGTACCGATACTAAGCATGTGATATTATGAGCACATGATATAGAATATCTTGATAGCATGTGTATATTCCTATATAATTTTACTATATTAATTTGATTTCAACAGTCTTTACTGATATTTCGATTCAATGCTTTATCCGATTTCTTTACTGATTGGTATTACAGATACTAGGGGTGTTAATATTTGTCCCGACCCGAAAACCCAATCCGAACCTGACTAGAAAATTTTAGGTTTGGGTTGACCCAAACTCGAACCAGGTTGGGTTCGGGTTAAGGTTTTTGACCCGTTTTAAAAATTGGGTCAGGCTCGGGTTGACCCGAAAACCCGAAAATGACACGGAATGACCCAGCTGCTCGCTTTGACAGTAAAGCCTGCCCGCTCTGACGCGTGTCGCATCACTCTGTCATGCGTATCGTCGCCTGCCCACGGCTATTGCGATGCTGTCGCTGTCGCGTCTACAGCGCTAGTGCGCGATGCAGCTGACTCACGTTGCAATTGCTCGCGAGTGCACGATGTCTGCCGCTGCGGCTGTCGCAGCCTTCATCGCTACCACTGCCGACCACCGGAGACCCAGAAAAGCATCATTTATGCCACTGCCAAACCCGAAGCGGGTTGGGTTTGGGTCTGAAAAATCGACCCGTTTGCAAAAATGGTTCGGGTTGACCCGGAATTGACCCTGAATAGTGTCTGGTCAGTTCCGAGTTCGACCCAAACCTGACCCATAACCTAAAATTGACCCCCCTAATAGATATAATGATTACTTTATAGATTTAACACTCGTACTGGTTTATTACTTTACTGACTTTCGTACTGTAATATTTTACTGTTTATAGATTCTACTACTGTTGCATGTGAATTTTATTATTTCTGCACTGATTCAATGATCATATAAATATAACTGCTGTGATTTAACTGTTAACATACATATTGCTCCTTTGTGATGCTTTGAATTTAATTATATATTTTGGTGACCTGTTGGGCTTTTTAGATCATTATATGTAGTTAAATGATTTCAGGTCATGGCAGAGGATCAGGAGTGTGAGGCTGATCAGGATTCCTTTAGGTTCAGGTTCTTTTTAGCTATTCTTTTGTACTTAGGACAAGATAGATATGTGATGATTGTATTGATCTTGAGTATTTTATATAATTTTTGGGAATGAATATAGATGTGTATATTAATATTTTAAATTATAAAATTTGCTTTATTGTTTATTACTGATAAACGATATTAGATAGCTCTGATTGTTATTTATTAAAAGATTAAATGAATAATTTTTTCAATTTAGATTCTGGGACATCACAGAATCTACTCTTGGCCACTGACCGTCGTCAAACTTCCATCCGTCTACTGATTATCACAAATCCCCAACCATTTTTGTACCTTTGTTGAATATTCTTAGATATTCCATCAACACCAAGAGTACCATTATGAAATTTGATCCATTTTATAATTCATTATATTTTTATATCCTTGAGTTGAAGGACGGGTCCAATCTTATTATCTATTCAAATATTAATAAAATCTTTTCAACTCGGCAAGACCTCGCCATTTTTTTCTTTTTAAGGGTTTCTACCTAAAAATCTTAGTGTTACTTTATCCTTTGTTTATGAGCTAATTTTTTGTACATCGCCAAGACGTAAAAGCTTTTCACTCTATTGTTGTGGATTTCTCAACCCACAACACAATGCATTACATTTAGTAAAGTATATTTGAACTTATTTTAAAACTTGTCAAAATGCCTTAATGGTCGGCAAAAGAAAATCTTATTGAGAAGAAACTTATTTAAAAAAAAATAATCAAAATATCAAAGATCATGTATGATAATATTTTGAAGCTTTAACTGAATCGAATAACTTTTTTTATATGTCAAAATAAATTTTTAAATTGACAAAATTGCTGCTTTTCAAAATAACCCTGTGAAAAATATCAAATAGATACTAAAAATGACTAGAAAAGTCATACCAATAACATATCAAATGTTACATGGATGAAAGTCACCAGAATCCGATAAAATTACATTTTTTGTAAAACTATATTATAAATTCGATCGGAAAAATCTCAAAAACTCTGAATTATTAATGATTGAGATAGATAAAACTTAACATACCTCAATATGAGCAATTTTCCTAAATGATCTGACTAACAAAAACAGCTCTATGACCTCAAATCCTGATTTTTCTCTCATATCTCCTCTCTTTTCTTCTCAAAATCCATTTCTCCTCTATTTTTGGGAAAAGGAATGAGAACAAATGGCATTTAATAAAAATCTAATGGTTAAAGATTTTTATAATATAATAATATAATGATACAAATGTAATTATATCATTTATTTTATTTTTAGTATAAAATTCATATAAATTCTTTTATATATTCAAATATAGAGATCCAAAAAAATTAATATAAAATATTCATAAGTTAGCTAAATATGTCTATAAGATTCTTGTAAAATCAATTTGTAAAACGAATATCTAATCATTTGTACCAAAATGTGTTAATTTATTAAAGAATTACAATTAAATAAGAATCTTATTATCATCATACCTACAATGCTTATGCAATTAGAGAAAATTTTATTATAACTAGAGAACAACAATATTTATATTATGACGAAGACGGATTGTAAATTAGACTCTTAATTTGACTAAAAGTATGTGAGATTTATAGGTAATTCGATCTTCAAATTAATCCTTTGAATCATATAACTTTTCGTGTCAATGATTCATCTTAATGAGAAGTTAAATTTGCTTATAAGTTTAATAAAATCAAAATTTAAATAATCCTAAATTTAATTATGCAAGCTTTCAATTAAATACCGCTCTTTCAAAACGGAATTTATAAAATAACTTATTTATTCCACCATAATAGCGGGGCATCTTTTTTTTTTTTTTTTTGCCTCGTTTTGGATTTGTGTTTATTCTGATTTTATAATATTTAAAAAAAGAAGAAAAAAAATATCATTTCCAAATAATTTAAATTTTAATTTCTTAGGAGAGATTCTTTCATCTTCCTTTAATTTTTTAAAAATCTAAAAATATGAGAAGATCGCGTCAACCGTAAAAACACAATTGGATCTAACTCAAATTCTAATATCAAAATAGATCATGACCATTGGTCAAAAAAGATCTGCAAGTAAAAGGCTTAATAAAAATCTATCAATTAAATAATTACCCAGACGAGGTAATTCTTTTTATTAAGCCTTTTTGTTCCTTACTAATTACACGGGCACAGCGCACAAAAGGACTCTACTACTCTCTTAGAGGAGAAATTATTCTGTGCCGACGCAGAATGCAGCTTTTGTTCGGAGACCAATTAAAATAAGTCACGTCAGTGGTACCGAGCCACGATACCGACGTGACTCATTCTGATTGGTCGACGTTCGGCGTCCGCACAAAATAATTTCTCCTCTTAGAGACAGCCCATCAATTAAAATTCACATATTTACGAGAGAAAATGAGAAAAAAAAATTGAGTCATAATAGACTTTATAGCCACCAAATTTATCTAAAGATAAATACAACACAAATTATTAATCAAGCTTTATATTACTCATCTCCAAATAAATCTATAGCCTTATCAAACGCCATCCAGAACATCCAAATCCAATTTTTTCCGAGCTAAAGTAGGTCCTTATTTCAAATACAGAAGCAAAACACATTATTAATCACCATTTACGTAGACACTGAACTTCACCAACATCAAAATCAAATGAAGAGAAGAAGAAGAAGAAGGAAGAAGAAATGCATGACTCCTTTTCCAGTTAGAAAACTCAATAGAACATCCAAAATAACTTGTTCTTGCAGTAACTAAAGCATAATTCAAGAGAAACGTCTATTAAATAAAAAGTACCTGTTTGCCTACGACAATAATTCCTTCACTAGCTATTTGACCTTCGAAAACAATTTCCCAAAGTAGAATACCTTAAACTAACTACTAATGCTGAGGAGTTTCAAAATTTAAAGGTAAGAAACACTGAAACATAGTGACTGATCACAACAGAGATAATTCTTTACCTCAAACAACCCACAATTAAGTCTCCCGTCTAGACCTTCTTGGGCGAAGAGCTCCTGGTTCCTCTTTCTCAATTTCTTCCTCTTTCTCGGTTTCTTCCTTCCTCTGAGGCCTTTCGTCTTCTTTCTCCTCAGCCTGAGTACTACTAGTTGAAGCAGTTGCAGGTTCTTCCTGACGAGGCTGAATACAGGAGGAGGATTTGTAAGAGAAATAGGAAAAAAACAGTATGAAAAAAAAATCTGTAGAGGGTAATAAAAAGTTATAATGAAAAAACTCACTATAGGTTTCTTTCCTCCAAGCAGAATCCTGAGGACGATGGTGATGATCACCACTACAATTGATGCTAGGATTCCAATAGTGACATTAGGCTGTTTTTCACCTTTCTCAATGACATCCTGCGGATGAAGAAAATCTATATTTAGTAATTTAAAAGAAAATGCCATTTTGGTAAAGCTAGAATGTAAAATTGACATTGGATGGAAATTACAATATTTTAAATTTGCCAAATTTTCATTTTGTATTTCTTTACTTTTAAATCAAACACCAACAAAACTGAAATACAAGGAAAGGAAATGCATTAGTGCACTATAAATCCGGCAGATCAAACAGCCCATTAATGCAGGAACAAGATCTGAAAATATGCCTGCATTTTACATTAAGGTAGGACATGTAATTGACAAAATTATAAATAATAAGAATAATAAGATTACTTTTTTCTCCTAAAAAAGCAAGATAAATGAAGGTGATCGAAATGGGGGTGAAAAGAGGCTTCCTACAAGAAAAGAGAAGAAACGATGGAAAAAATTAAAATGAGAAAGGGAAATGTAGTGGACAGGGTTTTATTACTTACAATGACCTTTATCTTGTATGCCTTCAAGAAAGGAATGTCTGCTATTTTGTAGAGAACATCAAACACCTTTTTCTGCGTTTTTATTCATTGTTAGTGCGCAGATCAGATTGAAAAAAATAACGAAAGTAACTAAGCGTTCCCATGAAAATCACCTGGAAACTCGAAAGTTTAACAGGGAGATTTGAGGCAGCTTCTTCAGCCTTCTGCTTTTCTTTTTCAAGATCAAACTTAGGTTTCCAAGTCTTCTCTCTATAAGATTTAGCCACTTTCTCATCGTTAGCTATTAAAATGTTATCAAACAGCAAACCATCCTGCATGGTC
This sequence comes from Dendrobium chrysotoxum, assembly GCA_019925795.1. Taxonomy (NCBI): domain Eukaryota; kingdom Viridiplantae; phylum Streptophyta; class Magnoliopsida; order Asparagales; family Orchidaceae; genus Dendrobium; species Dendrobium chrysotoxum. Next base: position 67,548,429 of record CM034305.1, on the reverse strand, counting down.
CATATCTCAATGCCAATGGCAGCAATGGGCTCATAATCAGGCTTCTCAAGATCGAAATAATCTGGATTAGGTATTTCTTGAGGTTTCCAGATGCCCTTATAATTTGGATTATCAATCAATGGAGCATGCCATTTTCCTTTGTAAGCTGGATTCCTTTTCATCGGCCTCTTCCACTCACCACATCCAGGTCCAGTGGCACATTTTGGATTGTCAATCTTTGGTGCCTCCCACTCTCCATCCTCTTCATCATCCCAATCTTCTGGTTTTGATGCTTCGGGGTCATCAATTTCCTCTGGTTCGTCATCCAACCATCCTTCAGGCTTAACAGCATCCCCATCTTCAATTTCGATTGGAGCATCTTCATCCCAGTCTTCAGGCTTTACCGCATCAGGATCAGAAATTTTCGCTCTCTCATCCCAGTCCTCCGGCTTTTTATCGTCGGGATCAGGAATTGTCTTGGGTGGGATTATCGCAGGTTCAAAATGATCGTCTGCAAGAAAATTCGCCTTCTTCTTCTCCTCTCCATCAATTAAAATCCTCAGATCATTATTAGGTTCAAGAATGGCGGTATAGACGTGAGAAAGTTTGTCAGATGGAACAGAGGGTGGGTATTTAAGGTGGTGTTCTACATATTCACCAGTTTTGGGATTCTTATGCTTGAGGATGAAATGGACTTTGTTAGTAGAGCCACATTTATCAGGTCCAAACATGATAGAATAAGGCGACTCATTGTCAAATTCCTTGGGAATCCAATCAGTACCTTGAGGTCTAAGATATTTCAGATAAGCACCACCACATTCAAGGCCATTTTGAAAACGAACTTCATACTGAAGGACAACAGTTGCATCCTTGAGGTTGACTGGCTTTTCAAGTTCTTTAACAATGCCATATTTCCTTGCCTTCTCACTAACAAGAAGACCATGATCTTCATGTCCATCACTATTGGAGTGTTTCCACACACCTGACACAAGAAATCACAAAGCTAACGCATCAAGATGATCTACGAGATGAAAAAAAAAAAGGATAACGAGTGCCCAGTGCTCATTTGACTTTAATAAAATAAAACTGTAAAGCATCAAACTCGTAGAACAATAACAAAGTTGAGGGATTATATCTTTAATGCTGCACTTTCTTCTGCAATCACTAAGCTTACATCTTTCTAAAGTTGAACCCAATTCAAGACGGGCAATACGTCAGATTGATTTAACATATCCAAATAGGATCTCGCTCTCAAAATGTCTAAGCCAGCCCTTTTGCTGGTAAACTTGCCAAGCCCATGCTTTACACCTCCAAGCCTGTTAGCTGCCAAACCGCTTTATTGGAACTTACCTGATCGCTATGCTACACCTGACGATTATTTTGACCAATGGTTAACAATTTTCATTCTGCAAAAGACCTTTCCACTCTTCCAGAAAAAGTTGGTGCATCTTTTGGAACACCAAACATGAATAGCTTTAGTTTATGATTGTTACCCTTCTTCTGATTTTTCATTCAACATGCCTCTCATTGGGACTAAAGCTTCCATAGGAAGATGCCATAAATTTACTACATGAAGACCAACATTTGTTTAGATCGGGTTGATCAAGTCAAAATGAGAACCCAAATAAGATTCAATAAATTGGTGATTGTGAACCACCTACAACATTTCAATCAATTGTATTTTCTTTTTCTTGGACAGAATTTTCTTTATAATAGGCTAAATTTTCTCTTTAAAAATTAATCTCTCACATGAAAGATAATAGGGTTGTAAATAAATTAAATCAAGCAATTCTTTTATCAAATTTGAGTTAAGCTTGAACATATATGATCTGAGTTTTAAATACGTTCACGCTTGTTTATAAATTTTCTCATCAAGTTCGAGCTGTGATGCAGTTTTAATTACGCCCAACTAATTATATATTTGCTGCTAATGATTAAACATATAACTTTAATATTAGGCATAATTTGATTTCTAGATTTTAGTCAGAATAAGCATCATCTAAAAACATTATGACTAGAATACTAGATCATTCATAATTTGTGAGAGTGATTATCCATTTAGAATGATAAAGCCACTTATCAATTATCATCGTACATTATCCACCATCTATCATAAATTTTAAATGGCTGAGAATCAAAACAACTAAAAATAAATAAATACTTACCTCTTAACTTTTAGCTGCTTTGAATCTAGTCATTCAAAATTAATGATAAATGGTGAAGCACGTGAGAGGATAAGTGATTTTATTATTCAAAATGGATAATATTATTATTATTATTATAGGGATGGTTTTGTATAATTCTTCTCCCATTTAATTTCCCTCACTTTTCAAAGAATTGAATACCACATATTTTCATTGTGACATTTGTGAACTTGCAAAGCACGCTCATGTATCATTTCCTTTTAGGGATAAAAGAAAGTCATATCATTCTAAATTAATAAAAATGATATTTGGGGATTATTTACAATACCAAATGTTTTATGAACTTAGCGATTTGTCTCACTTATTTATGATATAACTCGAGCCACATGAATTTTCAGATTAAACAAAAAAATGATGTTTGCAGCATTATCACTATATTTCATTCGATGATTCAAAACCAATTTCCAATAAGAGACTACTTAAATCAGATTTTGACCCCCTACTTCCTAAAAATATGGCATTATTTATGAGCATCTTGTATAAATATACTGCAAATATATGGAATTGTTGACTGAAAATCGATCGTTTCCTTATATCACATAGGCATTGTTAATTCAAGGAAATGTACTTAATATTATCGAGCAAAAGCTATTCAAACTAAGATATATATGATAAATACACAAAAACAAAATGTTCATTCAAATCCCCATAACTACTAAGCACATTTCTTAGCTATTTTGTACACAAAAATAATAAAAATGCTATCATCCTCTTTATAAAAAATTATAAATATATTCCGCCATAATTTGATGAAAATAAACATTAATTTACAGTCTTATCTTTCATAGAGAGATTCCACTCATGGAAAATAAAGATTCTATCCACTCCAATTTTGATCCTCTAAAACCATCTTTTGTTCCATCCTATCTGCTCAAGAACAAATGATCCAAGCATCATTGAATGTATCCCTAAAAAGAATGTTCTAAACTACATTGAGTTCGTCACTGTTCTAGAATTCATGCCCATCAATGCCACTCCAAAGTTTGTACAAATTTATGACTACCATATTTTCTTAGGTGCACTCAAGAAGAAGGATAATATCAAACTTGAAACGGTTCAAAATGCTATCCCGAGTACTATTAATGAAGACTTGGTAAGTTCTAACATTTCTTTGCATATAAAATCTATTGAAAAGGACCTTGCTATTCCTATTGATGCTGGAAACTGTATCAAAAACTGCACAAAGCAACCCTTAAGTTCATTATCCCAATGTATCACTAAAATGCCTTTATTTAATCCATATAAATTTTATTGCGAGCTAAACGCTATTTTTTTTTCAAACATTTTATCTGAGGCATTATCAAAAAACATTATCAAGATAGGAATGGAGAAATACCATAAGAGAAAATGAATGCATCCAAGAAAAAACAACACACAAGAGATTGTCAATAGGCATAAACGAAAAACCATAGTACTATACAAATGAGTTAATGGCACTATTGACAGACATAAAGCAAAATCGATTCTTAAAGATTACACACAGACATATAGAGCTGATTATTATGAGACATTTACCCCTGTGGTAAAGATAAACAATGTGAGAATTATCTTTGAAAACTCACTTCAATTGACAACTTAAACAATATGATTTAAAGAATGCCTTATTGCATGGGAATCAAAAGTAAGTAATTTACATGAGAATTTCTCCAAACTTCAAAAGAAAAGGAACAACTAACATGGTGTATAAACTAAAGAAGGTCATATATGGGCTGAAACAATCAACTGGAGCATGATTCAAGAGGTTTGCTATAACAATGAGGAGAAAATGATACAACTAAAGTCAAGATGATCATACTCTCTTCGCCAAGCATTCGACCGCAAAGGGAGTGGTAGCTCTCTCAATATAGGTTGATGATATCATCATTAACGGAGATGACGAGGAGGAATAAAACCAATTTTTAAAATAGTGGTTGCGGATTATGCAAGTTCAATAGTTGATAGAATATATATATTTGGTTATTGCACACTTCTTAGTGGAAATTTAATAACATGGAGAAAAAAGTAGAATGAGGTAGCTATAACAAATGTTTAGTTTGAATTCAAAGCTATAGCATATGAAATTGTAGACTGTTGTGGCTAAACATCATCCTATAACCTATGAAGTTATATTGTGATAATAACACAGCAATAAACATTGCTCATAATATAATATAACATGATCGAACAATATGGAGATTAACAAACATTTCATCAAGAAAAAGCTATAACAATGTCTAATTCCAATGCCTTGTGTGCCTTCTGGAAGTCAAATGGCACATGTTTTAACAAAAAAACTATGACACATTTTTTTATGAAACTATCCCCAAGCTAGGAAAGGAAGATGTATATTCTCCATCTTTAGAGGGCGTGTTGGAGCCTATGGGTGTTGTAAAAGGAAATTAAAGATCGGGTGCTATAGAAGGAAATGCATGACCAGCAATGGTAGAAGGAAATGACTGGATGATGTAAAAGAAAATCTAGGATACCTTGACACATATAGGCTATATTAGGAAGCTCTGGATTTAAATTTGATTGTATATATTCAAAACAAGAAATATATTATATCCATTTAATATATTTCAATCAATGTATCAAGGGTGTATAATAGTAGTTTTTTTTTTGCGTGCACTAGTTTTTTCTTTAGACTTGTTTGTATATTGCCACGCATCAAATGCTTTGAATCAATGAGAAAAAATCTACTAATAGCCTTTTGTTATTGGTATATTTATACATATAATCATGAATGTTTTAGGAGGTAAATTATCATTAAATCATGGAGAAACTCCAAGTGGCTTAAATACCAAAAAATAGATGAAGCCATCATAAAAAGATCTGCACTTTAGATTGAATGGAAAGTGTCAATATAAACATGAAATTCATCATGACATTCAAACAAGGAATTCCAACACAAAGTACTAAGAATCCATGAAAACTACTTAAAACTAAAATTTTATTTAAAATTATTAAATTAAATGCATGATCATCTAGTGATGACAATAACTTAAATGACACACGAGCCAACTTGTCCTGAGTGAGCGCTAGGTGATTTAATATTCAATAAATTGAATAGTGATCTACTCAAGGTGATCTTAGATGATTCTAAGTTGTTTAGTGACTCTCCTGTACTTAGTTATAATCTTCATGGAGCCTAACTGGACTATCAGCATTAAAATCCTTCAACATGATCCTCTATGGCCTAAGGATGAAGTATACCTCAGACCTATGGTAGACCTCTTTGTGGTACTTTGATGTGACACCCCACCTAACTGGACTATCAGCATTAAAATCCTTCAACATGATCCTATATGGCCTAAGGAGGAAGTATACCTCAGACCTATGGTAGACCTCTTTGTGGTACTTTGATGTGACGCCCCACCTTAAGGCGGGGTTCATCCTTGAACCATAAGACCCTAGGACAGCATAGTTATACTTATGCTCCTTTAAAATTGTTTAATTTCATTAGACATGGGACCTAAAATCTTGGGATGATTCATCCTCATTCTCTCAGATCCTTTGAAAATATTTAATCCCCTATGCATAGCATCTAGGATTTTGTAGAGGATTATCCTCCCTACTTTGGTTCATTGATACGATACATCAAACCGACCCTAGACATAGGATCTAATGATCTATGACTTGAGAATAGTATACCCCATCTCCCTCCACCAAACTCTTCTATACCGTGTTTCTAAAACCTTGATCATAACACATAATGCACAGCACATCACATGAAATCTCCTCTGATTCATATCAAATTCCCGTTCAAAATATTGCAATGCAGAATAATACGATAACCAATCTTCAGGACAGAAAAATCAGAAATTAGCCTACCCACAAGCATGAAGACGAATTACACAATACTGAATGAGATCTAATAAGATCCAAATAGATACCTTTGTACTCATCCTTCTCAGAAATGATCCATCTTCCCTCGAATGAATCGTCAAAGGATTCGTAGAACAACTGAAGCAAAAAAACACCATTATTACTTTCGCGACAACCAACATAGATCCATGACAGTAAAATCCGCCTTCTAAAACGAAAACTTACCGATTCGGAAGCATGTATATGAAATACAGAGCACGCGAAAAGCGTGAGAAGCAAATAATGCGCGATCCATCTTCCTCCCATCACGGCAATCTCATAACCCTAGATCAAAGCAAAGATCAGATGAACTGATGAAGGGAATTGGAAGAGTATTTCGAGAGTGGAAGAGCGAGCGGTATAGAAAAACCCTAGACGACAGGACGAACCGGAGATCTTTCCGAGAAGTTAAAGCTCAGATGCGGTGAAAATCTGGAGATCGGACAAACTTGCTTCTCTCCAGTACCCACGAGACCGGTGGAAACAGAGACGCAAAGGCAACTCTTTATTTGGGTCCAGAGGCTGCTATACGCTCCACGTCACGGAACCAATGAAATGTTGACACATCAGCTTTGCGTTTGGGTCAATACAACCGAATTGAGCCTATGGTTGTGAGAAATGTCATACTACTTAAAAATATAAATTTATACTAAAAATTTATACCACACTAAAATTAAGAGGATTAATAAAATTTTCCTTAAAACAAAATTTCAACATATTTATTTCAATAGTGCAGTAATATTTTAATGTTATTTATGGCCTTTTAATGTGATTGATGGCTTGAAATAATTATGAATACTTAGTTTTATAATGGAAATAAAAAAATAGCATTACATTTAAAATATTCCAAAATTGACCTTTTCTACATGCTATGATAACACGGTTTTTTTTTTTGCTCTTTTCAGGCTTCATTTGGGACAGTTTTTTTATTGCTTCTTAAAGTAGCTTTTTAGTTCAAAAATAAAACATTTTGAACTAAAAAACTGCTTTAAAAAGCAGTAAGAAAGTTGTCCCAAACGAAACCTCAGTCTTTTGATTGGCATTTAATAATGTCTCTTGCAATTAGACATGTAGCTTGAGCTGACTAAATCATTTGATGGCTGCATCAATTATCAAGATATTATTATAACAAATTAAAGTTTTCACCTCGATGATATAACTCAGATGGTGTAAACATGTATCCTCTTAACCAGGATGAATTATTACGTGCGGAGATCGGACATACAGAACCAACCGGTTTATCGCTGTAAACAATAAAAGCGCAGCAAACTATGCTTTTGCTATTCATCACTATGCTTTTACTGTTCACAAAGACAAATCCGAAAGATTCTCTATGTCCAATCTCCGCACGTAATAATCTCCCCTTAACTAGGCTTATCTATCCCACCATATAACTCAAGTTATTGTAATAGCTTATAATAGCTTCTTATCAAAATCATTCACCCCTCGACAAATGAATTATTCTCATCACATCAACAACCAATCAAAACATGATTCTTCACAACATTGCATTCCAATTGACGAGTACAATATCAAAGTTTTTGAACATTATGAAAATACTTTTCAAAATTCCTCGACAACTTTGTCATGTTAAGATTTTATATTTTTATATATCTATTTGATTGAGGAAGAAAAAAAATAAGGGGAAAAGTATGATCTTGATGATCTCAAAGCCGTTAAATTTCCTTTGAGATGAGTGCATGACGAAACATGAGTGATTACTCATATATTATGCTCATATCAAAATAAGTTCAAAATTAATGCTTCGTTGGGACTACTTTCTTACTGTTTTCTAAAATATTCTTTTAGTACAAAAATTAATTTCTGTACTAAAATGTTAGCTTAAAAAACAATAAGGAAACGATCGCAAATGAAGCCCTAACTTTTCAGTATAACCTCACATTCCACATGATATTCTGTCAATTCAGTAACTGCAGAATGCAAAATATCAAATAAATTACACAAAACAGAAACCATTTCAATTATCATCAACTAAGTATGACAATTTCTACTCTTCAATCTAAGAAAATAAACTGCACCAACCGCACATTCATATGATTAATCTGCAGCCAAGTCAAAAAAATCTTTTTCAGGATGGCCATCTTTTAACAAAGCAACATAAAAAATATATCATCCTACATACGAAAAGATAATCTTCTGCTAAACTCCTCTGGCCAACATTTCTTGATACATTTTGAAAGACTCCTGCTTCTGAATCATCATCTCCTTATGAAACTTTCTTATGAAAACATCTGCCGCTTGATCGATCTCATCCTCAAGATCAAACTCTCCATCCCCCTCTCCAGAATCTCCATCAAACTCAGCATCATCTTCAAGATTGTTGTAGTTTTCTTCGACGCATTCGACTGTTTCATTATCGTCATCATCATTGTGCAAAATGATCGTTTTATCATGAGGATTCGCTTGCTCTTCCTCAAATGAAATCTCATTCTTTTTGTGCGGAAATACGCCTATCAATGCATTTTTGTCATGAAGAAGCTTGAAGATTATGAATCTGGTCTTCACTGCGCTTGCTTTGCTCTTCACCGCCATCGATTTCGCCTTCAAGATAGCCATTAAGAGAGAGATTGTCTGCTTCATCTTCATAACCATATAACAGGAAAAGAAAATTAAATTCAAATGGTTTGAAATGTATTTGTTTTTGGCATGGAGTTAGCAGTGGCTTGAGGGATCGAGTTATATGCTGGTAGAAGGGAAGAAGTGAGCACTAAGAAAGGAGGACTACTGACAAAGTGAAAAGCAAAAGTAGCGCAGGAGAGCCAAAGAAAAGCAAGATGCGGAGAACAGACCAGGAAATCTCATAAAGTGTTAATTGAATAATACAAAATGCTGGAGATACTGAAATAGTTAGTGAATAGGGAATAATTCATTCAGGCAATCTGCTAAAAAATGATTAATGTTCCGTTTGGGACTGTTTTCTTACTACTTCTTAAATCAATTTTCTAGCAAAAAAAATTCCATTTTTTACTCGAAACTAATTTGCTCGACATATATACTGATAACATTCAAATAAAATATATTAGTGAAAATAGAGAATTAAATGTGATTACCTAAACAATCAAGCCTTGTACCCATTTATTTCCACTAAAAGAAGGTTTCTTTTGCAAAGGCTATCTGCATGTGAAACTAGAGAAATAAAGTAGCCATGGATAGATGAGCTCTTGCTTAGAATAATTGTAGCATGGGCTTTCCCTTTATAACTGGATGCCAGTCCAGAAGCACTTAGGTAGTCCTATCATAGCGTCCTACTTCAATCAACTTATGTCTCATCAACTAGCTAGCCAAGCTTTAGAAGATATTTTGTTAGTGACGTCTCTTATCAACTTTGCATTATTATAAACCTTTTGTATGTTTTTAACACTAAAGGTGCATTTTGAAATGTTTTTTTTTTTCACTTTGTTTTAAAGATCAATATCAAATATTATTATTATGATTATTATTATTTACATATCTAATACTTAAATTTAAATATTTATTTAAATGACATAAAAAATAATATTAATATTAATTCAGCTAAAGTGAAATACATCTTTTATGTATATATTTTGATGTTATTTATGATCTATTTGGGGCAGCTTTTGATTGTTTTGTTGTTCAAACAATAATTATAATTTCGATTGTCTACTATTTTCTTGTTGGTTTCTTATTGTCTTTTAAATATTTTTTGTAGTGAAAAGTTTTTTTTGGCAATCAGTAAAGTTTTTTTTTTTCACAACAACTTCATAATTAACTTTATAAATTACTGCAGCCGCCTAAAGCTGACCCTTAGACACTAATATGTTATGCAAATACATAGAAATATGATATTTTTCATAATAAGAACTGTTGAAGTGTTATAATTAAAATAAAATTATTGTGGAATTTTTATTTGCAATGGACTGATTATAATATATCTTCACAATGAATTTTGTAGACAATTGCAATTATTCAAAACGAGCTCAAAGTTAAAACCTAACTTTTTTAATTAGTTGGGAAAAATGATTATCAAGTTAATAAATATTGCAAATTTGTTAATTAAAAATGTTAATGTATTGATAAGGTTATAAACATCTTAATAATCATCAGCAGTGATACATCCTCAAAAATTTATCTTGATTGGGCACGAATCTCAAGGTAAAACCAAGTTGGAAGCTTCCGAAATTAATTTTGGGACCATCCGAACTCCGATTCCAGCAAACTTATCCTGATCTTCCACCTATTTATGGGTCATGCCACTCACGAAAATCTATAAATAGAGATCACTCTCCTCTTAGAAAAGACACATAATCCTAAGGAGAAAAAGAGAGAGCTCTTGCCCCCTTGCTCCTCCTCGACCATCGTCGGAGTTCTGCCGGACCACCACCTGAGACCCTGCACTTCGCCTGACCACCGCCTGAAGCCGGAGTTCCGCCGGACCACCACCTGAGGCCCTGCTCTTCGCCAGACCACCATCGAGGCCCAGCTCTTCGCCAGACCACCATCTGACATCCTCACCTCTGCCCAACAACTACTTAGGGGCACATATTGATGAATTTTAAAATACTATCAATCTTTTTCGGATGATTTTTTCCTAACATTTTATTTAAAAAAGCATAGTAAAATAATATTGATCTTACAAGAATATTAATATTTATTTTCAATAAATTATTATACTATATTAGTAGCCTTACAAACAAAATATATAATTACTTATTTCATTTTAAATATTTAGTGTTAGGTTTATAAAAAGTAAATATATTTATAACATAAATTATTTTTCTGTATATATATTAAATTTATTTATAATTTAGGTAAAAACTATCTATATAACGGTATGAACTGATTTTGTGGCACACTGATTGAGCCCCTAGTCCACCAACTGTGCAGGGTTCTAGCATTCAATAATAAAAAATATTATATATCTATAGTGGGGGCCTTGGGGGCATGGCTACCACTGACCCATAATACCCAATGAGTTTTCATGGGCCCCCATTGACTCCTAAAGCCCACAACAGTTTTAAAAGTTATAAAGAAAATATTTTTTATTGTTACATATTAGATGGTTCGAACCTTGCACTGCCGACAACTTAAAGTAGGGGCTCAATCAGTGGGCCACGGAATCAGTTCATAGTGGAAAACTTATAAATAAAACAAATATTTATTGTAATCCAATCAAAATTAATAGACCTTCAATTATACATAGCTCATATGGCTATACAAATCTTGATCCATAAAGTTTAAGGAAAATTTGACTTCATATGCCCTAAAATGCTTGACATTGAAGAAAAAATATTCAGATTATTTCATTTAATAGGAAAATATGTCAAAGAGTTCATTTCAGATCAAAATATCCATACTTTTAAAAAATAGATGAAATTCTCAATAAGCGCCATTACGCGAGCTTTGTAATCTTTCATCTCCCAAAATAGCCTTTAGACATTTCATCTTTCAAAATTCAAAGAACTTTCTCACACTTAGATGTTTTGTAGAAAGAAATTTAGGGAATTATAACTTACATTTGCATTTATCTGAAATTGCTTATTATAGCACTATCTTTAGGAAAATAAAAACTTCACATTTTGAAATAGTGTATGATCAAAATACTAAATGAGCAATTACCAATTGACATAACCAATTTCCCATCTCATTTTTTTATTTTGCATTGACATTTGTGAAGGACTTTTGAGAACCTACATGATACAATAACATATCATATTTCTTAGAGTAATGATAAAATCAATCAATAAAATGATTTAGAAGAGGTAATTTTGTTATGGTTTGCATTTGATGTAAGCGTCATCAACATCTATGTTTAAAAAATTACATATAACTATTTGTGAACACTTTAAAAATCGGATCTGATATCCATCACCTTGATTTACTTGCTGATATGTTAATACATCATTGTTGCGGACTCAAATATACGCGGCGATAGATTTTAATTTTTCGTCTCAGCGTTGTACGTATATCCAGCACACAAACAGAATTGAAATAGTAACACCAGAATTTTTACGTGGAAAACCCTGGAAAGGGAAAAAACCATGGGGCCACGCCCAGTTGAAAGAGTTCCACTAGTATTGTTTGAAATACACGAGGCTGATTCGTCCTTTAAATTCAGGACGATCAGATTACAATGAGTATCAGTTACAAGGCCAAGCAGAGTTCCGACGTCACTCGGGTGTCGAGCAGAATTCCGGCGTCACTTGGAAAGAAGTCCGGCGTCACTCGGGCGTCGGGTAGAATTCTGGCGTCGGGCAGAATTCCGATGTTGCTCCCGTGTCGGGCAGAACTCCGGCGTCCCTCGGGCGTCCGGTGGTGCTCTGGCGGAGTTCCGGCGATGTTCCGGCGGTGGTCGAGGAGGAGTTGTTCCCTCCTAAACTTCTCTTCTCTTCCTTCTCTTCTTCTCTTCTTGGCTTCGGTCCCCTCTTAAGAGAAATGAGGGGTTATTTATAGTTTTTCTGGAGTGGCATAGTCCGTAAATATGTGAGGGATCAGGGGCAAATAGGGAGTGATCTGGATGAACGGCCGATATTGAATCCCTTAATCGTGAACCGTTTATCAAGCATTTGAAGGTCTTAATGATATCAGAATTCTACGATCTTGGGCTCGTTGGATTTGTCTCGTCTAGACGCTCGATTCGACTATAAGCTCGTCAAAATCGGAGGCCGTTTGGTAACTCAAATTGCTGTTTGATGCTTCCAACAGCGCTTCGGGTCCTTGGTTTGGACTCATTTGGGCTCGGATTGAGTCGAATTTGGTGTCGTTGGGTTTGTATTTCTGAGACGCTCAGTTCGACTATAAGCTTCCTGAAATCGGAGTTTAAATGGTCTCCGAATTAATTTTTGAAGTTTCAAACTTGAGTTTTTCCTCGAGATTCGTGCCCGATCAAGATGATTTTTTTGCGATACATCAGTTGCTCCCCTTTTTTCGGACGTCGAAGCTCTACGAGTCCGAAAATACTTGTTCCGGTATTTTACATTGGCCGAATCGCAAAAAATTGCGTTCCAAAAATTAAATGTTTGCTCGAACCTAATCATAGAGGCCCCGTTGAGCTCCGAAAGTGCCAAAATTGAGTCCGGAACATCGAAAAACGTGTCCGGGGACCCCAAAAACGTCGAATTTGGACCACCCGGGCCCAAAATCGGCGCCCGCACGGGAGAGCGCGCCCCTTGGGGCGCGCGGCAGTTGCCACCTTTTTTTAATTTTTCCCTCTCTTTCTCTCCCTTTTTCATCCTATAAATACACCCCTTGGGGTAGGGGACAAAACGCTCCTCTCTTCCTCCTCTCCTGGCCTTCTAGCTTTTGGCATTCTGAGGCTTTCCGTCGTTTTTAAGTAGGTGACTTTCCCTACTTGATTCGGCGCCCCTCCTTTTGCGCAGAAGTTAGCGGCTTTCCCCCTTCCTCTCTCCGTTCTTCCTCTCTTTTTCTTCCTACTTCGGAGGCTTTCCGCAGTCTTTCGTAGGTGATTTTCCCTACTTAGATTTGCGCCCCTCTTTAGTAAAGGAAGCAAAATGGGTGATCCTGCCTCCTCAAAAAATCCTTCAGAAGACCGTCCTGTGCAACGATCTGAAGTTCCAAAGAGGACCCAAAAGGCGCCGAAGGCTAACGATGTGATTTCCACCGTCACTGAAGACTCTTTCATCTCATTTAGGAAAAAAATTCATTTTCCTAATGATTTGGTGATGAAGATGCCGGCCAGAACCGATCGCGCCTGCTTCCCTCCCCCGGGATATGTGACGGTGTATGAATTTAGTCTGCGAGCGGGACTATGATTTCCTCCTTCTTCCGAACTGATCAACATTCTGATGATTTGTGGGGTATGCTTGTCTCAATTTTCCTACAGAGCTATGTCGATCGTGATGGGCCTGATTGTACTTTTTAGAGACCGTGGAGTGGTACTTTCCTCAGAGTGCCTTTCTCGGATGGGGCGTCTCTTTAGCGACGTGCATGGGCGTATTTCATTCAGGTCCAAGTGGTTGGACATCCGCACCCGAGACCCCTCGAAAGGCTGGATCATCAACTTCTTTTATGTGCAGAATGATTGGGGTCTTCTGGAGAAATGGGGGAAGTTGAAAGAGCTACCTGTCCCCCTTCATATTGGAGCAGAAGATTTGTTGAGGATACTCAAGCTCCCTGATTTAGATGCTCTATACTACGAGGTGCGTTACTTGAGTAGATATATAGATGATGAGTACTTGTTCAAGGTCGGATTATCTACTCAAGCAGGGAGATCACATGCTCAAATGTTGAAGAAGTCTGCTAGAGTTCCAAAAGTGGTTCCCCAAAAGAACCACTCCAAGCGACCAGGGAGAGAGGAAGGTTTACAGGCATCGAGGAAGAAGAGGGCAGATGAGGTTTTGACAGTTGTTAGCAAAGGTCCCCGAGCTTCTCCATCCAAGTCATATATTCCAGAAGATGTGTTGAACCATCAGTGCATCGGCCGCCGACGGGCTGAGGAGTTGGTGAGTTCTCCTTTACTTCTTCTCCTTTTTTACATTTCTTAAGGAATATATTTCTGATATACTCTTGTTTCAGTATTCTGACTTCAAGCTCGAGATGACCAAGTCTCTGAATGATTGGAACAAATAATTTGTAAAGGTTAAATACCTTCAGGGAGAGTACAAGAAGAAATATGACAGTAAAGTGAAGGAGATGAAGGTGGTGGAGGATCAGCTTGAGGGGTGTAGAACAGAGTTGGCGAATAAGATCACTTCAGTCTCTTCTCAGAATGAACGGATGGATCGTCTGCATATAGAGTTGGTGGAGGCACAAGCGACGATCAAGCAGCAGGAAAAGACTCAGCAAGTCCTTGAGGCTGAGAATGAGAGGCTTCAGAGTGTACTGTCCGAGAAGGAGGCCCAGCAGTTGCCGTCATCAGTTATTGAAGAGTTCAAGAAGTCTTATGCTTTCAAGATCATTATTGAGGACCATATTCAGGAGGCTCGCAGTCATATTTATGATATGGAGGTGAAGGCCTTGGAGGCAGAGTGCGCAGAGGATGGCTTCATCAGGGGCTTCATGAAGGGTGTTCGGACAGTACATTACAAGACTGGAGCGGAGATCGAGGGGTTGACTCCTAGCCAGGCTTCTGGTGATGCTTCTTCAGACTCTGGTGGTGAAGAGCTGGAGAGTGAGTTGCAGCGAGCTTTTGCCTTGGAGGAGGACGAGGATGATGTTGAGATTCTATAGGATGTCTTTGATGTTGTTTTGTATCACTTTGCTTTCTTTCTAGTGATTGTATGTATGCTCGATGTCGTTGTTTCTATTTGGTGTACTCGATGTTCAGTGACATATAAAGAAGTTGTTGATGTTCTTTTCTCACATGTAAATGAAATTCACTTAGTTTTACTTTAGTTTGAATTTTAGTGAGCTCTCTTTTGACTCGAACAAATATGAGATATCCTTTTTTAAAGATTTTGACCTATCCGGGGTGAAAGCATTTGCTTGGTGACATTAACCTGTTTGGAAAATGTCAGATCAAGTCCTTTTGGGATCAAATGATTTTGATATCAAGATATCCTCCTAGGATATTTGACCTATCCGAGGTTGTTAGTCAAAGCCTTTGCTTGATGACATTAACCTGCGCGGAAGAGGTCGGATCAAATCCCCCTGGGATTGATCATTCAGTGATTGAGATATAATATAGATTGTATATTTCTTGAATCACAGAAAAAGAGTTTGGAGAGAAGAAACAATAGCACGACAAAGTGAATATTATATTGCTTTGTAATATGAGATAGCAGTTTCCTAGAATAACTTAGGGATACAATGAAAAAGTTCTTCTATAATCAATACATAAGGGATGTACGAAAAAACTTTATAACACGACTACAGGTAGAAGATAAAATTTAAGACAAACATAGCACATAGACAGATAGCAGTATCAACTCCTACTGATAATATTTGCGAAGATTGCCCACGTTCCAGGTTCGAGGAAGCATTTTTCCACCAGCATCTTTTAGTTTGAAGGTTCCAGGCTTGACCATAGCCGCTACCAAATAAGGACCCTCCCAGAGGGGGGAGAGCTTATTTCGCTGAGGGCCTTTTCCAGCGGCTTCAATGCTTCGTAGTACTAAGTCCCCAATAGTGATAGGGGCGAGGTTTCACCATTCGATTGTAGTGATGGGCAACTCTTTGGTGGTATGCAGCGGTTCTGAGTAAGGCTTCATCTCTTACTTCTGGGAGGAGATCCAAATTTGCTCTAAGCTTCTCCTCGTTATTTTTGAAGTCGAAAGTCTGAACTCTGTGGCTAGGAACTCTGATATCAACCGGTATGACTGCTTCTGTACCAAAGCAAAGGTTATATGGGGTTTCCCCTGCAGGAGTTCTAGTGGTGGTCCGATAAGCCCAGAGGGCATTGGGGAGTTCTTCGGCCCATTGCCCCCCAGCCTTCCCTAGGCGTGTCTTCAGCCCTTTCAGGATTGTTCGGTTTGTAACCTCTGTTTGCCCATTAGTTTGAGGATGGGCAACAGCTGTGTGAATGAGCTGAATATGAAAATCCTTACAAAAAGATGTAAAGATCTTCCCGGTGAACTGTGTCCCGTTATCAGTGATGATTTTTGCGAGAATACCAAAGCGACAAATTATGTTCTTCCATAAGAATTGCTTGGCATTTGCTTCAGTAATCTTCGCCAAATGTTCCACCTCCACCCATTTGATGAAGTAATCTACAGCCAAAATAATGAATTTTTGTTATCCAATCGCTATAGGAAAAGGTCCCATTATATCAATTCCCCATTGGGCAAAAGGCTAGGGGCTTTGAAGGGATGCAAGCTCTAGAGCGGGTGTATGAGTGAGGTTAGAATGCAGTTGACAGTTTTCGCACTTTTGTGTGAATTCAAGTGCATCCTGTTTCATTGTAGGCCAATAGAATCCCTGTCTCATGATCTTGTAAGCTAACGCTCTTCCTCCCAGATGTTCTCCACATACTCCTGAATGAACTTCTCGAAGCGCGTAATCAGATTCTGATGGTGGGAGACACTTGAGGTACGGCCCAATGAAGGAGCGCTTATACAACTCGTTGCTGATAATGGTGAAATTTGCAGCTTGTCTCCGAAGTCGTATTGCAGCTATAGGATCTTCGGGTAGCACCCCATCTTTCAGAAAAGACAAGATGGGTTCGATCTAAGACGTCTCTCTTGGCTTGTCAATTGACTGTATGACCCATGGACCCTGAATGCTTGGAAAGTGGATTTCCTCGATACATCTTCTCTTATAGATGTCCCCCGTTGTTGATGTAGCAAGTTTAGAAAGAGCGTCTGCTCTTACATTTTGTTCTCGGAGGATATGTATGATTTGATGCTCCCCTATACGGGCTAAGAGTAGCTTCACAATGCTACAATATTGAGCCAATTGTGGGTTGTGAATATCAAAATCCCCCTCCACCTGAGAGGCGACTAGTTGGGAATCAGTGTGGGCTATTAGGTTCTGGACTTCACAGTCAATTGCTAGTCTCAACCTAGCAACAAGGGCCTCGTATTCTGTTATGTTGTTGGTTGCCGGGAACTTGAGTTGAAGCCCGTACTCAAGGGTAACCTTCTGTGGAGAGATTAATAAAATTCCAGCCCCAGCCCCAGAACTCCCTGAAGCTCCATCGACGTACAACGTCCAACATGGAGAAGAAGGTGAAGCACTCGGTTGTACATCAGATACTGGAACGGTGCATTCAACTACGAAATCTGCTAGTGCTTGAGATTTAATATCAGGTCTATGCAAGTAGTGGATATCAAATTCTCCCAATTCTACAGACCACTTAACAAGCCTGCCTGATGCTTCTGGCTTCTGCAGAATGCTTTTTAGCGGCAAATTCGTGTAAACTCCAATTGAATGGGCTTGAAAGTAAGGGCGTAGTTTTCTGACGAAATAAACTAACGCCAATGATGTCTTATCTGCCAAAGGATAACATCCCTCAACTTCAGATAAAATCTTACTAACATAGTAGATAGGACGTTGTATAACATTTTCTTCTTGGACCAGAACCGAACTAATGGCTTGGATATATACAGCCATATACAAATACAATCTCTCTCCTGGTATTGGTTTAGAAAGTAGTGGCGGGGATGCCAAATACTTTCGCAATTGCTCAAAGGCTTCTTGACATTCATCTGTCCATTGAAACCCTGAGCTACGAGCGCCTCTAAGTATCTTGAAGAAGGGCAGATATTTGTCTCCTGAACGTGCCAGGAAACGAGATAGTGCCGCAATTCTCCCATTTAGCCTTTGGACCTCCTTGATGTTCTTTGGTGGCACCATATCCCTTAGTGCATTGATCTTCTCCGGATTGGCTTCGATTCCTCTATGGGTTACCATAAACCCTAAAAACTTTCCAGAAGTGACTCCAAAAGCACATTTAGCGGGGTTGAGTCGCATATTGTAATGCCTTAATAAGTGGAAACATTGTTTCAGGTCAGAGATATGTTGGGTTTTTTCAAGACTTTTACCAACATATCGTCTACGTACACCTCCATAGTACATCCAATAAGGCTTTTGAAAACCTTATTCATGAGACGCTGATAAGTTGCTCCAGCATTTTTGAGCCCGAAGGGCATCACCCGGTAGCAGTACAATCCTTTGTCTGTTTAAAAAGCTGTTGCTTCTTCATCAGCAGGATTCATTTTTATTTGATTATAGCCGGAGTAGGCATCCATAAAGCTCAACATCTGATGACCAGAGGTGGTATCAACTAACTGGTCGATGCGAGGGAGCGGAAAACTATCCTTTGGGCAAGCTTTGTTGAGATCAGTGTAATCTATACACATTCTCCAAGCTCCACTCCCCTTCCGTACCATGACAACATTTGCTAACCAAGTAGGATAGTGGACCTCTCGTATGAATCTGGCTTCTAAAAGTTTATCCACTTCTTGTTCAATTGCTTGCTGGCGATCTGGTGCAAAGTTTCGCTTCTTCTGGATAATCGGTTTGCACGTTGGATTGACTTTGAGTGAACGATCACTTCGGGGTTAATTCCAGGCATATCTGCTGGACTCCATGCAAAAATATCCTGATTTTCTCGTAGAAAAGCTGTAAAGTTTTTCTTCTCATCATCTGAGAGAAGTGATCCAATTCACACTGTCTTTGAAGGATGCTCTTCAGATATAGATACAGTAGTAAGGTCTTCCACAGGGGAAGCTCTCTAAGGAATATCTTTGCTCCGTAGATCAAAGTCCTCGATGCTCAGGGTAATCGTTGGACGAGACTTAATCTGCCTAAGATAGCATGTTTGCGCTATTTGCTGGTCTCCGCATACTACACCAACTCCTAATGGGGTATGGAACTTCAGCTTGAGGTGAGGAATGGATGCGATGATCCAAAAAATTGACTGGAGCGACCTCCCGAAGATGGCGTTATGAGCTGATTCTGACTTTACCACGATGAATTGAATTGAGTGTGTAGTATGTCGAGGAAATTCTCCAAGTACTACTGGGAGATTGATTATTCCTTCTGCTTGTACAGGTCGATTATCAAATCCATATAAAGGACCTGCAGCAGGTTGAAGTTTTTCTCTTGAGAGACCCATGTTGAGAAAAGTAGAGTAGAACAGGACATCTACGGAGCTTCCGTTGTCCACAAGAATTCTTTTGACATTATAACACGGGTCACCAATGCTTGCGTTTATGACAAGCGGATCTTGATGGGGGTTTTTTACTCCTTCCAGGTCGGAATCATCAAATGTGATGGAATTATCGATACGAGCCTTTTTTGGAGTTGGGTTTTCTTCCACAGTTAGAAAGACTTGGTTGAATAGTAAGGGGCCTCATGCGATTGTTTCAATTTTGCCAACCGTTATCCGGTTATTCACTGGCTGTCTTTGTGGTTGATTCTGCCCCCTAGTGGGACGAGCTTTTTCTCGGGTAGGAGGATTCCCAATAAACTGTCGAAGATAGCCCTAACGGATGAGTCTTTCAATCTCCTCCTTAAGTTGCCTACAGGATTCAGTAGTGTGGCCACGACTACGATGAAAGTGGCAGTACTGATCTTGGTTTCCTGTATTCAACTTCAAAGGATGCGGCCACTTCACTTTGTCCTGATCTTGAATCGCCATCAACACATTTGCTCGAGATGTGTTGAGCAGAGTGTACTCCTTCTCCTGTCGGGGTTCTCGTCGTGGTAGTGGGGGTCTAGGAGGTAGATTGCTCTTCCCTTGATTTTTCCGTTGTGATGATGGATTATCCATCTCAGGTGCTCCCTTGCGCTTCCCAGTGGGTTGCTCGAACTATTTTCTGTGAGCGTTTATTGCCTCATCTGCCGATATCTGTGCTTCCACACGATGGATCAGATCGGCATATGAATGAACAGTATCGCGCATGAGTGCCGAATAGAAGGGGCCAGGACGAAGTCCTCCAAGAAAGACCCCTCTGAGCAATTCTGGGTCTACTCCTGGGATTTGTCGAGCCTCGATAGAAAACCGTTGAAAGTACTCTTTCAATGATTCTCCCTCGTTTTGACGGATCCCGGAAAGGTGAGAAGAATCCTTAGCGATTCTTCGGTTGGCTACAAACTGTTCGACGAATACTTTGGCCAATTTGATAAATGTGGGGATCGTTCCGACTGGAAGTGAATAGAACCATGTTCGAGCTTGTCCTTTAAGAGTGGCAGGAAAAACCTGACAAAGAAGCGCGTCTGAGGCTCGTTGAATATGCATGATGGTCCTGGTCGATGTGTTCATACGGGTTGGATGTCCCATCGTAGGATTCGATGCTTGGCAGCTTAAAGCCAGCCGTAATAGGGTGTTGAAGAATGGCTTCCGTCAGGGGTGACGACTCATAGAAGTCCCACTGACGAAGGGGTTGCCTTACGCCTCCTGTAGGGAACTCCTCCCGGACCAATCGTCGCAGTTCGTGGCGTAGGGCATTGCGAGGGAACTCAGAAATGTGAGGTTGGGCTAGCTCCTCAGGGAGGTCTTGAGGAAGGCGAGATTGTCGACCTGAAGGATGGGTAGAACTTGCTGTATCAGCCAGATCATTATCTTGATGCGACTGCGAACGCCTCCTGAGTGGAGGAAGAGGAATCTCGTCTTGAAGATGTTCGATTTGAACAGCTTCGACACGTGGTGGATCTCGAGGGAGAAGAACCTCCTCCTGAGGTGCCAGGGTCGGTTGTCGAGTCTCTCGCAAGAGTTGTAGGATCTCGTTTTGAGATTCTTCCATCTTTCGAATTCTCTCTTCTAGGGAGGGTCTCGAGGTCCCTTCTCCAGGTGCGTTTTGCCCCCCGGGGTATAAAGAGGCATATATCGGGCGTCTATGATTCATAGACTGATTCCTGGATTGATTAGAGTGAGAGCGGGAGGCTCCTATGAGGCGACTGCTACGCCTGTTGACCATCGTAGCAATACTTGAAGTTGTGGGATAAGTTTCCCACAGACGGCGCCAAACTGTTGCGGACTCAAATATATGCGGCGATAGATTTTAATTTTCCGTCTCTGCGTTGTACGTATATCCAGCACACAAACAGAATTGAAATAGTAACACCAGAATTTTTACGTGGAAAACCCTGGAAAGGGAAAAAACCACGGGGCCACGCCCAGTTGAAAGAGTTCCACTAGTATTGTTTGAAATACACAAGGCTGATTCGTCCTTTAAATTCAGGACGATCAGATTACAATGAGTATCAGTTACAAGGCCATGCAGAGTTCCGACGTCACTCGGGTGTCGAGCAGAATTCCGGCGTCACTTAGAAAGAAGTCCGACGTCACTCGGGCGTCGGGTAGAATTCTGGCATCGGGCAGAATTTCGATGTTGCTCCCGTGTCGGGCAGAGCTCCGGCGTCCCTCGGGCGCCCGGTGGTGCTTCGGTGGTGTTCCGACGGAGTTCCGGCGATGTTCCGGCGGTGGTCAAGGAGGAGTTGTTCCCTCCTAAACTTCTCTTCTCTTCTTCTTCTCTTCCTTCTCTTCTTCTCTTCTTGGCTTCGATCCCCTCTTAAGAGAAATGAGGGGCTATTTATAGTTTTTCTGGAGTGGCATAGCCCGTAAATATGTGAGGGATCAGGGGCAAATAGGGAGTGATCCAGATGAACGGCCGATATTGAATCCCTTGATCGTGAACCGTTTATCAAGCATTTGAAGGTCTTAATGATATCAGAATTCTACGATCTTGGGCTCGTTGGATTTGTCTCGTCTAGACGCTCGATTCGACTATAAGCTCGTCAAAATCGGAGGCCGTTTGGTAACTCAAATTGCTGTTTGATGCTTCCAACAGCGCTTCGGGTCCTTGGTTTGGACTCATTTGGGCTCGGATTGAGTCGAATTTGGTGTCGTTGGGTTTGTATTTCCGAGACGCTCAGTTCGACTATAAGCTTCCTGAAATCGGAGTTTAAATGGTCTCCGAATTAATTTTTGAAGTTTCAAACTTGAGTTTTTCCTCGAGATTCGTGCCCGATCAAGATGATTTTTTTGCGATACATCAGTTGCTCCCCTTTTTTCGGACGTCGAAGCTCTACGAGTCCGAAAATACTTGTTCCGGTATTTTACATTGGCCGAATCGCAAAAAATTGCGTTCCAAAAATTAAATGTTTGCTCGAACCTAATCATAGAGGCCCCGTTGAGCTCCGAAAGTGCCAAAATTGAGTCCGGAACATCGAAAAACGTGTCCGGGGACCCCAAAAACGTCGAATTTGGACCACCCGGGCCCAAAATCGGCGCCCGCACGGGAGAGCGCGCCCCTTGGGGCGCGCGGCAGTTGCCACCTTTTTTTAATTTTTCCCTCTCTTTCTCTCCCTTTTTCATCCTATAAATACACCCCTTGGGGTAGGGGACAAAACGCTCCTCTCTTCCTCCTCTCCTGGCCTTCTAGCTTTTGGCATTCTGAGGCTTTCCGTCGTTTTTAAGTAGGTGACTTTCCCTACTTGATTCGGCGCCCCTCCTTTTGCGCAGAAGTTAGCGGCTTTCCCCCTTCCTCTCTCCGTTCTTCCTCTCTTTTTCTTCCTACTTCGGAGGCTTTCCGCAGTCTTTCGTAGGTGATTTTCCCTACTTAGATTTGCGCCCCTCTTTAGTAAAGGAAGCAAAATGGGTGATCCTGCCTCCTCAAAAAATCCTTCAGAAGACCGTCCTGTGCAACGATCTGAAGTTCCAAAGAGGACCCAAAAGGCGCCGAAGGCTAACGATGTGATTTCCACCGTCACTGAAGACTCTTTCATCTCATTTAGGAAAAAAATTCATTTTCCTAATGATTTGGTGATGAAGATGCCGGCCAGAACCGATCGCGCCTGCTTCCCTCCCCCGGGATATGTGACGGTGTATGAATTTAGTCTGCGAGCGGGACTATGATTTCCTCCTTCTTCCGAACTGATCAACATTCTGATGATTTGTGGGGTATGCTTGTCTCAATTTTCCTACAGAGCTATGTCGATCGTGATGGGCCTGATTGTACTTTTTAGAGACCGTGGAGTGGTACTTTCCTCAGAGTGCCTTTCTCGGATGGGGCGTCTCTTTAGCGACGTGCATGGGCGTATTTCATTCAGGTCCAAGTGGTTGGACATCCGCACCCGAGACCCCTCGAAAGGCTGGATCATCAACTTCTTTTATGTGCAGAATGATTGGGGTCTTCTGGAGAAATGGGGGAAGTTGAAAGAGCTACCTGTCCCCCTTCATATTGGAGCAGAAGATTTGTTGAGGATACTCAAGCTCCCTGATTTAGATGCTCTATACTACGAGGTGCGTTACTTGAGTAGATATATAGATGATGAGTACTTGTTCAAGGTCGGATTATCTACTCAAGCAGGGAGATCACATGCTCAAATGTTGAAGAAGTCTGCTAGAGTTCCAAAAGTGGTTCCCCAAAAGAACCACTCCAAGCGACCAGGGAGAGAGGAAGGTTTACAGGCATCGAGGAAGAAGAGGGCAGATGAGGTTTTGACAGTTGTTAGCAAAGGTCCCCGAGCTTCTCCATCCAAGTCATATATTCCAGAAGATGTGTTGAACCATCAGTGCATCGGCCGCCGACGGGCTGAGGAGTTGGTGAGTTCTCCTTTACTTCTTCTCCTTTTTTACATTTCTTAAGGAATATATTTCTGATATACTCTTGTTTCAGTATTCTGACTTCAAGCTCGAGATGACCAAGTCTCTGAATGATTGGAACAAATAATTTGTAAAGGTTAAATACCTTCAGGGAGAGTACAAGAAGAAATATGACAGTAAAGTGAAGGAGATGAAGGTGGTGGAGGATCAGCTTGAGGGGTGTAGAACAGAGTTGGCGAATAAGATCACTTCAGTCTCTTCTCAGAATGAACGGATGGATCGTCTGCATATAGAGTTGGTGGAGGCACAAGCGACGATCAAGCAGCAGGAAAAGACTCAGCAAGTCCTTGAGGCTGAGAATGAGAGGCTTCAGAGTGTACTGTCCGAGAAGGAGGCCCAGCAGTTGCCGTCATCAGTTATTGAAGAGTTCAAGAAGTCTTATGCTTTCAAGATCATTATTGAGGACCATATTCAGGAGGCTCGCAGTCATATTTATGATATGGAGGTGAAGGCCTTGGAGGCAGAGTGCGCAGAGGATGGCTTCATCAGGGGCTTCATGAAGGGTGTTCGGACAGTACATTACAAGACTGGAGCGGAGATCGAGGGGTTGACTCCTAGCCAGGCTTCTGGTGATGCTTCTTCAGACTCTGGTGGTGAAGAGCTGGAGAGTGAGTTGCAGCGAGCTTTTGCCTTGGAGGAGGACGAGGATGATGTTGAGATTCTATAGGATGTCTTTGATGTTGTTTTGTATCACTTTGCTTTCTTTCTAGTGATTGTATGTATGCTCGATGTCGTTGTTTCTATTTGGTGTACTCGATGTTCAGTGACATATAAAGAAGTTGTTGATGTTCTTTTCTCACATGTAAATGAAATTCACTTAGTTTTACTTTAGTTTGAATTTTAGTGAGCTCTCTTTTGACTCGAACAAATATGAGATATCCTTTTTTAAAGATTTTGACCTATCCGGGGTGAAAGCATTTGCTTGGTGACATTAACCTGTTTGGAAAATGTCAGATCAAGTCCTTTTGGGATCAAATGATTTTGATATCAAGATATCCTCCTAAGATATTTGACCTATCCGAGGTTGTTAGTCAAAGCCTTTGCTTGATGACATTAACCTGCGCGGAAGAGGTCGGATCAAATCCCCCTGGGATTGATCATTCAGTGATTGAGATATAATATAGATTGTATATTTCTTGAATCACAGAAAAAGAGTTTGGAGAGAAGAAACAATAGCACGACAAAGTGAATATTATATTGCTTTGTAATATGAGATAGCAGTTTCCTAGAATAACTTAGGGATACAATGAAAAAGTTCTTCTATAATCAATACATAAGGGATGTACGAAAAAACTTTATAACACGACTACAGGTAGAAGATAAAATTTAAGACAAACATAGCACATAGACAGATAGCAGTATCAACTCCTACTGATAATATTTGCGAAGATTGCCCACGTTCCAGGTTCGAGGAAGCATTTTTCCACCAGCATCTTTTAGTTTGAAGGTTCCAGGCTTGACCATAGCCGCTACCAAATAAGGACCCTCCCAGAGGGGGGAGAGCTTATTTCGCTGAGGGCCTTTTCCAGCGGCTTCAATGCTTCGTAGTACTAAGTCCCCAATAGTGATAGGGGCGAGGTTTCACCATTCGATTGTAGTGATGGGCAACTCTTTGGTGGTATGCAGCGGTTCTGAGTAAGGCTTCATCTCTTACTTCTGGGAGGAGATCCAAATTTGCTCTAAGCTTCTCCTCGTTATTTTTGAAGTCGAAAGTCTGAACTCTGTGGCTAGGAACTCTGATATCAACCGGTATGACTGCTTCTGTACCAAAGCAAAGGTTATATGGGGTTTCCCCTGCAGGAGTTCTAGTGGTGGTCCGATAAGCCCAGAGGGCATTGGGGAGTTCTTCGGCCCATTGCCCCCCAGCCTTCCCTAGGCGTGTCTTCAGCCCTTTCAGGATTGTTCGGTTTGTAACCTCTGTTTGCCCATTAGTTTGAGGATGGGCAACAGCTGTGTGAATGAGCTGAATATGAAAATCCTTACAAAAAGATGTAAAGATCTTCCCGGTGAACTGTGTCCCGTTATCAGTGATGATTTTTGCGAGAATACCAAAGCGACAAATTATGTTCTTCCATAAGAATTGCTTGGCATTTGCTTCAGTAATCTTCGCCAAATGTTCCACCTCCACCCATTTGATGAAGTAATCTACAGCCAAAATAATGAATTTTTGTTATCCAATCGCTATAGGAAAAGGTCCCATTATATCAATTCCCCATTGGGCAAAAGGCTAGGGGCTTTGAAGGGATGCAAGCTCTAGAGCGGGTGTATGAGTGAGGTTAGAATGCAGTTGACAGTTTTCGCACTTTTGTGTGAATTCAAGTGCATCCTGTTTCATTGTAGGCCAATAGAATCCCTGTCTCATGATCTTGTAAGCTAACGCTCTTCCTCCCAGATGTTCTCCACATACTCCTGAATGAACTTCTCGAAGCGCGTAATCAGATTCTGATGGTGGGAGACACTTGAGGTACGGCCCAATGAAGGAGCGCTTATACAACTCGTTGCTGATAATGGTGAAATTTGCAGCTTGTCTCCGAAGTCGTATTGCAGCTATAGGATCTTCGGGTAGCACCCCATCTTTCAGAAAAGACAAGATGGGTTCGATCTAAGACGTCTCTCTTGGCTTGTCAATTGACTGTATGACCCATGGACCCTGAATGCTTGGAAAGTGGATTTCCTCGATACATCTTCTCTTATAGATGTCCCCCGTTGTTGATGTAGCAAGTTTAGAAAGAGCGTCTGCTCTTGCATTTTGTTCTCGGAGGATATGTATGATTTGATGCTCCCCTATACGGGCTAAGAGTAGCTTCACAATGCTACAATATTGAGCCAATTGTGGGTTATGAATATCAAAATCCCCCTCCACCTGAGAGGCGACTAGTTGGGAATCAGTGTGGGCTATTAGGTTCTGGACTTCACAGTCAATTGCTAGTCTCAACCTAGCAACAAGGGCCTCGTATTCTGTTATGTTGTTGGTTGCCGGGAACTTGAGTTGAAGCCCGTACTCAAGGGTAACCTTCTGTGGAGAGATTAATAAAATTCCAGCCCCAGCCCCAGAACTCCCTGAAGCTCCATCGACGTACAACGTCCAACATGGAGAAGAAGGTGAAGCACTCGGTTGTACATCAGATACTGGAACGGTGCATTCAACTACGAAATCTGCTAGTGCTTGAGATTTAATATCAGGTCTATGCAAGTAGTGGATATCAAATTCTCCCAATTCTACAGACCACTTAACAAGCCTGCCTGATGCTTCTGGCTTCTGCAGAATGCTTTTTAGCGGCAAATTCGTGTAAACTCCAATTGAATGGGCTTGAAAGTAAGGGCGTAGTTTTCTGACGAAATAAACTAACGCCAATGATGTCTTATCTGCCAAAGGATAACATCCCTCAACTTCAGATAAAATCTTACTAACATAGTAGATAGGACGTTGTATAACATTTTCTTCTTGGACCAGAACCGAACTAATGGCTTGGATATATACAGCCATATACAAATACAATCTCTCTCCTGGTATTGGTTTAGAAAGTAGTGGCGGGGATGCCAAATACTTTCGCAATTGCTCAAAGGCTTCTTGACATTCATCTGTCCATTGAAACCCTGAGCTACGAGCGCCTCTAAGTATCTTGAAGAAGGGCAGATATTTGTCTCCTGAACGTGCCAGGAAACGAGATAGTGCCGCAATTCTCCCATTTAGCCTTTGGACCTCCTTGATGTTCTTTGGTGGCACCATATCCCTTAGTGCATTGATCTTCTCCGGATTGGCTTCGATTCCTCTATGGGTTACCATAAACCCTAAAAACTTTCCAGAAGTGACTCCAAAAGCACATTTAGCGGGGTTGAGTCGCATATTGTAATGCCTTAATAAGTGGAAACATTGTTTCAGGTCAGAGATATGTTGGGTTTTTTCAAGACTTTTACCAACATATCGTCTACGTACACCTCCATAGTACATCCAATAAGGCTTTTGAAAACCTTATTCATGAGACGCTGATAAGTTGCTCCAGCATTTTTGAGCCCGAAGGGCATCACCCGGTAGCAGTACAATCCTTTGTCTGTTTAAAAAGCTGTTGCTTCTTCATCAGCAGGATTCATTTTTATTTGATTATAGCCGGAGTAGGCATCCATAAAGCTCAACATCTGATGACCAGAGGTGGTATCAACTAACTGGTCGATGCGAGGGAGCGGAAAACTATCCTTTGGGCAAGCTTTGTTGAGATCAGTGTAATCTATACACATTCTCCAAGCTCCACTCCCCTTCCATACCATGATAACATTTGCTAACCAAGTAGGATAGTGGACCTCTCGTATGAATCTGGCTTCTAAAAGTTTATCCACTTCTTGTTCAATTGCTTGCTGGCGATCTGGTGCAAAGTTTCGCTTCTTCTGGATAATCGGTTTGCACGTTGGATTGACTTTGAGTGAACGATCACTTCGGGGTTAATTCCAGGCATATCTGCTGGACTCCATGCAAAAATATCCTGATTTTCTCGTAGAAAAGCTGTAAAGTTTTTCTTCTCATCATCTGAGAGAAGTGATCCAATTCACACTGTCTTTGAAGGATGCTCTTCAGATATAGATACAGTAGTAAGGTCTTCCACAGGGGAAGCTCTCTAAGGAATATCTTTGCTCCGTAGATCAAAGTCCTCGATGCTCAGGGTAATCGTTGGACGAGACTTAATCTGCCTAAGATAGCATGTTTGCGCTATTTGCTGGTCTCCGCATACTACACCAACTCCTAATGGGGTATGGAACTTCAGCTTGAGGTGAGGAATGGATGCGATGATCCAAAAAATTGACTGGAGCGACCTCCCGAAGATGGCGTTATGAGCTGATTCTGACTTTACCACGATGAATTGAATTGAGTGTGTAGTATGTCGAGGAAATTCTCCAAGTACTACTGGGAGATTGATTATTCCTTCTGCTTGTACAGGTCGATTATCAAATCCATATAAAGGACCTGCAGCAGGTTGAAGTTTTTCTCTTGAGAGACCCATGTTGAGAAAAGTAGAGTAGAACAAGACATCTACGGAGCTTCCGTTGTCCACAAGAATTCTTTTGACATTATAACACGGGTCACCAATGCTTGCGTTTATGACAAGCGGATCTTGATGGGGGGTTTTTACTCCTTCCAGGTCGGAATCATCAAATGTGATGGAATTATCGATACGAGCCTTTTTTGGAGTTGGGTTTTCTTCCACAGTTAGAAAGACTTGGTTGAATAGTAAGGGGCCTCATGCGATTGTTTCAATTTTGCCAACCGTTATCCGGTTATTCACTGGCTGTCTTTGTGGTTGATTCTGCCCCCTAGTGGGACGAGCTTTTTCTCGGGTAGGAGGATTCCCAATAAACTGTCGAAGATAGCCCTAACGGATGAGTCTTTCAATCTCCTCCTTAAGTTGCCTACAGGATTCAGTAGTGTGGCCACGACTACGATGAAAGTGGCAGTACTGATCTTGGTTTCCTGTATTCAACTTCAAAGGATGCGGCCACTTCACTTTGTCCTGATCTTGAATCGCCATCAACACATTTGCTCGAGATGTGTTGAGCAGAGTGTACTCCTTCTCCTGTCGGGGTTCTCGTCGTGGTAGTGGGGGTCTAGGAGGTAGATTGCTCTTCCCTTGATTTTTTCGTTGTGATGATGGATTATCCATCTCAGGTGCTCCCTTGCGCTTCCCAGTGGGTTGCTCGAACTATTTTCTGTGAGCGTTTATTGCCTCATCTGCCGATATCTGTGCTTCCACACGATGGATCAGATCGGCATATGAATGAACAGTATCGCGCATGAGTGCCGAATAGAAGGGGCCAGGACGAAGTCCTCCAAGAAAGACCCCTCTGAGCAATTCTGGGTCTACTCCTGGGATTTGTCGAGCCTCGATAGAAAACCGTTGAAAGTACTCTTTCAATGATTCTCCCTCGTTTTGACGGATCCCGGAAAGGTGAGAAGAATCCTTAGCGATTCTTCGGTTGGCTACAAACTGTTCGACGAATACTTTGGCCAATTTGATAAATGTGGGGATCGTTCCGACTGGAAGTGAATAGAACCATGTTCGAGCTTGTCCTTTAAGAGTGGCAGGAAAAACCTGACAAAGAAGCGCGTCTGAGGCTCGTTGAATATGCATGATGGTCCTGGTCGATGTGTTCATACGGGTTGGATGTCCCATCGTAGGATTCGATGCTTGGCAGCTTAAAGCCAGCCGTAATAGGGTGTTGAAGAATGGCTTCCGTCAGGGGTGACGACTCATAGAAGTCCCACTGACGAAGGGGTTGCCTTACGCCTCCTGTAGGGAACTCCTCCCGGACCAATCGTCGCAGTTCGTGGCGTAGGGCATTGCGAGGGAACTCAGAAATGTGAGGTTGGGCTAGCTCCTCAGGGAGGTCTTGAGGAAGGCGAGATTGTCGACCTGAAGGATGGGTAGAACTTGCTGTATCAGCCAGATCATTATCTTGATGCGACTGCGAACGCCTCCTGAGTGGAGGAAGAGGAATCTCGTCTTGAAGATGTTCGATTTGAACAGCTTCGACACGTGGTGGATCTCGAGGGAGAAGAACCTCCTCCTGAGGTGCCAGGGTCGGTTGTCGAGTCTCTCGCAAGAGTTGTAGGATCTCGTTTTGAGATTCTTCCATCTTTCGAATTCTCTCTTCTAGGGAGGGTCTCGAGGTCCCTTCTCCAGGTGCGTTTTGCCCCCCGGGGTATAAAGAGGCATATATCGGGCGTCTATGATTCATAGACTGATTCCTGGATTGATTAGAGTGAGAGCGGGAGGCTCCTATGAGGCGACTGCTACGCCTGTTGACCATCGTAGCAATACTTGAAGTTGTGGGATAAGTTTCCCACAGACGGCGCCAAACTGTTGCGGACTCAAATATATGCGGCGATAGATTTTAATTTTCCGTCTCTGCGTTGTACGTATATCCAGCACACAAACAGAATTGAAATAGTAACACCAGAATTTTTACGTGGAAAACCCTGGAAAGGGAAAAAACCACGGGGCCACGCCCAGTTGAAAGAGTTCCACTAGTATTGTTTGAAATACACAAGGCTGATTCGTCCTTTAAATTCAGGACGATCAGATTACAATGAGTATCAGTTACAAGGCCATGCAGAGTTCCGACGTCACTCGGGTGTCGAGCAGAATTCCGGCGTCACTTAGAAAGAAGTCCGACGTCACTCGGGCGTCGGGTAGAATTCTGGCATCGGGCAGAATTTCGATGTTGCTCCCGTGTCGGGCAGAGCTCCGGCGTCCCTCGGGCGCCCGGTGGTGCTTCGGTGGTGTTCCGACGGAGTTCCGGCGATGTTCTGGCGGTGGTCGAGGAGGAGTTGTTCCCTCCTAAACTTCTCTTCTCTTCTTCTTCTCTTCCTTCTCTTCTTCTCTTCTTGGCTTCGATCCCCTCTTAAGAGAAATGAGGGGCTATTTATAGTTTTTCTGGAGTGGCATAGCCCGTAAATATGTGAGGGATCAGGGGCAAATAGGGAGTGATCCAGATGAACGGCCGATATTGAATCCCTTGATAGTGAACCGTTTATCAAGCATTTGAAGGTCTTAATGATATCAGAATTCTACGATCTTGGGCTCGTTGGATTCGTCTCGTCGAGATGCTCGATTCGACTATAAGCTCGTCAAAATCGGAGGCCGTTTGGTAACTCAAATTGCTGTTTGATGCTTCCAACAGCGCTTCGGGTACTTGGTTTGGACTCATTTGGGCTCGGATTGAGTCGAATTTGATGTCGTTGGGTTTGTATTTCCGAGACGCTCAGTTCGACTATAAGCTTGCTGAAATCGGAGTTTAAATGATCTCCGAATTAATTTTTGAAGTTTCCAACTTGAGTTTTTCCTCGAGATTTGTGCCCGATCAAGATGATTTTTTGGCGATACATCAATCATATTATTAATATTGAATATATTTTATCATATGAGAGTTAATAAGCATTCACTTGATCAGTTTAACTCTTTAGTATGAAACATAGTCCTTCACTTATGTAATATTTTATTTTTTAATATCGATTATATCAACAATGACGAAGCACCGAGTGACTTAGATGCTGAACATTTCCTTTTAGTTTGTTGGAAAAATAAATCATCTTTTAATTATACATGATAATCTCATATTGAGTTAGAAATTTAGCCTCATAATTGGTAGAAGACCATTCAGTTTTTAATTTTATAAACTTGAGTTCAATTAAGTTTAAGGGAATTGATGTTGCACATCATATAAATGAAGATAACAAAATAAAAAGCCTAATTACAATAGCTAAAGCTGAAGCCCAAATAAAATATCAAAGTAAATACCCAGTTAGGTAGTCTAATCAAGAGCCCAATAAAATATTTTAAATATAATTTATAATTTCTTATTTCATATTTTTATTTTCTATGAACTTGTATGACTAACCATAACCTAATTTGATTGAGATAAAATATAGAAAATAGATGGTTAAATTTTCCCTCCTTAGCATCTCTTAAAAAAGGCGAAATTATTACGTGCAGTCATCGGAAGTCGTCTGAAGGCCAACAAAGATGCTCCACATCACCAATAAGCTGTGCATTATTATTATGCATCGCTGTGTGTAAGGTGACATCATTTGTCTTGAGTGACCTCTGAATAATATTTCATCAAAAAGAGGCTCTTATTTACCTTGAAAACCTCTTCTTCTAGTCTGATACTCTCATTGTTCATAACATGGAAGACACCGGCCACAAACTCAGGAACGGCCCGATGATGTCAATCATGAACTTTCGAAGTCAGAATACAAGGAACTCCCCGAGCTCTTCACTACGGCAGGTATAGCCGCGCTTCTTTCTTCTTTCTATCCTGTTAGAGCTCAACTAGCCATCTGTCACCAAATTTCACATTCACATTTTCCTTGCTCGACGGAAGTCCCAATACGATAACTCAACTCGATCGCGTAAGCAGCATCTTCATTAATATGGCGCGGAGGTGGAGCCGCGCAGAGGAAGATCGCATTGCCTCCCTGGTGGATCTATACGCTGGAACCACTCGGCAGCTTAAGCAGATTCACTCCCACGTCGTAGCCAACGGCCAATCTCAAAACAACTTCGTCGCCGCAAAGCTTGTGAGAACTTTTGCAGAACTGGGTAGCCTAGAACATGCTCGAGCTATAGTCGATGACCTAATTAGCCCAAATATCTTCGTGTGGACTGCTTTAATTAGAGGCTATTCTCTTCATCCATGTCTTGATAACTCTGGTAGCCATCAGGCAATCTCGCTTTATGAACGGCTTCGTCAGTTTTACCCTGCGGTAAAACCGCTTTCCTTCACATTATCATCAGTTCTCAAGGCGTGCGCTCAGCTTCGGGCTCTTGGTGAAGGAGGACAAATTCATTCTCATGTTTTCAAGCATGGTTTTTTGGGAGATTCTCGTGTTCAAACAACGCTTATCGAACTATACGGGAAATGTGGCCATTTAAGAGATGCACGGAAAGTGTTTGAAGAAGTGTTTACAAGAGGGGAACTCGATATACAAGCATGGAATACGCTTGTTGTTGTGTACGCGGAGGGAGGGGACATGGAGACTGCACGAAACCTGTTTGAAGAAATGCCTGTTAAGAATACACATTCATACATTGCAATGATCAACGGCTATGCTGCGGTTAGCAAGATGAACCTTGCTCGTCAGCTCCTTGATGAGCAATTCACCTCAAATGAGAAAAATTCAGTTGTCTTCACTGCCATGATCACTGGATATGCTAAGTCTGGTGATCTATCAGCGGCTCGTCAAATATTTGATGAAATCAATAACAAAGATGTAGCTTCATGGAATGCAATGATCACAGCTTATACTCATGCTGGACTCACTGAAGAAGCTGTGGCCCTGTTCCACCTGATGCTGGATAGCGGCAATGGCCGAAATGCTCATCCAAACCACACTACTATAGCCACCATTGCTTCTGCCTTTGCACAATCCGGGTCTCCCAGCCGAGCAAGCTTTCTCCAAGCCTATGTTGACCACCATGGCACTGAATTACTCAACGGTCACACCATTGCTGCCCTCATAGACCTTCATTCAAAGTGCGGAAATATCGACAAAGCTTACAATCTGTTCTGCAGATGGAAGCAAAAGGACTTGGTTTGCTACAGTGCGATGATAGCTGGGTTTGGGATTCACGGATGTGCTGAGAAAGCAATCAAACTGTTTGAGGAGATTCAGGAAGCCAATTCAAAGCCAGATGCAATATGCTTTGTATCACTTCTTGCAGCTTGTAGCCATTCAGGCATGGTAAAGGAGGGAAAGAAGTATTTTGAACTCATGAGAAGTAAGTACTGTATCACTCCAACGGCAGAGCACTATATGTGCCTTGTGGACTTGCTTGGGCGGGCTGGGATGGTTGAAGAAGCTTATAGATTGATTACTGAAGGAATGCTGGTAGGATTGAGGCCTAATGCTGGAGTTTGGGGAGCTTTATTGAGTGCTTGTAGGAGTTATTGTAATGTAGAGATTGGGGAGATAGCTGCAAGGTGTTTGATGGAGATTGAGCCTGAGAATTCTGGGAACTATGTGTTGTTATCAAATATATATGCGAAGGTAAGACGGTGGGATGAGGTTGCGTGGGTGAGGGCAGTAATGCGGAGAAAGGGGATAAGGAAGGAGCCTGGTTGGAGCTTGGTGGAGATGGAGGGAGTTAGAAGAAGTAAGTTCATTACTGGGGAAGCTTATGACATGGAATTGGAGGCGGTGCTGGTGGCCTTGAGCTGGGAGTTGGAGGACTATGGCTACATTCCTAACATGGATGAAATTGAAGACTAAGGGCAGAATTTATTTGAGGAGATTGAACTCAGAAGTTTCAAGCACAAGCGATGGTATGAATTATTTTATACTAGTAAATATGTATATGCACAGGCAAACAAGAAGTCATAAGAAGCTGAAAAGGTTTAAAGGTTACATCAATGATAAATTTGTACATCTTGGTGCATAAGAAGTTAACTTGAAAACCTCAAAGAATACAACCATGGAGATAAGGAAGAACTTCAAAAGCAATTTCAAATTCCCCTTAAGGGGAGGCCATCCAAGGGAGGGGAAGAGACAGAGGAGATAGGTGCTTAAAACGAGAATAGTCATAGTATATTTTTTATAATTTTTTTATTTGATTAGTCATAGTATCATTTATTTCATTTCAATTCGGACTTTTCTCGCACTAAAACCTTCTCTATGTCCACCCCCTCTCAGTATCCATCCACCTGTCTCCCTTTCTTCTCTTGACTCACCCTTCTTCTCCTCTTGAGAGCCTTAGGGGCTGTTTGGAAGTAAGATTTAACTTTATAAGATTTAGTAAATTTTATAAATCCGAATTTAGTAAATTTTGGAGCGGTTAAATTCTGAAAATTATTTGGCAGGATAGATAATGAATCTTGTTAAATCCTATGTAACTGTTTGACAATGTAATCCTATATAATTTTTAAATGAACTAATCATCTTAGATCATGGATTACATTGTCAAACAGTTACATAGGATTTAACAAGATTCATTATCTATCCTGCCAAATAATTTTCAGAATTTAACCGCTCCAAAATTTACTAAATTCGGATTTATAAAATTTACTAAATCTTATAAAGTTAAATCTTACTTCCAAACAGCCCCTAAGGCTCTCAAGAGGAGAAGAAGGGTGAGTCAAGAGAAGAAAGGGAGACAGGTGGATGGATACTGAGAGGGGGTGGACATAGAGAAGGTTTTAGTGCGAGAAAAGTCCGAATTGAAATGAAATAAATGATACTATGACTAATCAAATAAAAAAATTATAAAAAATATACTATGACTATTCTCGTTTTAAGCACCTATCTCCTCTGTCTCTTCCCCTCCCTTGGATGGCCTCCCCTTAAGGGGAATTTGAAATTGCTTTTGAAGTTCTTCCTTATCTCCATGGTTGTATTCTTTGAGGTTTTCAAGTTAACTTCTTATGCACCAAGATGTACAAATTTATCATTGATGTAACCTTTAAACCTTTTCAGCTTCTTATGACTTCTTGTTTGCCTGTGCATATACATATTTACTAGTATAAAATAATTCATACCATCGCTTGTGCTTAAAACTCCTGCTCGAAAATTTCTCATGCTTAAATAATTTTTCCCAATCTCATAATTTTGCCTGATTTATTTACCCACTTTCAGTGGTTGAGAAAGTAGTAACCGTCAATTTGATCTCGATGTATTGTATATGGCTAAAGAGTTTGATCAAGGCAAAATGACTGTGATATGTTTGTTGTATCTAACTTATGAGGGACTTAAGATAAAAAGAACTGATCACTCGGTAAGACAGAGTAACAAACTTGCACACCATATATAGACTTGATACCACAAAAGTCAAAATAGTTAGAAACAATTCCGTAGAAGTTCATTTATTTGAAATGTCAATACATTGACAATTGTAAATGCTGAGATTAAAGTCTTTCTTTAAGTTAACCTATGAAGGACACTACACATAAGGTGAAAAGACAGAAGACTTGTTAATTTTCTTGCATACAGAACCTTTGTTATTGCAGGTCTAGGTTTAACTATGTTGAGTAAAATCAATAGTTGAATATCATACATTTGCCAAATAAATCACTAAAAGCCATTACTAATTAACTGAGAAATTGTGAAAGTTCAACTTAGATACCACCCTTAAGTAAATCTTAGAAAAGTTACTTCATAGTTCCATGCTGTAGGATGTAAGTGGACTTTAACTAGTATGAAGTATTCATACATTT
Organism: Dendrobium chrysotoxum; assembly: GCA_019925795.1. NCBI lineage: Eukaryota > Viridiplantae > Streptophyta > Magnoliopsida > Asparagales > Orchidaceae > Dendrobium > Dendrobium chrysotoxum. The sequence goes on along the minus strand of CM034305.1, from coordinate 67,511,715 downwards.
TTGAACCCTCTCACCATTAATGCCTGGGTTTTGGAGGTTTTGACATCACCAATGCTCTTACGTCATTTTAACTTGACCCAATGTAAGTAAGAAGATGAACTTGGAACTTGGAGAATAGATGAAATTTGTAGTCATTTTTTAGGCCTAAGATGGCTTATTCTATTGAGAAATGGGTGGGGTGTAGTAATGGATGGAAACACTATGTTGATTAACCTTGATTAGAAGAGTGTAGAGAAAGTTTTAAAGAACAGGTTATTGACTAGATTATTGCTTGGGTAGGAGTACTTCCACCAATTTAAAAGTAAATATGCGGAGACTGTGGAAGGTATTGTGAAAGGCAATTTCAATCTGGGTTACAAAACCAGGAGAGGAAGAAGCAGGTTTCAAACAATGCCTATAAAAGAAACTAAAAAGAAATGAACCTCGGCAAAAACCAAGTTATGAAGTCATTAATGTATCACGTTGGATACGATCACATATGAAATGCAAAAGTTTTGAATCTTGATCTGGCCTGATCTGATTAGAATGATGTAAGCATATGCCAACTTCATTTTCTTTCTTCATAATATCCAGTCCTAATTGTACTATTTAAATTACTTTCTATGTAAATTTTGGATGCTTCTCCAACTTCTCTTAGGTGATTTGCATGTTCACACTGAAGGTTTTTAAATGTCTGGTTGGAGCATTCCATCTTTTTCTGATTTTTTTGTTAAATTTTTATACTTTGTGATTCTATTTTCCTTCATCACTATTTTCTTTGATTTAGTCTTGGTACTATCAGTGTTCCTTTATTATTGCCATTAGGACTCATATTACTCCTTCTGTGTAACTAATGAATCTTTTTTATGATCTTAGAGAAACTATCATTATTCCCGATAAAATAGGTTAGGCCAACAGTGTTATTACTCTACAATTTTGTGATTTCTATATCAGTAAAAGCTCTATTGTATGGTTGCAGTCCTTTCACATACATAGGCTTACCCATTTGTTGTGTTGATCTTTTTAAGTGTTGAATTAGCATTTAGGTAAACCTGCTTAGGTGAACCATGCACAATGAAATAAAGAAAACTCTTTGCAAATATCTAATTTACACTCCATTGCTTTCTTATTGAAAATTCAACCACTTATAAATATAATTACGTGTATCTGAAATACTTTCAGTTTATTGTTAAATACATTCACTTTACATTATATCGTTTCCTATTTTTCTCTGATTGTCTTTGATCTAGTTATCCACAAATTGGGATGAGTAACCGTTATGGAATTTTGACTTGCCAGCCTTCTCGAGAATATAAAATTAACCTCCATAAAGAACAAAACTTGTGAAATTGTATTAGTAATTCACAAATATATTTTTTCTAGTTAACTTTTTACTCACATAAATGAAGTAATGTGACTGTATTGTTATAGTTTTATTATTTGCAAACTGCCTCTTGTATCTTTTTTCAGGTAATGATATAAAAATAATTGAGCGTTGGGAACCTAGTTAATTAATTTTTGGGAATACGTGCTCATCAATTGATTGATTATGTTGGTTGGAATAATGCTAATGATGGTGGTGATAATTTGATTGATCTCATTCTGGACTTAGTTCAAATGGTTGGTGAGTTTATTTTAATAATATATTGTTCTGCTTGAAATGAGGAAAATAAAGCTTATGCATGTACTTTATTGGTATCTAAAACATTCTTTAGTTGGATAATGGTCCTGAGATTTTACAGGATGGAAAGGAAGGCTCAAGACTCTTGAAAGTAGCCCCAAATGTGTATCATGCGCTTAAACATGGCAATGCGGTTGTTGCATTGGAGTCAACAATAATTTCACATGGTAAGCATCTTTGGATATAATAAATAGTATTTTTTTTTGGGTTTACATTCCTCAAAATTTAGGCATACCTGACTTTTTAAAAATAGAACTCAAAAGTGAATTGTATTTTATTGTGGTAGATTCCATATGGATCCCTAAAGTTTGGCTCCACTTTTGAGTATGCAATTTTTGAAAAATTTACTTATTTGTGAATCATCATTATTAGAGTTTCTTGTTTGTCCCCTTTGTGGTTTCGTGCATGGGGGACCACTTGAGGTGAATGACTAATATGCATGATTATATTACATTTTCTCTTTATAATTGCTATAATGTAAAGCAAAATGCAAAAATCATTATGACGTAAATGACCAATATTACTGCCTACATTTTTTGAGATTATGGATGACATGTTGGTCCTAGTGATGGATTTGTGTTGATGTCCGCGTGTTCCACATGCTTATTTGATCAAATGTAATGATGATTTCATAAGACAAATGTATTTTTGCAACAAATCAGTTTAGGCCGTCCCATTTATGTGAAGAAAAGCACTCAACAACTGCCCATTAAACAAACAGTTTCAATGATTCTAAAACATCGAAATAATCTAGGAAGACCCTCTGTATTATTCAAGCTACCACACAAGAAGAAAATAAAACTTTGTTACTTATAAGAGACAAAAGATTTACGGGAGAGTTCACACATATAAATATTCTAGAAAAGGCTATTTATAAAATAAATAATAGTAGTAATGATAAATAATACTAAAAAGTAGCATTTAATATATATATTTATTTTAGAAAAAAAATGAAATAATGATTAAGGGGGGCGGCTTTACCACTTTTTGGAAATTGGAGGCATCAAGTGGCCCCACATGCTTCAAGAAGGGTGCAATCCCAGGGGACTTGTATGTAGGCGCCACAACGCACCATGATCAATCGGAGGCCAAGTATTAGGTGATAAAGAAGGGGAGTTTTTGACCTCACAATGCTAATGTAATAAAAAATGATTTTTTTTTAATATTCTATTATGCCAGAGGAGGGCAGGAGCCAGCTGGCTGACCCAGACGGGTCGAATCTAGCAAAATCGCTGGGCGGGAACCAGAGTAGCAACAGTGAGAGGGTTTTGGCCCCCCTTGTGGGCCCAGGAAAGTTAATATTCACTATGTAAAGTAGAAAAAGAATTAGGAAGGTTCTTATGCTGTTAATTGACTAGAAATATTTCCTAAATTATGTTTAGGCTAATTAAAAAGGGCCTAGTTATTTAGGAAGGTTTTTTAAATTATGTTTATGCTGATTATGATGGTTCTATTTATGATATTGTGTTCTAGGGCTATTTAGGGGAATTGTCTAGGTTTTAGTTTATGCTATTGCTGAGTTTTATTTTCTTGGTGTTACTGTGAGTTACTAGAGGCATCTAGGATTTGTGGGAGAGTTGATCTACCTCTAGAATAGTAGATTATTAGACCGGTCCACTGGATCGGTTCAGTTGGTCCATATCGGACCGGCTTACGACTAACAGAGGCGGAAGAGTCCGCCTTCTGCATGCCGATCAAACCGAACGGAGCAAGAAGAGCAGATTAGGAAGGTTTTGGGGGAAGTTTAGGAGGGAAATTTGAATGTAGGGACTGTTTAGAGATTTCCTTTTGAATTCTATATATTAAATAGCTTGTTTTCCTAGGGTTAGGGCATCTTGAATTTGGCTGAAATTTGAGATATCTTAGGTTTAGGTTTTTGGGCTCTAGCGGCGTCTAGAGATTTGGGAGAGATTGATCCTCCTCTCGAATTGAGGATCAACTGTATCTTACTATTTTCTTCCGTTAGTTTGTGTTCTTGCAATAAAATTCCTGTTTTTCTCTGATTTTTCGTTGGATTTGTGGAAATTTCTCGTTGTTTTTCCGAGATTGATAGGATTTACTTGAAATCTTCAAGTGTTTCATATCAAATTGGTATCAAAGCAATTTTCTGGGCTGAAATAAAAGTCTTCCTCGCTTCTGTTGCGTTTTCCTCTCCGATCTTGCTGTTTGGGAGGCCAGATTCACGTCAAACTTGTTGATCTTTGCTATTGGAGCCTAAATCTAGGTTCCCATGGCTGGAAGAAAGGTGAAAGTATTGGAAGGGGAGATCGGACAAATGAAATCTGAAATTTCAGATCTCCCAACTCAAGTTTCAGATATAAAAAATGATATTTCAGCCATCCATAATAAGTTCGATTTGAAAATTTTCATCCCGGAGGAGATGTTGAAGAAAGTGCTCGAGGGCTAAACTAAAATATCGCCGTTAGGGGTGAGGGAAGGCTCTGACAGCCAAGGAAGTGGGGAAAACCTTAAGCCGATCAGAAGAAGGGAAGATCAAGAGGTGGAATTTTTGGAGGGAACAAAAAAAATGCCTCCCCTAGGGCCTATTTCTATAGAGGATTTGGGTAGAGGGTATGGGGAGAGGCGTGAGGGCGTTGGGCATGAGTGGAGGGGTGTTGAATTTGAAAGAAGATGGGCTGAATTTGAAAGGCAAGGACTTGATTATGATCGAAGAGGAGGGATGATTGGCACAATTGGGGGGAACCACCCCTTGGGGAATGGAAAATTATGAAGGGAACAGAGGGAACGGAGGTGATTCGAGGGTGAGGAAACTGAAGATGCCAATCTTTGAGGGGGAGGATGCGCACGGGTGGATCTACAAGGTTGAAAGATATTTCGCCGTCAATGGGTTGACGGAGGAGGAGAGACTGACTACAGCGGGCCTATGTTTGGAAGGGAAGGCTTTGTCTTGGTATCAATGGAGAGACATGCGACGACCCATACGGAGTTGGAGGGAGTTCAAGGATTACTTGGTAGAATGTTTTCGAACTGGCAAAGGAGGAGACTTCTACGAGTAGTTCTTCGCCTTGACACAGGATGGTTCAGTGATGGAGTACCGGGAGAGATTCGAGTATCTTGCTAGCCTATTGGACCGCCTTCCTGAGATAGTGTTAGAGAAAAATTTCATGAAGGGACTGACACTAGAGATTCGGGCAGTGGTTAGACTAATGAGGCCTCGTGATTTGGGAGAGACTATGGAGCTAGCTCAATTGGTGGAGGATCAGAGGCACCTGGAGAGAGAGACAGGAGACAGCAGCTCAGGAGGTCCAAACAGGAGGACCACCACCTTTCTGGCACCCAAGGAGCCGGCACTGGGTACTCTTCGGGAGACTTCGTAGGAGTAAGACCATGGGACAACTTCAAGAAGCTCACAAAAATGGAATTACAGGAGAAAAGGGCAAAGGGACTCTGTTTCAGATGTGACGAGAGGTATACGCCGGGGCATAGGTGTAAGGACCGAACTCTTCAGGTTCTTATCATTTGTGATGAAGAAGGAATGGAGGAGGGTGTCGTCTTTCCACCTTGCTGACAAGGTGGGTCTTTAGGAGGGGAGTATTATTAGACCAGTCCACTGAACCGGTCCAGCCGGTTCATACCAGACCGGCTTACGAACAACAGAGGCGGAAGAGTCCACCTCCTGCACGTCGATCAAACCAAACGAAGCAAGAAGAGCAGATTAGGAAGGTTTGGGGAGAAGTTTAGGAGGAAAATTTGAATGTAGGGACTGTTTAGAGATTACCTTTTGAATTGTGTGCATTAAATATTTTGTTTTCCTAGGCTTAGGGCATCTTGAATTTGGCTAAAATTTGAGATCTCTTAGGTTTAGGTTTTTGGGCTCTAGCGGCGTATAGAGATTTGGGAGAGATTGATCCTTCTCTCGAATTGAGGATCAACTGTATCTTGCTTTTTTCTTCCGTTAATTTGTGTTCTTGTAAAAAAAATTCCTGTTTTTCTCTGATTTTTCGTTCGATTTGTGGAAATTTCTCTCTGTTTTCCCGAGATTGATAGGATTTACTTGAATTCTTCAAGTGTTTTTGATGTAGGACTAAATGCGTATGTGATGTTTTGCATTTGGAAATTATATGCCTTTGAAAGAGCAAGAGCAATTAGTCAACTTCCTTGATTTAAACGGTGATTGAAAACAATAAAGCAATGATTTTATCAGGCAATAGATTACACAACAAAGATTTAGAACACAAAATAGTCAACCAATTCAGATTTTGCATAATGTGGGGCTTTCGACAGAAATCCTTAAATTAATATTCAGAATAGTCATCATGTAAAATCTCTCACTCAACTCTTTAAAGATTGGTGAAAATGGAGAAAGTTTACATAATCTTTATGACGCCACAATTGAGGGAAAACTTAGAAGAGATAAGACTTGGGAGAGAGTTCATATTTGTCAGGATTCAGAAGCAAGTTGCCATTGAACGGGAGGGTGTTGTTGGTCGATAATGGTGGTGAGGGAGAAGAGGATTCTCTCTACGTAGTCTTCAACGGATTGGTAGTTCTCAAAGTCGATGTCGAAGAACGGAGACCGGAGGATGTCAATCAGCCCTTGATCGTCGAAAACAAAGTCGTGATCATATTCTGGATCCGCCATACATGAGTGAATAACAAACTATGAGTTGGGGGAACTTCTGGACAACAAATGGAGACTTTCCGGACAGCAAGGAAGTCTTGCTAAAATTTCTGGATCACCAGTAGAGATGTCCAGGAAACCTGGACAACAAGCAGGGAACGGGCTAGACAGCAACTAGAGGAGTCGGGACAACAGGGCAGCAAGTTTTCCCTTGCAAGAATCTTTGGATAGCAGTGGAAACAATGGAGGGAGGGTAATAGCAGAAAATAGGAGGAGATTAGGAGGAGTAATTGAGGTGGAGAGAGGAGGGGAAGGGAATCCTATTTCTAGATTTGAGATGTTATATAAGGAAGGGGAATAGTCCAATAAAAATCTGAATTTTAATTTCAGATTTAATGATAGAAGTAATTGGGAAAATTTGAAATTCAAATTCTCAAACAAATGGGGAAAGAGGGAGGGGCTAGCGGCTATTAGAGGGGGGAGTTGATTTGTGGAGCCTTAATTGCTTGCTAATTCAAGCAACTTAATTTAGGAAAGAGAGTCAAGTCAAATATCCCTCCAATTTGATATTTAATTTCAAATAGATTTGATTGGAGGAGTTTTCAAAAATAGTTTCTCTTAATTGGGAAGGGATTTTAGATTTTAAATAGATTAAAATCTGATTTGAAAACTTTCCTAATTTAAGATGTGCTAATTACGGAAAGTAATGATTTGCAATCTGAAATTTGAAATCAAAGGGAAGGAGAGGGGTTGGCCGGCGGGTTGGGAGTAGAGGTTGGCCGGTGGCTTGTAGGGAACTTGTCCGGCGGTTTAAAGGGGGAAGGGAGAGTAGAGTCGGCTTAGGGTTGATGGTGTGGGGTTCGGTGGTGGCCGGCGGTTTAGGGAGAAGAAAGGGAAGGAGGTTGGTGGAGGAGGTGAACCACGAACCCGGACGCTTACTGCAGTTGGTGGGTAGTACGTCGCCCTCTCCTAGGGACTTCAAACTCTCACAAGAGCTCTCAAACTCACCTAAACACAAGTGCAGGAATTTTTCATAATAATCATCATTACCCTCTCCAAAGAAGAGGAGGGGTTATAAATAGCCAATGTTATAATAAAGAAATAAAAGACACAAGTTCCCCTAAGGGTCACAAATAACTACTCCCTCAAGTGAGGGTAAAAATGAAAAACTGCGATAATAAACCAAATACACAAATAACAATAAACCTAATACAAATGATAGCTCAAAAATAAAGTGGTGCGATCGTGGCCGTACATCGTCAGCCCCTTCTTTGGTAGACTCTCCATGGTCGGATGTCCTCATTAGTTTTCTATCATAGATCAATTATATCTTGCTTTATTATTGAAGAGATGATGCAAACAAAAAATTAGTAAGACCCTAATTTTTGCAAGCATATTAAAATAAAAAAAATTAGGTCTCCACAACACTTTGGAGACCTAAAAAAAAGAGACTTCAACCACATAAAAAGACTTCCCTAAGAACATACAACACTTAAATAGAAAGACATAACATAACTTTGATAACTTGAAATGACACTTAAAACACCTAAACCAATTTTTCATTTATCCATTGAGAAGAAAGATACAAGTGGCGTCGAACTTGCGGAGAGAAGAAGGAGGTTAGAAGCCAATACGAAATAGAAGAGAGGACAAGCTCGCAAGCTTTCCTAGAAGGAGAAGAAGAGGAACAAGCTCGCAAGCTTTTCCAACAAAAACCCTCAGGTTTTTAGGTTTCAAATATTATCCATAACATACTTTTTTTACTCATAAAACATCACATATTTATAAGAGAAAAGGAGGCAGCCAAACAGCCATAAACAACCTCCTAGGGAACTAAACAGGAAAGGGTAAATGGAAGGCCAGTAGGCATCCGGAAACAGCAACCAAAAAGCCCACAGGAAACTGAGAAAAAGCAACCACGGGACAGGCAACCAGGGGAGGAACCGAAGGGACAGCACACAGAATCGGATCTAGCAGGAGAACCGGAATAACCAACCCAAAAAGGAAGGAACCAGCCACGGGAAACAACACCAGTAGGGAAAACCGAAGGGCCACAGAGGAGGGGAAGCACCTGGACAGCCATCATTAATGAGCTAAAACATAGCAGCTCCCAAAAACAGCCCAAAACCAAGTAGCCAAGCACAAACCGAGAAGCAACCAACAGCCCAAAGACTAAGAAAAATAGCAAAATGTTTTGACCCCCCCTGCATGCATCAATTCTCCCCCCACTTAAAATTCTCATCTCCTGATGAGATGACTTTAGAACTTTCCTGACGAGTCGAAGGTGCTGCATTCAATTCTTTCATCAAAATTTGTTGGCTGATTTTCTCCAATCACATATTCGACTTCTTTTTTGATTTTTTCATTTTTTATATATAAAAATAACACAAACTTAGACTCACTTGACTCGTACGACAACCTAGGATATACTAACTTGCTCTGATACCAAATTGATGCAAGTAAAAAATTAGGAAGACCCTAATTTTTGCAAGCATACTAAAATAAAAAAAAAAGGTCTCCACAACACTTTGGAGACCTAAAAAAAAGAGACTTCCTAAAGAACATACAACACTTAGATAGAAAGACATAACATAACTTTGATAACTTGAAATGACACTTAAAACACCTAAACCAACTTTTCATTTATCCATTGAGAAGAAATATACAAGTGGCGTCGAACTTGCGGAGAGAAGGAGGTTAGAAGCCAAGACGAAGTAGAAGAGAGGATAAGCTCGCAAGCTTTCCTAAAGGAGAAGAAGAGGAACAAGCTCGCAAGCTTTTCCAACAAAAACCCTCAGGTTTTTAGTTTCCAAATATTATCCATAACATACTTTTTTTACTCCTAAAACTTCACATATTTATAAGAGAAAATGAGGCAGCCGAACAGCCATAAACAACCTCTTAGGGAACTAAACAGGAAAGGGTAAATGGAAGGCCAACAGGCATCCACGGGACAGGCAACCAAGGGAGGAACCGAAGGGGCAGCACACAGAATCGGAACCAGCAGGAGAACCGGAACAGCTAACCCAAAAAGGAAGGAACCAGCCACGGGAAACAGCACCAGGAGGGAAAACCGAAGGGCCACAGAGGAGGGGAAGCACCTGGACAACCATCATTAATGACCTAAAACATAACAGCTCTCAAAAACAGCCCAAAACCAAGTAACCAAGCCCAAACCGAGAAGCAACCAGCAGCCCAAAAACCAAGGAAAATAGCAAAATGTTTTGACACCCCCCCTCCCCTTCTTGCATGCATCAAGAGATAATCCAAAAATTAGCCCTATCTTGGTGTTCCTACAATTTTCTTCTCTTTTACTTGCTATTTTCGCTTCCACGACGTATCACATTCCTGACATGCCATATGCGAGTTCCTACCTGTTGTGACTTAATACACCTCCCCTTAAACAACTTGGTGCCTTAGTTACCTTCTGCCATGCCTCCTCCCTTAGGTTGCCAATCCTCTCTCTCTCTCTCTGTCAAACGCATTGTCTTTTTGCCATCATTGCTTGCCCTCATACCATCTTTATTGACACGTTGAGGAAGTTATATTGTGTTTTATTTTGTGCTTTTCTTATGTAGGGAACTCCTTTAGAATGTTCATGTCTTTTTAGGTGTGGTTGGCAAGAAAGATAGCTTGTTTAGGTGCTCTGTATACCAACCATGGATATTTTTCTTGATGTGGTGGGAGGAAAAATATTGACTGTGTTTCCTTGTATATCACCCATACACACTTTTTTTTATGTCATGGGCAGACTCGACACACTTCTTGGTACCCTTATGCATAACATTGCTTCTTATTAAGTCTCGATAATCCCAAGGCAAAAACTATAATCGAAGTATTGCATTCATAGTTCTAATAATACTTTTAATGCCCTCAATGAATAACACATTATTGACTATTTGAATTTAGATTATATTTGGTTTACTCATCCCACTTTACCACAAGCAATATGTCTTGGCAGGCATTATTTATGATATTCGGCTATACCCACTTGACTCACTTTCATAAATTAGATTTGTAGTTTCAAATATGGCTATGCTTCTGTCCATCTCAAAGTTATTAGGTTGGATATCTATCATCACAAGCCTTGCGGCTTTTAAGCCTTAAATGCCTGGGCAGGTATTAATTATGACATTTGGTCTATGTATAAGAATGAAGACTATCGAGTCATTTATAATTTATCTCTTTGGCTATTATATCTGCAAAGCTAGAGCTTGTTATTACTCAGAAGTTTCCCAATGTTTAGCTGTAAGCTACACCTATACACATTTGTTTCTCCATAAAAAAATCCAGTTTGCTGACTCATTATTTTGGGTGCCGTTTATATTTAGTTTTAGGATATCTGATGTAGGCAGGGGGGGGGGGGGTCAAAACAAAATATTAATTTTTTGGTGCTTTGGCTCTTGGACTGCTGGTTCTTCCCCTCCTCCTGTGGCCTTTCGGTTCTCCCACCTGGCTCTTTTTCCTGTCCGGTTTCTTCCCCCCTTGGTTGCCCGTTCCGGTTCCCTGTGGTGCCTGTTTCGGTTCCCCCTTGGCTGCCTGTTCCGGTTCCCCTAGCCGTTCGTTCCTTTCCCCCTTGGCTGCCTTTTCCGGTTTTCTGTGTGGCTGTTCGGGTGCTGTTCTGGACTGAATGCTGACCTTCTGCCTCTCTTTTGTTGATTGGTTCGGATGGAGGTTTTTTGGGGCTGTTTGGTAGCTTCTTTTACCTATATATATGTGATGTTTTATGTGTTTTGAGAGTAGATTTTGATAAGAAAATTATTGGAAATAAACCTGCGGGTTTCAGGATTGCTTGCGAGCAATGCCTCTTCGTCTTCTCCTTCTTATAGGATAGCTTGCGAGCTATGCCTCCTCTTCGTCTCGGACTTCTTATAACCTCTTTCGTCTCTCCGCAAGTGTCCACCCCATTTGTATCTTTCTTCTCAAGTTGTTTTAGGATTGATATTGGTTGTTGTTTTTAAGAATATTGTTGTCTTGTTTATGAGTTAAAAAGGTGTTTGTATGTGTTTTTTTTATGTGTTTTGTGGTCTCCAATGTGTTGTGGAGACCTATCTTTTTTATAGTTTTTTCTTCTTGTGACCGTGGTTCTTTCTATTCTTTTAGGGAACTCTTGGTTGCATCAATATCTAATCACTAAAATTAGCAACTGCTTGACATCAATTTAATTTTAGCATTTTCTTATCCCTACAATTTGCTTCTAACTATAAAAACGAGCAATAAAAGCAGAATTGCATTACCTAACTTAAGCTGAGCTGAGTTGCTTCTTTACTGAGCTACATCCATCTGTATACTGCATGAAATATTCAGCTGATATATTTTGATTGACATTTTCTGTCAGGCATGCCATATCCACAAAATCTTGAGACTGCTAAAGAAGTTGAAGCTATTGTGAAGCAAAATGGGGCTATTCCTGCAACAATAGCAGTACTTGATGGCGTTCCATGCATTGGTATGTTTATAGCCCATAATGCCATATGTCTAAGTTGAACTTTCACAATTTCTCAGTTAACTAGTGCAGAGTGCAACGGAAAAAGTGGTCATCTCAAGATGGAGATTGTTCCCACATAGTATTCAAAACCCCCTTTTTTTTCACACCAAATGAAATATCAGAGTGCTGCTTATATTTTTTTCTAGCATCTTTCTTTTTTTTTTTTTATTTGTGTATGTGGCGAGGTCTTTTAGCTGGAACAACACCCTTCACTTTAACTTCTTTGATGCCTACCGCCTCTCTAATGTTGTATGCAATTATTCAGAATATCGTTGTCTACCAAGGCTGCAAGTACCCTCGCTCGTCATATTCCAAGGTTTCTTCCACTGGAAACCACTCCAATCACCTCTATATTCGTTCAGCATCTCTGTTGCCGTCCCTTTCCTCTTTGATGCTTACCTCTACTTAGTATCACAAGTGACCTGTCTTTCATGGCAATTCACTGATGATCTCTCTATTCTACAGTTTGGTCACTTGCCGTCCCTTATGAAGAAGAAATAATACCTGAGACCCTGCTGATAAGGAGCCTCAATCCTTCATCCCTGCGTTGGAAATAGTCCAATAATGGTCTTGCAAGCTGCAACAATGTAGACAAATTTTCATAACCAAATTGTATCCAACCATAAAGTGTCCCGATGTTTGATTTTTACATCATTTCAATTCATGAAATTTCAATTCCACACAATTCCAGTCTTCTTGTGCGCAAACTTGCCTAGCATAAGAAGTTGTATATTTTTTTGTGCAACTTAGACTATCTTAGAGAATTGCTTTTAGAAGTCCATTTTATTATTATAAAAAATGGTGTGAAGCTCACCTCATTTTTTTTTCAGGCTGTGGACACTTTGCTTCGGCTTCGATGCCTGCATCATAGAATTTAAATGATGATGCCAGAATAAAGAACTGATGGCCAAGTTCATACCCATGCAATTAAGAATCAAGTGGTTTTGTTTCCATTTGAATATTCAAAGTATCTATGCTATGAGAATAATCCCATTGGCTTAGATTACATATTTTCTCTAAAATTTTTCATCAAAATTAGTCTTATTCCATCAATTTGGGATCTTTTTTTGAATAATCGTTCATTCATGCCTGCAATCAATTAAAATATAACATTTCTTTTCCAAAATTTGGTCGAATCAAATGCCTGTACTTTTTTCCTTGGGTGGATGTATGCTTTGCTAATTCACTAGCTGTAACAGCTAGCATGTTGTGTATGCTTACTATAGCAAATTTATATATCTTATTCCAAGCTGTTTGTGATTGTGCGCGCTCTTGTATGTGTGATAATGTGCTCACTTTATTATCATGTTGATTAATGTTATGAGATAACAAGTTGTAGCTAATTTTTCATTTGAATTTCCAAAAGGCTTGGATGACGAGCAATTAGAAAGGCTTGCAAAACTTGGATCCAATGCTCGAAAGACAGCTCGCAGAGACATTCCTCATGTTGTGAGTAGCGTTTAAAGTCCTCCTTTCCCTTATGTTCTTTGCAGATTAATGTAATATGATTATGTAATGAGGTTCAGTCATATAGATATCTGCAATCTAATACTTTTTGGTTGCTTCTTTTAGTGCCTGAAAATTGTCTTTTGTTTTCTTTTTTCTGCTAATTTAGAATGTAGCATAAAATGTTTTACTGTTGTCTCCAGTCACAGTTGCACCACTTGCTCTTATTTATGTGTTAGTTTTTGGCGTCCAACCATCAATGCATGGTAGTTTTTTTATGGATAGGAAATCGAAGTTTGAGGAATTGAGTTCTCTGCATCTGTCATATTAATTCTGCAGATTGCAGCTCATGAAAATGGGGCGACAACTGTTTCTGCTACAATGTTTTTTGCTTCTAAGGTGGGTCTTCTGCTTTTTGTTCAGATTTTTATACATCATTTCATGATCATCACGAAACTTTATTTTGATCATTTGTATCACTTAAGTCCAATATTTGGAGTCATTGTACAATGCATTCTGATCACCTGTTATGTATATGTTAGGCCGGCCCAGGAGGGGCCGGCTGGACCGGTCCAAACCGGACCGGTCCTCGTTTACGCGAGGCGGAACCGAGCGGCAGGCGGAACCATCGGGAGGGGCCGAACACGCGTGAGATTTGATTTTGGGAGGGAAATTTTGAATGGGAAGTGCTGATTAGGCAAATTGTAAAACTCCTTTATGGTTAATTACGAGGATTGGGGGGAAGGGGGAATTATCTTGGTTTTGAAAGAAAATTGAGATATAGGGTTTTCTTGTCTTGGGCTCTTGGCGTTGCCGGAGATTTGGAGAGTCGTTCTTCCTCTCGGATCGAAGAACATTGTATCTTTATTTGTTTTCTTGCATCTACTAGTGAAATACAAGTGTTTGAGTGATTTTTCTTTCCGTTTCGCCTCAATTTTCTCTGGTTTTCCTGTGTTTGGCTGCTGTCCAAGACAGAAAACAGCCGTTTTCTGCTGTTTTACTTCCTCCGGATCGATAGGAATACTTGAATCCAAGTATTTCCTATCAAATTGGTATCAGAGCATCATCGTGGGACCTTTGGCGGCTGAAAACCTGAAATTTCAGCGGGCTTTGGGAGCTTTCGAAGGAAGTTTATTGGTTGTTCGTGGAAGAAAAGATGGCCGGAAAGAAGGTGGAAGTGTTGGAAGGCGAGTTCGGACAACTGAAATCAGATTTGGAGGGAAAGTTCCTTGAAATCTCCACCAACAATGAAAGGTTGGAAGGGAGGTTTTCTGCTATGGAGGAGATGATGAAGAAACTGCTTGAAATGAAGACCAATCCAGCGACATCGGAAGTAAGAGAGACCACCGACGGCCGTGGCATCGGAGGAAATCCGAACCCACCCCGGGGGAGGAGGATGCCAGAGGTGGAGATCCTGGAAGGAGAGAACGACATGCCTCCTCTAGAACCGCTCTCTAGAGAGGAGATGAGCATGGGATATGACAGAAGGGGCGCTGATTTTGGTGGGAGAAGGGAGGAATTCCATCGCCGAGGTGCTGATTTTGAAGGGAGAAGGGAGGAATTTCATCGCCGAGGCGCTGATTTTGAAGGAAGAAGGGAGGACTATGATGAGGGATTTGGGTATAACCGCCGGAGGGATGATCGGGATACCTGGGGAGCACCTCCTCCTCGAGGATTGGGAGGATACGGGGGATACCGAGGATATGGAGGAGATCCCAAGGTGAGGAAACTGAAGATGCCCATCTTTGAGGGAGAGGATGGCCATGGATGGATATACAAGGTGGAACGGTACTTTGCCGTCAATGGGTTGACGGAGGATGAAAAGTTGACAGCGGCAGGTCTGTGTTTGGAGGGAAAGGCGCTGGCATGGTATCAATGGAGGGACAGAAGGGAGCCTATCCGGAACTGGAGAGAGTTCAAAGAATGCTTACTAGAGCGTTTCCGAGCTGATGGGGGAGGAGACTTCTACGAGCAATTCTTTGCCCTGACTCAGGAGGGGACCGTGGCGGATTACCGCGACAGGTTCGAGTTTTTGGCCAGTCGGTTGGATCATATCTCGAAGTCAGCTTTGGAAGGGAACTTCATGAAAGGGCTGAAACCAGAGATACGATCAGCAGTCAAAGTGTTGGAGCCGAGGAATTTAGGGAAAGCTATGGAACTGGCACAGTTGGTGGAAGACCAGAAGAAGTCAAAAAGGGGAGCCCGGGGAAATTACTCGGGGGGATCGTACAGAATGACGACCACCTTCTTACCTTCCAAGGGGCCAACCCCAGGGAGTTTGAAGGAAGTGCAGAAGGAGAAGATGGGAGGCGGAGGAACTGGAGGACAGTTCAAGAAGCTGACTGAAAAGGAGCTACAGGAGAAGAGGGCAAAGGGGGTGTGCTTTCGATGTGATGAGAAGTACATGCCGGGTCATAGATGCAAAGACCGGACTCTTCAGGTTCTCCTCGTTTGTGAAGATGAGGAAGACGAAGAGGGAGGTGGGAGTAGGTCAGAAGAGGAGGAGGAGAAGTTGCACCTGGATGTGGCAGAAGTCTCTCTAAACTCCGTAGTGGGATTCACCTCGAGTCACACTATGAAAGTTAAAGGGGTGATAGCTGACCATGAAGTGGTAGTGTTGATAGATAGTGGGGCGACCCACAACTTCATTTCCACCCAAATTGTTGAGCTACTGGGAATGGAGTTAGTGGATACAGGAGGTTATGGGGTGATGATGGGCACTGGAAAGGTAGAAATGGGTAGAGGAGTTTGTAGGGGAGTGGTGCTGACTATTCAGGGAATACAGGTGAGGGAGGATTTTCTTCCCTTAGAATTGGGGAGTACAGATGTGATTTTGGGGATGAAGTGGCTGCAAACTTTGGGGGAGACCAAGGTGAACTGGGGAGAACTGCGGATGGAGCTGGTAGTGGAGGGGAGGAGAATGGTGATACAGGGAGATGTCGGCCTGTCTAGGACAGGGGTGTCTCTCAAGTCCATGATCCGAACCATCCAGGAGGTTGGGGGTGGATACTTGGTGGAGCTGCAGCGATTGGAGAAAGTCAGTGTGGGGGAAGAGGGAGACATTCCTCTTGAAGTGCAACCGGTCATACAACAGTTCAGGGAGGTTTTTCAACCTCCACAGGGTTTGCCACCGCAGAGGGAGCTGGAGCATGCCATCACTTTGAAGGAAGGGGAGACCCCGATCAGCGTCCGCCCTTACTGCTACCCTCAGATCCAAAAGGATGAAATTGAAAGGCTGATCCGGGAGATGCTGGAGGCAGGGATCATAAGACCAAGTGTAAGTCCTTTCTCTAGTCCAGTCCTCCTGGTCAAGAAGAAGGATGGGAGTTGGAGATTCTGTGTGGACTACAGGGCTCTGAATAAGGGCACTGTACCAGACAAGTTCCCAATTCCAGTGATTGATGAACTATTGGATGAGCTATTTGGGGCTATGGTATTTTCCAAATTGGACTTAAAGTCGGGATACCACCAGATCAGAATGAAGGAGGCAGATGTCCCAAGACAGCTTTCAGAACACATGAAGGGCATTATGAGTTCCTGGTAATGCCCTTTGGTTTGACTAATGCACGTGCTACTTTTCAATCTTTGATGAACAGGGTCTTCAAGCCGTACCTCAGGAAGTTCGTACTGGTATTTTTTGATGATATTTTGGTGTATAGCAAGACTGAAGGGGAGCATTTGGAGCACTTGAAGGCGGTTTTGGGAGTGTTACAGGAACATCAGTTACAAGCCAACTTGAAGAAGTGCAGCTTTGCCCAGACCAGTGTAGAGTACTTGGGACACGTGGTCTCCCAAGAAGGAGTGGCAGCCGATCAGAGTAAAATAGAAGCAATGCAGAAGTGGCCAATGCCTAGGAACCTAAAGGAGTTAAGGGGGTTCTTGGGGTTAACTGGGTACTACAGGAGATTTGTGAAGGGATACAGTGCTATTGCTTGGCCTTTGACTGAGCAACTGAAGAAGGATGGATTTTCTTGGGGTGAGGCAGCAACTCAGGCTTTTGAGAAACTGAAGGAAGCCATGACTACAGTTCCAGTGTTAGCACTTCCAGACTTCAGTCAGGTCTTTGTGGTAGAGACTGATGCGTCGGGATATGGGCTGGGAGCAGTATTGATGCAGAATCACAGGCCAATAGCCTACTTTAGTCAAGTGCTGTCAGTCAGGGCTAGATTGAAGTCAGTATATGAGAGGGAGTTGATGGCCATTGTCTTGGCGATTCAGAAGTGGTGGCCTTACCTTTTAGGAAGGCATTTTGTGGTCAGGACTGATCAGAGAAGCTTGAAATATCTGTTAGAGCAGAGGATGATGACTGAGGAACATCAGAGGTGGTTGTCCAAATTATTAGGCTATGATTTTGAGATCCAATACAAGCCTGGTTTGGAAAATAAGGCAGCCGACGCCTTGTCCAGATGTGTCAGGGAGCTTCAGGAATTAGCGGTATCAGTTCCATTGATGGTAGATTGGGGGGCCATCAAGCAAGAAAGCATGTTGAATGAAGATTTGAGAAAGATCAGGGAGGATCTGGGGAAAGAGAAGAATAGTCATCCTGGGTATTGCCTTGAGGGGGAGAGATTATTGTATCAAGGGAGGTTTGTGATGCCACGAACTTCCATACACATCCCCCACTTGTTGCAGGAGTTTCATGGCAGCGTGGTGGGAGGTCATTCAGGAGTTCAGAAGACGTAGAGGAGGTTAGCATCGGAGCTCTACTGGAAAGGGATGCATAAGGATGTTGAGGAGATGGTGTCCAGGTGTGAGGTGTGCCAGAGAAATAAATATATGGCCATGGCACCAGGAGGGCTACTCCAACCATTAGCACTCCCAAATAGAGTATGGGAGGAAGTGTCCATGGACTTCATTGACGGCCTACCCCGCTCAGAGGGATTCACAGTCATTTTAGTTGTGGTAGACCGACTTAGTAAGTATGCCCACTTCATTCTCTTGCGACATCCTTACACCGCAGTGTCAGTGGCGGCTGCGTTTATCAGGGAAGTGGTTAGATTACATGGGATTCCTGAGTCGATTGTATCCGATAGGGACAAAGTCTTCCTCAGCCAGTTTTGGAGGGAGCTTTTCAGGATGCAGGGCACTGTTCTCAAGAGAAGTACCGCCTACCATCCACAGACTAACGGACAGACTGAGGTAGTGAACCGAAGCTTGGAGACATATTTGAGGTGTTTTGCTTCTGAAACACCACGGATGTGGGCGAGGTGGTTACCTTGGGCCGAGTATTGGTATAATACATCATACCATTCGGCTTCTCTAATGACTCCTTTCAAGATATTATATGGGAGGGACCCTCCGCATCTAGTGCACTATGGGAAAGGAAGCACACCAGTTTCTTCAGTTGAGCAGTATCTGGAGGAAAGGGACAAGGTACTAGAAGAATTGAAGAGGCATCTTCTGAGGGCACAACAAATCATGAAAAAGCAGGCAGATTCACATAGGAGGGACATGCAGTTTGAAGTGGGAGAAAAGGTGTACCTAAAATTGCGGCCCTACAGGCAAAGGACAGTTGCTAGAAGGGGGAACGAGAAGCTGGCACCGAGGTACTTCGGTCTGTATGAGGTGTTGGACAGGATCGGGGCAGTGGCGTATCGACTGAAGTTACCACCAACAGCCACCATACACCCAGTGTTCCATGTGTCCCAGTTAAGGAAAGCTATAGGGGAGCATGCAAATAGCGAGGAATTGCCATCTACACTGACTGAGGATTTGGAAGTAATTTTAGAACCACTGGAGCATGCAGGAGTGAGATTAGATAATGAAGGCAACAAAGAAGTGCTGATTAGATGGAAAGACCTTCCTGACTTTGAGGCGACTTGGGAGCCGTTGGAAAGAATGAAAGATCAATTTCCTTCATTTCACCTTGAGGACAAGGTGAGTTTTTGGGAGGGGAGTATTGTTAGGCCGGCCCAGGAGGGGCCGGCTGGACCGGTCCAAACCGGACCGGTCCTCGTTTACGCGAGGCGGAACCGAGCGGCAGGCGGAACCATCGGGAGGGGCCGAACACGCGTGAGATTTGATTTTGGGAGGGAAATTTTGAATGGGAAGTGCTGATTAGGCAAATTGTAAAACTCCTTTATGGTTAATTAGGAGGATTGGGGGGGAAGGGGGGATTATCTTGGTTTTGAAAGAAAATTGAGATCTAGGGTTTTCTTGTCTTGGGCTCTTGGCGTTGCCGGAGATTTGGAGAGTCGTTCTTCCTCTCGGATCGAAGAACATTGTATCTTTATTTGTTTTCTTGCATCTACTAGTGAAATACAAGTGTTTGAGTGATTTTTCTTTCCGTTTCGCCTCAATTTTCTCTGGTTTTCCTGTGTTTGGCTGCTGTCCAAGACAGAAAACAGCAGTTTTCTGCTGTTTTACTTCCTCCGGATCGATAGGAATACTTGAATCCAAGTATTTCCTATCAGTATATTATGTGGAAAGACCCAAATTATTATTTCTTAAACTAGGAATTATTAATATTAGAATTTTTAATTAATTATAAATACTATGGATAATTTAAAAATTGATTGAGTCATTGGAATGAATTTATTTAAAATAGGTTAATTGGTCAAAATAAAGAATTTGTTATTTTTATTTATTTAAGCAAATAAAATATTTATAGAAAATTATTAAAAAGAAAATATGGAGTGGAATTGAACCATTAAATCAGTTCAATTGAACAGGCCCAAAGAGGTCTACTTTATGTCATGAAGAGGCGAGCAAGCTGGTGACGGGGAGTGTAAGAGGTGAGTGAGTGAGAGCGAGACCAAGAGGGGGAGAGAGTGACCAAGAGAGAGCAATCGAGCAAAGGGGCGGGAGCGTGAGACTAAGTGGGCAACATAGGTGGGTCCCGTGGCCAAGCACATGGGAAGGTGTTCAACCGCATGTGGAGACAATAGAGGAAGCATTGATGTCTAGCTCAAGACCTAGGTAGCATTATATCGTTGCATGCATCTTGCCATGGAATGTCCCACTCGTTGTAATGCAAATCTGCATTAAATCAA
Organism: Dendrobium chrysotoxum; assembly: GCA_019925795.1. Classification (NCBI taxonomy): domain Eukaryota; kingdom Viridiplantae; phylum Streptophyta; class Magnoliopsida; order Asparagales; family Orchidaceae; genus Dendrobium; species Dendrobium chrysotoxum. Next base: position 67,491,547 of record CM034305.1, on the reverse strand, counting down.
CAACGAGTAAATGATGCTGAAGGTCAACTTTTCCTATTGCAGCTTTGATCACGCAGCATTGTGCCATTGTGATATGGACAAAAAGTAATTTATCATTAAATTGAACTGCTGCAGCTTAAGTTGCCGTGCCATTCAATTTCGAAGCATTAGTGAAGCACTTCTGCATGTAAAATACACACACTTGATTTTGTGATAATGTTGAGTATGCAACTGGGTAAATGAAGGAATTTGTGATGCCATGGTAACTTTTCCGCTTAACTCTTTTGTCTGAGTTATGCCATTAATCTTTTTGTTCCCAATGATTTAATCTTGAAATCTCTCATAAATAGCTGGCCAGCTATGCAATGATAATTAGTAACAGGCATACCTTTCCTTTTTGATGTTTTGCATGAATCTGTCAACAACTGCAGGTTGGCATACCAGTTTTTGTCACTGGGGGCATTGGTGGTGTGCATAGGCATGGCGAACAAAGTAAGTATGCCTGAAATTTAAATTCAAATGCCTTAGAATTCTTACAATATAAAGATGCTCGGTGCCTTTATTTGTAAAATAAGAGATGCTGCTTTCTCCTGTCTGAAGGTGTAAAGATAGACTTGTTATTCATCATTTTTACATTCAGATTGTACCAATGTAGAATCAGCAGAAGTTTTACACTTTACTAAGTTGAGGAATGCAAAATTTGTTTTGGAACCCCTTTGTTTGCAGCAACATCATTGACTGAAGTTGTATCACTTTGGATTAGTTTTCTTTCCGTCTGTTTAATGAAGATTCAGTGTGGACATCTATAAATTTTACTTGTTTTGTATTTGTAATTAATTTTTACTAAATTTTAATTTGACATGCAGCTATGGATATATCATCTGATCTCACTGAACTTGGAAGGACTCCAGTGGCTGTTATTTCTGCTGGTGTGAAGTCAATTTTAGACATTCCCAAGACACTGGAGTATTTGGTAAATATCTTTTTTTTCCTTGATTATAATATAGGTTAATAATCATGGACATGTTTAATATTTATTGTTAACTCTTGCTACTCCAGGGTGCATGCTTTTGTTTTTGTGATGTCATGCTATGAGCTAGAACTTAGGGTTTCTCGTAAAACCATATAGATTATGGTCTTTTGGAAATATATGATATAACATCTGTCAAGAGGTTTGTTCTAAGCCAAGCTAATACCCGGGCCATATTGGGTTCCACCATCTTTTGGAAATGTATTTGACCCAAATTAAATTAGAATCAAATAGATTTAAAATTGATTGATTCAACTTGATTTCAATTTGGTTTTAGAGTCCAAATTTCATAGTCTATCATTTGCATAGAGACTGCATAATTAAAAGTGACAGAGATGTATATACCATGGGGCTTGAGTGAATAATCATATATATTTTTATTCAAGGAGCTGAGTGGTGAGTAGAATTCTTGGGGTTGTTTGTGGAAAGTTTAACATCTTTGTACTTGAAGATTGACAAGGAAATCTATATGAGGTGAGTTATGAGCGAGTTGATCAACCCACATACCTTAAGTTGTTGGTTGGTGGTGTTACTCTTTGGGAATTTGAAGCTAGTTGTGGGTATCATGTCAACAACCCTTCCACAGACTCCTCCAGAGATTCAATTTTTAGATTTGAGCAACTAGCCTGAAATGAGTTTTTGGCCAGCATGGGGATTCTTTAAGGTTTTGAGTCTTTTCTTTTTCATTTGGCTAGTTCACTGGTAGGTTCGGAGTATACTCTAGTGGGGATAATAATGCTTTTATCGAGCAATGGAAGATTGAAGCCAACTAGTGGATCTGGGTTCGTGGAGTGATCCTGATGCAAGACTACGATGATTAGGAGCGAAAATTGCACGGTTAATTGATGTAAGCAATTATAATCATAAAAGTAGCAATCCAAAACGTTAATAAAGCAAGAGAGCGATGCCTACGTTTAGGCCAAACTACTTGCTAGACACTTTGACAAATAAAATAATTTAGAGAATCAACAACATGCGAATTAATAGATGTTCAATCAACATCCCTCAATTAACAACGAGATAAGTAACAAAGAAAGTGCACTCAAGCCCTATGTTTACTAAGCTCTTAGCGTTTTAAGCGGAGCTCAATCCTTTGCAATTCCGTCATCACCTACAAGGTTAGTGAATAAAGAGGCAATTGAATAAGGTGAAGAAGTTCACATTTATTGTGATTTGGAAGAGAGAGGCCATCGGATTTTATCCACTTGCTTGCAAATACTGTCGGCGAGAGTTCTTAGGATGCGAACAATATAACCTTTGACTGGATGCGGAGAGGTAGCCGGGGTGGTGGCGAACTTTGGGCGGCCGGCGATGATCCAATGTCCCTTTGACGTTGTTTGTCGATCATGTCAACCAAGACAAGTTGAATGCGATCGATGTACTCTTCCACGGTGGTATCAAAATCGAAATCCACATCAAAGAACGGAGACCGGAGGATGTCAATTTGGTCTTGATCGTCATGCACCAATCCAAAGTTCCATTCGGGAACCTCCATTCATAGTGATTTGCGAAGAGAGGAGTAGTGGGAATGCTTCCTTACTCTCCTTCAAGACTCTTCTCTAAGGGAATGAAGTTTCTCTCAAGAAAGCAATTAGTTGACGGGAAGGAGGAATTCGGCCAAGAGAGAGGAATCCTACATTGAAATTAGGGTTTTAGGTGGAGAAAGGAGAAATATTCAAAATCTGAAGTTTGAATTTCAGTTTTGAATAAACTGGATTCAAGGATTTGGGATTTGAAATTATTTCCCAAAAGAGGGAGAGAAATAAAGGAAGGGATGTGGGGATTAGGAGAGAGAGAGGGGGCGGATAGAAGATGGGGGCTGGCGGCTATAGTAAGGGCTAGGGATTGATTGAGGAGGAATTAAACACTTTCCAATTAAGAGAACTCCTTATTAGGAAAGAAGATTTATTCAATTTTGATTTAAAATTGATTGGGATTTGATTTGGGGGTCTATTAGGAAACTTTCCTAAAATAGATTTAATAATTTTAGGAAAGATTTGAATTTCAAATTAAATGAATTTGAATTCAAAATCTGTCCTAATTATATCAATCCAAAATAGGCAATGGAATTTGAGAGGGGAATGGGGGCTATGGCCGGCGGTTGGGTGGGCTCGGGTAAGGGGTTGGGCGGCTAGGGTTTGAAGGTTTGATGGTGGGAGGGAGGAGGCCGGTTAGGTGTGAAGGTTGGCGGGTCTAGGGTTGGGTGTGGGCTTGGGCCGTGGGGAAGGGAGGAGGAGGTGGAGCCGTAGGTGGGGGAAGGAGGAGAACCGGTGGTGGTGGAAGGTTGGTTCAGCTTGGTGTGGGCCGGTGGTGGCTATGGAGGAAGATGAAGAAATACTAAATAACTAACCACGAATCCGGCCGTCTCCAAGATTGATGGGTGATCTAATTCCCTCTCTAAGGGATCTCTCTCTAATCTCTCTCAAGTTCTCACAAGAACTCAAACATGGGGAAAATTTTATTATTCATTCATCCCCTCAAAAGATACATCAAAGGCCTTATAAATATCCTCAAACAAAATACTCAAATTAAAAGACAACAATGCCCTCTTGAGCTTACAAACAATCCACTCTTAAGTAAGGGGTAAAACAGGAAAAGAAATAACATAATTAAATGAAAGAAAATAACGACATGACAAGACTCAAAAATACAATGACTCGATCGTGGCCGTAGATCGACGACCACGTCTCCGATAAACTTTCCATGTAGTGATGTCCTCATCATTCTCCCAGGGAAAAGCGCAATTTGATTAAGTAGTGGACTTGAATTTTTTATTTTAAAAGGAAAAAATGGTTTGTTTTGCTTGATCAATTGCAACAAAAATTTGAGTTGGTTTGGGTCCTTTGCAAATTGACTAAGATATTCGATTTTGTGGATGGGCTTAGCTGGGTGGAGGACTCAATTTAGGCTCCACCGGCGATAAATAGTGCTCAAGGACTAGTGTAGCAAATCAATTTGAGAGCATTATTGATTTAAATTTATGTTTTCATAATTTTAGAGAAAGTGTTATTTTAACCTCATTGTGGAGGGGTTAGGGGCAATTTTTGCATTTTCTTAATGAAGGGTCATTGAAAATTTTTTTTATCCAATTGTGTCAATGTTATTACAGGGGAGATGAGGGATCCAATTGGTGTTAGTTTAGCTAGGTCCTGAGGGATATTTTAACCTCACATTGGGGTGTTTGAGAAATTATTATATTTGTATGGGAGTCAATCATATCAAGTACGTTGATAGGAAGATGACGGATCATATTAGGGTGCTAGTTTTCTCATCTTATATGGATAATTTAATCTCATTTTAAAGGGATAAATGGGTAGAAAATTTAGGTGTATTTTTGGTGGAGTATAGCTTAACCTTGTCTCATAGGAGTGATAATTTAGCATTGTGCCAAATGGGTGATAGTTTAGCCTCTTCATGTTGATATAGTTTAACCTCATCTAAGAGGAATGATAGTTTAGCCTCATTCTAAAGAGATAATAGTTGGTTTAGTCTCATCTTGAAGGGGTAGTTCAACCTCATTTCGAATGAACTAAGGGGATTCATATATTTGGCAAATGGGCAACAAATGTGCATGAAATCCATGCCTTTCAGCAACTTAGAGTCAGCAACTTGGACCCTACGTAGTGGGACAAAGGCTTGATGTTGTTGTTGTATTATCTTATTTCACAAATTTTGAGTGAAAAATAGGGGTAATTGTGTTTTGAAAAATTTAGGAAAAGTCAAGATTTTGAAATAGTGGAGTTTGGGCTAGGGAATTTTTAATATAGACGGAGATAGTTGAGAAGAGACTACTCAAGAGTTTCTGCAGTTTTTGCACTTCTTTGATAAAAATTGGATTTTTGAGATGTTTGAAAAATTGAAGAAAGCCTTGAAAGAGAATTTTTGTAGTAAAAAAATATGAATTTTTTACTTGAAATTTAATGGTGTGTATAGTTTGACTAGGGGAAGCTCCCATAAAAATTTCAGAATTTTGAGAATTTTTTGAAATTTACTATAATTTTTGGAAGGCTAACATCAATTTGGTATCATTAAAATTTTGGAAATATTGAATTTTGTGCTGAAACTTTTATGGTAGATGGAGCACCCTATGAAAATAGGTTATTCACCGAATTCAATCATTTTGGAGTTGGTGAAAATTTTGATGAATTTTTTATGTTTTGGTCACAGGACACCGATATTTGTTGAGTTGCACATGAACATTGAGATTTTTGTCTTGCTCTTGGGCACTGTTTAAAATTGCGCAATAAGAGGCACGCCTTGAGGCGCGCCTCTGCGCAATTGTGCTCCTGGGCGCCTCATTGCTTAAGCAATTGGGGGAATTGGTGAGGCTAACGCCTTACGGGCTCAGAGGCGCGCCTCAGAGGCGCAATTGCGCAATTCTTAGTGAGGCGTAAGCCTCATTAAACAGGTCCCACTCACTTAAGTGAGTAATAATAAAAAAAAAAACCCTTACAAAGCTCTCCCCCATCTCGACCCAGGCCCTCCGTTTCCGCCAGAACCCGCAAGCTCCCGCTCAGATCCCTCTCGGCCGCCCATTCCGCCGCCTCTCCCGCCGGCGCCGCCTCACGTCGGTGAGCATAGAGTGTCCGGCCGCCCTCTACGACAACTCCTCTACGCATTTTAGGTATTTTTTTTTGAGTATAAGGGAAGATTTTTCAAGTTATAGGAAATCTAGGATTTTTAATATTTTGAAATTTTTTGGTTTATTTTCCCTTTTTTGCATTAGGAAACATGGTTAGAGGAAAGGAAAAGACAAATACGTCATTGCGGCGTGATCCTTCTTGGAAATATAGTGTGCAAGTTGATGTAGGAGGCGGCGAGAAAACATATGTGTATTTAAAATATAATTTTTGTGACAAGGTGGTGAAGGGAGGAGTTACTCGCATGAAGGAACACTTATCCGGTTCACATAAGAATGTAGTACCTTGTGCGAATGTACCGGATAAGGTGAAGGAGGAAATTATTGCTTACATGAAGAAGAGTACTACGGCCAAGCATCTATAACAGGAGCAATTTGATGAAAGGGTCGAACAAGGTTCTTATTTCGGAAGCGAGAGTGGAAAGGGATCTTTCTCCACTATACATAATAGAGGTGTGCGGGGTCCTATGGATCAATACATGATAAATCCATGAGAGGATAGAGGAGAAGCACAGATGATGCCTGCAGCTGGTACCAGAGAGGGTCGACGTCAGGTATGCATGGATATTGGCAGATTTTTTTTGAAAATGCCATACCTTTTAATGTTGCAACATCACCGGCCTACTTCAATATGTTGCGATCTGTTGGGTTGTATGGGAGAGGGTTGAAGGCACCTTCCATGTATGAGTTGAGAACATGGATTTTGAAGGAGTTGCAAAACACAGAGCAGAGTATAGATGAGATTAAACGGACCTGGACTGAGACTGGTGTTACTATTATGTCAGATGGATGGTCTGACATGAAGAGCAGGAGCTTGATTAATATCCTTGTAAATAATCCCTATGGCACAGTATTTTTACGATCAGTTGAAGTTTCAGATCAGGTTAAAAATGCGGAATTCATTTTCAATTTACTAGATGGGGTTGTTGAGGAGCTTGGGGAGCAATTGGTGGTTCAGGTTGTGACTGACAATGCCAGTGCATACAAAGCAGCAGGCCACATGTTGATGGAGAAGAGGAAACACCTCTATTGGACCCCCTGTGCAGCACACTGTATCGATCTCATATTAGAGGCACTTGGTGATTTACCTCAACACAAGAGCGCCCTCTCTAGGGCGAAGAAGATCACAAAGTTCATCTACAACCATTCATGGGTCTTAGCCTTAATGAGAAAGTTCTCAAAGAAGGAAATCATTCGCCCTGCTACCACTAGGTTTGTTACTACATTTGTACACTGCAAATCTATTTCAATTCCTAATGCAACTTTATTCTATAAGTTTGCCACATCTTATTTGACACTGCAGAGCCTACTCGATGTGAGACAACCTCTTGAATCAATGTTTACATCGACACAATGGCTTAATTCAGCATGGGGCAATAAAACTGAGGGGAAGGAAATAAGAAGGATAATTCTAAATAATAAGTTTTGGGCAACTGTGACCTATGCCATATTGAGCACAAGACCTTTGGTACATGTATTACGTTTAGTGGATGCCGAGAAGAAACCAGCAATGGGTTTTATATATAATGCAATGGATGAAGCGAAGGAGTTAATTGCACATAACTTGGGAGGAGAGGAGGCAAGTTATAGAGAGATTTGGGATATCATTGATGCTCGGTGGGAGGTCCAGTTACACCGTCATCTACATGCAGCGGCGTATTATCTCAATCCTCAATTTCAGTATTCAGAGAGGAAATCCACAAATCCAGAGGTGAAGCTAGGCTTGTATCATTGCATGGAGTGATTAATACCGGACCTGAATGTCAGGGAGATTGCAGATTTACAGCTTGTTTTATTTCGAAATAGGGAGGGGTTCTTTGGTTTGCAAGCAGCCAAATCTACCATTGCGAAATGCTCACCAGGTATAGTTATTTTTTGCAAATTATCTGTATAATCATAACACTTTAATATCTCCTGATTATCTTTTTTCTTCTTGAAAATAGTTGAATGGTGGATCCAATTTGGTGATTCCACCCCTGAGTTACAGAGTTTTACTGTTAGAGTTTTGGGCCTCACTTGTTCTTCCTCTAGGTGTGAGCGAAATTGGAGCACGTATAGTCAAGTGCAAACTAAGAGAAAAAATCGACTTTCAACACTCAGAATGAACTCCCTTGTGTACCTTATGCACAACAAGAGGTTGAGAGATAGAAGGATGAGGAACAAGGGGTTGAAGGATGATGAGGACCCTTTGGTGTGTGAAGATGTAGCTTCTGATAATGAGTGGTTCATAGATGATGAGACAGATTTGCCATTATCAGACCTGCAGCTAGAGGATCTAAGTGTGGATGTCTTAAGGGGCGAAGCAGATCAAGTAGGGACACCACACACATCTACTAGTTCTGCAGCACAACAATCAAGTAAAGGTATGTCACAATTTATTTTATGCAATTATATTATATATATATATATATATATATATATATATATGCAATTAACATTACATTAATCATTCTTATTTAACAGGGAAGAGAAAAATGGATAACATTGAAGATGATGAAGATTTGACATTTGTAGATATAATTGGAGAAGAAGATTCCCTTGATAACCAATTTAGTGAATAACATTGAAGAATGATGAGATTAGATGTTCTTTCTTATTTGTATTTTGGGAGTTTTGATAGACTTATATTTTGTAGTTCTGTATTTTGAATTATGCTATGAGATGCATCTATTTTATTGTCTTCCACTAATTTCAATTGTCATTTAGATGTTTTTATTGTATGATAGTCTCTAACTGTTATTTACCTGCTAAAATAGCTAAATTCTCATTTACGCAATTCTTTGTCCGTGAGGCTTACGCCTCACACCGCCTCGAGGCTTACGCCTCACCTTACGGACGAAAAACGCTTCGAGGCTTATTTACGCAATTTTAAACCTTGCTCTTGGGTTGTGGATTAGGCTTTTAGCGGAGCTCTGGGTGTCATGATCATAAGATTTGCCTTTTGGGAGGAAGTGCCAACATTGAATACTTACGGTTAATGGTTTATTGATTTTGCTCAGAGTTTATGCATACTTTTTTAACTTGATTTGACCAAACTTGAAAGGGAATCCCAAAATTTTGGTGAAAGTTAGAAGTTGATTTTGGATTTGGCATATGATTGATTTGATTTAACTTGATTTGAATTGCCTGAGTTTGTGCGTGTCATCATTCCATTATTTGAGTCTTTTATTTTCATGTTTTAGCATATTGTTCTCTTTCGGAACGAATTAGAGGCTCTCTGATTTGTGTTCATTTGTTCTAGAGTTCATGCGAAGACATTTTACGTCACTTCATATTGTTGTTTATTGAGTGTCACCAAAGAAGTTCACACTAGTTCAACAAATTCATTAATTTGTTCCACTAATTAGGTAACATTTTTGTCTCAGCATTAGGGCTGCAAACGAACCGAGCCGAGCCGAGTATGTGAGTGTTCATGTTTGAGTTCGTTTATCATTAGCCTGTTCAAGTTTGGTTCGTGTTTGATTCGAGCTTTATTGTTTGTGTTCATGTTTGGTTCATTTAATTTAAGGGTGTTCATGTTTGGTTCATGTTTGGTTCGTTTAGTGCTTATCGAGCTTTAAACAAACAAGCCTTAACGAGCTATGTTCGTGAACATATTTAGCAAACAATAAATTGAATAAACAATAATATGAAGTTAGCCTTCCACCATTCTAAGCAATCAAAATGAACTACTAGATTTTCTTCCTTAATGAACTACTGAATGTCACAGTCAGCCTCATGAATCGAGCTTTTTATCGAGCATAATGTCGAGCTTGTTCACGAACTTCAAATGATTTTATTCGTGAACATAAATGAACCGAACACATTAGTGTTCAAGCTTGTTTATTTAAGGATCGGGTATTTAAAATATTGTTCAAGTTTGTTTGTTTAGTTAGTTAAATGATCACAAACGAGCTTTAATCAAACCGAGTATCGAGTAGCTCGTCGAACGTTTGGTTCACTTGCAGCCCTAAGCATTATATATATATATATATATATATATATATATATATATATATATATATATATATATATAACTAAGTTTGAGCTCTTTTTAGCCTTTTAAATCCCTTTAGTGACTAGGCGATATGCTTATGAAATTTCGATAATATTTTGGGGTTGAGGGCTCTACATTCTTCAAAAAGTGTTTTTGTATGAGTTTGCTATAACCATGGTTAATGGGTGATGTAAAAGTTATGCTGATCCATGCTCGATGTATGAAAATGATGTGATGGGTGGTACATTGTAACTGGCATATCTGGGTGATCCATACCCTCCATTTAGTAACTCTGCTTTGGGATGATGATAACTATCCTCTCCAATGAAAATTTCTTGTTCCCAAATCATAGAGGTTTTGAGTCATAACTTAGATAACTATGCTCTGGGCCAATCTTCATTTTGTTAACGTTGGTGGATCTTAGGCTATTAGTAGTTAGATCTGCCATGGAAGCAATTCACACGAACATTACAAGAGAGAGAGGATGGTCGAGTTTAGAGAATGTCCCTCTTATTCTACTTGTAAGGATTCCTTCGTATGTCACGGGTTCAATAGGTTTCACTGGAGTGGACGCGGAAGTGCTTGTGGAAGAGGGTGGAGATGATTTAGTAGTAACAATTCCTTATATACTTAGGTAGCTAAATGTGTATGAAGGTTGCATAATAATTACTTAAAGCTTAAATCTAATAGGTATTGACTCAAGAAATGCTAAGGCAATTTTTGAGTTAAAGCTTTTCTTTAATCGGCTTTTGAACAGATCATGGTCTTAGGCTATGAAATTTACAAAGTAATTAGTTGAGTCTAAATCTGATATATATTTAATCAATTCCTTTTAAGGCAATTTATAAATCATGGTTGGCTTTAATCAATTTTGAGCTGAGTGTAACTTAATAAATTTAAACCTTTAATACACTTATGGATGCTAGATACATACGTACTGTAGGATCATGCACTCACAACAAGCAAGTGTTTCATTGTGCAGCTCTTACACAACCATTGAATAGTCTCTTACTTTTATTTCTTTCACAATTATGTATCATGAAATTGCCAAGGCAATGTGAGATTTTCTTTGCTTTATTTCTAGGAAAGTAAAATCTTAGGGATTTAGCTCCCTTGTACTAGAAAAAAAGGATTCGTCAATCTAGAATTTTTATAGCTCTCTTAGGATAAATGGCCCTTAGGGTAAATGGGACGAGTTACTTAAGTAACAACTTTTTATCATTGATCCTAAAGTCCTACTAACAATAATAAAATGAAGAGTTTTTGGTTTCTGAATTTCTCTCTTTTCATCAACATTCCTACTTTCGACAGGAAGATATTGATCTTAACGGAGCAGAAAGAGCTAGGCCTGTTTCCTCTCCTGGACTACAAGATTATTCCATGAAGGAAATCTAATAAGGCCCTCAAAAATATTCGTGGCTTGTAACCACCAGATTGTAGCCCCTCTCTAGAGTATGATGTTGGCTGGGTAAAAAGAGCTTTGAGGTCTATTCCTTCGCTTGGACTACATGCATAGTGCTTGGGGAAAGTCCAATAAGCCCCTCAAAACTTATTAATATTTTGTTAACCACCGAACTGTAACTCCTCATCAAAAGCCCTTTGGTTGGGGAAACACGACGTGTAGTTTTTTCAAGGGTGACACCCTCTTGAGAGCATGATGGTGGCCTAGATCTCTCAATCTCTTTCTCTATCCCTCAGGAGTTCTAAATCCTAAAACTCTTAAGGTTGAGATCAATTTTGGCATCAGAGCATATGTTCTATCTTGTGGAAAAAAAAAAGAAGAGATGATGTTAGCCTTGGTTTCACTTAAAAATTTGAGCCCAATTAAAATTAAGGATCCACCAGTAGTAAAAAAATACCAAATCTGGGAAGCCCATTCAAGCTTTCTACTATTTGGAGGGATTTGGTGAGAGGTTGGAAAATTTAGAAGCCATGTTCTTTTTTTTTTTTGCACGACTCCTCGACAACATATAATGTCATTCCACACTTTGTAACCATCTTCCCATCATGGAAGTTTTGGTAAGGAAGTTAGAATTGCTAAGATGCGATGGAATAGTTGACATCAAGAAGCCTGATGTGTGGACTTAACAACTAGAGAAGTACTTCTCGTTTTGTTGTTATGGTAATCCATAGAAGATTTCTTTCTCCTGATTAAAGCTTTCTGCCCACAATTTTATGCAGTTGAATGTGGAATCCCAAAATCATGACCTGTCTAGAATGACATGATCTTAGTTCAAGGGGTTGTTGAAGACTGTTGGTGATGAGGACATCCGCAGGAGATTTCGTCACACTTACCATCGGAGGAATCATAGATCGATGGCTACGATTCATAGTCTCTATTTCTGATGTTTTTATTTTTTTTCTGTTGTTTTTATTTCAGCTTTCCATTTGTACCCTTGTGAGGGAATTGTCATGTGTTGTAGCTCGATGGCATATGTGTCTTTGATGTCTTTGTTTTTGAAGGCCTATATATGAAGGCCTAGTCATTGTATTTTTTTTCCAATGATGATTATGAATGATAATTCTACTTTCTTATTTGATCTCTTTGTGAGTTCTTCAGAGGAGAACCCTAGGCGAGGGTGAGAGCAATACCCGTCAACCTTGGTGGAATCCAAGGTTCGCGGTTTTTCGATTTCTCTTGTTTTTTCTCTTATACTTTCACACCAACCCCACTCAACCACCTACCTACCTCCTCTTCCTGTTGCCCCATCCCATCCCTAAACCGAGATCCCCTTCCCCACACCGCCGGCCTCACTTGGCCGCCCACCCGCCGGCCACCACCCTTCCCCCCCTCGGTTGCCAAAGCCCCACCCGCCCCACTCTACAAATCCAAGCTACCGGCCCTCTCATGTCTTCCCAAATCTGAATTTCAAAATTGCCTTTGATTACCTTCCTAAAATGCATCCTTGCTAATTAGGAAAGGATATTTATTTGGGTTCAATGAACTTTTGAATTTCAAATATTTTCCTACTAGTAAAACCCCAATTAGGAAGCTATCCTAATTATAATCAAATCTGAAATTGAAAATCAGATTTGATTTCAATCCAATTAATTTCTTTGGGCCCACATGCATTGAATCTAGACATTCTCTCTCCATCCTCCTATGGCCGGCCCCTTCCCCTTGCTTCCCTCTCTCCAATTAAATCCCAATCTCATTTAATACTCCCCCCAATCCCCTCCTAAAACCGCCGCCCCCCCTCATAAGTTTGATTTGAATATTTTGAATTCAAATTAAGCTTCTTCCCTCCCCTTAGAAAAAATTGAAATAGAATTCAGAATTTTCCAAATTAATTCTCCACCAGTCAACTAATCCTTCTCCCACATTCAAACCCTAGCCTTCACCCGCCCCCTCTCATCCGCCCCTCTCCTTCTCCCTCACGGCCGGACCCACCCCACCCCTTGCAAGCCACCGCCTCTCCCCTCCCTCTCCCTCAATCTTCGTATCCCTCGCTCAAGGCAATTGTGAATGGCCGATCCAGAGATTGATCATGGATTCGTAGGAGATCCTCACGGACGGATCGACATCCTACGATCTCCTTTCTTCGACTTCACTCTGGATTTCGACAACTTAGTGGAAGAATACGTGGACCGCATCTTGTATCAATTGACGCTTTCAATTAAAGAACACATCCTTCCGGGTCGTTGGGACGTTGTCAACTATCCATCTACTTCTCTTACTTCGACTACCGCTCCAACGACTACTACCCGAGGCGTCTCCTTTCTTGTGGTGGCGTCACTTTGTGTATTGGCTTTACTTCTCCGTCAAACCCTACCACTCTAAAGAGAGAGATTCATGGAACTCAAGATGAGAACATCGTTTTGTTAACCGGTGGATTATGTTGAACTAATCCTTTCATTACTTTGTTTTGGTTGTTGTTTTAAAGGATTCCTTAACTTCGGTTTGTGATTGATTGCCTATGCATAGCTTTCTTCCCAAGATTCTCTTTGAATCCACTTGGGTGAAACATTAAGTTAAAACTTTTGTCGTTACTTAATCAAGTACTTATTAATACTCGCAAACAATTCCTGGTTTCACATCATCTTGGTATCAGAGCATGGTAGGCATAGGTAACATATGCTAGAGAACATCCTAGGAGTTTACCTTACCAATCATATGTTTGTTTGCATGCATCCCTTCACTTAGATAATTTAATTTGTAGTGTTTGCTAGCTGTCCAGAAAATTTCTGCAGCATTTGGAGAGTTTTAGGTGACCATAACATAGTGTTTAGGTGCTGTCCACATCCTAGAACTCATCCTAAACACCTAGGCAACTTCACCTTCAGCTGTAGTTTGCTGTCCACACAAATTCTGCACCATTTAGTTGCATTTGGGGCATTTCATTTTAGTGTCTAGGTGCTGTCCTCTACTTAGTTATTTTCCTTGGTGTTCCCTAGTGTTTCCCCATGGATCCGAAACAAATTCAGGCGACTTTAGACCTTATCGTTGGTCAATTGGGAACGGTTACTCAGCAAATTAGAAACACCCAAACTGATTTAGCGGACTTTAGACGTCAGACGGGTGAGCGACTAGATAACATCGAAAGGATAGGAAATCCTGTTATGTATACTCCCTCTAGACCTCCGTCGCCCTATGTCGAAGAAGCTCGAGCCGACTACCGACCTCCGCGGGAACCTTACATCCCTCAACATAGACCCAACCTTGAGCCTGTAGGACATGAACCTATTTGGAGAGATAATGACGCTCAATTGTTGAAAAACATATGAATAGACACCCCTTCCTATGATGGCACCCTCGTCCCTCAAGTTTTCTTGGATTGGCTCAGAGGGATGGATAGCTATTTCAAATGGTATAACATTTCGGAGACTAGGAAAGTTAGGTTCGCGGAGATGAAGCTTGCAAACAGAGCTAGCCAATACTTGACGAACTTAAAAAACATGCGCGAAGCTCGAGGAGAACACCCCATCACCGACTGACGAACTATGAAGCAGGAACTCAAACGAAAATACCTCCCTCCGTCCTACTACCCCAAGCTCTTAGATAGATGGAATAGGCTGACTTAGGGGAGTAGACCTGTAAAAGAGTATATCTCCGCTTTTGATGATTACATGGTTCGTTGTAGCGGAGAAGAGACCACGACCCCAGCCCAAATCCTTTCTATGTTTAGAGCTGGCCTTAGGGAGAATCTTTGTAACGAACTCTTCGCACGAGGAGTTGATACTTTGGAAGCCGCCTGTAGCTTAGTACTCGACCTAGAATAGTCTATGACCCATTCCCAGTCAAAACACTTCGACTCCCGTCCACCTTCGTTTAGAACTTCTTCTAGTCAACCCCAAAGCCGACCCACTGGCCCTGTAAGCAATCGACCTACTGCTAGTCAACCCCAACCTCGCCCTGACTTTAAAGGAAAAACCCCCGAGCGTGACACTCCCAAAGCAACCTCTGGGACCAAGTGCTATAGATGTCAAGGTTATGGACACATTGCCTCGCAATGTTCTAGTCCCTATAAGGTTACTATAATTGAAGAGGTTGAAGAGGACGAAGAAGAACCTGAAACTAATTTGATCCACCACGTTGATGAGGAAGAAGATTTCTTCTATGAAGAACACCTGGTTGATTTGCAGGTTGTTAGATGTGCCTTATCCCAACCTAAACTGAGTGATGACTGGCGTAGGACATCAATTTTCCACACCTTTACTAAAATTGGAGACAAGAACTGTAAGGTCATCATAGACAGTGGAAGTTGCATCAACGTCGTCTCTTCCACGATGATCTCCAAGCTCAATTTGAAAACGTCAACTCACCCAAACCCTTATAAGGTCGCTTGGATTAATTCGACTGCCATAGAGATCAAGGATAGGAGCCTTATACCCATAGAGTTTGTTGGATATTAAGAGAAAATTTGATGTGATGTTTTAACCATGGATGTGGGTCAAATCATTCTTGGTCGCCCGTGGCTATTTGACAACGATGTCCATATTTACGGGAGGACGTACACCTATGTGTTTGAACATAACGGCAAGAAGATCAAGCTAGTAACTTCCCAACCTAAGCCCCAGAAGGGTGAAGTCAAATCGGTTCCTGTTAAACCTAACAAAGAGTTACACTTCCTAACTGCGAAGGAAGTAGAAGTTGGGATCAGTCAATGATCCCCCATGTATGCCCTTGTAGCTAGGGAAGTAACTGCTGACCAGGAGGAACATATCCCCGATGAAATTAAACCCCTCCTTGAGACTTTTGCTAACGTTTTCCCTGAAGATTTGCCCAATCATCTTCCACCCCGTAGGAACATCCAACATGTAATTGATTTAGTACCCGGAGCTTCTCTGCCCAATCTCCCACATTATCGCATGAACCCAACATAGCATACTGAACTTAAGAAGCAAGTGGATGAACTACTACAATGTGGTTTCATCAAAGAGAGCCTTAGCCCGTGTGCTGTCCCTGCACTTTTGACCCCTAAGAAGGACGGCTCTTGGCGACTGTGTGTCGATAGCTGTGCTATTAACAAGATTACGGTCAAGTATCGTTTCCCCATTCCCCGCTTAGATGACATATTAGATATGATGATTGGAGCTACCCTTCTCTCTAAGATTGATCTTAAAAGCGGTTATCACCATATTAGAGTTCGCCCCGACGATGAGTGGAAGATGGCATTTAAAACCAAATATGGATTGTACGAATGGATGGTCATGCCGTTTGGCCTTAGTAACGCCCCTAGCGCCTTCATGAGGGTTATGACCCAAGTTCTTCGCCCAATTTTAGGAAAATTCGTCGTGGTCTATTTTGATGATATCTTAATCTATAGTTTTCTCGGTGGATCAACATTTAAATCATTTGAAACAAGTCTGTGAGGTTTTGAGGAAGGAACAGTTGTATGCAAATCCAAAGAAGTGTATGTTCCTCGCAGATAGTATCACTTTTCTCGGATTCATAATATCTTCCCAAGGAATATCAGCCGATCCGGAGAAAGTGCGAGCAATTAATGAGTGGCCTGAACCAAAGAACATCAGAGACGTTCGGAGTTTTCATGGATTAGCCACATTCTATCAGAGGTTTATTAGGAATTTTAGCACGATAGTGGCACCCATAACTGATTGCCTGAAGAAGGGAGACTTTCATTGGACTTTCTCTGCCACTAGAGCATTTGAGGAAATTAAAAAGAGAATGGTAGATGCCCCAGTTATGCATCTACCTGATTTTTCTAAGATTTTTGAAGTCACCTGTGACGCATCTGGTATTGGTATAGGAGGAGTTTTGTCACAAGAGGGACACCCTGTTGCCTATTTTAGTGAAAAGTTGAATGATATCAGGCAACGACACTCGATCTACGATAAGGAGTTTTACGCGATCATTCAGTCCCTTAGATATTGGAGACACTACTTGCTGCCGCAAAAATTCGTTATATTTTTGGACCACGAGGCTTTGCGCTACATTAATTCGCAAAAGAAATTCAATGCTCGTCACGGTCGTTGGGTTAAATTCCTGCAAGAGTACATTTATACGATTAGACACAAAGCAGGATCGAAAAATAAGGCTGTCGATGCACTAAGTCGTCGGGTGTGATTACGCGTGAAATGAGGACTGAAGTGATATGTTTCGAGCGACTTAATGAAGACTATTTGGACTGCCCTGATTTTAAGGAAACCTATTCTGCATTGTCGACTAGAGGTGACCGGATTGTAGATAACTTCATATTGGAAGATGGTTACTTATTTAAATCCCAGAAACTATGTATTCCCAATACTTCGCTTCGAGAATTCCTCGTTTGGGAATTACACGCGGGAGGTTTAGCTGGACATTTTGGGCAATAAAAAATCATTGCTGTTGTTGAACATAGGTTCTTTTGGCCCAGTCTGAAGCGAGATGTTAGTAGGTTGGTCAAGCGGTGCCATACTTGTTAGCTAGCTAAGCAAAGGAAACAGAATACCGGTCTCTACACGCCCTTCCCCATACCCAATTGTCCTTGGCAGGATGTTAGCATGGATTTTGTTTTAGGACTACCCAAGACTGTTAGAAAACACGACTCCGTGTGTGTGGTAGTAGATAGATTTTCTAAGATGGCGCACTTCCTCCCGTGCTCCAAAACGTTTGACGCTTCTAGAATCGCCAAATTATATTTTAGTGAGATTGTCAGGCTTCATGGATTACCCAAGACCATTGTGTCGGATCGAGATGTAAAATTCACTAGCTATTTTTGGAAGACGTTATGGTTCAAAATGGGCACTAAACTACAATTTTCCGCCGCTTTCCACCCTCAGACGGATGGTCAGACAGAAGTTGTAAACAGGAGCTTGGGTAACCTCCTTAGGACCTTGGTAGGTGAACACATCCGAGATTGGGATTCTAAGTTGTCTATTGCCGAGTTTGCTTATAACAATTTCGTTAACCGAACCACGGGTCTGAGTCCAGCATAAATTGTGTACGGATACCAACCTAGGCAACCAATAGATTTAATCCCCATGGGTCCTAAGCTTAGAGTGTCTTAGTCTGCATTTGTATCCCATTTTCAGGAATTGCACAAAGAGATTAATAAAAAGATTGAACATAGTAATGATAAGTATAAACTTAATGCGTATCTTAAAAGGCGATACAAAGAATTCGAAGTTGGAGACTATGTTATGGTTCGGATTCGTTCGGAGCGGTTCCCGCCAGGGACCGTTAAGAAGTTACATGCTAGAAGCGCAGGACCTTTCAAAATAACTTCAAAAATAAATAGTAATGCTTATGTATTAGACCTTCCTGAAAGTTTCAACATTAATCCTATGTTTAATATCGAGGATCTAGTAGCCTTCGAGGGCCAGATTTCAACCCTGCAAATCCACTAAACATTGAACCTTGTGTGACCTTACTTGGTGAGATCCCTAGCCTACCTCCACTCCCAAATATCCCTACTTTACCTAATACGGAGAAGATGGAAGCCATACTCAGTGATGAAATCATTTCCATCAAAGATGGTGGACGCCAAAGGTACTTAGTTCAATGGAAAGGGAAACCGGAGACGGAGAACACATGGATGGATCGAGAGGAAATACAGAGACTGGACCCCGACCTTCTGGAGCTGTACGAGAGTTCACAGGACACTTACTCGACAGGGTCGAGCTCTCTCCCACCCGGGGAGAATGATGAGGACATCCGCAGGAGATTTCGTCACACTTACCATCGGAGGAGTCGTAGATCGACGGCTATGATTCATAGTCTCTATTTTTGATGTTTTTATTTTATTTTTGTTGTTTTTATTTCAGCTTTTCATTTGTACCAATGTAAGGGAATTGTCATGTGTTGTAGCCCGAGGGCATATGTGTCTTTGATGTCTTTGTTTTTGAAGGCCTGTATATGAAGGCCTAGTCATTGTATTTTTTTCCAATGATGATTATGAATGATAATTCTACTTTCTTACTTGATCTCTTTGTGAGTTCTTGAGAGGAGAACCCTAGGCGAGGGTGAGAGCAATACCCGTCAACCTTGGTGGAATCCAATGTTCGCGGTTTTCTGATTTTTTTTGTTTTTTCTCTTATACTTTCACACCAACCCCACTCAACCACCCACCTACCTCCTCTTCCCGTTGCCCCATCCCATCCCTAAACCGAGATCCCCTTCCCCACACCGTCGGCCTCACTTGGCCGCCCACCCGCCGGCCACCACCCTTCCAGCCGGCGGCTGCCAAAGCCCCACCTGCCCCACTCTACAAATCCAAGCCGCCGGCCCTCCCATGTCTTCCCAAATCTGAATTTCAAATTTCAAAATTGCCTTTGATTGCCTTCCTAAAATGCATCCTTGCTAATTAGGAAAGGATATTTATTTGGGTTCAATGAACTTTTGAATTTCAAATTTTTTCCTACTAGTAAAACCCCAATTAGGAAGCTATCCTAATTATAATCAAATTTGAAATTGAAAATCAGATTTGATTTCAATCCAATTAATTCCTTTGGGCCCACATGCATTGAATCTAGACATTCTCTCTCCATCCTCCTATGGCCGGCCCCTTCCCCTTGCTTCCCTCTCTCCAATTAAATCTCAATCTCATTTAATACTCCCCCCAATCCCCTCCTAAAACCGCTGGCCCCCCTCATAAGTTTGATTTGAATATTTTGAATTCAAATTAAGCTTCTTCCCTCCCCTTAGAAAAATCTGAAATAGAATTCAGAATTTTCCAAATTAATTCTCCACCAGTCAACTAATCCTTCTCCCACATTCAAACCCTAGCCTTCACCCCCCCCCCCCCCCCCCCTCATCCACCCCTCTCCTTCTCCCTCACAGCCGGACCCACCCCACCCCTTGCAAGCCGCCGCCTCTCCCCTCCCTCTCCCTCAATCTTCGTCTCCCTCGCTCAAGGCAATTATGAATGGCCGATCCGGAGATTGATCATGGATTTGTAGAAGATCCTCACGGACGGATCGACATCCTACGATCTCCTTTCTTCGACTTCCCTCCGGATTTCGACTACTTGGTGGAAGAATACGTGGGCCGCATGTCCGCATCTTGTATCAATTGACGCTTTCAATTGAAGAGCACATCCTTCGAGGTCATTGGGACGTTGTCAACCATCCATATACGTCTCCTACTTCGACTACTGCTCCAACAACTACTACCCGAGGCGTCTCATTTCTTGTGGTGGTGTCACTTTGTGTATTGGCTTTGCTTCTCCGTCAAACCCTACCACTCTAAACAGAGAGATTCATGGAACTCAAGGTGAGAACATCGCTTTGTTAACCGGTGGATTATGTTGAACTAATCCTTTCATTACTTTGTTTTGGTTGTTGTTTTAAAGGATTCCTTAACTTCGGTTTGTGATTGATTGTCTATGCATAGCTTTCTTCCCAAGATTCTTTTTGAATCCACTTGGGTGAAATATTAAAGTTAAAACTTTTATCGTTACTTAACCAAGTACTTATTAATACTCGCAAACAATTCCTGGTTTCACATCAGTTGGTCTATACACGAGGGGAAAAAAGAATTTTAGTGAAGCAACACAAGTCCAATGGATGTACTGTTGCATGCAAAATGATTTATCATACTAAATTTGCATGTATACTATGCTTTCAACTAACATTTTTTTTCACTTATTCTAGATCTCAAGGTTAATGTTGTGGGACTCTCCTTCTTTCTTATGCACACTTTATAGGTTAAACCCTAGAAGCACTTTAAAATACACCAAGTTTTATCTTTTAAAAGTGTATTCAGTTCTGTCCCAACAAAATCCAAGTTTTTTTTTTTGGTTTTTTTATAATTGATATTTATTAACATAATACCTTGGCCTTTTAGTTCATTAGATAGCTATGTTGCTATTATATGCTATAATTATCATTTCAAAACATTATTTGAAAGTTAAAATTAGATATACATAACTTAACAACAAATTTCAATTCAAAATCTCAATGACGCCTTTTTTATTAATTTCAGGAGACCCAAGGAGTGACTGTTGCTGCTTACAGAACCAATGACTTTCCAGCATTTTTCACCGAGTCCAGTGGATGCCAGGTTTGATTAGCAGTTCTTTTCAAAAGGCATGAGGAAATATATTTAATAAATTTAGTTGGTATGTAAAATTGATATGTAGAAATAAGTACAATATGACACTGGGATGATCTCAATATCAAAGTGCTATGAAGGAATATTATGCTAAATCTAACAATATTAGAAGCTATTTGTGGACTTATGCTTGACTCTAAAATGCCCAACTGATTCTGTTTTTATTCAAGTAATTTCGGGTTGAATTTAGTGAGAACTTTATAATATGATTTGAGATTTTTCATAAGCATAAACCTTATGGTTAATTGTATCTCTGAATCATGATAGAGAACTTTTGATTAATGCTAGTCTGTAAGCTCTACGATGTTTTACTTTAATATAATCAACTTAGATTGGAGAAAGGAGAATTGTGGGGGAATGATGACTAACCTCATTATGATCTCATGATTTTATCTCGGGTTTCCATAGGCCTTGGCCTACTTTGTCAACTAGGCATTTAACTAAATCTAATCAAATGAAAGTTAACCAACTATTCCGAATAGAAAATTCTAACAACCAGATGGGTTTTGCCACAAGAATGTTCTATCGATCCACTTTAGAACGAGCTTTATAAAATTTAAGAGAAAATGTATTTATGTGAAGAAAGACATGAACATAGGATGCGTCAACTTCAAGTCGAGTTTAAACGAGAAAAGAGAAGATCCAAAGGAAGTACGTTACTTTAATGCAGGATTTAGATAAGGCGCAATCTGCTCATGGTTGAAGTTCAGAATCTATCTCATCAGGAGGTGAAATTTCTCCACAAAGGAAGAATTGATATAGGCAGAGCCGGCCTATTAGTGTTCCCCATGCCAATTTTAATTCCCAAAAGGTGGGCTGTTGGTTTCACTAACAGATTTCGGTTTTCCTGCTTATTAAATGTTATTTTGTTGCTTCATTTTCCCCCTTGATGCTTCGATTTTCCCCTCCTGGTTGCTGCCCTTTCGGTTTCCCCCTTGACAGCCATGAGAGGCTTCATTTTTCCGACCCTTGGCAGCTGAAATGATGCTTTGGTTTCTCCTTGACGGCTGTCCCTTTGGTCCCTGTTTGTTGTAGTTTTCTATGTGTTCCTATTGGCTGTTTGGGAAGTGCATTAACTACATGTATTAATTATTATTTTTTTTCCTCCCCTATAAAAATGATTGTTTGTGGCTGTTTTAGGATAAGTTATATGATGATTTTTGGAATGTAAACCCGTGGGTTTGTTCTAGCTTGCGAGCTAGCCTCCTTTCCCCTTCCCCTCTACTATTTAGTCTCGATTTTCTACCTCTTCTTCTTTATCCATGGTCCCACCCCATCTGTACCTTTCTTCTCTTAATTAATATAAGTTGTAAGGTGTTGTGTTCTAGTATTGTTATATTATATATATGTTTATCTATATTTATGATAAGAAAGACTTTTAGTTTGCAACTTCAAAATTATTTTTTTTGTTGCATCACAATGCCTCGACCCTGTGTCTCTGTCTTGTGAACTACAGTGTTGCAGCACTGTTATCTTTCTCAGAGGGGTTTTACATACAACGCCTTGGCGTTTGACCGGCGAATTTGGGGTCTTAGTTAATATTACAACTCGATTGATTGACACAATTAGATTCCTCATAAAACCAATAATTTATAATGTGTGCCATCACCTTGACATTTTAACACAAAGCTGAACACTTTTTAATATGCTTTTAAGTATTAAAATAATAGGCCAAGTTTTTCTTTTCTAGAACACATCGTGACATTACAACATATTTAAGGAACTTGATGGGTCTATTATTTTTTCAGGGGTTATTTCTCACATAATTGTCCACATTTATATGTGTATAATTTGTTTCTTTTCCCAATTTTATAATTCCATTGCTTATTTTTTATAGTTTGGAATTCATGTGTTTGACAACTGCATAAGAGCTTCATTCTCCTTGCTAATCACCAGGATCTCCTAGACAAGATTTGCTGAACCAATTCAATCGACGTGCCATTTTCAATCGACTTGCTAATCACCAGGATCTCCTAGATAAATATTTTGTGCATTCAGGAAACTAAATGGGTTGGAGAGAAGGCTAAGGAGATTGATAGTTTAGGATTTAAAGTTTGGTATTCAGGTATGAGTCGTACTAGAAATGGTGTAGGCGTGATTATAGATAAGAGTTTGAAGGATAATGTTATAAATATTAATAGAATTAGAGATAGGATTATGGCTTTAAAGATTGTTGTTGATGCTAAGATTATTAATATTATAAGTGCTTATGCTCCTCAAGTAGGTTTGGATATGTGTTCAAAATTAAAATTTTGGGATGATTTAGAAGAATTAATTCAAAAGATACCTCTCGAAGAAAAAATTTTTATTGGAGGAGATTTAAATGGACATGTTGGTAGAGAGGTAAATGATTTTAAAAGCATTCATGGTGGATATGGGTTTGGAATGACTAATGAAGGTGGTAAGACCATATTAGTTTTTTCTTTAGCTTATGATTTTTTAATTGCTAATACCTTATTTAAGAAAAGAGATGAGCATCTCATCACTTATAAAAATGGTTATAGTAAAACTCAGATTGATTATTTTCTTATAAGAAAAGTAGATCGTTTAGATTGCAAAGATTGTAAAGTTATTCCGAGTGAAAGTTTATGTACCCAACATCGCTTATTAGTTTTAGACTTTAAGATGAAAGGACAGAAAATTAAAAATAAAGTAAAGCGATTTTCTAGGATTAGATGGGGGCATTTAAAGAATAATAATAAAAATATTTTTGAGAGTAAGATTTTAGATTCTAAGATTTTATTTGTGCATGAGGATGCTAATGTTATGTGGGAAAAAGTGGCTAGTGATATTAAAAATATTGCAAAAGATGTGTTTGGAGTATCAAAGGGAAAAGCCCCTAATAGTAAAAATAGCTGGTGGTGGAATCCAATTGTGCAAGAAAAGATAAAAAATAAGAAGATTTGTTATAAAAATTGGTTTAGATGTAAAAATTTTGATAATTGGGAAAGATATAAAGAGGCTTGTAAGGATTCTAAGAAAACAATATGTGATGCAAAGATCTTAGCTTTTAATGATTTATATAATAGATTAGATACTAAGGAGGGAGAAAGATATATGTATAAGCTAGCCAAACAAAGAGATAGGAGTAGTAAGGATTTAATTCAAGTGAAGTGTATTAAGGATGAAGATCAAAAAGTACTTTTCTTAGAAGATGATATTCAACAAAGGTGGATGAGATATTTTGATAAACTTTTTAATGAAGATTGTAGGAATACAATTGACTTTAGTGACCTTAGCATCCTAAATGATAATAAAGATTTCTGTTTTTATCGGCGTATTAGTAAAACCGAAGTTAGAGAGGCTTTAAAGAAAATGAAGTGTGGAAAAGCTGTTGGACCTGATGATATCCCAATAGAGATGTGGAAATGCTTAGGAGATGAAGGAATTTCTTGGCTAACTAAACTTTTTAATATTATTTTGAAGACTAAAAAGATGCCAGATGCGTGGAGAATGAGTGTATTGATTCCTATTTATAAGAATAAAGGTGATGCACAAGATTGTGCGAATTATAGAGGAATTAAGTTAATGTGTCACACTTTAAAACAATGGGAGCGAGTTATGGAGCGTAGGCTGCGGCGTGATACTAATGTTTCTCAAAATCAATTTGGATTCATGCCTGGTAGGTCTACTATGGAAGCCATACATTTATTGAGAGGTTTGATGGAGAAATATAGGGAGAATAAGGAGGATCTACATATGATATTTATTGATTTAGAGAAAGCATATGATAAAGTTCCAAGAGAAGTGCTATGGAGAGTTCTTGAAAAGAAAGGAGTTAATAATGTTTATATTCAAATCATTAAAGATATGTATGAAGGAGCTACTACTTGTGTTCAAACACAAGGGGGTTTGACCAAGTATTTCCCTATTTCGGTTGGATTACATTAAGGATCAGCTTTAAGCCCATATCTTTTCGCGTTAGTCATGGATGTTCTCACTAGACATTTACAAGAGGATGTACCCTGGTGTATGCTTTTTGCTGATGATATTCTTCTTGTTGACAAGACTAAAGAGGGAGTTGAAGGTAAACTTGAAGTCTGGAGATCAACCTTAGAGTCCAAAGGTTTTCGCTTGAGTAGATCTAAAACTGAATATATGGAGTGTAATTTTAGCAGTAATAGACCTAGTGAGGGGATTGTGACTTTTGGCGATCGAGTCATTAATAAGAGTACACGTTTTAGATATCTTGGATCTATTGTTCAGAGTGATGGTGAAATAGATGGGGATGTTATCAGTAGAATTCAAGTTGGATGGTTGAAGTGGAGGAATGCATCGGGCTTGTTGTGTGATAGAAAAGTCCCCCTTAAACTTAAGGGAAAATTCTATAAGATGGTGGTGAGACCTGCAATGCTTTATGGTGCAGAATGTTGGCCATTAAAAGAGAAGCACAATACTAAGTTATGTGTTGCGGAGATGAGGATGCTTAGGTGGATGAGTGGATTTACTCTTAGAGACAGGATACGAAATGAGCATATACGTGAAAAGGTTGGAGTAGCTCCAGTGGAGGATAAGATTAGAGAGAGTCGCCTTAGATGGTTTGGTCACATAAAACGGCGGCCTTCCGATGACCCAGTTAGGAAAGTAGAGGTATTAGATTTGACTTATGTTAAGAAAGGTAGAGGTAGACCTAAAAAGACTTGGTTAGAAAATATTAGAAATGACCTTTCTCTATTAGATTTAAACGAGAATTTGACTTTGAACCGGACACAATGGAGAACAAGGATTCATGTTGCCGACCCCACGTAGTGGGACAAAGGCTTGCTGTTGTTGTTGTTGACATATGATTTTCTAATTGGTCCGATCCAAATTGTTGTGGTAGAATTAATGATGATGGTGTTTATTGACACAACAACAGCAATCATTTATCCCACTAATTGGGTTCAACTACATGAATCTTTTTTCTCCTTTGTGTCATATTAAGAGTTAAATTCTCATTTAAATCTAATTTTAAAAAAAGTCTTTTTAAATCATTTCTATCTAAATATTTTTGTTTATCTCTATATTTCTTAACATATGTCAAATCTAATACATCTACTCTTCTAACAAGGTCATCATAAGGCCGACGTTTTATGTGACCAAACCATCTAAGGTGACTCTCTCCAGTCTTCTTTGCCACCGGAGCTACTCTAACCCTTTCAAGGTCATCCACTTGAGCATCCTCATCTCTACAACACTTAGTTGAATGCTTTTCTTTTAATGGCCAATATTCTGTGCCATAAAGCATTGCAAGTTCCACTGCCATCTTATAAACTTTTCTCTCAAGTTTGAGGAGTGCTTTTTATCACATAACAAACCCGATGCATTACTCCACTTCAACCATCCAACTTGAATTCTACTAATAATGTTCCCATCTATTTCACCATCACTTTGAACAATAGACATGAGATAGTTAAAACTTGTACTCTTTTTAATGACTTGATCACCCAATGTTACAATCCCACCACTAGATCTATTACTACTAAAATTACACTAAACTATATTTGGTTTTAGATGCGCTAAAAAAAAAAACTTTTAAACTCTAAAGTTGATCCCCATAATTCAAGTTTTTCCTCAATTCCCTCTTTAGTCTTATTAACAAGAAGAATTTCATCAGCAAAAAACATACATGAAAGTACATTCTCTTACAAATTTCTAGTAAGAACATGCATGACTAAAGCAAAAGGTTTGGGCTTAAAGCTGATCCTTGATATATTCCAACTGAAATAGGATAATAATTGGTCAAACCACCTTGTGTTTGAACACATGTAATAGCTCTTGTATGCATATCCTTAATGACTTGAATATAAGCATTATTAACTCTTTTCTTTTCTAGAACTCTCCAGACCACTTTCTCTTGGAACTTTATCATATGCAGATTCTCCTTGCTCTTTATACTTCTCCATCAAAACTGTCAACAAATGTATAGCTTCTATAGTAGACCTACCAAGCTTGAATCCAAACTGATTTTGAGAAACTTTAGTATCATGTCGTAACCTATGCTCAAATACTCTCTCCTATTATTTTAATGTATGACATTCTTCGATAATTGGCACACTCTTTTGCATCACCTTTATTCTTAAAAATAGGAACCAACACAATCCTTTCTCTATTCATTTGACGTCTTTTTAATCCTCAAAATAATATTGACTCTACTGTGGCACATTATTTTCACTTTAACTTTAGTTAAAAATTTCTTGCAAGTGATTCAATTAGTTTCACTTTATCCCTCATCAATGATTTGGCCACTTTAACCTCTCTATGTAGCACCCCTTTTTGGCCTTTTAAGTATTTTGATTAAAAATCTTTAATTTCTTTATTATGGATAACATGTTGGAGTAAGAAGTTCTTTACGTAGTTTAATCTGATCAAATGTTGCAACTGCCATGACACTGAGAGAAGATAATGCTTCAATATCATGCTCACTTAGATTATGATGAAATTGTCCGTCGCAAGCATGTGGTTTCTCCATGAGCCATTATTTTTATACCTTTTACCAACTAATGGGAGTTTTTACCTAAAAAATTATTGAACTTTTATCCATCCTAAAATTATACTATGAAATCAATTAATGCATTTGCAGTTTGGATTTAAAATGGTATACTAGTTGTATTTAGAAAAGTTCACTAGGCCTTCCTGTTTATTCCTAATTAATGTTACAGTTCTATAAGATGCCTTTATTTTGATTGAGCTATGAATAGAAAACTTATATACATTTATCAAGAAAGTTTTAATTGGGTTTTTGAACATAACCATCATCATGCTGAGTGCAGGTTCCATGTCGGCTAGATAGTCCTGAGGAATGTGCTAGACTTATAAGTTAGCACCAGATTTAAATTGAATTTCCTATATCAAAATTGTTTCATATTGTCTTTTCGTTCATCTTCTTTAGCTCTATCTGCAGATGCCAGCCTGAATGTAATGCTTGGAAGTGGAATGCTGATTGCTGTGCCCATTCCTAAAGAACATGCAGCTTATGGACATTTCATAGAATCTGCAATAACAAGGGCCCTAAAAGAAGCAAAGTGAGTTAAAATTTGCTTCGCTTCCATGCCTATATGTTCAGTTTTAGTCCTATTCGCTTCCATGCCTAGATTTCAGCAGAGGAAATAAAGTAATTACGGTTAATATATGCTGTATGTGTTTATGGTAAATCAGGGAGCAATGTAATTAGATACTATCCTTATGGATTCTTGCATCATTTTACTGCAGTGACAAACAAGTAACAGGGAATGCTGCTACTCCTTTCTTGCTTTCTAGAGTGAATGAGCTAACAGGAGGAGCATCATTAGCTGCCAGTATCCTTTTTCTGATTATACTTGTTTTTCTCGTTTCCAGGTTGAAACTCACTGATCCAAAGATTAAGAAGCAGAAGCACTTTATTAGAAGTTATTATAAAATCTTGCTTTTCATTTCTTTTGATTTGTTGATATTTGTTTTCTGTTCTTCTTAAGCAAACTGAAGATATTGCTCTGGTGAAGAACAATGCATACGTTGGTGCCAAAATTGCAGTTGCTCTTGCAAATCTGAGACGGAGTAAGAACAACATAACTTGCCAATTCTTATTCTATTGTGTCCTGTTTTTCTTTATCAGTTGTGTCCTGCTTCATCATGTTCTCGAGGAATTCCCATGCTGGTGAGCTTCTTTTACTGTTTGTTTCGATTTAAATGTTTGGAAGTGATTAGCAATGATTATTAGAGCTCTGTATCATTGTTTGTTTGGCAGAAAGTAAACGATAATGAGTTCCTTTATTTGAAACTTCACTTGCATAAAGATGTGAATTGAGTTTCAACATAAGGATGTTGAGAGGAAAGATGTTTGTCTTATTGACTTTAAGGGAGTCTGCAAACAGGCATATATGAGAATACCATAAGAAAATAAATAATTGGGATTTATATCCTCAATTATGAGGTTAACTTTCTAATTTCCTTTCATTATTAGGAGACTTAACCATTAAATAAATTAATTAATACCTATTAAACATGCCAACACCCTCCTCCAAGCTTGATTATATCTATCTATTAGCTCCAACTTGTTATCTAAATGACAAAAAGGTAGGTATCCTAGAGCCTCGGTAAAAATATCTGTCACTTGATTTAAAATGGAGACACGAGTAATAATTTTCTTAGAAAACACATCTTGTATGAAGTGGCAATCCACTTCAATATGTTTGTTTCATCAATAAAAATTTTAATTATTGGCAATATAAATGGTAGCACGATTGTCATAATATAAAGTCTTAAACCTTGTAACATGGAAATCAAACTCTCCTAGAAGTATTTTAACCCACATTATTTTGCATGTATTATGAGCTATAGCTTTGTATTTGGCTTTAACCGTCTCTTTCTTGCTTTTCCAAGCAATCATATTTCTCCCAACATATATACAATATGTAATCTTCAAAAAAAAAAAAGAAGCAATTTGTAGCTGTTGCTTTTCTGTCCTTAGTAGAGCCAGCATAATCGACAATAGAGAGCGCGTTAATGTTTAGACATGCATATTCAGTATATAGCAATTTTTTCATTATGACTTTTTAATACTTATGAAGATCTAAAAAAATAGCTTCTCAATGCTTCTTTGAATTTTGCACGTGCTGACTTACGACCCTAATAACAAATGTAATATTAGTGCTGACTTACAACCCTAATAACAAATGTAATATTAGGTCTAGTAACGATCTGTTGACAAACAAAAAAAGGAGTAGAAATCCCATACCTCGTACCCGTCGGATCCAGAAATTTCGCAGGAATCCCGCCAAAGCACTGTTCATTCGGCGCCGCTCCGCGATTCCTGCCCGAATCCCGTCGATTCGCCTCGGCTCTCGCCCCTTTTGTGTCGTTAAATACCGGCCCAAGAGAACTCTCCGACGATAGTTCTGAAACCACTCGCGAACCCCTGCTTTTCCCTGTCGCAGAACTCCTCCGCAGACTCCCGCTAGCTCCTTCCCTGTTCGATCCCAAGCAGCCGCACCTCCACTGTCTCCGACCGGCCTCCTAGTTCCTCCAATCCAGAGAGAGAGAGAGAGAGAGAAAGGGAGAAAGAGTTTTCTCTCTAACCTAGCCGCAAGAAGCTTTCCTCCCGAAGCCTCTCTCCGATCCGACCTCAACACCTCAACCCTACCCGATCTCCTCCGCTCCACGCTCCACCTCCTACTCCCGATCTCTCCCAGGACCGAACCCCTTCGGCTTCTCCATTGCTGGCCGACTTCGCTCCTCCGACTTTTCCTCCCTGCCGAAACGGAAGTTACGACATTTTGTAATCGGAAGCAACAACTGGGTTCGCTGGCTATCAAGGTAACTTTCTCCCTTGCTCGAGCTTCTTCGGCCAAATCCCATAAATCCTGTTGCCAAACAGATCCCTAATCCTATCCTAATCCTTCTTTAATAATAATTAATTTTGTTTGATTAATTATAATTATTTGTAATTAAATATTATTAATTATAAATAATTATAAGTAATTAATAATTATGATTAATTCTAATTAAATATATTTAATTACTTTCAATTTTAATTAATAATTATATATGATTATTTGTAATTAATTATTATTAATTAATTATAAATGATCATTATTAATTATTAATTTTAATTAATTATAATTAATGAAAAAAGAGCTCTTCTCACTTGCCTCGATCTACGTGCCAAACTCGACGCTTGCAAAGGTATAATTTTCTAACTCAGATTCTCGCTCTCGAAGTTCGCGGCGGACCGGAAAACCGCCTATACACGCTTTCATAAGCGTGGTGGGATGGGACCCCGGTGCGGCGCCTACAACGAGGCGGGTAATCACCTCAAAATCCTATCCTCGGCGTTCGTGTCGAGCCGGCAAACCGCCTATACACGCTTTCTTAAGCGTGGTGGGAAGGGAACCCGGTGCGACACCTACGGCGAGGCGGGTAGGCCCTATACACGCTTTTCTTAGCGTGGTGGGGACAATTTTAAGTACCCGTACGCGGCTCTGTACCTGCGGGGAAACAAATGCTTTGCTTTTTCAGGTACGTCGAAGACCCATACACGCTTTCTTAAGCGTGGTGGGGGATTGAAGACTTTACACGGCCGCGGTGTCCTCGAAATAGGGCATCTACCATACACGCTTTCTTAAGCGTGGTGGGAAAGGCCCAGTTTTCCGTTATTTCCCCTAAACGGGGGAGATGCCGGAATGCTGCCGAAATTTCGGGTGAAAATATGACCGTACTTGGACTTGATTGAACTCAAAAGGACAATAGGGGACTTCTAAACTTGAACTAAATTCAGATAATTTGAACTTGAAGCACAAAATAAATCTAAATTCAAACTCAAATGGACTGAATGCAATGGACAAGAACTCAAGGTAGAACATAAACTCAACATGATTTGAATTCAAATGAGCAACAATCAGGAACTTCAGCCAGACTTGAGTAAATTGAACAGGAGACTTGAACATTGAATAACAAGAGACTCAAATTTGACATTGAGTTGAATTTGAGCATGGACTACAAAGGACTTGCAAGCATTTGAGCTACAAGGAACTTGAACTTAACTAGACTCGCAAGCTTGAATACGATGACGAATTGGACTTAGATTCAGACAAATAACAAAGCTTTGAATTTTGAATCGATGAGGGACATGAACAAAATGAAGACATCAAAAGCGAGTAGTAACTTTGGGTATTCAAATGCATTCAAATGAACACCACACTAGAAAATACAATTAGAGGTATTTTGTTCAATAGATTCATAAGTGTACAAGCAAAGAATGTTGAATGAATTCTCAAGGCATACAAGTGAGGAATGATGAAATTAACTGGCTTGGAATATTCAAGCAAAATCAAATTGAACAAGCGATATCCATATGGTCATCCAAGCAAATCCAACTGCCCCTGTAAACAGAGAGATTTGGTTTGCATAGAGAAATCAACAACAAATGTGGCGCACAAGCGACATCAGAGGAGCTATAGGGAATGCGAGCATCTACAAACAACTGCAAACAATAACTCATGAATTCAAACTCAAACTCAAATCAAGCAAACTCAGATTGAACTCAATTTGGAACAAAACTCAGACCACAGGGAATTCGTACAGTGGATAGAGACAAATTGAACTCAAATGAGTTACAACGAATCTAATGATTAATCCAATTCAAGCTTGAATTAAAGTTGAATTGAATTTGAATAATGAAAAGGGGCATAAGTGAACAAATACAAAAGGAATGAATCTTGAACATTCACACCAAGCCTGTGGACTTTTGAATAACAAAGGAGTTGAATGAAAAGAACCACTTGGATCATCTAAATGCATTCAAATAGATATCATGCAAGCAAGTGAAGATTCATGATAGATACAAAATCCTACATCCAACTCAGAAGCAACATGCAATAGGCAGATAGAAGACTCGTATGCAATGAACAATGAATGCATCGTATATGAGCAAGAGCAATATGCACGTCAATAACAACACAATCAATGAAATATGCATGAATTGCAACAAGAATCGCCACAATTATGACAAGCCTACAGGTGCTAGTCAGCAGCATACCGTAGATGTTGCAACACCCCTATGATCAACTATCATTTAAATGACTAGTGGATACATTAATCCATCGCAAGAAAGGGAAGATAACATATAGTAAATACAAATATCTACGGGCTGCTGTAGAAAGAGCGACTACACATATTAGATGTTGCCTACGAGCTATCGTAGAAGATCTGATGTACGCCAGTGCACCAACCATGAGCAGAAGCATATGATATACGATAAATATCTACGAGTCATTATAGAAAATTCGTTGTACACTCGATATGTCATCTGCATGACAAATACAGAAAAGATCTGTAATACATACAATCTCTCTACGAGTACAGATGTACGTAAAACATGTCACTCGTGGGTAGATGCAGAAAGACTTCAGTAAATGCAGTATCCTGAAGTCAATTCCAATCTATGAATGAAAATATCTACCTGCCTACCAGCAACAGTTGTGGAGATCGTACGACGCTACGCCATCGGATCTGCAACACTCATGCAAGCAGACAGAAGGCGTCCACAAGCTACAATCCAACGCCACCGGATCTGCAACACTCATGCAAGCAGACAGAAGGCGTACAAATCCCCAGATGAAATCCCAACGCTACGCCACCGGATCCGCAACTTTCATGCAAGCGGACAGAAGGCGTGTACAAATATTCCAAGAATACCCCTGCACGTGCGCACTTTAATTTGTATACACATAGGTACACTAAAAGGGGAAAATATAATCATAACCCGCATGGGCCCCGACGAGCGTGTTATTGGTACACACGTGACGTCTAAGGATGCTGCGCGGGTCAATAAATTTGAACCCGATCCTCCTATGCAAGCAGATAGGAGTAGACAAGGTTCAATAAATAATTATAAAATGCCCCCCAAACACCCGCATGGGCCCCGGCGAGCGTGTTATTGGTACACACGTGACGTCTAGGGATGCTGCGCGGGTCAATAAGTGAATTCCAGTTCGAGTCCGATCCTCCCATACGGGTAGATAGGAGTCGACACGACTCGAACCATTAAATAAATATACGGTCGCGAGATCGACTGAGATATTTGTTTTATACGTTCATATTAGGCCTTCAAGGCCTATAATCAAGTGAATTCACTTGCAAAGGGCACAAAGCCTACGAAACCCGATCCTCTGTCAATTACTAGATAGAGTCGATAAGGTTCGAAATAAAGAAATATGAATGCCCCCATACCCCGATGATGGCCGCGTTGATTGCAGATTTCAACCGGAGGGGTTAATTTCAAATATTTCAAAATGCCCTCAAACCTTAAATATTTTTAAGTGACCTCAAAGTCACCCCGATGATGGCCGTGTTGAATGAAAATATCAACCGGAGGGGTCCATTTCAAATATCTCAAAGTACCACCCAAACTTCCACAAAATCCAAAACTCCACAAAACTTCCAAAATCCCAAATTCCCTACAAAATCCAATCTTCTGAAAAATCCCAAAATCCAAAAATCTTTCAAACTCCAGATATTTAAAAATTGAAATCCAACTATCAAATCGCTTAAAGCAAAATCCATCCATCCTCCGCAACAGTTTGCCGAGGTGGACAAGTTAAAATTTACTTCAGCTCGCAAAGAGCTAATGCCTGGTCGAAAATATCACTAGGATCCATTCTCAAACAATCTCCTGCCAGCAAGGACGTGGTACGAGTCCTCTAACCGGCAGTTTCGCCGCCAAATGGCACTGCATGATAAACGGTTATGACTCGGGGCCCTCTAAACCAGGTGGTCGCCGCCAAATGGCACCATTATATTATGGTTATGGCCAGAGCCCGTATGCTCCCCAATGGCATCAAAACCTTGAGACATGAATCAATAGGATATGATTGATAGGGCATAAAGCCCTCTGTTAGCTAAGGTGGATTCAAGATTGTCCCCTTAGGCAAATATTCCCCTCAGGTCTACAAGGTACCCTTGGACGAAGCAACCCATGGCTGCCGACAAGGATCCTTCTGTCAGGTTGGGTCGACTACCTCCTCTGACTAAGTAGACCAGGGACCACGATGGCCCGGGACGACGGAACCATGGGATCTTGATCGGGTCCATCATCCATTCCCCCACCATCCGCTTTAAGTGCAAGATGGTGAAGTTTCTACCATCCGCTATTTTAAATATTAAACCCTTCCAGTCCTTTTAACAACCTTCAACCCATTGCTGCTACTATATGCCAGATCCACGTATCTCTACGTATCTGATTGACGACTAGCCTTAATCGAAAGTTCTCTCTCGTTATCGGGAGGGGTAATTAACTATAGGGGCTTGCGCCTATAGGAAACCAGAACTCAGATCATAAAGTCCTCGCAAAATGAGGGCGAAATCTCTGGGTAGTGTCTTATCTACTATCTCATCTGCCTTCCAAAATTTACCCCGGAACTTAGTTTGTTAAAACTCCTCCCTCAAAAGAAAGTAAAAAGCGGGCGGAGGCCGGGGCCAAATTTTCGGAGCCCATAGATTTCTGGCGACTCCGCTGGGGATTCGTTTCTCTTTCCATCTTTGGCTAGTCATCTCAGTACTATCGTAGCAGTCAAATCAACGCAGATTTAAAATTTTGAATCTCTCAAAATGATCATTCAGTGAATCAAAATTTTGAATCTCTCAAAATGATCATTCAACAAATTCATCGAGATAACATGTTTAGCAGGATTTATATATTTATTTTATTTGCTTGCTAACGTTATCTGCTTTATTTTTATCTTCTGTTCTGTGCAAGTCTCTGCATTTTGAAAGTGTGGGGTGATGTATCAGATTCTGATTACTAACCCTTACCTTTCATTCATGCAGATGGATCTACAGAATGCTTCTGTTACTGTCCAGCTGGGACGTGGTGCTAGCATCCAGCTAGCAAATACTCTGATCAACACTGGAAGATCCGGAGCTACCATTCAGTTTGGTAGCATTGACTTTCCTGCAGTCGTTGCGAGGGCTGCCACTGCTCCTCCATGCGGCATTGAATCTGAAGGGCATACTAGGAGGCCCCACTCCACTGAAACTGCTACCCGTCGTGTGCACTTGTCAGCGCCACGACCTGCTGTCAAAGACCCTCAAAGGAGGATTTCTGTGTTAGAACGACTTTCTCAATCTGAGATCCCAACCACTAGAAGGATAGTAACTGATGGGAAAATCTCAGTGGTACCCACCAGGACCACTACGCTGCCAATGGGATCATCTGTACCTGGGAGGAACGTTGCTGAAGCTTCCTCATCTGGAGGAAGGCCCACCAGGAGGCAGAGAAGGAAGATGAATGCTGAGCTCCGAGCTCAACAACAACTCTCTGTCCACCCATCCAACTTGCCGGCTCAAGAGCCAGAAGCTACAATTCCTACCCGGAACGGGTTTGCGAACCTGAAGTGGGTAAAAAGAAATAGCTCCTCTGGAGAGCTAAAGAAATCATTCTGGGAGCAACGACCTGAGGTCCCAGTTCCTCCAAGGAAGAAAGAACCTGAAACCCTATCAGCTCGGGTGTACAGAGTATTAAAGACTGTAAAAGAGAAGGGACTGAAGAAAAAGAAGTTCCAAAGGCCTTTGGTTATTGAGACCAGAAGGACCCCTTCGAGGGAAAGGCTGTCTTATGATTTGATAGCCGAAAGAAGAAGAAAACAAACCCCACGCGGTGAACATCGGGGTGTGACACCTGAACCACACATTCAGGGATCCACCGCCGAAAGGTCCCGGTGGAAGGGAAAACAAATCTGGAGGCCAAGGCCTCGCAAAGAAGAAAAGAACGAAAGAAAGACTGATCTGGGCGTGACATCCGGTACTGCTTCCCGGAGATCCGCCCCCAGTTACAAACAACGTCAAAAGTGGGTCCAAAAGAAGACCCATGATGACACTCCTCCTGACGGTAGACACCTCGGAGAATCCTCCAAGGGATGCCGTCGTTCTCCAACTCCTCCCAATAATGAATCTAACTTCGACCGTAGCCCACGGGTTGAAGAGATCTTCCTGCCTAACCAAGAACCGGAGATCCAGTGGCGCCGCCGCTCGGAGATCCGAGTACTAGAAGAAGGAGAAGAAGATATGGGAGAAGAAAATATTGAAGAATACATGGAAGAAAATCTGGAAGAAAATCTAGAAGAAAATCTGGAAAAATACATTGAAGAAAATTTAGAAGAGGTAAATAACACCTTGGACATGGAAGTGGTCTACATGGTGAGACACATCAATGTTGAAGAGGAGGCCTACTACGACGATGATGAAGATGACGATCGTTGGCAACCACCGCCTAGACAAGTATATCGGCGCCGCCATTAAGCCGGGTCCACCACTGGCAGAGGTGTCCATTCCCAAGAAGAGCGAGAAGAGGCTGAGGATAATCCCTTTGCTGACGAGAACGTCACGCTCGCAGAAATGCAGAGACAAATGAAACGTCAAATGAGGGCCAAGGATAGGGAAATCTCTCAGTTGCATGAGAAAATGACAGAGATGATGACCCAAATGACGGCAATGATGCAGATCATGCAGAGAAATGCTGCAGTTGGTTCTATGCCCAATCCTCCCCCTGATCCTCCAAACTTCCAAGTGCCGCAAGTCTCAGGAGTACGGGACACTCCTGAAGGTGGCCACGAGGCTCAGAATACCACTCGTCAGCCCACCCCGCAGAACATCGCAAGTACTTCCGAGCCTGTGACTGCTGCGTAGCTTGAAGGGATCATTACAGAGAAGATCAAGGCTATTATAGCTTTCGATCAGGCAGAAAAATTGGTGGGTAAAGGTCGCCCGTACCCAGCAGAGTATGATCAGGTGCCATACCCGAAGGGATATTCTGTGCCAAAATTCAATACTTTTGATGGCAACAAAAATCCCAGACAGCACCTGGCGCAGTTCAAAGCCACCTGCGGGAACACTGGAGGAAATGATGCTCTACTCTTCTGACAATTCGTTAGCAGTTTGACAGCCGCTGCTTTCGAATGGTACGCCGAACTACCAAATGACTCTGTAAAGACATTTGCAGAGTTAGAAAATATGTTCGTGAAGAGATTTGCCAGTGCGACCGAGAAAATAACGATCGCTGACCTTGCTCTGAATAAGAGAAAGAAGGAAGAATCAGTGACCAAATATATCACTCGCTGGCGCAACTTGAGTATGAAATGTGAACAACAGCTTGAGGAGGAGCATGCCGTACAGTTGTTAATGGGAAACATTGATGACAAGATGCAACCATTCCTGTGCATGGCTACAATCACCACATTTCAAGGCCTACTGGATAGGGTGGCGAAGTTTGAGAAATTAAACCTATCAAAATCAGAAAACTATTCTGATAGGCCTAAGAAGACTAAAGCCTCAGGTGTTAGAAGAGGTGAGGCTGACTTCATATTTTTCTCCAGAGCTGATAAGGAGAAGCAGATGACGTACAACGTAGACAAAGGCAAGCAGCCGATGCAATATCAAGAAAAGCCTAAGCAAGTCTACAATCCTAACCCCCAGCCGAAGCTGATACTCGGGGGTAATGACAAACCACGAACTTATCAGGGCGGTGGAGAACGCCCGAGGCAAACAACGGGGACTGGTGATCGAACGTTCCCCTCCCTCAAAGACAAAATGAATAAGGATTCATTCAAAGCGGGTTTAGAACTGCCAGAGTGCAAGAGACCCGAGGAGTCAAAACATAGCGGCGACCCAAACTATTGCCCATATCATCGGGTGATGAGTCATCCAATTGAAGATTGCTATGTCTTCAAGGATTGGCTTGAAAGAAAATATCGAAGGGGAGAGCTCACATTGTCCGACAATGTGCTGACTCATCCTTGAAAAGAATCAACTCGGGTAGTAACGACTTCCTCCGTACCCCCGGTTGAAGAAAGAAAAAATGAAAAGAAGCCAGCTCAGGAGGAACAGTGGGAGACTGCGGTCTCTAAGAAAACTGTGAAAATGCTGAAACAGCTTGAAGGAGTTCCGGGTGTAAAATGGAAATCTCCTACGGAACCAGTGTTAAATCTGAAGGCATTACCTGTGGCACAAGCTCCTACTTCTAAACAATTTTCCAATCAAGCTGGCCCTTCAAAGTCTGGAAAGAAAAAGTCTGGAAAGAAGAAGACAAAACTGAAGAAGCCCAAGGAGAAGAAAACAGCAACCCAAAGGGTTATAGATAGTCTGGATGAATATTACCAGACCGCGAGGCGTCCTATTAAGCTTGTTGACTTTATGCCAGAGCTCAAGATTGACGAAGCAGAGGAAGCTGATGAGGATCCTCTTCCCACAGAAGTTTGTCGAGTCATTTCAGCAACGCCAATAACTTCGACAAAAGAAAAATATGTCAGAGAGATAATCGTTGAAAACTGTCTGGCAACATCGTCAATGGACTACAGCTCAGAGGAGGATCTGTATTTTCTAAAGATAGATGGATCAGATCCCGACATAGCGTCGCAGATAGGACATGTAAATCTGGGAAGTGACTCTGGATCAACGAATGAATCTCTAGACACAATAATGGCTGACTCTGAAGAAGAAATTCCATTGAATAAGTCTGAGCCAGAAGAGATCGCTCAAGTGCAGTTGAGAAGTGGCAAAATACTGCCACCTCCGCCAAAGAAGCAGATCTCCAACAAAGATAAGGGAAAAGAGATAGTCGTCAATGAAGACATTATCTTCGAGGATCCCAAGAAGAAACATACTCCAGTCAGGGGAATAGATTATAATATCTTGTCCCATCTGAGGAAGATCCCTGCCCAGCTCAGCATATACGACGCTCTGGTAATGTCTAAGGATCTTCGGGAGACTTTGATTCAGGCTCTCAAAGACCCCGAAAGATATGAGGCGTACTTCGCTGAGCGCAACCTGACTGAGGTCCTACAAGCTCGTAACGAACCGTTCATCACGTTCACCGAAGATGACATGATGCTCGGGACTGCAGACCACAACCGACCTCTGTATGTTACTGCAGAGAGTGATGACTTGGTAATCAGTCGAATTCTGATTGACCCTGGGTCCTCCATCAATCTTATGAGCTTAAAAGCACTAAGGTCGTTGTGCCTCAACGTGGAACACCTCGGGCCAGATAAGCTTATGGTACATGGTTTTAACGAAAAAGGGCAGAAAACCCTTGGATCGTTTATGCTACCTCTTGTGTTTGGAGAATTTCACATAGAAGCCAAGTTCCATGTGATTGATGCGGATACTTCATTCAAGGCGCTCCTGGGTCGCCCCTGGTTGCATGAATATGGCGTTGTCCCGTCAACATTACATCAGTGCATGAAGTATCTCAGGGATGGAGAAGAATTCAGAATTTCTGGTGATATCCAACCCTTTACAGTCCATGAAGCAACAGTCTATGAAGATGCGCAGTATTTCATGCCAAAGAAGCAAAGACTGTCAAACTCTCTGAAGGCTCAAGCATCAAACCCAGAGAGTGCAAAGCGACCTGAACAAAAAAGTGAGAAAAAGCAGGTGGGGAGAAAGAAGGCAACGCCGACTCTTCCCAAAGAAGCTACCACTTCCACTTCTAAAGAAAGGAAATGTGTACCTCACCTTGGGAGCGACACAGATGAAGAGGATGCCACCTCTACAAAATCCCAGAGGATATGTCATTCGATGGACGAATGGAGTAGGGAGGTCGCATATTCAAATGATGACTATGACTACGATTCTATATATATGAACACTGTGCAAGATGTAGTCTCTAGAAGAATATATAGCATATCAATCTCAGACAGCGTGCTTGTAGTCACTCGCGTTCCCCTACAGTATTTTAAAGAAATAATTCAACGAGATGTGCATAAAGTTGAAGAACTTGTAACCCTTTATCTGCCTCCAATCAGAAAGGGGATCGAGTCAGGGAATATATTCTACTCCGTAGGAAAGGATGAAGAAGTGAATCGTGATTGGGACCATGTCTTCATCGATTCTGAAGAATTACTACCTACGAGGCTACCTAGGTTTAATACCAAAGGTATTCAAAGAATATTGTGAAAGTGGATCAATGTTCCCACCCCTAAACGACAACTTCGTATGTGTTTAAGTCTCTGGTATGGAAGGAATCCGCGTCCAATGCGGCGGAAGGAGATGAATGCATATAAAGGTATTGGATTCGTCAGGCGAAAATGCATCCGGAAGGAGACTTGCCGAGCCATCACTTGCAGGGAAGTTGAATCCAATGATGTCCCTGATGAAGAAGCCTACGAAGCTGAGGATTACGATGATCAGCCTCTAGAGGCCAAGCCTGCACCAGAAGAGCTTGAAGATGGTGGACAGGCAGCCACTATGGACGAGCTAAAAGAAGTCAACTTGGGAACCGAGGATGACCCTCGCCCAACCTTCATTAGTTCCCTTCTGCCAGAAGATCAGGTGGAAGAGATAAAAGAACTCCTCTGTGAATTCAGGGATTGCTTTGCCTGGACATATGCTGAAATGCCTGGCTTATCCCCTGAGGTAGCAGTTCATAGGTTGGCAATCAAACCGGATGTCGCACCCGTCAAACAAGCTCCAAGAAGAATGAGATTGGAGATTGAAGAACAGGTGATTGCTGAAACCAAAAAGCTCATAGAAGCGGGCTTCATCCGTGAAGAGAAATATGCTGACTGGATCGCCAATATCGTCCCGGTGAAGAAGAAGAATGAACAGATTCGTATCTGTATCGACTTTCGGGACCTCAACAAGGCGTGTCCAAAAGATGATTTTTCGCTGCCTGTATCCGAACTCCTAGTAGACAACACGTCAAATTATGACATGTTCTCGTTTATGGATGGATCATCAGGATACAACCAGATCAAGATGGCTCCTGAGGATGAAAGGCATACGTCATTCAGAACGCCCATCGGCATTTTCTGCTATACGGTCATGCCCTTCGGATTGAAGAACGCTGGTGCCACCTACCAACGGGCGATGACCCGTATTTTTGATGAATTAATACATCAGAAGGTCGAATGCTATGTAGATGACCTGGTTGTTAAGAGCATAGACCGGAAAGATCATTTAAACGACCTGAAGATCGTATTTGAAAGAATCAGAAAATTTGACTTGAAGATGAATCCTCTCAAATGCGCTTTCGGGGTCTCCTCCGGTAAATTTCTTGGCTATGTCGTTCGTCATCGAGGCATAGAAGTCGATCCCAACAAAATCAAGGCGATCATTGAGATGCCACCGCTAAGAAGCCTCCGTCAACTCCGCTCCTTACAAGGACAATTGGCTTTCATTCGACGATTCATATCGAATCTGTCGGGTAGGTGCCAGTCATTTTCAAAATTGATGAAGAAGGACGTTCGCTTCAAGTGGGATGAAGAATGTCAAGAAGCATTTGACAGTATCAAGAGATATCTGTTAAATCCGCCCATTCTCGCAGCGCCGATTTCGGGGAAGCCTCTTATACTGTATACGGCAGCATTAGAAGAGTCCCTCGGAGCATTGTTGGCCCAGCACAACGAAGAAGGAAAAGAAAATGCACTCTACTACATCAGTCGGAGATTAATCGGAGCAGAGATACGTTATTCTCCGATTGAAAAGCATTGTCTGGCATTGATCTTTGCAGTCCAGAAACTTCGCCACTATATGTTATCTCACAAAATCACCTTGATATCAAAGGTCGATCCGCTGAAGTTCTTGATGACAAGACCAACGTTGACAGGTCGTTTAGCAAGGTGGGCAGTGCTATTACTGCAATTTGATATAGTGTACATGCCACAGAAAGCAGTAAAGGGACAAGCTTTGGCAGATTTTCTCGCCGCACATCCAATCCCTGCAGATTCTCCGTTGAATGATGATTTGCCCGATGAACAAATCATGCAGGTTGATGAAGAAGAAAAGCTACCATTCTGGGAGATGTACTTTGATGGGGCATCGTCTATCAAGTCTCTCAAACCTTCAAATCTTGCAAAGGCCCAAGTTGGCATCGGTCTAGTCTTTATAAAACCTGAGGGAGGCATAATGAGATTCTCGTTCAGTCTAACTGAACCTCGGACCAATAATGAAGCCGAATACGAAG
The DNA here is from genome assembly GCA_019925795.1 of Dendrobium chrysotoxum. Lineage (NCBI taxonomy): Eukaryota > Viridiplantae > Streptophyta > Magnoliopsida > Asparagales > Orchidaceae > Dendrobium > Dendrobium chrysotoxum. The sequence continues at coordinate 67,449,017 of CM034305.1, read as the reverse complement.
CTCTAATAGCAGGACTGGAGATTGCAATTGATGTCCAAATCACAGATCTCCAAATTTTCGGTGATTCTCAACTTGTGATAAATCAAGTCCTGGGCATTTACAAGATTTGCAAGCTTGAATTGGCCCACTACCACCGACGAGCTCTTGAGCTTCTAAAACAAATACCGAATGTCAAGATAACTCAAGTTCCTCGAGGACAGAATGCAAAAGCAGATTGTCTAGCCAAACTGGCCAATGAGCTTGCATATGAAGATAAGAGGCCACCTATATTCATTGCGGTTGAAAATCGCCGGGTCTTAGAGCCAGCAACCCTATAATTCCCGCAAGCAGAGGGAATACCAGGTTCAAGCCAACAGGATGCAACCCCGGTTGATCCTCAACCTCCCCAACAAATCACTATTAAAAATCAACCAGGGGAACGTCCAGCAGTAAAAAGACGAAGAACTGGTAGATTCTCGGAGTCGTGGTTGGATTGCCTAGATGTTAAAGTCGAAGACGATTGGAGGCAACCATTCGTCGACTACTTCAAAGAAAGCAAACTTCCAACAGATAAATCTCTGGCTGCACAAATTAGAAAAAGAGAATTGCGATACACGTTTGTCAATAATACGCTATATCGGCGGGCTTTTGATCAAATGTGGCTAAGGTGCCTAGGGACTAAGGAAGCTGATAAAATGGTGACAGAAGTTCACGAAGGACTCTGTGGAGCACACCAGTCAGGTCCCAAGATGGCCGCTAAAATTAAAAGAATGGGTTATTACTGGCCTACGATGGTGAGAGATTGTATCAACCACGCTAAGAAGTGCCACGAATGTCAGATTCATGGTGATGTTATTCATCAACCACCAAATCCATTGCACCCAACAATCGCATCCTGGCCATTTGAATGTTGGGGCACTGACATAATTGGGCCAATAGATCCACCGTCATCGGCAGGACACCGCTTTATTCTGGCAGCAACAGACTATTTTTCTAAATGGGCAGAAGCAGCTCCATTCAGGGAAGTCACGTCCGAGCACGTGATCAACTTCTTTACCCACAACGTCGTCTACAGATTCGGTGTACCACGCCGCGTGATCTCAGACAATGGCACAGCATTCAAAAGCACGAAAATCTACAAGTTTGTAGATCGTCACAAGATTGACTGGCGGTACTCGTCTATATACAATCCAAGAGCCAATGGTTTGGCTGAGGCCTTCAACAAGACGCTGGTAAAGTTGTTGAAGAAGATCCTCACCAAGAATAAAAGAGAATGACATACAAAGATGGCAGAAGCATTGTGGGCGTATCGTACGACCTAAAAATCACCGACCAAAGCTACTCCCTACTCACTAGTGTTCGGGGCTGAAGCCGTCTTACCACTAGAAGTTGAACTACCGTCTCTTCGGGTCGCTATCCAGAACGAGCTTACTCAAGAGCAGAATGCTCGCCTAAGAATGGAGGAGCTCGATGCACTCGACGAAGTTAGATTGCAAGCCCAGCAAAACTTAGAAATTTACCGAGGAAGAATGGCAAAGTCATTTGATCGGATGGTGCGCCCTCGGTCCTTTCAAGAAGGGGAATTGGTCCTGGTGCTGAGAAGGCCAATCATCCCTCACCGAAAAATTGGTGGCAAATTCGTATCCAATTGGGAGGGTCCCTTCATCATTGAAAAGGTGTATCAAGGAGGAGCCTACCAGCTTATCGATCTGCACGGTCAGAGGCCTATGCCGCCGATCAACGGTCGACATCTAAAGAAATACCATGCATAAGATTGCCCGAAGAAATGTTATGCTTAACGTACTGTGTATTTCATGCATGTTTATTAACATATACACTTTACATTTTATATTTTTGAAATTCTCTTGTGTCGCAAGAATGCATTTCAAAATCACCCTGCAGGACAGGGGGCATTTTAAATATTTATTCGGGTCGACATCGTGCTACGCATCGAGATCCCCAAATAAATATTTAAAATCACAAAATTTCAAATTTACTCCATCATGAAATGTCCCTGCGAGACAGGGGGCATTTTAAATATTTATTCGGGTCGACACCGCGCTGCATGCCGAGATCCCCGAATAAATATTTAAAATAATCAACACAAATATTCTTTTATACTGAAGAATACAACAAATTCTTTTCAAAGTATGCAGGTGAGCTTCAAAAGATCGAGGCACCACCTTCTCCAACAAAACAAGATTTCAAAGGTCAGAAAGAGATTTTTGTAACTACACACTCTAACAAATTGAGCCGGAACAACCTGAAGTCTTTCAGCAGCCTGAAGCTCAAGGTTCGAGTGGGTGTAAGAGGTCGGATCCAACACGCCCAAATATGGCCGGATCGCTGGCAGCTCCGTCTACTCAACACGCCATAAGAAAGGCCATAGTAGCGGAACCCCCACTTCGTCAACCCGTCAGTAGGGACTGTAGGAAGTACGAAGGCAAATTTGACTCGACAAGTTCAAGTGATCGTAGTCTACTAAATTCTCCTAATTGACCGGAGAATCAAGGTTCCAGTGGGAAGGAGAAATCTCGAGCAACTAGCAACTACCAGATTCGTGTGGGCTCTAAATCTCCAACCACAAGGGAAGACTCAAAATCTATCAACTTCAGCAAAATCAGCATCGGGAAGCACTTTTCCCCTAGCTCAAGTCTGAAGCCTGAATGGGTGTAAGAGGTCGGATCCAACAAGCCCAAATATGGCCGGATCGCTGGCAGCTCCATCTACTCAATACGCCATAAGAAAGGCCGTAGTAGAGGAACCCCCATCTCAGCAACCAGAGGACAAAGAGTTGTCAAATCCCAGCTCTCCCGATCTGATGAACTCAAGTGATTCGGACTAAAGTCTTCTCAAGTGGTTAAGGATCAAGATACTACTCATTATTGGTACTATCAACTGAATCCAAAACCTGCAAATCCTTCAGCAAATCCGTAAAGCATCAAAGCTAGGAGCGAAGGAATTTTTTTTTTCTTCAAACAAGTCCACCAAAGCACAAAGCAAAGGACCGAAGAAAATTATCCCAAAGTTCATGAAAAGCTTAAAGCTAAACTAAGAGGATTCCGTCATCAACAAGTCCGCTATGCACAAAGCACTGGACCGATGACTTCTCGCCACTGACCTAAAACGACCTAATACGTCTAGGTCACCGGCATCTACTCCTTCATCAAGCCCACCAAAGCAAGAAGCATAGGACCGAAGGTACAAAAAAAATCACCTGACAAGTCAGTAAAAACAAATCAGGTAATTCTCCATCAAATGTCCGCAGCACAAAGCACAGGGCAGGAGAAATCAAGATTTCATAGCTCAAGCCAAAGCTATAAAAAGAGGTATCCTGAATGACATCTACAAATGTCCCTAGAGACTGGGGGCATTTTAAATATTTATTTGGGTCGACATCGCGCTGCGTGCCGAGATCCCCAAATAAATATTTAAAATCATCTACAATATGGAGTACAATCACAGGAATCACAGGAGCAGTAAAAAGAGAGCTCGTCAACAGTAGAATTCACAAAAAATGCTTCATTTTATTAATTCGGAATCCATATACAAATTCTCAGTTCTCTTTTACAAGTTTACATCAACAAAAAAAAGGAGAAAAGTACAATGTCCTTCGCAGAGGACTACAAATTTGTCTCCTAAACTATGCCTGAAGAGGAAGTCAACAGCTCTGCTCAGCTCCTTCCAAAGACCAGGTACTCTGCACTTCTGGAACCTGCACGAAGCAACAGAAATATCAGCAGAAATAAGAGACTATGCAAGTATATCAAAAAGCTACTAAAAAAAAAAAGTGTACCTGAAACCAAGGTCTCCCGTAGTAGCTCACGAACTAGTGTCTCGCTCATCCTGGAACCTACACAAGGCAACAAGGGTCAGTAAGCAGCCAAAGAAAGAAAAGAAACAGAACAAACGAACTAAACACGTACCAGAACCAAATCTCCAGTGGTAGCTGACTGACTGGATCCTATCTCTGTAGTGACCTGCACAAGAAACAAAGAATTGTCAGTACAATCAGAACTGAAAACTAAGAAAGCAGTAGTGTCAAAAGGAGAACAGAAAGTGGCATTACTATATACTATCATCAATCTACGAACGAACACTCTAGGGATCTGGGTATAAAGTACTCTATCAGTATCCTTTGGATCTCTACCTAACTAAAGTCAACATGTCAATCCCACTAAAGATTACAAGTGCATCTAAAGATCTATAAAGACACAGAGATAGACTCTTGGATGGCTACAGAATGATAATCTTAGTGTGACATCCAAGCAAATCTTTGAAGATCCACTAAATGAAGACCTCTATGTGACATCTGGAGCAAATATCTAGAGATCCATAGGGTCAATCAACATACAACAAACGTGATTCGCTCTAGACGCGAACCACATTTGTTGGGGGGCATTTGTTGACAAACAAAAAAAGGAGCAGAAATCCCATACCTCGTACCCGTCGGATCCAGAAATTTCGCAGGAATCCCGCCAAAGCACTGTTCATTCGGCGCCGCTCCGCGATTCCTGCCCGAATCCCGTCGATTCGCCTCGGCTCTCGCCCCTTTTGCGTCGTTAAATACCGGCCCAAGAGAACTCTCCGATGATAGTTCTGAAACCACTCGCGAACCCCTGCTTTTCCCTGTCGCAGAACTCCTCCGCAGACTCCCGCTAGCTCCTTCCCTGTTCGATCCCAAGCAGCCGCACCTCCACTGTCTCCGACCGGCCTCCTAGTTCCTCCAATCCAGAGAGAGAGAGAGAGAAAGGGAGAAAGAGTTTTCTCTCTAACCTAGCCGCAAGAAGCTTTCCTCCCGAAGCCTCTCTCCGATCCGACCTCAACACCTCAACCCTACCCGATCTCCTCCGCTCCACGCTCCACCTCCTACTCCCGATCTCTCCCAGGACCGAACCCCTTCGGCTTCTCCATTGCTGGCCGACTTCGCTCCTCCGACTTTTCCTCCCTGCCGAAACGGAAGTTACGACATTTTATAATCGGAAGCAACAACTGGGTTCGCTGGCTATCAAGGTAACTTTCTCCCTTGCTCGAGCTTCTTCGACCAAATCCCATAAATCCTGTTGCCAAACAGATCCCTAATCCTATCCTAATCCTTCTTTAATAATAATTAATTTTGTTTGATTAATTATAATTATTTGTAATTAAATATTATTAATTATAAATAATTATAAGTAATTAATAATTATGATTAATTCTAATTAAATATATTTAATTACTTTCAATTTTAATTAATAATTATATATGATTATTTGTAATTAATTATTTTTAATTAATTATAAATGATCATTATTAATTATTAATTTTAATTAATTATAATTAAATGAAAAAAGAGCTCTTCTCACTTGCCTCGATCTACGTGCCAAACTCGACGCTTGCAAAGGTATAATTTTCTAACTCAGATTCTCGCTCTCGAAGTTCGCGGCGGACCGGAAAACCGCCTATACACGCTTTCATAAGCGTGGTGGGATGGGACCCCGGTGCGGCGCCTACAACGAGGCGGGTAATCACCTCAAAATCCTATCCTCGGCGTTCGTGTCGAGCCGGCAAACCGCCTATACACGCTTTCTTAAGCGTGGTGGGAAGGGAACCCGGTGCGACACCTACGGCGAGGCGGGTAGGCCCTATACACGCTTTTCTTAGCGTGGTGGGGACAATTTTAAGTACCCGTACGCGGCTCTGTACCTGCGGGGAAACAAATGCTTTGCTTTTTCAGGTACGTCGAAGACCCATACACGCTTTCTTAAGCGTGGTGGGGGATTGAAGACTTTACACGGCCGCGGTGTCCTCGAAAGAGGGCATCTACCATACACGCTTTCTTAAGCGTGGTGGGAAAGGCCCAGTTTTCCATTATTTCCCCTAAACGGGGGAGATGCCGGAATGCTGCCGAAATTTCGGGTGAAAATATGACCGTACTTGGACTTGATTGAACTCAAAAGGACAATAGGGGACTTCTAAACTTGAACTAAATTCAGATAATTTGAACTTGAAGCACAAAATAAATCTAAATTCAAACTCAAATGGACTGAATGCAATGGACAAGAACTCAAGGTAGAACATAAACTCAACATGATTTGAATTCAAATGAGCAACAATCAGGAACTTCAGCCAGACTTGAGTAAATTGAACAGGAGACTTGAACATTGAACAACAAGAGACTCAAATTTGACATTGAGTTGAATTTGAGCATGGACTACAAAGGACTTGCAAGCATTTGAGCTACAAGGAACTTGAACTTAACTAGACTCGCAAGCTTGAATACGATGACGAATTGGACTTAGATTCAGACAAATAACAAAGCTTTGAATTTTGAATCGATGAGGGACATGAACAAAATGAAGACATCAAAAGCGAGTAGTAACTTTGGGTATTCAAATGCATTCAAATGAACACCACACCAGAAAATACAATTAGAGGTATTTTGTTCAATAGATTCATAAGTGTACAAGCAAAGAATGTTGAATGAATTCTCAAGGCATACAAGTGAGGAATGATGAAATTAACTGGCTTGGAATATTCAAGCAAAATCAAATTGAACAAGCGATATTCATATGGTCATCCAAGCAAATCCAACTGCCCCTATAAACAGAGAGATTTGGTTTGCATAGAGAAATCAACAACAAATGTGGCGCACAAGCGACATCAGAGGAGCTATAGGGAATGCGAGCATCTACAAACAACTGCAAACAATAACTCATGAATTCAAACTCAAACTCAAATCAAGCAAACTCAGATTGAACTCAATTTGGAACAAAACTCAGACCACAGGGAATTCGTACAGTGGATAGAGACAAATTGAACTCAAATGAGTTACAACGAATCTAATGATTAATCCAATTCAAGCTTGAATTAAAGTTGAATTGAATTTGAATAATGAAAAGGGGCATAAGTGAACAAATACAAAAGGAATGAATCTTGAACATTCACACCAAGCCTGTGGACTTTTGAATAACAAAGGAGTTGAATGAAAAGAACCACTTGGATCATCTAAATGCATTCAAATAGATATCATGCAAGCAAGCGAAGATTCATGATAGATACAAAATCCTACATCCAACTCAGAAGCAACATGCAATAGGCAGATAGAAGACTCGTATGCAATGAACAATGAATGCATCGTATATGAGCAAGAGCAATATGCACGTCAATAACAACACAATCAATGAAATATGCATGAATTGCAACAAGAATCGCCACAATTATGACAAGCCTACAGGTGCTAGTCAGCAGCATACCGTAGATGTTGCAACACCCCTATGATCAACTATCATTTAAATGACTAGTGGATACATTAATCCATCGCAAGAAAGGGAAGATAACATGCAGTAAATACAAATATCTACGGGCTGCTGTAGAAAGAGCGACTACACATATTAGATGTTGCCTACGAGCTATCGTAGAAGATCTGTTGTACGCCAGTGCACCAACCATGAGCAGAAGCATATGATATACGATAAATATCTACTAGTCATTATAGAAAATTCGTTGTACACTCGATATGTCATCTGCATGACAAATACAGAAAAGATCTGCAATACATACAATCTCTCTACGAGTACAGATGTACGTAAAACATGTCACTCGTGGGTAGATGCAGAAAGACTTCAGTAAATGCAGTATCCTGAAGTCAATTCCAATCTATGAATGAAAATATCTACCTGCCTACCAGCAACAGTTGTGGAGATCGTACGACGCTACGCCACCGGATCTGCAACACTCATGCAAGCAGACAGAAGGCGTCCACAAGCTACAATCCAACGCCGCCGGATCTGCAATACTCATGCAAGCAGACAGAAGGCGTACAAATCCTCAGATGAAATCCCAACGCTACGCCACCGGATCCGCAACTTTCATGCAAGCGGACAGAAGGCGTGTACAAATATTCCAAGAATACCCCTGCACGTGCGCACTTTAATTTGTATACACATAGGTACACTAAAAGGGGAAAATATAATCATAACCCGCATGGGCCCCGACGAGCGTGTTATTGGTACACACGTGACGTCTAAGGATGCTGCGCGGGTCAATAAATTTGAACCCGATCCTCCTATGCAAGCAGATAGGAGTAGACAAGGTTCAATAAATAATTATAAAATGCCCCCCAAACACCCGCATGGGCCCCGGCGAGCGTGTTATTGGTACACACGTGACGTCTAGGGATGCTGCGCGGGTCAATAAGTGAATTCCAGTTCGAGTCCGATCCTCCCATACGGGTAGATAGGAGTCGACACGACTCGAACCATTAAATAAATATACGATCGCGAGATCGACCGAGATATTTGTTTTATACGTTCATATTAGGCCATCAAGGCCTATAATCAAGTGAATTCACTTGCAAAGGGCACAAAGCCTACGAAACCCGATCCTCTGTCAATTACTAGATAGAGTCGATAAGGTTCGAAATAAAGAAATATGAATGCACCCATACCCCGATGATGGCCGCGTTGATTGCAGATTTCAACCGGAGGGGTTAATTTCAAATATTTCAAAATGCCATCAAACCTCAAATATTTTTAAGTGACCTCAAAGTCACCCCGATGATGGCCGTGTTGAATGAAAATATCAACCGGAGGGGTCCATTTCAAATATCTCAAAGTACCACCCAAACTTCCACAAAATCCAAAACTCCACAAAACTTCCAAAATCCCAAATTCCCTACAAAATCCAATCTTCTGAAAAATCCCAAAATCCAAAAATCTTTCAAACTCCAGATATTTAAAAATTGAAATCCAACTATCAAATCGCTTAAAGCAAAATCCATCCATCCTCCGCAACAGTTTGCCGAGGTGGACAAGTTAAAATTTACTTCAGCTCGCAAAGAGCTAATGCCTGGTCGAAAATATCACTAGGATTCATTCTCAAACAATCTCCTGCCAGCAAGGACGTGGTACGAGTCCTCTAACCGGCAGTTTCGCCGCCAAATGGCACTGCATGATAAACGGTTATGACTCGGGGCCCTCTGAACCAGGTGGTCGCCGCCAAATGGCACCATTATATTATGGTTATGGCCAGAGCCCGTATGCTCCCCAATGGCATCAAAACCTTGAGACATGAATCAATAGGATATGATTGATAGGGCATAAAGCCCTCTGTTAGCTAAGGTGGATTCAAGATTGTCCCCTTAGGCAAATATTCCCCCCAGGTCTACAAGGTACCCTTGGACGAAGCAACCCATGGCTGCCGACAGGATCCTTCTGTCAGGTTGGGTCGACTACCTCCTCTGACTAAGTAGACCAGGGACCACGATGGCCCGGGACGACGGAACCATGGGATCTTGATCGGGTCCATCATCCATTCCCCCACCATCCGCTTTAAGTGCAAGATGGTGAAGTTTCTACCATCTGCTATTTTAAATATTAAACCCTTCCAGTCCTTTTAACAACCTTCAACCCATTGCTGCTACTATATGCCAGATCCACGTATCTCTACGTATCTGATTGACGACTAGCCTTAATCGAAAGTTCTCTCTCGTTACCGGGAGGGGTAATTAACTATAGGGGCTTGCGCCTATAGGAAACCAGAACTCATATCATAAAGTCCTCGCAAAATGAGGGCGAAATCTCTGGGTAGTGTCTTATCTACTATCTCATCTGCCTTCCAAAATTTACCCCGGAACTTAGTTCGTTAAAACTCCCCCCTCGAAAAGTAAAAAGCGGGCGGAGGCCGGAGCCGAATTTTCGGAGCCCACACGATCTAATACATCAACTTATCAATTAACCTTCGTTATTGAGATTGATCATCAAATGGTTATCATCATTAGTCTTAGTTTGAGTCTCCATAGCTATAACAATAGACTTATAGCCAAGAAATTTCATTTGTTTAAGGAGGGTAATATTGTATTTTTGAGAAAAAGTTACCCTCTTTTTACTATAGTTGAATTCAATTCCAAGGAAGTCTTTGGGTCATTGTAAATATTTGATGACAAATAGCCTTCGCAAAATGTTTTATCTTAGAGACGTTGTGATGTCATTTCTAGTTAGTATGATATTATCAACATAAACAACAAGGAAGACGGATCTCACAAGAGTTTGCTTGATGATAGAGTGACATGTAATGTTATTTTGATGACCATTCTCTGTCATGATTAGGCACAGTTTTCAAAACCAGGCATGTAGACCTTCTTTAAGGTCATATATAATCTTCTTGAGAAGACTTACGGTACTCCCCCTGAACCACATATTTAAAAGGTTGCTTTATATAAACAACTTCTTTATAACTTACCTTAAAGGAAGACATTACTTGCATCATTTGTAGTATAGTCCAACCCTAATTTATGGCCACTAACAAAAGGATCTTGATGGAGCATATGCATGTAACAAGGGAGAATGCTTCAAACTAGTTGACTCTATGAATGGAAATCATTTGAGCTTTATAGTGATCAATTGTGTATCAAGATAAAATTTTCAAATGAACACCCACTGCCAGATAATGAACGGGCTTCACCTCAGGAGAGGGGATGCCAGGTATGATGATTGAGAGTAGCATTCAATGTCCATAGCTTTTTTCTTAGAAGGATGCTGCTACACATCTTCATATGTCCTAGGAATAGACAAAGATGACAGAGACAAGTCATATGGTACTAAACAAGGTGGATATGAAATGCAATACAAGAGTGAAAAAAAGTAGTATGTTTCCTTTTCCCCTGTTGGAGAGCAATAGGAAGATTTAAGTCAGATGTTTCATTAGGTGGTGGTTGCTCAATTGAATCTTACAATGTAGTGGGAGGTGTTGTCATGGTTGGAGGATGAGGGCGATGAGAGTATGCATATAGCGGTGTAGACGTTAAAAATGCAGATTTCGGTGGAAGAGGAACATGGTTGAGTAAGGCTTAGGGTCAGAAGAGGTGAAAATAAAGGGGTGGTGAAAAATGGCAGAAGTATGCATGCATCCTGCAAATTAGCACCGATAACCTCTTTTGTTCTGTAGCAAAGAAGACATATGGATGAGAAACATTCATGATATCCCTACAACATCAATAAGGTGGCTTTTTTTTTTGCTTTCAGTAATACCATTTTATTGAGATGATAAGGGTAGGAAATCTGGCAAATAATACCATTAATAGAGCTAAAGGTGCAAAATTGAGATTACAAGAATTTTAAGGCATCATCAGTGAATATAATGCTTTGAAGAAAGCTAAAAATTAAACTTCTATCTCCTGAGAAAGATTGAAATGCATGAAGGACCTTAAGACTGGCATTTAAGGACCGGGTTAGGAGTCTAAACGCTTTAATGAATTAACTCAACGGGATGAGAAAAGGACCAATAGTGGAGGATAGAATGAACACGTGATATTGTTTACCTACCTCTTATGCATGACAATTGAATTTGAGTACAGATGATGAACTAGAAATTAATTCTTATAGTTTTCTAGGAGGATGACCTAGTTGACAGTGCCAATGAGAAGAAGTAATTCTGGAAGATAGAGCGGAAGAAACATAACTTGAAGAACAAATCGTTTTTAACAACTTTACCACTTGCCTTATTGGAGCTGAGATCTTCGAAGACAGAATAAGATTGGTAGATATTTAAAAACTTTCATGTTATACATAAGTTTTAATATATATCTATATATATATATATATATAAAATACATTTAGGAATTTAGACTGTGTCAAAAATTTAAGAGCCTTGGCTCATGCTAAACTTAAAAAGTGATTCAGAATTGATAATTTTTGACTCAGCTCAAAACTGAAAATTGATTTTGAGCTGATGCCGGCTCAGTCGAATCGATACCAGTCCTTAGAGTCTCCATCAACCTTGCTTATATTTTGTGCTTGCCTTTGCTTTTTTTTAGAGTCCATGGAATATATTCTATATCCTATCAATTAATAATAATCATTGTGTAGTTGAGATATATATTTCAAGTTTCCGTTAACTTTGTAGAAGCTTGAAATATCTTGTTTTTCAAATGAGCTGGGTTGATCTTTTAACTAGATGCATCTTTATTATCCATTTTTTATTGGTGGCAAGGGAATTAAGCCTAAGAATCTGGGCTTCTTGAATCTCAAGGAGATTTGAAGATAGCTATCAACACTATCCAACTAAGTGTTCATTTCCAATTTATAAGTTCCTCCCAATGTGAGCAGGCCATGAATCCCGCCTGCATCGAATTTGTACTTTGGCAACTTTGCAGTTGTTGCCTAAGGTTCTGGGACAGAATCCCACTTGCATCGAGCTTTTATAATTTTTATGCAATATTTGAAATTATGTTCTGAATATTCATTAACTACAACATGTAAAAACAATAACTGCTCCCAAACAATCCCTTAGACATTAGATATGTAAATATATTGAAATTTAGTAGCATGTATGTCATACCCCCTTCAATTTAACTGTATTTTGCTATTTTTATTTCTGATAATTTTTTTGTTCCCCTTACAGGTCCCCTGAGGTCTGCAATCTGAGCTTTTATGTATCTTGAGGGGGCTTCTATCATGTTATTAATCACGCCGAGTGCTTCTCAGCAAATCATAACCTGTCAAAGGACCCGTTTGGAAATTTTAAACCGAGTTTCATATTAATTTTTCCTCTCCCTTTTAGTGCTCTTTTGTTTCCTGTTTCATTAGTATTTTCTGATGCTCCAAGTGAAAAAAAATGGATGGTGAAGAGCTGCGAAACCTTTCTTTTGCTTATCTTAATTGTTATTGCAAGGTGAAAAAATTTACATATGGTTTGCGTGAAGATAAGAAGACAAAGTAGTTTGGTGCTTTGAAATTAGATGTCTAAAGCTTTGTTTGGGACAGCTTTAGTACTGCTTTTTAAAACGGCTTTCTAGTACAAAAATTTCAAATTCAAGAAATTTTTGTATTAAAAAGCTGTTTGAGAAAGCAAGAAGAAAGCCGTCCCAAACGATGCCTAAGACTTCATTTGGAACAGCTTTGTTACTGTTCTCTAAAATAATTTTTTAATATAAAAATTCCTGTAGTAAAAAAAAGTTGTTCCAAATAAAACTTAATTTTTTTGAGCACATAAAATTAATCCCCGATCATCGTTTTCTTTGATCTATCTTATTTTCTTGATGTGCCATTTTTTTTACCTTTTTTTATCTTTTTATTGTGCCTAAGCATGTGGTAAGCATATTTTCACTAATGTATGAATTTACATCTGTGCCATTATAGTAGGTCTGATTTTCTATACTCAATTGTACTTTTTTTTTCAAATATTGTAAAGAAGCTTATGAACCATTTCATCTGACCTATCGTTGTCACCATAGTGAAGTTAACAAGGTATTGTCCAAACTCCAGCTGGAATTTTTGTCAAATAAATGTGGAAAGCCTAATGCCAATTGCTAAGCCATTGCTGGTGAGAATATTTTCTTCTGAAGTCAAATATTCATTGGGTGATGTGCATATGTCACGAGTTAACTGTTGAATGTTCTCATTCTGCTATTCCAAAAATTAGACTATTTTAATAACAAAATATTGTAATGATTTTCATATAAAATATTTAGAGAGGCCAAAAAAAAAAAAAAAGGGTCTTGCTTCATGCAAATATTTCCATTAGAGAATAATATTTCCCATAATAATATCCCTAATGTTATGAAAAATTTTCCCTTTATTGAAGTATTAGTGTTTGAATTATATATATGTATATATAAAGTTGTAATTTATTTTAAGTAATTTAATGTTAGTGATATTTTTAATATTATGAAGTTTTTTTTTTTTGTTATTGATTTAGGATGACATATTAGGGTTGGTATAATAAAATTATATATGTATATAAAAAATATATTTATAATGATTTTTATAATATTTAATTATATGCATATAAAACTAATTAAAAGTAATGTAGAAAATAGTACTCTTTAATGAATCACCGAATAAATTTAGAATAAAAATATGTTATTCGATTAAACTTTATATTTGAGGAGAGAAACATTTGGTAGGGCGAGGGGAAATTATTTTGTGCGGAGTTCAAACATAGAGGATTATTTGGAGGTTGTATATATTATGTTTATATTATATGTATAATATGTATATTTATTGCATATTTGTAGATACGCAAAGTAGCAAATTAATAATATTTAATTAAATATTCATTAAATGTTGTGTATTTATAAATATACAATAAATATGTATATTATATGTATAGTATATGTATAATAATTACATGGTATATGTAGATAATATATGGGGGCCCATTTAAAGATAAGCTCGAAGGCCCGCGAAAGGGATGGCCCACGGAGGATATATGCATGGTCGGTCATGCGAAGCATGGCGTCTTTTTTTTTCCCGCGCTAAAGCCATTTCTCGCGAGTAGAAAACGGAGGGAAAAGGAAGAGAGAGGAGAGAGAGAGAGAGAGAGAGAGAGAGAGAGGGCAGAGGACACTGAGCCGTGCTCCAGGCAAATTCCTTCAACGATTTCCAAAACCCTAAAAACCCTTTACGGTCCGCCTCCCGCTGTTTCCGGTGGCTCTGGCAAGCTACTTGCTGTGGCTCGTACGAAGCCTGCAAAGATACTAGGGTTTGGAGGATATTCTGTTAATTGTTCTCCGTGTCTTCTCTGTCCGTTTCAGAAGATTTTGAGAAATGGTATGTTAGATCGGGTAGGGTTAATGGCAAAACAGGCTTGAGTTGTCTAGTCCCGTGTGTTTTGGGAATGGATGACGTTAAGCCGTCAATTTCCTCCTGTTCGGATGATGGAGATGCTCTGGAGGCTCGTTTTGCAAATTTGTGCAAGGTGTGAATTTTCTTTACTTTGATTTGTGCTTTTTTCCTCTCGTTTTGGTTCGCTTTTCGCTGCTTAAGTATTGATTTTGAATAGCAGAGTGGGCTTGCGCTTGATGAGAGCACAACGAGACAGGCAATGGTCTTGTTCAGAGAAAGTAAACACATTCTGTTGGCCAACATATCTACAATTGGAAGCGGAACTGTAAGTTGATTTCTTTTTGGATTGTATAGTTTGGAATTCGTAGGGACCATTGTTGAAATAAAAATCTCATTTTTAACAATATTAGCCTGGGGAGGTCGAGAGGTATTGGTCAGCATTTGTATTGTACTGCATTACAAGATTGGGCCAAAGTAAGGGGAGGAAGGAAAGTGGGCAGCATGGAGTTTCTCTGTGTAAAATTTTGAGGGCTTCTAAGTTAAAGTAAGTTCTTCCCGTGTATTATTTTGTTAAAGGAAATGGTATATTTAGATTCCATTTTTTGGGCATGATTTACACTCCAATTTATTGGTTTGTAGCATTGTTGACTTTTTCAAAGAGATGCCACAGTTCTCTCTGAAGGCTGGTTATATTCTTAGTGGTTTATATGGTTCAGATTGGGAGAAGAGGCTTGAGGTATCTGAGATTATTGCTGTGCTTATGGTTTAGCGGTTCATTTGTGTCCATTGTTTAACAACAATTTGTTGTTTTATACGTGTTTAGTTGAAGGAGTTGCAAGTGAATTTTGTTCATCTAAGCGCTTTAAGCAGGTAAATTGTAATATTTAATGGTATACTATTTTGTTGTTCAAGTTTTTTATTTTAACTCCTGAAAATGTTTGACTGAGTATTGTTTAGACATGTATGAACATAAGCTCTGTCCAGTGTTGATTAGGATTGTCAAAAAGGCTTGTTATTTGTGTATAATCATGTTTAGCCTGCTAATTAGCTCAAGTTTGGTTAGTTTTAATAACCTTGTTTATTTAATGAGCCACCAAATATGAACATGGCTTTATTTGATCAAGTTTAGCTAGTAGCTTGGTTATGTTTATGTATAATGCATGTGCTTGTTTGTTAAACATATGTATATGGATTATGTGCACTTGTATTCATATATGTAGATATATATTAAGTAAACTTTATGTCCTTGAAACGCTCATCTTTGACTTTATTCATAGATGAGCCAAACACAAATATAAAATGTTGGCTCATTTGCTTAATGGTTCGAGTAAAAAAAACTGATAGGCTTGTTCAAATTTGGCTTGTTTACACCTCAGTGCTGAGCTTCTATTTCCTACAACGTGCTTAGTAATATACTTGTTATACATTGACCAGTTTATACAGTTTATATTTTCTTCTTTGCATTTTTACTCGTGCACCATTCACTTTGGAGGACATGCTTCAATAGGTTATCCTTATTGTATGCAAATATCAAATTTCTTTTTCCTTCCGGTTCCTCCATGCAGGCCAGCTAATTCCATAGGATTACATCTTCTAGTAATCTTCTAGTAATCTTCTAGAAGCCTAAACAAAGTATTTGGCAGTTGGCACTGGTATCATAGCTCCACTATCAAATCATAGGATAAGCTACCGTAGCAAAATATTATGTGCTATTGGCTTGGATAAACATGTACAACAGATTATGGAAATTTGCTCTAAGATACAAGTAGTATGACGTATGAAGAACTTTCGTGAATTAGAGGCAATAGGATCCAAATGGCTTTGCTCAATGGCAAGAAGTTTTACTTTTGAAGGTTATCAACAGATTGTTTTGACTCTAAGCTTATAAGTTAGCTTTGAAAGCTGTGGGCTGTGTTTTGCTGCAATAAGTTATGATATACCAGCTAGAATGGATGTTGGATGGTTATTGTCGATGCAGGACTTTGAACCTTATTTATCATAGATCCCATGCTTTTTTTTTTAATTAAATAGATCCCATGCTATTGAATGCAGATTTACCATAGTTTTTTCAGGCATCATATTTTCATCACTTTTTTTTTCTTAATCTGCCAGAACCTTATTTTTGTGGAGAAATTCTCAAAATATGTGAGTTATAATTGTTCTGATATACTTAAGGAACCTTATGTGCCCTTTTATGTTTGTTAAGTTTTGTGCTGATGCTTATTCACATGCGTTGATGCAATAATATGTTTGTTCAGATCATGCTAGTTCTAATGATCATTAACCATGTATTCTCTCCAGGCACTACAGGCGAGCATATCAAGAACTCTTTTTGCGGGGTGATTCTAGCAGCCAACCTTCTGGTTTTTGCAGTAATACAGGGTACATTTCAGATTACCACCGTTTTGGATGGTTATTATTCTTGGCTCTACGGGTGCATACATTCAGCCGTTTTAGAGATCTTGTGACCTGTACTAATGGATTAGTTTCAATATTGGTGGGTGTTTTTTTCCCATGGGGTTCTTGATTCATTCTGGAAGTATTGTAATTCATGGAGGGATTCCTTTACTAAGCTCACCATGTGTTTTATGACAGGCCATACTTATTCTCCACGTTCCCATAAAATTTAGGAATTTCAATGTCACCAACTCTCGGCTATTTGGTAATTGACTTATGAAATTTCATACTTCAATCATACACATCCTTACTTTTGTTATATTTTGTCTTACACGTTGCCTTAGTTTCTGGTAATTTCTTATATATATTAGTTCTGTTCTATTCTTGTATTTGGTTTTTTGCATGACATATCGCTGGCTTCACAGGGAAGAAAACTGAAAAGGGTGTTGATCTTCTTGCTTCTCTGTGCGATATTTATCATACATCAGAAGATGAGCTGAAGATAACATTGGACAAAACTAATAAGTTAATTGTGGACATTTTAAACAAAAATCCCTGTCCAGCTTTAGAATGTAAAACACAAAACTTGGATTGCTTTAATACAGGTGCATTTTTATTCATTTGATTGTTTTTGTTTAAGATTTTTTGGAGTTCTTTGGTGTTTTACTGCTGGTAATCTAGTTTATTGAGGGAATCTTGTATCTTATTTGCTAGTTTATTGCTTTTTTGTGTTAGATGGTTTGACGTTCTTTGAGGGCCTTTTGGAGGATGATTCATTGCAATCAATTCTTCATATTTTAGAGAAGGATTATGATGATGCAATTAACACTATTGGTGAATTGGATGAACGGGTGTTTTGTAGTGATGATGACAGTGTACTTGGAACTGGAAGCTTATCTGGAGGAGCCATTAACATGTCAAGTAGAAAGGTATATCTAATGATTGTGCAAATATGAATGTTTAAATCGTTTGAGTTTTTTAAGCATTATTTCATGCTCATATTTGTTAATGCAGAGTAAACCGGACATGATAACTTCACCAGAAAAGACAATCAAAAGTCCCGCCTGTATTATGCAATCTCCTACATCATCTGTCAATGGCAATCTTTTGGGTAACTCTAAGATGGTATTTGACACACCTGTTAGTACAGCAATGACAACTGCAAAATGGCTTCGAAATATCATCTCTCCACTTCCTTCAAAACCTGATGGAGAACTTCGCCGCTTTCTCTCTTCATGTGATAAGGATGCGACCAATGACATTATAAGGAGGGCCAACATAATATTAGGGGCTATATTTCCGGTTAGTTCATTTGGAGAAAGATGTGTTCCCGGAAATCTGCAAGGTGCAAGCCTTATGGATAGTATATGGGCTGAGCAGAGAAAACTTGAGGCTTTGAAGTTGTACTATCGTGTTTTGGAGGCGATGTGTCGAGCAGAATCACAAAAACTTAATGGCAACAATCTTACTTCACTGTTAACAAATGAGCGTTTTCATCGCTGCATGCTTGCTTGTTCAGCTGAGCTTGTTTTAGCTACTCACAAAACGGTCACAATGATGTTTCCTGCTGTCCTGGAAAGAACTGGCATTACAGCTTTTGACTTGAGTAAGGTGATAGAAAGTTTTGTTAGACATGAAGAAACTCTCCCAAGGGAGTTAAAACGACATTTGAATTCATTGGAAGAACGACTTCTTGAAAGCATGGCCTGGGAAAAAGGTTCATCGATGTACAATTCCTTAATTGTAGCAAGGCCTTCCCTTTCTGCAGACATAAACCGCGTAGGACTATTAGCAGAGCCAATGCTATCCCTGGATGCAATTTCAACATATTATAACATTCCTACTGGAGGCTTGCCACCTCTCCCTTTTCACAAGCGTTGTGAGAACTTTTCCGGTATTAGTTTTTCCATGGCAACATGCCCATGTTTTTTTTTTATTTATTTTTTTTTTTTTTATGGTGAATGTATATGGTAACATTGTATTCCAGGGACATACAAAGGTCAAAGACTTCAAATATCAAATCATCATAGATGATGTTATTTTTTCTCCTTTTAATTAACATTTTACTGCATATAAGCCTCTCTCAAGTTATTACTTGATAATCAGGTATCGTATCAGAGCCCATTAGATATTGTTAATCGAAACTTTCAATGTTAAAGTTATATTCAGTTTCATATATTATTTTTATTATTCATTAATAGTGATCTTGACATTACTTCTCCAATATCAGCAACCTTTTCTTAACCACCTAGACTCTTAAACAACATCAATAGTTTCTCTTTGGCTTAGGTTATGCTGCAACTAAATTGTATGCTTCAGTTCGTTTAACTTTTCATTTGTTCCATATGTCAATGCTTCTTACTGTCTCTCCATGGAAAATTGCCTATAGATCTTTCTTTTCTAATTTAATTTCAGAATAATCAATGAAGTTTTACTTTTAAAAGAGAATTGTTTGAAATGCAGATCTAAATGGTGATGCTCCATCTCCTAAGAAGCAATGTACTGAATATAGGAATGTTCTGGTGGAGCGCACTTCCTTTACTTCTCCCATCAAGGACCGAACACTGGCTACCAATAGTCCCAAATCTAAATTACCACCACTTCAATCTGCTTTTGCTAGGTTAGCAGTTCTTTTTTAAATTTTTTGTTAGCAGCTTTGTTCGTTTACAAATACTTAAGGAACTTCCTATTTGATTCCTCTTTGAATATAATACCCCTGTTTACAGCCCAACGCGTCCCAGCCCTTCAGGAGGTGGGGAAACCTGTGCTGAGATAAGTATTAATGTGTTCTTTAGTAAGGTAAAAGTCCTTAAATGATACTTTGTAACATTTCCTTGCTTATAAAGTATGCTTGATTGTGGTGTACTTGTGATCTTTATATGTGCTTTGCAGATTGTAAAGCTGAGTGCAATTAGAATCAGAAGCTTGTGTGAAAGATTGCAATTGTCACAGGAAGCACAGGAGCGTGTTTATTGTCTCATTCAACAAATTCTTAGCCAGAAAACTAGTCTTTTTTTTAATCGGCACATTGACCAGATCATACTTTGCAGTTTCTATGTTGTTGCCAAGGTAAGACTGGCTACCTTTGACTCTGCATTTAATCTTGTTCACTATTGTAATAGTTCTTTCAAATTTTATACTCTGATTAACAGATATCACACTTAGACTTGACATTTAAGGAGATTATTTACAACTACAGAAAGCAGCCACAGTGTAAACCACAGGTCTTTCGTAGTGTTTTTATTAACTGGCCATCAACAAGCCGCAATGGGGTAATATATTTACCTTTTGTTCTTTAGATTGTTCATACATATTATACCTAAGTTGAACCAAGTTTGTGCAGAAAAAAGGTCAAGAGCATGTTGATATCATTACGTTTTACAATGAGATATTTATTCCCTCTGTCAAGCCTTTGTTGGTGGAGCTAGGATCTGCTGCAGGCCATTCAAATTCTGAGAGGCCTTCTGAAGTTACTAGCAACATAGATGGTATACTCTTTTTTTTTTCTCTGCAACAATATCATGGGTTTTGCATTTTACATCAAGCTTTGTTTGCTTTATAATGATATGATATTTTTAATCTGCTTTCTTCATGTATCAACTGAAGGCCCAATTCCAGGATCACCTCAGCTATCTCGTTTCCCAAATCTTCCTGACATGTCTCCAAAGAAAGTTTCAGCTTCTCATAATGTTTATGTTTCTCCATTACGATCATCGAAGGTTTATTTTCTCATCTAATAATTTGACTTTACAAGTTTTATTCGTTTAAGCTTTTTTTTTATTGTCTAGAGTTAGTTCAACTTATATTTGTCTGTACTCGTTTAGCATATTATCCTTGAACGTAAAAGGATAATTACATGCATGAAAACTTTCTTCTCTGTTTCTATCTTGTGAATTTGTTATTAAGCTTTATTTCTCTTATGTAGTAATCACTTCCCTTTGTTGTCCTCATAAGAATTTAAGAGTACTTGCTGTCACATTTGTATATGACTATAATTGCTTAATGTTTTTATAAAATTTTTGTGATGAGTTTATCATAATCTGATTTATTAAAAAATGGAAATTATAAAAAATTGTTATTTGATTTAAAAAAAATCATAATACTCATAGTAGCTTTTAAAAATTAAGCCTTTCTTACAACAATTTTATAATTAATTTTATAGATAATTGCAGTCACCCTAAATGAACCATCTTTAAATCTAATTAATTGGCAAATAAGAATATTAAATATGGCAGCATTAAGTAATATTATTAAGCTCAAAGATGATGTAAACTATAATATTGAAGAGAGAATGAAGTGAGATTCCTTTTCCCCCTCATTCTACATAAAGAAAACAATCTAAACAGTGGGGCAAGACATCGTGGATGCTGGCTCAGTTCTCAAAAATCCACTTTAATTTTTCTATGCTATAAATGATGTCATTTTTAGAATAAGTACCAAAATTTTCATGAGAACTGATGTTTATCAGATGGATGCTTTACTTTCACCAAGCTCTAAGAGCTATTACGCTTGTGTTGGTGAGAGCACTCATGCTTATCAGAGTCCTTCCAAAGATCTATCCGCCATCAATAACCGCTTGAACAGGTTTGCTTAAGAAATATCACACCTTTTGAATGATTAAATAATGATACAATTATGTTATATTTATTTGTTGCCGCTACTTCATTTCAGCAGCAGAAAAATAAGTGGTAGGCTCAACTTTGATATGGTCAGTGACTCAGTTGTGGCCGGGAGCCTTGGCCCTCATAACAGCAGTTCAGATTCTTCTTCTGCTGCTGCTGCTGCTGCAACTGTTTTGAAGAACCCTGTAAAGTGTGAGCTACCTGATTTCTAATTCACAGGTTAACATTCCTATTCCTCTTATATATATGTTTGTGGACTCTGTGTTCTAAAGTTATAAGGACTGTGTGTGAGCAGCATGCTTATGTATAACAAATAATATCATTCCCCTTTGAGCGCCATGTTTTCTTAGGCGTCAGTTTAGGGATTTGTAAAAAGATGTTCCTATAGCATAGTTATAATTATGGAAATTTTTGCTTCCTATATATATATATATATTTACTTGGGACGTGTAACTGCTTTGTTTATCTTAAAAGTATTAGGAAACTAGGACTGTATTAAAATTGGTTAATCAAGCATGATCAGACTACATTACCGGTGGGGTTACATGAGCCACCTTGATGAGATGAGTCATCAAAGCTATGGGAAAAACAAATTGGTTATATGAGTTTTAAACTTATTAAATTTACTGGAATATGATTGTTGATTGATTAGTCATATATTATAGGCTGTTGTGATAAATTTTTGGCCATTTGCTTCCTATTAATGATTGTACATCCATTTGCTTTTCAAATAAGGATTTTAGATGCATGGTTATTGAATCCTAGTTCAGTTTATTTTGCAAAGTTCTGATTGAATTTGTTTATCTTTTTTCTTAAAATATTCTGATTTTGAAGTATTTAATTCCAACCATTTAAAATGAATTGAATGGTTAGAATTCAACAATTGGATTTCATTTTATTTCCTTATTTGTATCCTAAAATAGCCCAAAATTTAAAAACTCTTAAATTTCTGTTATTACTTCTGATCAATTTGCATGAAGAGCGCTGGAAATAATTATTTATATATAAACATAATATTTATCATTAATGCAATCCGATTATAATTCTGACTTTATTTATTAACTTCAAAGCTTCTCTCCTCATAATAGCATATGTAATAAATACAAATAAATAGGCTCCATGAGGCAATTGGTTAGTCAATTCCATTCATTCCAAGAAACTTTATTGTTTCCCATTAACAAACTACACCTCTGCTGCTTGTTTTAGCATTTTACAAATAACACTACAAATCAAACCTCCCCTTTCCAACAAATAAAAAAAAATGAGAGAGAAAAGCATCAACATAAAGCATTAATTGCACTATCTACACATTTTGTTCCTGAAGATTTGACAAGGCAGAACATTGAAGTGTTTTCAGATATCTCAGGCACAGTCAATAGCCTAACAGGCTTCCCAGTTAGAAGTACTGAGATGGAGTTCAGAGCTTCCCTCATCCAATCATACCGGCAAAGCTTCCATGCCTCCCATACATTCAGCTGCTTAAATGAAAATCAGAAAAGAAATAAACATCTGACTAATTGCTATTTCATCAACTAAGCCTTTTTTTGCAGCTTTTTATTATGTGTGTTGTATGAAATAAACTAATTATTGTACAGAGACAGAAGAGCTGGGTTGATTTACTCTTGCACTATCAACATACCTGGTTCTGTAATGAAAGTTTTTCCTAAAATATCAGTTTTTTCATCTGAATGACATATTGCACTATCGATAAATTATTCTGTGCGGAGGCTGGATGTAAAATGTCATTCGGAGATCAACCAGAATATGTCATGTCAACGGTATCGAGCAGTACCGAGTCACGTTATCGAGCAAAAGGGTGATGTGGCGCATTCTGATTGGTCTCCAGACGGCGTTCGGCATCCGCACAGAATAATTAATTTACACTATCAACCCATTTAGTTCCAGATTTGCAAATTATGTGTCTCACAAATGTGTCATGTTTATGAGCATTAAACTATGGTATAAGTCAATTTTTTTAAAAAATCATAAACAAAAGCATAAATTGCAAATTTTGTTAAATGCATACCCATTTCCTGTCATGGGAAGATTGCTCCGGCCAGAGCTCGAGCTCCTCGGTAACTTCGAGCGCAAATATGTAACCTCTGCAAGCACCCTCTTGGCCTTTGAGGTTCTGTTTACTCTTGCTTTTGAATTCCCAAACTCCCAGTAGAGTATCCTAAAGAAAGAAATACAATACCATTAATAAATGAACCACCTTTTTTTTCTCTCACATAAGTTGCTCCTGCTTAATATCAGAATCCAAATAAGCTTTGTTCATTTGGGATAGCTACAAGTTTTATTTTTGGTTTCGAATCCAATATTTTTTGGTTGGTAGTCAGAATTCTCAACCAATAGATCAAGATGAGCTATGTAGTGAAGCTTATATGTAACACGATGAAAAAAGAAACCAATATTAAATTGAGAATTGGGCTTTAGCTTACATGGATGGTTCCTCGAACCCCTGCTTCCTCCAAAGCTTCGCGGCAAGCCGCTTGATCCACAGTTTCATCATTATCCCATCCACCCTGTATAGTGAGCAATTCGTCAGTCAATAATAAAAGAAAATAATAGTAACAACATAAGAAACATAGGGGAAGGATTGCTATACCTTTGGGAAGATAAGATCATGGCGATTTGGTGAAGTAATCATAAGAACCTCCAACTTACTGAATGAATCACCGGTCGGATTTTCGACATTTTGTTTCAGTCTATAAGGTATGCACCTAATTCAATCACAAGAGGCCAAAGGTAAGGCAAATGTTGAAATTTCTACAGCTAATCTCCATACAAATTATAGCTTACAAGAGCACACTTTTTCTTCTAATCACCATGCTCAGAAGATTATAAGCTACTTGAAATTCAGATTTTCATTTTTTGTAATCATGTTAGTTATAAAATAAGTCATGAAAAATAAATTGAGCTAATTTGATTGCTCGGTAAATCCATCATCTAATTAAGACGATCAAAATTGATTTTTGAGCGACAAATCTTTTCAAAACTCTGTTAAATATTACGACTTCTATTTTCACAATCGAAATGAGTCAAAATTGAAATATTGTAAAGCATATTTTTGTATTTACAAGCAATCAAATGAGCCCTTAGGTGATGACATATGCTATAAAAAAAATAAGAAATAAACCATGCAAGTGAGTTTAGCATTTAAACTACTTCATAAGGAGAGCACAAGCACCTGCCCAAATCAAAAATAAAAAACAACTGAAGGTTTTATAGCCTCATGATTGGGAGAGATTATTCTATGCAGATACCGGATAGGAAGAATCGTCTGACTTTGTCTTTGTGAACAGTAAAAGCACAGTTTAGTGCGCTTTTACTGTTCACAAAGATAAACCGAACGGTCCTCCATGTCCGGTGTCCGCATAGAATAATTCATCCATGACTGGGGGACTTGGCTCTCATTGCAGAAGCAAGAGCTTAAGCACATTAGCGGCTAACTTCTAACAATGGCGATTAAAGAACACCAAGAACTCATTTGATTGCTTTTTGATGCAAAAACGCTTTAACAAAATGAAATCAATACTTCTGCAGGATTTTAAAGCTGTTCAGAGTCTAAAATCTATATTGATGTTTGGCAACACTAACCAAAAGTAATTAAACTCATCATTTTCACAAAAAACATGTTTCCTAACTCCAAGAAATCAAATGAGCACTAAACCAGAAATCAGCCCATACCCTGCAACAAGCCGAAAGTGATTCTCATAACGCTGCAGTTCACGTCCAGTCCGAGCTTGCAGTGTAGTCGACATGATTCAGAAGCAAAACTAAGCCTAATTTAAGAAACAAAACAAAAGGGAATGGTTATTTCAACAAAGAATACACATTAAAAAAACCTCCCGCCAGCCCCCCAAAAAAAAAACTAAGTAAAACCAAGAGAAAAGTACTCCATTTTACCGTGAGAAATCACTAGCTCTTCCTAACAACAACAGTACAGAATCTGCTCTATCTCTTCAATATCTATTCAAATTACTTCAAAGCTGCATTCCTTTTTCGAAAACAACTAAAAAAGCTCACAACTTTTCCACCCAAAGCTTAAATGGAAGAAGAGTAAGGATTGAAAAAGGGAAGAACCCAAACTAAATTCTTTCACTCAAATTTAAGTTTCTTCTCCTCACCAAGCTCACTTACCACTTCTATATAAACAAAAAATCCACAAGTTAAATAATAATAAATGGCAATTTTAACACTTGGACTTGAAAGAGATTGGGGGATAGCCATAGGGAGTCGACAGCTGAGCTCTTTCATGGAAACAGAGCAGAGGAGGCAATACAACTAAAGAAAGCTACTAGAATTGGACCATATTAAATAAATATTATCGAATGGGTTGGAAACTTTGGGGATAAGAATATGAAGGAGGTATGATTTTAACATTCTCTTAAATTAGTATTTTCTTATATTACATAAATAAAGATATTCTTAATCATGCATCATTGATAATATAAATAATTTTTTTTTTCAATTTTGTCACTGTCTAGTATGCTATGTGAAGAGCTGCTATTTTTTTAAAATACATTCAAAATTAGTGAATTTACATAAATAATACTAAATTTTATTTATTTATATATCTAATATCTAAATATTTATATTTATTTTTATAACATCACATACAAATTTATATGAAAATATATATTTCAATTTAGATAAACTTATATTTTTCATATGATTTAGATATTAAAGTGCTATATAATTAAATATAAAAAATTTTGATGTTAGATACTTAAATATATTAATTACTAAGTATTTTGAAGTGATTATGAAAGTATTATGTTTAATTTCTCCATATAATGCATGTTTTTATTTTTTATATTAAACCATTTTAAAATCAATATTTAAAATTGAGCAAATTAAAAAATCGACTCACTCACTTAAAAAATAATCAATTTTTTTTTTCAATTTTGAACCGATAAACACGTGTTTTTTATTTTTATAATGACTCACTTTGAAATAATTTTTAAGCTACTTTGAAATTGAGTGAATTAGAATTATCAAATTGACTCAACTCAAAAAAGAATTTAGTTTTTCAAATTCAAATTAAGCTTAGTTTGTTTAAATTTGTCTTATTGTTGGCTTTTTTACCAAATATTACCATTATAATTAATTAAAATATTAAGGTTTTTCCCTTGGAAATTTGTATTTAAAATTTAATGGATTTTTTTTTCTGCCAAGTTTGATTACAGGTGGGTTGAGAATGGACACGTGTCAAGATTTAGCCCTATTTATATTTTTTTTATTAATTCAAAATGAAATTAGGGTAGCCAAGAATCTAATCAAACAGGCATCTATGATTGAAAAAGATTAGCCTTAAGATTCCTTACACATAATTTTTTTTTTTCTGTAAATTTTCTTACGTACCATCAAATTTCAAATATTTATTTATTTTTATGAAGGGTCGGTTAAATATTGATGTTTTGTTATTTTGTTCTGTTTTAAATATAAAATTATAATATATATATTAAAAAATATGAATAAAGATTTATAAGAGCAGTACCTATAATCCTAAAATCATTAGGAGATAATATAAAGTAAGATTATAAAAGACCATAGTTGATGTAAAATAAGAGCTTGAAAAATTATTAGATCATATTTGGGATTATTTTTTAGAGCAAGAAAATTATTAAAAAAATATATAATTAATTATTATAAGTTGCTAATGAAGGTTTGTTGTTACCTATTATGGCTTTGATATTATTATCATTTATAGGAAATCATAAGGTTTAATATTATTAGAATATCATGAACTCCAATATTTCATGTTTTAAGAAGTCGTAAGAAAGTTGCTTTAAAAAGCAATAAGAAAGCTGTAAGAAGCTTTATTGGTCTTCTCTATCAGAGCTATAAAATTATTTATTTTTACACGCTTAGATACTAATAATTTTATCCTCCATCTCTCACCAAACTCCACATTATTAACTATAAATCATTAGGGTTGTTCATGTTCAAGTTAAAATGCTTAATGCTGCTCTCCAAATCATTAGGGTTGTTTTTCATGAATTTTCATGTATATTTTTTTATAAATTTTAGCCTCGAATGTTCTAAATAAATGTGAGTAAATTAAGCTATCTTGCTCTCATTATTTGTTAGAATCTCCTTCGACAAACACCAACAATAACAAAAAGTCTTTATCCCACTATGTGGGGTCGGCTACCTGAGTCCTTTTTCTCCATTTATCCGACCCCACAACCGATAATATAAATCTTTTTTCTAAGATATGTATAATACAAGTAATTATTTAGTAAAGTTTGATTAATTATGAGAGGCCAAGATGTTCTTATGGACTAGAAGAGTACTAAATTTCACAGAATAACCTTTAAAAATTTATTAAAAAAAAGGAAATGAGAATTCAACAAAACATTTTATAAGTTTAACATGATTGATGACAAGATAAGCTTAATTATTGCAAATTTTCATTAAAAAAAGGATTATTACATGTCTTGCATAAGAAATAGGAAAAAACTTGTTTACATGCAATGAATAATGACTAATAAGGAAGATGCCCATCTTTGGCTGTAATGAAGGAGCCAATTTAAGCTTTATTAGCCACCTATTAATTAATCACTAACTTATGTGCTTATGCTTTAAACCATTCAAAACTATAATAAAACATTATATTAAGAAACTATAATCAAAATTATAATAAAAATTTTATATGTTTTTTCGTCAAAATTTAATCAAATTTCTTCAAATAAAATAGCTAAAAATATTATATATCATTTTAAGAAAATAATTTTATAATTAATTTTATAGTTACAGACTTACAGTCATCTCAAACTGAGCTAATTTCTAATTAAAAAATAAACTTTCAAGATCTCTCACTTAAGGCGTCAAACTTCCTCATGGAATATGTAACAAAGATAAATAAAACTTTTGCTTATTGAACCTCTTCCTTACCCTTTAAACATACTAAGATAACATAGCAATAGACATAGCAAATGGCAACCAATCTATTGCTAAGTAAAATTTACTCACTAGTATGATTAAGGCAGCTTAGGCTTCATTTGGGACAACTTTCTCATTGCTTTCTAAAATAACTTTCTACTACAAAACTTTCTAATTCAAAAAAATTTTTAACTAAAAAATTATTTTAGAAAGCATTAAGAAAGTTGTCCCAAATAAAGTCTTAGGCTTCGTTTGGGATGGCTTTTTTACTTTTTCTTAAAGCAGCTTTCTAGTATAAAATTTTTTATTTTGAACTAAAAAGTTGTTTTAAGAAGCAATAAAAAAGCCGTCCCAAACAAAACTTTAGTTTATGACAGATTTCTTACTATTTTTTACGGTATTTTTTTAGTACAAAAATATTTAGTTCAAAAAATTTTGTACTAAAAGTTACTTTTGAAAGCAGTAATAAAGTTATCCCAAACGAAACCTAAGCCAACAAGAATTAGATAATATCAATGATGAGAGCTTAAGAAAATTAGCCAAACTGAATCATAAATTTTTTTCCAATATTTGATATTGTTGCATGCTTTATGTGAATATTTTTAATTTGTTGTTCTTCAGTTTAGACACTTATTAAGACAAAAAATTGTTGACAATCTTGTCGTGTTGTAATTGCTCGTGATCTAGCACTTTATTCCTTATTTTTAAGTTTAATATAATTCTATATATATTAAAGTTGGGGATTTATATCAAATGTCTTTCTTTTTTTTATTTTTAAAATAAATATTAATTTTTTAAAAATTTTAAAATGTTGAAATTATTTTTTTATCTATTTTTAATATGCATATACAAGTCATTAAGGATATGTATATATGAGCTGTGATTTATATTTAATTGCACCAGATAGTATTTTCTTATTTTAGTTGGATTACATTAAGGTTCAGCTTTAAGGATATATCTTTTAGCTTTACACATAGATGTTCTTACTAGATATTTACAAGAGTATGTACTTTGGTGTATGATTTTTGTTGATAATGATATTATTCACGTTGATAATACTAGAGAGGGAGTTGATGAAAAAGTTAAATTATAGAGGTCAACTTTAGAGTCTAAAGATTTTCGTCTCAGTAGATCTAAAACTGAATATATAGAATATAATTTTAGTAATATTACATCTAGGGTGCAAACGAGTCGAGTCGAGTCGAGCTCGAGTCAGAGGGTGTTTGATTCGAGCTCGAGTTGGAGCTCAAAAGTCGAGCTCGAGCTCAACTCAACAAGGGAAAAAGAACTCGTCGGGCTGCTCGAGCGGCTGTTCGAGCTCAGTCCGTTAGTTGTGCCAGTGCACGTCGCAAGTGCCAGCGTCCGTGTCACCGCCAGAGTTCGCGTCGTCTTCCTCAACATCTGTTGCCAGCTTCAGTCTGAAAGTTCGATAGGGATGTTAAGCCCTAGTGAACTAGTCCCGAGGCTAACCAAGAGGGGGGGTGAATTGGTTATTTAAAAAATTTCACGATAACTATGAAAATCTTTTTATAACGTGCAGCGGAAACGAATTAAAACAACGATAAAAAGATCAACCAAAGATATTCACCCAAGCAGTTAATATCAGGAAAAATTAAAGTGCAGAATTGAATCAGAAAAAGCAAACCAGATTTTATAGTGGTTCGGTCAACTTGACCTACGTCCACTCCCCGGAGCCTCCCCTCCGGGTATTGCACTAAACAGAAGTGTCTCTCCTTTTGCTCCCACA
The DNA here is from genome assembly GCA_019925795.1 of Dendrobium chrysotoxum. Taxonomy (NCBI): domain Eukaryota; kingdom Viridiplantae; phylum Streptophyta; class Magnoliopsida; order Asparagales; family Orchidaceae; genus Dendrobium; species Dendrobium chrysotoxum. Next base: position 67,418,835 of record CM034305.1, on the reverse strand, counting down.
GCAAGGCGGAGAAGCCTGTACAAAAATCTCCTTTTCACCACACGGTGAGGCAGAGAACCCGACCTCCTTTCGCTTCCTCCTGAAGCAGGCAGAGAACCTTCGAACTCCTTTCGCTTCCTCCTGAAGCAGGCAGAGAACCTACGAACTCCTTTTGCTTCCACCTGAAGCGGGCAGAGAACCCCGGAACTTCTTGCGAACGATCCTCCCACGACGAACACTGACTAGACGAAAGACGACGAGCAGAGAAGACGACTCTGATCCGTGCTCGGAGCAACCTTAGTGAATCCCTCACTAACTCCCCCTCACAAGATCTTCTCTCTCTCCCAACTCTCTCTCTCTCTAGGGTTTCTCAGGGAAGGAAGGCAGCAAAAGATTTTTCTAAAATTTGGAAAAAGTTCTTTTAAAGAAGAGCTTAAAATTTGCCCTAAATCTCAACTGGTCGGCCAAGATCGTCCAGGACGATCGGTAGATCGTCCTGTACGATCAGTTCAAATTCAGCTGTTTCAGCCTGGACGATCTGGCTCTTCTGGACGATCAGTAGAAAAAGTTGTTCATATCGTCCCGTACGATCCTGCGATCGTCCGGGACGATTACTTCAAATTGAGGGAAATCGTCCAGAAGACAGTTCGGGTCGTCCAGAGAAATCTGTGCTGGACGACCAAAAAATGACTTGATCGTCCCGGACGATATGGTCATCGTCCGGTACGATTAGTTCAAAAAGGCCCCAAATCGTCCTGTACATAGTTCTGGACGTACAGCTTAGATGCACTAGACGATCAACATCGTCTAGGACGATATGATCGTATCAACCAAAAATAAATTACTTTCCTTAATTACCAGATTAAATTAGGCATGATTGTACTGGATCGTCCGGGACGATCAGACCAAGTATCTAAAAATAAGAACTTGCCTAACTTGATCTGGCGGCTGAGAATTTCTGATTTGGGCATATCGTCCCGCACGATCCGGAGATCGTCCAGGACGATCGGCTCAATCAGACCCTCTTAACTTAGTCGCCCTAATTAGGGTTTCTGTTTTAACTGGATCGTCCAGGACGATGTGGATATCGTCCAGGACGATCTGAACAAATTTTTAACAGAAACTCTAATTCACTCAATCTCTCTCCCTGAGTGTGTGTGTGCAAGGTTACTTAGATAGGGAATCAGTTACATTACAATTGACTCAATAAAAAGAAAAATCATACATTTGACACACTTGGACCTGATCTTGAGTTGGCTTGAGTGGCTCGCGGTCTTTTGTGCCTGAAACAGATTAGCCAAGCAAAACACACTGAAAACATGTTTGTCATCATCAAAACCAGATTTGCAACAATCTCCCCCTTTTTGATGATGGCAAACATTTGTAAAGTAGTTTGAAAATAAAAGTAAATTAGGAGATCCAATAAACAAACATTTTTTTAAATTTTCATTTAACAGTTAAAATAATACATGAAACATGACTCAGAAAATAGAAACAGACACGACTACAGCTGACTCCCCCTTTTGACATCACAAAAAGGAGGAGCAAAAAACATAACACGGAAATAAAACATAAAATAAAACATACATAGACCAACAACACGACAGAAAACTAAAACTGAGGCGGATCCTGATCGGAAGGAGGTGGCGGTGGAGGGTAGAAGTAATGGTGAATGGCCTGAAAGTGAGCTCCAAACCAGGCCATGTCCTGGTCGTGCTGCTGCTGCTGCTGCGCAGCATAGTCCGCGAAGCGTTGGAGGTCCTCGTTGTGCTGCTGCTCCTGGGCAACCACGTAGGAGTCAAAACGGGCCTCCCACTGGTCGAAGCGTTGCACCAGGTGGTCAAGGGGAGAGGCAATGCGAAGGGGTGCAGGTGCCTCTGGTGCAGCAGGAACTGGAGCAGCCTCTTCCTCTTCTTCCTCAACATCCGGGGCAGGCTCCGGATGTAGGCGGGTGCTGTGTAGGACGTGGAATGAGTTGTTTGTGAAGAAGGAAGGAGGGACATCAGGAGGGACAGGATACTGAAGGTCATATTTTGTCTCTAAGGCATAGTGAATAAGATGACCTAAAGCTAGATTTGGGCGACGCCTGTGGCCCGGATCTCTAATGGTGGTGAGATGTTCTATGTATCGGATGATCAGATCAGAGGCATTAAATTCTCGACGGGCCATGATGTAGTAGGTGGTCAAGGACAGGAGCGGGGTAATGTGAATCCGATCCCCCGCCTTTGGAATGACGGAGGAACGAAGGACGTGCTGAATGGTCCGGGCGTCCTTGAGAAGGGAAGTGCAAGCATTGTCGTGATAGGGTGCATTGGTATTGCGAAGGAAGTGATTGGCGACACTCCAATCATAGTCAGGATCTGTGATGATCGTGTGAATTTTGTCGCCAGTGACAGACAAGTTGAGGATATTATGAAAATCCTGGGTCGTGAGTTCCACGGGGCGTTGATTTACGTAGGAGCTAAGAGTGGAATAGTCCGTGGAAATGCGCAAGTTGGCAAAGAAGATGCGAAGGAGTTCCAGTTTGAAGGGAAAGGCTAAGGTCAGAATGAAGGTGAGGGAGGTGTGTGCGAACAAATCTAAGATGGGATACGTGAGAGTGCGAGGATTGACAATCTTGGAGTGTGTGATACCCACATTACGATAGCATTCGAAAGCCGCCTGATCGGCGGCATTCGAGAAGCGAGGATCGACATGTCCCCGGGACGAACTGGCCCCCTTTTGACGAGATCTTTTACCACCAGCCATTAGGAAACCAAAGAGGAGGAAAGGAGAAGGAAAGTGGAGGAAAAACGATGTGAAAAACATGAAGAAAACTGCTGTTTAAATAGAAAACGGATTGATCGTCCCGTACGATCGCGGGATTGTCCGGGACGATGTGGTCATTTATGACGTTCTGGACGATTGGTCAAAAAGGCGGTCCGATCGTCCAGGATGATTAAACACAGGCGATCGTCCCGAGGAGTCAGGCTGGACGACCGTTGACGAAAAGTATCGTCCAGGACGATTAGGTGGATCGTCCAGGATGATATGCAATAAATATGTCGGACGGGCCGAATTCCAATCGTCCGGCGGCTGACACGTGGATCGTCCAGGACGATGAGGTGGATCGTCCAGGACGATGGGCAATAATTGGTGTAATGTCAGCCGTTTGATCAGATCAGGAAGATATGGATCATATCGTCCAGGACGATGTAAGGATCGTCCAGGACGATCACCAATAATTGGGGTAGTTTCAGCAGCAGGAGCAGTGGGTATGATTTTGAATGAATCGTCTAGGACGATTTTTGGATCGTCCAGGACGATCGGTGTATCGTTCAGGATGATGTGAAGAAAAGCAGAAAAGAATGTAGGATGAAGATGATCGATCAGGATCCAAAAAATACAACCATGAAATCAAAGTAACAAAAAGACGAATAAAACTGACCGCAAAAACACATATAAGTATTTTTTTTTATTAAGCTGCTCTTAGAAAATCAGAATTTTTCCTTGACTTTAGATTCGAAAACCAATGACAGGATGATTGACAGCGCTGAAATCCAGAAAAGGTTGGAAATAATCAACGTTCGTAGCTCCGACCCCGGGCACCTTATCGATGCAAACCTCTTTCAAAACAAAAATCCGATTCAGAATAAAAGACATTAGATTTGAAAAGAAATCCTTTCAAGCCTCGTTCCAGAAAAATATCTGATATAATAGTGTTACAAAGTAAAAAATCAGAAATCAGGATTTTCAAGACTCAAGCTTTTAAAAATATTAAGTGGCGCACAGATTTTTCTAAGACATTTAATAATCTGAAAGGAAAGAAAGCTTGTTTTGGGCTCATTTTGTGCCTCTTTTTCAAATTGGTTGGCGCTTTGCGCATCTTTTGATTTTTTGATACACTTTGTGTATTCAATTTGACAATTTCGCATCTTTTCAGTTTTGGGCTCATTTTATGCCTCTTTTTCAAATTATCTGGCACACTGCGCATCTTTTATAAGCTTTCTCCTTTTCATAATCATTAAAGAGTCTCAGCTGTGAGATTATCTTCCAGACATAGGAGATGACTCTCCGCAGTAAGGAAGAACGATTCACAAAACAAAAGCCATACAACATATGATAAATGCAATCACTTGGTTTAGAAAATCAAACTAATGACTCAAGACTTTGAAAAACACTATTGATATGAGGCAGATTACTGTAGGAAGATAAAATAATCTCTATTTCAAAAACTAACATTTTAATTTTGAAAAGGATTTTTATTCAAAAGAAACTACACACCAGTAAAGGAGTTAGAGGAAGAGAAACAATTATCAATGTTTCTTCCCTTTAACAGATTCAGCGAAGTCAATCACTGCTTATCAGCTTCCAAACCAAAACAAGGTAAAAAATCCCAGTCAAAAATTCAGATAACCAGAAGTAGTGAGCGGTGATCAGATCTTGAAAAGCATAAAACAGTAAGTGCAAGATATGAACCCGTAAATAAATAAAAACAGGTAGAAAATCATAGCAAAGTAAATACTCAAATTAAACTAACAAAAAGGGTAACACAGAAATCAGCAGAAGAAATAAAATCAACTGAAAGCAAATAATCAAACCAAAACTAACTAACAGAAATCAGAAATCAGAATACAAAAACTAACTAACAGAAATCAGAAAATAAAATACAAAAAACTAACTAACAGAAATCAGAATACCAATCATAACAATCATAAATCAGCAGTCATCAGAATCAAGCATTTATATCAATCACTCCTAATCTGGTTCTCAAAATGCTGAATGAGTCAAAGGCGAGTGGTTTAGTGAATATGTCAGCCAGCTAATTTTCAATTGCTACGTGGTGTAGCTCAATGTCCCCTTTTGTAACATGGTCCCTAATGAAGTGATGCCTAATGTCAATGTGTTTGGTCCTAGAATGTTGGATTGGATTATTAGAGATATAGATGGCACTAGTATTATCACACAGAACAGAAATGGTGCCAACAGGTACTCCTAAATCCAAGACTTGCTGCTTCAACCAAAGAACTTGGGCCACACAACTCCCTAAGGCAATGTACTCAGCTTCAGCAGTGGAAAGTGCAACTGAGTTCTGTTTTCTACTGGACCAGGAGACTAACGACTGACCTATAAATTGACAAGTCCCAGAAGTACTCTTCCTATCCACCCTACACCCCGCAAAGTCAGAATCAGAATATCCAATGATCTCAAAAGAGGTGCTGTGCCTAGGGTAACAAATTCATAGGTTTGGGGTTCCTAAAAGATATCTAAGAATTCTCTTAACAGCAGTCAGGTGGGACTCTTTAGGATCAGCCTGAAACTTAACACAAAGACAGACACTAAACATGATATCAGGTCGGCTAGCAGTCAGGTAAAGCAGTGAACCTATTATCCCTCTATACTTCTTCTGATCAACAGATTTTCCATTTGAATCCTTATCTAACTGAACTGAGGAGGGCATGGGAGTATTGATTGGCTTGGCTTTGTCCATTTCATATTTCTTCAAAATGTCTTTAGTGTATTTTGATTGATTGAGAAATGTTCCATCATCCGTTTGCCTTATGCTAAACCCCAAAAAGTAGGACAATTCTCCCATCATACTCATCTCAAACTCTTTACTCATTATTTTAGAAAACTCTTCACATAAGTACTTATCAGAAGATCCAAAAATTATATCATCAACATAGATCTGGACAATGAGTAAGTCATCTCCTAATCTCCTCAGAAAAAGGGTGGTGTCTACGCTCCCCTTAACAAACTCTCTTTCTAACAGGAATGTGCTAAGCCTCTCATACCAAGCTCTGGGTGCCTGTTTCAATCCATATAAGGCCTTTTTTAATTTATAGACATGACTTGGATATTGGGAACTCTCAAAACCTGGGGGTTGTTCTACAAAAACATCTTCTTTAATTACCCCATTTAAAAAGGCACTCTTAACATCCATTTGAAACAGCTTAAATCCCTTATAATAGGCAAAGGCTAGTAGCACTCTAATGGCTTCCAATCTAGCTATAAGGGCAAAAGTCTCCTCAAAATCAATCCCTTCTATCTGATTATACCCCTTAGCCACCAATCTTGCCTTATTTCTCACCACCACACCAGAATCATTCATCTTATTCTTAAAGACCCACTTGGTTCCCACAATACTTTGATTTTTAGGTCTTTCTACTAACTCCCAAACATCATTCCTTACAAATTGATTCAATTCTTCATGCATAGCTAAAATCCAAAATTCATCCGACAGGGCTTGATTGATGTTGGTGGGTTTAGTCATTGAGATAAAGGCAGAATGGTTTACTTCCTTCCTAAGTCCATGCCTAGTCCTAACACCTTCAGAAGGGTCTCCTAAGATCAGTTCTTTAGGATGACTCGAAGAATATCTCCAATCTCTAGGCAACTCTGTTTGAGGTTCTACCCTTTCCTCCAAATTTGTATTTCCAACTCCTTGGGTAACCTCAATAATCTCTTCATCTTCTACTTCAGATCTAGACTCCTTAGGTTCAGATTCATCAAACACTACATGGGTTGTTTCTTCCACCACCAAAGTCCTCCTATTGAACACCCTAAAGGATTTCCCCACACTTGAATATCCTAAGAATACTCCTTCATCAGATTTGGGGTCAAATTTTCCTAAGGGTGACTTCCTGTTGTTCAGAATGAAACCTTACAGCCAAAGACATGGAGGTGGGACAGATTTGGAGTTCTACCCTTAATGATCTCATAAGGTGTCTTGCTCAGTTTGACTCTCACATTTACCCTATTCAGCACATAACAGGCAGTGTTCACCGCTTCAGCCCAAAAGTATTTTGGAAGTGAATACTCGGCAAGCATGGCTCTAGCGGCTTCCACTAAGGTCTTGTTCTTCCTTTCAGCTACCCCGTTCTGCTGAGGGGTCCTAGGAGCTGAAAAATTGTGACTAATCCCATGATCCTCACAAAAACTTCCAAATCTTTCATTTTCAAACTCCCCTCCGTGATCACTATGGATGGTAATAATCTCACATCCTAACTTCTTCTGAATCCAAGTAGAGAAAGATCTAAACTCATCAAATGACTCAGATTTATGTGACAAAAACTTAACCCAAGTGAACCTCGAATAATCATCTACAATCACAAAACTATAGACTCTCCCCCCTAAGCTGGCAATGCTAATGGGTCCAAAGAGGTCCATGTGAAGAACTTCTAAAGGTCTAGAGGTGCTAATGTCCTTAACAGAGTGAAAAGAGGACTGGACTTGCTTCCCCAACTGACAGGCATCACACAAGTGATCCTTAGTGAACTTAAGCTTGGGCACACCTCTAACTAAGTCCTTTTGGGTGACTCTCCTAAGGGTTTTCATACTGGCATGACACAATCTCCTATGCCATAACCAAGACTCATCAGCAGCAGTTTTTAAGCAAATTAAATTATCAGATTTAATGCTACTTACATCCAGCTTGTAGACGTTGTTGATCCTTTGCCCCTGCAAAATAACTTCATCATTTAAGCTTAAAATGCAGCCAGTGGGCAGGAATTTGATGCTGTATCCCTTGTCACAGAGTTGACCGATACTCAGCAGGTTGTGTTTCAGTCCATCTTCAAGCAAAACATTATCAATCATAAAGTTCTTTGAATCACCAATTATACATGTGCCTACCACCTTCCTGGTGGTGTTATCTCCAAGTGTAACCTTGCCTCCAGCTCTGGCCTCCAGCGAAATGAACTGATTTGCATCTCCAGTCATATGTCTAGAACATCCGCTGTCCAGGTACCACATGCTCTCACGAGGTCTTGTGTGAGAGCACTCCTACAAAAGTATCAAACGTCAGTCTTAGGAACCCAAACCTGTTTGGGTTCCTTCTTATGAAAAGAAGAATGCAATGCATGCGTGCTGTGCTGTAAAACAGGCAGTTTGGGTTTCCACACCCAATGTGTACTACGGTGAACAGTGCAGGTGTGAGAAATATGTCCTAACATGTCACATGAAAAATATCTAACACCAGGAAAAGGGTTAACTAATCTACGTGGATGATAATGCCTCTTCCTAGATGTATATAAAACATGCTTTGAAGAACTTACAACAGATTTTTTAAAAGGTGGCGGTGCATAAAACTGTTCAAAAGTAGGCGGTGTCTTGTTCTTTTCAAAAGCACTGATCTTTACTTTCAAAAACTCATTTTCTTTCTTTAAACTTGCAATTTCAAATTTCAAGGTTCCCTTGCTACTTTCTACTTCACATGCCATTGTATCTAATTCTTTAAAAGCTCTTTCTAAGTCCACATGCATAGTTTTCAATGAATCATGCTCAGAAACTAAATCAGAATATTTTTTATTCAACTCATCGAATTCATCAAGCAAAGACATGTGATTTGAATCAAGTGTAGAATGATCTTTAACTACAGAATCATGCTTTTTTTGCAATGTTAAGTAATCTAATTTCAAACTAGCATGAGTTTTCTTAAGCTTCCTATACGATGTATGAATTCTTTCAGAAACTTCAAATAATTGATCGTAGGTAAGCTCACATACCTCTTCCTGATCCGACTGACCAAGGTGATCATCAGCCATAAGACACAAGTTTATTTCCTCATCTTCAGCTTCAGTCTCAGAAGAGTCAGATACAGAGTCTGCCCAGAATGCCTTCTGAATCCGCTTCTTGTCCTTTCTAAACTTTGGTTTCTCCTCACCCTTCTCCTTGCTTGGGTGAGCTTTAAGTGTTGGACAATCAGCCTTTATGTGTCCAGGCTTCCTGCATTCAAAACAAACAGATTCAGATGAACTCTTAAAATTTTTATTGGACTTACCCTTGTTCCACTTCTGATAGTTCTATGTTTCTTCCTTAGAAAGCTTTTGAAAAGCCTTGTGATTAAGGCAACATCATCGCTATCAGACCCGAAAGAGCTAGCATCTGAATCCTTGGCCTTTAGTGCCACTGTCTTCTCTTTCTTGCGTTCACCTGCATCAAGTTGCCTTTAGTTCACCCCTTGCCCGTAAGCAATGAGTGATCCAAGTAAGCTGTCAATAGAGTAAGTGTTTAAATCTTTAGATTCAGTAATAACAGTAATCTTAGCACCATAAGAAGCAGGCAAACATCTTAGAATTTTATTCACTCTTTCGTAGTTAGTAAGTTCTCTACCTAGAACATGCAAAGAGGTAACAATCTGAGTGAACCTTGTGTACATTTCTGAAATAGTCTCACTAGGTTTCATGCGAAAAAGTTTGTAATCATGTAACAAGATGTTTAACCTAGACTGCTTGACTTCAGTTGTACCTTCGTATGTTATGCATAATCTATCCCAGATTTCCTTTCCCATTGTACAAGTAGAAACACGCATATAGTCTTCGGATTTTAAAGCACAAAAGAAACAATTCAAGCATTTTGCATTTAACTGTGCTAAATCACGATCATCAAACGTCCAATCAGTAAAAGGCAGTTCAGTTTTCACATTGTTAATCAGTCTAAAAGGTGGTTCGTATCCGTCCTTAACTAACATCCACATGCGATAATCAATAGACTGTAGAAAAGTAGACATGCGTGTTTTCCAAAAATCAAAAGGAATATTGTCAAACAACGGTGGTCTTGTAATAGAATATCCTTCAGCAGTATTACGATTATTACAGTTAGCCATGGATCAAATTGAAAAGTTTTTAAACCTAAATTTTGAATCCCGCTCTGATACCACTTGAAAGTTCGATAGGGATGTTAAGCCCTAGTGAACTAGTCCCGAGGCTAACCAAGATGGGGGTGAATTGGTTATTTAAAAATTTTCACGATAACTATGAAAATCTTTTTATAACGTGCAGCGAAAACGAATTAAAACAACGATAAAAAGATCAACCAAAGATATTCACCCAAGCAGTTAATATCAGGAAAAATTAAAGTGCAGAATTGAATTAGAAAAAGCAAATCAGATTTTATAGTGGTTCGGTCAACTTGACCTACGTCCACTCCCCGGAGCCTCCCATCCGGGTATTGCACTAAACAGAAGTGTCTCTCCTTTTGCTCCCACAGCAAGGCGGAGAAGCCTGTACAAAAATCTCCTTTTCACCACACGGTGAGGCAGAGAACCCGACCTCCTTTCGCTTCCTCCTGAAGCAGGCAGAGAACCTTCGAACTCCTTTCGCTTCCTCCTGAAGCAGGCAGAGAACCTACGAACTCCTTTTGCTTCCACCTGAAGCGGGCAGAGAACCCCGGATCTTCTTGCGAACGATCCTCCCACGACGAACACTGACTAGACGAAAGACGACGAGCGGAGAAGACGACTCTGATCCGTGCTCGGAGCAACCTTAGTGAATCCCTCACTAACTCCCCTTCACAAGATCTTCTCTCTCTCTCCCAACTCTCTCTCTCTCTAGGGTTTCTCAGGGAAGGAAGGCAGCAAAAATTTTTTCCAAAATTTGGAAAAAGTTCTTTTAAAGGAGGGCTTAAAATTTGCTCTAAATCTCAACTGGTAGGCCAAGATCGTCCAGGACGATCGGTAGATCGTCCTGTACGATCAGTTCAAATTCAGCTGTTTCAGCCTGGACGATCTGGCTCTTCTGGACGATCAGTAGAAAAAGTTGTTCATATCGTCCCGTACGATCCTGCGATCGTCCGGGACGATTAGTTTAAATTGAGGGAAATCGTCCAGAAGACAGTTCGGGTCGTCCAGAAAAATCTGTGCTGGACGACCAAAAAATGACTTGATCGTCCCGGACGATATGGTCATCGTCCGGTATGATTAGTTCAAAAAGGCCCCAAATCGTCCTGTACATAGTTCTGGACGTACAGCTTAGATGCACTAGACGATCAAGATCGTCCAGGACGATATGATCGTATCAACCAAAAATAAATTGCTTTCCTTAATTACCAGATTAAATTAGGCATGATTGTACTGGATCGTCCGGGACGATACACGTATCGTCCGGGACGATCAGACCAAGTATCTAAAAATAAGAACTTGCCTAACTTGATCTGGCGGCTGAGAATTTCTGATTTGGGCATATCGTCCCGTACAATCCGGAGATCGTCCAGGACGATCGGCTCAATCAGACCCTCTTAACTTAGTCGCCCTAATTAGGGTTTCTGTTTTAACTGGATCGTCCAGGACGATCTGAACAAATTTTTAACAGAAACTCTAATTCACTCAATCTCTCTCCTTGAGTGTGTGTGTGCAATGTTACATAGCTAGGGAATTGGTTACATTACAATTGACTCAATAAAAAGAAAAATCATACATTTGACACACTTGGACCCGATCTTGAGTTGGCTTGAGTGGCTCGCGGTCTTTTGTGCCTGAAACAGATTAGCCAAGCAAAACACACTGGAAACATGTTTGTCATCATCAAAACCAGATTTGCAACAATCTCCCCCTTTTTGATGATGGCAAATATTTGTAAAGTAGTCTGAAAATAAAAGTAAACTAGGAGATCCAATAAGCAAACATTTTTTTAAATTTTCATTTAACAGCTAAAACAATACATGAAACATGACTCAGAAAACAGAAACAGACACGACTACAGCTGACTCCCCCTTTTGACATCACAAAAAGGAGGAGCGAAAAACATAACACGGAAATAAAACATAAAATAAAATATACATAGACCAACAACACGATAGAAAACTAAAACTGAGGCGGATCCTGATCGGAAGAAGGAGGTGGCTGTGGAGGGTAGAAGTAATGGTGAATGGCCTGAAAGTGAGCTCCAAACCAGGCCATGTCCTGGTCGTGCTGCTGCTGCTGCTGCGCAGCATAGTCCTCGAAGCGTTGGAGGTCCTCGTTGTGCTGCTGCTCATGGGCAACCACGTAGGAGTCAAAACAGGCCTCCCACTGGTCGAAGCGCTGCACCAGGTGGTCAAGGGGAGAGGCAATGCGAAGGGGTGCAGGTGCCTCTGGTGCAGCAGGAACTGGAGCAGCCTCTTCCTCTTCTTCCTCAACATCCGGGGCAGGCTCCGGATGTAGGCGGGTGCTGTGTAGGACGTGGAATGAGTTGTTTGTGAAGAAGGAAGGAGGGACATCAGGAGGGACAGGATACTGAAGGTCATATTTTGTCTCTAAGGCATAGTGAATAAGATGACCTAAAGCTAGATTTGGGCGACGCCTGTGGCCTGGATCTCTAATGGTGGTGAGATGTTCTATGTATCGGATGATCAGATCAGAGGCATTAAATTCCCGACGGGCCATGATGTAGTAGGTGGTCAAGGACAGGAGCGGGGTAATGTGAATCCGATCCCCCGCCTTTGGAATGACGGAGGAACGAAGGACGTGCTGAATGGTCCGGGCGTCCTTGAGAAGGGAAGTGCAAGCATTATCGTGATAGGGTGCGTTGGTATTGCGAAGGAAGTGATTGGCGACACTCCAATCATAGTCAGGATCTGTGATGATCGTGTGAATTTTGTCGCCAGTGACAGACAAGTTGAGGATATTATGAAAATCCTGGGTCGTGAGTTCCACGGGGCGTTGATTTACCTAGGAGCGAAGAGTGGAATAGTCCGCGGAAATGCGCAAGTTGGCAAAGAAGATGCGAAGGAGTTCCAGATTGAAGGGAAAGGCTAAGGTCAGAATGAAGGTGAGGGAGGTGTGTGCGAACAAATCTAAGATGGGATATGTGAGAGTGCGAGGATTGACAATCTTGGAGTGCGTGATACCCACATTACGATAACATTCGAAAGCCGCCTGATCGGCGGCATTCGAGAAGCGAGGATCGACATGTCCCCGGGACGAACTGGCCCCCTTTTGACGAGATCTTTTGCCACCAGCCATTAGGAAACCAAAGAGGAGGAAGGGAGAAGGAAAGTGGAGGAAAAACGATGGGAAAAACATGAAGAAAACTGCTGTTTAAATAGAAAACGGACTGATCGTCCCGTACGATCGCGGGATTGTCCGGGACGATGTGGTTATTTATGACGTTTTGGACGATTGGTCAAAAAGGCGGTCCGATCGTCCAGGACGATTAGACACAGGCGATCGTCCCGAGGAGTCAGGCTGGACGACCGTTGACGAAAAGTATCGTCCAGGACGATTAGGTGGATCGTCCAGGACGATATGCAATAAATATGTCGGACGGGCCGAATTCCAATCGTCCGGTGGCTGACACGTGGATCGTCCAGGACGATGAGGTGGATCGTCCAGGACGATGGGCAATAATTGGTGTAATGTCAGCCGTTTGATCATATCAGGAAGATATGGATCATATCGTCCAGGACGATGTAAGGATCGTCCAGGACGATCACCAATAATTGGGGTAGTTTCAGCAGCAGGAGCAGTGTGTATGATTTTGAATGAATCGTCCAGGACGATTTTTGGATCGTCCAGGACGATCGGTGTATCGTCCAGGACGATGTGAAGAAAAGCAGAAAAGAATGTAGGATGAAGATGATCTATCAGGATCCAAAAAACACAACCATGAAATCAAAGTAACAAAAAGACGAATAAAACTGACCGCAAAAACACATATAAGTATTTTTTTTTTATTAAGCTGCTCTTAGAAAATCAGAATTTTTTCTTGACTTTAGATTCGAAAACCAATGACAGGACGATTGACAGCGCTGAAATCCAGAAAAGGTTGGAAATAATCAACGTTCGTAGCTCCGACCCCGGGCACCTTATCGATGCAAACCTCTTTCAAAACAAAAATCCGATTCAGAATAAAAGACATTAGATTTGAAAAGAAATCCTTTCAAGCCTCGTTCCAGAAAAATATCTGATATAATAGTGTTACAAAGTAAAAAATCAGAAATCAGGATTTTCAAGACTCAAGCTTTTGAAAATATTAAGTGGCGCACAGATTTTTCTAAGACATTTAATAATCTGAAAGGAAAGAAATCTTGTTTTGGGCTCATTTTGTGCCTCTTTTTCAAATTGGTTGGCGCTTTGCGCATCTTTTGATTTTTTGATACACTTTGTGTATTCAATTTGGCAATTTCGCATCTTTTCAATTTTGGGCTCATTTTATGCCTCTTTTTCAAATTATCTGGCACACTACGCATCTTTTATAAGCTTTCTCCTTTTCATAATCATTAAAGAGTCTCAGCTGTGAGATTATCTTCCAGACATAGGAGATGACTCTCCGCAGTAAGGAAGAACGATTCACAAAACAAAAGCCATACAACATATGATAAATGCAATCACTTGGTTTAGAAAATCAAACTAATGACTCAAGACTTTGAAAAACACTATTGATATGAGGTAGATTACTGTAGGAAGATAAAATAATCTCTATTTCAAAAACTAACATTTTAATTTTGAAAAGGATTTTTATTCAAAAGAAACTACACACCAGTAAAGGAGTTAGAGGAAGAGAAATAATTATCAATGTTTCTTCCCTTTAACAGATTCAGTGAAGTCAATCACTGCTTATCAGCTTCCAAACCAAAACAAGGTAAAAACTCCTAGTCAAAAATTCAGATCACCAGAAGTAGTGAGCGGTGATCAGATCTTGAAAAGCATAAAACAGTAAGTGCAAGATATGAACCCGTAAATAAATAAAAACAGGTAGAAAATCATAGCAAAGTAAATACTCAAATCAAACTAATAAAAAGGGTAACACAGAAATCAGCAGAAGAAATAAAATCAACTGAAAGCAAATAATCAAACCAAAACTAACTAACAGAAATCAGAAATCAGAATACAAAAACTAACTAACAGAAATCAGAAAATAAAATACAAAAAACTAACTAACAGAAATCAGAATACCAATCATAACAATCATAAATCAGCAGTCATCAGAATCAAGCATTTATATCAATCACTCCTAATCTGGTTCTCAAAATGCTGAATGAGTCAAAGGCCAGTGGTTTAGTGAATATGTCAGCCAGCTGATTTTCAGTTGCTACGTGGTGTAGCTCAATGTCCCCTTTTGTAACATGATCCCTAATGAAGTGATGCCTAATGTCAATGTGTTTGGTCCTAGAATGTTGGATTGGATTCTTAGAGATACATATGGCACTAGTATTATCACACAGAACAGAAATTGTGCCAACATGTACTCCTAAATCCAAGACTTGCTGCTTCAACCAAAGAACTTGGGCCACACAACTCCCTAAGGCAATGTACTCAGCTTCAGCAGTGGAAAGTGCAACTGAGTTCTGTTTTCTACTGGATCAGGAGACTAACGACTGACCTATAAATTGACAAGTCCCAGAAGTACTCTTCCTATCCACCCTACACCCCGCAAAGTCAGAATCAGAATATCCAATGATCTCAAAAGAGGTGCTATGCCTAGGGTACCAAATTCCTAGGTTTGGGGTTCCTAAAAGATATCTAAGAATTCTCTTAACAGCAGTCAGGTGGGACTCTTTAGGATCAGCCTGAAACCTAGCACAAATACAGACACTAAACATGATATCAGGTCGGCTAGCAGTCAGGTAAAGCAGTGAACCTATTATCCCTCTATACTTCTTCTGATCAACAGATTTTCCATTTGAATCCTTATCTAACTGAACTGAGGAGGGCATGGGAGTATTGATTGGCTTGGCTTTGTCCATTTCATATTTCTTCAAAATGTCTTTAGTGTATTTTGATTGATTGAGAAAGGTTCCATCATCCGTTTGCCTTATGCTAAACCCCAAAAAGTAGGACAATTCTCCCATCATACTCATCTCAAACTCTTTACTCATTGTTTTAGAAAACTCTTCACATAAGTACTTATCAGAAGATTCAAAAATTATATCATCAACATAGATCTGGATAATGAGTAAGTCATCTCCTAATCTCCTCAGAAAAAGGGTGGTGTCTACGCTCCCCTTAACAAACTCTCTTTCTAACAGGAATGTGCTAAGCCTCTCATACCAAGCTCTGGGTGCCTGTTTCAATCCATATAAGGCCTTTTTTAATTTATAGACATGACTTGGATATTGGGAACTCTCAAAACCTGGGGGTTGTTCTACAAAAACATCTTCTTTAATTACCCCATTTAAAAAGACACTCTTAACATCCATTTGAAACAGCTTAAATCCCTTATAATAGGCAAAGGCTAGTAGCACTCTAATGGCTTCCAATCTAGCTACAGGGGCAAAAGTCTCCTCAAAATCAATCCCTTCTATCTGATTATACCCCTTAGCCACCAATCTTGCCTTATTTCTCACCACCACACCAGAATCATTCATCTTATTCTTAAAGACCCACTTGGTTCCCACAATACTTTGATTTTTAGGTCTTTCTACTAACTCTCAAACATCATTCCTTACAAATTAATTCAATTCTTCCTGCATAGCTAAAATCCAAAATTCATCCGACAGGGCTTGATTGATGTTGGTGGGTTTAGTCATTGAGATAAAGGCAGAATGGTTTACTTCATTCCTAAGTCCATGCCTAGTCCTAACACCTTCAGAAGGGTCTCATAAGATCAGTTCTTTAGGATGACTCGAAGAATATCTCCAATCTCTAGGCAACTCTGTTTGAGGTTCTACCCTTTCCTCCAAATTTGTATTTCCAACTCCTTGGGTAACCTCAATAATCTCTTCATCTTCTACTTCAGATCTAGACTCCTTAGGTTCAGATTTATCAAACACTACATGGGTTGTTTCTTCCACCACCAAAGTCCTCCTATTGAACACCCTAAAGGATTTCCCCACACTTGAATATCCTAAGAACACTCCTTCATCAAATTTGGGGTCAAATTTTCCTAAGGGTGACTTCCCGTTGTTCAGAATGAAAACCTTACAGCCAAAGACATGGAGGTGGGATAGATTTGGAGTTCTACCCTTAATGATCTCATAAGGTGTCTTGCTCAGTTTGACTCTCACATTTACCCTATTCAGCACATAACAGGCAGTGTTCACCGCTTCAGCCCAAAAGTATTTTGGAAGTGAATACTCGGCAAGTATGGCTCTAGCGGCTTCCACTAAGGTCCTGTTCTTCCTTTCAGCTACCCCGTTCTGCTGAGGGGTCCTAGGAGCTGAAAAATTGTGACTAATCCCATGATCCTCACAAAAACTTCCAAATCTTTCATTTTCAAACTCCCCTCCGTGATCACTATGGATGGTAATAATCTCACATCCTAACTTCTTCTGAATCCAAGTAGAGAAAGATCTAAACTCATCAAATGACTCAGATTTATGTGACAAAAACTTAACTCAAGTGAACCTCGAATAATCATCTACAATCACAAAACCATAGACTCTCCCCCCTAAGCTGGCAATGCTAATGGGTCCAAAGAGGTCCATGTGAAGAACTTCTAAAGGTCTAGAGGTGCTAATGTCCTTAACAGAGTGAAAAGAGGACTGGACTTGCTTCCCCAACTGATAGGCATCACACAAGTGATCCTTAGTGAACTTAAGCTTGGGCACACCTCTAACTAAGTCCTTTTGGGTGACTCTCCTAAGGGTTTTCATACTGGCATGACACAATCTCCTATGCCATAACCAAGACTCATCAGCAGCAGTTTTTAAGCAAATTAAATTATCAGATTTAATGCTACTTACATCCAGCTTGTAGACGTTGTTGATCCTTTGCCCCTGCAAAATAACTTCATCATTTAAGCTTAAAATGCAGCCAGTGGGCAGGAATTTGATGCTGTATCCCTTGTCACAGAGTTGACTGATGCTCAGCAGGTTGTATTTCAGTCCATCTTCAAGCAAAACATTATCAATCATAAAGTTCTTTGAATCACCAATTATACATGTGCCTACCACCTTCCTGGTGGTGTTATCTCCAAGTGTAACCTTGCCTCCAGCTCTGGCCTCCAGCGAAATGAACTGATTTGCATCTCCAGTCATATGTCTAGAACATCCGCTGTCCAGGTACCACATGCTCTCACGAGGTCTTGTGTGAGAGCACTCCTACAAAAGTATCAAACGTCAGTCTTAGGAACCCAAACAGGTTTGGGTTCCTTCTTATGAAAAGAAGAATGCAATGCATGCGTGCTGTGCTGTGAAACAGGCAGTTTGGGTTTCCACACCCAATGTGTACTACGGTGAACAGTGCAGGTGTGAGAAATATGTCCTGACATGCCACATGAAAAACATCTAACACCAGGAAAAGGGTTAACTAATCTACGTGGATGATAATGCCTCTTCCTAGATGTATATAAAACATGCTTTGAAGAACTTGCAACAGATTTTTCAAAAGGTGGCGGTGCATAAAACTGTTCAAAAGTAGGCGGTATCTTGTTCTTTTCAAAAGCACTGATCTTTACTTTCAAAAACTCATTTTCTTTCTTTAAACTTGCAATTTCAAATTTCAAGGTTCCCTTGCTACTTTCTACTTCACATGCCATTGTATCTAATTCTTTAAAAGCTCTTTCTAAGTCTACATGCGTAGTTTTCAATGAATCATGCTCAGAAACTAAATCAGAATATTTTTTATTCAACTCATCGAATTCATCAAGCAAAGACATGTGATTTGAATCAAGTGTGGAATGATCTTTAACTACAGAATCATGCTCTTTTTGCAATGTTAAGTAATCTAATTTCAAACTAGCATGAGTTTTCTTAAGCTTCCTATACGATGTATGAATTCTTTCAGAAACTTCAAATAATTGATCGTAGGTAAGCTCACATACCTCTTCCTGATCCGACTGACCAGGGTGATCATCAGCCATAAGACACAAGTTTATTTCCTCCTCTTCAGCTTCAGTCTCAGAAGAGTCGGATGCAGAGTCTGCCCAGAACGCCTTCTGAATCCGCTTCTTGTCCTTTCTGAACTTTGGTTTCTCCTCACCCTTCTCCTTGCTTGGGTGAGCTTTAAGTGTTGGACAATCAACCTTTATGTGTCCAGGCTTCCTGCATTCAAAACAAACAGATTCAGATGAACTCTTAAAATTTTTATTGGACTTACCCTTGTTCCACTTCTGATAGTTCTTATGTTTCTTCCTTAGAAAGCTTTTGAATTGCCTTGTGATTAAGGCAACATCATCGCTATCAGACCCGGAAGAGCTAGTATATGAATCCTTGGCCTTTAGTGCCACTGTCTTCTCTTTCTTGCGTTCACCTGCATCAAGTTGCCTTTGGTTCATCCCTTGCCCGTAAGCAATGAGTGATCCAAGTAAGCTGTCAATAGAGTAAGTGTTTAAATCTTTAGATTCAGTAATAGCAGTAATCTTAGCACCATAAGAAGCAGGCAAACATCTTAGAATTTTGTTCACTCTTTCGTAGTTAGTAAGTTCTCTACCTAGAACATGCAAAGAGGTAACAATCTGAGTGAACCTTGTGTACATTTTTGAAATAGTCTCACTAGGTTTCATGCAAAAAAGTTCGTAATCATGTAACAAGATGTTTAACCTAGACTGCTTGACTTCAGTTGTACCTTCGTATGTTATGCATAATCTATCCCAGATTTCCTTTCCCGTTGTACAAGTAGAAACACGCATATAGTCTTCGGATTTTAAAGCACAAAAGAAACAGTTCAAGCATTTTACATTTAACTGTGCTAAATCACGATCATCAAACATCCAATCAGTAAAAGGCAGTTCAGTTTTCACATTGTTAATCAGTCTAAAAGGTGGTTCGTATCCGTCCTTAACAAACATCCACATGCGATAATCAATAGACTGTAGAAAAGTAGACATGCGTGTTTTCCAAAAATCAAAAAGAATATTATCAAACAATGGTGGTCTTGTAATAGAATATCCTTCAGCAGTATTACGATTATTACAGTTAGCCATGGATCAAATTCAAAAGTTTTTAAACCTAAATTTTGAACCCCGCTCTGATACCACTTGAAAGTTCGATAGGGATGTTAAGCCCTAGTGAACTAGTCCCGAGGCTAACCAAGAGGGGGGGGGGGTGAATTGGTTATTTAAAAAATTTCATGATAACTATGAAAATCTTTTTATAACGTGCAGCGGAAACGAATTAAAACAACGATAAAAAGATCAACCAAAGATATTCACCCAAGCAGTTAATATCAGGAAAAATTAAAGTGCAGAATTGAATCAGAAAAAGTAAACCAGATTTTATAGTGGTTCGGTCAACTTGACCTACGTCCACTCCCCGGAGCCTCCCCTCCGGGTATTGCACTAAACAGAAGTGTCTCTCCTTTTGCTCCCACAGCAAGGCGGAGAAGCCTGTATAAAAATCTCCTTTTCACCACACGGTGAGGCAGAGAACCCGACCTCCTTTCGCTTCCTCCTGAAGCAGGCAGAGAACCTTCGAACTCCTTTCGCTTCCTCCTGAAGCAGGCAGAGAACCTACGAACTCCTTTTGCTTCCACCTGAAGCGGGCAGAGAACCCCAGATCTTCTTGCGAACGATCCTCCCACGACGAACACTGACTAGACGAAAGACGACGAGCGAAGAAGACGACTCTGATCCGTGCTCGGAGCAACCTTAGTGAATCCCTCACTAACTCCCCATCACAAGATCTTCTCTCTCTCTCCCAACTCTCTCTCTCTCTCTAGGGTTTCTCAGGGAAGGAATGCAGCAAAAGATTTTTCCAAAATTTGGAAAAAGTTCTTTTAAAGGAGGGCTTAAAATTTGCCCTAAATCTCAACTGGTCGGCCAAGATCGTCCAGGACGATCGGTAGATCGTCCTGTACGATCAGTTCAAATTCAGCTGTTTCAGCCTGGACGATCTGGCTCTTCTGGACGATCAGTAGAAAAAGTTGTTCATATCGTCCCGTACGATCCTGCGATCGTCCGGGACGATTAGTTCAAATTGAGGGAAATCGTCCAGAAGACAGTTCGGGTCGTCCAGAGAAATCTGTGCTGGACGACCAAAAAATGACTTGATCATCCCGGACGATATGGTCATCGTCCGGTACGATTAGTTCAAAAAGGCCCCAAATCGTCCTGTACATAGTTCTGGACGTACAACTTAGATGCACTAGACGATCAAGATCGTCCAGGACGATATGATCGTATCAACCAAAAATAAATTGCTTTCCTTAATTACCAGATTAAATTAGGCATGATTGTACTGGATCATCCGGGACGATCAGACCAAGTATCTAAAAATAAGAACTTGCCTAACTTGATCTGGCGGCTGAGAATTTCTGATTTGGGCATATCGTCCCGTACGATCCGGAGATCGTCCAGGACGATCGGCTCAATCAGACCCTCTTAACTTAGTCGCCCTAATTAGGGTTTCTGTTTTAACTGGATCGTCCAGGACGATGTAGATATCGTCCAGGACGATCTGAACAAATTTTTAACAGAAACTCTAATTCACTCAATCTCTCTCCCTGAGTGTGTGTGTGTAAGGTTACTTAGCTAGGGAATCAGTTACATTATAATTGACTCAATAAAAAGAAAAATCATACATTTGACACACTTGGACCCGATCTTGAGTTGGCTTGAGTGGCTCGCGGTCTTTTGTGCCTGAAACAGATTAGCCAAGCAAAACACACTGGAAACATGTTTGTCATCATCAAAACCAGATTTGCAACACAGTCGTCGTCGTCGCCGGCGTCCGTCACCAGCGTCCGTCATTTTCCCGCGCGCGATTTCTATTTCCCAAAGGCAACACGTTCCGCGAGCTGCTCGATGAGCTTGCAAGTCGAGCAGATGGCTGTTCGAGCTCGAGCTCGATAAGCTGTCAAGCTCGAAATCATGTTCGAGCTCGACTCACGAGCTCGATAAGCTCGACTCGTCGAGCCTGTTACCGAGCTCGAGCTTGAGCCAGCTCGCAAGCTGGTTTGACTTAGTTGCACCCCTAATTACATCTACTGGTAACTTGAGACATTGGGTAGTCATTTTATTAAAAAAAGAGTGTTCGATCGTTTAGATATCGCAAGTTCACCTTTCGAAATGATGGTAAAATATCTCAATATTTTTTGACACAGATCTAGAATATTTGACATTAAAAAAGACTCATATGCTATATTTCATATCAAAGTGATCAAATAAGATAATATAAAATTAACACAAATACTATCATCAGAGCTCAATTTATTTTTTCAGCATTAAAAAAAAGAAAAAAAAAAACAAAAATATATCAGACTTGTTCATCATCAACTCTTTCTATCTGGAGAATCAGTGGTTTCTGATTCTGCTGTAATGAAATTAGATTCTGCTACTCTGATTGTTTGGCTGCCTGCTGATCCCATGATTTAAGTTAGGTAATGGAAAGTGATGGATTTGTCATTATAATTAATGAGGAATATATAAATGACAGGCTATTAAACACGAATTTTTCGGCCACAAAATTTTTTTTTTTTTTTCATATTGGTTATTTTGGATATTAAGGCTTCGTTTGGGACGGTTTTCTTATTGCTTTTCAAAATAATTTTTTAGTACAAAATTTTTTCTTTTTTATTAAAAAACTACGTTTAAAAAAACAGCAAAAAAATTAGCCCAAACGAAGCCTTACATATAAGAGATATCGATTGACGCACTAAAAATAATATATGATATATTTTCTTTTCAAAATTGGAATCGGATGTGATCGGACTGAAACACACTGATCATATGATTAGGACACACATAGATATTTCTGTGATACTTTTATTAAAAATGAGAAAACACTATATATATGGATTAATTTTATATGCATCAAAATATATTGAAATTATTATAAATAAGTATCATAGAAATTTTAAGGGCACTAGAAGTAATTATAGAGTGATCAAATAATTTTTAATTGTAGTAGAATTATATTACGAGCTAAATTTCAAAATAGTCCCCCGACTATTTGTTTAGGGCTATTTTAGTCCAAGAGTATAATGTTGCTTTAATTTGATCCATTGGCTATACAAAATTAATCTAAAATGATCTTGTTGAGACTAAATTGGGATCAATTTTATATCAAAATTATAGAGGGACCACTTCGGATTAATTTTATATAGTCGAGAGTTTAAATTGTGATACTCTAGGACTAAATTGACCATGCACAATACCACAAGTAGTCTTGGGACTATTTTGAGATTTTTTTTATTATATTACTAAGGCTTCGTTTGAGACAGCTTTCTTACTACTTTCTAAAGCAGCTTTCTTATACAAAAATATTTAGTTCAAAAAAATTTTGTACTAAAAAGCTGTTTTAAAAAACAGTAAGAAAGTTGTCCCAAATGAAGCCTAAGGCTTCGCTTTGTGCGGCTTTCTTACTGCTTCTTAAAACAGTTTTTTAGTACAAAATTAATTTTTTTTACATTAAAAAGCTGTTTTAAGAAGTAGTAAAAAAGCCACCCCAAACGAAACCTAAGTCTCGATGTTTAGCATGATTTTTTTTGTATAAGCTATGATGCATGATATTTATAAAATATTTAAGGTATATTATTTATATTATTTGCAAATGACATAGTTGTAAAAGAATGAGAGTTTTTACATTAGATGCATTTGATTCTAATAATATAATTAATAGACAATTACAATTATCAAATTAAGCTCAAATCATTAGTTTAATTAAGCTTTGTATCTATTTAAAGAACTTTTTTTTTTCTTATAAAAATAATTTAGATGTCTCATTAACTTGATGATAGTCAAAAGTAAAAGCAGCTGCCGAATTGAACTAATTATAAACTCTCATTTCGTCATTAGCTTCTTTTGTGAAGAGCTTCTGTTTTCATGCGCTTTGTTTTTAGTATCAAAACTGGACAGACATGGTGGTCAGTGGTGACTGAAAATTTTAGAATTTTTTTTTTTTTTGCATATATAAATATTTTTATTTATTTATTTATTTATTTGTGTCAAATGATAAGACAGATTGTGAAAATTAAATTATTAGATCAATGATATGTGGTATATATAACTTTCATTTTTTGCATCAAATGATAAGATTGTTTTGTTTTGTAGAACACAATCACAGTTCTATTTGGTTATTATTTTTCATTGCTTTCAACGAATTTCTAGGCTAGGGAGTTGCTTTTTACACCAACTTTAAAAAAATTTGCTTTCCCCGCAATAGTTTCATAATCACTTTTACAAAAACTTACAGCCATCTAAAACAAACCCTTACTCATCAGCTTATCAAACTCATCTCACAGCCATTTAGTGAGTTGAGCTCATATTAGATAATGGAAAATTAATCCTATGTTAGTTAATACAAATAGTAAAAATTAGAAGATAAATAATATATATATATATATATATATATATATTATATATTGAAATTATTTGTACAGTTGTAAGAGGCAAGTATTGTAACTTAGCATGCATGTGCAAGCCAATGAAGCAAATTGATATAAATATATTGTATATGGAAGACTGGCTTTTTCATAGATTGGCATTTTTGGTAGCTGTCTTTGACGTGATTGGCTATTTGGCCCTTTTCTTATTGGCAAGTAGGAAATACAGGAAGGCATTGTTCATTTGTGACAACGCTGCTTTGAAAGCTACTTCTTAGTGCTTTAAATTTTTCCTTTTTTTTTTTTTTTTTTCATTTTGTTCTTTCCCCTCATTACAATAATTTATCTTTGATTCAGCTATTTGTTGTATATTTTTTTCATATAAATATATACACACAGACTTTGTTCTTTTGTTTATGACAAGTTTCCTTTTGTTTTTGAGTAAATTTACTCACAAAGAGATGTAATGATTGTGATTTTATTACAGTAGAGGATTGCAGATTCATTTTACGGAATTTTGTGGGAGAGAGGAGCTTACTTCCTTTGATAGAGACCAATGTGTCGGCAATCACTTGTGCAAGAAAGTAACAATTAATATATGATAATGAGAATAATATATATGTGAGGGAAATTCTTCATGAGAGAAATCAGCGCAAGGAATGAGATGCTTGTCGATAGTTTTTGTTCTGAAAATCATGAGAGGGAAGCTGGTGATCAAGAAATTATCATGGTCAGGATCAGAAGGGGAAGAGAAATATTTCTTTCTCATCTCATATCTTATTTATATGACCATATATATCAATATTATTGCATGCATGAAACATTTATAGTAGAAATATGTAATCGTTATTATTATAATTGTTACGGGTTAGAATATATGCGGCGATAGAGTTAAAATTTTACGTCTCAGCGTTATACGGATATCCATCATACAAATAGGGAATTCAGAAACACGAGATTTTTTAAGTGGAAAATTCTGAAAAAGGGAAAAACCACATTGCCACGCCCAGTTGAAATGATTTCACTAGTATTTGAATAGATTACACAAGACTGATCCGTCCTATTGAGGACGATCAGATTACAACAATCAACTGTCATGTTGAAATCTAGTGACGAGCAAAAATCGAACGGAAATCCGGCGACGTTCAGTGGTCGGACGGAAATCTGGGATCAGTCGGTGACTGGACGGAAGTCCGGCGTCAGTCGGTCGCCGACAGAAATCCGGCGTTAGTTGTTGGGTTCGTCTTTTCGAGACGTTCAACAACTATCGGGGTTCATATGGTTCTTGATTTAATTTTGGAAGTTTCCAATAAATTTTGCCTTGAGATTTGTGCTTGATTAAGATAAATTTTTGATGATATATCAATAATGTATCATCGATTCATATTATTGAGGATGTTCTCTTTTATTGTATTTCTCTTTATCTTTATCTTGTCTTACTTATATTATATATTGAAAAATTTATGCTGTAATAATCTTTTGAACAAAAAATAAAGCACTTTTATATTTTCAATAGTCTATAAAACCAATATGAGCTGAAAGTTGATGCCAAGTGTAGTAAAGTACTTATACAATTAGGGTATACTTGGGGAAAGTTACAGTTTTTTATAAAAATAATTGTAAAGCTGATATTAGAAAGCAAAATTTTTTAAGCTATTTTTAAAAATAGCTTCTCAATAGGGTTGTCAATATTTGACACGACATGAAAGTTTTGGGTTAAACCCGACTCAATTTTCAAACGGGTTGGGTTCGGGTTGACCTGAAAATCAGAAATCAACCCGGTGTTGACCCATTTGGAAAAACGCGCTAGTCATGTATGTGATCCATCCCGTCCACGCTATCAAGCAGCTAGTCGGTTCGGGTCAACCCGTTTGAACCTGGGTCAATTCCAGGTTCGACCAGAACCCGACCCAAAACTCGATTTTGACCTCTCAGTACATAAATTTAAAAAAAAAACAATGAGAAAGTAGCAGCCAAACAAAATTTTGATTGCGACCTGAAAAAGCACAGTATGAAGAAAACTACCCCAAATAGACTCTTAGTTACAAATATAATATGTTGATTTTCAACTTTAAGAGGATCGATCGCACATTCATCAAAATAATATGCATGTATGGATCATTCCATCAGGATTGTCAAGCATCGATTGAGATATAATATTCATGCATTTGATATGATTAAGTTGATGTTATATTTTTATTATATTATATTAAATAAAATAAATATATTTTCTCAAGATATTATAGGTTACACATTGAACACACCTAGAAAAATAAATTATATTTAGAACAAAGAAGAAAAAAAAAATCCCTAATAAACCTCTTTGGAGGGTTAGGGATTTATTCGAAAGTGCCTTCCACTAATTATTTAGGGCCCCATTAATATTACATGTATAAGTTATAATCATGATGAATTAAAGCTTTATCACAAATGAGATCAAAATTAGCGCAAAGGCAGCACCACCCCTAAGTGGCAATAATATTTTAAATATTCTGTTTTATGCTGAGGGTTATAGAGTTATTATTTTAATTAATATTTTAAATATTTACTTAATTTCTAGTAATATAACATTTAATTTATTTACTTTTTAGTCCTCTAACTTTTGCATTATTTTTTTTTTCACCCTTCCTATTGATGATTTTTAATTGTTAATAGTGCATGATCAAATTATTTAAATTTCTTGTTTGTAATTATTTTATCTAGCTAGTAGGTACTTCCACATCTCTTTGATGCATGTCTTTAATTATTTTATTAATCTGATTTACATACGACAGATCTAAAATCTAATAAATTTATAATAAATTTGTAATTTTTTTATTACACACAAGCTACATGTTTAACAATATGAGTTTTTCTATTTTTACGGTTTAGTTAATTGAATTGACTTGCTTGAAACAACTACTTCATAAAAAAAAATTGCTAAAGGTGGACTTTTTTTTATTGGTCTTTCTACCTTGGTCAACTCCCTCAAATTTGAACTTAAAGATCATATCATTTGGGTTGTTGGGTTATTGTATAGAAGAAATGCAATATATTTGAAATGTTTAAAATTAATTGGATGAGCAGGGGATTACTTTTTTATTTGACTTTAAGTAAAAAAATATAATGTAAAAGCTCAAATATGTGAGTGGCTGGTGGTTGATGGGCTATAACGGTAGGTGGCAATAGCAACCGACAATGGTCAGTGTCACTCGATGGAGGCTGGCGATGGCCGACAGGATTGGTAGAGGTCGACAGTGATCGACGGTGGCGGCAATTGGTGGTAGCTGAAGTCGGTCGGTGGTGGCCGATAACGATTTATGTGGAGTAAGTTTAACATAATTTAAACATTATTTGAACAATCTTATGTGAAGTTGGTTCAGAGTTTAAAATGCGAGTGTCATTTTTAAACCCAAATAACCAAACGTATGATATTACTAACCTTGAGCTAGTTGAAGTACTTAGAAAAGAAAATTAGATGGAGAAGTCACTAAAAGGAAAATTGAGCAGCTTCTTGTTCACAAGTTTTTGTAAATGATCGTGTGAGGATTCAACTTCTATTTCTATAAAACGATGGTATTTTAACTGAAATGAATTTCTAACATATTTATCCAATTTTGAATATTATGACATAAATTTAAATTTCTTTAATTAATTTAAACCAATTTAGATGTGCCTTGATCAACACATCATCTCACATGTACAATAAATAAAATATTAACTTCAAATAACATTTATTGGAGAGGCTTTTGTCATTAACAATGACTCTAACTTCAATCATAAATATTTTTTTGGTTGACTCCTCCAATTAAGAAATCCATTAAAACCTCATCCTCCCAAGGCAACTTTTATAGGATGGAATGAATTAATTTTGTGCATAAAAACCAAGAGGATTTGTCAAGATCATATCATATCATTCTATTATATAACAAATATGTAGCTAAATTTTTTTCTCAATAAATAAATATAATTTACAAGCATTTAATAATTATGGGTTATGCAATAAAAAAAAAGTTTGCAAAATGTTAGTGAAATAAAATAAAGGATTTTTTTTTTTTGGCTAATAAACCATGTAAAATGGGCCTCTAAGGTTTCCCTCCATGTGGGTTGGATCTTGAAACCCAACTGCATCCACGTTAATAAATACAGTAAGACAGCTGTGTAGCACTTGGATGTAAGTAATGACAACCAGGAGAGCGAAGTTCTCCGGTTTTAACATAGAAGTTTTAATCATAGAAGAATACCAACCAGCTCATTTTTTAATCCAAAACTAACAGTCCTGATAGGAAGATAATTGAAGTAGGTGGAGAGGGGAGAAGAGGCAGCTCAAACATAGAGGTAGCCGTTATTTCCTCTCTCTCTCTCTCTCTCTGTCTCTCTCTCTTCTCAGTTTATATCTGATTTTTTTTTCATTTTTATTTTGG
Organism: Dendrobium chrysotoxum; assembly: GCA_019925795.1. NCBI lineage: Eukaryota > Viridiplantae > Streptophyta > Magnoliopsida > Asparagales > Orchidaceae > Dendrobium > Dendrobium chrysotoxum. Next base: position 67,390,575 of record CM034305.1, on the reverse strand, counting down.
TAGGAACAACGTCAACGTAGCTGTCTTATTGTGCTAACAACCCCACAGCTTTCCATAGCAAACATTCTACTCATTTCCGCCATTGCCCTTTGTAAATTTTTTGTTCCTTCTTCCCTTGGTTTCATCCTTCCTTTGCTCTCTTAAACCCTACTTTGATTTCTTGATGGCTATTCTTTAAAGATGCCAAGGACTAATAAGGGATGAAAAAGATGAAAAAGAAATGTGCAGAATGACATAAAATCGCCAACTTGCAGTACCGGACAACTCTTTAAGAATGCTTTACAGCCCACAAATCAGATACCTCTCTCTCTCTCTCTCTCTCTCTCTCACTCTCAAAAACTGTTCTTTTTTGCGTTCGCCAGTTCATACCTGCCACTATATTTTGTTTTTTTTTTCCTTCCTAATGGGTTGTATTGCAACATTCTGCTGAAAGGAGGGGACTTTTGCTTTGCTGGTTTGTATTAAAGGGGGGGAGGAAGATGAGAATAGGGAATGAAGAAGAAAAGTTACAGAAGAAGGTGAAAAAAGAAAAAAAATTGAATCTTTTTCTTAAGTATCCTATAGTGTCGGCGCTGCGTCGCTTTCAGCCGGCATTTTAAGCTTTTGGAAGGATGATCCATTTGTTTGGGTTGCCGGTAAAGTATTGGTTGATATAAATACAGGGCTACCCTTGCGGCGCTGGAAGATTGGGAAGCTTGGCTTGGATTTTTCCGTTCGATTGGATTTCTGATTGATTCTTCTTTACCTGGTCAATTCATTGTTTCTCTGTATAATTGGTGAGGAGAAACCCTCATAGAGATCTGAGAAGGTCAAGATGCGTAGGAGAACAGCTGTTTTTGTGTCTGGTCTGTATGGGAGAAGTAAATTTCTCTGACGATTAGTCAAGGCTGTCTCAAGCCAGGATAGTTTTATCATAAGGTTCTGCAGGTAATGGATTGATGCTAATTTATGTTTTTTACAGGTTTTCTGTGTTGATTTTCTACTGGAATTCCTGATTTGTTTCTCAGATTTTGAAGTTTTTGAGTGTGTATTTTTATGCGGAGTTAATATGATAAATGTGATACAAATGCAGATTTTACTAATTGCATTTTTAGATTGTTATTGAGGATGCATGTGATCTAGTTTAGCATGGACTTCTCTACTGTTAAGTTTTAAAAGATTTGGAAATCTGCTTGTGAACCGAGGATTTTGTCTAGATTTTGAGTTACCTTGTTTATTTAATATAGTTATGCATGTCATTTTGAAGTGTCATTTAATACAATTTTTATTTAAGGGAAAGCCTTTTCTTTCAATTTATTGAGGTTGATTTTACTGAGCGGCAGTGAACTGATATTTACAGTTGACAAGTGATAACAGACTTGCATTTATGGAAAACTTCAAGTTTTATGCATACAAGCTATCTTTTTTTTTAATTAAATGACTAGGCCATTATTACTCAGCTCATTGAGACAGCAACAGTAAAAATAATTGTGTGTTTTGAAAGGTAAAGTATATGTGCAAATCTTCAGCAGCATCACATCTATCGTTAGCCTTTTAGCATTTATTTGGTGTCAGCTTTGAGCTTTAAGAATTCTCCTTTGTTCATTTCAGTTGAGTGCACCTTTTGCCACAACTTCTAGCCATGTCACATTGTTAGCTTTCATTTGCCCATTTTCCTTTTGGATCCTTTCACACTACTATCAATACTTTCCTTGGAGATGAATCTTTGTCTAATTTATATGCCCAAATGATCGAAGACAACTTCAGAATCTTGTAAATTGTAACCCAATGCATGAAGCTTATGGCTTTTGCTAATACAAAACCTAGGGTGGAGTTTATTTACTCAACCTTACCCTTATATTTGTGGAGAGATTTTCACCATTGTTCAAACTCGTGAGCTTTGTATCACAAAAAAGGCAATCCAACCACTGCTGCCGACCCTCACCCTCTACTGAACATATCATGCACAGTTATCACTAACTCAGTGGCTAATATGTTCTATACAATCTTTTCTGCTTACTACTTCGAACGGTGAACAAGATGAAACTAAAATTTTGTTTTGTCTTCACGCTTAAGTATGTAACTAAAGTAAGCATGCTTGTTTGTTCTTTGTTAAAATAAAGAATATATTTCTAGTTTTCATTTACTAATAAGGTTGGTTGTTAATGAAAAACTTGTTCATTTTTCTTTCAGGTACAATGTATAGAATCTCATAATTTGGAAGGACTGTTCTGTAGTATTAAGGTGGATCTGAGACCAGATGTCAATGACTCTTGCAGCTGCTCTTGGAAGTGCTGCAGGAGCCTTGGCATTGGTCGGGATATTGATTTTCGTTGTAAGGTACTGCATTTTGCGTCGGAGTACTTCAAGAACATCAGAAAGTAACTCATCCGAACCATCTATGCAAGGTAGAAAATGTCTTTCAGGAGGTTTCTTTTGTGCTTTGATGGTCTTATTCATGATAATGGATGTTCTTCTCATTTCAATATGTTTCAGCTGGACAAAGTGTTGAATTAGTTCAAGAAAGTACTTCATACCTACCCGGAGTGCAAGGATCACGACGTTTTGGGCTAGAAGAACTCAATCTAGCGACAAAGGACTTTAATGATATTAATCTAATTGGACATGGAGTATTTGGAGAAGTATACAAGGGTCTGCTTCAAGATGGAATGATTGTTGCTATTAAAAGAAGACCAGCGGCTCCCAGCCAGGATTTTATTGAAGAGGTTGGTTTCTTATGAATTTAACTCTTTTGGTGCTCTATTTATGGAGATTTAATCATTAACGAGACTTGCTTGAATATACAGGAGAAACGTGTCCGTTTTAGAAGTAAATTATATATGAAAAACCAATGTTCGGTGAAACTTTTTATTCCCCTTCACATTTTATTATCGTGTCTGTTAATTCTAGCATTATATTTTGATTCCAGCCTCCTCTCTCATGCTTATTTACAGTAGAACTCTGCATTTCCTTAAAGATTTTTTATGAACAATTGAAATCAATTTTAACATCTACTTTAATCTTGTTTGGCTCTCATATTTGGATTTAATGTTTTTTTCTGTTTCATATTGAAACATATTGTTCTAATTTGATCGAATGGAATGTCAGGTACGGTACTTGTCATCAATTCGGCATAGGAATTTGGTGAGTCTACTGGGTTACTGCCAGGAAAGTGATTTGCAAATGCTAATCTATGAGTACATACCAAATGGGAGTGTTTCTGCACACTTATATGGTCTCCTTCTCTTTCTCTCTAATTTTATAGAATTTTTGGATAAAAAAAATGAGTAAAACCAGTTATTTCCTCTCGTTTGCTTTGGCAGGAGCAAGTCAGGCCTCAACTAGTAGGCTAGAAGAGTTCAAGAACAGGCTTTCCATTGCTTATGGTGTAGCCAAAGGTGATGATTTGCAAAACCAGTGGCATTCATGGTTACGCTGGTATTGGTTTCTTTTCCTAGAGTTGCAAAAATGTAATCCAACCTAATTTGGAGAAACCTTGTTTTTTAAGTCATATTGTTATAAGCTTTTTGGCTTGAATTCTATCATCCATTGTTTTGGATTTTGGAAACTAATTCTGATGTCTAGTGTTATTATTCTGGTGAGCAGGCTTGGAACATTTGCATGCTCTTAATCCCCCTCTGGTGCATATGAACTTTAAAACAGGAAATGTCCTAGTTGACGAGGATTTCATTCCAAAAGTAGCAGATGCTGGACTTCGAATCTTGCTATATCGAGTAGATGGTGTTGGATCGTCTCAAATTACACTAGATGATCCTTTCCTTGATCCTGAGTAAGAAGAGAACTTTATCTTACCTTACGCTCATATTGTTGTCGATGTGATCAGGTGTTAGGACTATGCTGTTATTTTTAAGGTGTGGAGCCTAAGGAACACCTTTCACAGACTCAATTGCGGTATCCAATATTTGCCGGTTATTTTATAAAGGGGATTTCACTATAATTTTCTATTGCTCTAGTTTTTTTTCTGTTATAAAGAGGAAATACTATCATTAGAAGATACATTTGGGAGATTAGGGCTATAAACTATGATGCACGGACACGAATACGGTGACACGGACACGAATACGGTGACACGGACACGACACGGACACCGGACACGGGATATGGGACATGGCTTTTTTTGAAAATATAGGATAAGGGTACAGCGTGGACATGGCATTATATTTTTTTTATATAGTGTATAGATATTAATGTAACATCATATTAGAAATGACAAACAATATTAAATGAATGGCATGATAACTTATCTAGCTTATAATATAAAATATTTAGTACAAAATGTCTAGTATAATCACAAAAATATAAGCAAATAACCACTTACTACAACATCAAGCATTCAAGCTTCAACTACTAGGATTAGCTTCAGAGATTTGCTTTTAGCCTTCAATATCATCATCATTGAATATCATTGCTTTCAACTCTGGTTCATCAAGAGAAAGATTTGCAATAGTTCATTGAATATCATATAATGAAAGTTGGTTCTTCTTTGTGTCTATTTACTTCTCTAGTTCGCTAGTTCTCTCCCATAATATTTCTTTAACCTCTAATCTAAATCAGAAAGAATGTATCTATTTACTTCTATACTTCTCTAGTTCTCTAGTTCTCTCTCATAATAGTTCATTAGATATCATATATTAATCTTTATTCTATTAATCTTTATTCTATTAATCTTAAATCTTTTATATTCTAAATATTTTCTATATTATTCTAACTTTTCACCTATTTCAACAAATCCCATCAACTAGAATTACAATAAGGCATGCACATAAAGATCTTTCAGACATAATCAAAATTCTTCTTATTCCATGTCACTAAAAATTGTAAACACAGCTAGGCATAAAGGTTTTCAATAATCATTATTAACTCTAAAAAAAAATCATTCTCTAATAATCATGCCTTTCAATAATCGTATCGATGCATATACGAGCGAATGTGATGTTTTATTTGATTCAGTAAATATAAAAATATAAAAATTTTATAATTTAAAATAATTTTATCATAAAAAATTAGGATACGTATGTCCCAGCCGTGTTGGGTTAAATTTAAACATTATTTTAATCGGACATGTGGACACATGTCTGCCGTATCCGACATGTGTCCCAGCCGTGTCGGCCACGTATCGTGTCCGTGTCCGTGTCCAACACTACATTCTCTCTTCAAGAGGTGTGTCGGTGCATCATGAGCTATAAAACTCCACCATCATTATTATAGTAAAATTTGCAATCATATTTGTCAATTCGTAACTTTAGATAAAATAATTTTTGTGTTCTGTGTATTATCTTATTTATATTTTGTTTGATATCAGTTAATTAAGTTTCGTCTAATTCCAACAATTATGTCCCTTTTTATAGATAAGGCTATTAGCATTTTAATTGGCAAATGCAACTGTGACACAATTTCTCCTTACCAACCCTTATTTTTTTTCACGTAGGGTGAGGGAGTTTGGAAGATTTTCAGTAAAGAGTGATGTATATAGCTTTGGAGTGTTTCTTATGGAGTTAGTTAGTGGACAGGAAGTCAGATCAGAGCAAAGCATCAGAAAATGGGTATTTAATTTATGTTATTACATTTTACAGCAGATTTCATAGAAATATTATGAAGAAATTTATACTCTTTATTTACATATTTATATCCGTGCATATGAAGGTTAGGCAATCTATTCTTATTCCATTTTGCCTTTTTATTTGATTTAATGAAAGCCATCTACAATATTGTTAGTGGTATAATTTTCACTTTTCTAATACTATGTTCTTGACACATTTTCTTGAAGTTGCTTATATTTTCAATAGTTATGACATTGACGTAAATATGGAAAGGAGGAACTTGTTTGGTTTGAAGAAATTGAAAGAGGTGAAATGAAAAGAAAATGGACATGAAAATGCCAAAGGAATTGAATTGAATTAGTTTTCATCTATTGTTTGATTTAGGAGAAAGTGAGTGAAAAATATTTTAGATTTCTTATTTGGTTAATGTGAAATTGAGTTTTTATAAGACGTTGGCGAGACCAACAATGTTTTATGGCACAAAATGTTGGCCATTAAAAGAGAAACATACAATTAAGTTAAGTGTTGCACAGATGAGGCTTACTCTTAAAGATAGAATGTGAAATGAGCATATACGTGAAAAGGTTGGAGTAGCTCCAGTGGCATATAAGATTAGAGAGAGTCTCCTTAGATGGTTTGGTCACATAAAACGTCGACTTTCTGATGGCTCGATTAGGAGAGTAGATGTATTAGATTTGACCTATGTTAAGAGAGGCAGATGTACCTAAAAAGACTTGGTTAGAAAATATTAGAAATAACTTTTTTTATTTATTTAAATGATAATTTGACTCTTAACAGAATACAATGGAGAAAAATGATTCATATAGTCGATATCACGTAGTGGGATAAAAGCTTGATGTTGTTGTTGTTTAAAAGGGATATGTTAGTCAAATGAATTACAACGTAAATTTTACTTCTCTCTCTTTTTTTTTTTTGCCTAGAGTTTGGGTAGAGTTTTTATGAAAAATGCATTTGTTCATCATATTTCCAAGGTAAATTGAATAACTTGTTAATTGCCTTATAACCAAACACCGAATGTGAAATTGTGAAATAAGATGAATCTACATTCCCTCTAATTTTTGTACTAAAACTCTATTTTAAGAAGCAATAAAAAAGCCGTCCCAAATGAAGCCTAAGACTCACTAAAGAACTCTTTATAGTACCTCTCAAAATGCGGTGGCCCACACAAATGTATGGCTCAAATCAAACTGGCATAGGAATCTATCATTTGATTGATGACCTGTTGCAATGTAAGTTCATGTAATGCTTTTCCGATTTGCCAATCCCTTGCAAATAATAAAAACTTTTAAATATTCCTGGTGTCGGTGCATAATAGGTTAATATGTTATGATTAAAATTATATTAACCTCTATTTATTTTATATAAATGAAGGCATATTTATGACAGAATATTTTCCTAACAACTCTATTAAGAGCATTAGCTATTGCATTTCAACCTAAGCCACATTAGTGGTTTATTCCTATTTTTAAAGAATAGGATGGAAAAGTGTTAATGAGATAAACTATAAATGGGTGAAGTACCCATTCATATTTTGTTATGGCTTACATATGGCTTTTGATAGCTCGGGAGAGTTGGGAATGAGTAGGAGAATGGAGTTAGGGTAGGAATGGGGATGGTGAGGGAGGCACACGACAACAAGTAAGGTGACGGATTTTTTTGAATTTATTATTTTTATTTAATAATATATATATTTGCAAAATTTTTATCGCTTGCACAAATTAATGCCATGTCATCACCGCACGCTATGTGGAGACCTCGGGCAAAATGGATATCGATCTTAGTAATTTCTATTATCCCAAGCACACAAACAAAATCTGTTTTGTGAATCGACGTTGTTTGGGCTATCTCAATTTTTGGTCAACGCATTTCATACAACATTTGTGCGACTTAGATCAATCCTAGAGCGTTTGTCGAAGTCAACAGTGATCCAAACCTCTATGCCCAGGAAATGTCAATACATCTTGGGTTAGCACAAAGATAGGCTAAGCTTAATTTTACTTTTAGAACATTGTTCCTAAGGGTGGCAATACAATTATTTTCTTGTTTAAAATAAGTCCTAAGGTTCTTTTTAGTTAAATTCATTTTAGATTGTAGAAAATATGAGTCCTCTGGAGCTTAATGGATAAATGCGGTTTCATGACAAACACATTAAATAAAGAAATAAGAAAAACAAATAAATTTTATTGCATAAATAGACAGTCATAACAAATGTTTCTTAGAGGTTGATGTACTTGTGCTTGCTTAATACAACCCAGAAATAAAATAAAAGAGATATAACTTGAATTTGCTTATTATAACTTTGTCATTAGATCTATACACAAATAAAATATGCTAGTCTTTAACTCCTTCTGTATATTTGGGTCCCCTTCTCCTTGGGTTCTGCACCCCCTTATATGGCTTTACTATTTCTAATAAAAGTTATATATATATACACACATACTTTGAAGTATAGCCAAATACTGGTGCCAGGCCATCGCCAATAAATCTCAAAACAGAGCGATAATCACGAACAACGTTGTATAAAACCCAGCATTAAGCACTCCCAAAACCATGCAACTATTCTAATGCTCTTTTGGTTGCTTGCAGATGTAAAATAAGTTTAAAAAATAACTAAATTTACTAGATTTCATCAAATGGTTGGACAGATTAATTGCCATGGAATTTGAACTAGATAACATGTAGCAATATCAGCAGAAATGCTTTTGATAATCTTTCTTTCTCACTCCTAAGGTTCCTGCCATTATAGTCTGGAGAGATTTATGTACCCTTACAATGCATATAAAATAACTATATGCTAAGATTCTGATTTTACTCCATTGATGGCTGTTTCATATGAAGGTTCAGAAGTGTCAGGATGTGAGTGATATTACCAGCCTTGTGGACCAAAGAATGAGCAGCAGCTTCACTTCTGAAGGCATAAGAGAATTTGTGCAGCTAATAGTTTGGTGTTTGAACCCGATCGGTGAGAGACGCCCTCAATCGAGTTATTTGGTATCTGAACTTGATCGAATTCATGAGAAAGAACTGAGCCTGACAACCATCAGAGGTGAAGGAACAACTACTGTGATCCTTGGCAGCCAATTGTTCAAGTAGTTACTATGGATATCACCTGATTCTCCTGGACTCCATGCGAGTTTTATGAGCATGGTCTTGAAGCTTGTAAAGGAAATTACTAGTAAAAGAATACATGTACAGATCGAAATCTATCTGTAATATTCTTTTATGTTTTTATCCCCATTGTGTATGTGAAATCATAAATGTATAAAAAATTTGTCCTCTGTATTTCATTGAATGGTATTATTGGCTTTTTGATTGAACTTAAAAGTGTACAAATTTCTATCTACATGTCATCTTGTTTTCAGGTTTTAGTGGGAACTTTTGAAGCTTTTCTTTGCTGCACCAAGCATGTCGTTCTCCTTAGTGCGCCTTAAGGTTTTTGGGAGGCAAGCGAATGCCTTCTTGCAAGGTTTTCTATTTAACTCCATTGTTGCTAATTAAGGAATGTACTAAAAAATCAAATGGAATATTTTTCAAGTAGCTATTTGTCAATTGAAAATAATTAACTAGGATCATTTGAAGGTGAAGTTAATAAGCATGTTGCATGTTGATTAAGGGTTCGTTTGGGACGGTTTTCTTACTATTTAAAACAGCTTTTTAGTAAAAAAAATTTAATTTTTGTACTAAAAAATTACTTTAAGACGCAATAAAAAAAGTCGTCCCAAACGAAACCTAAGTTTGCTAATGATTCCCATAAGAGTCATCAATAAAAAAAACTTGTTATTAAGATGGCATCTCTCTTGATGATTCACCACACAAAAATACTGAAAAAAAAAATTGTTTGCAAGGAGATCTCCTGCACTATCTGATAGGAGTCAGATTTTGGAGCTGCAAATAGGGATTCAGATCTGATATTAATATAATTGCACACAATTAAAATATATATAGAATTCTGCACGCTTTTCATTGCATGAACTCTAATTGTTGACAGGAAATGAATCATCAAAATAAAATAAAATAAAATAAATTTCTAAATAGGAGGATAAAAAGAAAGAAAAACTTTCACTAACAAAATATCCTTTCAAGAGAAAAATAAAAATAAAAAATTTGTATAAATACACTTGTTCATAATTTTATGCACATTCATAAGCTTTGCTTCCAAGGGCTTGTCAATCATAAGACTCACCCTTAAGCATTGCCTGTCAAGAGATGGTTTCCAGCCTAAAATGAGATTTTGCTATTGGTGCCAATGCCTCATAAATGGCTTCATGGCAGATTCTTGAAGACTTGGGGGGTGCTGATGGGTGTAATTAATCCGCATCATGTCTACTGAAGGAATTGGAGCAGAGGTAAGACCTGTAGAGCTACTCACTTGAGTTGGGATGTATGGTTCAGCCATGCTCATACCAATATAGTTTGGAGGCCGCAACAGTTGTTCCGAACCGGAGGCATCGAAAGAAGATCGGAAAGGCAAATCTCTGAATTCAGGCAAGACACTGAAGAGACTCCCATCACCACTGCCACTTTGAACTCCACTTGCAGAAGAATCAATTCCAGACCAAACATTATGTGACTGATGTTCATTAGGAAACCAATTTTGCCTCCCTAATCTATCAGTAACACAGGATTGCAAAGTACACCTTGAACTCGATGATGGATAGTATCCTAGCTGATTTTCGTACCTGATCTTGGTGCAGAAGTTCTTGTCAATCATATTTTGCATGTAAAGTTCTTTCTCACAAGAATGTCTTTCATTGATGGGCTGCTGGTTATCCTCGAGAAGAGGGAACCGATCAGTTTCTCGCAAGTTTCCATCATTCATCAATAACTGTAGTCCGGGTTGGCTCAAATCATTCATGTGTGATGAAAGTATATCCGATGCCATTGGAAAAGTTGGAATCACCTCATCATGGCTTTGGATATAAGAACCGAACAATTGTGAAGTAGTTTCGACACTAAAAGATGAGGGAAGAAGCCGCCCAGCAACCTGTTCCATGCTTTCTCTTTCCAAATTGATTATCGGTGCTGCTTGAACTTGAAAATGTTGGCATTGGTTGAGCGGTACATCAGAAGATGCAAACAAATGGGCTTGTGAAGGTTTCTGATAGTTTGAATCCTCACAATTAGTAGAAATCCAGGTGCTCTTAAATGGTGAGATGAGAGCTTTTAGTTCCTCGACCATCTGACTGGAATCCATTTTATCAACAGATTGTGAGGGAGCAGGTGTATTTTCTGCAGGTCTCAGTGTATTTTCATTTCTTGTTTCTTGATCCGAAATGGAAGGGTTGAGCTCTCGAACACTGTTGAGAGAAGGTATTCGCTGCAACGTATGATCATGAGCAGAGACAGAACGGGAACGAGAATCTTCTTCATCAGTTGAAACAATGGAATGATGCTCAGTCTCTCTGTTGACTTCGATGTGATTCTCAGATGAGTTCCCCAGAACTGATTCCTCAGCCTGATAAAACAATTATGACTTCAACACAACAATTTTCTACTTGAATAGTGGAAGAAAAAGGCTTCAGTAAAGACAAAAAGATGAAAAATCAAGAGCAGTTAAGGACAACACTATGAATCAGACAACCGAATTTGGATTAAGAATGAACAGAACAAAAAATCCATCTATGTTCAACACTTTCAGAAAACTAGCTGCTGTCAAATGACCCTATTGCTACTAATATAAACAAGATATTCCTAGCCTCAAATCACCTAATTCCTAGTGGGAGGCTTTTCAGATTATGCAAATGATTCATCATGTGCTGCTTATCAGGGACAGCACATGAGCTTAGAATCTATGTTTACTAATGGACTTCGGTCCAAAGTAGAGATAAACCCGCATCACTTCTGTGCATGACCTAAGCATGCATATGCATTGGATCAGTCTGCACCTTGCTTACCATGATTAACCAAAAAAATCAGTACAAACAAGATGAGAAGAGCTATTGGACGTTTAGCAAAAATTGACATTATTTTCATCAACAAAACCAACTGCATTAAACAGTTTAATCTCAGAACTTTTCCGTTTTTCATATTTGATGAATGAATATTTCCTTTTTTTAATTATTGACTGTTTCACTAAATTGTCTTCAAAATATAGCAATATATATGAGTACACATTAGTTCAAAGGTAATAATATGAAATGCTAAACTTAGAGGGGTATAATATACCCTTTTACATCAATAGTTTAATCATACTAATAAACTGTTCACACCAGCCTCCTTGGCCTACTCAGCAAGTGCTAGAATTACTCCTTAGCAATAAAAAGATATGGTATAGCAGTAAAGCAGGTTATAAGTTCGATAATCATAGAAGAAATCAGCATGACATCTTCACAATCAGAAATTCTAAAGGCAAAGGGTGGAAAAAAAATGCAGTAAAAGATAATTCTGATAGCATCTATGAAAATTTATGGAATATGTTATAAAAAAAACTTTATACAAATGCACAATTTGAAACAATAACAATCATCGAACCTTATCATGAATCAATGCTCTTGATTCAGCAAGCTCTTTCTCCAAGCATTCCGTCCGTTGCATTTTCAGGAACTTCCTCTTATTATACTTTTCAAAAGCTGCATGGGTATCTTTGGTCACCTGCATCCTGTGGGTACAAAATGATTAGATCACTCAAATTCAAGGCAAGGTGAAAGCTATATTGATTAAAATGCTAACCAATGCTCTCGAAGCCTATTATTTTCCTCATCCTCATACAATTTATATGGATATACATGAAAGTTTTTGATGTCACCAAGCACATGGCTAATGGATTTGGACTGAATGTGATCACCAGAATGTTTTAGCTCTTTTAGCATTTTGAATTGCTTCTTATTTACCTGTAAATACAAGAAGCCATCAACTTCACGCCACAGAAGGTATGTCACATTACCTTTGTGAACTTAATATTAAGCGGAAAACCAGTTTCTATTGAACAAAGGCTTATAATAATCTTTTCTCTACTTTACATGCATAAGTGAGGATTAAACAAGCAAAATACAATCAAGCAAAAGTAGGAGTGTGCACCTTATTCTATGCTATTCCCAGGAGAAGTGAACTACCACACTGAACAAAACCATAGAGAATGCAAAATTAAGTGCACCAGAAATATCAAATCAGGGAATTTTAGATGCGGGTAATTTTAGATGGTCATTTATGTCATTTGTTGAAGATTAGAGGTGTATTTGCAACTTAGCGGGCATTAAGGTCTCTTAGTTGATCCAGGATAAATATTGTACATGGTATAAAAAAAGGGATGAACCACAACATTTAAGAAAAAAAGTCATGAAAGCATCCAACTTCAAGCCAAGAATGAAGCAAGAGTTTCGTCGAATAACAAAGTCTTTAAACTTCATGCTTCCATCTCTCCTCATCCTTCCAGCAAGGGGTATCAAAATATTTGACCCAACCTGAAACCCGACCCAGACCCGACCTGAAAAATTTCTGGTTCAACTCAACCCATTTGGCAGGTCGGGTTCGGATTTCCAACCCGTCTTTTTAAATCGGGTCGGGTTCGGGTTAACCTGAAACCAGAAGTTGGCCTAGATGACCCGGATCCACAAGCACATCCCAAGCCATAGGTCCTGCACCACGTTGACGCGCTCCTCCCATTGTCCGCATGACTACATGGTCCGTGTCCCACATTCTCACCTGTAGGGCTACACCGGTGCTGGCGGTGCACCACATCACGCCCACGTCCGATATCGGCACCCGCACACCTACGGTTCGTGGCCTACCTCGCACGGTCGCACCCGCGGCTTGCCCCCCGCGATCGAGTGCTTGACCCCAAGACCCGCTCGCCACTCACGCATTACCAGACTCGTACCCGTGTCGGCTGCGCCCACTACAGTGCCAGGCTCGCGCCCACTAGAGACCCCCACGCCCCACTTGTGAGTCAAGAACCTACCCCCCGCGCCCGCCCTGTGCCCCTCGCGCAACCCCGCACCCTGCAGCATGCCCTCGCTTGCCTGATTTGCACTAGGGTCAGCGTGTCGAGTCGGGTTGACTCGAGTTTGATGCGGGTCGGGTCCGGGTTCAGATTTCTGACCCGTTTCCATAATCGGGTTAGGTCAAATAATGGCATATCATTTTTGGGTTGGATCCGAACCCGATTAGAAAACTCATTTTGACATCCCTACTTCCAGCAATGATATTGTCAATCTTAGGTTGTCAAACCTTTTCTATAATAGCCACAAGATTCAACTCATCAAGCACCACAATCCAAGGAGAGTAGAGCATGCACATTACCATTCCCTGTAGAAGTATGCCACCACACTAGACAAAACCAAGGAGGATGGGAAACTAAATGCAGTAGAAAAATCGAAACAGCGAATTTCATTTGGCGATTTATGTCATTTGTTAAAGCTTAGTGGTGTATTTGCAAATCTGATGGTGTTAAGGTCGATTAGTTGATATAAGACAAATCTTATACGTGAATAACATTTTAGAAAAACATCCAACTTCAAGCCAAGAATGAAGTAGGAGTTTCATGAAACTTCATTCTTCTATCTCACCTCACCCTTCTGGCAATGATAGTGAGGATCTTAGGGTTTCAAACCTTTCATATAATAGCCAACTTTCAACTCAGCAAGCACCAGAAGGCACTAGTTCCCTCAATCAAAAAGAAGTGCATGGCTTCCATATTAAAAAGTGCTGGACCAAAGTCTAATAATCACCAACAAAGCTGCATGCAACCAGTACCTTGATATAAGACATATATTTAGCCTCATCCACATAGCGATTGCACATTTTCAGTGGCAGCTCTTCCTTCTGTATGGAATAATCATGAGGCTTTTCTAAACCCTCGCTGCTGTCATTCAGAGTGGACAGCTTCCTGCGAACACAAATAGAATGCATTCTTGATTAGAAGTCTCATTCTTCTATAGGCCGCATTTGCCAAAAAGTACTTGAAAAGCATAAAAACCAACACATTGAAAAAAGATAGGCAGCAAAACCTATGTTACCATGCTGTGGATTTCAAGCGCAGCATAAGAAGGGTGAATGAAATGAGCATACAGATTATAATAAACTATTATGTAACTCAGCATAATGTTATTCCAGCCTTCTGGTAGTTCTGGGCAAAATATTTCGCAAATTAGATTTGGGCCACTATTCTAGTTTAATTGAAACAAACTCCATGGATGGACTTGGATTAAAGTCCAAATATCACCAAAATCAGCTAATGAAACATGAAGCTCTAATATTTAAATGATCTCAATATACGGACGATGAATATTAAAAGTAACAAAAATTAAAACGGCCAGCCACAGAGCATGAGTGAAAATAAACGAGGGTCGAGCAACAACGAATACACTTTTTCCTTCTATCAAGTTATGAACCAACTCACTAAAAGTGGCTCACTTGTGCCAGCAAATATTTGATCTTTTTTATCAGAATGGTTCACACCAAAACTTCGGTGACACTAGTAAGGCTGTTAGCCAGCCTAACCATGCACAATAGGTACCATAGTGGTGTCTTCACTTCACAATTTTGATACAGTTTAGCGACAAAAAATTGGATGCTTGGCATGAAACAACACGTAAAAGATGGTTCAATAGAAGTTATTCAGCTTCGAAGCTTAAGAAAAGTCCTCCATACATTTACAAATCTGATAGCCTAAACTACTTTATATTCAAATCATATAGACAAAATCAAATCATTTTTAATTCTTTTGGTAAAATTCCAAGAGAAGTGCTCTGGAGAGTTCTAGAAAAGAAAGAGGTTAATGATGCTTATATTCAAGTCATTAAGGATATGTATGCAAAAGCTATTACTAGCATTCAAATACAATGTGGTTTGACCAAGTTTTTTCCTATTTCAGTTGGATTACATCAATGATCAACTTTAAGCTCATATCTTTTTGCTTTAGTCATGGATGTTCTTACTAGACATTTGCAGAGGATGTACCTGTGTATGCTTTTTGTTGATGATATTCCTCTAGTTGAGAAGACTAGAGAGGAAGTTTAAGGTAAACTTAAATCATGGAGGTCAACCTTAGAGTCTAAAGGTTTTCGTTTGAGTAGATCTAAAACCAATTACATGGAGTGTAATTTTAGTAGCAATAGATCTAGTACAGGGATTGTGACTTTGGGCGATTAAGTCATTAATAAGAGTACACGTTGGATAGTTGAAATGGAGGAATGCATCGGGCATATTTGTGATAGGAAAGTACTCCTCAAACTTAAGGGAAAATTAAAAATTCTATAAGATGGTGGTGAGACCTACAATGTTTTATGGTGAAGAATGTTGGCTATTAAAAGAGAAACAAAAAATTTAGTTAAGTGTTGCGGAGTTGAGGATGCTCAGGTGGATGAGTGGCTTCACTCTTATAGACAGAATGTGAAATGAGTATATAAGTGAAAATATTGGAGTAGCTCCAGTGGCAGATAAGATTAGAGAGAGTCGCCTTAGGTGATTTGGTCACATAAAACCTCGGCCTTCTGATGACCCGGTTAGGAGAGTAGATATATTAGATTTGACCTATGTTAAGAAAGGAAGAGGTAGACCTTAAAAGACTTTGTTAGAAAATATTAGAAATGATCATTTTTATTAGATTTAAATGTGAATTTGATTTTTAATAGGACACAATGGAGAAAAGTTATTCATGTAGCCGACCACATGTAGTGGGATAAAAGCTTGATGTTATTGTTGAAATCTAAAAAGAAATCATATGAATTTCTTACCAAATTTTCAAATATTTCTTAGAAGGGTAGAAATATATTTTAAACATTTTATTAATTAAAAGTAGAGCACAAGTCAGTTCCAAATAAGTAGACACGATGATAGTTACGTATATAAAAGTAATAGAACTAGTTATAGATCAAACTCTATTTGGACTTTTAGAGAGTCTGGCTCATGAGCTTTTAGGTAGACCTGGCTTACTTGATAGCCCAAGTAGGTTACTTTTGAAGCAAACCTTGTCAAGGAAAAAAGCTAAAAAAAAAAGGTAATAAATTTTCCACAGCGCAATGCATGGATAAAAAGATTAAAATCAACAATGGTTATCTAATAAAAAACCCGACCAATCAAATAAAATCTAAATGATTTGATGGAAGATAATGCAAATCACAAGCTCCAAGTATAGTGGTGACTAATATAAACAAAACAAAAAAACTCGTTTCGAGAAAGGAACAAGAGTCAATATTTTTCATAGCAACCAAAACGCACAGACGATATAAAGTGCACCATGATCAATCCATTGCGTACTACAAGCACAACATCATCCATGAGGTTCGTGAGCACAGCAAACAACAAATTACAACAAGGAAGAAATTTAAAAAAGAGGACATTTTTTCTTCACTAGATAAAAAACCAATCCCACTTAAGAAACTGCATAAAATAACAAACATATATGTAAAAGCGAAGAGCAATGCAGTGAAGTTTCTTAGACTTGAATGAAGTTGTAGTTAAGTCCCATACAAGTAATTTTCTATAAAGATATAGGAGTGAATTATTATAATTGTTGAGTTGAAGTCATCAAGATGAATTTTATAAATTATCTCCAGATATATTAAACAAAAGAAATAACCAAACAAATAAATAACCTCCACAACTTCTCTGGATCCTCACAAGTTTCTGATTTCTCCTTCAACATCCTGAGCACCGCAACCATGCTGTCGCAGACAAAAAAAAGTTCATGTATGAAATAGTTGAAAATTACAAGAAGGTTCAGCTAAATCAATACAAGTATATATATAAACATACTTAGTATGGTACTTATTTATCTCCAAGTTATATTGTTTCTTACTGACTCTGGTTTGTCGTTCCTTCTGAAGAAGAACATCAGGATGTAGATCACTGGAGCAAAGTAAGGTAGACCTGACAATTTACATACAATGGTTTAGTCAATGGATGAAAAGAAAGCAGTTCACGACACAATGGTAATATATTGAGTAAACGAAAAAAAATCTTGTAGGTGTTAATACGCAACCAACAGCTTCCCAGATGAAAGGAATCGAGAAATAATGGAAGAACAAGCAAATCAAAAAGTTTAAAGACAAGTAAAAGTAATATAGAACTTAACAAGTGCAACTTAATATGTAAAGTTTGATACATGTAGTACTTTGTATTAAGGATAGGATCAGAGAACACAACAAATATTAGAGTGGAGCTGCATGAGCCTTAAATGATTACTGAAACAAACTCCTAAATGAAAAAAGATGTTAGTAAGAACAAAATATCATTTCAACATATTATAAAATATTTTTGAATAAAAAATGATGATGAAGTAAAACATGGCAAAAAAGAGAGAAGAAAAAAAAAGGAAAAAATGAAAGGGAATCCGGAAAAATATGAAAAAATGCTAGGAAATTACAAAAATTCAGGTAATTTTAGAAGATACTTTGGGTTTTCTTGAATTTTTCTTGTGCTCATCTCGATAAGCAGGACTTTTATTTCATTGCACAAAACAAGTAAAATGGCCCATTAAATTTAAGAAAATAATAAAAAATAGTGTAAATATCAAGAAAATAAGAATTTCATAGGTTTTTTACACAATAAGAGAAATAGAGCACACATGGCCTGCAGCTGACAATTATCCAAATTGCAAATGAAAACTAATAATAATGAATAATGAAATTCTCTCAACCCTTGTGGAACCAGTCTTCTTTTCCAAGGACTTGGACAGTGCCTATTGGGTTAATCAGGTGGTGAAAGCGAAGTCCTCCATTCAATCACAAAAAATGCAATGAATGCTAAGTTCATCAAAACTGAAAAAGAAAGCTTATGAATGTAAATACAAAACATAGAGGTATGTGTGCAAGCACTGCTCACCTTGTTTTACATGCAAACACCTTTGATCTCCCTATGTGCAATCCAAAACATTTTTCCCTACGTTGGATATGATTATCATAAATCATACCCAGAGGGAATCCTCATTACAACCACACCTCCAAGATTGAAAGACAAACTTAGCGCAATTTCCAACTTGATGATGAATTCAATTATTGCAAAAGCTTAATAGGATGGGCATATCAATGTCATATAAGTTTCCTATCTTAAAGGCAAGCATGCTTCAAGGTTTAACTGTTACGATGGGTATGATTGCTGACTTGGTGTGTATCATATATCATAACCAAGGAGCTTCCATGTAAAACCTTTATTATCAATACCCTCAATTTCAAATCCAATTTCAAATCCAATTTCAAATCAAGCAAAACATTTGAAATCATTTGCCGTGCAATAAATTATTTTAATTATCAGAATGTTATAATTGAAATGGTTCTTCATCAAAACTAAACTCATGACCACAAAGAAAAGCATACTTTGAGCATTTCCCCAGTGATGTGTTCAGTCATTAGAAACTCATAACTGGAAAAAATCACATCATAAAAATGCCAACTCAATCTAAGATAAATATGCTTTGGGCTTTCTTGGCAAAAGACTGGCGCATATTGACCAAAAAAAACTTATTTGTGGAATCCCAACTATCTAGTACACGAACCACTTCATGCATGTCACCACCCATGCCATGCATGATCCTCTCAAATCCCCCTCGCCTACCCACTCGCTCACTCTCGATCTCTCCTTCACCTGCCTCTCTCAAATCCTCAAAAATCTTCACTTGCCTCATTCGTTGACACAACCGTCATCGGCCTCTCTCTCCCTCACACACACACACACACACAATATTTCTCTCTCTCTAAAAAGAAAGGCAAAATTATAAAAAAAAGGATAAAAAAAGGGTTTTGGAGTGCGTGCCTCGCAATCATCAACCCCTCATGAGGAGAATAAATTTACAAATTATCAAAACCCTCAAAATCGAGAATGTGACACCTTCAACTCAATGAGCGGAACCCATAAACATTTTTTTCTTACACAGTGAGAGAAACTCATAGACGACATTCACAATGCATGGGTAAGCTCCACGTGCTCTTTTCTTAGCATAACAGGAAAATTTTTAATATAAGTACTTCTACGCATCTTTTTTAACATAGTAGAGAAACATTACTAATTCCAAGCAACAACACCTTTTTTGGCATGGTGGGATAGGAAATTCCCCAACCGTGGTATCTTACGACACTAACCATGATGCCTTTCTTGATGTGGCAAACAAGCCCAAACTCCCGAATACGCCCTTTCGAAGAAAAAAGGTTGGGAGGCTGTTGAAATTTACACTAACAGGGGACCCAAAAAGAAAATAAAAATGACTTGTGAATAAAAAAATGCAACTAAAAATGGAAATTACAAATGTTAAACTCACTACATGAATGATGTGAATACTTAAAATGCAACATACTTCGCAATAAATAAAGATGAAATTTGAACTGAAATAGGACCTATAGAGGACTTGTGATAAACTTGAGAGCCCGCTTGCAAGCTCAGAACCTCCTACTACTATTAAGAACTTTCATAAACACTCAATCTTTAAAGTCCATACAACGAATCAAATTTGGAATAAAAAAAAACAGGAGTAGCTCCCACTAATAGATAGAAAGAGTTGTCTCTTGTGGGGTCTGCCAGAATAAAATGTAAGTCACACACACAAGGGATTCCAATTTATGACATTCACAATCAGATCCACAACACAAGCACAAGCACACAGAATGTGAGTAAAAATAAACTTAAAATACAAGGTCACGGGAACACTCTAATGACAATTTATTCACGTGAACAATTGTTATGTTGGATCTTGCACATCTCAAACAGTTAAATTCATGTGAATGGTCTTCAAACAAGATGAAACAGTCAAATCTATTGCACGTCACGGGTGTACGATTACCCTAAGGGGCGCGAGCACTAATTATTTAAAAAAGCATAGACCCCTTGAATGAACAATGTACCTTGTAAATGAAAATTTTTCAAGTGAGACAAAGCAGTGCGCCTTTGCACTTCAAGGGTTATACAATAATTTTAACAAATAGTACATGATGCATCAAATCATTGAAAGCAATTATGTATGCATGTTTTTCAACGTTCTAGTGCAAATGTGCCAAAAATATACAATTGCATTATGCAAACATAGAAAAATGTGTAAATGAACCTATGAGGGTGTAAACATGTTGTGCAAATGCACCATAAAAATGCACAAATACACTTCGCAAATGCATTAAAAAACATGCGCGACATATCAAATTAAAAAAAATTTTACATGTGCTCTGACCAAATGCATCAAATTCCTGAATTTGAGGTCTAAGAATGTTATTGTGGCTGAAATAAAAGTGAACTTAAATTTGACCTGGCATCGACAAGCGCATTACCACTCAAAAAATAATTGTACCATCACTTTAAAAATATTTTTTTAAATCATACTCTAAGAAGATTTGTTATACAAATTGATTTAATTGTAAAAATTTTGATAATTGGGAAATATATAAAGAGGCACGTAAGGAATCTAAGAAAGTAATATGCGATGCAAAGATCTTAACTTTTAGTGATTTATATAATAGATTAGATACTAAGGAAGGAGAAAGATATTTGTATAAGTTAGCCAAACAAAGAGATATAAGTAGTAAGGATTTAGTTCAAGTGAAGTGTATTAAGAATGAAGATCAAAAAGTACTTTTTTTAGAAGATGATATTCAACAAAGGTGGATGAGATATTTTGCTAAACTTTTTAATGAAGAATGTGAAAATACGATTGACTATAGTGACCTTAACATCCTAAATGAAAATAAAGATTTCTGTTTTTATCGGCGTATTAGTAAAACCGAAGTTAGTGAGACTTTAAAGAAAATGAAGGGTGGAAAAGCTGTTGGACCTGATGATATTCCGATAGAGGTGTGGAAATGCTTAGGAGATGAAGGAATTTCTTGGCTTACTAAACTTTTTAATACTGTTTTAAAGACTAAAAGATGTCAGATGAGTGAAGAATGAGTGTGTTAATTCCTATTTTTAAGAATAACGGTGATGCACAAGATTGTGCTAATTATAGAGGAATTAAGTTAATGCGTCATACTTTAAAACTATGGGAGCGAGTTATGGAGCGTAGGTTGCGAAGGGATACTAATGTTTCTCAAAATCAATTTGGATTCATGGCAGGTAGGTCTACTATGGAAGCCATACATTTATTAAGAGGTTTGATGGAGAAATATAGAGAGAATAATGATGATCTACATATGATATTTATTGATTTAGAAAAAGTATATGATAAAGTTCCAAGAGAAGTGCTATGGAGAGTTCTTGAAAAGAAAGGAGTTAATTACGCTTATATTCAAATCATTAAAGATATGTATGCAGGAGTTATTACTTGTGTTCAAACACAAGGTGGTTTGACCAAGTATTTCCCTGTTTCGGTTGGATTACATCAAGGATCAGCCTTAAGCACATATCTTTTTGCTTTAGTCAGGGATGTTCTCACTAGACATTTGCAAGAGGATGTACCTTGGTGTATGCTTTTTGCTGATGATATTCTTCTTGTTGATAAGACTAAAGAGGGAGTTGAAGGTAAACTTGAATTATGGAGGTCAACCTTAGAGTCTAAAGGTTTTCGCTTGAGTAGATCTAAAACAGAATATATATATATATATATATATATATATATATGGAGTGTAATTTTAGTGGTAATAGACCTAGTGAGGGGGTTGTGACTTTGGGCGATCAAGTCATTAATAAGAGTACACGTTTTAGATATCTTGGATCTATTGTTCAGAGTGATGGTGAAATGGATGGGGATATTATCAGCAAAATTCAAGTTGGATGGTTGAAGTGGAGGAATGCATCAGGCTTGTTGTGTGATAGAAAAGTCCCCCTCCAACTTAAGAAAAAATTCTATAAGATGGTGGTGAGACCTGCAATGCTTTATGGTGCCGAATGTTGGCCATTAAAAGAGAAGCATAATACTAAGTTAAGTGTTGCAGAGATGAGGATGCTCAGGTGGATGAGTGGCTTTACCCTTAGAGATAGAATACGAAATGAGCATATACGTGAAAAGGTTGGAGTAGCTTCAGTGGAAGATAAGATTAGAGAAAATAGCCTTAAATGGTTTGGTCACATAAAACGGCTGCCTTCCGATGACCCGGTTAGGAAAGTAGAGGTATTAGATTTGACTTATGTTAAGAAAGGTAGAGGTAAACCTAAAAAGACTTGATTAGAAAATATTAGAAATGATCTTTCTTTATTAGATTTAAACGAGAATTTGACTTTTAACATAACACAATGGAGAAAAAGGATTCATGTAGCCGACCCCACGTAGTGGGATAAAGGCTTGATGTTGTTGTTGTTGTTGTATACTTATCATTGCATGATGCTTTCGAGCAGGTCACTTTATCTATAGGTCAAAGTTGTAAGTCCTGCATTTCAACTCTAATCCTCCCTATAAAGACAAGAGTTGACAATACTTGAATATCATGAGAGATATACAAACATTACATTTCACATAGCTCGGTATGGAAGAATAAATTTTAAATCTTATTTTAATGAATGAATATAAAATTACAAAATCCACAAAGATAATTAATTTTACTTTGCATTACGCCTTCAATACATTTTACGACAAAAAATTCATTGCAAAAATGCAACTCTCTAGTTCATTCATATAGTTGCTCGCAAAGTTAATACTTGAACTCAATCCTCTTTTAACAAGCACATAAAGTTGACAATGTTATAAAATAAAATATTAAAATATCTCAATAATGGCAGTGTTGAAAGCAAATTTCTACCGAAAAGGACTATATTTCTAAAATACCCTCAAACCTTAGTACAAACTATTTTGGGCTCAAACTCAAGTAAAATGTGAAGTATCGAGAAAACTTATAAAATTTCAAGTATTTTAAGTGAAATTAATCCCCTAAAACTTAAAGCAAAATCTATTCACCTTCCATAATTATTTGTCCAAAGTGATAAATTTAAGAATAATCATAGCTCAATGGTCAATGTTGTTAGGCCTATCACTATGATTCATTTTCAAATGATCTCTCACCAGCAAGGACGTGACATCAACTAACCACCAATTTTCTCGTCAAATGACACCACAGGTAAGTGATTATGACTAGAGCCCTCAAACTGGGTGATTTTTCCCACAAAACTGCACCATTAAATTGCGATCATTAACACAATCTACAAATTCCCGGATGGCTAAAAACCCTTTATAAATTATATGGTGCACTTAATGAGGCACAAAGTTCTCGATTAGCTAAGCTAAACTAAACTTTTTCTCATTATACAAACATCCACCTCAAGTCTACAAAGTTTCCTTGGACAAAATAATTTATGCCTATCAACACTCCTCAGGCTAAGTAACCTAAGGTCTATGACAACTCAAGACGACGAAACCATAAAATCTTGATCAAATTTGTCATCATTCACCTTACCGTCGACTTTAATGTAAGTTGGTAAATTTCAAACTTTATACCATATTGATGGTACTATATGCCAAGCACTTTATATCTGTCTAACAACTATTCTTAATCAAAAATTATATCTTATCGTCCGGATGAATAATTAAACATAGGAACTTGCACTTATGAAAAATCTAGAATAAGATCATAAAGTCCTCTGAAAATTAAGGTGAATCTCTGGATAGTGTCTTATCTTCAATATAATATACCTTATAAATTTGATCCGGAAAACACCAAGACTCTTATGGAAAAGGATAGGGTGTGAATTTTGAAAGCCCACTTTGCAATCAAAGTAAATACTAACCATAAGAAAGTCCATTAAAATCTAATCAAAATAAAAAAAAAATTAGATATATATAGTTGATATATATACATCAACCACACTAATTTACTAGGATTGATAAATTTAAGTATAATCGAAGCTTATAATTAGCCAATTAAATATCTAGTGTATTTATAAGATCACACTAAAAAATCTCACAACAATGAATACATGCCAAACTCCCTTTGGACTGCATGGGTGTGTTCAAAATAAACTTCTAAACCACATTAATCAAATCAAGGGCCAAGCTCAAATGTTCCTTAATAGATAAATATATAAGTTGTAAGATATAATACACGCTCAATAGGGCATGAAACTCACTATTAGTCATGGTCATACATGAAATTAGCCCTTCGACAATTTTGTTTTAATTCTACGAGGTACTCTTAAACGATGCAACACATGGTTGCTAATAAAGATCCTCTAATTAGTTGGGTCAACTACATCCATTGGCTAAGTAGAGCAAGATCTATAATAACCCAAGGTGATGAAACTATAGGATTTTGATCAAATTTGTCATCATTTTCCCCCACCATCTGCTTAGAGCCCATAGCAATATATCTCTCTCCCAAAATCCAACCGAAGAAAAATAACATATAACCTATAGACTAGTCTTAATCAAAATTTCTTTCACAATAGGGAGTTCTAACTATATCTTTTTTTTTTCAGAACCCACAAAAAACGGCAAAAAAATAAAAAAAGAATGATGGTGCAATAGAAAAAACATACAAAAGATTATTGTTCCACACACAGTGAAGAAACAGGATAGACGCAAGCATGGGTTCCGTATGATAAAGTTAACCACAGCCATTCAATATTTATTTCCAGAAGGACATCTTCCTGGCAGATCGGTGGTCAAGCAATGGCCTTGTGCATAACAAGTTCAGAGTTCAAACCTGAGTGTAGTTAACGAATAGAATGCAAAATGCAGTTACAGTTTAAAAATTATGTGCTATATATACATATAAGCCCCCGTAATGTCACTTGACAAATCATGCACTTACACATAAAACCATGAAACTATGATATGTACTCTGTGACAACTTAACAATTTTTCAAGACCAGCAAAGCAGAGGAAAAAAAAATTTAGAATGTACCACCACTTGTTTATTCAAACATGCAATTAAAAAAATGTAAGCCACCTTTATATCGTAATTCTTGTTGGGTTGCCACATTATCATGCTCTAAAAAAATGATGGCGTGAGCAAAAAAATTCTTTTAATCTAAGCACATCTACTTTAACAATACCATCACCAGCCTCCGAGTTTTAGAATATCTAACTAAGTCTGGATAAGTTGCTTTTTTTATGTCCACCTCACTAGTATGCGCTCAAATAGTCACGTTTAACTACAAGACTGTTCTACAAATGGTTCAAAAGATTAATCTAAAATTCTAATGTTGATAGCACACATCTCATGACTGGAAACTTCACAAAAATCAGAAATATCACGTGTCAGTATAAAATTTATAGCATGCAATGCGAAAACATCTCAAAACAGAAAGATAACACTCACAGTTAAAAATGAATTAAGGTCCGCAATACTTGCCATTTAAGGAAAGGATTTCCAAAATGAAGGTTTTCCCCAGTAAGCAGTGACCGAACTGCTTCTTCAGCAAAAGCACAACTAGGAAGGAACTGCATGAGAAGCTTTCTTTCGGACACTGACAGACAAGTCAACCAGACCTATCAAAAATATATCAAATGTTTCAGCCCAAATGTAAAAGAAGGAACCCATTAGGTGTGGTCTAGCTCAGTCATATATCAAAGGGGAAGAATTAAAACTGAAAGATCTAGTTACCTCATGAGAAAGCACCTCCATTAGATTATCCAAATCGAACACTTCTTTTGGGAAAGAAAAGACATCAGCTAAACCTGAATGAATCTTAGGCATGGAATCAACATAGGGAGACAAGTCTTTCCATGTTATCCCAATTTGCTCCCTTTTTGCCACTACTCTCTTTTGACCCTCATCCCATTGTAAATGTACATGTGATCTCAAGTTCAAAATATAATCTGATGAGTCGAGCCTCTTTTTCTTCTTTCCTTTTAGTTCGTGCAAATTGGAACTAGCAAGACGCTTCCTTTGTTGACCAGCTGCCATTTATCAGTACAAAAAATGTTAATCGCCAGAAGAGCTGAGCTCAGCTATCTGGTTCTTGACTGCTACTGCAACGCATGCATTTTTGTCCGGTGGAAAACCATGCCTGTGACAAAAGAAAGGGCATGCAATCCACACCCAAAAAGCTATGAGAAAATCGGCTTTGTACTTGATATCTCCTAAATTGGAAAAAGAAATCGTGAAGAGAAATTAAAGCAGCATGAACTGCAGTTGTAATGTGAGGGTGGTGTATTTTATTTGCATCATCAGTTACAAAGCTGTTGGATGACAATTATTGTGAAAACAGAAGACGTTACTCAGCTGAAACTTTTTCTGCTAATATATCATAATAAGCATAAACAAACTCTTCAAAAGAATAAAAAAAAATAGCGCATAGCAAAAGAGGAAATAACTTTAAGCGGTGAAGATTAATAAAGTACTATACTTCGATATGTAATACCATTCAGGCAACTACATTACCCCATGATCTCACAGTGAGGTGAGTACAGTATTGTGATCTCATCTAGAAAAACTTCATTTATTAGGAGAGATCCAAGAGATTATAGCTTGATTTAAGCTTTGATTATCTACATTTCCGTCTTTTAAACATTGACATAAAGACGTGTCTTATCCATTAACTTAATTAGGTTTCTGCAATCCATAATTTAAATGAATGTTCGATATTTAGGATAAGGTTTCCTAAATATGAATCCGCTAGTATTTTTCTATAAATAGGAGGCCTTTGGATGTCACATTTTAAGCTTGAAACTAGTAGGTCATCAATTTTATTCTCAATCTCTCAGCAAGGTTATAGCCACGGTTCCCATTCAGCCTTTCTCTCTCCCTCTTCTCCATTGGGCATGCATTCCAAGGCACCATCCAAACACTACATGGGTTTCAAAGCAGGAGACTAATTCTTTCTCTCTACTCTCGGTATGCTATGGGAAGAATCCCATCATCTCTCAATTCCTCCATAAGAGATGATTCCTATGAATTCCAATAGACTTCCACACCATAATTACAAATTATTTTTTATATTAGAGCACTAATTCCAACATGTAATAAATTTTTCATGGTTACACTAAGGACTCATAAAAATACACTAGGTGATTGGAAACTAAGATCTATGACTATACAAAGAGATTACAAACAATTGACAAGTACTACAATGATAGCTGTCAATGAAGCTCATACTACCAAGGAGAAACCACCAACACTACCAACTCCTTCGGTACAAGCTATTCATACAGAAGAGACATCCACTAAGAGATAATTTGCAAAGAAGAATCCATCAACAAAGAGAGTAACTAAAAATAATAGTTTCAAGCAATGGATATTGTTAATACGATCTTATAAACAAGGCCAACAAACCCTACACTTATGCTATGGTTTCTTGAAACCTTAGCAATACT
Source organism: Dendrobium chrysotoxum (assembly GCA_019925795.1). Classification (NCBI taxonomy): domain Eukaryota; kingdom Viridiplantae; phylum Streptophyta; class Magnoliopsida; order Asparagales; family Orchidaceae; genus Dendrobium; species Dendrobium chrysotoxum. The sequence continues at coordinate 67,362,915 of CM034305.1, read as the reverse complement.
ACCAGGGTTTCTCTTGAAATCCTAAGATATTATTAGGGCTTGTCATGAAATTTGATATAACATCATACTACAATTTCATAGCAAACCCTTGTACCAATTCGAGGATTTTATATCATCATCATCATCACCACCACCATCATGACCATTATTACGCTTATCTTAACTATATACTGATTGTGAATCATCATCTTCCATTGATTCCAACAAAGTGTTTTCTAAGGTGTTAAATATATTCTTCATAAATTAGTTTTGAACATCTCCTATCCAAGTTAGCATAAGCATATCTCTTCTTCTTCATAATCCTCTAACATTAACTTTATACGCACCTCTAATGGATGCATTTTCAAGCTCCTATTATACATGTTCAAACCACCTAAGTCTATTTTCAATTGCTTTTAACTTCAATAAAATTCACTCTAATTGTTAATCTAATATAATTATTACTTAATTTATTCTTAATTATATAACATAGTCATCTTAACATTCTCCTTTATGTCATACTTAACTTGGATATCAACAACTTTTTATTACCAAACATTTGAATCCATACAACATTATCTGTCTGATTGTAGTTTTATTTAAATTTACCTCCATGCCTCTAATGATAATCACTTATCGGCTTATCGCATAAAACTCCTAAAACTTTTTTTTTTCATTTTTACCACTCAAGCTATATCTTTATTGTCATGTATAATGGATTCAAGATACCCAAACATATCACATGTCACTATCACTTTATATTATAACAATATTGACCGATAACGTAATAGCATGCCCGCTGAATTTTTATATCGTATACTTTGTTTTTATTTTGCTAATTCTAAGACATTAAGAATTATGTCTTATGAACATTTATCTATTTTTATAATTTTTCACTTTTTTTATAATGTTTTCGCTTATTAGAATCATGACATCAATAAAAAACATACACTAAAGCATATCACTTTGCTTTTACAAGGATTTCAAAACAAACCCTAACCACGGTTTCAAGAAACCCTAGTTTAAAGTCAGTGTATTATTTTTGCTTGGAAAGTTTTGAAACTTTTTTTTTAACAAAAAATAAAAACTACAAGGAGTTGTATACAAATTACCCTATTACATAAGACAGTGATTGTGGATAGAGAAAAAGACCAGTGGTTGGGAGAGTTTTCTCCAGTCACGGTCCGCCCTTGAACGTGCTAACACACTAACTACTGACGTCTGTGATTACATTCACTTAGCACTTAAAAAAAAAAAAAAGGTGTCTGCTCTTCCTCACTGCACCAAAAACTATAAAAGCTGGTCCTTTCCAATCATCTCAGTGGGTCAATTCATCTTCTACTTAAAACAATTAAAATTAAAAAACAAAAAAATAACTGCAACAACAATCACTTGAAGTTTTTCAAAAGTCTCCCTGAGCAACCTTAAAAAATTTAAGAGACTACATTGATTTTACCAAAAAGTGCTCTGGATTTGAGTGGTTCCAATACAACTCTAGACACAAGAAGTATTTTGCGATAGTTTTTTCTTGCAGAGGCCCTCATAAAGTCGTTCGGTGAAATTCAAAATCCCACCTCATTCATCTTACGGAAACTCGCTACAGAGATAGGCACGTGGCTAACTCTAATCGACTCCAAAAACTAAAACATAGAAATGGCACGATAAAGAATAGAAAATCCGTCGCTCTTTTCTTCATTAAAACCCAACTCCAGGTTCGGAAGGATAAGTGCTATTCCAACTCAGATAAGCTTACCTCACGCATTCGAGGAGAGGAAGCTCGGGAAATTTGGGATCTTCTGACAGATGCAGAAGACAAGAGGAGAATTCTTTGCGATCAGGGTTTCAGGTCTCCGCACCTTTGGCTTTGGGGATTTCCAAAGGTCTTGCGAGCGAAGCAATGGCGATAGAATTGTAGCTTCGGAATTCGGATATTAGGGGTTGTTTCGGGCGAACTCGCCTCTATAGAGAAACTGAATTGTATATTATTATTATTATTATTATTATTAAGGATGAATTTTTGCTTAATTAGCTTTTTCTATAGAGGAACTGAATTTTATATCAATAATAATATTATTATTATTATGTAGGATGAATTTTTTCTTAATTTGCTTTTTTTAATATGTCCTTTTTAAAAGGGTCTATTTGGAATGGCTATAATTTTTTATAAAAATAATTTAGAAGCTTTTATTTAGAAAATAATTTTTGAAAGCTATTATAAAAAGCAATATTATAGCACATAATTTTTTTGAAAATAGCAAAAAAGAAATTATTATTACAATTTGAAAAATAAAATAATAAGAAATTTGTTTTAGAAAGAGAATAAGAAAATTTTCATTATATTAAGACACATGTGACATTGATTTTAGTTTCACATTAACAAAATGAAATATATATTAGTTTGAAATAACAAATAATTTACTATAAATTATACAATTATAGGTTTTATTGAAAAAATGTCTAATTAATAATATGTAAGACTCAATTTTAATCCACTTTGAGACTTTTTCTCTCTTATAAACCCATTGAAGAGTTACAATGCGTGGATCCATCATACAAATAGTTTCATTTTATGTTGGATAACACATTATCATTTGACTCATAACTTCTGCTTAGCCTTCATTTATGACAGTTTTCTTACTTCTTTGCTTTTCATATCGCATCACAATTCATATTTTGCAACAACTTTTTATTACATTCAAAAAAAATTTGTGCTAGGTATCTACCTTTTATAGTAACTTTAAAGAAAATCTACTTTCTCCATAGCAATTTTACAATCATTTTATAAAAAGCTGTAGCATGCCTAAACGAACTCTCTCTCTCTCTCTCTCTCTCTCTCTCTCTCTCTCTCTCTCTCTCTCTCTCTCTCTCTCTTTGTGTAACGCCTCAGAATTAAATTTAGAAGAATTATTTATTTATCATTTTAAGAATATACCAGAGCTTCTATAAATCATCAATATAAACAATAATCAGCGAAAGCAACTAAAATCATATACAACAAGATATTTTAGTATTTATTCACTCATAATGTCATTTACACTAGCTAGGAGATCACTCTATAAAAGAATATAAAAAATACATAACTAAAATCTAAATAAAACTTGAGGATCTCTGATATTCTCACTCCAACTAGCCATAACCCCTTTCTTGACCTGAAATCATTAAAATCCACATAATAAGCTCAAAAGCCTAGCAGTAATCTAAAACTTACTAAAGCTTTCAATGTAAGGATTAAAGAATCAATATGATATGCTCAGTCTAATATAATTAGTAGCGGTCAATATAGTTAATAATCAAATATTATCAATAAAACTTAAAATAATCAATAGTAAAAACAGGCGATCATTACCATGAATCTAAAAATCCATGAATCTAAAAATCAATAATTTGTATAAAATTAATAAATCGATAAAATAACAGTGCAAAAATCATTCATAAATCACTAAAAAATATATCTTATATATTCATATGCATCATCTATTTATGTATTATCAATGCATTCATTATTATCAATGATATTAATGTATCTGTCAATGTCATCAATGCTATCAATATATGCATGCATCAATGTATGATTTTGCAAGGTAGGACATCCAGCTTTCATATGGTATTTTCAATATCTTTTATCCTAACAAATTTTTAATTGGTCATTAGTCATATCAATTATCACTTATCAAATTAATTAATTATCATATTCAATTAATCAATTATCATTACAAGTGGTTTCATTAAATCAATAAAGAGTTGTCACTCTCTGCCCGTCGGCTTAATTAGTCATCTATTACAGGCTACAACCAGGATAACATCATAAACTATCTTTAAAAGAAAACCCATCAGTCACCCTCATACGTAGGGTATTATGTTTTAACAGCCAACTCATTTTATAGTGTTAACATCCAGCCTTTATTGCTTATGCAAATGCAACAATAAAATGCAGTCGAAAATAATTAATTATGTTAATTATAAGAAAACATATATAATAATCAAAATCATTGAAAACTAAAATAAGATTTGAGTTACTTACAACAAATAAAAGAAATCTCTGAATAAAATTGATATATGAAAAAGCCCTGAATAATCTTCTCTCTTTTCCCTCTCTCTTTTTTGATAAGGTACGGTGCTAAATTTTAGATTTTTCATTTAAAAAAATATTTTAAAAAATGATTATTACTCTCTCTCTCTCTAAGATGGTATGAGAAATAACATATAACATAATCATGAATCCTTATACAAGTATTCACTATAGGAAAAACTGTTCGCCGGAAATATTGATGACAAAACCGGCTGTATTTTCAATTGAAAACATCCGAAGGGTTTTCCGGCGGAATAGCTGTCGGGTAAGCCATCAGTCTATTTTAAGCCAACAAAATAAGCCGGCAAAAATTACGCCAGAAAGTTCTAGCAGAACGGCCGACAAAATATCTGCCGGCCTACTTAAACCCGTCAAATCATTTTCAGCAGAATTTTCATCGAAAACATTTTCGATGCAATTTTCGCTAGCTGTACTGCAGGAACAAGCCTATTTTCCATTCTTATTGCTGTTCATGATCATATGCCCTCTTATTTCGTGATTTCTCCCGTTCTTACTCTCGTTTGCCTCTCCCATTCGCATGAGTCATCTCTCGTAGTTCATAGTCTCATTTGTCATTGTTCATCATGGTACTATCGTTCACCATCTCGTTTTCCACTATTCTCCGTAAGTTTTTTCAGCCACAACCCTTTCGGTTTGAGCATTTTTTTTCATTGCTTAAAAAAAATTGCTTCAAGAGAGTGGCTTTACTTTTAATGATAGAATGAGAAAAGAGCATATTCAAGAAAAGGTTAGACTAGCTCCAATTATAGCTAAGATTAGAAAGATTCACCTTATATGGTTTGGTCACATAAAACATCGGCCTTTTGATGACCTAATTATAAGAGTAGGTGTATAACATTTGGCCTATGTTAAGAGAGATAGAGATAGACCTAAAATGACTTGATTAAAAATATATTAGAAATAATTTTTTCATTAGATTTAAATAAAAAAATTGACTCTTAACAGGACATAATGGAGACAAATGATTCATGTTGCCAACCCCAGATAGTGGGATAAAAGCTTGATGTTGTTATTATTATTGTAATGATAGATATCTATATAAAAGTTCCATGTCAATATCATCAATGTCAAGAAAAATGTGTACTTTAGGTCTATCCATTCTAGATATAATATTAAAGAAGTGAGAAAAATGCGTACTAAATAATATCTTACCGTTAAAAAGTACATAGTTCAAAAGCCATAGTGAACTAAGTTATGTTGACTAGCAACTATCACCATCCGATTTGTAAATTATTCTGAATTATATCTATGTAACTCTAGGTCTATCCATTTTCTTTCATAATCCTTTAACATTAGTTTTATTAACTCGTTTAATGGCATTATTTATCCTTCATTGTACATGTTCAAATTAACTAAAACCTTTTTTCAATCATTTTTTCTTCAATAGATGCCACTCCAATCTCTAATAACTTCATAATATGTGTAGGATAAATTCTTCATATTATGGATATTATGAATCAAAGAAGTTTGATGTATAACTGATTTGCGCAAGAATGAAAGATATCAACAGATGAGTTCATTAATGAGGTGAATTTTTTCATACAGATAACATGTCAGCTGCATTGCTTTATCTCGGATGGAATATTTCATTATCCATATTCTAAACATAAAAATTAAGTGCATCTCACACCATATGAGATAATTATTGTTCTATATCGTAGAAGATTCATGCCAAAATATTGGTATTAGACTTCTCATAATGAGTACGAGCCACATTTTGATTCTCTATGCGATTCGTCTATAAGTTCTAATATAGTTAAGAAAGAAAATATTTGAATGCTCGAGGACTTAATTTATGATGTGATTGGGACATAATTTGAATAATATATTAAAGAGTCACCAAATAAGGAGGCACATAACTTCTATGATTTGTCGCATGCTACTCAATAACTAATTTAAAAGGGGCGCACTACTCACTCAGAGTTATTTATTGCTGTGAAGATGTTAAGCATCAAGACAAAATATAATGTCCCCCGTGAATGTTTTAATTAATTTGTTGGGTTGCTTAAGGAGACCAACCTGACAGATAACATAATTCTTATATATTTATATCGGACTAAGAAGTTGGTTTCCAAACTTGATTTGACATATATAAAAATAGATTATTGCATTAATGGATACATATTATATTATAAAAATGATTTATCAAATATTGCATGCCTCCATTATAATGCACCAAGATTTAAACAAAAGTTTGGGATAACAAAAAATTAGAAAGATGTACCAATTAGTAGGATATTTTACTTACCCATAATTTATAGAGTGTAATACTTATATGCTTGTGTGAGCTCTGCTACACATATGAGATGGCATAACAAATAAATCTTGCAAGTAGGTGTTCTGACACATCCATCAGAAGTAGAGGCCTGGAAATACTTTGATCGTATGCATCCTACCTTTGCCATAGAATCAAGAAATATAAAATTATGTTTTTGTACATATGATTTAACTCCATTTAGTCAATCTACTTCACCTTACTCATGTCGGGCTATGATACTCACCCCTTATAATCTTCCTCTAGATTTGTGTATGACTACACTGTACATATTTCTAAGTGAGCAAAGAGAGCCTACATGAGTAGATAAGTTTATAAGTTTAAGTGTTATGTGTAAATTAATTAATCTTATATTAACTTTTATATGAAGAGTATACATTCCTTCGAGAGAGCTAGGCTGGAGCAGGTGAGGATTCCTCTGGGAGATTTACAGACTATTATGACTACCGCATTGGGTCACAAGTGATAAGTGGAATATAAAAAGGACATATTTATGAATTAGGCTCACAAGACTACGCATATAAGGGGCAGACATTTGGTGGCGCCAGCTTCTCAGTAAGTAGCCAGGATACGTTGTATAGCCAACATGTGGTTACCCTTATAGTAGAGCTAGACCAAGTCTAAAAATCATAAGTTGACATGTAGATGCAGATGCAGCAAAGTCAAATATTGGAGGATTTGTAAAGAATGAGGGAGCAATTCAGTGGAAAGTAGCTGGCATCAACAGAGTAGGAGAATGACGAAACAGATTTTGATTATACTTTTTGTTATTACTGGACATTTTATTATTATGTGTTTGCGTATTTTATGGTCCATTTTTACTATGTAACAAACTTGATATTTATTTTAGAACTATTTGGTAATTACATAATACCTTTTTGTGATTAAGTGTCTTATTACATATATCATTAGTATTTTTGATCAATATTGAAATGTGAGGATAATATATGTATATTTTGCAGGATTATTATGTTGTAGAATAATTGAGAGAAAGGGCTATTTTTTGTTTCTAGAACAAGTTTTCGACATTCGAGCGGATTATTTGTCGGAAATGTCAATTCGATGAATTGTTATATTATTTTCGACAGAATATTTCCACCGAAACTTCTGGTAACTAATTCATCTTTGAGGTCCACCAGTCAACTCAAAAAAAATAATCGGCGGCTTGACTATCGGTAATTTTGGCGGTTATATTCAGCTATAATACTGGTAGAAAACCTCCCGAAAATACAGGCAAAAAACCAGTCGGAAATAATAACCTAGAAACATCATTTATGGGAATACATTTTCGTCTGAAGCTAGCCGATAAATCTGACAGAAATGAGTCCGACGTCAGAAATTATTCTGGCTGATTCATTTCCGTCGGAAACATATTTTTGACACGTATTTTACCATCGACCTATTTTTCACCGGAAATCTGCCAAAAAGTTAATGTTTTTGGCGGATAACATTTATTTCTGGTGGATTTTGGCCACCAAAATTATGAGTTTTTCTTATAATTTTAATCTCATATATTATCTCATTACTAGTAGTGATTTAAACTCCTTTAATCTTAAAGCAAACTAGTCTCCAATATAACATAAGCAAATTATAATTTTGGTAGGGTTAGTAGAATAAGCCCATTGGCTTGATCTTTTTCTTTATGCAAATTATAATGTTTGAAAAAGTTTCTCACCATTAAAAAAAATCATTAAGGTGAATTATATATGTGTTTTTTTGCATAAAATATATTTTATGTGAATTATATTTGAGAAGTACCTTTGAAGCAATGAGTTATTATGCTTTTTGTATTAACTATGATTATGAGTTGGGAACATTAATACATTATAATATGTAAGTGTGATTTTTAAGAACTTGTGATTTGCATCAGTTTAACTTTCGATCAAAGGAATGCATTGTTGCATGAATTATAAACATCCCCATTGGCAAGGCATGGTGGCTATCTTAGAATGCTTAAATACATTTCAACCACTGTTATTAGCTGCATATGAGGAAAGATGCATTTCGACTTTGTTAGTAAATGTTTGGTTTGTTAGCAGACAAAGTTTGTAAACACTTGAAAGTTCGTGAGGGGTGTTAAGCCCTTATGAACTAGTCCCGAGGCTAACCAAGAGGGGGTGAATTGGATATTTAAAAACTTCTTTAACCAAAAAAAAATTTTTTTATATCTTGCAGTGAAAACGAATTAAAACAATAATAAAAAGATCAATCACAGATTTTACCCAAGCAGATAATCACAGTAAAATAAAGTGCAGAAAATAATCAGAAAGAACACACCAGATTTATAGTGGTTCGGTCCAACCTGACCTACGTCCACTCCTCGGAGGCACCCTCCAAGTATTGCATTAAACCTTTAGTGACTCTCTTTTAGCCCCCACAGCTAGGCGGAGAAGCCCTTACAAAATCACTTTCACCTTCCCCGGTGCGGCAGAGTAGCCGGGTCCTTCGACACCAAAGAGATCTTCTTCTTCCCAAAACTTCCCTCGAGATGACCCTTGAATCCGATGGTACTTAGGTGCAAGCTTGCCAGAGCAACCGTATGAACCCCATCACACTCCCTCGAAAATCCTCCTTCTAAGGCTCTTCTCCCTCTCAAACTCCACCCTTTTCTCTCTCTCTTTCAAGCTCTCTCTTCAAATTTTCTCCAAAAAAAATGAAGACTCAATGGCTACCAAAAGACACTTTCAAAGTCTTTAACAAGCCTTAAATAAAGGGCTTTAAAAACCCTTCCAAATCGGTTCTAGCGGCAAAGATCATCCAGGACGATCTTAGGATCGTTCAGAACGATGTGCTCAAAAAGACGGCTTCAGAAAACTCTAAAAACTCAATTCTGCTGCCAAAGATCGTCAAGGACGATCGCAGGATCATCCAGGACGATCGCAGGATCGCCCAGGATGATGTACATAATTTGATCTGATAGTCCTGTACGATCCTGGGATAGTCCAGGACGATCAGTATAAATTTTGCACAAATCATCCAGTACGATATACAGATCATCCAGGAAGATCAGACTATCAAATAATGCATACTTGATTGAATAATTTCAGCATTAATTTAGGCAACATTATCATAGATCGTCCAGTACGATATGGATCATCCTAGATGATTAGACCAAAAACTGAACTTGAAATTTTGCCTAAATTATTATGGCGGCTAGGATTTTGAGATCATATTGGATCGTCCAGGACGATATAAATATCATCCAGGAAGATTAGTTCAATGAACAGATCGTCTTGGACGATCTAAAATTGTCCAGTACAATTTATTCAAAAGTTGAACTTCTGGTTTTGACAGATCTCACTCCCCCAGAGAATGTGTGTACATGATCACAAGCAAGCATACACCCTTACAGGACTTGACTCAAGAAATCAAAAAGTACATCAAATGAGAATTACAAGATTCACACATCATAACCTATTCTACTCATTCTTGAGCCTTGATTCTTTGTTGGATGGTGCATGTTGTTTCCTAAAATGTTAGTATACACACAAATAAATATATATTCCAAATATTAGGAGATGTGAGTCATAATATTTGTTATTATCAAAACAAGAACTCGTGAGCCCGAGTCGTAACACACCTAATATATAGATAGGACTGCTCATTCCATTACCTATACTAGAGCAAGTGTGGGAGGAGATTTTATCATTGCCATGCTAAGTTCTCATGGATATATTACTATTTTAGCTGCGGTCGATTAGTGGATAAAAAATATCATTTTTAATTTGTTGCCCACTAATTACACATCCTCAAGAATGGAAGAATGATTTTTTGAATTGGCAATGAGTTCATGGTTTTCCAAAAATGATTATCTCATATCAAGAAATGTCACTGGTTTTATTGACAGTAAGCTTTTTTATAGTAAAATCTTTCTTCCATAGATGAATGGATAAACAAAGGTTTTAAATCATTACTTAGATCAATATTTATATCCTTATACATTTGATTGGCCTTCATGTTGGTCCTTTTAACTTGGGTGGGTTGAATTGTGTTGCAGCACTAATTTTCTCTTAGCCATTCTAATGATGCCATTTTAGGCCTTATATGGTTTACCATCTCCATTTATCGCACATACCCATAGAATATTGTAGATATGCATCCAATGTTGTTGGACTGATGAAATCTCTTGCATCTTTTACATAGCAACATCTAGAAAGCTCAACTATGAATGGAAACAATCGTAGATCATCACCATCACAATATCACATTCCAAGAAGGGGATCTAGTCATGCTGTAGTTGCAACCTCACCCACAATAGTCCATTGACTATCTGATTAAATCAAGGCTAGGAAAATATTGTTTTGGGTCTTTTCACATCCTTAAAGTGACAAGCCTAGTGGTTTATCAACTAGAGTTACCAGCGGAAAGCTAGATACATAAGATATTTCACATCTCCGTTTGAAACTTTTAAGGGTAGTTATGACATCCCTTATTAGTCTCGTCCAAGTTTGAGTTGGAACAACATACTAATACTACTTCATGAAGCAATCATGACTACTAGATTTATCATGTGATACAATAACCTCTACTTTAAAAGTCTTTATCAAATAGACAACTTTGTTTACCCAAGATGCCATATGGAAAAATTTTCACTCCTTATGTCACATCTACCCTACTCTTAACCTTAAGGACAATGTTATTTTTATAAATGAAGGTGGTGTTATGACATACCTTATTCTTTGAATTAAACAAGGGTAAGTGAGAACAACAAGAAATCACTGGAGGATGCTGAAAATAATTTAAACCAACAACATAAATGGTCATGCAGGCCACACCAAGCATCTGTTTGGATGAGAAAATTATTTATCATAATTGATAGGAAGAATGCAAAAGCTTAACAATCTGAGTTTTATCACAACCAAGGATTTTATCTCTAGTATTAACTCACACAAATGTAACGATGAGTAATTGAAAGTGATTATTTGAAAAATGTGATTGAAGAGGTAATTTAGTCTTTGGCGAGTAAGAGAAAGCATATAAATATATAAATTTGTCCTCTGAAATAAACCTCTAAGAAAAATGACTATGCACTCAAAAATGATATATTTTGATTTACTATAAAAAGTTTTAGAAAATATATCAAACAAATAACAAATATATTTTACCAATTAAGAGTATTACTGAACACATAAAATCAAAATTTTAAATAACAAAATATATTTATAAGACTTACATTTTAGTTGAATAGTTTTAATTTAATTTTATGTTTTTCAAGAGGAACAACCAACACTATCTGAACATTTATATGAAAAGCTTGAAAGATAAATATAAAAATAGATGAGCAATGATTAGAGAGGGCCACATCGCATCTACCCTGAGAGCTGCTTACTGCTGCTCATGTCTTACGCACCGGATGCTAACCCCTAAAGCTCTATTTCCCTTCCAAATCACCTCTCAAATTCTCTGCTCCTATGTTCGAGCAAGAGTAAAGCTTCTTTCTTTTACTCATCTGTCTTTTCCACGACTTCATCAGGTAATTTATTTGGCAAATCTGCTGAATCAGAAATTTTATGGCTTATGGCTTAGAGCAGCTTACTTACCTTTTTCGTAAAGTAGCCTCGTGCATCTCGAGATATGCAGTGAAAGGTTCTTCACTTTAGTTGTGCAGGTTGTTTGGTTGGCTTCGAGCGATACTATTGGCACTATTAAGTGCATCTCATCAAGGATTTTTGATTGGCGTGGATACATTCGTATCTAGATGCTGCGTAGAGTGATTCTGATTTCAATTTTAGAAGACGCTTTCTTTGAAATATTGATGATATTTAAATATCAATTGCATGCACTATTTTAAATTTAATTGATCGAAGATATCTAGTTCATGTTTTTTTAGATTGAAATTTGGGGCCATGGTTATTTATTGAATTCGAGACGGGGCTTTTTATATTTTTGAAGGCGATTGAAAATTTATTATGTGAAATTTAAATTTGCTGAACAGGACTTTCAAATGACCCTGCTTGTTACAGCAGATTTTAATTCTTCTGATGCATTTATTTTTTGATTTTTCAGGCAAATACCCCTTTCCCCTATTAACCTGTATTAGCGATTAAGTAGACATGGAGGAAGTAGAAATAGAGAAACAAGAGAGACAATAGTGAGAGAAAATAAAATCTTTCCTTATGATCAACTTGTCCAGTTTAGAGATATATAACTAGTATTTATAGAGTCTTACAAATGCTGATCGTACATATTCTAATAGAAATAATGGCTAGAGTTGACATTTCTTGTTAGGTGTACGTTTCCTTATACTTATCTGTTAACATACCCTTGCAAATTGATGGCACAGTTGTGACAATGAGTTTGTTAATAAGATAGTTAAAATGAGATATAGATAAGGATTTAGTAAACATATCAACTAGTTGATCTTTTGAGGATATGTGATGAACTTATATTGACTGATTTTTTATGCATTCCTGGATAAAATGATAGTCAACCTCAATATGTTTGGTGTGAGCATGATAAACAAGATTGTTTGCCAAAGCTATTGCTAAAGTGTTATCACAATATAATTTTGTTAGCTGTTGTTGAGTGCAGTCTAGCTCTTGAAGTAATCGTCGAAGCCATATAATTTTTGTTGTTGCCGTGGCTATGGCTTTATATTATGCTTCAATAGATGATCTTGCTATTGTGGATTATTTCTTTACACACCAGGAGATAAGAGTGGAACCTAAAATATTGCAGTATCTTGTAGTCGATTTATAGTCTTGATGATCATTGGCCCAATCATAGTCTGTATATATGTGAAGTGTGAGAGATGTTATAGTGATTGGCAAACCATACTGTAATGAACCCCGAAGATAATGAATGATTCGTTTGAGGGATTCAAAATTTGATTTAGTTAGATGATGTATATATTGACAGGATTTATTTACTGCATAGGTAATGTCCAATCTTGTGAGTGTAAGATATTGAAGTGCGCCCACTAGTTCATGATATAGTTTGGGATTGGAGAAAGCAGGTGACTCAGGTTGTGAAGTTGCCTTAAGAGTAGTAGGAGTTGATACAGCTTTGCTGTTGAGCATTCCAACACGCATCAAAATGCATTCTACATATCTGGTTTGATGTAGAATAAGGCCTGCATATGTAGTTTTTACTGTAATACCGAGAAACTGTGTCAGTGTCCCCAGATTTCTCATGTTGAAATGCTAATGCAATCGGTTGAGTAGTGTCGTAATTGACCGAGCATTATTTCCTGTTAGTATGATGTCATCAACATAGATTAAAAAATATGTGATGATACCATTTTTTTGGTAGATAAGCAATGAAGGATCCTAGTGATTGGTAGTAAAATCCAGTTCATGAGGAAATCTTGTTAGTGTTTCAAACAACTGCCATGGTGCTTGTTTGAGACCTTATAGGACTTTATTTAGTTTGCATACATGTGTGGGATGATTTTCATCTACGAATCCCATTGGTTGCTTCATATAGACAGTGTCTGATAAAGAACCATGTAAAAATGCATTTGAAATATCTAATTGATGTATAGGCCATTTGTGATGTAGAGCTATTACTAACAGAATACATATTATAGGTATTTTAGCTACAAGACTAAACGCCGCTTTATAACAGGCTATAGTTCCATCTGAATCATATTTAGTTCTAAACATCCACTTATATCTAAGTGTGCTTTGAGAAACAGAGGGTGGTACCAATTCCCATGTGCCTTGTGATTGAAGATCTTGGAACTCTTGCGACATAGCAGAACACTAATGTTCATGTTTGGTAGCTTGCATGTATGTGGTTGGATCAGGATCAATGATCTGATGAGTGAGATCAAAGATGCATTTAGCTTGAGATGCCCAGTTTGAAAGTGAGTTCATTGGATGTATAGGAACCGCAGGCATGGTGGACGGAGGACTTGATGTTGGCGTAGGTAAATGAGAGGAGGGACTTGAGTGCTGTGTGATATGTGAGGGCTGTAATAGAGAATTGGAAAGAGGTTCCAATATAGGAGGTGACTGTTTGAACTGTGAATTTCGAGTAAGGGATGTGGGAACAAGCAGCAGAGGTGGTATATTGAGAGTGGTAGATTTAGTAGCGGGATCAGTAGGGGCTTGTTTATTGTGTTTGGATGGAAATATGCTTTCATTAAAGATAACGTAATGAGATATATAAACATGATGTGTGCTAGTATCTTGGCATCGATATCCTTTTTGTGCTTGAACATAACAAATAAACACACATAGTAGTGGGAGAGGGGATAATTTGGAGTTGGAGTAAGGTCTCATCCAAGGATAGTATAGACATCCAAAAGTTTTCAGATGTGCATATATAGGAAGTTTGTTGTATAGTTGTTCAAATGGTGTTTTGTTTTGAAGAGTGGCTGTAGGAAGGCGATAGATTAAATATAGAGCTGTATGCAATGCTTCAACCTAAAGATTGGAAGGAGCATTGGAGTGGATGAGGAGACTGTGGGTCTCCGAAAGGATTCTACTTGTGGGGAACAGAATGTGAAGGATACGGCCACACTATCTCGTAGGACAAAATGATCGTAGACCTTCGCATTCTACACAAATAGACCAATGGGAGGGCAGATGGGATTATGCATATGATTAGCCATGGAGGATAGATGCTTTCGCCCACATACCTCGATGGATAATAATATGCATAACCCAAAAGTCACGAGATTTCCCCCACTCGATACATCAGCTCGGATGGGGTTTATTTGATGTGGGGATCGGTCTCCCACGGGCGCAAGCCCCCGTGGTTAATTACATCTTAGACCTTGGCCTAATAAAACTCTCGATTAGGGATGATATATTATTCTCTCAAATGGATTTAGCACGTAGGCAAACTTCTAAGATCTTCCTAATCAAGGGGAAAAGATAGGCTCAACTCGGCTACTTCGACATACACGGATCACATAAGCACTCGGCCGGTCAAACTGAAGGAAACTGAAAAAAAAAAAGAAATCACTTCATACCACATGCGTGAGAGAAAGATAGAAGTGGCGCCATCCATGTGACGCGGATAGGTAGGGTTTATAGCCCAGAAGGAGGAGGAGCTTACCCACCGATGAGGCATACTACGAGACACCCAGTGTAGTAGCCTTGAATCCTAAATCTAAGGTGGGCTTAGTGTTCCATACAACACTAAGGCCCGTGTCCTAACTAATGCAACCTGGACTTATATCCTGCCTGAAAAGGAAAGCCAGCTAAACCACCTAATCGTATAAAATCCATGCTATCCGGTCTTTATGAAAGATGGGTGGATGGCTGAGTTTTTAGAATTTGAGGTCGACATCTAGAGAGATTTCCTAAGTGACCCCGAACTTATGTATGGTACTATGCTCCTAAGACTAATGCAATTAAATCTTAATTTTAATTAGTTACTAATGCAATGCGTGCTGATTAAATACCCAAATCAGGAATGTATGAGATTTTAAAAAGGCTTATAAAAATAAATTTTTTTAGAAAGACTAGGCTTCCCCAGGTTCAGAACCTCATCCTCATAGGTCGGATTATCTGAACTCTACCCTCGGGCGGGGAAGTGTCTAAACAAGGAAAGGAAGATGCGTTGATATGCATGCGACCCCGGACGATTCCGGCTATTCCCTAAATCGTTATCTTTCTATGTTATTTAATTCTTAAAATTTTAACTTTAATTATGAGTAGAAGAATTTTATCCCTAAAGAGCCTAGCGAATCAGGCACATACACATGCAAGAAAGAAAACCTATGAAAATCATGCCATTTCTACTGCGCAAACAAGTAAGTAAATCATCACATCAGAAATCACAAAAGAGAGTGTCCAAAGTCCATGGTAAGTGCCATACAATATACATCCCAGAGTACAGAAAAGTAGTGGTGGCCAGGCTCCACCGACAACAACCTGGATTCTAATCCTATAGAACGACGCAAGTTTTAAAATGAGGCATTTTTTTTAGTCTTCATCTTCATCTTCTGGTCCTTCTGTGGATCGCCTTCTCTTAGTCTCCTCGTAGTACACCGCCAGTAGGATATCCAAATGAAAAGAAATTCCCTGTGAGGGGACTTTCTTTTCCCTTTGGATCCCTAATCTTTCATAAAATGCCCCATTTTACAAACTTTCACAACTCGATACAATGAATACATTACATCAGAATTATAAAAGAAAAATCTAGACTCTCCTGCAGGGTTATCCTAAACAATCAAAATCAATCATCCCACGCAGTTATATATGAAAATAAAAAGAAAATACTCAAACCAGCCACGCTTGGCCATGCTCTTATTTATTTGGGGGCTAAGTAGCTAAAGCACCTGTAGCAGTTATTTGTGATTTATTTATTTTTAGCCCCCTTTTAGCACTGTGTGAGCATGGCCACCTGCAGAAAACATCGTCAGTATCAAAATCGTCCCTAACCTATGGGTAATCTATCGCCCATCACATCACAGAGACAATGCAGTAAATAAAGTGACCATCACAGAAATCAATACAGAAATCTAACACAGAAACTAGAACAACCAGCACACGTGTCACATGCAAATCGCCACATCACAGGAACAAAAGTAAAGAAAAACACCGTCCTAACCTAAAGCTAGGAGTCGTGTCCTACTAAACAAATCTAGGTGTGTGTAGGCTGTGTGGTTTTAGGTATGTCCTATGTAGGATAATTTAGTTAAAGTTATTTGTAATTTAATTTGTTGAAGGTAAAGGGTATTTTTGGTTTAAGTGCAAGTATTAGCAAATTAAGATTGATTTTAGGGATTTTATTCTAGTATTCAATTGATTACTACCTTTGTTGCTCACCGAGGCCGTGAGGTTTATTTCACCCTCCTTAGGGCTAACTTAATAGCCTCGTAGGCCTGGGTTACCCAGTAGTAACCAATTTTGTTGAGTTATTTTAGTTTGTTAGAAATTAAAAGAAATGTGAATTGAATGACTTATTATACATTAAGGAGTTGGTTGACTAATTTTAAAAGATTAGGCTGAGGATGAGATTAAACTTTAGGTAAGTTATTAAAGCTCTAAAAGTTTAAGTTATGATTGAGTTTCAATAAGTCTCTTATGTTGTTTAGTTAATTAGGTTATGATTCATTTGTATTCAAAGTTAGAGGTGTTTCATATTAGGTGTTTAATTAATTATGAGATAACTTAATGAATTAAGGTTTGAGTTTTGAAAGTCCCTCTATTCAACATGTTTTAGTTTGTTCTCCAATTTTATAATTCTTGAATTTAAGTTGATTTTAGTGGACTTCATTTAGTTAGTATTTGGTTAGGGGATGATTAATAGATTGGTTAGTCTTAGTTGACATTTATGTTCAAGTTTTCCCTCTTAATGATTGTATGTATTGGTTATGATTTGATTAGGAATTAAACATCTTTTATGCATTTGATTTGACCCCTTACTAATTTGTTGGTTTTAATTATAGGTTGGTTATTATTAATGATTAATTAGACTTAGATATCACTACACTAATCCTATGGTAGGATGCCACTATGTTTTATGGTTTCTATCCTAAAAGGAGCATGCATCCTAAGTCTATGTTGTCTAAGACTCATCCTTAGGTTTTTGTCCTTAAGTGTCACTAGTGTTGTAGGAGATTAAATGAAATTTATTTCTAACCCCTTGGACATTCGTACGTGTATAAAATGGGTTTATGGATCTAAAATAAAAGAGAGCAATCCTAGTTATAAATGAAATTTCTATAAGGCCCTAAGGGGTGGGGGAGCGTACACACAAAAGTTTCCTAAGGATTATCTAAGTTTTAAGAAAACTTACAGCATCGGGGGCTATGACCCGGTGGTTCCGCCCGTAGCGCCCCCACCGGAATGAATGGGGACGACTGATCCATATATGTAGGCTCCTTCGTCATAGCAACTCCGCTAGCTCCTTGCTCTTTTTTTTAAAGTACCTCGTAAGGAACACAGAAAAGAAAAGAAGGGTTGGGTGAGCGTAGAGGCTATTCAAAAGAAAATGCAAGTAAACAAGAATATTAAAAAAAATGAGGAATCTAACATTTATATTCATCTAATATATGCAAATTACCATAGATCATAAAGCATAAAGGGACTTTTCTAACGTAAATCATGAAGAATGGCTATGCGTAAATCACTTGAAAATCTACTAACATGGAACATAGAGACTTGCTATTGCAAAACATAGAAGAAAATCATATGCAAAACATATGGAAATTTGTTAACATGGGTGTCATCCTCTATATTACAATATCAAATAAATATAAAAGGGCTTTTCGGCGAACTTGTACACCTTAATTGACACAAACTTGATGCTAAGTAGCATTTTGCCCCACATATAAATGTTAATGAAAGAATGAAGTTTTTGTCATCTTAATCTCTTGGATTCATTAATACAATAATGCATCAAATATGTTAAGAAGTCATCCCAACCATATGACACATATGAGTTCTACCAAACTCACATAACAAATCATGAATGTATCATTTTTGAACATGGGTGAAGAGAATTGGCATCGAATAATACTATATATAAAGCATGTAAAGTTTATCAATCATGACTTGGAGATTTGCTATCACAAAACATAAAGAAGAATTACACATAAAACATGTGGGATTTTCCCATCGAATATCATAAACATGCGTGTAAGCTTTCCAACAAAAGCACAATTTGAATCTTTCTTCCTTACACATTAAAACAAACTTCATGTGGGTAGTTGGTCGTGGCTAATATATCCAATGAATGGTCAAGACAATCAAGACACTACTAAAGGAATTCTCTACGAGTACATATACATAATAATCTGATTATGAATCAAGAGGCTTCAAGAAAATAAATAAACGAATCATGTGAGTCATTAACACTGATAAGATAACAAATGAGTTTCAGTTTAGTTAAACAAACCTCCTATTGGTTTTATGAGACGTCTTACCAAGAAAATATTTGTATAACATATATGATAATATCATTAAATATAAAATAAAATAAAATAAATAACAACAGAAAATATGAAACATAACTTCACTTCGGAAACGATCAAGTAATGAGATAATAGACCAAACGCCTTAAAACTATTAGCATTGTATTCTGATGAAAGCAATCACAAAATTTAGATCATTAAATAAGAACTTATATATATTTAAATTTTGATAAGAATATAACAGTAAAAATAATTCCAACAAAAGAAGGGTGTGAAAGTACTTTTCTCCTAGTTGATGAAGCTAAGCCTTCAAACGCACAATGTGCAATATACAAGCATATAACCAATGCCACTCAAAATATAAAGCAAGGATATCATAAAGCAAATCAATGAAAGCCACCAAACTCACCCAAATATTCACTACGAAAATTCAATATACATCATGAGAATACGAATAATTCAATCATCTATTTATTTATCTTTTTTTTTTTTTTACACTCGTTCTTTAAATAAATAAAACTTAAGTGTTATGTTTTTCGAAAAATCTCTTGATTTTAATCAACCAATAAATTCAAATCAAAATGAACTTTTAGAATATCATTCATTATGATACATTACCTAAATATAAATTCGTCTAAATGTTGTCACTATCTCACAAGGATATCATATTTTGTTGATGCATTTCACAAAACATCTAGTAGATTGTGATTAAATAATGAAGGATGTAAGATCAATGCTTTAAACTTTGTGCTAGACACAAACAAGCGATCTCAATTCATACATAAACAAAAGCTACATTTAATGAATGCAATAAGTATTCTTCCTCATCAAAACATATTCTCCAAAGTATAATTACATAAAGAAATTAGTGAGTGATAGCATGTCAAGAAGAAAAAGAAAAAGAAATTTTTTTTTAATATATATTTTTTAGATTCTGATTGAGCACTAGTTACATGTGAAAGAGCGATGTAAAATTCTCTGTGTGGTGGTTAATAAAACAATTCGGGTATATTAGTGTATTTTATCGCATGCCAGTAGAGAGATTAAGTGTACTTATTTGGAAGCCCAAGAGAAAGTCGATGTATGAGCATACATCAATGAAGAGAAGTAATTAGCTAGCAAATGAATTAAATTTTGGAAATAATTTTGACGGCGCTTCTTTACTATATGAAGTGAAATCCTACTAACACATTCTTCAATGAAGTATTCGTGTCGATAGAGTTTTGACATAACTTCACAACTAAGTATATTTATTAAGAATAAACTACATAAGAACTATGTCTGATGAATAAAGAACTTTTCTATCATCTGTCGTGGGCTTGCCTTCCCCATTACCTTTAGGGCATCTTTCACAAAAAATATAAATATAAACGCTTTGTCTACTCTTGATAATGAGTAATTCAACTAGCGCTTGACTGTAGAAATACGAAAGGACATAACTATCAAGATAATAATCATATTGTCAATAGTTCAATATCATCTCCTCCTTCTTATTAATCCAAATAATAATAATAATAATAATAATAAAATAAAGGTATCTTAAGCCTTTCAATGAACATGACATGATCAATTAAATATCATCCATCCAATATATTTAATTCTATACAAAATCAATTGCATCGTTCCAAATCCAAGACAAAATGTCTTCAACAGCAAAGTGAAAAAAAAAAAAAAGAGGGGGAAGGCATATTGAGCAACATAAGAGGCTTGAACAAACCTATAAACGTCAAACTCATACATTTATTGTTGTTATTATTTTAAAAGACCAAAGATGAAGCTGACTATAGGTTCTGTATAAAAACAATTGAAGGGAATCATAACCTGTACAATACCATTTTTTTAGCTCAAAAGGTAGCCTAGACTCAGATTTTTATTATTTTTCATAAAGAGGACAAGTATAAGCGACTAGTAAATCCTGGTCTCCAACCACAATCAAAGCTAAAGAATTGATACAAGAGAAGGAAAAGACTTATCTCAGTTTTTTTTTTTTTACTCGTGCATTTCCTGCATGCTCATGGGGCTAGAAAAAAAAAATCTGTACCACACAGCTTCATTTTTTTTTTTGCATTTCTCCTTCTCATTCGAAGAGAACATATACATTTCTGATATCTCTACGTTTTGAATGTGAGCAAGTCCATAGCAACTCTCACACCCAAAACAAAGAAAATCACATAGATAAGCTCTCCATTATTCTTGCCGAATAGAAGAACGTGTGCAGCACCCTTCTCTTGATTTCAGCTGGGTAGGAGGCTTTGACAGCTGGATGCGAAAGCTAGATCTGAGGAAGCTCAGCTAGCAACAGGTCGTTGAGTTAGGTGGGGTCGAGCCGGACGGACTGCAAGCGATGGAAGAGATCATCGATTCGGTCGGGAAAATCGTCGAGCTAGAGGGAGTTCGGGATTTGTGCCAGACGGAGCTGGAGGCCGAACAGCCGGTGAGCTATGGATTTGACCCGTTGGAGCCGGGCGGCCGGTGAATCGGAAATGCTAAGTCGACGTCGAAGTCGCCGGCGTGCTGTCGAGAGGGAGAGAGGATGGAACTTCTGCCTCTTGCTTTCTTATTCCTTCTTTTTTTTTTTTGAGAGATCCCTTTCACGTGAAGAAGTATTGTGCGGCTTGGAAGCGATCACAAGGCTGAACCGACCCCCTCTTTCCTGGACCGGCCTATTCAAATGAGAGATCAAAACTGAAGCCCTACATCCAAGGGTCAAGATTGAGTTTAACTTGCTAGATCAACCATTAAATTTAAACCTGTCTTATTTAGAGCGATATGAAAAAGATAAATAACATCATCTTGAATTTAAGTTTGATCTCACATTAATTTGAATAAAATGCTATATAGTTCATTCATTTTATTTTACATATAAATATAACCTTATATCTTATATATCTTTATTTGAATTTATTATATTATATTTATTTAATTTTAAATTAATTAAGAGTGTATATTTTCTTTATATATATATTTATTTAAATTAATCAGAAATTAATCAAATATATATATATATAGAAGTAATAATAATAATAATAATAATAATAATAATAATAATAAATAATAGAAAAAAAAGATAATGATAATAATCTCACTTTCTCTCTCCTCGCCACGCGTCAAACAGTGTTCGATTTGAGCACGAATAGGCTCATTTGGAAGATCTCGACGATCCGGACGCGCTCGCGCAATCCGTTTCGCAAAATGAGACCCGAATCAAAAGATATCACGCCTGGAACGAACATGTATGATAAGAGTTCAAATGCACATAAATTACACATCAAGTCAGCATCGGCCCGATCACACGCATTTTAAAACATGATGATGAACAATGTGTGATCAAAAGGAAGAATTCCAAAGCCAATAATGAATCGAGATAAAATATGTGATTTGATCCTTTATCAGACACAAAGCGGCACAACATGCAAGCAAACATGTCGACCTACAAAATATGTAATTCAACTATGTTAGTACTTGACGCCAAAAAGGAGGTCAACAAACACAACCCCAACATGTGTGATGAACAATGGGTGAACCACACGTGTTGGCGTTGACCTCCCTAACTCTAAGATGGTACAACTAAACAACCAATTAATGAGACTCAATAAGCATTCGGTCATGCAACAATCATCAATCATACAATAATTGTCCCGCCATGCAATGACCACCCAAGCATGCTTCAACCATATAGTCATGCAATAATCAAACAAATATATAATGATCATCAAATCATACAACAATCATTCAATCACAATTATCACATAATCATGCCATAATTATATAATCTCATAACAATCATCAAATCACATAATAATCATGCGATCACACAGCTATCACACAATCATGCGATAAACATGTAATCATACGACAACCATCCAATCATATACTAATCATCAAATCATGTAATAATAATGCGACCATGTAATAATCATATAATCACGTAATAATCATCTAGTAATTACCATACAATCATTTCATAATCACACAAGCATGCAAAAGTCAATCAATCATGCCGTGATCATACAGTAATGACATAATCACACAAGGACACAATAAGCAATCCAACATATAATGATCATCCCACAATCACACAATCATGCAATGAGCAATCACTCATTCACTCAACCACACAGACAGCAATGCTCACACACTCATGCAAGCATGGCAGGACAGAAGAGAGAAAGGAACCTAACGTTCGCCTGACCAGATCGAAAAGGCGAATAAGAACTACTCGAAGCTCACCTGATCAGATCGAAACAGTGAGAAGGAGCCAAAGAAAACTCAACAACCTGACCGAAAATCTGACGGTGAGGAAGGACAAGGGGAACTCGACAGTCTGAGCAAAACTCAACAATCACTCAGAAAGTCAGCAACCACTAGGAAGGTCAACAACCACTAGGAAGGTCAATAACCACTCGACTGGAGATCCGACGGTGAAGAAGGACAAGCGAACACTCAACAACCACCTGGCGTACAAGCCCACAGTGATGTGAAGAGGAAAGGAACACTCAACGATCACCCGACCATGAGTCTGACGGTGAAGAAGGACAAGGAAAACACTCAACAATCACCTAGCGTACAAGCCCACGGTGATGTGCAGAGGAAATGAACACTCAACGATCACCCGACTATGAGTCTGACGGTGAAGTGAAAGGTAACACCCTCACACGGCCATAGGCCACGAAACAGTGAAGTCCCTACCTGGCCATAGGTCTGTCAGTAGGATAAAGCGAAAACTCAATAATCACCCGACCATAGGTCTGTCGATGATACAAAGAGTAGAAGGAAAAGCACCTTCACCTGGCCAAAGGCCACGAAACAGTGAAGTCCCTACTCGGCCATAGGTATGTCGGTAGGATAAAGCAGAGACTCAACAATCACCCGACCATAGGTCTGTCAGTGAAGAGGAAGAGAAGCACCCTCACTCGGCCATATGCCACGAAACAGTGAAGTCCCTACCCGGCCATAGGTCTGTCGGTAGGATAAAGCGAAAACTCAATAATCACCCGACCATAGGTCTGTCGATGATACAAAGAGTAGAAGGAAAAGCACCTTCACCCGGCCAAAGGCCACGAAACAGCGAAGTCCCTACCCGGCCATAGGTCTGTCGGTAGGATAAAGGGGAAACTCAATAATCACCCGACCATAGGTCTGTCGATGATACAAAGAGTAGAAGGAAAAGCACCTTCACCCGGCCAAAGGCCACGAAACAGCGAAGTCCCTACCCGGCCATAGGTCTGTCGGTAGGATAAAGCAGAGACTCAACAACCCCCTAACAGAAAAAAAAAGAAAATAGGGGGAATGAAGAGGTGGTGAAGTATGCCTCCCAGGGACTCTGTCGGGCAACCAACCAGAAAGCCCGATGTCCACCCGGCCATAGGTCTGTCGGTGGGACAAAACGGGAAGCTCAACATCTATCCGGCCATAGGTCTGTCGATAGAATGAAGAGGAAAGGATCCACCTCTGCTCGGCCATAGGCCCGACAACAAAGTCTCTACCCGACCATAGGTCTGTCGGTAGAACAAAGGGAAACTCGGTAATCACCCGACCATAGGTCTGTCGGTGAAGCGAAGGAAAGAAAGCACCTCTACTCGGCCATAGGCCCCGAAACAGCAGAGTTCCTACCCGACTATAGGTCTGTCGGTAGGATAAAGCAGAAACTGAGCAATCACCCGACCATAGGTCTGTCGGTGAAGAGGAAAAGGAAAGAAAGCACCCTCGCTCGACCATAGGCCACGAAACAGCGAAGTCCCTACCCAGTCATAGGTCTGTCGGTAGGATAAAGTGGAAACTCAATAATCACCCGACCATAGGTCTGTCGATGATACAAAGAGTAGAAGGAAAAGCACCTTCACCCGGCCAAAGGCCACGAAACAGTGAAGTCCCTACTCGGCCATAGGTCTGTCGGTAGGATAAAGCAGAGACTCAACAATCACTCGACCATAGGTCTGTCAGTGAAGAGGAAGAGAAGCACCCTCACTCGGCCATATGCCACGAAACAGTGAAGTTCCTACCCGGCCATAGGTCTGTCGGTAGGATAAAGCAGAGACTCAACAATCACTCGACCATAGGTCTGTCAGTGAAGAGGAAGAGAAGCACCCTCACTCGGCCATATGCCACGAAACAGTGAAGTCCCTACCCGGCCATAGGTCTGTCGGTAGGATAAAGCGAAAACTCAATAATCACCCGACCATAGGTCTGTCGATGATACAAAGAGTAGAAGGAAAAGCACCTTCACCCGGCCAAAGGCCACGAAACAGCGAAGTCCCTACCCGGCCATAGGTCTGTCGGTAGGATAAAGCAGAGACTCAACAACCCCCTAACAGAAAAAAAAGAAAACAGGGGGAATGAAGAGGTGGTGAAGTATGCCTCCCAGGGACTCTGTCGGGCAACCAACCAGAAAGCCCGATGTCCACCCGGCCATAGGTCTATCGGTGGGACAAAACGGGAAGCTCAACATCTATCCGGCCATAGGTCTAACGATAGGATGAAGAGGAAAGGCTCCACCTTTGCTCGGCCATAGGCCCGACAGCAAAGTCTCTACCCGACCATAGGTCTGTCGGTAGAACAAAGGGAAACTTGGCAATCACCTGACCATAGGTATGTCGGTGAAGCGAAGGAAAGGAAGCACCTCTACTCGGCCATAGGCCCCGAAACAGTAGAGTTCCTACCCGACCATAGGTCTGTCGGTAGGATAAAGTAGAAAGCAGGACAATCACCCGACCATAGGTCTGTCGGTGAGAAGGAGAAGAGTAGTAAAAAGGACTTCCTGAACAAAGGAATCCACAAGTAATATCAAGGGGAAAAAATCCCTCACACGGGCCTGTCCGTAGAGGAGCAACGATATGAAAGGAAGGCGAATATTCATGCAAAATCAAGGAAAAGATATCATGATATCAATATGAGAAAGAACATAACAATCACATATAGAAAGATTAAGGGAATGAACCTAACCGAGAAATGGAATCAGGACTTGAATGAGAGAGTGACTCCCAAACAAATGAACCAAAACAATAACCTGAATGGGATAGTGGCTCCCAAACAAGTGAACAAAGAAACTCAACAACTTGAATGAGATATTGGCTCCCAAACAAGTGGACAAAACTAACAACTTGAATGGGATAGTGGCTCCCAAACAAGTGAACAAACCCAAAAGCTTGAATGAGATAGTGACTCCCAAACAAGTGAATAAAACTCAACAGCTTGAATGGGATAGTGGCTCCCAAACAAGTGGACAACCTCAAGAGCTTGAATGGGATAGTGGCTCCCAAATAAGTGGACAAAAACCAACAACTTGAATGGGATGGTGGCTCCCAAACAAGTGAACAAAAACTCAACAATTTAAATAGGAGAGTGGCTCCCAAGCAAGTGAACAAAATCAACAACCTAAATGGGAGGGTGGTTCCCAAATAAGTAAGAAAATTCAACAACCTAAATGGGAGAGTGCTCCCAATCAAGTAGACAAAACTAACAGCTTGAATGGGATAGTGGCTCCCAAATAAGTGAACAACAACTAACAACTTGAATGGGATAGTGGCTCCCAAACAAGTGAACAAAAACTCAACAACCTGAATGGGAGGATGGCTCCCAAACAAGTGAGAAAACTCAACAACTTGAATGGAAGAGTGACTCCCAAACAAAAAATGGTGGCATATAAGATATCAAGAGAATAAATACACGCCAAATGATCATTTCTAAGCAAAACAACCATAACTCAAAACAACCAAGATTCAAAAGACAAAAAGAGTGCAATCAGGGAAATGATCACATCAGTCCATAAGAATAAGATATAATTAAATGTTGAGATTCAAAAATTTTCATGCATGAATTTTTGAAAGAATAAGATGAATATTTAAACATACTCAATAGTGGAAACACTAAAAGATGTTAAACACTCATCAATTAATTGAGATAAGTTTGATTCACATATTTTTAAAGAGTAGAAACTTAATCAAAGAGTAGGAGCATTATTTTTAAGAATGAAAGATTTACCTCTTGATTACTTTGACCCGGTCAAATGACATGTGGGATCAAATTTAAAAATTCAGTAAGAAGTGAGTTGACTCCATCTAAACTCAAAAAGGTTAGGGATCTAAAATTCGTTAACCCAAGTCAAGTTCCCTACAAGCTAAACTGGGCTCTCTCCCTTAGATATGAAATTTTTGAATTGAAATCTAACTCAAAAGAGATTTAAATTAGAGAAAGAAATTGAATCTTCTTCAATCTTCTTGCATGAAAAATATCTCATATCTTATAGAATATCTTTGCATAATGATGAATCCAAAGTCATGATTTTCAAACTCAGGTATCAAAAATATCAAAAGACACATGAGTTTTCTGAGATTTAAAGATTTACCAGAAAGGAAAGTCAATTACTTATTCATTTTGGGCTCATTTTGTGCCTCTTTCTTAATTTTGATGTACTTTGTACATCCTTTCACTTTTGATACACTTTGTGCATCTTTCAAATTTGGCGCACTTTGCGCATCTTTTCATTTTTGGCGCACTTTGCGCATCTTTTCATTTTTGGCGCACTTTGCGCATCTTTTCACTTTTATAATTGACTTCCTTTCTAAATCTCTAAAAAAAAAAATTTCTCAGTTGTGAAATTATCTTCCAAACATAAGAGAAGAGAACTCACTTTCTTATGTAAGGAAGAAAAATTCACAAAACAAACTCGATCCTATGATGAAGGTGAACAACCTGATTAAGAAAATTATAAGGTAGATTCATTGATATGCAAAAGATGCCTACAAGATAGAAAATTGCAAGATGATGGAGAAAATTTTCATTTCTATGCCCAATTTCAATTTGACATAGATTTTAATTCAAAAATGAGAATCACCCAATACAAGGAATGGGAGGGAGAAGACATACTCTTTCATTAATCATCATACACTTTCTTTAAGCGTTTAAAGGAGTCACCAACACTACTTACTATTTTAAATAAAATAGGGGTAAATTTTCATTAAGAAAAATAAATCACATACTCTCTAAGAAAAATTTTCTCAAAAGTTTGTCTTTTATTTGAAACCCTCAAACTTTTCTCAAATTAACTTTTCTTTTGAATATTCTACATATCAAATTTAAGGATCCCATCATTAAAAATAAAAATTAGATTCTTAATTGGACTGATATAAATCAAGATCAAATCTACAAGAGAGATGATGGAGACTAAAGGACATGTCAAGTATATAAGCTCTATAATCAAGAATAGGATATGAACTTTCATTTGAAATGATATAAATCAATATTGAGCCTAAGAGAATTCCAACTAAGAATTGATTGAAATTAAAAACTTGATTTGAGTAAGGAGAATTAAAATAAATTGATCTGGATTTGAATTTGATAATTAAGGACAAAGATCTAATAAACTCAAAATTTTAATTAAATCTTTATACATTAAAAACATCTAATCATCATTAAGAATGAAGAGAAGAGAGTGGAATAAAAGAGAGGAACATAAACCATGCACCAAACTAGAAATACCTACAGAAAAGAATAATACAACATCCAAAGATGGAGAGAGAGACCTGTCCCACCGTGGTCGCCAGAAACCTGTGGGTCTCCGAAAGGATTCTACTTGTGGGGAACAGAATGTGAAGGATACGGCCACACTATCCCGTAGGACAAAATGATCGTAGACCTTCGCATTCTATACAAATAGACCAATGGGAGGGCAGATGGGATTATGCATATGATTAGCCATGGAGGATAGATGCTTTCGCCCACATACCTCGATGGATAATAATATGCATAACCCAAAAGTCACGAGATTTCCCCCACTCGATACATCAGCTCGGATGGGGTTTATTTGATGTGGGGATCGGTCTCCCACGGGCGCAAGCCCCCGTGGTTAATTACATCTTAGACCTTGGCCTAATAAAACTCTCGATTAGGGATGATATATTATTCTCTCAAATGGATTTAGCACGTAGGCAAACTTCTAAGATCTTCCTAATCAAGGGGAAAAGATAGGCTCAACTCGGCTACTTCGACATACACGGATCACATAAGCACTCGGCCGGTCAAACTGAAGGAAACTGAAAAAAAAAAGAAATCACTTCATACCACATGCGTGAGAGAAAGATAGAAGCGGCGACATCCATGTGATGCGGATAGGTAGGGTTTATAGCCCAGAAGGAGGAGGAGCTTACCCACCGATGAGGCATACTACGAGACACCCAGTGTAGTAGCCTTGAATCCTAAATCTAAGGTGGGCTTAGTGTTCCATACAACACTAAGGCCCGTGTCCTAACTAATGCAACCTGGACTTATATCCTGCCTGAAAAGGAAAGCCAGCTAAACCACCTAATCGTATAAAATCCATGCTATCCGGTCTTTATGAAAGATGGGTGGATGGCTGAGTTTTTAGAATTTGAGGTCGACATCTAGAGAGATTTCCTAAGTGACCCCGAACTTATGTATGGTACTATGCTCCTAAGACTAATGCAATTAAATCTTAATTTTAATTAGTTACTAATGCAATGCGTGCTGATTAAATACCCAAATCAGGAATGCATGAGATTTTAAAAAGGCTTATAAAAATAAATTTTTTTAGAAAGACTAGGCTTCCCCAGGTTCAGAACCTCATCCTCATAGGTCGGATTATCTGAACTCTACCCTCGGGCGGGGAAGTGTCTAAACAAGGAAAGGAAGATGCGTTGATATGCATGCGACCCCGGACGATTCCGGCTATTCCCTAAATCGTTATCTTTCTATGTTATTTAATTCTTAAAATTTTAACTTTAATTATGAGTAGAAGAATTTTATCCCTAAAGAGCCTAGCGAATCAGGCACATACACATGCAAGAAAGAAAACCTATGAAAATCATGCCATTTCTACTGCGCAAACAAGTAAGTAAATCATCACATCAGAAATCACAAAAGAGAGTGTCCAAAGTCCATGGCAAGTGCCATACAATATACATCCCAGAGTACAGAAAAGTAGTGGTGGCCAGGCTCCACCGACAACAACCTGGATTCTAATCCTATAGAACGACGCAAGTTTTAAAATGAGGCATTTTTTTTAGTCTTCATCTTCATCTTCTGGTCCTTCTGTGGATCGCCTTCTCTTAGTCTCCTCGTAGTACACCGCCAGTAGGATATCCAAATGAAAAGAAATTCCCTGTGAGGGGACTTTCTTTTCCCTTTGGATCCCTAATCTTTCATAAAATGCCCCATTTTACAAACTTTCACAACTCGATACAATGAATACATTACATCAGAATTATAAAAGAAAAATCTAGACTCTCCTGCAGGGTTATCCTAAACAATCAAAATCAATCATCCCACGCAGTTATATATGAAAATAAAAAGAAAATACTCAAACCAGCCACGCTTGGCCATGCTCTTATTTATTTGGGGGCTAAGTAGCTAAAGCACCTGTAGCAGTTATTTGTGATTTATTTATTTTTAGCCCCCTTTTAGCGCTGTGTGAGCATGGCCACCTGCAGAAAACATCGTCAGTATCAAAATCGTCCCTAACCTATGGGTAATCTATCGCCCATCACATCACAGAGACAATGCAGTAAATAAAGTGACCATCACAGAAATCAATACAGAAATCTAACACAGAAACTAGAACAACCAGCACACGTGTCACATGCAAATCGCCACATCACAGGAACAAAAGTAAAGAAAAACACCGTCCTAACCTAAAGCTAGGAGTCGTGTCCTACTAAACAAATCTAGGTGTGTGTAGGCTGTGTGGTTTTAGGTATGTCCTATGTAGGATAATTTAGTTAAAGTTATTTGTAATTTAATTTGTTGAAGGTAAAGGGTATTTTTGGTTTAAGTGCAAGTATTAGCAAATTAAGATTGATTTTAGGGATTTTATTCTAGTATTCAATTGATTACTACCTTTGTTGCTCACCGAGGCCGTGAGGTTTATTTCACCCTCCTTAGGGCTAACTTAATAGCCTCGTAGGCCTGGGTTACCCAGTAGTAACCAATTTTGTTGAGTTATTTTAGTTTGTTAGAAATTAAAAGAAATGTGAATTGAATGACTTATTATACATTAAGGAGTTGGTTGACTAATTTTAAAAGATTAGGCTGAGGATGAGATTAAACTTTAGGTAAGTTATTAAAGCTCTAAAAGTTTAAGTTATGATTGAGTTTCAATAAGTCTCTTATGTTGTTTAGTTAATTAGGTTATGATTCATTTGTATTCAAAGTTAGAGGTGTTTCATATTAGGTGTTTAATTAATTATGAGATAACTTAATGAATTAAGGTTTGAGTTTTGAAAGTCCCTCTATTCAACATGTTTTAGTTTGTTCTCCAATTTTATAATTCTTGAATTTAAGTTGATTTTAGTGGACTTCATTTAGTTAGTATTTGGTTAGGGGATGATTAATAGATTGGTTAGTCTTAGTTGACATTTATGTTCAAGTTTTCCCTCTTAATGATTGTATGTATTGGTTATGATTTGATTAGGAATTAAACATCTTTTATGCATTTGATTTGACCCCTTACTAATTTGTTGGTTTTAATTATAGGTTGGTTATTATTAATGATTAATTAGACTTAGATATCACTACACTAATCCTATGGTAGGATGCCACTATGTTTTATGGTTTCTATCCTAAAAGGAGCATGCATCCTAAGTCTATGTTGTCTAAGACTCATCCTTAGGTTTTTGTCCTTAAGTGTCACTAGTGTTGTAGGAGATTAAATGAAATTTATTTCTAACCCCTTGGACATTCGTACGTGTATAAAATGGATTTATGGATCTAAAATAAAAGAGAGCAATCCTAGTTATAAATGAAATTTCTATAAGGCCCTAAGGGGTGGGGGAGCGTACACACAAAAGTTTCCTAAGGATTATCTAAGTTTTAAGAAAACTTACAGCATCGGGGGCTATGACCCGGTGGTTCCGCCCGTAGCGCCCCCACCGGAATGAATGGGGACGACTGATCCATATATGTAGGCTCCTTCGTCATAGCAACTCCGCTAGCTCCTTGCTCTTTTTTTTAAAGTACCTCGTAAGGAACACAGAAAAGAAAAGAAGGGTTGGGTGAGCGTAGAGGCTATTCAAAAGAAAATGCAAGTAAACAAGAATATTAAAAAAAATGAGGAATCTAACATTTATATTCATCTAATATATGCAAATTACCATAGATCATAAAGCATAAAGGGACTTTTCTAACGTAAATCATGAAGAATGGCTATGCGTAAATCACTTGAAAATCTACTAACATGGAACATAGAGACTTGCTATTGCAAAACATAGAAGAAAATCATATGCAAAACATATGGAAATTTGTTAACATGGGTGTCATCCTCTATATTACAATATCAAATAAATATAAAAGGGCTTTTCGGCGAACTTGTACACCTTAATTGACACAAACTTGATGCTAAGTAGCATTTTGCCCCACATATAAATGTTAATGAAAGAATGAAGTTTTTGTCATCTTAATCTCTTGGATTCATTAATACAATAATGCATCAAATATGTTAAGAAGTCATCCCAACCATATGACACATATGAGTTCTACCAAACTCACATAACAAATCATGAATGTATCATTTTTGAACATGGGTGAAGAGAATTGGCATCGAATAATACTATATATAAAGCATGTAAAGTTTATCAATCATGACTTGGAGATTTGCTATCACAAAACATAAAGAAGAATTACACATAAAACATGTGGGATTTTCCCATCGAATATCATAAACATGCGTGTAAGCTTTCCAACAAAAGCACAATTTGAATCTTTCTTCCTTACACATTAAAACAAACTTCATGTGGGTAGTTGGTCGTGGCTAATATATCCAATGAATGGTCAAGACAATCAAGACACTACTAAAGGAATTCTCTACGAGTACATATACATAATAATCTGATTATGAATCAAGAGGCTTCAAGAAAATAAATAAACGAATCATGTGAGTCATTAACACTGATAAGATAACAAATGAGTTTCAGTTTAGTTAAACAAACCTCCTATTGGTTTTATGAGACGTCTTACCAAGAAAATATTTGTATGACATATATGATAATATCATTAAATATAAAATAAAATAAAATAAATAACAACAGAAAATATGAAACATAACTTCACTTCGGAAACGATCAAGTAATGAGATAATAGACCAAACGCCTTAAAACTATTAGCATTGTATTCTGATGAAAGCAATCACAAAATTTAGATCATTAAATAAGAACTTATATATATTTAAATTTTGATAAGAATATAACAGTAAAAATAATTCCAACAAAAGAAGGGTGTGAAAGTACTTTTCTCCTAGTTGATGAAGCTAAGCCTTCAAACGCACAATGTGCAATATACAAGCATATAACCAATGCCACTCAAAATATAAAGCAAGGATATCATAAAGCAAATCAATGAAAGCCACCAAACTCACCCAAATATTCACTACGAAAATTCAATATACATCATGAGAATACGAATAATTCAATCATCTATTTATTTATCTTTTTTTTTTTTTTTACACTCGTTCTTTAAATAAATAAAACTTAAGTGTTATGTTTTTCGAAAAATCTCTTGATTTTAATCAACCAATAAATTCAAATCAAAATGAACTTTTAGAATATCATTCATTATGATACATTACCTAAATATAAATTCGTCTAAATGTTGTCACTATCTCACAAGGATATCATATTTTGTTGATGCATTTCACCAAACATCTAGTAGATTGTGATTAAATAATGAAGGATGTAAGATCAATGCTTTAAACTTTGTGCTAGACACAAACAAGCGATCTCAATTCATACATAAACAAAAGCTACATTTAATGAATGCAATAAGTATTCTTCCTCATCAAAACATATTCTCCAAAGTATAATTACATAAAGAAATTAGTGAGTGATAGCATGTCAAGAAGAAAAAGAAAAAGAAATTTTTTTTTAATATATATTTTTTAGATTCTGATTGAGCACTAGTTACATGTGAAAGAGCGATGTAAAATTCTCTGTGTGGTGGTTAATAAAACAATTCGGGTATATTAGTGTATTTTATCGCATGCCAGTAGAGAGATTAAGTGTACTTATTTGGAAGCCCAAGAGAAAGTCGATGTATGAGCATACATCAATGAAGAGAAGTAATTAGCTAGCAAATGAATTAAATTTTGGAAATAATTTTGACGGCGCTTCTTTACTATATGAAGTGAAATCCTACTAACACATTCTTCAATGAAGTATTCGTGTCGATAGAGTTTTGACATAACTTCACAACTAAGTATATTTATTAAGAATAAACTACATAAGAACTATGTCTGATGAATAAAGAACTTTTCTATCATCTGTCGTGGGCTTGCCTTCCCCATTACCTTTAGGGCATCTTTCACAAAAAATATAAATATAAACGCTTTGTCTACTCTTGATAATGAGTAATTCAACTAGCGCTTGACTGTAGAAATACGAAAGGACATAACTATCAAGATAATAATCATATTGTCAATAGTTCAATATCATCTCCTCCTTCTTATTAATCCAAATAATAATAATAATAATAATAATAAAATAAAGGTATCTTAAGCCTTTCAATGAACATGACATGATCAATTAAATATCATCCATCCAATATATTTAATTCTATACAAAATCAACTGCATCGTTCCAAATCCAAGACAAAATGTCTTCAACAGCAAAGTGAAAAAAAAAAAAAAGAGGGGGAAGGCATATTGAGCAACATAAGAGGCTTGAACAAACCTATAAACGTCAAACTCATACATTTATTGTTGTTATTATTTTAAAAGACCAAAGATGAAGCTGACTATAGGTTCTGTATAAAAACAATTGAAGGGAATCATAACCTGTACAATACCATTTTTTTAGCTCAAAAGGTAGCCTAGACTCAGATTTTTATTATTTTTCATAAAGAGGACAAGTATAAGCGACTAGTAAATCCTGGTCTCCAACCACAATCAAAGCTAAAGAATTGATACAAGAGAAGGAAAAGACTTATCTCAGTTTTTTTTTTTTTACTCGTGCATTTCCTGCATGCTCATGGGGCTAGAAAAAAAAAATCTGTACCACACAGCTTCATTTTTTTTTTTGCATTTCTCCTTCTCATTCGAAGAGAACATATACATTTCTGATATCTCTACGTTTTGAATGTGAGCAAGTCCATAGCAACTCTCACACCCAAAACAAAGAAAATCACATAGATAAGCTCTCCATTATTCTTGCCGAATAGAAGAACGTGTGCAGCACCCTTCTCTTGATTTCAGCTGGGTAGGAGGCTTTGACAGCTGGATGCGAAAGCTAGATCTGAGGAAGCTCAGCTAGCAACAGGTCATTGAGTTAGGTGGGGTCGAGCCGGACGGACTGCAAGCGATGGAAGAGATCATCGATTCGGTCGGGAAAATCGTCGAGCTATAGGGAGTTCGGGATTTGTGCCAGACGGAGCTGGAGGCCGAACAGCCGGTGAGCTATGGATTTGACCCGTTGGAGCCGGGCGGCCGGTGAATCGGAAATGCTAAGTCGACGTCGAAGTCGCCGGCGTGCTGTCGAGAGGGAGAGAGGATGGAACTTCTGCCTCTTGCTTTCTTATTCCTTCTTTTTTTTTTTGAGAGATCCCTTTCACGTGAAGAAGTATTGTGCGGCTTGGAAGCGATCACAAGGCTGAACCGACCCCCTCTTTCCTGGACCGGCCTATTCAAATGAGAGATCAAAACTGAAGCCCTACATCCAAGGGTCAAGATTGAGTTTAACTTGCTAGATCAACCATTAAATTTAAACCTGTCTTATTTAGAGAGATATGAAAAAGATAAATAACATCATCTTGAATTTAAGTTTGATCTCACATTAATTTGAATAAAATGCTATATAGTTCATTCATTTTATTTTACATATAAATATAACCTTATATCTTATATATCTTTATTTGAATTTATTATATTATATTTATTTAATTTTAAATTAATTAAGAGTGTATATTTTCTTTATATATATATTTATTTAAATTAATCAGAAATTAATCAAATATATATATATATAGAAGTAATAATAATAATAATAATAATAATAATAATAATAATAATAATAATAAATAATAGAAAAAAAAAGATAATGATAATAATCTCACTTTCTCTCTCCTCGCCACGCGTCAAACAGTGTTCGATTTGAGCACGAATAGGCTCATTTGGAAGATCTCGACGATCCGGACGCGCTCGCGCAATCCGTTTCGCAAAATGAGACCCGAATCAAAAGATATCACGCCTGGAACGAACATGTATGATAAGAGTTCAAATGCACATAAATTACACATCAAGTTAGCATCGGCCCGATCACACGCATTTTAAAACATGATGATGAACAATGTGTGATCAAAAGGAAGAATTCCAAAGCCAATAACGAATCGAGATAAAATATGTGATTTGATCCTTTATCAGACACAAAGCGGCACAACATGCAAGCAAACATGTCGACCTACAAAATATGTAATTCAACTATGTTAGTACTTGACGCCAAAAAGGAGGTCAACAGAGACTCCTGATAGTTTCAAGAATGTGGCGATTCTTCCGTTCTGCGACACCATTTTGGGAAGGTGTATACAGACATGTATATTGATGATGGATTCCCGAATGATTACAATAGGATTTGAAATTATTGTTTAAGTACTCTCCCCCACCATCCGTTCTAATAGTTTGAATGACTGTATTGAATTGGCATTTGATGTTTTTGTGAAAGTTAACAAATGTTTGCATAACTTCAGATTTTTGAAAAAGAGGAAAAACCCAACAATATTTGGTGTAGTCATCAATGAAAGAAACATAGTATCGATAGCCTTATATAGATGTGCAAGGGGAAGGACCCTAAACATCATAATGAACTAATTCAAATGGTACAGTGGTAGTAGAAGAAGAGTTAGAAAATGATAAACGTCTGCTCTTAGCAAGACAACATGTATTACATGTAGTAGGGAAAGAAGTACATATGTTTGAATGAATACGAGCTAAGTATTGCAAAGTAAAAACAGTGGGATGCCCAAGACGATTATGCCATAAATCGAGGATGGTTTAAGCTGAAAGCATAGCAAGATTTGGAGAATTTGAAGTAGTATGGACCTTGTACAGACCATTATGGCAAGGCCCTTGAAGTAGAAGGCAATGGGTCTTCGAATCCTTTATTTGATAGCCATTTGATGAGAAGGATACAACACAATTTTTGTCAGTAGTTAACTGATGTACTAGGAGAAGATTAAAAGAAAATTTTGGTACATGATGGATTTTGTGAAGATAAAGATTACCCGTGGGGGTAGGTAAGAGTCCTTTACCTGTATTTTGAATTGGGAATTGTTGGCCATTGCCAAGAACAACTTGAGAAGATCCTGAATATGGTTCGGTTGCACTTAACTAGGATGAATTAGATGTAAGATGCGTTGATGCACCATTGTCAAGATACCAATCTGCTTGATGAAAAGCATCTAGTGAGTTGAACAACGCCAAATTGGATGAAGTGTCTGTATATGTTGGATCATTCTGATACCAACAGCGAAGTGCTAAGTGACCCGTTTTGGTATAGATCTGACATATAGTGTTACGATGTGAATTTTTATCTCCTAGTCTAATCGGTGGGAATGATCGTCGGCCACGATTTCCACGATGATTATTGTATCGGCCTCAACCTCGACCACGAGATGCAGCGAGAGCCATATAGTTGTCTGTCACATGCAAAGATTGAAGATCTTTCATTTTTTCATTAGTTAGATTCTGTTCTTCACTACATAACATACTATAGAGGTCATCTAGATTTAATGGCTGCAGGTTTATGTGTATTGTCGTTTTGAATGACTGATAGGAGGAGAGAAGCCCGTTTAGCGTATGAAGAATCACATCTTCAGGATCAATCGTGCTACCAGTTGCTGTAATAGCATCTACTTTAGATTTTACATCAAGAAGATATTACGTCATGATTTTGTCACCCTTCGACAGATGATGTAGTTCATTTTTTAGCTGAATGATCTGGGAACATGTCGTAGCTTGAAGACGATGTGCAAGAGTCGTCCAAATTTCATGACAATGCATCAGTGTGAGCACGTACGGAAAGATGGATGGCGAGATTATCGAATATAACGTAGCTGCAAGATTTTGATCCGTGAGTACCCAGGTATCGTGTAGAGTCATGGCGCTGGGTATAAAAGATTCATCGGGAGCAAAAGAATGCTGCGAACACATAGATGTGCCGTCAAGAAAGCCTTTAAATCCATTGGCATTAAAAACTTTTTTCACTTGAGATCGGGTAATTATCTACAGCTAAAGAGTTTGGAACAAGATTCTTAATATTGCTCATCAAGAACTTAAGTTGAGGGGGAATGGTGATTGAGTTGAACGAAGAAGTTGAGTCCACCGTGGGTGGGGAGGTAGAGGATCCAACCATGATTTTGAAATAAGTGAACACACAAGTAACAAAAGAGAGAAGAAATAAAAAAATTTTCTATCCTCTGCTGTCAAGCTTTGATACCATGTTAACTTGCATTAACGATAAAGCAGACAGGGAGGAAGTAGAAACAGAGAAACAAGAGAGACAACATTGAGAGGAAATAAAATCTTTCCTTTTGATCAACCTGTCTTGTTTAGAGATATACAACTAGTATTTATAGAGTCTTACAAATGCTGACCATACATATTCTAACAGAAATAACAGCTAGACTTGACCTTTCTTGTTAGGTGTACGTTTTCTTATACTTATCTATTAACATTACCATCTTTATTTTCAAGAAAACTTAAGCAGTTGTGATCTATGATGAATGGAGAAGATAAAGGTTGTCTAATATCATGTAAAAGCATGGAAATTGAGTGTGAAAAAATGTGTATAGAGTTTCCCACTGGGTACCTAGTTAATAGTTTCACTTCTTCCCTCCAAAAGGGGAGGTCTGGTTGTATAATTCATATTTGTCTGGATCTGGTTAATTAAGTTAATTAATAAGCTTAAAGCAGACTTTACAACTCATTGACTATGAACAACTTATTCACTCATAACTCGCTAAACTTAGGAGTTCCCGAAAGCTTTGGGTCAACTGCCGCCCTTACTCACTCAAAGTAGAAGATCATCAAGATGCCAAGGTCGATAAAGCCCTGCTTTGACCTCAATTGTTAGAAATTGAACTCGCCAAAGAGACTCAATAAGCCACATCCTTTACAAATCCATTATTTTGGAAGATATTGGCTACTCATTTAGATTATTTCCCTGCTGCAAGGTTTTGTCTAGAAGAACTCATCCACATTTCTTACCTAGTGGAGAGCTAACAATGCTTCTTACTCCCTACAAGGATGACAACACTATGATAATTCATGTACTTTTCTTGTTATTTTCTATAGTCTGTCCCTTGCCATTGACTTTGGCCTATGCTTATAGATAAGGGGTCCTTGATATGTTGTGTGCATGGCATCATTCCATTTTGCCATATATCTATCTTCTATATTTTTTGTAAGAGCTTCTCTATAAAGTTCTCATATTGTTCTTGACTTTACACGCCCTTTCTATCTCTAAGTTGTCAATCATGTTCTTTATAATTCTCAATCAATTAAGCAATACATTGGACATGCAATTTCTCTTGTTGAACTATTAAGGTTCGACTCAAATATACAGTAAGGTCATTTTGTAACTCCACAAACAACATATGATATAATATCCTTGAAGCTGCAATGAATATGGTCTATGTGTACAATGCCAAAGGCAAAAAATCAGGCTATGGATCATCATGCAGAGTGTTCCTCATAGAGCAACCACAATGATGATTTTTATCACTTTTGAGTACCTTCTAAACAGGGATGATTGCTTACTCAAATGTTTTGGAGAATCTTCGAGAAATTTTCTTAAGAAATCCATATTGCACATTTGCTCCAAGAGCGTGGCTCAATTGCCTCTTCTGCTTGCTGCCGCCAAGCTTCTCCTTGAGTGGCTTCACGACTCACTACCATAAACTGCCATTTCTAAAACCTGTCTCACATTTCTAAAACCTTCTTGATGCAATGATTCACCTATGGAAAATGAATTTTTCACATGTGTTCTTCTATTTTTCCATATTCGAGGAAGGAATAAATAATCAATAAATTGATGTACATCTATATTCTTCCAGGTCTAATTAATCAAGTCAATTGAAAAGTTTAAACCATGCTCTACAAATTTTATCTGATTTGAAGCCAGACTTAGAAGTCATCCAAAGTCATTAGTTTCCTACCTCCTTT
The DNA here is from genome assembly GCA_019925795.1 of Dendrobium chrysotoxum. NCBI lineage: Eukaryota > Viridiplantae > Streptophyta > Magnoliopsida > Asparagales > Orchidaceae > Dendrobium > Dendrobium chrysotoxum. Next base: position 67,322,603 of record CM034305.1, on the reverse strand, counting down.
ATGTGTCCAAAGTGGAAACTCATCAAGCTGCCTAAATCGACAAAGTCTTGCTTGGACCTTAGCACTTATATATTGAACTCACACAAGGGGCTCTAGAAGTTTCCGATTGACAAAGTCATTCTTCTTGAAGACCTCAATTACTTGTCTAGAGTACTTACTGTTGAGTACAGGTTCTTGTTAAAATTTGCTCGAGATTCTCACTTCTAATGTAGCCTGACTTGGCACAAAAACATTGCATTAATACAATTCAGGCACTTTTTTGTTATTTTGTTTAGTCTATGCATTGCCATTGACTTTGGTCCTTGCCCATAAATAAGGGATTGTACATTGGGCATGGCATGACACCATTCTATACGTATCTAGCCAATTTTTTGTCCTTGGTTGTTTTTCAAATATTCTCTATCTAAAATCCTTCTAATATTGATTTGATGCACCATTCTCTCTATAAGGTATCAATCAAGTTCTTTGTAATTCCCAATTAATTAAAGAGACTCTCAGACTAACGATTTCTTTTTATTCTTTGCATCTCTGGCCTCCTAAGGCTTGACCCAAACTTGTACTAAGGTATTTGGTGTAACTCCACAAACAACATTGAATCCAACATTGAGCTCTACTCAATCAAGAAAAAAAAAGGAAAAAAGTTTGTAGAAGGTCTATTTATTTTGTGCGCTTGCATGGTATTTTTTGTGCATTATATGAATGTTTAGAAGTTTAGATGTGTAGTAAAACTTGAACATATTGATTGAGAAATTGTTATATTGGAGGGATAATGAGAGTAACTTCTATCGAATATTAGACAGTGAAGAATTTACTTGTGTGATTTAGGCATGTACAACAAAAATTAAACAAAATACAACAATAAGATGGGTAGAAAAAATTTGTGTGGAATGATTATGAATGAGAAATGGGTAAAATAAAGTTAATATGGGTAAAATTTGTACAAAATATTTTTATTATCTTATACAATACGCAACATGAATGAATGTAGAATGAGGATTCATAAAGCCATTCCCGAGTAACTAGGATGAGGTTAATGATGATGATGATAATCAAAATGTTTGTTTGCTCCAATGCATAAACTTAACATGTGTTAAAATTTGTTTCAAGCAACCTATGTAATTATTTGGTTTTTAGGAAAAACAGAGATTATTGCTACTTTGTGTTTCCTTGTTAGTGTGATTTTCATAAAGATGCTGATAACTGAGAATGAATTTGTCTAAACACTTTGATTTGAAGTTCCCAAAATTTGTTTAGCAGGATTTAAGTTAAATCTTGCATATATTTATCTTATTATAGAATATCAAAGAACCCACCCCTAAGGGTTAATGAGGTTCGCCCATGAACATCCTTTCTATTTTTGTGATTATTATGTAAAAGTTTTTTTTGGCTTCCTTGGTAGTCTATCCACCATAAGTGGCAACGTGATCATTGATAATTATGTGCAACCACCAGTAAGTCCTTCTCTAGATTCCATTGCTCACCAACCTGGGATGATGCTGATAAAATTCATTGAGAATCTGTTTGATTGATTTAAGGTTCCTGAAATTTTGTTTGGCAGGATTTAACTTAAATCTTGCATAAATCTTGCCTATTGTAGAATACCAAACAGCTCCTTAGTGTTAATGAGGTTCATGAAGCAGCATGGACATCCTTTCTTTTTGTGATTATAATGTAAAAATTTATTTGGCTTCCTTGGTAGTCTATCCGCCACCAGTGGAAACATGATCATTGATAATTACGAGCAACCATAAGTAAATCCTTTTCTAGATTCCATTGCCGACCAACGTGGGATGATGTTGTTAAAATTCATTGAAAATCTATTTGATGGATTAATTATTTCCTGAGAAAGCACTTTAGACTATTCTTGTTGTGTATATCAATGAGATTATAATTGTCCTGGGTAGCAATCTTACTTTTATCCAACTGTGCAATCATATAGAGTAAAACATCAGCATTGGGGTTATTCACTAGCAAACTGGCAGTAATTAGATTGCATGTTGTTGACCCTGATTTTCCCCTAGACCAAGGTCAAGGAATTGACCTGGTCAAGTTTGACCAGACTAGACCCCAGAGCCCATCCCAATGGGTTCAGGGAGTCAAGCCAAGCCTGCTGAGCCCAGACCCAGGCCTGGAACAACCTGGTTGACCAGGTCAACCCAGGTTGACCCATTAGGCCCATAGAGATCTAAACTAGTTCAAATCAAATCCAAACCCAATCCAGGGCTCTCCAAGCCCTATTTCCCCCTACACTAGGCTCAGTGGGTCAAGCCTGACCCATTCGGCCCAGGTCTTGGTCCTGGGTCAACCTGGTTGGCCAGGTCAACCCAGGTTGACCCATATAGACCCTAATGGGTCTAAATTGACCCAAATCAAATTCAAATCAAACCTTTGCCCATTCCTTGACCCATGGACCAAATCCCCTTATCTTGTGGGTCTATTTGACTAGGTTGACCAAGTCAATGGTCAACTTGGTCAACCCAAGTCAATAATGGGTCATTAGGACCCATTAAGGCTTATTTAAAGCCCTAAACCTTTCCTAATCTATTCAAAACCCAAACCACGGCCCTAAGGACTTGATTGCCTCCTAACCAAGCCCTAGATTAGATCTGGACCGTTCCCAATAAGTTTAGGGCATATAAATAGGGATCCTAGGGTTTTCTTGAGAGGATCTGGTTCCTATTCTCTCCCAGAGCTCTCTAAGCCCGAGGCTTCGCTTGTGAGAGCTCCTTGAGTCCCTTCCCACCTCATCCCACCAAGATCCACCGGCCAGAGGCCGCCGGCGACGAGATCTCCGGCGAACCGAAGCTAGAAACGTTCCAAGTGATTTTCCAGTCGATCCAAGGCGTGTTTGACCACGGTTTCTTCTACAACTAGGAGCGTGGACAATCTACAAGTGCAACAAGCCCGAGATCACTTAAATCCATTGGATATTTTCGGTATAAACCTCAACCCTAGGCTAGGACACCTTGAGCTAAATAACTTATTGTATAGTGCGTTTCGGGTCGAACCATTGATCCCACATGATTTCTGTTCAAGTATAGAGCATACGTTTAAATTTTCGTTTAATTTGATCGCCCCGATCGCGAGAACGAGAAGAAAATAGGATTAGGGCTTCGGTTCGCAGTCCGTCCGGGTTGCACGTTTTTCAGGCCGTTAATCGCGCGATCAACGGCTCTAATCGCGTCGTTCCGCGGTGATGTCCGAACAGCGGAGGCCCCCTGACGGTTAATCAGACGGTCCGGCGCGATCTGAGCCGTCTGATCCGAACCGCGGAGAATCCAACGGTCCCGCTTCCGCGCTGACACGAATAAGTGACCGCGCGGATTTCCGCGCAATCATTGCCAATGATTGCGCGGCGGCGCAATCATTGGCAATGATTGCCCGGGACCGCGGAACCAGTCCCGGGCTGACGCGTGTCCCGCGCCGCCGCCGGCGCCGGTGGATTTTTTTATTTTTATTTTTATTTTTTTTATTTTTTTTAAATCTTTTTTTATTATCATTTAAAAAAAATCATTAGATTATGGTTATTTTAATTATGGTTATTTTTTTTAAAATTAGATTATTATTATTATTATTATTTTAATTATGGTTATTTTAATTATTATTTTAATTATTATTATTATTATTATTATTATTATTATCATTTTAATTGTTTTAATTATTATAATTATTATAATAATTATTATTATTATTATTTTAATTTATTATTATTATTATTATTATTATTGTTATTATTATGTATTAGTAATGATATTATAATTATTACTATAATATAATAATAATACTATTATTATTATTATAATATATTTATTATAATAATAATAATTATTATTATTGTTATTATTATTATTATTATTATTATTTAAAATTTATTTTTAAATCTTATTATTATTATTATTATTATTATTATTATTATTTAAATTTCTTTTTAAATCTTACTTTCATTATTATTATTATTTTACTTAAAATTGTTTTAAATATTATTATTATTATATTAATATTAATATTATCATATTAATATTAATATTACTATATTAATAGTATTATCTTCCTTAATATTATTATTACCTTAATATTAATATTAATAAATAATATTATTATCTTTAATAATATTATCATATTAATATTAATATTACTATACTAATAATATTATTTTTCTTAATATTATTATTTCATTAATACTAATATTGTTAAATAATATTATTATCCATAATAATATTATTATATCAATATTAATATTATTATACTAATAATATTATTCCTCTTAATATTATCATTACATTAATATTAATATTATTAAATAATATTATCATCTTCAATAATATTATTATATTAATATTAATATTATTATATTAATAATATTATGTTTTCTATTATCATTGCATTAATATTAATATTATTAAATAATACTATTACCTTTAATAGTATTATTATATTAATATTAATATTATTATATTAATAATATTATATTTCCTAATATTATTATTATTTATTACTTATTTTTAAATCCAGGGATTTTATTTTGAATTTATGAATTATTTTCAAATATTAATTATTTTAAATTATTTAAAATCAATTAAATTACTTTTAAACCTATTCAACTTCAAAAATTCATAACTTTCTCATTTTAAATCGGATTTTGGCACACAATACCTCGTTCTTTTCAGAAAAAATATGAATTTTAATTTAAAATTATTTTTTTATATCTGATTTTGTTCTTTCTGGATGCTTTCTGTATTACTATGTTATTTAATTATTTAAATATTATTTAATTAATATAATTGATTATTTTAAAATAAAAATTATTTTAAAACTCCCTTGGTGGCTGGTAGACCTCCTATACTTATGAACTGAAGTATTTTCAATTATCTTATTTTCAAATTTATATTATTATTATTTATAATATTTATGTATTTTAAAGCTGATTTTAAAATTACATATTATTCAAATCCTTTAATTTTGGGAGGTCCACCTTCTATGAAATTTTAAACCTAGGACCTATATGTGAACAGAATTCATGTGGAAGAAGGATTAGTGAATGATTGTGTCCCAATCATCCACTAATCACTTCATTAGGCTTCTTTACTTAATATTTTCGTAGTCATTGCATGTGTAGGTTGCACAAGTACATAGCCTAGGCTCTCCTAGATCTAAGGACTTGATTGGTGTATTTATATTTGCTGCATTTACCCTCTATGTTGTGCCTAAGGGTTAGTTACTTCATTTCATTCTTATATAACGTAGTGACATCTTAAGGACAACAATTAAGGATCGTCTAGCGAACTTAGAAAAATTCCAGGAATTAGGATATAGCTCCAAATGATTTGAAATCTGAAACACTTAAACATAGTGACATCTGGAACCCTCTAGAATTTTCTAGGAATTTTCTGGACTCTTTAAAACACTTAATCAGCAAACCCTAATGCACCCGTTAATTAAGCCTTAGAAACTTCAGAAAAATATAATAAATCTATTTTAAATCAGAAAAATACCCATAATACCTCAAACTCTCCAGAATTCAGTCCCCAACCTTAGATAATTAGGACCCCCTTAATTGGACCTTAATCTGGACTTTAATTCAACCTTAATCAAAAATCACCTTTTTGTCTTAATTAAATCATTAAAAATTATTAAAAATCCCAAATTTTCCCCAAACACTCGGGAACACCTTCTTAGGTCATTTCTAACCTTTGGGGATGATTCCAATCAGTTAGGAGCTGATTTGGGCCAAAACCCCCAAAGTACCCCTAATTAGGCAATTCCGATAATTCATTTAATTGCCCCAACTTCTAAAAATCATAACTAATTACAGAAAACTCCAAAATGGGCAAACTAAAAGGCACCTAACTCTAATTAAGGTCTAGTTTTTTTTAAAATATTAGGTGTCCAGAAATCAACCTAAAATAAAAAGTCAACTCTTTGGTCAACCGTAGCCTATAGTCTAGGGCCCGAAACTTCTAAAATTCATAACTTTGCATAGGAAACTCCAAATCCAGCAAACTCAAAGGCACTCAACTTACATTAGGGTCTAGTATTTATTAAAAATATTAAAAATTCCATAAATCAACTAAAATTAAAAAGTCAACAATCCGGTCAAACTTAGTTCAAAACAAGACCAAGACTTAAGAAATTCATAACTTTGGATAGAAGAATCCAAATCGGGCATACTAACTGTCTAACTGATCAGGTTAAGGCCTAGTATTTTATAGAAATATTAGCAGGTCATAAATACCCTTTAATCAAAAAGTCAATTTTGGACCCCCTTTTGCTTAGTGTATAGGTAGACCCCGAACCCCATAAAACTCACTAATGCAATTTAAACTTTAAATATTATTACCCTAAGCATTAAAACTGACCTACATATCAAATTAATTAAAAAAATTGATTTTAATTCACTAATATTTATACTTTAATTAAAATTTCCTTTTAGACCTACAACCGACCTAGACGGTAGGCAATTGTAACTAACTACCCAGCTTAGGATCTACCTCAGCTACACAACTTTTCACACACATCTAGATGGTTTGTTAGGGCACCACTTCTAGACCTAGGCTAGGCGGGTGTTTATTTTTCTGTTGTGTGCCGAGATTTCTAAGATTTCACTACATGTTGTGATTGAGATGATGCTGGTATGTTTGTTTACTTTTACTGCACTCTGGGAATTGATGTGATTGCGCGATAAACTACCCATAGGTTAGGATCAATTTTGATACTAATGATGTTTTCTGCAGGTGGCCATGCTCATGCAGCGCTAAATATAAGGGGGGCAATAATCATGATTTAAAAATTAATGCTGTTTTATGCAGGTGCTTCAGAAATTGCTCAGCCCCCCCTAAATAAATGAGGGCTAAAATAATAAATCATTATAAATTACTACATGTGCTCCAAAGCTTGCTTAGCCCTCAAAATAATTAAGAGCATGGCCAGTGTGGCTGTGATGAGTATTTTATTTTCCCTATAATTGCTTGTGATATATTAAACTGCTTGGGATGATTTTTTAGGATAACCTTGCAGGAGCGTCTAGAATTTACTGCTTTCATTTAATATAATTAAGTGTAATATTGGTTAAGAGTTGTGAAAGTTCATTTTGAGCGGGGATACTAGGATCCAACGGGTTGGGTTCCAAAGAGGAAAGGACACCCAATATGAGGATGATCCTTTTCTAATTGGAAATCCAAATTTGGATCGTTCTACTACTTGAAGAATCAAAGGAAGTTGAGATCCAAGGAGTCCAATGGAGCTGGGACCCGAGGAGTCCAAGGAAGAGAAGATCAAGAAGATGAAGACCAAGTATCCCACTCAAAATAACTTGCGTCAGTCTTAGGGTTAGAAATCCGGGTTGTTGGCAGTGGTGCCCGGCCACTTTAATTTTCTGCAGACCTTGGGTTATAATTAAGGGCAGTTGGTCTATGGACATTTAATTGATTTATTTAATCATGTATTATGTTTGATTTGATGATGATTGCGCATAGGTTGTATGCTTTTCATAGTTTATTGACGATTTGCATGCCGCTTTTGTTTTAGCCTGGATTTCGTTAGGCTCTCTAAGGATTAAAACCTTTTCTACTCGCAACTACTATTCAAAATTTTAAGTTTTAAGCAATTTAGAAACTTAACGATCTAGAGAATTGCCGGAATCGTTCGGGGTCGCATGCATATTAATGCATTTCTTCTCTCCTTCTATAAGACACTTCCCCGCCTGCTGGTAGAGTCCGGATAATCTGACCTATGAGGATGAGGTGCCAGACCTGGGGAAGCCTAGTCTAATTCTAAAAATTATTTTATAAGCCTTTTTAAAGTTCTATGCATACCTGATTTGGATACTTTAACTAGCATGCATTGCATTAGAAACTAACTAATTCAAGATTTTAATTACATTAGCTCTAGAAGCATTCACCCAACATCAGTCTGGGGCCAATTAGGAAATCCTCTAGATGTCGGCCCTATCTCCGAGAACTATAACCTACCTACCCATCTTTCATAAATGACTGGACAGCATGGTTTTAAAGCGATTAGGTGGTTAGCTGGCTCCCCCTTCCAGGCCGGGGTAAGTCCAGATTTTGTATTGCATTAGTTAGGACACATGTGTTAGTGTTGCGTAGAACAGTAAACCCATTAGATTTAGGATTCAAGGCTACTATTGTTTCGTAGTACGCCTCATCAGTAGGTAGGTCTTCTATCTTCCAGAGACCCTAAACCCTACATATCCGCGTCACACGAATGACGGCACCTCCATCCTTCCCTCCTGCATGTTTCGAGTGCATGATTTATTTATTTTTCTCCAGTTTCTTCTCACTACCTTAGTCCCTCCGGATGCTGATGTGAGCCGTGCATGTTGACTAAGCCTAGTTGAACCTCTCTTTCCCTTCGAGTAGGACTTCCTAGTCTTCCCCCTACGTGCCAATCCCAATTCAAAAAGTATAATATAGAATCCTTAATCGAGAGTATTCTCAGGCTCCGGCTTGAGATGTAATTAACCATGGGGGCTTCCGCCCGTGGGAAACTGAATCCCACTCTCAAATAAACCCCATTCGAGCTAATGTATCGGGTGGGGGAAACCCGTTACGATCAAATCATATATATTATTACCGATCGGGGTGTGCTGGTGAGAGCCGCTATCCTCAATGGTTAATCATATGTGTGATCGAATCTGCCCTTCCATTGGCCAGATACTGTCTCCCCTCGCGGGGCGATAGTGTTTGTTGTCCTTTCGGAGGTCCACAGGTTTCTGGCGACCACGGTGGGACAGGTTTCTCTCTCCATCTTTGGATTCTATATTATTCTTTCTTGTGTGTACTCCGGGATTGGTACTCCTTAGATTAGGTCCGTCCCACTCTTAGTTAGGGTCCTTCCTTAGTTACGATCGTCCTTCTTTTTCTTAGTTAGGGTTTACCCCCTAGCTAGGTTTCTTTCTTTCCGTTCTTCTTAGTTAGGGTTTCCCCCTGGCTAAGCTTCCCTCCTTCGGACCTTCTAGGTCATTCCGTCCCTTATCTATCATTCATCTTCTCGTTATTTCTTACTAATCATTTTAAATTTCTTTTCTTCTTCTTGGCAGACAGTGCCATGGCTTCCTTCGTGCCTTCCGTTACTTTCAGTTTTGGTTCTGACGCGCGGGTGACACTTCCTGAGTCCCTGCTAGCCAGTCCTCCCGCTGGAGGAATCACTTTTGGTTCCTTCACTGACTCGGCCTTCGTCACTCTTGGCAGGCCGACCCCTGCTGAGGCTGCTGCCTACTCTCCCCCCCAGAGGAGAGCTCGCGCAGCCATGCGACCTTTTGGACGTCCAGTTGCTCGACGGACAGCCCGGGCACCTGCTCGTCCTACTCCTGTTCGTGTGTGGCCGGCACACCCTGTGGTTAGGCAGCCAGTGCCTAGACCACTCCCAGTTCAGCCCACTCGTCCAGCGGTCAGGCGACCAGTGCCTACCACACCTGTTGTTCAGACTGCCCCGGCCCCTCACTGCCGGGAGGCAGTAGTTACCCCTGTTGTTACTCCGGCAGAGGCAGCTCGTGTTCAAGTTCCCCCTCCTTCTTCCTCCAGGAAGAGGGGTGCCCAGACCGAGGCTCCTTCGCCTTCCTCCCTTCGGGTTTCAGCTTTCGCTCGACTGTCTCACCCAGAGACCCTCGTGCAGACCCCGACACTTCCCGTACTTCATGTTCCCCCTGCCACTCAGGTAGTGGGTTCAGATGTTGCTTCGTCTTCCGCCTCCGGCCTTGGGAGAAGGGCCCGGAGGAATAGAAATCGTAGACTTCGGTTGGCTGCATCCGAGGCAGATAGACAGCAGATGGCAGATTCGTTGGCTCACCAGGAGCCAGTTCAGAGGAGAGTGGTCCCTAGGCAGCGGGCACCACGACCAGTTGCAGTTTCCCCTACCCCGGACGTTACAGTTGCCCTTGAGATAGCAGCGGTTCAGGGAGGACGCTTCTCTCCACTGACACACAGTGGTGATGAGGAGGACGTTGCTCGCATTACGGTGGCCCCTCCTATCACTACTACTTTACCACGCGCTAGGGTCCCCAGGGATGATGCTGCTCGAACCCTCTCTCGGAGGATTCGGAGCATTATCCGCTTAGCGCGGGGTCGAGGCCCTGTCAGTCGGGAGAGGTTACTCCACCAGATTTCTCAGGCGTCCGTTCAGTTGCAGAGATAGACTGCTAGGCAGAGGTACAGGTGGCAGAGAGGACAGCCACCCAGGCAGCCTGTTAGTTCAGTTTCGTTGGCGAGACCACAGACAGTTACTCCAGTTGTTGGACGACGCCCACGTCGTCAGGGACAGAGGCAGCAGTTGGAGCCTCCGAGACCCCAGCTCCCTTCAGTTGTAGTAGCCCCGCAGCAGTCAGTTGCCCCTACTGGGTCCCGTCGCAGTAGATGGGTGTGGAGACGATGACAGGCAGAGTCCCCTGTCGATGCAGTACAGCCAGTTCAGGCAGTTGAGCAGTTAGAGGCAGTTGTTCCTTCCAGATCAGAGGCAGTTTCGATGGTCTGTGATGCAGCGATGGACGATGATGTTGCAGTTTCTCCTAGTGGTTCACCTGTTCGGGCAGAGCCAGCCCTTATGAGACTTCTTCCCCTTTGAGTCCGTATGCAGAGGACTTCCATCAGACCCTCTACGAGGATGATGCACTTGAGGATGATTTACTCGAGGAGGAGTCAGATGGAGATATACCGGTACACAGAGTATGCGTGGTTACTAGACGTGGCCACTCAGACGAGCAGATAGAGGCAGATGATGATGATGAGTAGGGAGAAGCTGAGGTAGGAGGATCTCCCCGGTCAGTTGAGACAGATGCCACAGTGCTACAGTTACAGACTCAGATGGCAGAGATGGCCAGGGCCATGGCAGCGATGACAGCTCAGTTGACAGCTTTGGGGGCGATGCCCCAGATGACGGGCGTAGGCACTCCTGCTACGTCCAGGGACGAGCCAGCAGCACCACCTGTAGTAGCACCAGGTCCTGTGGGAGTAGACAGGGCCCAGAGAGCAGTTCCAGTGGCACCTACAGCAGTTGCTTTTACTACCCCAGTCCAGAGTCACTCAGTTCAGTTGTCAGCCGGACAGATTCAGGATCTGATTGCCCAGAAGGTCGAGCAGGCCATTTCCTCCAAGAAGTCTGGAGAGATAGTTAGCAGGGGGCGTCCTTACCCAGTAGAGTACGAGCACGAGCCCTACCCCCCTGGTTTTGTCCCTCCTAGGTTCAGAGTCTTTGATGGGTTTGGGAACCCAAGGCAGCACGTGGCCCAGTACCGAGCCATCTGTTGCAACATAGGAGGGAACGATGCACTGATGTTGAGACTTTTTGTCAGCAGTTTAGTTGGGGTGGCCTTTGCCTGGTACGCCGATCTCCCCAACGATTCAGTACGCACCTTTGCAGAGTTAGAGCAGTTGTTCGTGCAGAGGTTTGTCAGTGCAGAGCACCGAGTTACAGTTGGAGAGCTAGTTGTGACTAGACAGCGGCCCCGAGAGCCTCTCCCAGATTACATAGTCAGATGGAGGAACCTCAGCCTACAGTGTGAGCCCCAGTTACAGGCGCAGCATTCAGTAGAAATTTTGTTGAAAAACATAGATGGTCCGATAACACCTTATCTGAAGGGTTTTAGCATCAGAACCTTTCAGAAGTTGTTGACAAAGGTGATCAGTTTGCAGGACAACATACCCGATGCAGTCCCTCCTAAGGTTGAGAGTCAACCTTCACGTAGACCTCAGTGGCAGGAGTCATCAGGAGCACCTCCACCTAGGAGAGGGGAGGTACACAGTACTTATGGACCATCAGATAAGGGCAAGAAGCCCTTAGTCAGTTCAGTACCACCTCAGCAGTCTCACACACCGGGCCAATCAGCAGTGCAGTCTAGACCCTCCCGTAGGACCCCAGAGAGTCAGCAGTACCTATGGGAGAAGCTTAGTAAGGAATATCCCTTTAAAAGGGAAAGTGTGATGAAGATCTTCAAGTTCCTTACTAAGAGAAACATCTTAACATTCCCGAACAACAACAGAGTGGAAGAAGAGGGGCAGACAGAACACCCACTCTATTATCCATTTCACAGACATATCGGGCATGTTATAGAAGATTGTTATGTGTTCAAGGACAGAGTTAAGAAGCTCATGGCTAGTGGGCAGATCCACCTATAGAATAGCGACCTGGTTCAGCCCAAGGGCAAGACACCTCAGACAGTTCAGATGATCTCGGGCTCCAGTAGTTGTAGTGACAGCTAGAGTGGCGGACAGAGCAGTCGTAACAGATCACCCAGAGGTTCTGAGGGAGAGTGGCAGCTAGCACTCTCTCGAAAGACGAAGCAGATGATCCGGCAAACAGTTCAGAGTTCAGAGGCAGTTGAGAGGAGGCCTACCCAGGCCAAGTCGACAGTTGCCAGCCCAGTTTCTTCGCCAGCACCTTTTTCTTCTTCTGTTGTAGTGCCTACTGAGCACATTTCTTTTCCTATTTTATGTAATAAAAAGATGTATGAAAAGAAAAAATTTGTTGTAACTTCTGAGGGGAAGACGGGACGCCTTCCAGCACTTACGCTGAAGGATTTCGTTCTCCCTTCAACTGATGATGAAATAATAGAAGAAGGTGATTCTGGCTACTTCTGGTGTTCTGTTCCTGCTTTTATTTCTTCTAGCACTCGCTCTTTCAATATTTTACATGTTTCTTGTGATGATTCTGTATGTGATGAAGAGTCTGAGTGTGATGAGGAACCGGTCTTTATGATTCCGGAGGGTGGTTGTTACATGGATTCAGAAGATGAATCCGAGAACCCACTCCAGTCACTTTTCTTGGAGCCAACACATGCCATCACCACTGAACCAAGTGAATCTCCTGTCAAAGATGACACGATACAGGAAGTTCACTTACGTTCAGGGAAGGTTCTTCCACCAAGAATGGCTAAGAATACAAAAGAAAAAGATAAGAACATTGTTACCCAGCAGGACGATCCTATCCCTTCCTCCCAAGAGCAGTCTAAGGAGAAAGGGAAAGGCCCTCAGCTGGAGGTCGATTACAATGTGTTGGCCCATTTAAGGAAAATTCCTGCCCTTCTCAGTGTCTATGACGCTTTGATGATGTCTTCTGACTTAAGAGAGACCCTGGTAAAAGCACTACTCGAACCAGAGTCCTATCAAGCCTTCTTTGCTTCTGAATCTGTTGGAGATGCATGCCTTTTGAGAGAGATGCCATGCATTACCTTTTCGGATCGCGATCTCCTCTTGGGTACCTCTGATCACAATCGTCCTTTGTATGTCACCGCTGAAGTCAATGGTTATGAGTTAAACAGGGTCCTCATTGACCAAGGAGCTTCAGTAAACATCCTGAGTTATGAAACTTTGAAGAGCCTCTCCCTGGGTCATTTGAAGTTAACCTCCGATAAGATTATGTTGAAAGGCTTCAATGACCAAGGACAGCGTGCCCTAGGGTCTATCACCCTACCCCTAAAGTTTGGAAATTTTCTTACTGAGGCGAAGTTTCATGTGATCGAGGCCGATACTTCATACAGGGCTCTCTTAGGAAGGCCCTGGATTCATGAGTATGGAATGGTGCCCTCTACCCTGCACCAATGTATGAAGTATATGAGGAATGAAGTCGAGTACTCCATTCCCGGGAATACCCAACCCTTTTTCGTGCATGAGGTCTCTATTTACGATGATGCTGAGCATTACATACCTCGTAAGAAGAGTAAACCTCCTTCTGCCCAGTCGCCAGTGACACCTGCCAGTACTGTACAGGGTCCTATACAGTTACCTGCGCGAGGTCCGTCACAGGTTAGTATTGAGGCAGATACCTCCACTGCAGATCCTGTTAGATCTCCTTTCCAATTTGTAGTTGGGCACGATGTTCCCCCTAGTAGAGATAGGGGAGAGCGAGGTAGAGGTAGAGGTAGAGGATCGACTCGCCCGCCGCGAAACTACAACACTCAAATTCCTCCTCCCTCATATCTTTATGCTTCTCCTTTGACTGTCGAGTCTGACTCCTCTGACGATGAGATGATTATTACTCCTCATCGCCCAGCTCCCTCACCAGCCCCGGACTTCACTGATTATAGTTCACTACCTACCTTTTGTAGGTACCGGATACCCGAGGGTGGTTTAGTTATTGACAGTGGTTCAGACGAGGAAGTAGACCCCCGACGTCAGACCACTAGTCAACAATCCCTTTCCCGTCAGATACGTGGAATAAGAGTTGAGGAGTCTCACCAAAGATCTTTGGTTACCCCCTCCACTAGTGATGGTGGTGCACTACAAGTTATAGGTCGCCCTCCGCCTCCTCTGTACGAAACCTTTGTGCCACCTCGAGCTAGTAAGTGTGCCTCGTTATCCCATAGTGTAGGTGCCCCACTGGGTCCTGAGAGTCAGGGTTCAACGGAGACCGCTATGGATAACAAAGTCACAATTGCTCCTCGTTATTTTCCCCTTTCGTGGAAGACTGTGTAGAGCGGGGTGCAGTTATCTCGACTTGGTCAGATGAACAAGCTCTACGACAGGCTTGTGTTTGGCGGACCGATATGCCTCAGACTAAGCAGGGTCTAGGTTATGTTAAGCAAAGCTCACCTAGCCATGCTAACATTCGAGTGGTTTCCCACTCATATCCGGTTATTTCTCTTACCGATAAAGAAGACCCGGGTGATGACGAAGATAGAGTACTTGATGCTCCTCAAGAATTTGAAGATAGCATCACTTCTACCATGGATGAATTATGTGAGGTAAACTTAGGCACTGAATCAGATCCTAGACCTATTTTTCATAGTGTCTTGTTATCTGACTCAGAGGCTCAAGAATACATCGAGCTACTCTCATAGTTTAGAGATTACTTTGCCTGGAACTACACCGAGATGCCTGGTCTAAATCCAGATGTAGCAGTCCATAAACTAGCCATTAAGTTTGATGCAGTCCCTGTTAAACAAGCACCTCGTAGGATGAGGTTAGAAATAGAACAACAGGTGATCGCTGAAACTAAGAAGCTTATAGAGGCCGATTTCATTCGTGAAGAGAAGTACCCTACTTGGCTTGCCAACATTGTTCCAGTCCGGAAGAAGAACGGGCAGATTCGTGTCTGTATCGACTTCCGTGATTTAAATAAGGCATGTCCTAAGGACGATTTTCCTCTTCCTATCCTCGAGCTTATGGTGGATATAGCATCATCCCATAGTATTTTCTCCTTCATGGATGGTTCATCTGGTTACAATCAGATAAAGATGGACCCCGAGGAGGAGAAGTTTACGGCATTTCGCACACCTATAGGTGTGTTCTGCTACAAGGTGATGCCCTTTGGTCTCAAGAATGCCGGGGCCACCTATCAACGTGCTATGACTGTTATCTTCTACGAGATGATGCATGAGCAAGTTGAATGCTATGTGGATGATCTGGTAGTCAAAAGCAAGGTCCGTGGAGATCACCTTCGAGATCTACGAATCATTTTTGAACGCCTACGCAAATATGATTTGAAAATAAATCCTCTAAAATGCGCATTTGGAGTTAGTGCAGGAAAGTTTCTAGGGTTTATAGTTCGCTACCGTGGCATTGAGATTGATCTGTCCATGATTAAAGCCATAGTAGAGCTAAAACCCCCTAAAAGTCTTACCCAGCTAAGGTCTTTTCAAGGAAAGCTAGCCTTCATGTGGAGATTTATCTCCAATTTGTCTGGTAGGTGTCACCCCTTCGCTGCCCTAGCAAAGAAAGACGCCCGTTTTCACTGGGATGAGCGTTGTCAGGAGGCCTTTGAGAGTATAAAGCGCTACCTGATAAACCCCCCTGTTTTAGCTGCACCCATCCCAGGGAGGCCGTTAATTCTCTACACTACGGCCCTGGATGAGTCCTTGGGTGCATTGTTGGCTCAGGAGAATGAGGAAGGCAAGGAGAATGCCTCGTACTACCTCAGTAGACGGTTGATACCCGCAGAGCTGAAGTACCCCGCGATGGAAAAAGCAGTGTTTAGCTTTGATCTTCGCGGTACAGAAGCTTAGGCATTATATGCTTTCACATAAAATCAACCTAATCTCTCGCGTCAACCCCTTGCAGTATCTGATGACCCGTCCGACCCTCTCAGGTCGTCTGGCACGATGGTCTATGATCTTACTGCAGTTTGACATCACTTTTGTCCCTCAGCGGGCCGTCAAAGGACAGGCTCTAGCTGATTTTCTTGCTGCTCACCCGATCCCTGCAGATTCCCCACTCAACGACGAGCTACCTGACGAGCTAATCATGAATGTGGAGGAGCAGGAGTCCCCTACTTAGGAGTTTTACTTTGACGGTGTGTCATCCGTTAGAGCCTTGAGCCCGAACGAAACTCCTATAGTTAGGGTAGGCCTGGGCCTCATTTTCGTATCCCCTGAAGGTCACACTCTGAGATATTCCTACAGTCTTTCAGAACCTCGTACCAATAATGAAGCTGAGTACGAAGCCCTGATTTTAGGACTAGAGTTGGCCATTCAGATGAATGTCATGCGGGTAAAAATCTTTGGAGACTCACAACTGATTATAAATCAAGTAGCGGGAGTCTACAAAGTACTTAAGCCGGAGCTCTTGCCCTATCACAACAAAGCAATGGAGCTCTTGTGTTTGATTCCTGAAGTGACCTTAGCTAAAATCCCTAGATCGGCCAATGGCAAGGCAGATGCATTAGCTAAGTTAGCAAAGGAACTGGCTGACCCAACTGGCAACCCACTGTCTATTGTTGTCCAGTGTCGTCAAGCCCTATGCCCCGCAGACCTGTCTTCTCCCGATCAGACCCTCACAGTGTTCTCAGTTGAGGAAGAATCAGACTGGAGAATACCCTTTATAAAGTATTTGAAGCATGGTAGGCTTCCAGATGATAGATCTCTTGCTGCCCAGATCAGAAAGAGAGCCCTATCATTCACTTATGTGAACGACACCTTGTATCGACGCTCTTTCGACCAAATGTGGTTGCGTTGCCTCAACAACGAAGAGGCTCGCAAGGTCATGGGCGAGATACATGAAGGTCTTTGCGGTGCTCATCAGTCCGGACCAAAAATGAAAGGCAGAATTAAACGCCTCGGTTACTATTGGCCGACTATGATCCGTGATTGTATGGAGCACGCTAGAAAGTGCCACCAGTGCCAAATTCATGGCACGGTGATTCACCAACCCCCTAATCCGCTGCACCCTACCGTATCATCTTGGCCATTTGAGGGTTGGGGCACAGATGTGGTGGGTCCTATCGACCCTCCTTCCTCTAAGAGTCATAGGTTCATTTTAGCTGCCACTGATTACTTCTCTAAGTGGGCAGAGGTTGTGCCACTTAAAAAAGTCAAATCAGAAGATGTGATGCGTTTCTTTCATGATCATATTGTCTATCGTTTTGGTGTCCCGCGCCGTATCATTTCAGATAACGGCCCGTCGTTTAGAAGCACCAAAATTGCCAGATTTGCCCGCCGCCATAACATCAATTGGCGATACTCTTCAATTTACTATCCCAAGGCCAATGGCTTGGCGGAGGCATTCAATAAAACTCTCGTGCAATTAATAAGAAAAATCTTGGTTGCAAACAAACAAGAGTTGCACGATAGACTTCCCGAAGCACTATGGGCCTATAGGACCACATACCATACTCTTACTCAGTCTACCCCATATGCTTTGGCTTTCGGGGTCGAGGCCGTCCTCCCACTTGAGGTCGAGCTCCCCTCGTTGCGTGTAGCAGTCAGCCACAATCTTTTCCACGAAGATAACGCCCGACTACGGATGGAAGAGCTCGATGGTTTAGAAGAGCTTCGCCTACAAGCTTATCAGAACCTCAAACTATACCAGGCACGTATGGCTCGATCACATGATCGCCTTGTCCGACCCCGTGCTTTCCGGGTTGGCGAGTTGGTCCTTGTTTTACGCAGACCTATCATTTCGCGCCGTCGCCGAAGTGGTAAGTTCGAGCCTGTCTGGGAAGGCCCATTTGCTGTAGAGCAAGTCTACGAAGGTGGTGCCTACCTACTCGTTGATGCCAATGGTGTTCACCCTATGCCTGTCATCAACAGGAAGTACTTGAAAAAGTACTATGCCTGAGTTCGCTCTTCGAGAGGGAGGGGGTCTCCTTACCGCCTGCAAATACTCCCCTGTATATGTACCCCCTTCGGAGAGGCTTCTTCACTTTTCGACAGTCTGTGTGGCCACGACGATTTATCCTCTACCACACGATGTTTGTTACGAGGAGTATGAGGCTATCCTTAGGGGTGATGAGGTGAGATGATATGATTCGTACACTGACATAAACTCTAGTCTCTATCATCTCCCTTGTCTGAACTCTTCTAGGCCAGATTTTGACCCATATCAGTCCAAATACAAATTCAAGTTCTATTTTCAATAGTAGGATCTTTAAATTTAATGTGCAAAGTTTCTAAAAGAAAGATTAATCTGAGAAAAGTCTGAGAGCTTGAAACACGAAGTAAACCTTTTAGAGAATTTTTCCTTAGAAAGTGCAGAACTTATTTTTCCTAATGAAAGATTTACCCCTATCTTCTTCAGAAAATTAAGTAATTAGTGGTTGACTCCTCTAAGCGCTTGAAGGAAAATTATAATGATTCAAAGAAAAATGTATGCCTTCTCTCTCATCCCTCGCTTGGGATGATTTCATATTTGAACTAAAATCTATATCAAATTGAAATTAGGTTTAGAGACGCATATTTTCCCAATCATCTTACAGTTTTCTATCTCATAGGCGTCTTTCGCACGCTGATGAATCTACCTCATAATTTTCTTATTCAAGTCATTCATTCTTATCATAAGATTGGATTTGCTTTGTGGATTCTTCTTCCTTGCACGAGAGAGTGAGTTTTTCTTCTCTTATGTTTGGAAGATAATCTTACAACTGAGAAAGTTTTCCTTTAGGGATTTAGAAAGGGAGCCAGTTACAAAATGAAAGATATACAAAGTGTATCAAACAATAAAAAGATGCGCAGTGCGCCAAAATTGAAGATACACAAAGTGTTTCAAAAGTGGAAAGTTGCGCAAAATGCGTCACAAAGTCAAGGATACATAAAGTGTATCAAGTAATTAAAAGATGCGCAGTGCGCCAAATCAAGTTGAGGGGCTCAAAATGAGCCCAAAGTGGATAAGTAAATGGCTTCCCTTTCTCGTAAATCTCTAAGTCTCAGAAAATTCATACCCTTTGATATTTGTGATACTTGAGTTTAAAAATCATGATTTTGGATTTATCATCGTGCAAGAATGTTCTATTAGATATAAAAATATTTTCATGCAAGAAGATTGAGAGGATTCAGTTTCTCTCTCTAATTTACACCCTTTTGAATTAGATATTTATTCAGAATATGTAAGGGAGAAAGCCCAGCTTAGCTTGTAGGGAGCTTAAGCTGGGTTAGCAAAATTTAAATCCCTAACCTTCTCGGGTCTAGATGGAGTCAACCCATATTGCTGAACTTTCTGAACCTTTTCTAAGGTTCAAGATGATTCAGAGGTTAATTTTTCATTTCTAAAAATAATCCTTTCACTCTCTGATGAAATTTTCACTCTTTAGGAAATGTATGAATCAGACTTATCTCAGATTAATTGGTGAGTGCTTAAACATCTCTTAGTGGTCACACTATTGAGTTTATTTAAATGCTTGCCATATTCTTTTAAAAATTCATGCACAAAAATATTTTGACCCCACCATCTGGTTATAGACCATTCTTAAGGACTGATAAGAGTCTCGAATTTATTGTACCTTCCTCTTCTGAGTTCTGATAATTTGGGAGTTTCTCCCTCTCCGTCCCCCAGTTTCACTTGGTGCTCTCAAGTGTGGTCTGGAATATCAAAACCAATTTAGACTTCTTTTGTACTGGGTCCATACCAACCTATGCTAGCTAGGGATGGTAATATTGATCCACTATCCTAATCTAAATTTCACTCACATATCAATCGTGTTATGGTTGTGCCCCCAGTTCTATTCATGTGACGAATATGGCCTGGGTTATCAAAGCCAATCTTACCTCCCTCTTTGTGTTCCAATCATTAGAGGATATCTCATACTAGGAGTAATGCACGGATATGGTAAACGTTCCCTCTGCCGGGTGTTGTCTTCGACAGTACGAGATATACTTAGTCTATGGTTGAGAACATATAAAAAATGCATCTATAAAATAAAAGAGGGAAGCTCTCAATAGAGCAAAACCGGTTGCCCTTGTCACAGGTGGAACCCGGTAATACTCTCTAAGAGCTCAAATTCCCCAAAGTCTTTCTTTTCTTCTCCTACGAAGCGTCTGAGTGATCGCTTCAAGGATGAGTTTACACTTGTGATTATTATGATCTTTTACAATCATGATAGTCCTCGTTAGTGGTGCGATACATCTTGCTCAAGATGTTAACATCCCACCTTCACGAGCTCTAATTTCCTAGCAGGGAATCAACTCTCTAGTGTCTTTTAGTGACCTACTTTTTCACCCTTGCCCTGCTCTCAGCTACTAGAGAGCAGTCCTATGGGTCTGGTAGTATGGCTCCCACCTCTCACAGGGTCCCCCCGGTCAGGGTGAGTGTTACCGCTGTGATGTTTGATGTTTATTGATTTTACTCATAAATCATTTCCCTCGATGGCGAGTGTGTCTCCTCACCATCTTGAGTTGTTTCCCCAGTAGTGTTGCAGTACGCCTGGTTACCGGTGTTAGCATCATTGACTTGAGAGCTCTGATTTTCTAGCAAAAAAATCAACTCATTTTCTACTTTACTCTCTTTCTCATTCGTACTCTACTCTCAGCTGCTAGGGTAGCTCTACGGATGCACTGATATTATTCCACTTCCCACAGGGTCCCACCAGTTTGTGTGGGTGCCACCACTGTGAGCCTTTCATAAATATCATTCCTCTGCAATGTTACTTTCCTTAGTGGCGAGTGTGTCCCCTCACTACTCTTGTGTGCTTTCCTGGTTGTGATGCAGTACATCAAGTCTCAGATGTTAGCGTCGCTTCTTAGTGAACTTTGATTTTCTAGCAGAAAATCATTTCACTTGTCTTAGAGTGACATAATTTCCCACCGTGACCCGACTCTTGGCTGTGGAGCGGTCCCTTGGATGTGTTTATGTTGCTTTCCACCCCTACAGGGTCCCACTAGCTTATGTGGATGTACCACTGTAGTCTTTTATAATTGTTTCTCATTGATATAGTTCTTTTCTTTGTAGTAAGTGTGTCTTCCTTAGCTACTCATTGGGAATGAGATTACCCCTCTCACACTTTGTTGAGGGCGTACCTTTCCCTATGGTCTCTCGAGGCATTATTCTGGTGCTTCCAGGTTTGTATGATTTTGGTTTCGCCTAGGCAGTTTCATTGGCATTTGGATACTCGTGGCCACGACGACTTGTCCTCTACCACGTGGTACCCAAAATACTAGTTTGAAACTCCTTAGACGACCCTTCTCTCTTTGAAATTTTCCATTTTCTACTCCTCTTCCCATCCCTACACATATGCGTGTTAGGGTATAGTTGAGATGACTTTCCCCTGATCGCTTTACTGCAGGCATATGCGCCGGGTAGGCATCAGACTTTACTTGGTTGAGAGTGCCCCACAGAGTCCCTGGGAGGCATATCTCACCACCTTTTTTCCCTGATTGCTCTGCTGCAGGCATATGCGCCGAGTAGAAATCAGGCTTTACTTGGTTGGGAGCACCCCGTAAAGCCCCTACGAGGCATAGCTCACCACACCTTTACTCTGGTTGTCTCGCCGTACTGGCAGACATTAGACCTTTACCCTGATCGTCTTGCTCTGATCAAGCAGACATCAGACTTTACCTGGTTGAGTGGGAGCCCGACAGAGTCCCTGGGAGGCATTCCCCACCACCACTTTTACTCTGGATGCTCTGTAAAAGACTACACAGACTCTAATTTCGTGGCTTATTTACTTTTGTTGAGGTCAGGCAGAAGTATTGAGTCACCCCTATCCGCTGTTCCGAAAGGAGCAGGAGGAGACGGGATCCTTTCACCTTCTATTCTGCTGTTTAAAATGATCAGTCAGGTAGTTGATTTTACTTACCGGTCGAGAGAGCCCGACAGAGTCCCTGGGAGGCATTCCTCACCACCCCTTTACTCTGGATGTTCTGTAAAAGACTACGCAGACTCCAATTTCGTGGCTTATTTACTTTTTTTGAGGTCAGGCAGAAGTATTGGGTCACCCCTATCTGCTGTTCCGAAAGGAGCAGGAGGAGACGGGATCCTTTCACCTTCTATCCTGCTGTTTGAAATAATCAGTCAGCTAGTTGGTTTTACTTACTGGTTGAGAGAGCCCGACAGAGTCCCTGGGAGGCATTCCTCACCACCCCTTTACTCTGGATGTTCTGTAAAAGACTACGCAGACTCCAATTTCGTGGCTTATTTACTTTTGTTGAGGTCATGCAGAAGTATTGGGTCACCCCTATCCGCTGTTCCGAAAGGAGCAGGAGGAGACGGGATCCTTTCACCTTCTATCCTACTGTTTGAAATAATCAGTCAGGTAGTTGGTTTTACTTACCGGTTGAGAGAGCCCGACAGAGTCCCTGGGAGGCATTCCTCACCACCCCTTAACTCTGGATGTTCTGTAAAAGACTACGCAGACTCCAATTTCGTGGCTTATTTACTTTTGTTGAGGTCAGACAGAAGTATTGAGTCACCCCTATCCGCTGTTCCGAAAGGAGCAGGAGGAGACGGGATCCTTTCACCTTCTATCCTACTATTTGAAATGAACAGTCAGGTAGTTGGTTTTACTTACCTGGTTGAGTGAGCCCGACAGTGTCCCTGGGAGGCATTCCTCACCACTACTTCCTCCCTGATTGTTTTGCTCTGATCAAGCAGACATCAGACTTTACTCGGTCGAGTGAGCCTGACAGTGTCCCTGGAAGGCATACCTCACCGCTCTTTCACCTTCTACCCTGTTGTTTCGACACGGTCAAGCAGGTAGTTGGTTTACTCTACCACTTTATTCTTTGCTCTCTCCTTGGCTCTGCCCTTGCTACAGGGTAAGGTCAGGAGATGATCACCTTTTCACCGTCTATCCTACTGTTTCGATACGGCCAGATAGATAGTCGGTTTGCTTTACTACCTTACTCTTTTCTGGGGCTTTCTCTCTTCAGCTCTGCCCTCACTATAGGGTAAGGCAAAGAGAAGATCTCCCCCACTCTGTCACCTTTTGGTGGCCTGTTACTACTTTATTTTTTTGTTCTCTCCTCGGCTCTTCCCTTGCTATAGGGCAAGGCCAGGGGAAGATTCTCATTTGCTCTCTTTCACCTCTTTTGGTGCTCTTTTCTTGAATCTTTACTCTACTTCTTTTGTCACATTCGGTTAACGCCAACACGAGCGGTTCACTAGTTTGTTCGCCACTCCTGTTGGGGGTCCGTTTGTTGACCCTGATTTTCCCCTAGACCAAGGTCAAGGAATTGACCTGGTCAAGTTTGACCAGACTAGACCCCAGAGCCCATCCCAATGGGTTCAGGGAGTCAAGCCAAGCCTGCTGAGCCCAGACCCAGGCCCTGGAACAACCTGGTTGACCAGGTCAACCCAGGTTGACCCATTAGGCCCATAGAGGTCTAAACTAGTTCAAATCAAATCCAAACCCAATCCAGGGCTCTCCAAACCTTATTTCCCCTCCACTAGGCTCAGTGGGTCAAGCCTGACCCATTGGGCCCAGGTCTTGGTCCTGGGTCAACCTGGTTGGCCAGGTCAACCCAGGTTGACCCATATAGACCCTAATGGGTCTAAATTGACCCAAATCAAATTCAAATCAAACCTTTGCCCATTCCTTGACCCATGGACCAAATCCCCTCATCTTGTGGGTCTATTTGACTAGGTTGACCAAATCAATGGTCAACTTGGTCAACCCAAGTCAATAATGGGTCATTAGGACCCATTAAGGCTTATTTAAAGCCCTAGACCTTTCCTAATCTATTCAAAACCCAAACCACGGCCCTAAGGACTTGATTGCCTCCTAACCAAGCCCTAGATTAGATCTGGACCATTCCCAATAAGTCTAGGGCATATAAATAGGGATCCTAGGGTTTTCTTGAGAGGATCTGGTTCCTATTCTCTCCCAGAGCTCTCTAAGCCCGAGGCTTCGCTTGTGAGAGCTCCTTGAGTCCCTTCCCACCTCATCCCACCAAGATCCACCGGCCAGAGGCCGCCGGCGACGAGATCTCCGGCGAACCGAAGCTAGAAACGTTCCAAGTGATTTTCCAGTCGATCCAAGGCGTGTTTGACCACGGTTTCTTCTACAACTAGGAGCGTGGACAATCTACAAGTGCAACAAGCCCGAGATCACTTAAATCCATTGGATATTTTCGGTATAAACCCCAACCCTAGGCTAGGACACCTTGAGCTAAATAACTTATTGTATAGTGTGTTTCGGGTCGAACCATTGATCCCACATGATTTCTGTTCAAGTATAGAGCATACGTTTAAAATTTCGTTTAATTTGATCGCCTCGATCGCGAGAACGAGGAGAAAATAGGATTAGGGTTTCGGTTCGCAGTCCGTCCGGGTTGCACGTTTTTCAGGCCGTTGATCGCGCGATCAACGACTCTGATCGCGTCGTTCCGTGGTGATGTCCGAACAGCGGAGGCCCCCTGACAGTTAATCAGACGGTCCGGCGCGATCTGAGCCGTCCGATCCGAACCGCGGAGAATCCGACGGTCCCGCTTCCGTGCTGACGCGAATAAGTGACCGCGCGGATTTCCGCGCAATCATTGCCAATGATTGCGCGGCGGTGCAATCATTGGCAATGATTGCCCGGGACCGCGGAACCAGTCCCGGGCTGACGCGTGTCCCGCGCCACCGCCGCCGCCGGTGGATTTTTTTTTTTTTATTTGTTTTAAATCTTTTTTTATTATCATTTTAAAAAAATCATCAAAAAAAATATATTTTTTATATTATTATAATAAGTATAGTTATAATAATAATTATTATTATTATTATAATTATTATAATAATAATAATAGTAACAATAATAATAATAATTATTATTATTATTATTATTGTATTTAAGGTTTATTTTTTTTAAATTAGATTATTATTATTATTATTATTATTATTATTATTATTATTATTTTAATTATGGTTATTTTAATTATTATTATTTTAATAATTATTATTATTATTATTATTATCATTTTAATTATTTTAATTATAATAATAATAATAATTATTATTATTATTATTTTAATTTATTATTATTATTATTATTATTATTATTATTATTATGTATTAGTAATGATATTATAATTATTACTATAATATAATAATAATACTATTATTATTATTATTATATATTTATTATAATAATAATAATAATAATTATTGTTATTATTATTATTATTATTATTATTTAAAATTTATTTTTAAATCTTATTATTATTATTATTATTATTATTATTATTTAAAGTTCTTTTTAAATCTTACTTTCATTATTATTATTATTTTACTTAAAATTGTTTTAAATATTATTATATTAATATTAATATTATCATATTAATATTAATATTACTATATTAATAGTATTATCTTCCTTAATATTATTATTACCTTAATATTAATATTAATAAATAATATTATTATCTTTAATAATATTATCATATTAATATTAATATTACTATACTAATAATATTATTTTTCTTAATATTATTATTTCATTAATACTAATATTGTTAAATAATATTATTATCCATAATAATATTATTATATCAATATTAATATTATTATACTAATAATATTATTCCTCTTAATATTATCATTACATTAATATTAATATTATTAAATAATATTATCATCTTCAATAATATTATTATATTAATAATATTATGTTTTCTATTATCATTGCATTAATATTAATATTATTAAATAATACTATTACCTTTAATAGTATTATTATATTAATATTAATATTATTATATTAATAATATTATATTTCCTAATATTATTATTATTTATTACTTATTTTTAAATCCAGGGATTTTATTTTGAATTTATGAATTATTTTCAAATATTAATTATTTTAAATTATTTAAAATTAATTAAATTACTTTTAAACCTATTCAACTTCAAAAATTCATAACTTTCTCATTTTAAATCGGATTTTGACACACAATACCTCGTTCTTTTCAGAAAAATGTGAATTTTAATTTAAAATTATTTTTTATATCTGATTTGTCCTTTCTGGATGCTTTCTGTATTACTATGTTATTTAATTATTTAAATATTATTTAATTAATATAATTGATTATTTTAAAAAAAAAATTATTTTAAAACCCCCTTGGTGGCTGGTAGACCTCCTATACTTATGAACTGAAGTATTTTCAATTATCTTATTTTTAAATTTATATTATTATTATTTATAATATTTATGTATTTTAAAGATGATTTTAAAATTACATATTATTTAAATCTTTTAATTTTGGGAGGTCCACCTTCTATGAAATTTTAAACCTAGGACCTATATGTGAACAGAATTCATGTGGGAGAAGGATTAGTGAATGATTGTGTCCTAATCATCCACTAATCACTTCATTAGGCTTCTTTACTTAATATTTTTGTAGTCATTGCATATGTAGGTTGCACAAGCACATAGCCTAGGCTCTCCTAGATCTAAGGACTTGATTGGTGTGTTTATATTTGCTGCATTTACCCTCTATGTTGTGCCTAAGGGTTAGTTACTTCATTTCATTCTTATATAACGTAGTGACATCTTAAGGACAACAATTAAGGATCGTCTAGCGAACTTAGAAAAATTCCAGGAATTAGGGTATAGCTCCAAATGACTTGAAATCAGAAACACTTAAACATAGTGACATCTGGAACCCTCTAGAATTTTCTAGGAATTTTCTGGACTCTTTAAAACACTTAATCAGCAAACCCTAATTCACCCGTTAATTAAGCCTTAGAAACTTCAGAAAAATATAATAAATCCATTTTAAATTAGAAAAATACCCATAATACCTCAAACTCTCCAGAATTCAGTCCCCAACCTTAGATAATTAGGGCCCCCTTAATTGGACCTTAATCTGGACTTTAATTCAACCTTAATAAAAAATCACCTTTTTGTCTTAATTAAATCATTAAAAATTATTAAAAATTCCAAATTTTCCCCAAACACTCGGGAACACCTTCTTAGGTCATTTCTGACCTTTGGGGGTGATTCCAATCAGTTTGGAGCTGATTTGGGCCAAAACCCCCAAAGTACCCCTAATTAGGCAATTCCGATAATTCATTTAATTGCCCCAACTTCTAAAAATCATAACTAATTACAGAAAACTCCAAAATGGGCAAACTAAAAGGCACCTAACTCTAATTAAGGTCTAGTTTTTTTAAAAAATATTAGGTGTCCAGAAATCAACCTAAAATAAAAAGTTAACTCTTTGGTCAACCGTAGCCTATAGTCTAGGGCCCGAAACTTCTAAAATTCATAACTTTTGCATAGGAAACTCCAAATCCAGCAAACTCAAAGGCACTCAACTCACATTAGGGTCTAATATTTATTAAAAATATTAAAAATTCTAGAAATCAACTAAAATTAAAAAGTCAACAATCCGGTCAAACTTAGTTCAAAATAAGACCAAGGCTTCAGAAATTCATAACTTTGGATAGAAGAATCCAAATCGAGCATACTAACTGTCTAACTGATCAAGTTAAGGCCTAGTATTTTATAGAAATATTAGCTAGTCATAAATACCCTTTAATCAAAAAGTCAATTTTGGACCCCCTTTTGCTTAGTGTATAGGTGGACCCCGAACCCCCTAAAACTCACTAATGCAATTTAAACTTTAAATATTATTACCCTAAGCATTAAAACTGACCTATATATCAAATTAATTAAAAAAAATTAATTTTAATTCACTAATATTTATACTTTAATTAAATTTCCTTTTAGACCTACAACCGACCTGGACGGTAGGCAATTGTAACTAACTACCCAGCTTAGGATCTACCTCAGCTACACAGCTTTTCACACACATCTAGATGGTTTGTTAGGGCACCACTTCTAGACCTAGGCTAGGCCGGTGTTTACGTTTCTGTTGTGTGCCGAGATTTCTGAGATTTCACTGCATGTTGTGATTGAGATGATGCTGGTATGTTTGTTTACTTTTACTGCACTCTGGGAATTGATGTGATTGCGCGATAGACTACCCATAGGTTAGGATCGATTTTGATACTAATGATATTTTCTGCAGGTGGCCATGCTCATGCAGCGCTAAATATAAGGGGGGGCAATAATCATGATTTAAAAATTAATACTGTTTTATACAGGTGCTTCAGAAATTGCTCAGCCCCCCCTAAATAAATGAGAGCTAAAATAATAAATCATTATAAATTGCTACAGGTGCTCCAGAGCTTGCTTAGCCCTCAAAATAATTAAGAGCATGGCCAGTGTGGCTGTGATGAGTATTTTATTTTCCCTATAATTGCTTGTGATATATTAAACTGCTTGGGATGATTTTTTAGGATAACCTTGCAGGAGCGTCTAGAATTTACTGCTTTCATTTAATGTAATTGAGTGTAATATTGGTTAAGAGTTGTGAAAGTTTATTTTGAGCGGGGATACTAGGATCCAAAGGTTGGGTTCCAAAGAGGAAAGGACTCCCAATATGAGGATGGTCCTTTTCTATTTGGAAATCCAAATTTGGATCGTTCTACTACTTGAAGAATCAAAGAAAGTTGAGATCCAAGGAGTCCAATGGAGCTGGGACCCGAGGAGTCCAAGGAAGAGAAGATCAAGAAGATGAAGACCTAGTATCCCACTCAAAATAACTTGTGTCAGTCTTAGGGTTAGAAATCCGGGTTGTTGGCAGTGGTGCCCGGCCACTTTAATTTTCTGCAGACCTTGGGTTGTAATTAAGGGCAGTTGGCCTATGGACATTTAATTGATTTGTTTAATCATGTATTATGTTTGATTTGATGATAATTGCGCATAGGTTGTATGCTTTTCATAGTTTATTGGCGATTTACATGCCGCTTTTGTTTTAGCCTGGATTTCGTTAGGCTCTCTAAGGATTAAAACATTTTCTACTCGCAATTACTATTCAAAATTTTAAGTTTTAAGCAATTTAGAAACTTAACGATCTAGGGAATTGCCGGAATCGTCCGGGGTCGCATGCATATTAATGCATTTCTTCTCTCCATCTATAAGACACTTCCCCGCCTGCGGGTAGAGTCCGGATAATCTGACCTATGAAGATGAGGTGCCGGACCTGGGGAAGCCCAGTCTAATTCTAAAAATTATTTTATAAGCCTTTTTAAAGTTCTATGCATACCTGATTTGGATACTTTAACTAGCATGCATTGCATTAGAAACTAACTAAATCAAAATTTTAATTACATTAGCTCTAGAAGCATTCACCCAACATCAGTCTGGGGCCAATTAGGAAATCCTCTAGATGTCGGCCCTATCTCCTAGAACTATAACCTACCTACCCATCTTTCATAAATGACTGGACAGCATGGTTTTAAAGCGATTAGGTGGTTAGCTGGCTCCCCCTTCCAGGCCGGGGTAAGTCCAGGTTTTACATTGCATTAGTTAGGACACGGGTGTTAGTGTTGCGTAGAACACTAAACCCATTAGATTTAGGATTCAAGGCTACTATTATTTCGTAGTACGCCTCATCAGTAGGTAGGTCTTCTGTCTTCCAGAGACCCTAAACCCTACATATCCGCGTCACACGGATGACGCCACCTCCATCCTTCCCTCCTGCATGTTTCGAGTGCATGATTTATTTATTTTTCTCCAGTTTCTTCTCACTACCTTAGTCCCTCCGGATGCTAATGTGAGCCGTGCATGTTGACTAAGCCTAGTTGAACCTCTCTTTCCCTTCGAGTAGGACTTCCTAGTCTTCCCCCTATGTGCCAATCCCAATTCAGAAAGTATAATATAGAATCCTTAATCGAGAGTATTCTCAGGCTCCGGCTTGAGATGTAATTAACCACGGGGGCTTGCGCCCGTGGGAAACCGAATCCCACTCTCAAATAAACCCCATTCGAGCTAATGTATCGGGTGGGGGAAACCCATTACGATCAGATCATATATATTATTACCCATCGGGGTGTGCTGGTGAGAGCCGCTATCCTCAATGGTTAATCATATGTGTGATCGAATCTGTCCTTCCATTGGCCAGATACTGTCTCCCCTCGCGGGGCGATGGTGTTTGTTGTCCTTTCGGAGGTCCACACATATTTGTGCATAGTTTTAGATGCAATGCATTGCAGCATGTATGGTGCAGCATGGTCACTGATTGCATTTATTTTGCTATTAGAATAGTCTTGAAATTATGGAATTGAGTCCAAATTTTTTATGTTGTTTTATTACTTTGCCTCTCAGAATATTATTGAATATGTATCAAAGTGTTGAATCTTTGCATGTTAATGCATAATAAAATCAGTTGCTGTGTAGCTGACATTGGCATAGTGCATGATCACTACTTGCATTTATATATCACTATTGGAACTACAATGAACTTCCTTTTGGAATCGGGTTTAGATTTTGCTTTGGTTTAATGCTCTTTGTTGTAACTTAAGTGCTAGATGTGAAGTCCTCTAGGTAATTATGCATGCCTTGGGGAGTACTGAGGTCTATTGTTCATATGTAAGGGCTTTAAAAATGATCCAAACAAGGGTTACTAAAACTGGCTGACCAATCTACTTCTTAATTAAAATTTTATGCAAGATAATCATCATCATTAGATCATTAGCTTTCCACTTTAGATTGACTTAATGAATCCTCATTATGAATTTATCTCCCATTGAATTCAACATGTGGTTGTGTACCCTTATCATGACTTGTTGTTCATAGAAGAGGAAAGCCCTATTTAAGCTTGCCTAATTGTATAACATGGAACATTACCCATTTAAGGGCGCATGACAAGCTTACTTTTAACCAGTTTCTTATTGACCTTCTATTTCTTGATTCACCTTCTATTCTGGTAACAACCTTCAATGATCTAATACTAAATTATGTATTTACATGCAGCTATAGTTAGACATGATGCATTTCATATTGTTCTCACATAAATGTAAGAATTCATGCAAAAATATTGGCTCATTTGCTATTTTTAATTACTAGTTATTCTTTCTGCTTCAATTACCATTTAAGTAATTTCTCCATAGCAGTGTTGGAAATTATGTTTTGGCTTTGAAAATCAGTCCTTTAACCCTATCATTACCACTACTGCCCACCGTTTGCCCTAATGTTAGTAGACTTAATGCGGTCATGTTAGGAAAAAATGGCTTCTGCTTCCACCATGCATTTATGTTCTAAGAATTTGAAATTTGTTGCATGATCTTGTATAGAGCCCTTTAGCCTTATGTGTAACAGGTTCCTTCCACGTCATAAAATCCCATGTATTTCCAATCTCCTTGGGCTATTGAATAAACCTTTTCCTCTTTCATTCTTGGCAATTAGAAAGGTGATTAGAGTTATGAGATACAATTTGATTTGATTGAATTGCTCCATTGTCTTTTCAATTGTATTAGTGATTAGAAGTTGATCTTCAATTTTGTGCTTTGAAATCTTTCCTTCATATGCTATTTACTCAGTACTAATAACCTTGTTTTTTGAAGTTAGAACTTCCAAGAAATTTTCTTACCTTTGTTTTTAATGATTTAGGAGTTCTCTAGTAGCTTTGAAATTGCATTAATTTGTTAGTTAAGAATCTCTCAACAATCTATCGGGCATTTATTCTACCGCTTAACGGAGCATGGATGGATTTTGCTGCTGTCCCTGTGGAGAAGACTTTGAAGGATATATTCTTCCAAGCAATCCTATTTACAGGCACTGCATGTGCTTGAGATACTTTCTACACCAACTCTTCATCGGGGTAATATTTATTTTTACTCTTTAACTTACCCTTAATCATCTATAATGCAACTCCTTCACATATAGTTCTCAGATCTGATTACTTTGTTCTAAGAATGCATGTCCAGTCGATTTTTGAATTAGATTTAGAAATAAAATATGGTTCATGCATTATAAAAGATGAAAGATATTAGCAAACATATGATTATCAGTTTGTTCTTTTTTTATCCTCCATTTAGTATGCACTTCGATGTTTTCCATGTCCCCAGACCTCTTCCATTTGATACTAGCGAGACTAGATATTCTCGTTTACAGCGTGATGGTTTGATCTCAAGGCGTGATAAGACTATGAGCCACATACAAGATAATCAACTTATTCAAACAAGTGGTAGTAATTCTGATGTTGAACAGTTGGGGGGTGGTAAGAGGAGTAAAAATGCAGAGTTGGGGGGTGGTAAGACTCCGCATGTAATAACTGCTCTCCAAATAGGAGAAATTATTCTGTGCGGATGCCGGACATCGTCCGGAGACTAACCAGAATGCGTCACGTCATCCATTCGTTTGGTATGGCTGACATGGCTGCACATGATTTGCCTCCAGACGTAGAGCTGCATTCGATATCCGCACAAAATAATTTCTCCCTAAATAGACCCTAAATTGTTCCTCATCGTCTATTATTATAATAAACAAAAAACCATGTTGCATATGAAGGCATTTTTACTACTCTCATAATTCAATGTCTTTTAACATGGTATCTTGATCTAATTTTGTTTTGTAATCTCTTATGCAAAATACAATCCAGAAAACCCGAAATTTGAGACAAAATGTTCTCATCACTATCATCTAAGCTGAATGTATGAGTGGATGGAAAGAAGTGACAGTTGTCCAATTTGTGGGAAGGTATTGGATTATATGTTTTAGGCTTCGTTTGGGACAGCTTTTTTAATGCTTTCTAAAATAACTTTTTTGTACTAAAAAGTTATTTTAGAAAGCAAGAAAAAAGCTGTCTCAAATGAAGCTTTAGGCTTCGTTTGGGACGGCTTTCTTCTTGCTTCTTAAAGCAGCTTTTGAGTATCAAAATTTTAATTTTTGTACTAAAAAGCTGCTTTAAGAAGCAATAAGAAAGTCGTCCCAAACAAAGCATTAGTTATTACTTACCTGCTTTTTGTGTAGAAGTACTAATCTTTATTGAATCATTCATTTGTTCTTCCATTAATGCATGTAGACTGAGAATCTTGCTCTTATTTAATATTGGTTTCAAGTTTGCTTTAGCTTTTACCTTTTTCTTCTCATCTTTAAGGAGAGATTTAGGTTTCATTTGGGACAACTTTCGTGCTGCTTTTTAAAACAACTTTCTAGTACAAAAAATTTCAAATTCAAGAATTTTTTTAACTGAAAAGCTATTTTAAAAAACAAGAAAAAAGCTATCCCAAATGAAGCCTTACACACATTATCATAAAAAAAAAAAATCTTATTTATAAAACTAACACTCATATTGTTTTAATGAACTATTAAACTTATGTATTTGCACATGTTACAATCAAATTATTGAGGATTTAATGAAAATAAAAAATGCGGGTTGAATCTTTATTGTGCTATTCAAGATGTTGTTGGTCTTGTTTTATACAAAGATAATTGAGTGTTTTGTAAATATGCAGCATTTGAGTGCTATGTGTATAATTACCCTTTTTTTCTTTATAATCTTTGATGTTGTACAGGAGATGGAGTTCTGTGAAAGCCCTTGACAAAGGCTTTTCTAGCAAAAAAAAGCACAATGGAGTAATGTTAAAAGCATCAAATACTGGAAATAAAATATGTAAATAGCATTACCAGAGCTGCGGCCGGAAATAATTATTAATCAGCCAATGCGGCAGGTACCTTCAAATATATCTGCACAACATTTGGCAATCTTGTTTCAAGATTTTAATTTGCTGTATACAGCATTTCATGCGCTGAAAATTTGTTTTGCACTGAATATCTGTATCTAAATTGCAATGTTGAAGGCCTTGCTGGTGTCCCAAATTGTTGATGCTGCTCTGTTGTGTATTTTTTTTTTAAATGAGCTTGAAATTGCACTTTCACAGATGTTTGTGGATCGCAAAGTTAGATTAGCGAAGAAACAGAACAGTGTTAAACACTTATAACATAATAGAGCGAGTCAGACATCTCACCCTCTAATACAAAAACAGCTTAGGATCTTACAGCAAAGATCGGCTATTACAAATTTGGGAATCAAACCCTGCCTTCCCAAAGGCATTCCAGCTTGGGATTTGATACCGACAAGCTTCGGAGAAGATTTCCGATTTCCGGTGGTGGATTAAGCCCCATAGAGCACGCCCGCTCCCAGCGCTCGAGCCTACTGAGCCCGACACAGGGCCCGTACCTCATCTCCATGTCGAATTGCCTCAGTTTCTCGTCACCATCCCCTTTGAGATTTTTCGAATCCGTATGCTGTGAGATGCCGAAATCGATGGAAAACATGAAAGAAGAAATAATTGCCTTGGAGATCAAACTTGCCATGGGCGATGAGGGCTGGGCTGTCTGCGGGCTCCGGTAGACAGATCGTGCCAATGCTTGACTTGCCGGAATTCTTCCTGGAGGAGGAAGAGGGTTTCTTGGAGATGCCTCTCTTCTTCTGCCGGAAGAAACCCTTGATGTCGGCTGAAGCCATCTCTCTCTCTCTCTCTCTCTCTCTCTCTCTCTCTCTCTCTCCGTTTGATTTTGAAAATGAGTTATTTACAAGTAGAGACGGAGGAAGATAAGGAAATTTCAGTTTATAAAGGGATTGGAGTAGTCGGTGATGGGTTCGTCCATGTTTTTGGGCGGACCAGGCGGACCCAAAGCCCGTTAATCAAATAATGAGATTTGAGGTAATCCTTAAATGAGCAAGTCATTTGTGATCAAAGATGAGATTTAGGTTTCGTTTGGGTTAACTTTTTTATTGTTTTCTAAATTAATTTTTTAGTACAAAACTTTTAACTATTTTCTTAAACATTTTTTAGTATAATTTTTTTATTGTACTAAAAATTATTTTAAAAAATAGCAAGAAAAGCGCCGTTACTTGTTAAGCTTCATTTGGAATAACTTTTTGTCATAATTTTTTTATTGCTTTAAAAAAAATTTGTATCAAAAGCTATTATGAAAAATAGTAAAATAATTGTCCAAATGAAATCTTACTTGAATTTATTTTAAGATGATATAATATAACATCGGGCATCGGGCATCAGGCAACAAAGCCCTCAAGAAATTCTTATATTGATATCCAACCATGAAGCTTAGGTTAGTAATTATCACATCAAATTTTCTTAAAATTAGAATAGCAAAAGCAAAATTGAAAGACTTAGCTAAATCATGTTGCAGAACATTAATAGATGCTATATTGTAAGCTTTTAAAATGATACTAAGGTTTCGTTTGGGAC
This sequence comes from Dendrobium chrysotoxum, assembly GCA_019925795.1. Classification (NCBI taxonomy): domain Eukaryota; kingdom Viridiplantae; phylum Streptophyta; class Magnoliopsida; order Asparagales; family Orchidaceae; genus Dendrobium; species Dendrobium chrysotoxum. The sequence goes on along the minus strand of CM034305.1, from coordinate 67,287,468 downwards.
GTCTTTCTTACTATTTTATAAAATAATTTTTTAGTAAAAAATTAAAATTTTTATATTAAAAAATTATTTTGAGAAGTAGAAATTGTTCAAAATGAAATTTAAATATGAGATTCTATCACCTTATAAAAAGGAAAAGTTATTTTCTCAAAATTATTTATATAAATAAATAAAGTCTGTTATATAATTATATATAATTATTCAAATAAATATGTATAATTTAATTTAAATATTTGAATAATTAATTTAAATTTTATCATACTTTAATTAATAGATATAATGCATTAGTTGTAAAATTAAGAGATATAAATATTTTTTACATTTAGGATAGAAAATGTTAAAGGTAAGAACGTAAGATTATCAAATTATTTTGTGAGAATATCAAAGCCGAGCACACCGCAATCGCATCCTTAGGGGCTTTTTGGTATCGGATTTACAGCGGGATTTAAGTCGGATTTACGCGAAATCCAGTCAAACAGTTTTTGTGCGCGCGTTAAATCCCGGGATTTAGTAAATCCCGGATTTACCAGTTAAATCCGGGATTTACTAAATCCGTGGGGTAGCCGGATTTAACGGGATTTAAGATTAGAAGCGGTCGAAAGGGAGAAAGTTAACTTCACAGCCAGCGAGCTCCTGTTCTTGCTTCCGATCAAAATATCGTAACTTCCGATCCGACAGGAAGAGAAAGTCGTCGAAGGAGTGAAGTCGAACAACCACGAAGGAGCCGAAGAAGCGACGCGTGCAATCCATACACCTCCTGCGAAGCAATGAAGCCGAACAGCACGACGAAAAGAGAAGATGAAAGGCAAACCTAGACGCCTCTAAGTTATTATAACTTAATTAATATAATTTAAAATACAAATAATTAAGTAAATTAATTAAATAATTAATAGTATAAGTAGTGCATAAATTAATTATCTAATTTAACTTAATTATATAATTAGTAATTAAATATTAATATGATTGACTTAATTAATTTAACTTAAAATATGTATTATTAAATATATAATTAATAGTGTAAATAATAATTAATGAGTAATTTGAACTTAATATGTTATTAAATTCATAACACATTAATTTTTATTTTTAATTATAAATTTATTTTTTAATTTATAATCATCTTATTCACATTTAAATTCCTAACTGCCATAAATCTCAAAATATGTTACCAAACAGTTTCTCAGAATTTAACAGGATTTAAAATTTGACATACCAAACAGTTTTCAAGATTTAACACATTTCAGATTTACTAAATCCGGATTTACAGAATTTACTAAATCCCACTAAAGTTAAATCCCACTTGTTGCCGAACAGCCCCTTGTAGATCTAGGGTGTATTTCTCGCTGCTGGGGCGCACCGTGTCCGCGTGGTGATTTGGGTGGCGGCTCGAGATTTCGTCAGCGGAGATGGCGGTGGACGTAGCTCGGGCGCCGGCAAGCAAGCTCCGGTGGGGAGAACTGGAAGAAGATGATGTTGAGGAGATGGATTTCTTTCTTCCGCCGAGGATTGTAATTGGGCCCGATGAGAACGGCGTGAAGAAGGTGATCGAGTACAAGTTCAACGATGATGGAAAAAAGGTTAAGGTAACGACCACCATACAAATCCGCAAACTTGCTCGCGCAAGGCTTAGCAAGCGTGCTCTGGAGCGCCGGGCATGGGCCAAGTTCGGGGACGCCGTACACGAGGATGCCAGCAGCCGCCTTACTATGGTATCCACCGAGGAAATTCTCCTTGAGAGGCCTAGGGCTCCAGGTTCGTTTCTGGAACTTGACGCTTTTGTTTATTGATGAAATGCTTATACGTTATAGTGCATACTTTTCATAAAGAAGAAATGCATAGCAGGTTATACCAAAAGCAAAGAGAAGCATGAAACTAGTATATGAGTATTCATCTCTCTGAGAACAGTGAGTGCAGGTTTATATAAAGCTGAGAATGAAAAGGTATCCAAAGCAGAGTAAGCCTCCAACGGTTACAAATAAATGAGTTAGTTGTAAATTAGAGTCTGAGATGAACATAAAGGTACTATGGCAGGACTCAGAGGTGGTGGAGTGTTCCATGTTCAGGCACTTGAGGTGATATGCAGTCACTAGTGTTGGTGGAGAGATTATTGCCTTTAACAGCCCCTCGCAAATCGACAGTCCAAGGTTGGAGGGTCAATTTATCACGAAGTAGAAAGAACTTACTATTAGGAACTATGATGCACAGATACGTCGACACGGATACGACACAGATATAGGATACATCAATTATTAAAAGTATAAGACAGACACAACATTATAATTTTTATATTTAAAAAGTAGCATAAAAAATTGAATAAGTATAATATTAAAAATAATTTAGAAATAATAATTTATTTAATTAAAATTTGTGCGTAAAATGATTAATATTTGGATGTCAAGAGTCGGGCGTCAATGCCGTGTATCAGGCATCAAGAGAGGAGACGACAATGCTACCAAGAGTCGGGCATCAATGCTATGCAGTAAGTATCGGACGTCGATTTCAAGAGGGCGTTTGTCGTCGATGTTAAGAGGGCATTGGTCGTCAATGTTAAGACGACGTCAGACAAAGATGAGTTGTCAAGTTGTGGTTGTAGAAATTGCTGGCGTCGAGTATCAATATCAAGATAATGGACTTTGATGTCGAGATGGTTTTGAAATGTCAATGTTGTAACGACATCAGACGTCGATGTTGAGATGATATTAACCATTGTTGTAAAACCAAAGTCATGATCAATCAAAGAGAAATGAAAATGAGATCATTCGATGAATGAGATATTGAAGGCGAGCAATTGATTTGATGTTGTGGATATGAAATAAGAAATTTAGTTTTATATTTTAAATAAATAAAAATTTTAAATACAAGAAATTATATTTTAAAAAATTTCACAAAATATTTAAGACACGCGTGTTCAATTTGTATTTAATATTTTTTTAATCGAATACATTGTCGGCATGTCCGACACATATCAGAGGCATGTTGGATACATGTCGGACACTGGACAACTTTTTGAGAAGTTTCGGTGCATTATAGGTTAGGAAGAGCTTTCGTAAATATGTCGTCAATCTGATCAGTGGTGGAAATGTGATGAACAATGACTTTTTTAGGCTTGATACAGTCCCGGATGAAATGATAATCATTTTCTATATGTTTGGTACGCGCATGAAAGAACAGATTATGAGTAAGGGAGATTGCGAAGAACAGATAGGAGTTCGTTGTATGGAAGGAATTTGAAAGTCCTTTAGCAGCCTTTGAAGCCAAATGAGTTCGGTAGCAAGTGTAGTTAATGCACGATATTCAACTTCAGTAGAGGATCGTGCGAGAGTAGCTTGCTTCTTGGCCGCCCAAGAGATTATATAATTTAACTATTTTATCCATTCTTCTTTTGTAAACATCCTAACATTACCACCTTATGTTTGTGGATAGGACATCATTACAATTTTTGCATTAGTAATTTTTTTTTGTTAGTTTAAACAAAATCTAGATGTGATTTAGTAGCTCACTTTTTTAAACATATTTTAAGTTTTATTCTTGTTTCTTAAGTTTTGTGCTCGGATTTCTTAGATCATTTGCTATTGTAAATTCAATTATAATAGTTATGGATTTCATCTTCTAATTGATGTCTATCATGGATTCTCTAATATGGCATTCTCCTAGACCCTACATGTCCCATTCTCTGATATGTACTGAAATAAAGTTTAAAACAGCCTGAGGGCTGATCAGTATCCTAATGCTCCAGCAGAAATCTGATTAAATTGCGGCCCTTAATGCAAATAACAAAGGAAGCAATTATTGCTCACCAAAGGGAACAAAGTCCCCGCCCATGCCATCCTGAAGTGTCTTCTTTCTCTTCCTCGGTGCTGTGGCGATAGCCCCAATTGAAGCAACTCCTCTTCAAAGTGTGCCTTTGAGACTCTAGTTTGTCACTTAGAGATATTTAAATTCCTGGTAGCAGAGTCCTCCAACTGTTGGAATATTTTAGCTAAAAAAACAACTTATGTTGGGCTACCACAGTTCCCACTAGAGAGCACGACCTTCCTCCTACTGTCCATTGTGTGGTCTCTTGACTTTGCTTTGCCCCTTCTATTATTCATATGCAAAAATATACATGAATCATGAAGATGCCTTATTTTGAATATCCTTTATCAGAATGCATGAATTTTTTTTTTTTGTCATGGAATCATCTCAATGCAGGTAGTAAAGCGGAAGAACCAAAGTCTGCAGGAGACCCACTTGCTGCGATGGTGAAATCTGGAGCTGTCCTCATGGTTTGCAGAACTTGTGGGAAAAAGGGCGATCACTGGACTTCGAAATGCCCTTACAAGGATCTGGCTCAGCCAATTGACTCCTTCATTGATAAGCCTCCCACCGCAGAAACTTCTACAGGTGCTGCTGGCAAGACCACATATGTTCCTCCTGGCATGAGGGCAGGTGCTGATAGGGGTGGAAGCGAGATGCGGCGGAGGAATGACGAAAATTCGGTCCGCGTTACCAATCTATCGGAGGATACCCGTGAGCCTGACCTTCATGAACTCTTCCGCACATTTGGCCCTGTAAGCCGTGTCTATGTGGCTGTTGATCAGAAAACTGGAGTTAGCCGCGGCTTTGGCTTTGTGAACTTTGTTCATAGAGAAGATGCTGAGAAGGCGATCAACAAGCTCAATGGCTATGGTTACGATAATCTTATTCTTAGAGTTGAGTGGGCTACTCCTAGACCTAATTAAGTTGGTTCACTTGTGGATTATTCTGCTTATTTTATTTGTTAGCGAGATGTTGCAGATGATCTTAACATGGGAGTAACTCGCATAGTTGTTGCCAACATGATGAACATTATTGAATTTTGATTGGATAATGTATTATTTTATTTCAGATGAGCAACTTGATTTTCAGCTTTTTCTTATTCTGAGCAATTATTAGAGAACAATTATTTCCTACAATTTTTACTCATGCAGGTGATTTATTAAAAAATCACAAAAAAAAAAACCAGCACAGAAGTTTGTGGATTATTAGACTGGCAAAGAAACAGAACAGTGTTAAACACTTATAACACAATAGAGCGAGTAAGTCATCTCACCCATTGATACAAAAACAGCTTAGGATCTTACAGCAAAGATCAGCTACTACAAATTTGGGAATCAAACCCTGCCTTCCCAAAGGCATTGCAGCTTGGGATTTGGTCTCGAGAAGCTTCGGAGAAGATTTCCGATCTCCGGTGGCGGATTAAGCCCCATAGAGCACGCTCGCTCCCAGCGCTCGAGCCTACTGAGCCCGACACAGGGCCCGTACTTCATATCCATGTCGAATTGCGTCAGTTTCTCGTCCCCATCCCCGTAATCATCTATTAGGGCAAGCCCATTTTTAAGATTTGTCGAATCCGTATGCTGTGAGATAGCGAAATCGACGGAAAACATGAAAGAAGAAATAATTACCTTGGCGATCAAACTTGCCGTGGGCCATGAGGGCTGGGGTTTCTGCGGCCTCCGGTAGACAGATCGTGCCGATGCTTGACTTGCCGGACTTCTTCCTGGAGGAGGAAGCGGGTTTCTTCGATACGCCTCCCTTCTTCTGCCGGAAGAAACCCTTGATGTCGGCTGAAGCCATCCCACTCTCCGTGCGATTTCAAAATTCAAAATTGAGTTACTTAGAAGTGGAGCCGGAGGAAGACCAGGAAATATCAGTTTATATAGAGGGGATTGGATATGGAGTAGTCAGTGATGGGTTCGTCCATGGGCTCTTTGTTTTTTGGGCGGGCCACGCCGACGCGAGCCCGTTAATCTAATCGTAAAAAAACTGTCACAAACAGATTCTAAGTCATTTGTGATCAAAGATGAGTTAAGTTGAATTTATTTAAGATGACATAATATAAATTTTATTTGTATAATTATTTTTAAAATAAATTCAAGATCATAATATTTTGATATAAATGTTTAGAACATCCGTTCAGAATTAAAAATAGTTAAATTTGAGCTTCATTTGGGATAGTTTTTAGCCACTGTTTTTTTATTTTATGATTTCAAAAAAATTTTATATTAGAAAGCAATAAGAAAGTATTCCAAACGAAATCTTGCTCTCTTTTTTTTTTTGTCGAACATGAAGAGTTAAATTTCTGTAGTAAAATTTAATTAATATTTGACTAATAAATAATAAAAATTTAAATTTAACGCACATTATAAATAAAAAATATATATACTTTTAGCTGATATAGATTGCTTATGATTTTTTTCACAATGAACACTTAAAAGGAAAATATCAAAATACCAATTGTTTGATCGCATGCTAATTATTTTAATTAGAAGCTTTTATGATGTTGATTGAGAACATCCACAGAAGGATCCGTTTGGGACATCTGAAAATTTCTTGCGAAAAAATAAAATTTTGAAATTAAAATCAAATATGATTAAATTGAATATGGTAGAATGTCTTTCTTACTGCTTTTTAAAACAACTAATTTTTGCATTTAAAAATTACTTTAAGAAGCAGTAAGAAAGCTGTCCTAAGCGAAACCTGAAGTAATAAAATAAAACCACAAAAATGCAAATATGCAAAAACTAGAAAGTATTAAATGAGAAGCAAATATTTAATGAAAATCACAATAAAAAGCTTATAAACAACGGATTTGCAATGTTTTATTCCCAAGCACTCAACTTCCTTCAAACAAATAGCAATACCAAAAGTTATGAACATAAGATGGCAATTATGTACTGAATTGTAGATAGCAGTAACAATGTAGAGAGAGAGACAGAGAGAGTGTCAAACGAATTCATTGAAGAGCAAAAATGTACAGTTAAAACTGAAGAAGTGGCTTCAGCAAAAGTGACTTCCACTACCAAGGTTTCAGGTCGCCAGAAGGGCCAGCAGTCCAGTTCAAGAGCTTCTCTCCATCTCTCATGTATACATTCTCATCATGTGGAAGCTTCCTTGCAAGTCCATTCAATATCTGGTGGAAGGCATCACCTGCCTGAGCTGGCTGAGGAAATAACATTGCTTGCTTCATTGAAGGATTTGCAAGCAACCTTTGCTTCCTTAGTATGACTTCTAGAGGTATTGAAGTGAGAATAGTATCGAGTTTCTGAACATCATCCTCTGCTACAAAAACACCTATTTCTTCCCACGGTATTGCATCGGCGAAGGGGAGCACTATTTCGTCAGCTATGATCACTGGAATGCAGCCAAACACCACTGCCTCCACCAATCTTGGGCTCCATGGAGCCCAACCAAGAGGGCACAAGCAGAAGACGGACCTTTGCATGTCTTCATAGTAAGTGATTGGATGCTGCGAGGATATGTCAAAGAGAGGATTGTTCTTGAAGTTCTCCCAAACTGATGCCCGAGCACCCCTGCATGTAGATTTAAAGGTGGAAACAAGAAGAGCTGTCAGATGATTGATTAGGACACTGGTTCCAACATTCAGCTGAAATACCATCATAAGATAACTGTGTAAACTCTCTCTCTCTCTCTCTGCATTTTTTTTCTTTTTTCTTTTGTAAATTCTGTGTTAGAAACTAAATTTCTTTTAGGTCAAGTGTTTGCTTTCAGAAGAAAGATCCGTAGGTTTGCTTCTTAACTAATATTGGAGGAAGGGAGGTGGCACATATTATTGTCAAATTCAAAGCCTATATTGTGAGTTGCTTGATAGAGCATAAATCCCTCTATCAACCTCAACATATATCTGAAATGGCTACTCAAGTTAGCTTTCACTCTAGGTATATAAAGTTCCATTGAACGCAACTCATTGTTGCCCGCTAAGATCCTATAGTTAGGTTAGGTTGTAGGTTCATGATTGGCCAAGATGATTCCCACAAGATGATGTTTGCATATTATCTTGCTGCGATCTAGAATTCTATGGTCTAAAATTGTTATTCACTCACTGTTTTATTCACACCAACTGCAAGAATATTATCCAAGCTTAAATACCTTCAGTGATTCTAGTTCTGTTCGTGTGATAATTGCATTATATTGTGATAGATTCTGAGTATAGTAACTTTGCTTGTAGATGTTACAAGTAACACATTATTATCTATATAATTTTAACACTTAAATAGCTTTTATAAGAGAGAAAATCCAGTTAATTATAACTATTTGGTTGTATGTTTGGTTGTATTACAGCTTCATCAGATTCTGAAAGGCCATTCTTCATGAATTTAGGTGGATTTCAGAGCAATTACCTTGCGTAGTATCCACCTTGAGGATCATTACTATCATCATAAAATAAGCCGCGGAAGTAAACAAAAATTGAACGAGGAGTTTCAGGAGGAACCAAGTGAGCTTGCATCTTCTGTGGAGGAGCATATGGGGGAATAGTGATGGATCCCTCCTTCAAACATACATGATTCATTTGTCCAAAAGTCTGAACTAAAGTGGCTCGTCGAAGCAAGGGAAGAATTCCTCGTTCTATGGCCTTGGCTTCCTAAAACCATAGGCACATTCATGTCATTAGAAAGAGGAGTAAATGAGCAGAACTTATGTGAGGTTAATATGAGTTCGTTTATGGCTCTTCTTATTCTTATTTTATTCAAATTTGGCTCGTGTTCTATGTTATTTGTAATATGATGTTCGTGTTCAATCTATTCTAGCTCCAACGAGCTTGATTAGCTTGTGTTTAGCTCGAATTCTGACTTGAATTATAATTTTAACATAATTGCACACTGCCATCGGATTAGAATCCAATGATCATTATTCACATACACCAACTAAAATAATTAGTATGCATTTAAAATGTGTGCATATATTACTTTTTTAAGAACAACTAATGAGCTGAACACGATCAAACAAAATTTTTTTTGTTTAGTTCATTAACGAATTCAAAATATATGTTCAAGTTTGACATACTTCCATAATGGGAGGGTCGAACACGAGCTTCTTAGTGAGCTAAACACGAGTTAATTCATGAATAAGAGCTTTTTGATAGACCTAATTAAAATGATAACAAAATGGTTAATAACAAAAGATCCATGAGGTTACCTGATAATGGAAACATGCACCAAAATCATGAGGAACGACAAAAAAGTGATCGGCTCCTTCTGTTCTGTTCCAGTAACGCCACCTGGATGAGATCAGCTGAATGGCACTTCTCATCATTCTTGGGGATTTAAATGGCAAGGGAAGACCATTCGGAGTTAAGTCGCAGGTAGCATAAACTGGTGTATAGAACCAATCAGCTTCCTCAGGATCTAGAGTTCGAACCGGACTAGATATTAGGAAGCGGTGCATGAAAATTTCAGCCGCGAACATGTGATTTAGGCATCGTGCATCCTTCTCAACTAGCTTCTTGTTGTATTTGCTTGGTAGATCGTAAACAAAAACCTTCAATCTTCCAACAGGGTTGTCTTCAAGTACATCACCAGCACTCCCTACGTGTTGAAAATGATAAGTGGAAGGAAGGAGTAACGGTAACATTGATTTAGCAAAAGCATTCAGTAAGTAACAAGACATGTGATGTAAGAACTATATATATATATATATATATATATATAGAATGATTTAAGGTTATTAAGCTAAATAAGATTCAGGCAGAAGCCTCACGAGCAATCAAATTAGACTTGTACTAAAAATTGCTTTGATATTTAGTTTGAGGAACAAGACAAGGAAAGCTATACTAAGGATAACCAATAAAAAAGCATTTAGATTTAAAAAAACAAGTGTGTCCATCTGCTGAGCTTGGACGGCAAGGCATAGGAATACTATCACTTTTAAGAACATAATATCAATAGGGGGAGACAAGAGAAATTTAAAATGCAGAATGATGATGGAAGCAGGTTGTTATATTCTTTGGTGAAATTCAATTACCTAATTGATATCGACATAGCATGAGCCAGAAAAAATAAACTACTCCTTCGTTGGTCCTGTTTATTTTATTTTATTTTTGGACTTAAAATTGGTAAATGTTACCTGCTGAGTAATTGCTTAACTATTCAATTTTTCTTATTTGAAGGAAATGTTTTGGTGAATAAGTTTACCTGATTATTGGTAAGAAGTTTATTTAACTTGAAGGCCAAGCAAGATCATGTGGCTACAAGTACCACTAGGAAGATTGCGGGGGTTAAAGAAGATTGGGACACTCCCGGGAAGGAGTGGGCTTATTCAATGATTTCTTATGCTAGATGACACTCATATTGAGTGTTAGGTACTCAGGGTAATTAATGGTGACGCTAACTTTGTAATATTTTTTTATAATAGAGGATTTCCTCACTCGTTGTAGATTTAGTTATTCCATTTGCATTTCCTAGCAACGTGGTATCAGAATTTTGGGTGCTTACTAGTTGTTGGTAGATGCAGGCATAGTGAATATAATCTTAAAAAAATCAATCTCATGATTACCATGCTTTAAGATTTTGCTTCTAGATAAGTATTGTTGTGCACCAAAAGAAATTATTATGACCCACGAGTGTAAAAGAAACTTATGCATATCTTGGCTCTAGTATATCAAGCACACACACACAATATACTAGACATAAATTTTCAAGTAAAAAAAAAGAGGAAAAAACCAAAGTCTAGTCTACATGAGAAAATTATACTATCAATGAAAATTGGGTACATATACGTGTCCCTCTTTTGAATAGTCAGAGTGATGATCATCTCAAGGTGATAGAAACACATCATCAATGGACATCACCAAACATAAGCACATCAAAAAATTTCTATAGCTCTAAAGTTATAGAGAACTTATTCCAAATGAATTAAATGAGTGCATACTTATAAATTTGGCAAGGAATATTTTAGGCATGACCAATTCCAAATTTAATGCACAAGTAAAAATAGAAAGCATAAATTGTATTCATTTCAGTAATAAAAATATTGCAAACTCGAATCAAGCAGGCCCTGCTTGAGCTGGCATAGGTAATTTGTATAAATAAGGCCAACCTAGGCAAACGGTGGCGACAAATGTCATCGCTGCCATCTCCAATCAACATTTTTAAAACACAAGGTTATTATCAATGTTTCCGAACTGAAATGATGGCAACAAATTATCCTCATGCAATAAATTGACAAGAAATATTTTGAGTTGGTTGTCTTCCTTATTTGGATCCAACAAAAATCACAAAGGTTAGTGAAGAATGTTAAGGAATTAATTTTCTCACCGTGAAGCATATTAACAAGCAAATATGTCATAGACGCTGAGAGTAATAAATAGATCCGAAATTTCAAAAATTATGGTAGCCATATGAGAGTTGTTGTTGCCAACATGCTACTCTCAAGTGACCAATTAAACAGCACCCTCATGGCACCTTAACCACTAATTGTGGTGACGATGTTACTTCTTGAGAGGCCTTGCATGGGCTATATGCCTACATGGGAACAAAGAGTAGCCCGATCATATTATGACAATTTAGTCTGGTTGGGGTGGGATGCTCCAAATATATCTTATTGACTAGGGCCCATTCAAGCATTGGCTCAACTATTTCAGGCATTCATAGACTCAAATCATCCAAAATTTGTATAGAGGTTTGCATATTACTTGGGCATAGGTTATGATGTGAAACTAAATGCGATGAAACAAGAATTGCAAGTTAAGAAATTAATAAGATTGGTGAACGTAGCGTGGCTTCCAATAAACCATTTACTTGCTCAAGTTAGATTATCAAAATATGTTGCAAGAGATTAAGCAATAGCAATTGTTTACAATTTGAGAATAGTAGGTCTTGCAAATAACAACCAAAACTTAGTAGATAATGCAAACAGCGAGGCAACAAAAACCTCAAATTTAAAATATAGAACATTCACCTTGAGATCCCTCACTCAATCTCTTGAAAGTGTAGGTTAGCGGATGAAAGTTGCAAGCACACTTAGTGAAGTCACTAGAAGACAAGTGATGCGTAGGGTAGTAGTCGCCGGAGAGATAGCCGGAGTTGTGGAGTAAGATGGTCCGCCGGTGATGATCCAACGTCCCTTTGATCTTTGTTCGTCGATCACACAACTAAGGTGTATTGGATGCGATCGATGTAATCCTCAACGGTATCGTTGAAGTCAAAGCCCACGTCAAAGAAATAAATTTCAGATTTAAGTGATTTTGGAGGGAGTCTAATTTGAATTTGAATTCAAATCAAATAGTGATTAGGGCTTTAATTGGGGAATTAATGGGGAAGGCCCGTGATGGGGCCGGCGGCATGGAGAGAGGAGGGAGGGTGTGGGAGGAGTTTTAAAAGCTTCCAAACAAGTAATTGATGATTAGGAAAGATAATATTAAATCCAATCAATTCTGATTTTAAATTGGATTCAAAATAAAATATTTTCCTTATTTAGATTTTATAAATATGGAAAATTTTTTAAATTCAAATTTTAATTTCAATTAAATTCCAATCTTTCCAAACTTGTTTGAGCTAATTAAGGAAGCATTCATGATGATTGGAATCATCACAAGGGGATGGCAAATGGGTGGGCCGGCGGTATTGGGAAGGGAGTAGGGCATCGGCCATCGGGTATAGGGAAAATAGGAGGGTGGAGCCGGCGGGTGGAGGGGTTTGGGGAGGTTGGACTGGGATGAGTTTAGCGGTGGATAGAAGTGGGCCGACGGGTGAGGAAGAAGGGAAAAGGTGACGGTTGGGGAGGGGTACAAGGAAACTAGAAGATAAGCCACGAGCCACGGACTCTTCCAATGACTGGTGGGTGTTGCGTTTCGCCCTCACCTAGAGCTCTCTCCTCTCTTGAGCACACACAAGATAAAGAAGAAGACAAGCATCAATTTTTCATTCCCCTCTTCATCATCTCAATACAAAGCATAGGGACCAATATATAGGTCACAAAACTAAAGAAAAGAGAAAATACACTAATGCCCTCGGGGCTACAAAGAGACTCACTACCCATGAAGGGTAAACTAGGAAAACATAAAATAGAATACATATAACATGAAATATATCAAAGGTAAAGGCTCTGAATCGTAGCCGTCGATCTACGACTCCATCGACGGTACACATGTCGAAATCTCTGACTGATGTCCTCATCAGGTTCATTCAAATTAAGTTCCATCAAACATTCAAGTCATTTTATGTCAATTGAATAAGGTTATTTTAGTTGATGTCATTAAGCTTGTATGTAGTTTATTATTTCTACCACATCTATAAATGTGATATTTTATGTAAAATATTCTCTGGTAAGAATAAAATCCTTATTTTTGACATAAATACCCTTTACTATCAACTCTGGGCTTTTGATCCCTGAATAAGTGTAAGATTAAAAACCTTCCAAGAGAAATGATCTCCTTTTTCAAGCATAGGACTCACTTACATGTTTCCATCTAATTCCTCTTTCCTCTTTAGTTTTATCAAATTTTCCACCTTTTAATTTTTTTTCTAATTCTTCCATAACCTTCATATATCAAGTATGAATAGTGTGTATAGAGAGTTAAAAGAGAAAATTGACTTCGATAGAGTTAATGCGCGGGTTGTAACTATTAAGTTAATTTTTGTTAATGGCATTATAATTGCTACTAGTGTTATGTTCCTTAGGTACAATAGAAGGAAGTTTGAAAAACTAATTTGGGAAGAAATAGATGAACTACTACAATATACTTGAAGAGGAGAGGATATCTGTGAAGAATATTTTTTTAAAGGGACAGACAGTTCCTCATCCCTAAAAACCTAGCAAGTACTTCTTAAACAGAAAACAGCACCAAAATTTACAGATCAAAGCCCTAATAGCAAACATGAAGAACAGTACATTCCAAACTCAGATTAAAAGTAAAATCAATTCAACTTCATAACATTACAGAAGAAAGGGAATCTGCAGCGAGTAAAGAGAGAGAAAAAAGCAGACCCACCTGATATTCGTTCAGCACTGTGTTTCCGTTCCATCTCCAAAGCTTCATTACTCAAAATAAAATGAGCGAAAAATAGAAGAAAAATAACATTTCTTCCCAATTCCTTCTCCCTCGCCATTATCCGACTTCCAATGGCTGAAAAATGGAGGTCTCGGCCTGCAATGGAAAATAAAAAAAGCTCCTTTTTTTCCTTAAAAAGATCGGATTTTCTTCTGTTTTGGTTAAGGGGAGACGAAGAGGGCTGGTAGCAGTGGAGAGAAAGTGAGTAATTTTGAGTTTAATAGAAAGAAAAATAAAGGAGGCAGTTGGTTACTTGTTTTCCTCATGAGCTTTGCTTAAAGAAATGGAGAAAGAGGTTGGCTTGGCTTATTTTATTTGTGATGTTTTAACGCATCAAATTATTTTATTTTACATGCAATTTTTTGTAATAATCATTTGAATAATACAAAAAAAAAGGAATTTTTTAACAAAATTGTTTGAATGTGAGAGTGGCATTATTGTAATTTTGATGAATAAAGAACATTTTTTTAATATAAGATTTATCATTTCCTTAATACAAATCATAATAATCGTCTATTATTTCTCTTGCATATTAATATATTTATTTCATTTGAATGTGAATAATTATTTTAATTTAAAAAAAAAATTAGCTTTTTTTTTTTTGAAAGATTGAAGAAATCTGTGAAGTAAACTGAGCTCAAGTTCTCTCCTCCAAGTGTTGATGGGAGGTCAGCCTCATGCTACTATACTGCAGCTATTAGGTTTCTTTCAACCACCCTACTCTCCTTTCACCAACCCTTAACCTTTTTTTTTTTCTATTAATTTATTTCTTTAAACTTATTAACTTTTAATTTTAATAGCTCTGTTACCTTTCTATATTATTAGTTTGGTAAATATGCTGAATTTTATAATGGTATCTTGAAAATAATATTATTTATTTTGTATAAAAAGAGGATTCTTAATTTTAAATAAAAAAAAATCCATTTATTTATAATAATAACTCGGTTTACTATTAAATTTATAAATTCAATGATCGTAAAATTCATTTTTTTATAAGTTATAAGAAATGAGAATGTGATTTCGATGGCTCAAAATAAATTAGTAAAAATCGAAGACTTTTTTTTTTATAAAAATAAAATTCACATTTTTGACGCCCCATGAATTCATAATTTGCATGCTTTGATTATTTTAAATACATTTTAAAAATTATTATTTCATCTATGGGATAATCAAATTAAAACTAGAATTCTAATGATTTTAAAATTTTCTATCAAAGATAAACTTTATTAATTTTCTTTTGGCTTTTGCTGGTCTGATTAAAGCCTCGTTTGGGACGGCTTTTTTACTGCTTTTTAAAACAATTTTTTAATAAAAAAATTTAATTTTAATACACCTCTAATGCTTCCGTCCAAACAATCCTTTGGGACGAGCAATCCCATTGAGTTTCAAATGAGTTTCAAGGGAGAGAGGCACAAGATCTTGAAATCGGCCAACTCCATTGAGTTTCAAATGTAGCACCTAAAACTTTAATATTACATACCTACCACCCATAAAATAAATATAAATGCATGGAATGAAATATTAAAATTTATAGAATGGTGTGGGCGGTAATAATGAAACATAGAAGTGATATATTTGATATTAAAATTTTATATGAATGATAAGAATGTAATATTAAAATTTTAAGTGTTAGATCGGTAAATAACATGAAATAAAATAATATGTATGTAAATCTCCCTTTTTTTATATTGTTTTCAAGTTCTGTATAAACATATATATGCTTCTACTCAACACTTCAATAGAAAACAATTTCACCTGTTCTTTTTCTCACAGGAATCATTCCTGCATTCTTCTATTACATTCTGAAGCACTAAATAAACAAACAAAAATCCAGATTTCTTTCAGATATGCTATGATTTTGAAAGCCTGCTAAAGAGAAGAAGAAATAAACCATTAAGAAAGCTCGAATACAACATTCTGTATTGATACTCAGTGCAAGAAATTGCAAGGTGAAACATGTATGACAAGCATAGATCCCTCTGATTAAAGCAACACTCATGAAATACATCAGAAAGTTGAAATCCAGCAAAAACTTGTTTGTAATAAAGCCTTGGTTTCTATTATGGGCTTGCCTTCCTCTTCCAGCATCTGCACTAAATCAATAAAATTAAAGAGTGTTGTACAACATGTTTCCATGAAATTGCAAATAATTGGATGGCAAGACTGCTGATAAGGAAAATAAACGGTCATGTTCTCATGTGAGGTGCATAGAAAAACTTAGCATCCTTTTTTCTTTGGATTCAGTTTAAGATTATGGATTTGTTATGAGCGCACTTATGCCGAACGGACTCTCAGTAGTGAAGCAAATATGATAAATATATATGGGAATAACAAAAAAACCAAACGCCATGAAAAGACACTAAGGTTTCGTTTGGGACGGCTTTCTTACTGCTTCTTAAAGCAGCTTTTTAGTACAGAAAATTTTATTTTCTGTATTAAAAAGCTGCTTTAAGAAGCAGTAAGAAAGTCGTCCCAAATAAAACCTAAGTCTTATGTTGTTTGGCGAAAATAACCTTCTGTCCAAGAGAAAAAAAAGGAATTGATCCAGAGAAGCCATATAGGTTTATGAATGAAGCAAGAAACTAGAAAACACTTTTCTAAACCCAAGTAAACCCAATCTCAGTAGGAGAAAGAAATCCAAATCTCTCAAAAATAAAAGACAATAAAAAAGAAGAAAGTAAACAAAAAAAGATTTAACTATTACAAACAAATCACCACTTGAATGCTCCATGAAAAGATACCTTCACGTGTGTGTATAAACTCGCCGTATTTCTAACACTACGGTCACTGTCTAGATGACACTACGCCGTCACATAAAAAACCTTTTTTTCTTCTTTGTTTTTCCTCATTTCTCTTGTTTTCTACTTCTTTGTTTCTCTCCGCGCTCTTTGATAAATGTAAATAATGTGTTATTTTATGTGTTATAATTTCAATGAAAATGTGTTGTTTTAGTTGTATTGTGCAGGAAAAATACATAAAAGGCATAAAATTCTAAGTTTCTTATAGCGTCGCGGCATTGGAACAAATAACATCGCAGCACCATCAAAGACATCGCTGGAGCGCAAAATATCAGCACTGCAGTGCCGACTTCACTGTCGAGCAGCGCCACAGTGGTCAAATATCAACTTCGCGGCGCCGAGTTCTATGTTGTCCTGCGCCGCTCCATCACAATCCATAACACCTCGGCGCCCAAATTGCCCTTCCAGCGCCACAACGTCTGAATGTCAGCAGCGCCACGACGTAGCAGTTGTAATTTCCTAAGGACACGATCTATTAGCGAAGCGACGCGACTGTTTACCAAGTAATTGATCCACGTCAGGAAGCGCCGGGGCGGCAATAGAAAAACAACACAACTGCGTTAGTTCATTTATTGGGCGCAGCGGCACCGATCTTTCTAGGGCCAGACGTCTGTTTTGTGTTTTCCTATAAATAGTTATTGTGTTATATTTATAAGAGAGTTCAGTCACTTAGATAATTTCAATCCAATTCAGAGTGCTTCTCTGAAATCCCTTTAGGGTGACAACTAAGAGAATTAGAGAAGTACTTGATACCATCATTAGAGTGTTTGACTTGTGTTTGTGGAAGCAAATCTGTAATTAAAGAGAAGGAGAGTATATGAGATCCATTGAACCATTCTGGTGATATCTATCTCTTGTATTTTCTTTCTATCATACTATTAATGAAAATGAGTTTACTTCAATTCTACTCAATGTCTGATTAAATTCTCTTGTTTTGGATTGATAATATAATTATCTTATGTAGTACTAATGAATTATCTTATTTCTTAAATGATTAAAAAGATGTTTTCAATATTATTAGATCTTCATTTATGCACATAGTGGTCATGTGTAGTTAAAATTAGGTGTAATGTGAGGCCTCGACAGAGGGAAGCAAGCATAACCAAGAATATTGAATTAGTATGCATCATGCATAGGCATAAGGTATGAAATGTACTAAATTCTTAAGGAGATGATATAACCGTAGGAAGTCGATAGACATCCTTTGTTCCTACAAGCTCAACAGAGATCTAGGGATGCATATACTCTGAATAGCATCACAATTAAAAGAAATTCATTTGAAAAAATATGTTATTTACATTCATCAATACAAAATATTATATCCATATAGTGTATTCATTATCTTTATCTAATTTTATTCAAATGATTGAATCTCCACAACTTTTATTTTTATTGAGTAGGATAATTGTCGTAATTTTGGTAGACAGTACTAGTAAATTGCAAGTAAGCATATCTTCCTAGTGGGATCGATACCCTACTCTATCACTATATTACTTGATTCGGCACGTATACTTTCATATATTAAGTAGAATTTTTAAAATTTTTATATCAAAGAAAACCTCAGCATTGTTAGGAATTGATAGAGCCCTAAAGCATTTCACAATTCTATAAGTTACTCCTCAGCCCCCATCACTCTTCTCTCCAAAAAAACAAAAACAAAAAAATGGATGCCACTTTCTTTCTTATTTGTGTTCAACTCAAAATCAGTAGAATTAAATATGGACAAGCACGCCATTGGCATACCCATCTTATCCACTATTCCCAAGATTTTAAGGGAATGATTTTAAATTTAAATGTGGTGAAAATTTTGATTGACCATCAAACTACCTAATAACATGATTTATCAGAAAAACCACGAGTATAGGTAATTTTAATTTCGTACATGTGTATTTCATTCTATTTTATTTTAGCGAAAAAATACTATTAGATCGGACTGCAGGGGGAATGTGCATAGGATCAAAGATGTCCCAATAAGTAATATAAAATTCTATCATAATGAAATTGATGGACTGAAAGACACCCAAGTTCAAAAATATAATTATTTCACTTTCTGTTTCTATAAATTTTAATTTTTATGGCAAATTTTAGTGCAGTTCACAATGCCTATAGGTTATACGAACCCCTTAAAACAACTAATGTTTCTTCTGCCATAAATTTGTATCCCGAATGTTAAGAGTCTGGGGATAACGAGTGTCACTCATCTCTTGGAAGCGTATAGAGTAACACCTTCTTGATTGCATTATTAGGCAATTTGATGGTCGATCACAGGTAGACATCAAGTTAATGGATCCATCTTTCAAGTTAAGTGGATGGTAGAGGCAAGGCAAACATTGATTTGAAAAACTATCATTGTTCGAGAATTGTTCTATAGAATCATAGGTTGGCTTACACTATAGAGTCCATTATTAATCAAAATAATAATCGTATAATTGCTCGTTACTTGCAATAGTATAACTATAAATCATGGGCTTCACTATATCTACTTCAAGTTGAACTCCAACATTCAAACTTACTATCATATGACCTCAATTGAACGATTTTACATAAGTATCATGCTTGCAAGCTTGAATTTTTCATTAATCTTATGTTATCGCAACCATAAAATAAGCACATGAAGAGGCACTTGATCGAATAGAGAGTATATTCCGACTATTTATTATAGTGATGGAAGAGATACAAGTGGGATGATACTTTCTATCAATTCATTAAGCACAAAAGCCCAAAATTATAAAATATGGTGCAATATGCCACTTTCAGAGAGCTCGCAAATAAGACTAGAGGTGACACAGAGCAAGTCCAATATGCTACGCAGTAAAGCCCGTAGAATGCAGGTTCATTAATGTCAGGTCCAATTTTAACTCTCATGCATCACAGTAATCAATGGTCATCATTTAGTATTGAATGGGATCAACAATTAGGTGCTTAAATCATTCCACAATATATCTCGTTTCCTTCCTACGAATACACAACCTCCAATCTAATGGTACAATCTATAAAAAGAGTACCTTCTCTCTTACAATCTTTTTGGAGTGTAATTTTAGTACTAATAGATCTACTGGGGGAGTTGTGACTTTAGACGATCAAATCATTAATAAGACTACATGATATATATCTCGAATCTATTATTCAAAATGATGGTGAAATAGATGGGGAAATTATTAGTAGAATTCAAGTTGGATGGTTGAAATGGAGGAATGCATCGGGCCTGTTGTGTGACAGAAAAGCACCCCTCAAACTTAAGGGAAAATTCTATAAGATGGTGGTGAGACTTTCAATGCTTTATGACGCAAAATGTTGGCCATTAAAAGAGAAACATATAATTTAGTTAAGTGTTGCAGAGATGAGAATGCTTAGGTGGATAAGTGGCTTCACTCTTAGGGATAGAATGCGAAACAAGTATATACGTAACAAGGATGGAGTAGCTCCAGTGTCAGATAAGATTAGTGAGAGTCGCCTTAGATGATTTGTACACATAAAACGTCAACATTCTGATGACCAAGTTTGGAGAGTAGATGTATTAGATTTGATCTATGTTAAGAAAGTTAGAGAGAGGCCTAAGAAGACTTGGTTAGAAAAGATTAGAAATGACCTTTTTTTATTAGATTTAATGAGAATTTGACTCTTAACAGAACACAATAGAGAAGAATGATTCATGTAGCCAACCCCACAATGGGATAAAGATTTGATGTTGATGTTGTTGTTGTATTGACAATCTTTTCGGTCAACAACACTCCTAATAGCGATAAGCAAGAGCTAACAATGAAGGATATCGTGAAGAAGAGATCAAAATCGGGAGAAGAAGCTCATCATGGCCTCCAGGAATGACTGAGTAGAGGACCAGATTGATACACACTTGGTCACATGCAATTCTGTAGAGATGTAGAAGAAGATAATAACTCATCTAACTGAGGTAAAGTAGACACAATGACCAGGCATTTTTAAAAAAAATTATGTGCGTATTTCTCTAATGTAATTTCACAAATATCTTTAAAAACATAGTCACTAATTATCATTTTCCTTAAATTTTCTTAAAATTTATAAGATATTTTTTGTTACAATATATTTATTTTCCTTCCTAGAAAAATTCAACAAAATTACAACTTTTTTATCTCAATTTTTTTTTTTAAATTAAAATCCAAGTTATAACTTCATATTAATAACTATTTATTTAATTTGGTAAAAGGGCTAGCTGGCCAATGCCCAAGGCGCATGCGTGCGAGGGGGGTGGGGCGTTGGTCACCCGTGCAATAGGTGATTAGCCGCTTTTAAATCCCATTAGCTAACCACCACCCTTCTTTGGGACCATCACAATTAATGAACCACATAGAAATACTTGACTTTATGAACTCTTGGTCAAACAGATTAAAAACTTGCTTCTTATCACTTCATTCACTGACACCAAATTTCTTCACATCTCGTTATTAGACATTGAATATGGTGATGCATTGATACATGTAATCAGCAAGCTATGAAGAGATGATGCTAGATTCAATGCCAAAATCATAGACTATTGGGTCATATTGTCATGTTGTTACACAATCAACAATCTTCTTGGCTTCGAAGTTACTCATCTCTGGGATGCCTTTTGGTGGAAATCAGCATATGATTGTCAAGTGATATCCCTAAACCCTTCTTGAAGTCCTCCTGACCACAACTTCTCCTAAAATCAATACTTTTGGCCTGGGTTCCTCTCGATAACATCTAAGATTCTCTCTAGAGGTCCTTAGCTTCTAAATCCTCTCAACTTTCCCTATGTCATAGAGTTTATTGATCTCTTGATCACCTTCCTAACCAACAATCTTTCAACCTATTTTTCATCTCTTATATCCTCAAGCTTAGCAATTATAAAAAGAATTTTACTATAAGAATCACCAAAATAATTACATCTCCGCCATCCAATATGACCACATGATTGGTTGTAAGAGGAAGGTAAATATCATTAATCATTATATTAATATTCCTCAAATCTTTAACGATTAAATTAAACTCATTAAAGGAGATTTATTTAGTGTGCATTCTTGCATTAGAAGCAAGAATAGTATTTATGTCTAATATGTTTATTAAAGAGCCTTTTCGTTATGTAATAAAACTCCAACTTGAGTTACAACCCATTTATGATTGTTTACTACAAGGCTCCATCAAAACCTTAACTAACAAACATAGTTGGAGCACTTAAAGGGCTTTTTCATCTATCTCTACTTTCTATTTTTCACTGAAAGTTTTAGGCTAAACTGAACACTCAAGGAGTACCTTCACAATACCAGATTAACATGCCTCAAACCTTGAATTTCCAAAGCCTAACATACTTTGAGCCAATGAACTTCTCAGTTTTATACTTTATCACCACCATATTCAATATTAGGCACTGATACTAGGTATTAGAAAAACACCTAACTTTTATGTAGAAATATCTACCAAGAATGAATACAATGAATATAAATTAATAACAAAGAGACTAAACACTACAAGAAGATATCAAGATTTATATGATTCAGCAACATTAAGCCTAAACCCACAAAAGAGGAGAAATGATTCAATCACTAATCACCATAAAGAAACCACTAAGGTAACAATAAAATGGAGCAAAAAAAATAATCTTCCTCAAATTTCATTAGATGAAAAAAAAAATCTCTCAAATCAAACAAAAGAAGAAAAAAATAATTTTAACTAACTACTGTAAATTCTCTAGTTGATGTTCCATAAAAGGGTACATCTCGTATGTCAATGGAAGCATCACAATATGATGAGGACATCCGACCTTGAAAGGTTTACCAGAGACAAGGCCGACGATCTACGGCCACGATCGCACCGATTTATTTTTGAATTATCATATGTATTTGATTTATTTTATGCATTTTTTCATTTCTACCCTCACTTGAGAGAATAGTTGTTTGTGACCCTTAGGGGCATGTATGCCTTTTATTTCTTCATTGTAAACCCTAGCTATTTATATCTCCTCTTCCTCTTTGGAGAGGCTAATGAAGATTATTATGAAATTTCAGCACTTGTCTCTTATGTGTTGTGAGAGAGAGCTTTGGTGAGAACCCTAGGTGAGGGAATCGGATCACCCACCAGCTGCAAGAAGCGTCCGGGCTCGTGGTTACCTTTCTTTCTTTACTTCTCCTCCCCCTTCTCCACCAACCGCCGGTCAACCTTCCTCCATAGGCCACCGGCCAAGGCTCCCATCCCCTCCTTTTTCCCCTAAGCTGCCGGCCATTCCTTCCCTTCTCCCTCTCCCGGCCGAACCCCACCACCACCACAACTCCAGTCGGCCACCTCCTCCTCCACTCCTACTAACCGCCAGTCCCAAGAAGGCTCTCCCCTCCCCCTCTAGCCGCCGGCCACCTACAGGCCCCATTCCTAACCGTGGGCTAAAGCCCATCAATTAGTCGCCGGCCACCCCACCTCCAAACCCTAGCCGTCGGCCAATCCCTTCCTTCCTAATTTTATTACTTTCCTAAAATATCTCTTATTAATTTGGGAGGTTTTTGAATTCAAATTCAAATACATTTGAAATTCAAATTCTTTTCTAAATGATTTAAATTATTTTAGGAAAGCCCCTTAATCATTGCAAATCTTAAATTAAATTGGATTTGATTCCAAATCCACATTCAATGAATGTGGTCACCTTTCCTTTGCTTCCCCCCCCCCCTCCTCCTTTGGCCGACCCCTCTCCCTCTCTCACACCTAATTAATAGTCACATTAATGCTCCCCCAATTACCTTTTCCCCTTTTTGATTATAATTAATTTCAGGAATTCTGAATTGGTTTCCCTCCTAATTCAAATTCAAAAACCTGAGATTAAACCCTTTGCTCCATCCCCTCAAAATCAGACCCTTATTTCTCTACGCTTTTCCCTCCCAAAGTGAGATCCCTCCACCTAAGTTTGCTGGCCAGAAATTCCAGCAACCTTACCCTGCTGTCCTGCCTCTCTAACCTTCGACATTGCTGTCCAAAGAAGACCAAGGTGCTGTCCAGAACATCTTCTTCTTGCTGTCCAGTTATCCGGAGCTTCGTCTTTGCTTTCCAGAAATTTTCCAGAGCAAAATAGTTGCTGTCCCAATATCCGGAGCAAGCTAGTTTGCTGTCCGGACGTACGAGATCTGTTCGATTGCTGTCCAAGACATGCAGAAGGGTTCGTGTGGCTATCTTCTCCTCAACAATAATCAAAACGACTACACCGAAGTTTATTATCTTCTTTCTTTGGGTAGGCTCTTCTCCTAATTATATTCCTTCTAAGTTTCCCCTTGAGTGTGACATCATAAAGATCGTAAAGACTTTCTCCGCAAGCCAAATTTATTAAAAGTTGAGTGAGGGATTTCTTTCATAGTGACTAGTCTAAATGTTAACTGCGGGATTCTAATTGAAAACTTCCATGTACTGCAAAGTTTGATTTAAAGTGATTATTTGGTGCTCCTAAACGATTATCATGTGATTTGGCCTAAGCTACATCACCTCTCTTATTGCTTTGATATTTGTTTAAGTTGCTGAAGTAAACTAATTATTGTTGCTTTAATCTAAGACGTCTAATTTCAACCATTGCATAATTCACCCGCATTTTGTTCTACATCACAATATCTCTGTCATGCTCTGACCATAGCAAGATAATACTAAATGACTAAATAAATCTTTTTTCCTTCTTTTTATTTCTTTCTCTCCCTCAAATTCATTGGTTTTTTTTTTTTTGTCTGCCTGGCTGCTACTTTCACTTCTAGTTTGTCCACATATTATTTCTCTCCAACACAAAATCAGTAAACCTAAAGCTCAGAACCCGCAAGCATATGCACAAGCACCCAATCGATCTCCCCATCTTATACCTTATTTATAAGGATTTAAGGTGATAATTTTAAATCTGAATCAGGTTCACGTTTTTGCTAAGAGCTATTCAAAATAATAAATTCTTCAAGAAACTTCTAAATCTAACTTTGAAGAAAAACATAAAAGTAAAATTATAATTATCACAAAATCATTCATTCTAAATCTTGTGCTTTTTCTTTAAAAAAAATTGAGTCAAAATTCTAAAAAGAGTTCGTTTTAAGTATGATTTGCCAGGTTTTGAAAAAAAAATATCTTTTTGTATTATTTTTTCCATATACAGGTTCAACTACAACTGAAAAACCAATATGGCAATATCTTGGAGTTTTTGGAAAATACCTGGCATCAGTTTTAAGAGGAGGAGGAGGAACCTCCTGCCCCTCTATTCCCACTGCAGCAGTAAAAGTGTGGCAGTTTAACTCGGCCGCAACTCCTATAAAGAGTTCCAATTTCCATTAATAAAATAGTTTAAAATGTCAAATTAAAAAAAGAATATAAGAAGATCTTCCACTGTTTCTCATTACACACAGAGAAAAGGCAATATTAAATGACATCCGTCGCAGTGCATTTATCATGCATTGATGAGGTGCCTCAGCCTATTGTAGCTAACAAACTTGATAAAGTATCCGTACCGGTTTTAAAGAACATTAAACCAGCACTTTATATCCTGTTGCTAATTAATTGCCACAATGAATAATGAGCATCAAGGTGGGTGTAAACATAAACAATGGGAGCTTCAGAAACAAGACAATTGACTGGAATTATAGTTTTGGAAATTTTACAACAAGACATAGCCATCAATTAGATTAGCTTAAAATTCTTATTGCGCTTTGTTCTTTGAATTTTTTTTCTCGATGATTAAACTAGGTCTTGCTTAATTCCTAACGTGCCATTCATTAACACAGCTAAACTTTTGCTGCTATTATTATTACTTTTTTATTATTGAGGAAAACTCAGAAGAATTCCATGTCTATGGTTTGATTAACATGAAAGACCCTTTAACAAAACAGAAATACAGAATAAAGCAACTATGAAAGGTTTCCAGGAATAAACGTGGAGCTGCTTCTTATATATAGTGATAATCTAATTTTATTATCATTGATGGGCTTTTGGATGCTGCTAAAATGAATCCAAGCCGCAGAAAACCTCCTCTAGACACAATCCACATCAACCAGCATGTGTCGAACGGAATTCCCACAGCTTAATCAAAGATAATCAACATTAGCCTAATTATTCACTTGTCCATATTGTGTGCTACATGAATGTTAAATCTATTATGCATAAATCATTTTGAACAACTTCTATCTATATTCTTAAGGTTCATCTATTTTCTTTTTAATCCCATAATACTAACTTTATCTAGACATCTAATGATTCATTTTCTGTCATTCATTATGCACGTTAAAATCATCTACATTTATTTTCAGCTATATTATCTCTAATATATGTCACTCCAATCATTCATCAAATATAGAAATGTATTGATTTATCTATCCTAATTTTTCCACACATTCACAGTAATATTCTTATTTCCAACATACTCAACTTAGCTATCAACAACTTATTCATTGCCCAAAACTCAAATATATACACATATTGACTTAATTACAAATTTATTAAATTTAATTTAAAATATTAATGATAACCTCTTATCAGATGATATTCATGAGGCAAAAGACATAAATTTTAATTCTTGATATACTAAACTTGCTATATAAAAATTTGCCTAACATACATGAAAATAAATCTCACAAATTTTGCCAAAAAGGTGAAGCTTATGACAAGAATTATGGATAATTGGTAGGTGTTGGGGGGAAGTAAAACCATGCAATGAAACAACAAAAAATAGAAAATGCAGAGGAAAAGAAAGAACACCAGAATTTAATGTTGAAAATCTGAAATCGAAAAAAAAAATACGGAGCCACACCACAGGAAGAAATCTACTATGAAAATTAGGAGAAATAATACAGTTTTATTGTCTTTCTCACTCTCTCATTGCTTCTCTTCACCCTTGCACCATTCTCATACTAAAACATACAAAGAGATACAATACAACCACCAAGGGATGCAACCCTTAATGAAAAATGAGAAATAAAACTGCCCAGCAGGCGACGCAGCATTGCGACGCCAAGTTGCAGTGCCCCAACGCTCTTACTCTCTGATTTCAGTCTGCATGACAACGTCGCAGCGCTGAGTCAGGAGCGCCGCACACCGTAGCGCCTGGGTTTGTAGCTGTCTTTTTCCACCAAACTATGCAGCACCGGAGCGCTTGTGTGCACAGCACGAAGGGGGTTGTATAGGGAAAAAAAATTTATCGAGTGCAAAGAAGCAAGGGCCCCTGCAACCCCTCAACGAGCTCAACAAACTGAATTGAGGATCAAGGCATCAATACAACCCAATTGATCAAACACAAACAGATTCCACACAGAACTAACAGTAAGAATCATCATTAGCCAAAAGTAATAATGAATGGCTTAAAGAGCTAGTATATAAAAAGTTAAAAAAATCTTATGCTCCTACTTCTTCTGTTGATCCCAAATTAAAAAACATAAACAATCAAAATGTAAAATATTCGCAAGATATTTCACATTCCTAAATTTTCATTAACCTTAAAATAACCATAAAACATTATTTAAAGCATCTATAATTATGCAAGCATAGTCTAATCAAAATTATGCAAAGTTAACCAAAATACAATAACTTTGAGAGTAAATCCCTTAAACTAGTCAAAAACTTCAAAAATTAGGAAAAAAAAAACTATAAGCTGAGCTGAAAAAAGTGAGATAAAGATCAATTCACTGACCAAGGGCTTAATGAGATAAAGATGATTACTTTAATAATTGCTGGCAACCTTCCTCGCCAACAAGTTAAAAGACAACCACAAGGCAAGCCCCCACTCAAAAATATTCATGCTTAAGCTAGTGTTTTATAGTTTCTCCAATTTGATGAGCCTCCACAGCACAAACTAATTAGAACTTGCCAATAGCCAAAAAATCTATGAATGAACTTAAGTCATTGACCCAATAGGGCCTCCACTTCGGTTCTAAGACCCTTTAACCCCTACCAACAGGCACGATTGTTACAAATCATGATCAAAGGGTTTCATTAACAAATAATCACCCTCAATTATAAAGATAAATAAAGAAAATCAAAACTCACTCTCCCCTATAATAAGTTTAGTTATTACAAATCTTAACCAGGGGGTTACCAAATTCATCAATGTTTTCAAATATAAAAATAAATATATTTCGAGCCAATTCTCCTTTAACAGGTATGATTACCATAAATTGAAATCAAAGGAGATCATCCTCATAAAAGAGCCCACTTAAATTATAAGACAAATCTCCAAGGGGCATGTTTCCCCGCTGATGGGCACAAATCAAGCAAATCTCAATCAAGGAACTCCATCTAAAGTAATCGAAGGTAAATCCACTTATAACGAATACAATGTCGTGAAGAACATCCAAATAAACAACGACGCAAATAAACAACGTATACTTCGCATAAAAAAGAAACTTTCCAAAACACTAGCTAGCACAATGATTTATAATTTTGTTGGTTTTGAATTGGGGCATTATACCCAACAAAAAGTTCAGCCAATAAATATAGCTATTGGCACTAATATGCCATTAAAAACGTACACATATGTTACACAATAAAAAAACTTTGATTGGAATAATCAGAAGGGATACTTGACCACATTTCTTTAAGAATTTTAATGTTTGATGTGAAACTTGGAGATCTATTTATAAGAAAGAAGAGGAAATGTTGTTTCTACGAAGAAGTCATTCGATAAAGGTGCACCAAGTAACATGCACCTTTCCTTTCAATTATAATTTTATTCATTCTTTCAGCTATTAGATTTTGTTGTGAAGTATTTATCACTATCTAGTGCCTAAAAATACCTTGATTTATGTAGCTATCTTCAAAGGCATCTGAACAAATTCCAAAACCATTACTAGTTCTTGTAATTTATTTCCTTATATGCCTTTTATAAGCGTTTCCCACTATCTAAAATGATGAAAATTTTCATATTTATGCATTAGAAAGAATATCCACATCTTTTTAGAGTAATCATTAATGAAGTCAGCAAGTATCAAACACTACTTTTCAATGGAACAAATGAGGGACCTCACATATTTGAATGGATATAATTCAAAGTTCCTTCGGTTATATGGATGCCAGTAACAAAGCTAACTCTCTTTTGCTTTCCAAGTACACAATATTTGCAAAAATCTAATTTGCCTGTGCTCTAAAGGCATTTTGCACTCATATGGCCCAATAGCATGTGCCAAAGTTTGGGTGTTGCTAGATCTCGCTCCTTAGTAAGGAGTCCCTATGATTGCACTATCCTGTAATGCAAATAATTTTTTCTTTCATCATCACCATATAACTTTTGTAAACCATAACTCCGCCTTCAAATGAGTACTTATAACCTTTTGCATCTAAAGTTCTCAAATAGATAAGGTTATTCTTCAAGGATAATATGCCTTATTTCAGTTAACTCTTGAATTAATCCATTATGCATCTTAATTCAAGTTGTTCCTATAAATACAATTTTATAGGGTGCATTGTCTCCTAACAAAAACAACTCGACTTTGAGCTGGTATGCAGGTACATAACCAATCCTTATTATAAAATATATGATAGGAAGTAACAGACATGTTGAATGCATAACCCAATCACAAAGAAAACCGTCATCATTTGAGGTGGCAAGTACATAATGTAAGTTATTATTGCCATATGTCCAAAAACAACAGCTCCAACTGACTTACTGTGCCATTTGTACAAAGATGCATATAACTCTCTGTCATTTTTCTTTTTAAATTTCGAACAATCATCAATGACATGTTGTTTATTCCTACTGTATTTGCAAAAAATATTTTTACACTTGAGTTTGGGAGATCACTTGAATTCAGCAAAAGAATTTGCCTTTACTAAATAGTATAGTTTCTCTTCGATGCATAAATGACGGTGGCAATGAACTAAGGAGTATAAGAGCTTTGCCATCTTCATCTATTTCAGCAATAATAGACCCTAAATCTATACTATCATATATGAAGTCATCTGCATGATATTTTCCCCACTCATCTCTGATCATCTGTCATGGTGATTTGCTTTACCTCCTCAATCTCTTCAATCCTTTCTGAATCCCAAATATTAAAGCTACCAGTGCCGTCAATTTTCTCAGTGTCCATAGATGGTGTAATGCCATCACAACTTATGAGAAGCTTCAGCAGCCAATACACGAGCACATGAAAGGCACCGACAAAGGCATGCAAGGAGTAAGAGAAAATTAAATCACACTCAAATCAGTAAATATTATCAATCATAATATAATTTTGAGCTTAATTAAGATTTTCCCTTTGCATATCCCCTACAAACACACAATTATGTGAAGGAAGACAAAATAATTCCAGAATTAAAGAACAGAACTGGATTGCACGTCTCTGATACCATGTGATAAATGAAATTAGTGAATCAAAACAAAGTTCGAGAAGTGAAATAAGAATGTAAGAGAGATTTAAGTGGCTCAGCTCACGAAGAAGCCTACAGCCACTGGAGAAAGGAACGACAGTAGGGATTTTATTTCTCAGCTCAAGCCTTGCCACGATTACATTATGCCCTCACTCCCGTTAGCCTGTTTACATCCGAATTCATCAACAGTTGGAAAACATGTGTAACAGGTTATAAAACTATATTAAGGATTTAATTGGAATACAAGAAGACATTAATAGATAACATAAGCAACTATTAAGCCTAAGTTAAATTACAAAGACAAAGATGAGCGAGTATAATGGTTTTTAGAACATGCTACCAAGAGTATCCAACACCATATCAGGGCGCATCCATCTTCAACTGCCAGAAAGAGGTACATAGGAGTGTATGCAGATGTACATGCTTCTAAGGTTAAGTTCAGGGCAAAGCATGCTTATTTTTTGCATACCGATTTGATTCACAAATATTTCCATGCATATATACTTTCAAAGCCTTATGCTCAACTCATGCATTTGTCATTGTCACAATACAAACTCAAATAAACATCCAAATCAAGATCACAGTATTAAAACTACAGTGAAGTGAATTATTTGAACACACACATACCAAGTCACAGAGTACATAAGGGAAAACGTTAAAGACTCCTTTGTCCATAACAATCCTCAACTTCAGCAATTATTATTCCACATATAACGTAGAACTAAATGGATATTCACGCACATAGCATGTCTAACTTATAAAGCTAACACCTGAGTTTTTAAAATGAACTACCAAATCACCAGATCATTGGGAATTTAATGAAAGCTAAAATTATAGGTTGGACTTTTGTTTTGATCTTCACGAATTAGGTCATATTATTGTAAATGGAGGTAATCTGATGTTAGTTTTATAAATAAATAAGATTAAATTGTTATCATGTCATGTATGTAATTGCCCCAAACTAAACCCACTTACACTTCAATGTTGTAATGTTTTAATTCATAAGCAAATTACTGGAAAAAACACTCCAAATAAAAAAGCAGCTGAATTCTTACTTGCACCGAACAATCACTGGGACTGGTTTCAGAGCCCTTGGACCATTCCTCAACCCTTTCTTATGAGGCGAAACCTGCAATACAAACTCAAAATCAACAAAAAGTAAACAAAAAATTTTATCAGCATCTATCAAATTCTAAGCCAAAGAACTTCGAAAAACAGATTGTTCTGGTTAGCAGATTCATAGATTGAAAGCCATGGTTCAATACAATGAAACGCTATAAGAAGAGCACATATAAAACGACGATTGACTACGAAGAAAATAATTTGGGCCCTTCTAATTCGTTAAAGCGATAACACAAAATCTCTATCTGTAAGAAAAAGTAATAGCAGTATATGAATAACCATGTACCTTCTTCTTGGGAACGGCCATGAGCTCCATGGAAGACCCGAACGAGAAGCGGGGAACTGAAGGAACGGTTGTTAAGGAGCTCTCTGGAAGGAATGCCCGAGAAAAAACTAGACCAAGGTTCGAAGAAGCTCGCCGAAGCAGCGACGCCGCCATGGATTGCTAACGCTCGCTCGGTAAGAAGCGAGGGAGAAATAAAAAAAAAAGCCCTCCATTGCTGTATGGATTATTTTATACGTAGCACTTAGTGTATTAATTCTGAATAATATTTATCTTAAATATGAGAAATTAGCCCTTTCTTACTCTTTATAAAATAATTTTTTAGCATAAAATTTTTTAATTATAAATTTTATGCTACAAAATTATTTTAAAAAACAATAAAAAGGATGTCTCAAATGAAATCTTAGGCTTCATTTGGGATAATTTTTTTATTGCTTATTTATTTTTGTACTAAAAAGCAGATTTAAGAATCAATAAAAAAGTTGTCCCAAACGAACCCTTAACTTTTTGCTACTAATTTTTTACGCTTTAAAAAAAGTTATATTGAAATATTGTTATAAAAATCAGTAAGAAAGCTATCTTAAATGAAGTCTTAGGCTTTGTTTGGGATAGCTTTTTTACTGCTTTTTAAAGCAGCTTTCTACTATAAAAAATTTAATTTTTATATTAAAAAGCTGATTTAAGAAGTAATAAGAAAGCCATCACAAATGAACCCTTAATCTTTTATGCCTATTTAGTAGTATAAATATAACAAATATTTTTATATGGAGACATTTAAGATCAAATATATATTGTTTTGGAATATGATCAAATAACTTTTAATGATAATAATATAAGATATAGCCTTTATTGATAATACAAAACATAAATGTGATAAATTTTGAAAAATCTCTCTTCCAAATATTATCATCTTTGACCTCAAGTGATCCCTCTACTGTAAAATTTCACCACCAATCCCTTTAAACAAATAAAATATTAATTTTCATAATTTTTTTTTCAATATATAGGTCTAAATAGAATCATTGCTCCTTCCAAAGTTCTAAATTATAATTTTAATACTTTTTATATAATTAAGGCTTTATTTTGGGACAGCTTTTGTACTGCTTCCTAAAACGACTTTTAAGTATAAAATTTTATAATTCAAGAAATTTTGTACAAAAAAATTATTTTAGAAAGCCAAAAAAAAGTTGTCCCAAATGAAGCTTAAATTTGATCTAAAAGATTAATCTTTGAGTTTACAATAATCTGTCAAGTAACTTTATCGAACATAATGTTAATAATCATTTTTTTTATATTCTTAGGCTTCGTTTGGATAGCTTTCTTATTGATTTATAAAGCAACTTTCTTATATAAAAATTTTCTGAACATAAAATTTTTTAACAAAAAAGTTGATTTATAAAGAAGTAAAAAAGGTGTCCCAAATAGAGCCTTAGGCTTTGTTTGATAACGCTTTTTTACTGCTTCTAAAAGCAATTTTTAGTACAAAAATTAAAATTTTGTATTAGAAAGCAACTTTAAGAAGCAGTAAGAAAGCCGTCCCAAACGAAGCCTTAGTCTTCTCTTAACGAGGCCACCAAAGTTATATCTATCATTATGTTATTGAATAAAAAATATATGTTTTGAATGATCATTTATAAACATTTAATGTTAATGAACAATTATCTTTAATAGTATTATGTGCTTAATATATATTACCTATAAATAATATAAAATGCGTAGACTAAAAAAAGATGGGCGTGAGGGTAAAAAGCACAACTTCTGAAATTATAAATTAAAATTAAAATCAATTTTATGTAAAATATTCTTATTTGGTTATTAATACTTATATAAAATTCTTTAAAATTTGTTCAGCTAGCCGTCTTAGCTCAGCCGGTAGAGCGCATGGCTTTTAACCATGTGGTCGTGGGTTCGATTCCCACAGACGGCGTTTTCCAAATTTTAATTACCGAAAAATAATATTTAATTATTGATCTTTTTCATAAACTACGTATTTAATTATCGAAAAATAATGTTTGACAGCTTATTTAGCAAAAAATAATTTGAAAATGGTTCGGTTTTATTCTATAATGTATTTTTCTATTTTAGCTTTAATTTAATCAATATAAACTAATTTTCGAATAATTATTTAATGAATATTTTTAATCATTAAAGGATGTTTTATTTATATTTGTATGTTTTTTTTTTGTTTAATAAATAAGTAATTAAAATTTTAATAAACTATTACTTTAGTAGTGATTTAAATATTTATTTGATACTTGTTTTTTATTTTAAACTATTTTTTTTTTTTATATAATACAAATATTAAGCAAGTAGCTCTAATTATTTAAATTAAAATTATTTTTATAAATAGTTCAATTTCATCTAGCAATACAAATAGCATTTAATTATAGGGAGATTTATTATTTTTTCATACAAACCAACAAAAAGTAGATCTTATTGTCCTCCAAATAAAAAAAGTGTTATTATTAAATTCAAAATTATTTATGAAAGTTTGGGCCAACTTTCTTACTGATTTGTTTTTAAGATCGAAATCATAATTTTATTTTGGTAGCTTTTTTTCACTTTTTTCAATAAATTTTTGTTCTAGAAAACTACTTTTTATAGCAGATTTTAAGAAAGCTATTTTCTTCCCAGTAGCTTTACAACCATCTTTATACAAAACTTCATCCTTCCCAAACGAACTCCTAGGCTTCGTTTGGGATGGCTTTCTTTCTACTTCTTAAAGCAGCTTTCTAGTTAAAAATTTTTAATTTTTATACTAAAAAATTACTTTAAGAAGTAGAAAGAAAACGGTCCCAAATGATGCCTTAATTTGATTTTTTAGTGATTTGAAGCTCATGCTTTTCTTTATTCCAAGATGCTTATATGAAGCTGCTTATTGACAGATAGTAACTTCAAATGCTTATGTGAAAAGGCTGATTTGCAATATGGGGCCAACATTAATACAATATATCGTGAAATTTTATTTGAGAACAGCTCATGTTCTACTTATTAAGAAGTTTATCTTTGTTTTGTTCATTAAGGCTTCATTTGGGATAGCTTTTAGCTATAATTTTCTTGCTGCTTTTAATAATTAACTGTCCTAAACAAGGTATGAGTAGGGGTGTCAATTTCGGGACACGGGCCGGGTTCGGGTCGAACTCTAAACTGATCCGGTACTATTCGACCCGACCCATTTTTGCAAACGGGTCAATTTTTCGGGCCCGAACCCGACCCGTCAAGTTGTTGTTCGACTTCGGGTTCGGAAGTTACAACATTTTGATTGTAAGCAACGACGGGAGTTCGCTCGCTGTGAAGGAGCCATCGGGTCAAAATCAAGTCATTATCGGGTTTTCGGGTCAACTCGAACCCAACCCGAAATTCAAAACGGGCCGAAAAACAGGACCCAAACCCGAAATTTTCATGTCGAATTTTCGGGTCGTGTCAAAAATTGACACCCCTAGGTATGAGTTAGTCAAATTTCATAAAATAATAAATGTTCCACAAACAATGAATTAGGACTACTTCTTAGTGGGTAAACCTTAACAAAATAAAAATTTAACTTATTTGTTTGACAATTAATAGAACCCTAAGTGATTCAACAATTTTAGTTTAATCACATCATCTTGTTTATAAAGTCAATATGTACATTAAAACATCATGTATTTGTGGCATAAAGTCGAAGGACCCCAACAAGTTTTCATTTGAATTTTTACACATTTTTGTTTGCTTGTCATTACAGGAGGCTATTTTTATAATAGTTTAGGCTACCTCACCAAAAACTTGGTGAAAATCAACACTATATGATCATAGCTTTCTACCTAATCTTTTATATTTTGCTATGAAAAAAATATGAATAATGAGGCACCAACTAAATATTAAATTAGAATTCTACTTGGCTTGATTTGAATGAGGCACCAACTAACTATTAATTTCTATGAATTTTAATGATGTCGTTACATGTATGTGATTGCCTCCATTTAATTTGAATGAGCACAATCATAAGCTCTCACGTGAAAAATAAAAGTTGTTCAAGATATGAAAGATCAAGAGGGTGCGTGATTATATAAATTAATTAAGCTCAAATTAGGGGTGACTCGAGCTCGGCTCGATTTGTTTGTACCCCTAGTCACAAATGACTCACAAATAAAGAACCTATGGAAGTCGTAACAATAAAAAATGTATATCTTCTTGGATGACTTGCGCGCAAATATCAAAACACACATACATTTCATTATCACTCGTAAGAGATGATATGTCAAATGTCTGGTCAGACGGCTCTCCCTCATGATTGCCAAAGAGGAGACAATGAGACCAGTTGCTGCAATAATACGAATAGTCTATAGAACACGAAAGAGAGGGCGTGATGAAGGAGGCGGAAGCCCAAGTCAGTTCATTAATCTTGAGTTCGAGAAGTACTTACACCAATTCAGGACCGGCTTCTGCTCACATGAGCTAAGATTCAATCGTTCTTATTATCAAAATCATCATGACTCCGATGGTCCCACCAATTATAAACTTATATAATTTCAGAACCCAATTAAAACCCTAAAATCAAATTTGAAAGCTTTTGTGTGCGCTTTGAAATTTGAATCAATTTTTAATACCATATCAAGATCCAATAATGATAACACATCAACAATAATATTTTCTAAATGTGCATTTTCTAAGATTTGACCATAAGATTTTGAAATTATATTAAAATAATTAAGGATAAAAAGTAGGCTCTCATACTATAAAATTGAGTGATGACTCTCATCTGTCACCACCAAAACACAACTAAGCTGGCATTGAAATTGAGATCTTCCAACCTCAGCTTTTAAGGAGTTTAGCAGAGACTTTCATAACAAATAATAATATCCCCTTTACACAGAAAATAATGGGAGAGCAAAGTAAACCAAATTAGAGAAGAGATGAGGATATTCCATTTTTCTCACAATAAATTATTGTTCCTTATGCGTGAAGGCTGCGTTATCTCTTGCCCTTGAAATCAAATGATAAACTATTTAATATGTAAGGTCTTTAGAGAGAGAGAGAAAAAACAAAAAAAGAAGAAGGGTCGGCATATCCCGACATAAATTTGATGAGAATAATGTTATTTATTCATTGAATTTGATTTGAGATTATCATATTACATAGTTATAGTCATCATAAAAAAAAAATAAAAAAAAATCTAAATTGCATTACAATATATTTTTGAAACGGGTCAATTTGACACGACCCGTAAATCCGACTCGAATCCGACCCCGAAAATTCCGGGTTAGGGTCAACCAGTTTGTGAAATGGGTTGAGTTCGGGTTCAACAAACCGACCCATTTCAAAAACTGGGTCGGGTTCGGGTTGACCGGAAAATAACGCGCTAACCTCATCTGCCCGCGTCGACTACTCGCACTAATCGCGTCTGCTCACGTCGCCGTTGCGTCAAGTCACGTCGTCGTCGTGTGAGTCGAGTCTCATCGGCTTGTCGCATCTGCCGCC
Organism: Dendrobium chrysotoxum; assembly: GCA_019925795.1. NCBI lineage: Eukaryota > Viridiplantae > Streptophyta > Magnoliopsida > Asparagales > Orchidaceae > Dendrobium > Dendrobium chrysotoxum. Next base: position 67,250,708 of record CM034305.1, on the reverse strand, counting down.
GTTGTCGGCGTTGCCGAGCCACTATCAACGTCGCTCAACGCCTGAATGAGAACCTGTCCACGGGTCGAGTTGGGTCAACCTGGTAACCCGCGCGAGCCTGATTTTACCCGAACCTGACCTGTGACACGATTTTGACAGCCCTACATGAGAGTTGATTGCTCAAAAATATTCTTAGCATAATAATGATTAATGGGTGCTTATATATTAGTAGGCGGTTCTATCTTATATATTAATATGAGTTTTAGATTGGTCGGCATTAATTTAATTTTAATGTGATAATATGAAGGATAAAAATAATAATTTATTATTAAATTGCAAAATAAATTAATATTTATAAATTAGAATATTGAGTTCAAATAAAATGTAGATTTAATAATCCTAAATTTCAAGGCTACAATTGGCATGAAATTTATTCGTTGCAATTAACATATTAATGCGTTTTTAAATTAAATTATTAAAAAGATAAAGCGCGTTTGAGTAATTAATTGGATTAATTAAGCTTATCTTAGCTAAAGATAATTATCCTTTGCGGTAGGTATAATGTCACTAATGGCGTTTTATTAATACTAATTAATCACACCTATCATTATCCCATGATTACGACACTAATGTTCACTTATCTTCCGACAACAATGAAAGGGACTTCTTCGTCTTTTACTCCAAGTGTTAATAATTATTTAAATTTTTATTTTTTTTATTTTTTATAAGGATTTGTTATATTTATGACAGAAAAATAAATTTATGTTGAAAATTCATTTATTAAAAAAAGTCTCCAAATTCATCTATGATAGTTGGGATTGAAAAATGCCTATCTATGAAAATGAAAAAATGAGCAATGGAATTAGACTAAATTTTTTTAAAAAATATTAATTGGAGACCAAGCGAGCAATTAAATTGTACGATTTGAATGATCGGAAATGCAATGATGAGCTAAATAATATTGTTGCGGGCTAAAGTATACGCGGCGATAGAGTTAGAATTCCACGTCTTAGTGTTGCATGAATATCCAGCTCACACACAGAGAACACAAGATTTTTACGTGGAAAACCCTGAAAAGGGGAAAAACCACGGGGCCTGGCCCAGTTGAAATGATTCCACTAGAATTTGAGCAGATTACAAGGGACTGACTCATCTCCAAGGGCGATCAGATTACAAGTATCACCCGTAGGGTGGAAGTTAAAGGCTTTTGAAGGCCTAAGGTTACGCTGGCAGAACTTCGGGGTCTCCCGGTGGTCTGGCAGAATTTCGGCTCCTAGGTAGTTGTCGGGCAGAGGTGAGGACGTTAGATGGTGGTCCGGTGAAGAGCAGGGCCTAGATGGTGGTCTGGCGAAGAGTAGGGCCTCAGGTGGTGGTCCGGCTAAGTGCAGGGCCTCAAGTGGTGGTCCGGCGAAGTGCAGGGCCTCAGGTGGTGGTCCGGCGAAGTACAGAGCCTCATGTGGTGGTCCGGCGAAGTGCAGGGCCTCAGGTGGTGGTCCAGCGAAGTGCAGGGCCTCAGGTGGTGGTCCGGCGAAGTGCAGGGCCTCAGGTGGTGGTCCGACGAAGAGCAGGGCCTCAGGTGGTGGTCTGGCGAAGTGCAGGGCCTCAGGTGATGGTCCGGCGAATAGCAGGGCCTCAGGTGGTGGTCCGGCGAAGTGCAGGGCCTCAGGTGTGGTACGGCGAAGTGCAGGGCCTCAGGTGGTGGTCTGGCGAAGAGCAGGGCCTCAGGTGGTGGTCCGGCGAAGTGCAGAGCCTCGGGTGGTGGTCCGGCGGGACTCCGCCATCAGGCGGTGGTCCGGAGGAACTCCGGCGGTGGTCGAGGAGGAGCAAGGGGGCAAGAGCTCTCTCTTTTTCTCCTTAGGATTAGGTCCCTTTTTCAAGAGTTTGTTCAAATTGCTTTCTATGGGCACTAATAGCTTCATCCGCTGATATTTGTGCATCCACACGATGGATCAGGTCGGCATACAAAGGGACCGTGTCTCGCATAAGTGCTGAGTAGAAGGGGCCAGGACGAAGCCCTCTTAGAAAAACTCCTCTAAGTAACTCTGGATCTACTCCCGAAATTTGTCGAGCTTCAATAGAAAATCTCTGGAAGTATTCCTTGAGGGACTCACCTTCATTCTGGCGAATCTCAGAGAGGTGGGAAGAGTCTTTAACTATTCTTCGATTGACAACAAATTGTTCGACGAACACCTTGGCCAATTTGACGAACATGGGAATGGATCCAGCTGGGAGTGAGTAACTTGAGGGTGGCAGGAAAGACCTGACAGAGCAGCGCATCTGAGGCTCACTGAATGGCATTATAGTTCTGTAGTGGTCGATATGCTCATATAGGTCAGATGTCCCATCATAGGGATCGATACTGGGTAGCTTGAATCCTGTCGGGATAGGATGCTGAAGAATGGCCTCGGTCAGAGGTGATGACTCCTGGAAATCCCATGGGCGAAGTGGTTGCCTCACTCCTCACTCTAGAAATTCTTCTCGGACCAGCCTTCGCAGTTCATGCTTCAGAGCGTTGCGGGGGAGCTCGGTAATATATGGCCGGGCTAAGCCTTCGAGAGCATCCTGAGGAATGCGGTGCTGCTGATCTGCGCGCGAAGGATGGGTAGAGCTTGTTGTGTCAGCAAGTTCGTCATCTTGACGTGTTGGAGGACATCTCCTTGGTGGAGGGAGAGGAAACTCGACATGAAGGTGGTATGCTTGAACATCTTCGACCCTTGGCGGATCTTGAGGGAGTAGAATTTCGTCAGGGAGTGCTAGTATAGGTTGTCGGGTCTCTCGTAGGAGTTGAAGGATCTCCTTCTGGGAATCCTCTATCCTTTGAATGCGATCTTCCAGGGACGGTCTTGAAGTCCCTTCTACGGCAGGGTTTCGGCCACCGGGCTGAAAAGAGGCAGATGCATGGCGTCCCTGATTCAGGGACTGATTCCGAGATTGGTGTGAATTGGAGCAAGAGGCTCCCATGATGCGATTACTGTGCCTGTTGGCCATTGCGGTGATGCTTTAGGATAGTGGGACTAGCAGTTTCCCACAGACGGCACCAAACTGTTGCGGGCTAAAGTATACGCGGCGATAGAGTTTGAATTTCACGTCTTAGCGTTGCACGAATATCCAACTCACACACAGAGAACACAAGATTTTTAAGTAGAAAACCCTAAAAAGGGGAAAAACCACGGGGCCTGGCCTAGTTGAAATGATTCCACTAGAATTTGAGCAGATTACAGGGGACTGACTCATCTCCAAGGGTGATTAGATTACAAGTATCACCCGTAGGGTGGAAGTTAAAGACTTTTAAAGGCCTAAGGTTGCGCTGGCAAAACTTCAGGGTCTCCCGGTGGTCTAGCAGAATTTCAGCTCCTAGGTAGTTATCGGGCAGAGGTGAGGACATTAGATGGTGGTTCGACGAAGAGCAGGACCTAGATGGTGGTTTGGTGAAGAGTAGGGCCTCAGGTGGTGGTCCGACGAAGTACAGGGCCTTAGGTGGTGGTCCGGCAAAGTGCAAGGCCTCAGGTGGTGGTCCGACGAAGTGCAGGGCCTCATGTGGTGGTCCGACAAAGTGCAGGGCCTCATGTGGTGGTCCGGCGAAGTGTAGGGCCTCAGGTGGTGGTCCGGCGAGGAGCAGGGCCTCAGGTGGTGGTCCGGCGAAGAGCAGGGCCTCAGGTGGTGGTCCGACGAAGAGCAGGGCCTCTGGTGGTGGTCCGACGAAGTATAGGGCCTCTGGTGGTGGTCCGGCGAAGTGCAGTGCCTCAGGTGGTGGTCCGGCAAATAGCAGGGTCTCAGGTGGTGGTCCGGCGAATAGCAGGGCCTCAGGTGGTGGTCCGGCGAAGAGCAGGGCCTCAAGTGGTGGTCAGGCGAAGAGCAGGGCCTCATGTGGTGGTCCGCGCGAAGTGCAGGGCCTCAGGTGGTGGTCCGGCGAAGAGCAGGGCCTCAGGTGGTGGTCCGACGAAGAGCAGGGCCTCAAGCGGTGGTCCGACGAAGAGCAGGGCCTCAGGTGGTGGTCCGGCGAAGAGCAGGGCCTCAGGTGGTGGTCCGGCGAAGTGCAGGGCCTCAGGTGATGGTCTGGCGAATAGCAGGGCCTCATGTGGTCGTCCGGCGAATAACAGGGCCTCAGGTGGTGGTCCGGCGAATAGCAGGGCCTCAGGTGGTGGTCCGGCAAAGTGCAGGGCCTCACGTGGTGGTCCGGCGAAAGTCCCGTGACTGGCAGAAGTCTTTCAACGGGAGGAAGCTCGATGTCGGGCAGAATTTCGACACGGTCCCTTTGTATGCCGACCTGATCCATCGTGTGGAGGCACAAATATCAGCGGATGAAGCTATTAGTGCCCATAGAAAGCAATTTGAACAAACTCTTGGAAAGCGCAAAGCCCCTACAATAGAGGACTCATTCTCGCAAAGAAAGAAAAACTTCTCTCCTAGACCTCCAGTACCACGACGTGAGTTTCGATAAGAGGAGGAATATACACCACTCAATACCCCTCGAGAAAATGTGTTGATGGCCATCCGAGATCAAGAAAATATTAAGTGGCCAAATCATTTGAAGCCGAATATAGGAAATCAAGATCAATACTGTCATTTCCACCGTAGTCATGGACATACTACTGAAGCTTGAAAATAACTCAAGGATGAGATTGAGAGGTTAATCCGATAAGGATATCTCCAAAAATTCATCAAGAACCCACCTACTCAAGATGATGCTGGGGGGAAAATTCAACAACAAGGACAACCATTGAATAATATTCAAATAGTTGGTGAGATCAAATGATCACACTGTGTATGCATTTGTGTTAATAGTAGTAGTCGTCTTGTTTCATTTATAAGTAGGGTGTTGCTTTGATGTTCTTAGTTTTTCTTTCCAAGTCAAACATTGTGGTGTTCCCGTACATATATCTCATGTGTTTAGCGTGGTGTAACGCTTATATCTCTAAGTTATATTAAGAAGTTGTTATCTTACATAATATAATGGCAAATTGTAACTCCAATTTGATATTGTCTACTCATTTAACAAGAATATAAAATGATGACAATGAAAACTACTAACAAGTATAGTCTCTTTATCCTTGATTCAAGAAATACGTAATCTTTATTGTGTCTCAATCATTGAATGATCAATCCCAGGGGGATTCGATCCGACCTCTTCCACACAGGTTAACGTCATCGAGCAGGGCTCTGACATATAACCTTGGATAGATAATACATCCTTGGTGGATTTTCTCGACCTCTTCCACACAGGTTAACATCATCGAGCAGGGCTCTAATATACAACCTCTGAAAGGTCATAGATCCTTGGTGGATTTTCTCGACCTCTTCCACACAGGTTAATGTCATCGAGCAGGGCTCTGATATACAACCTCAGATAAGTCATATATCCTTGGTGGATTTCCTCGACCTCTTCCACACAGATTAATGTCATCGAGCAGGGCTCTGACATACAATCTCGGATATGTCATACATCATTGGTGAATTCCCTCAAACTCTCTTGCACAAGTTAATGTTATCAAGAAGGACTCTGATATACAACCTCAGAAAGGTCACACATGTTTGGCGGATGCTATTGACTTACGCTCTTCTACCCGACGCCGGACCCTCGTCGGATATCTACCCGATGCTATACTTCTATCCAACGCTATACTTCTACCCGACGCCGAACTTCTGCACACTGATAGACTTTCATCGAATTTATACCCGTCGCTGGGCTTTCATTGGGTTTCCACCCGACACTGGATTTCTGCCTGCCGCAAGAATTTAGTCAGAATTCTGCACGACGTCGAGCTTCCTCCCGTTGTTGGACTTCTGCCCGCTGCGGGACTTTAGTCAGAATTCTGCCCGACGCCGAGCTTCCTCCCGTTGAAAGACTTCTGCCAGTCACGAGACTTTCGCCGAACCACCACGTGAGGCCCTGCACTTCACCGGACCACCACATGAGGCCCTGCTCTTCACCGGACCACCACCTGAGGCCCTGCACTTCACCGGACCACCACCTGAGGCCCTGCTCTTCGCCGGACCACCACCTGAGGCCCTGCTCTTCGTCGGACCACCACCTGAGGCCCTGCACTTCGCCGGACCACCACCTGAGGCCCTGCACTTTGCCGGACCACCACCTGAGGCCCTGCTCTTCGCCGGACCACCACCTGAGGCCCTGCACTTCGCCGGACCACCACCTGAGGCCCCGCTCTTCGCCGGACCACCACCTGAGGCCATGTTATTCGCTGGACCACCACCTGAGGCCCTGCACTTTGCCGGACCACCACCTGAGGCCCTGCTCTTTGCCGGACCACCACCTCAGGCCCTGCTCTTCTTCGGACCACCACCTGAGGCCCTGCTCTTCGCCGGACCACCATTTGAGGCCCTGCACTTCGCCGGACCACCACCTGAGGCCCTGCACTTCGTCGGACCACCACCTGAGGCCCTGCACTTTGCTGGACCACCACTTGAGGCCCTACTCTTCGCCAGACCACCATCTAGGCCCTGCACTTTGCTGGACCACCACCTGAGGCCCTACTCTTCGCCAGACCACCATCTAGGCCCTGCTCTTCACCAGACCACCATCTAACATCCTCACCTTTGCCCGACAACAACCTATGAGCCGAAATTCTGCCAGCCACTGGGAGACCCCGAAGTTCTGCCAGCGCAACATTAGGCCTTCAAAAGCCTTTAACTTCCACCCTACGGGTGATACTTGTAATCTGATCGCCCTTGGAGGCGAGTCAGTCCCCTGTAATCTGCTCAAGTTCTAGTGTAATCATTTCAACTGGGCCAGGCCCTGTGGTTTTTCCTATTTTCAGGGTTTTCTACATAAAAATCTTGTGTTCTCTGTGTGTGAGCTGGATATTCGTGCAACGCTAAGACGTGGAGTTCTAACTCTATCGCCGCGTATACTTTAGCCTGCAACAAATATGAAATTGGCCTAAATTGGACTGACTTGATTTGAGTTGGCCACCGTTTTCTTATGTGTAAATTCTCCAGCATATAAGGAAGGAGATGTAGGTTCTCTATGCATGAGGAAGAGAAGATGATGGTGAGTTTGGCCGTCTAGATTGCTCCTGGGTTCTCTTGAGCAAGAATAACGCCTTCGTACTATTTGGTTTTGTTGATACGCCCTTATTGCTTTTTAGCCAATTATTGACTTTTATGTGGTCACTGCTAAACCTATATATCGTCTTTAGTGGGTCATATTATGGCAAATAATTAGTCTTCAAAAATATGAATATTTTGATATTAAAATGATTAAATATTGTCTCATTATTAGGTTGCCTAATGAGAGATGATTTTTTTTAATTGTTCCTTTCAATCCAATAACCAGAACATTGATCTATCACCTTTTGTTGTTAGATGTGTTACTTCAAGATTTATATTATAATATAATTAATTTGTCAATATGAGATATTATCGGCGATGATTGTCATTAGACTAGCACCATAAGTATTGTTGATCATCCAGGTCATCCCTGGTCCACATTTGCCAATTAGGTTTGATCAAGGGATTGTTATCTCACCAAAATTAATAATTTGTCGGTCTAAAGTATAATGACTTGTTCAATTTATTTTGGATATGATCACAATAGTACCCTTTTGAGACAATTGAAGGTTCATCATTTTCGAAGTTTGGGGAGAATAGAGCTAGGAGAAGTGGTGTGATCGGTTGTCATTAGGAAGTTAAAGGATTTTTTAAGTTTAAGATAGCACGGATCCATGGATGGCCCCTTAAGTAATCATCATCAAGAATTGCAAACATTTTTATGCTAAAGATGTTTGGAGCCAGGGAAATCCTGTAAACAATCATCATTAAGAATATACTTTTTTTGTTAGGTTTAAAATAACTTGGATCCACGAATCTTCAAGTGGTCATCCATGACTCTTACTTGCTGAGTGTATGCTTCAAAAGAGCCTTTTGACATTGAAGAAAAGACACTAGATCGTAGACCTATGATATAATAAAATATCATAATATGCTCTCTTAAACAAAAAAAGTCAATGGAATGTAGATGGAAATATAATTAGTGATTTTTCTTAAACGGCATGAACTATAACATCAAACATTAGTGATGATGATAAGGGAAATATCCCAAGAAAAGAATAAAACTTACGCCTTATAGAATACATAATAATAAAAAAAATAGAGAGAAGGATCATATTACAAATTTAACATCTTACTAGATGCCTAATCGAAGGAGAATGGGTATCATGAAAGTTCAAGACAATACCTTTAGGATTGTGATGCCTTCCAACTCAAATTACATGAATTTTAATATCCTCTCATTATGGCTTCATTTGAGGATATTTTTTTACTATTTTCTAAAGCAGCTTTCTAGTACAAAATTCTTAGTTAAAAAAAATACTAAAAAGCTGTTTTAGAATGCAGTAAGAAAGTTGTCCCAAACGAAGCTCATATCTCGAACATTGTGACAGTATGTTTCTTCTCATTATGTTCAATGGAATATATTAACTCTATTAATCATGGCTTTTAAAATCGGACCGGACCGGCCGGTCCGATCGATTCAACTGTGAACCGGTCTAAAGGCCGATCCGATTCAATCTGAAAACCGGCTTTGCTTCAAACCGGCCGATTTTGGCAAGAACTGTCGGTTCAACTAGTGAACCGGTCCCGATTTTTTAAAACGGTTCGGTTCAAGTTTTTTTAATATAAATAATTAAACAAATTATTTAATATTAAATAAAGTTTATGTGAATTCATTTTTATCGAGCAAAAATTATATGATATAAATTATAATAGAAACAATTAATTTTTATTATTTGAATAATATTTTTTTTTAGTTTTTTTGAAAAATTTTATATTTATTTTTTAGTTAATAATATTTAATTTTTACCAAATGAAATACTTTTATGTTAAAAAATTTGCAAAGTTTCAAATTTTCACCTCTAAAAAACTTTTATATTAAAATATTTAATAATATTTATAATTTTATATTGTGATTTTTAAATAATTTATATTTAAAAATTATATCTAAATATGTAATATAAATTAATAAGAATTTATATTAAATTATATGGTTATTATATTTCATTATTTTGTTAATTTTATTACGTGAACCTCTTTTTTTTTCGATTCGTTGTTCGATCCAATTTTCAGAATCTTGTTATTAATAGAGTACTTAGATAAATTAAATAATAAAATTTTAGTGATAAATATATAATCCATAATATTTTGCTTTTAGGTGTTATGTTTGTAGATCTCACTATTTTTTATTATTAAATAAATTCAATGCTGCTCTTAAATTTAAAAAGAAATAATGTGCATCCTCTCGGCCCGGTCCAGTTCTGTACTAGGATATGGTATAATAATCCGCTGCTGATTATGCGGGAGGATCCGGCCGTTGATCTCTGTCAGCACGTGACGTGGTCAGAGGATGAGCGGTGTGGGTGATTGCACGTGGGAGAACGCACGTGGGAAGTCGGTCTGCGGTTGAGGGATCAAGAGAGCATGGCGGCTTGGGGACTTCTGTCGGCTCGGGCCGGGCTTGTCCCGTGGGCCGGCGCAGTTGTTTTCCGCGGGGACCAGGCCACGAGGACCAGCCACTGCCGGCTGTGCAGGCTACACTTGCGGGTCCCACATCTGGAGCCCATGTCACGCGCCACTTTTTCGCTGCCTTCACCCTCCGCAAAAGATAATTTGAATAAAAAAAATTTAAATAAAAATATAATTATAGTAAATCTTTGAATTATGAGATTCTTAAATGGATTAAAAGGTATCAAAAAAATTTTTTTATGACGAGGAATCAATTTATTTGGTAGATTATAAATTTCGGTGGATCTAATAGGTTACTCATATTAATTAATTTGAGCCAACGTTTAAGATTTTCGCTGCCACCTATGGGGATCGAATTCGGGACCTGGGCTTTGCCGAGCCGATTCTTTTCCACACGCGCAATAATGATGGGTTTTAAAAGTTTAACCGCATATAAATTTAAACTTTTAAAAATTCAGTTTTGTTTGGGCAGCTTTTCATAATTATTATTTTATTATTTTTTAAAATATATATATTAATTTTTTATTTAAAATAACTTTCTTACTTAATAATTTTCTTAAATTAAAGATTTTTTTCTAAACAATAGTTTTAAAAATCATTAAAGTTTCATACATTACATAATTTTTACTAAAATAACATTTTTTTATTAAAATAATAAAAAATTATCTCAAATAAAACCTAATAAGATGACTCAAATAAAACCTAAAAAGCTGATTTAAATGTAATAAAAACTATTAAAATAAAATAGTTATTTTAATAAAAAAGATAAATAATTAAATATAAGAGTTTTTTTACCGTTTAAACTATTATAAAATTTAAAATTTAATGTTTTTTATATTTTTTTTGGAAAAAGACATATTTTATATAATAAATATATAGTAGAATGTCCTCTAAATAATAACTATTTAATTAGTATCAACAGTAAATTGATATAGTATGGATTTAAACTGAGTACCTTAATAATGATTTTTAAAATATTTAACAATTAAACTAAGGATGATAGGCTCACAAATCGAGAACTTGGAATAAAATTGCCAGCCCTAGTACGTTCTCGCTCTCTCTCTCCTCTCGACAGCTCCTTCCAGGCTTTCCACTTTAGCGAGCAGAAGATTGGCGATTTCGAGCGATTTAGAGTGGAAAAGTGGAGCGGACGCTCAAATCCGGCGACATTGCGTTGTCAAAATCCGACCTTTCTTGATTTATACTGCCTTTCTACTGTCTTTCTCTTCTCCGATCCGACTTCTGTGGTTTGCCGGTACCGGAAATCGGGAGATCCTAGACATCTTGTTTTCCACCTAGTGGATGTGAGATATCAAGCCTTGCCCACAAGATGGCGTCGTCAGACGCCTCCGTGAAGCTTGCCGGCAGCGGAAATGGTGGAAAGGACAGCATTTCGTCTTCCTGCACTGACCTCTGCGGCCAGCCGCCCGCCGTAAAAGGTGTGCGTCTCCTGCACTTCCCCAAAGTTACCGGCGTCCAGTCGGCTGCTCTATCTCTCGATCTATGGCATCCTATCGGGAAATTGGACTAATAGATTTTGATTTTGGCCTCAGAGATGGAGGACGAACTGTACAACGAGCTCTGGTATGCTTGCGCCGGTCCGCTGGTAACTGTTCCTCGTACGGGGGAGCTGGTGTTCTATTTCCCGCAGGGTCACATCGAGCAGGTTGCTTCGGTTCTTCTCTATTTGATTTCTGTTCCTTCTTCTCGACTTTCGTGAAATTAATTTTGGCTTCGCGGCTTTGCAGATGGAGGCTTCTACGAATCAGATGGTTGAACAGCAGATGCCTGTCTACGACCTCCCGTCCAAGATCCTTTGCCGCGTGGTTAATGTCGATTTGAAGGTATCTAATCCTTCTGCAAAATCCTCTTTTTGTCTTCAGAATAGAGAAAAAGATTATCTGAGTTAATGAAGCCTTTTGTTGATGAAGGCTGAGCGGGATACTGATGAAGTTTTTGCTCAGATAACTCTATTTCCTGAGCCCAATGTAAGGGTTTGGATTCACAGCTATGTGTTCTTGTTTGATTTTAGAGCTTATGTAGTTCAAATACATGTAGACTGTGTGTAAGCTAATGAAATTACTTGTTATTGTTTTGGTTTTTGGCGAGCTTTCAGCAAGATGAAAAAGCTGTGGATAAGGAGCCATTGCCGCTGCCTCCTCCAAGATCTAATGTCCATTCATTTTGCAAGACTCTGACTGCTTCGGACACCAGTACGCATGGGGGTTTCTCTGTATTAAGACGCCATGCTGATGAGTGTCTTCCTCCCTTGGTTCGATGTTTTAACTGTGATATCATTGGATGATATTGATCATACTATATCAATTGATGTTTATTCTTTTAATCTATTGATAAATATTTTGCTATGCTAATCAGGATATGAGCGGACAGCCTCCAAGCCAGGAGCTTGTGGCCTATGATTTGCATGGGGTTGAGTGGCGTTTCCGCCATATCTTTCGTGGTAATGCCTACAACTCTGTGCTCATTCATGTATAATTTTCTAGGAGTTCTTATGGCCCTTGGAAGCTTGTCTCATTTAGATGACTTTCTCATGTTTGGCAGTTCAACTGTCTGATCTTTTTAGTCCTAACTTTTTAGCTGCAACATTGATTTTTAGCAATTTTCTTGAAGCTTGTCTTGATGATCATAAAGACATGGTAGATGGTCTGAGTTCCTCTTTTGGATCTTTACTATTATTTGTATTCATTTATAAAACGTTAGAGACTCATAATTAATTCAACATTTTACTTATATTATGCATCTAACAACCTGATGCTTAGTTATTTTTAGTTATTGGGTATTTATAGATGATTCATGATTTGGTTAAATATAAAGAAGACTATTAATAAGTTTTGGCAATTTATTAGAACAAATCAATAGTAATAATGGGGCACTAGTGTGCAATGTCTCTAGTATTTGGGTTATATCTGTTGCTAAAGTGTTAATGGTTTCCACGTTGGCCACTCATTGGTTTCTCAGAGTATTTGTTCCTTGCTCCGGATATCAATATTATTTAGTTTTTATTTTGTTTTATTTTTTTGAAAAAAAATAGGACAGCCGAAAAGGCATCTACTACAGAGTGGTTGGAGCGTCTTTGTTAGTTCTAAAGGGCTTGTTGCCGGTGATGCTTTTATTTTCCTGAGGTCAGCTATTAATTTATACAATTCAGGAACGAGCTTGAAAATCATGCCTAATATGGTTGTGTTCTAAGTAAGTTGCGTGTTGTTTTAGAGGCGAAAATGGAGAACTTCGGGTAGGAGTGAGAAGAGCAATGAGACAACAGACCAATATTTCATCCTCAGTCATCTCTAGCCACAGTATGCATCTTGGGGTCCTTGCAACTGCCTGGCATGCTGTTACTACTGGTGCGATGTTTACTGTTTACTACAAACCAAGGTTAGCATATTAAGATATAAAACATAATCAAAATATGATTTTTGGTGCTTTACACTCAAAGCTATTTGCTACTTATGTTGACTTCTGCAATTGAAACAATGTAACAGGACAAGCCCTTGTAATTTCATCATTCCTTTTGATCAATATATGGATTCTCTCAAAAAAGAACATTCAGTTGGAATGAGGTTCAGGATGAAGTTTGAAGGTGAAGAGGCCCCAGAGCAGAGGTGATAAATCTCATGTGACTGATAAATAAATGTATTCAAATTGCCTATAAATGAATCCCTGACAAGAGATATCCTTTTTTCTCCAATTTTCTTTTGCGTAGGTGCACTGGTACCATAGTTGGCATAGGAAGCGTGGATTCCAGCAATTGGACAGGATCAAAATGGAGATGCCTAAAGGTAGGTTTTTCTTTACTTTTTTGTTTTTGAACATTCTGTTACTTTGTTAATTAAACAAATTGATCATTCATGTGATTTTAGGTGCGATGGGATGAAACTTCTTCTGTTACTCGTCCTGAGAGAGTTTCCCCTTGGCAGATAGAGCCTGGTGTGAGTCCTCCTCCCGTTAGGCCCTTACCAGCATCTAAACCCAAGAGACCTCGAGCGAATGTCATGCTGCCTTCTACAGATTCTTCAGTTCTCACAAAAGAGGGTATAATTACTACATTAATACCTATACAAAATATTCAATTATCCAAAAGTTGCATATTTTACTAATTATCCAAAAACAACTTTCACTTTGTTTAGGGGCATTTAAGGCCAATGCAGAGCCTTCGCATACATATGGGATTGCAAAGAAAGTGGAAGGAAACGATGCTGTGAATCTTAGGAACAATTCCTCTCATATGAATGAGTCGGGTTCTGGTTCAAAAATAAGTTTTGAGCCTTCATCTCATGAAAATGAGAGAAATCAGGGTTCTGTTCAGATGTTTAAACATGAAACTTCCTATGCGAATATGCTAACAGGTTGTCAAGAGTCTGACGATTTGAGTTGTTATGGTATGCCGTACTTTGGACATTGTTATGATGATTTGACGTCTCCCAAGAACTATTTTCCCAATCAAGAAGGTGAATTTAGCCTGCTTTCGAACCATTTCTCTTTGATCCCTTCTCATTCATACTTGAATTTGGAAGGAAATATGCCAACACAGACCACTGAGCTCTGCTGTCATAACCATAAAAATGATCGGTTTTGTGGGATTGGAGGACACACATCAAGGCATGGTCATGCTTCTGAGCAACACTCACCAAGCTGGTTGGCACATTCATTGCCGACTTCTGGAGCAGGAAATTCAACACAGACAATGTTTTCAAGTTTACAGTCATTCAATGCAGACCATAACGAAGTTTCAAAGCCCAAAGAAAATGGAAATTACAAGCTCTTTGGTTTTAATCTCAATGATAACCCTATGGATTCAAATCCTGTCATGCCTCATGTGAACACCTGTGAAGAGGCAGGGTTGTCTAGTGAAATAACAGCTAGATTGCCTTATCCACATGTTCTTGATGCCGGCCCCGCCCAGCTTCCTGGGCACTCTAAAGTTAGAAAATCCATTGACTCTGCCTCATCTCTTGCTGTGCATGAGAAATGTCTTCAATCTTGTCCACAATCCTCTATAGACGTACAAAAGAAGCTTGCAACTAGATCAATGAGAAGCTGTACTAAGGTTTCTTTCCTATTATTTGTTATATCATATGCTCCACATTTTTTTATGATTTTCTTAGGGCATTTTTCAAACCAAATCCAACCAAAAACATATTCGAACTAAATTTTGTCAGGACATCCTCATTAAAAAAATTTCCCAATTTATCCTCAAATGTCTAGGCTCACTTTTTTTTGTTTAATCATTTCAGGTTCATAAACAAGGAATGGCACTTGGGAGATCAGTAGATCTTACAAGGTTTACTGATTATAATGAGCTCTTTGCAGAGCTAGATAAGATGTTTGATTTTGGAGGTGAATTGATGGTTTCCAATAAAAACTGGATGATTGTTTATACTGACAATGAAGGTGATATAATGCTTGTTGGAGATGATCCTTGGCAGTAAGTATATTCTCTCCTTGGAAAAACCAGTAATGCCTTAAATGAGTCTATAATAACCTTCAATTTCATATCAAATACTCAAAAAACATTTGACCACTTGTTTAATCTTATATTCAGGGAGTTCTGTAACATTGTTCGTAAGATTTATATATACACTAAAGAAGAGGTCCAGAAGATGAATCCTGGAACCTTCAACCCTCGAGTTGAAGACATATCTGCATCAAGCTCTGGATCTAAGAATCAGGAGAACAGATGAAAACCACTCTCCTTGATCTTCAATGTGAGTGCCGTCTCTATTTATTTTGTCTTGAAAAACTCAAAGACTACAGCTTTATTGCTCTAATACATGTCAATTTGGAAGGATTTTATGTCAATTCTTTAGTTCTAGCAGCATATATTTCTTAGCGACCTAAATTTTTATATTTATTCATAAATCACTATAATTTTTACATGATAAAATGTGAAATTCATCTTTTGATATATTTCAATATCATTAAGAGATTAAGATATTATATAAGCAAATATGAAAATTTAGATAATGGATATGTAAATGCACAATAATTCAGTAGCATGAATGTTAATGCCTGTTTTAGGCTTCGTTTGGGACGGCTTTTTTACTGTTTTTTAAAGTAGTTTTTTTTTTACATAAATTAAAAATTTTGTACTAGAAAGTTGTTTTAAGAAACCGTAAGAAAGCTGTCCCAAACAAAATCTTTTTTATAATTTCCGTAAGTGTTGCATGCTTGAACTGATCCAGCTGCTACTGGAATCTGAACAAACCAGCTTTTTCTTAAGTGGAAGCTATTCGAGAGGGTGGCTTATCTTAATGAACATCTTCTTCATCATAGGATCTTAAGGATATGAGAGGATTATAAAGGGACATTATTGAACTCTATATGGCTGCTTATTCTTTCTCTATCCAGACCAATCCTGATCAGCTCCAGCTTAAGGGTAAAGCTCAATGATCATTGCACCAACGGCTCTCTTGTCTTTGCAGGTCTTCATTGGTTTCAAACTCACCTTTTAAATGTTATTCATGCTTTGTATTTTTTGTTCCTTCTTCACACAAAGCCACCTTATTCACCTAACTTCTTAGAGGTATATAAATGCTTGTGATTGCTTAACAAAGCTATGGACCTTGTTTTATTTCTGCTGGTAACTTTGTAAATAGCTTATATCAGTGTCAATACATGATATAATACTAGTCTTTTAAAATGTCTCCTAGGCTCCATTTCTTTCTCCTTTATTTATTTTTTCCTTTTTTCCTTCTTCATATGTTGATGGCAGTAGGGGATTGTAGAAGACTGGGCAAGAGGAATTGAGTACATACCGAGATCTTCGTATCTAGACTTCGAGAGGAAATTAAGCTTCGTTTGGGACAGTTTTTGGCCGCTATTTTTTAGCTTTTTTTTTAACTAACAAATTATTTTATAAAGTAGTAAGAAAATTGTCCCAAACAAAACTTTCAGTCTCAATTTTGGGTGAAAGCTTATTTATCTCTGTTTAAAGAGAATATATATTTTTTAATTTCATTTATTAAAATTAATATAATTTATTATATTATATATATATATATATTAAATATAGTATAAACTTAAGATATCCTTGCATAATTTTTATGGCCTAGTTTGATGATAGCTTTTGGGCTTTGTTTGGGATCTTTCTTACTTTTTTTTTAAGTAGTTTTTTAGCATAATTCAAAATTTTTGTATTACAAAATTATTTTAATAAATAATAAAAAAGCTATCACAAATAAGAAAAATTATTACGTGCGGATGCGGAATGTATCAGGATATCAATCAGGAGTCATGATGTCATCTAATGTATAATGTATTATGTGATGTGGCGGCTCTTTATTGACCTCCGGATATGTCCTCTGCAAATAAAGCCTTAGCCTGTTTGGGAGTAGGAACTTCCAAGCTTCTACCTAAGAAGTTTGACCAGCCACATTTTATGATAACAAGCCAGTTGCGGGTCAAATCCTGTACATGAAAAATGAAGAAAAATCGAACCAGTAATTGGGGACTCTAGTTTTTTAAATGAAATAGTTATTGTGGCCACACTGAGCAGACAATTTGGTCTCGTCTTTATTTCTCAAAGAGGATATTATATTTAAATATTTAAAAATATATAAAAGACAATTTGGTCTTCTGTTATTGTTTATTGTGTTTTTTAGATATAAAAATAATTGATGAAATATGTTAATTATATAATAGATGATAAATATTGATTTTTTATTTATCAAATTTTAATTAATTAATAGATTTATTTCATGAAATGTTCAATTCTTAAGATTACTGGTCATGCATGGTATGAACACCTTACAAGGGATTTAAATCACAAATTAAATTTAAATTTTATAGCTTAAAATTACTATTTAAAGATAAAATATTATGTATTTCTTTGCAAAACTTGTACACAAGTCTTCAACCAATGGGGCTTTCTTGTGTGCTTGTCTTTTAGATTTGGTTTGGGACGGCTTTCTTACTGCTTCTTAAAACATATTTCTAGTTAAAAAAGTACTAAAAAATTGTTTTAAGAAGCAGTAAGAAAGCTAAGAAGCAGTAAGAAAGTCTTTCCAAACAAAGTCTTATAACTATTGGACTTACCAAAATTGTAAGTTCAATTCAACCTCTACAATTTAATATTTTGTTTTGTTTTATTCTAATTAATTTGTATTTTTTTTCATCAACTAATATTAAGGGTTTGTTTGTGACTGTCTTTTTTACTACTGTCTAAAACAAATTTTTAGTACAAAAAATTTCTTAGAGTTTTTATATTAAAAAGCTGCTTTAAAAAGCATTAAGAAAGCCGCCTCAAATGAAGCCTTTGGGACGGCTTTTTTACTACTTCTTAAAGCAATTTTTTAGTACAAAAATTTAATTTTTATACCAGAAAGCTGTTTTACGAAGCAGTAAGAAAGCCGTACCAAATGAAGCCATAAACTAAAAAAAGTTTGTATTAAAAAGTTATTTCAGAAAACAGTAAGAAAATCGTCTCAAATGAAACTTAAAATACAATAAATAAATATATATATATATATATATATATATACAAAGATACTAAGATTTATATAATTTTAATTCAATCAAATCTATGTTATTGGAGAGAAAAAAATATTTTGATATGCAATTTGTATAAAATAGTTTTTCGATTATATAAATATATATGAAACTTTAAATTAAGGGAGTATAGTGTAGAAGCCTCTAAGCCTTAACAAAAAAAAGGATTTTCTTATAGCTACAAAACATATCTGGTTGTGAAAAGAAACTTATTATTAAATTTTTTTTTGCAAAAATAATTTAAAAAATAACAGATAATCACGAACTAAAAAATAAAATATTAAGAAAGCTGCTTCAAATATATTCAAAATTTATAGTTCTTATTTGAATTGTTTTAAAGTTCATGTAATGTAAATTTTAATTTATTAATTAATTTTATATTTATTTGAAAATAAATTAAATGGTTTAATTTGATATTTATCATAATAGAATTTATAAGAGCTAATCTTGATAACCTTTTTAATAAATACATATTGTTCTCTCAATTTAAATATATCATTATAATATTGAAGCGCATAAATCTACATCTTCGGCCTCCTTTTTCTTGGAAACATAAAACCTATAAAGAATTCCAAAGAAAAAATTTTATAAGAAATCTCATATAGTGCATTAAGAGTGGTGTTTCGTATATCCTGATACAATTTATTGTAATAGAATGATTTTAAACTCATTAGATTTACTTTGAGATTAGCACGTCATATAAAAAATTTGTATTGCACTAATTTAAAAGCAAATTCAATGGAAGCTCTTAAGTTGTAATTATGATGCATGTGTGCCACATGGCAATTATTAGTATTTATAATGACCATGAAATTATTAATGAATTATTGAATATAATTCTTTTTTATTTGAAATTAATGCTTCATAGAAGAGATTATTCTGTGCAGACACCAGATAATATTCCTGTCTGGTATGCTCGATCCTAGCGGTATCGAGGGGTACCGACCGTGGCTCTGTACCGGTCGGTATCGAGCTCAGTACCTGACTTGGCACATTCTCAGTGGAGTCTAGATGACGTCCAGACTCTGCACAGAATAATTTTTCATGTAAAGAGATATAACGCGAAATGAGTATTTTAAAAAATATAAATAAAAAAAAAAGAAAAAAAAAAGAAAAAGAAAATAGAAACCTGATCCATGAAATGAATAAAATCGCGAAGAATAGAAGACAAAGGAAACTATGCGACTTATCCTCATCCACGTCTCCCATTTGGGTCACATCTCGCCATCGGAAGAAATCCGACGCTCTCTCCTTCTACTAGCTTCCTTTCATCTCTTCTCCGTTTCCTCCCCTTATTACTTCGGGGAGGAGGAAGATCAGGTTTCTGCTAAACTTGCTTCTCAGTCCTACCGGTACGCTATCCCTTTACCTTTTAGCTTTTCTTTTCGTAATCAGTTGATCTTCTTGAGTTGTCTGTTGAACGTTTTCTGGTTCTGTGCCATATGTATATATATTTTCTATTGGATGTCAGGTAGTCTTTGGTTTTTAGCTTTGAGTATTTGAGGTCTCGCTAAAATAGATGTGTTTGTGATATCTTATGAGTTAGTTTTGAGCTGTATGGATCTGATGTGGAGATCTGATGCATGTTTGGGGATCTTGTGATTAGGTCTTGTTTTTGAGGTCTGCATGTGCTGTGGAATGTTTGCTGTTTTTTCTCTGCCCTGTTTTTAATTGTTGGGGAAGGGAGAAGCATATTAGGGTTCACTCTTTACTTATTCAAATTTAACTTAGGAAGAATTAAAGGAGATGCGGTTCTATGGAGTTTCAGTTTGTGTAAGGGCACTGTTTGTGGTTCTACTATGCTCTCTGATAGTCCATGTTATCTCTGTTGCACTTGGTTTTGGTTTTTCTGTTATTCGGTTCTTTTTAGTGCGAAGTGCTAGGGCTATGCTTATGTTCCACGTCGGTAAATTTTGTGGACTGGATTAGCTACCTGATGCAGATGTTGTGCCATTGCAAGGGCTGATTTTGTTTGTTATGACTGCTAAAGTGGTACTGTTTTTGGTTGGGGCTCAATAAGTCGACAGGTTAGAAACTGTAGACAATAAGAAGGCAAAGGAAAGTCCTTATATGACTCACTAGAATCGTATATTCTGTGTTCAATCTTTTTTCTGCTAATTATAAGCCCCATCTTTTGAATTTTGTCGATTGTTCTAACTTCTCTATTTTGACTAGTATGTCCCTGAATTGAACTATCTCATCTTGAAAAGGCATACATCAACATAGCATTAATTTATGTATCTTCAAATAGAGGGTTGGGGGTGGGAGATGGTGGAAGATTATGGCTGAGGGATGGGCGGAAGGTTGTCTAGGATTTTTGGCTGATTGATTTAGCTGGCATGCCATTGTTGTTTAGGCTCTCTAATGCATTGCAGGTCTTCTATAAAATAATTGCTGTTATGTGTTATGTACTGCACTTATAATTGAATAACTGCTTTCATATATGCATAGTAGGCGAGATACTATTGGTTTTCATATATCCTTTATGGCTTAGTTGGGATTACTACAGCCAAAATGCATGGTAACTTTATCTATATATCTTGAAGCTTGAATAACAATTCTATATGAGCGAATGCTTGCTTATCCACCATCAATTCTAATGTCTGTTTTTTGTGTTTTTGCTTTTGTTCTTAAAATTTGTTAATGTCTAAATATCTTTTACTTATTCTTCTTTTTATTTCTTTTCTATGTTTCCTTTTTTTTGTGTTCCAGATATGTTCTATCTTGGATTAAATTTCACGAGTGAGTCACCTCATTGACATTTAACATCTTAAGTTCTTAACATCCTATCAGATGTTAGGAGTTCGCTCTTGTTGTATGTGCATGTGCTTGTTTACAAGTGAGGGATAGAGGGTTTCATTCTTTTGGAATACTGTTGGGAAAAAATGGGTAGAGAAAATGAGGACAAAAAATGTTACAAAGGTTTGACCATGAAGATACAAATTAATGCAGTTCAATGAAGTTGTTTTGCATCTATGATTGCACAAAAAATATATACTTTATAATTGATAATGCTACATCATAATTTTCTCTTCCAACACTCTAAATATAGGGATATGTATAATAAAGAACCAAACAATGAAGTATGAGACTAGGAGGAATAGGTATCAAATTCCTTGACTTGTATTTCCTTTCAACAATTACAAAATATTTTTTGGCACCACCATACTCGCCTTGGACATCACTGTGCTTTTTCCACATCATTGCACTTTCCTTCAGCATTACTATACTTGCCTACACCACCACGATGCTTACCGTGGCACCATTACAGTTGCACCACGCTGAAGCAATTAACCATAACCATAAAGAAATAGCAAAATGTTTTTTCTCTTTTAAGTACACTCAACCTGTGACTGCTTTTCTCCATTTTGCTCTTTCCTCACTTAATTCCTTTCGTTTCTTGTATTTATATGAGCCATTGCCTCTACTTTTTCCAAGTCATAGATTCTCCCTCTTTGCATAGGTTAGAAGAGCAACAAACACGGTATTTCTTCTTATATATTTATCCAAATTTGCGAAAAGCAGTGGAGAACAAATATACAACAACATACAATAACATCAAGCCTTTATCCCACTATGTGGGGTCGGCTACATGAATCCTTTTTCACCATTGTGCCATGTTAAAAGTTAAATTCTCATTTAAATCTAATAAAGAAAGTTCATTTCTAATATTTTCTAACTAAGTCTTTTTAGGTCTACCTCTACCTTTCTTAACATTAGTCAAATCTAATACATCTACTTTCATAACCGGGTCATCGGAAGGCCGCCGTTTTATGTGACCAAACCATCTAAGGTGACTCTCTCTAATCTTATCTTCCACTGGAGCTACTCCAACCTTTTCACGTATATGCTCATTTCGTATCCTATCTTTAAGAGTAAAGCCACTCATCCACCTGAGCATCCTCATCTCTGCAACACTTAACTTAATATTATGCTTCTCTTTAATGGCCAACATTTTGCACCATTAAGCATTGTGCATCATATATTTTCTATGAGAGTTTTTGACCTGTCTATATGCATCAAACATTTATTAAATATTACATTTTTACTCATGAAGTAATGTTCCATAGATATAGGGTCCAACTTCTCTTTGCCAATAGAATCCACATGCACGTAAGAAAGACAACAAAATTTTTCAAATGAGAAAGGTTTACCTTTTTGTTAATCCATGCTTGTACTGGTAGTTGATAAAGGATTCTTTATTGATCAAATAAGCAACAATACTTATAGCTTTTTCATTCAGAGTCTTATTAAGTTGCCTCGACAATCATATTATGCTATGTTGTTTCTAAATCATCCTATTGATATTGATCAACTTGTTCTGTAACACTCTTGAACTTCTTTCCCTCACTCCTTTATTGGATCTGATGCCCATTAATTTTTCACTAGGATCATATTCTGTCAAGTTCATTAACCTTCTAAAAATATTAAAGACCTCACATTTATTATTCTAAAAATAAACCAATGGTAATTTTTTAGGTAAAGTCATTGACAAAGGTTACACGATAAAATGAACCATTAAAGGGCACCACTGAGGATGGTCCCTAAGCAGTGATGCATACAAGTTCCAACTTAAAGATCTCACATTTTTATGCTAAAAATAAACCAATATTTTTTATTTAGGTAAAGTCATTGACAAAGGTTACATGATAAAAAGAACCATCAAAGGGTGCCACTTAGGATGATCCCTAAGCATTGATGTGTACAAGTTCCAACTTATAAGTTTCAGATTCCCTTGTTTTCAAACTAGAATCCAAAAACTTCAAATTTGAAACTTTATGTTTCGAAAGTTAAATTCTGACCTCATTCTCAATCGTAAGTGCCAATTTTGATGCCTTTTATCAATCAATGTTTGAGTCAGATGATGCTCTCAATGTTCTTCTCTTCAAAGTCATATGTAATGTGTCATTTTTGCAACCTTGTGCTATTAGCATAACACCTTTTGATATCTTCCAAGGCTAGTATTAAAGTTTGAATTATTCCCTTCATCAAGCTGTCTAAATCACTACCACGTTTGAACTAGAATGAAGCAGCTCACACTGGCCGTATTCAAAAAGAGCCTTGCAATTATCCTCTATTTTCATTCATATCATATTTCTTTTTTTCTCCCTCCTTTTCTCCTCTCTCGCTCAAAATTTTTAAAACTTACTGCCTCTGCTTTTTACCAAGTTCTCAGCTCTCTCTCTCTCTCTCTCTCGAATGTTTCACAATGCACAACAACAGCCTACACATTATCTCTTCCTATATAATCTCATATAATGTATCTATCTGATTTCTCACAGGTCACAACAACTGCTGACGTATTATTTCTTCTTATTTATAATAAATCTGGTGAAAGAACGGGTGGGAAACTAGCATATGGAACTATTTTTTTTTAACTTAATGCTAAAATCCAGAATAACAAAATAAACAAGAAAAAATTGAGCTTTTTTTTTTTTCAATAACAAACGTGATTCATTTAAGAAAGGTAGAGATAGACCTAAAAAGACTGTTACAAAATATTAGAAATTATCTTTCTTTATTAGATTTAAATGAGAATTTGACTCTTGAAGAACACAATGGAGAAAAAGGATTCATGCAGCCGACCCCATGTAGTGGGATAAAGGTTTGATGTTGTTGTTGTAAACATGAT
Source organism: Dendrobium chrysotoxum (assembly GCA_019925795.1). NCBI lineage: Eukaryota > Viridiplantae > Streptophyta > Magnoliopsida > Asparagales > Orchidaceae > Dendrobium > Dendrobium chrysotoxum. The sequence goes on along the minus strand of CM034305.1, from coordinate 67,227,112 downwards.
TCATTTAAATTTGTGTATGCCCCATAAAATCATCTAGTTTGAATTTTCCGCACATCCTTAAAAAAAAAACGAGCTCCACCTCAACAATTGTCAGTAATGATAGCCAAGTTTTAACATTTTGCTTATCCCAAGGCCATTTAGGGGGTATAATACCATGTATTTCTTGTCCTCAGTTATGTCATTTTTATCTTTCACAGTACATGGAAAGTTTGTGACATGGAAAGCTGATAAATTCCCTTAACTTGTATTGATGAGAATTTGACTCAGCTAGAAATTGAACAAAAGCTGCCAACAGTTTTCGACAGTCCGGCAGAAGCGGATTTAGCTAAAGAAATGGTTTCTACTGCCAATACTGATTGTGTAATTCGTGCTATTGATTTGATTGTACCTATTGTCTTACTGGTGTATTTTTTTGTCTTCTCTATTTAGTGGGAGGCATGCTATAGATGAAATAAATCATTCTCAGATAACATTTTTCTGTTAAGAAATAGAAAGGCAAAATCAATTAATATTGTTTAAGGAATTGTTTTGTGCTATTCATACTTTTTCTGATCTCAGGTACATAACTGTAAACCCGGTCATATCCAGCAAGCAAGATGGCTGGGGCGTGCGTTCAGTCTGTCACTCTTCCAGCCGGTGTGGCTAGCATTAGCCGCAGTCGATTTAGAGGCTCTAGGGGGTCCAGAAGAGCTGCCAGGATGATTTGTAATCCACGGTCTCATCCCCTTAGGCTGCAAGGATATTCTGGATTGCGGTGTTCTAATATATTAGATTGTAATTCCAAGTCTGGATATGATTTTCATTCAATGGTTGCGGCTTATATCTCTGCTCCAAAGGGCAAAGCTATACGTGGAGTTGCCGTTGCTATGTTTGAGCGTTTCACAGAGAAGGCAATTAAAGTTATCATGCTTGCACAGGAAGAAGCTAGAAGGCTAGGCCACAACTTTGTAGGAACCGAACAGATATTGCTGGGTCTTATTGGTGAAGGTACTGGAATTGCAGCCAAAGTTTTGAAATCCATGGGTATCAATCTCAAAGATGCTCGTGTAGAAGTGGAAAAGATTATTGGAAGAGGCAGTGGGTTTGTTGCTGTTGAGATACCCTTCACTCCTCGTGCAAAACGTGTTCTAGAACTCTCCCTGGAGGAAGCCCGTCAGCTAGGTATCTTATGAATCTTTTCTGATCCCACACATCACTTATTATCCTCTTTTTTAAATTGGGGAATTTGTATGAAACTCCCTATAGCTTGGATGTGTATAAAAAACATAAGGGTCTGAAAATTTTATAAATTATTAAATAAGGACAATTTTTTATCCTATTTTGTAAAGAAGTGCAATTAGTTTTGGCATACATGTTAGGATTTCTTAAAGCTTAGCATTTATGCTTGAGTTTGTTGAAATCTTGGTATTCCTATTAAAGTTGATGCAATGCCATTAAAATCGTCTATTCATTACCAAAATATCCCACCCACTTCTATCTTCTCATTCTCCTAGGCCAATCATTATTAGTCTAACTAGACTAATGTAAGAGTTGAATCAAATCAATTTTAAAATTTTTCTCGACTCTTTTCTCATATTTTTTTAGTATTTATTTTCATTTTTCATTGTATTAAATGTAATAAAAATCAAGGATTATATCATCTGTAATTTAGACTTTTCTTTTACTTCATATGTAGAACTAATGTATAGAAAATTATGAATGAATGGTGAACAAATTTTGATTGCTTGTTGAGGCCATCGATTGCTTCTTTCACATTAATAATATAAATTGATTGCTTCTTTCACATTAATAATATAAATTGTGTACGCTGATCGCTCTAAGTTGTGTATGCAGAGTTCTTCATCCTCTCTCCAAATTTCTTAGGCAGAGTCCTTTATTACTTATTAAACATTTAATCTCGTCTTCATTTCCTTCCTCAAGAATTCTCAAGCTCACCTTTCTCTCCATAATCTCTAAACTCATCAAACCCTAGTCTTGCCTATGTGTGCAAGAAGAGAAATTCAATAATATCTTTATCTATTCTAGTATTAGAGTGATTTTCCTCTTAATTCAAAAACCTCTTATCAATTTTAGGGTTAGAGTGAATTTCCTGTTACCTGCCCTCATTCAAATGAATTTGTGTTTTACTCCTTGCTCTCTTTACCTTGTGCCATGTCTGGTGTTAGGAGGGAGAGAATAAAGAGACATTAGAGACCTAAAGTAAAGAACACAAAATCGATGGCAAACAACATTAAATTCGCTTTTATACTAGAATTGATGGAGGTGTTATCAGATTTTCTTTTTCCTAGTCCAATTGGTCAAAGAGGTTGGGTATGAGGTCTTTATGGAGTTTTAAGAGTGGGAAGGTACTTCAAAGTTCTTGAAGTAGGAATTAATTATCTAATTAATTAAACACAAAAATCTTGAGAGAAAGAACTCTTCATACACAATTTAAAGAGAACTACGCAGACAAAACTTGGATCAATTGAGATGAAGCAATCAACAGTCTCAACAGGCGATCAAATTTCATTTATCAATCATCCATGATGTCCATACAACAGTTCTATATATAAATGAAAAGCAAACCCTAAAGTAAGTGTGATGTTATCCTTATCCTTATTACATTTTATATAAAAAAATGAAATAAATGCTACAAAATTATGAAATCCTAGTATTACTTTCAGACTTGGTGATGTAAGGAAGGCCCCCCCTTTTGTGTTTGAGCTGACTTGGGTTTGTTGGGGGCGGCTGAACTGTTGCTTGGCCTTGGTTGTTCGGTTTCTGCTCCCTGGCTTTCCCGGTTCCCCTGGCTGTGACTGTTCGGTTTTTGCTCCCTGGCTTTCCCGGTTCCCATGGCTGTGGCTGTTCGGTTCCTGTTGCTGTCCCTGGGCTTTCTCCTGTTCTGGTTGGCTGTTTTGGGCGGCTGCTTGGGTGTCTTTTGGGCTTCTTTTTCTCTATTTATAGTGATGTTTTGTGGCTGTTTTTAGAGAGCAATATGTGAGAAGTTTTGGAAAGAAAACCTGAGGGTTTTATTTAGCTTGCGAGCTAAGTCCCCTTTCCCCTTCTTTTCTAAATTTCGTCTTAGGCTCCTATCTATTTCTTCTATCCATGGTAATCATTCCATTGTATCTTTCTTCTCAAAAATATATTTAAGTTGTAGTGTGTGTTTATTTTAAGTTTGTAACGTCATTTGAAAGGAAGACGTATAGTTGTTTGCAATCTTAGTTTTCCTTTATTTTCTTGTTGCATCATTAGGTCTTTGGTTTTGTGACAAAATCTAGCGTTAATATGAGTGTTTCCAAAGCCCAAACATGTATGCTAGGGTTGAAAGAATTTTTTTTATATATGCCAGGATTAGTTGTTATTACTTATATTCTTGTACGCTCAATTGTATTTTTGGTGAATAAGGATGAAAGACAAATACTGCCTACCTACCTTAGTCAAGTGGCTGTTTTATTAAATATAAAATTGTTCTATGGTAGGTCATAACTACATAGGTTCAGAGCATCTACTCCTTGGATTGCTTAGGGAGGGTGAAGGTGTGGCAGCCCGGGTGTTGGAGAGCCTTGGAGCTGACCCAAGCAATATTCGGACACAGGTATATTTTGATTTTATAAGTGGTCAGTGTTGATGCAAGAAAATTGTCTAATCTTTTGTCCTGCAACTAGGTTATTCGGATGGTTGGTGAGAGCACAGAAGCTGTTGGTGCTGGAGTGGGAGGGGGAAGCAGTGGGAACAAGATGCCAACACTTGAGGAGTATGGCACTAATCTTACTAAGCTGGCCGAGGAGGTATATCTTGTTATTAATATTTTTGTTTCATGTGATTGATCACATAGTTTGCCTGGTACCTGAGCTGACCATTTTGTTTTCTCTGCAGGGTAAGCTTGATCCTGTTGTAGGAAGGCAGCAGCAAATAGAGAGGGTTACCCAGATTTTAGGTAGGCGAACCAAGAATAACCCCTGCCTAATTGGAGAGCCTGGTGTTGGTAAAACAGCCATTGCCGAAGGGCTAGCTCAACGCATTGCAAATGGTGATGTCCCGGAAACAATTGAAGGAAAGAAGGTATGCTTGAACTTTTTTACAAGTTTTATGTATGCACGTCCTTTTCTTAACTAATTTTCACCTTTTGGCCTTCATTGCCTTGTTGCAGATTTTTTTCATTTATTTATCCTGTAATATCTATATATATATATCATCAATTATATTTGTTCAAAACTTTTCAACTATTTTCTTCTACATTACTTATCTCGAGTTAAGTTCATGCCTTTTTCTCATATGTATTCGACGATGTACTGAATTTTTTATCTTCTTTGCCGGTATCATTTAGGTGATCACTCTTGATATGGGCCTTCTTGTTGCTGGCACAAAATATCGTGGAGAATTTGAAGAAAGGTTAAAGAAACTGATGGAGGAAATTAAACAAAGTGATGAGATTATACTATTTATTGATGAGGTCCATACATTAATTGGAGCAGGAGCTGCGGAGGGTGCAATTGACGCTGCAAATATCTTGAAACCTGCCCTTGCTAGAGGTGAACTGCAGGTAATATAGAATTTATGAATCCCATAACTCTGTGTAAACACTACGCTTGGTTCTTGTTAATCTTGACACTTTATGCCGTAAATTTGGAAGACTTTTCTTCTATTATGTGGGAACTTGACTCCTCTTTTTATTTTATTTTAATGATATTGGATTTAATTTGTTCTTTATGTCAGTGTATTGGAGCCACAACCCTTGATGAGTATCGAAAGCATATCGAGAAAGACCCGGCATTGGAAAGGAGGTTCCAACCTGTGAGAGTACCTGAGCCAACAGTTGATGAAACAATTCAAATCCTGAAGGGGCTTCGAGAACGTTATGAAATTCACCACAAACTTCGTTACACAGATGAGGCTCTCGTTGCAGCTGCGCAGCTATCTTACCAGTATATCAGGTTTGTTCATATTTTTGTTTAGTTCTATCTGTTGCTATGTTTGAAATATGCAGTCTCTCGCCTCTCTCTTAATGCCCATGCCTCATTATGCCCTTTTTTATAGCTAATTTAATCAGGATATCATGGCATGCAATCATTTGTTTGCTACTCTTGTTTGGTCTGCATCTCTCTTGTGCAAGCTTATTTGTTCCTTGGCTTTCAAGAATTATTAACCTCATGAAATAATCATTCCGGACAAGGAATCCTAAATAAACATCACAGTACATATGCAAAAGAGCAACACCCACCATCTAGGATAGAAACATTAAGAACCTCTGTTGGAAAAACTACAAAACGACCTACTAGGATATAACAAGCTTTGCTGGGATAGAACCTTAGGACAAAGCTTCAACGAATAAGATATGATCTCATAGGAAAATGAATAATTGATTCCTCCCACAAATAACAGAAGCGAGCCATTTCAGAAATTTAAGAGCAAGAAATAAGAACCGAAATCGAGCTTTCTTCCTTTTTATGTATAATCAATCCATTTCTCTATATAGTTGGGAGACTTCCGATAACATTGGAACATGAGGATAAATCTGACTAAGATTCTTACTAACGATTTCTATTGTTGTGATTTCTCAAATTGCATATCTATACATGCAGAATTTGCCCATACCATATCCTTGTATTAAATCTGATGAATTACTATGTACTGTCAGTGATCGTTTCCTACCTGATAAAGCAATTGATTTGATTGATGAGGCTGGTTCCCGTGTTCGGCTTCGACATGCTCAGGTACTTACTGTAAGTTATTACCTAAAAAATTTTGTCGTCAGTCTTAACATTGTTTTCCTGCTCGATCCACAGCTCCCTGAGGAGGCCAGAGAACTTGACAAGGAGCTCAGGCAGATCACCAAAGATAAGAATGAGGCAGTTCGCAGCCAGGACTTCGAGAAGGTTCTATGGTTTCTCCAGTAAATCATTTAGCCATCTCTTCTTTGAATGATTGGCCATTATCATCTTAGATCCTTTTTTTTGCCCATTTTGCAGGCAGGTGAGTTGAGAGATAGGGAGATGGAGCTGAAAGCCCAAATTTCTACTCTCATTGACAAGGGTAAGGAAGTGAGCAAAGCTGAGAGTGAGGCTGGCGACTCGGGCCCTATTGTCACAGAAGTAGACATTCAACACATTGTCTCTTCATGGACTGGAATACCTGTGGAGAAGGTCTCCAGTGATGAATCTGACCGTCTTCTTAAAATGGAGGAAACGCTTCACCAGCGTGTTATTGGCCAGGATGAGGCTGTCAAGGCCATTAGCCGTGCCATTCGCCGAGCTCGTGTTGGCTTAAAGAACCCTAACCGCCCGATTGCTAGTTTCATCTTCTCAGGTCCCACTGGGGTTGGCAAGTCTGAGCTTGCCAAGGCCCTTGCCGCCTACTACTTCGGTTCTGAGGATGCCATGATCCGACTTGATATGAGCGAATTCATGGAAAGGCACACAGTCTCTAAGCTCATTGGCTCGCCACCAGGCTACGTTGGCTACACTGAAGGTGGGCAACTAACCGAAGCTGTTCGTCGGCGGCCATACACTGTTGTCCTTTTTGATGAGATCGAAAAGGCCCACCCAGATGTCTTCAATATGATGCTCCAGATCCTTGAGGATGGCCGGCTCACTGATAGCAAGGGCCGAACTGTTGATTTCAAGAACACGCTTCTCATAATGACTTCCAATGTGGGAAGCAGTGTGATCGAGAAAGGTGGACGTAGAATAGGCTTTGATCTCGACTACGATGAGAAGGACAGCAGCTATAACCGAATCAAGAGCCTCGTCACTGAGGAGTTGAAGCAGTACTTCCGGCCAGAGTTCCTGAACCGGCTCGATGAAATGATTGTGTTCCGGCAACTCACCAAGCTGGAAGTGAAGGAGATTGCAGATATAATGTTGAAGGAGGTATTTGAGAGACTAAAGGCAAAGGACATTGAGCTTCAGGTCACGGAGAGGTTCAGGGATAGGGTTGTTGAAGAAGGGTACAGTCCCAGTTATGGGGCAAGGCCCTTAAGAAGGGCTATTATGAGGCTTTTGGAGGACAGTTTGGCTGAGAAGATGCTTTCTGGAGAGATAAAGGATGGGGACTCTGCAATTGTGGATGTCGATTCTGATGGGAATGTTACAGTTCTTAATGGGAGCAGCGGCACGCCGGAGCCATTGACTCCGGCAATACCTGTTTGATACTGTGGAGGTTTCCCGCCGGATATATCAGGTTTTCTATTTCTATTGTAGAATGTACTGTGGTAACTGCGTTCAGACTTTGATTGGACTGTAAAGGAAGGCTCTTATGTAGAAGAGCTGAATTCTAGCATCCGGTTTAAAGAGGTTTCAATGGAATAATAATCCAATTACTCAGTTCTGTGAGGGAAGGCTGTCCTGTAGGGCTCTTAGTTCAAGCATTTTCTTTTTTATATTTTGGTTTCCTGGAAAAAATGTGCGCATTTAAAGAATTATTAATATTAGCCAGATGTTTTTTCTTTAAATAATTATTTTTACGACTTTATTATAAGTTTTCGCTATTCATGTTTTCAAAATATATTTTTTTCTATTAAAATTTATCTCGATGTATTTATTTTTATTTAATGTTGTGTTAAATTGGAAATTTATAGATAAAATAAATAACATGACATAAATAAATATAAAAATTTATTTTTTTCTTACAAATTTTGGATTAAATTTAAATACGTGAGGTCTGTTCTCCCTTTCATAACTTGAAAAAAAAAATGTTTAATGGGGCCGTGCAGCATTTCTTAAAAATATTAATATTCAACTACCTGCTTTAATTATCTGTCTATTAAACACAGATTTAATGACATCTTTAAATTTTTTCACCAGCTGTTTAGCTTACTAAAATGTAAAATTATTATGTTTGCTTGCAAGAAATACAAAATAGCTTATTTGTACCACAGATTTATCTGATCTCTACAGGAACAATTTCTTACAGAACAGCTACGAATAAACTCTATACTGATTATTGCTCGATTGGGTCCTGCTTATCGTTTCTATCATCGGTGGTAAGATTTTTGGCTTAATTGGAACCTGCTTTTGAGCCTAGAAAGAGAAGGATGGGGTTATAGAGGTACGGTTAGAACCAGCCGGTTCGACCAGACCATGTAGCTTAGCTATATTTTACTGTGCACCAGTCTAACGTTATTTAATAAGATATTTTTTTACTCATGTCTTCTATATGTAATTATTTCTTCTATATTTATATTACATTGTTTTTAAATGAATACTCCTCGATAAGTTTTTTCTTAGACTTCTAAAGAAGACTGCTTCGATGGCTTCGGTTTGGCCTTAGAAATAGCCAGCTGACACAATTAAGCCAAGAAGTAACAGAGGAAAGAGTAAATGATATTTAAGAAAATCAGACTACCTACAAATACAGGGTCTAAACTCCAGAAAACATTTTGCCGCAAGCTTTAAGCCCTCTACAGGGGAAAATTATTACGTCCGGTGTCCGGATTCTTCCATAGGCGAATCCGGACGCGCTACGTCGCCCGGAGCCCGGTGCATCCGGGTGACGTGGCGTGTCCGGATTCGCCTTCGGACGGTCCGGACACCGCACGTAATAATTTCTCCTCTACAGGCCGCTTAAAAACAAACACTCAACGGTTAGGTGATTGAGACATTCAACAAACAAACGATATTCTTTGTTAATAACTAAAAACTAACATAGAGATATGATTAAATGATATTACATGTGCTTTTTGTGTTCATGAGCTTTGATCCATCTCACTACGAGAGGCTTCCCACAGACGCTGTTCAATGGCCAGTTTCCTTAGCTCTAACAGACCTCTTTCAACTGCAAAGAAAAAAGGGGAAAGATTGACTGAATCATGTTACACAACTGTAATTCAATGGTGTATTCTTCTTGTAGTAAAGAGGCCACCTGTTTTTCTACAAATCATACATGATATATAAATTATATAACAAATTAATATTCTTTTTAATGCACGCATCTATGCACATGCTATAGTGTTTATGATACAATGGCAATTTATGATATCAAAATATATCTTAAGAATTAGACTAGATGCTTGAGTTCTACCAAGTAAATAGTTTTGATCCTGAGCAACTTCACTAGCATATGGAACTAGTCTTATGTTCTTCATCGAATGAAGTGCTATAAGGAAAGTTCAACTTTGATCTTTTTCAGAGATTGGCACTTCCACTGCTTCTTTCACATAACAAACCCTTGACAATAACAAGTCTCTCGTCATTATCACCACTTGCCTGCCCAGAGAAAACTTCACAACAAAATGATATAAAGATTGCGTTATAAGTCTTTGGTGCATCCATGTGATAAAGTTGGCTATAATTATGAATTATTTTTGTTCTCCTCCCCGAGAGTGATTGGCAGTGCAATCATTACTTTTGTTTCTCTTCGCTCCCAAGAAAAATCAAAGAGACCTAATATTTTGCATTAGGCAAGAAGCACCTAGATTCATCTTCGTAAACATAATCTTGAAGATTATGTTCACAGAACTTCCTGTGTAAATCAAAATGGTGCCAATATGATTTATCATTTATAGTTATGGCTATAACAACAACATCATTGCAAGGACTTACATTCACAGGCCTACTTTTCTCAGTGTTGACCTCTACTCAAAGCCAAAAAAAAAAAAAAAAAATCAAATAAAGAATACATACCTGCCGAAATTCCTGCGTAAATCCTGCTAAAATCCCGCCTGCTACATTGCCCATTCCCTGCAAATGGCGCCGAATTGTCTCTTCTCTGGCGCGCAAGATCTCTGCTTCTGCTACAGTGCCCATACACCAAACTACCACACGCCTACCCCAGACCAACCTACCTAGCAGATTCGGCTCAACCCCGACCTCCCATATCCATCTCATCCTAACCTACCGTAGGCCTTCCGACTGCTGCCGACCTCCTTGCTCTTCCGACACCAAGCCATCGGCCCGCCTCCGATTGAACTCAAATCTCGATCCCATGCCCGAACCAGCCTTCGTCTGCTCTTACCGATTCCGCCTTCTTGTAACCCAATGGAAGCCAAATCAACTCCACCTCCCGCACCAACTACAACTGATACCTAGCCGCAACCTGCACTGTACCGTCTGATCTCGATTGGATTCCACACCTACCCTGCAATCAATCTCCCTCCAGCCGATCCCCACTCCAGCAATCAATGATTGAACTGACCCCTCCTCTCTGTTTCCCTAGCCAAACAAAAGCCAAAATCCCCTCAGCTTCCTGATTCTGCTATAGCCAAACCACACCTGCTGTTTCATCCCACACACCAATAGCAACATACACTCAATCTCCCTCACAGCTAGGAAAAACCTAAGGTAATCTCTCTCACTATAATATTTTGATATTAATAGCATTTTTACTATTATTATTGATACATCATCAAAAACTTATCATGATCCGGCACGAAACTCGAGGCAAAAATGAGCTGGAAACTTCTGAAATTAAATTCGGGATCATCCAAACTCTGATTTCAACAAACTTATAGTCGAGCTGAAACATCTCGAAAAGACGAACCCAAAGCCCCAATGGGTGCAAATTGAAGACCCGAAGCTCATTTGAAAGATTCAAACCACAAATTGGATGACCAAATGGTTTCCAAACGTGACATGCTTATAGTTGAATCGAGCGGCTCATCAAGACGAATCCAAGCCCAAGATCGCCAAATTCTGATATCATTAAGATACTCAAATACTTGATAAACGGTTCACGATCAAGGGAGTAGATATCAGCCGTTCATTTAAAACACTCCCAACATGCCTTTGATCTCCTCCCTATTTACTGGCCATGCCACTCCCAAAAAATTATAAATAGACCCTCATTCTTCATTTGGGGAGGGGGAAGCAAGGAAGCAAGAGAGAGAAATCTCAGTTCTCTTGCCACCAGATTTCTCCTTCTCGACCACCGCCTGGCCATCGATTATCGCCGAACTATCTCCGGACTTCCGCTTGGCCACTAGCTGTCATCAGAATTCCGCCCGACCACCAGCTGTCACTGAACTTCCTCCCGGCCATCAATTGACTCTGGATTTCCGCCCATCCACCGAACGCTGTTGGATTTCAGTCTGATCACTGTTAGTAGCAAGATTTCAACCTAACAGTTGATTGTTGTAATCTGATCGTACTTAGTCTCAAGGATGAACCAATCATTTGTAATCTATTCAAACATTAGTGGAATCTATTCAACTGAGCGTGGCCCCAAGTAAAAAAGTTTGGTGTTTTACTATTTCTGTTTCTGAGCTGGATACTCGTACAACGCTAAGACGCACAATTTTTCCTACTTTATCGCCGTGAATATTCTAGCCCGCAACAATTTGGCGCCGTCTGTAGGAAACTCTAATCCCACTATCCTAAACATCCTTTCAATGGCCAACGGGCGTAGCAATCGCAACACAGGAGCCTCCCGCTCCAACACACATCAATCCCAAGAATCAGTCTATGAATCAGGGACGCCAAGTATCTGCCGCTTTTTACCCTGGTGGGCGAAACCTTGTTGGAGAAGGAACTTTAGGACCTTCCTTAGAAGATCATATCCGAAATATAGGAGAATCTCAAAATGAGATCCTTCAATATCTGCGAGACTTGGAAACTGGTATTAGCACAACAGGAGGAGATTCATCTCCTTCAGAATCCGCCACTAACTGGAGACGTCCGACCTGAGCAATTTCAAGCAGTGCCCCCTCTCCCTCAGTCAAGGGTGCATCCCCTATCACATCAAGACAATGAACTCACTGATACAACAAGCTTTATCCATCTTTCTTACAGATCGGTCACCCCGTATTCCTCCAGTTGTCGCCGAAGACTTGATTCGACCTCACGTTGCAGATCTCCCACACAACGTTTTGCACCATGAACTACGACGACTAGTTCGAGAAGAATTTCCAATGAGAGGTGGAAGGACATCTCTTTATCAGTGGAATTTTCAGGAGTCATCACCCCTGACTGAAGCCATTCTTCAACATCACATTCCGGCGGGCTTCAAATTACCAAGTATAGATTCGTACGATGGGACTTCCGACTCTTATGAACATATTGATCATTATAGAATCATCATACATATCCAGCGATCCTCAGATGCGTTCCTCTGCCAAAATTTTCTAGCTACCCTCAAAGAGCAAGCTCGCCAAAGAGCAAGCTCGAACATGATTCTATTCGCTTCCAGCCGAAAATATTCCCACGTTCATCAAGTTGGCATAAGTGTTCATCGAACAATTTGTTGCCAACTGAAGAATTATTAAGAATTCTTCTCATCTCTCTGAGATTCGCCAGAATGAAGGAGAATCACTTAAAGAGTACTTTTAACAATTCTCCATCGAGGCACGACAAATTTTGGGGGTGGATCCTGAGTTATTGAGATGAGTTTTCCTTGAAGGGCTTCGTCTTGACCCTTTTTACTCAGCGCTCATGCGAAACACAGTCCATTTATACGCTAACCTAATTTATTGTGTAGAAGCTCAAATCATTATAGATGAGGCCATCAACGCTCATAGGAAGCAATTTGAGCAAAGTAATGAGAAGCATAAGAATACATCCGGAATGGATATTCTGCCCTCACAACGAAAGAAGCAAGGGAATTACAACTTACCCCCTCGGCCCTCGCAACCGCGATGTGAACCTCGATAATTGGAGTATACGTCACTTAACGTGTCTCGGGCAAATATATTGATGGCCATCCGAGATCAGGAGAATGTGAAGTGGCCAAATCCTTTAACTGGGAATAAGGAGCAATACTACTACTTTCACCGTAACCATGGACACACTATTGAAGCTTGTAGACAGCTCAAGAATGAAATTGAGCAACTTGAGCCACAATCGACTCCAAATCTTTCAAGTCCAGTGTCTCCTTCTACAACCTTTTGATAAAGCTTCTCAGTAATTTGCCAAGTTCTTACCTGATCTTTAACAAGGCCTATGAATTCTTTAATATCCCATGTGAGCTGGTGAACTGGGTAATGAACCGCTTCCTGAACTCGACAAATGTAATTATTCCCATTGACAGGCACGAGAACCACTTGAGGGACTTTTTAAAAGTAGTACATAATAACCTACACTTAAAGCATTATTAATGTTGAACAAAAAAATCACCACCACCACCACCAACAACAACAACATCAAGCCTTTATCCTACTATATGGGGTCCGCTACATGAATCATTTTTCTCCATTGTGCCATATTAAAAATTAAATTCTCATTTAAATCAAATAAAGAAAGCTCATTTCTAATATTTTCTAACAAAGTTTTTTTAGGTCTACCTCTACCTTTCTTAACAAAAGTCAAATCTAACACATCTACTTTCCTAATCAAGTCATCGGAAGGCCGTCGTTTTATGTGACCAAGCCATCTAAGGTGACTCTCTCTAATTTTATCTTCCACTGGAGCTACTCCAACCTTTTTCACATATATGCTCATTTCGTATCTTGTCTCTAAGAGTAAAGCCACTCATCCACCTGAGCATCCTCATCTCTACAACACTTAACTTAATCTTCTCTTTTAATGACCAATATTTGCACAATAAAGCATTGCAGGTCCAACGACCATCTTATAGAATTTTCCATTAAGTTTGAGGGGGACTTTTTTATCACACAATAAGCCCGATGCATTCCTCCACTTCAACCATCCAACTTGAATTCTACTAATAATATCCCCATCAATTTCACCATCACTCTGAACAATAAACCCAAGATATCTAAAACATGTACTCTTATTGATGGCATGATCACCCAAAGTGTAAGAACCGGTTGGTCTGGTTCAACTGAACCGGACCATTTCATTAAAGTGGGCGAGCAGGGTCATCACATGGACGAGCAAGGTCGCAAAATAGGCGATCCGAGCGGTCGCGTGCAGCTTGTATACGCCTATTTGATGGATTTTTTCACTGTTCTAACTAATTAATCATGTGCAAAAGTGAGAAATAGCGACTCCTCATGCAAAATATTTAAGTTTTCCTCATTCATTCCTATAGCATCAAATCATGAGAGAACTTCAACTGAGAGAAAGTGTGACTCAGAGGAAGAAGAAGAAGAGTGAAGGAATTAGAGATAAATAGAAAGGAAGAGAGCATGGGAGACGAGGATTTCAAGCAAGCGGCCAGGAGGAAGCGAGTTCGACGAGAAGGAGCCGTGTGCGTGCGGTTTAGGGTTCGAAGAAGAGGAAGAAGGTAAACTTTCATTTTTTTCTATATTTAGTAAATGAATAAACTTAATATTTATACGTTAATTATTATGAATTTAATTAACAAGAATAGAAAATTTAAGAGAAAAATTTAAAGGAGGAAATTATATTATATTAAATTTAAAATATCTTAGAAATAATCAAATTGAATTATGAGATTAATTGCAAATAAATAGAGAAAGTGTATGTTTGAGAGATTATGATGTTTAAATAAAAATATAAATTTTAATTGAAAATGCTGATTAAGAAAATTAATTATACAAATAATGAATTGAATGATTAGTGATAAATGACATATTAATATATAAAATATGAATGAAATAAAAATATAGTAAGAGAAATAAAAAGTATGTAGGTAAATTTTAATATGAGATTTTAATTGTTATAAACATTTTAGAAATCAAATAAATGTGAGAATAATTAGAGGCTTTAATTAGCTACTTTGAGAAAGGGAAAGTGAGAGCGAACATGTAAAAGAAACTTTAATTAGTGAATACGCTATGATTATTAAAATATATATTTAAAAAGAGAAGATGGTTTGAAATATTAAGTTGGAGAAAATTAAGAGCAAATAATTAATTAAATTTAATGAAGTAATCTTGTATAGGCTTTAAATCTACCGTCATTAGAATAATGAATAAAAGTGAAGCAGTGCATTTCCAAAGTTCAAGTTGAGTACTCATGTTTCTTTATTTACAGTGATATTTTGTTTCTCTTCAATTAAATATTTTGAAAGATAATGCATGCTTATAAAATCTTTATTGTTAACTAGATCATGATTTATGTTTCTCATACCCAATGATTGATCATGTTGAGTTAAAGAAAATTTATATGTTATATTTCACATTATCAAATAAAGTTTATGATTGTTATAAGAATGAAATGACTAGATAGATATGATTGCATGTGCATGTTGAGTGATGGAGCATACTCCCTTATGATACTGGTTAGGGACGCAATGTACCCGTGCATGTTAATGAAAAAGGAAAAAGAATATCTTCATTGGTACTAAATTATGGTGGCTCCTGTGACTGTTATATTATTTATGAGAAATGAGAAAGATATGAATATAGATATGATAAATACATATATGATATATATATATATATATATATATATATATATATATATATAACATTGAAAGTCTTGATGAAATGATAGGAATAAAGGTAATTATCTTATGATATAAAATGAAAAAAAATTATGCATATTATTCCAATTGACTTGAGTTACTGCAATTTAGAAGCATGTTTTATTCACTGAGTTATAGCTTGCTTTTAGTTGCTCTAATATTTTCAGGCATAAATTATTATAATCAAAATGAATAGAAGAGATGAAAATATGTACCATAGATGTGACGCACCGGAAGAAAAATATTTAAGTCATTTTATATCAGTTTATATTTTTGAAGTTTAGTAGCTTTTTCAGTGTATTGGAGATAGATTTAGTAATTGAAAATCTAATCTAACGTCCGACTTTATGTTCCCGCCTCGTTAATTCGAGCCTCCGGACCGGGTCGTGACACAAAGTCACAATCTCTACACAAGAACTATTATTAAAATTACACTCTATATATTCAATTTTAAATCTACTCAAATGAAAGCCTTTAGATTCTAAGGTATGCAACATGATTTTCCATATCCGCCTTCTCCTCGTAAGAATCAAGATAAGGGATTTTGAATTTTGTAGGAGGTTTTGCCTCTAAATTCTCTCGACAATGCATTTGACATCTCGGACTTTGGCTTTTTGGACCTTCTTTGCTTAGCATGGTGAGGGAGTTGATTCTTCTTCAATGTCAGGGTAATAAGTTTCATCACAAGAGTCAATGGTAGTGCCATTACACTAGATGGCCGCCTTTAGATAACATAATCTTAAGATCCTTACACCATCTCCACTCTTGAAAAAACTCTGAAAATCTACTCCAGAATTCCCTGGATTATTTTTTTAATCCTATATTCCATTTCAGTAAGTTGTCTTCATGTAATGAAATCTTAGATCTCTATGTTCACCGAAGTATCTCAGTTTTGCTCTTCTGCTGCTCAAAATACCATCCTTTTAGTTCATGGAAAATGTCCAGTCACCATACCTTTTAGGATATTGTATCCAAAATTGCTTTTGGGTAATAGCAAACCTTACTAGCACACCCAACAAAAGACAACAACTACAACAACAACAAGCCTTTATCCTTATGAAGGGTCGGCTACATGAATCCTTTTTCTCCATTGTGTTATGTTAAGAGTCAAATTCTCAGCTAAATCTAAAAAAGAAAGGTCATTTCTAATATTTTATAACTAAGTCTTTTTTAGGTCTACCTCTACCTTTCTTAACATAAGTCAAATCTAATACATCTACTTTCCTAACCGGGTCATCGGAAGGCCGCCGTTTTATGTGACCAAACCATCTAAGGCGACTATCTCTAATCTTATCTTCCACTGGAGCTACTCCAACCTTTTCACGTATATGCTCATTTCGTATCCTATCTTTAAGAGTAAAGCCACTCATCCACCTGAGCATCCTCATCTCTGTAACACTTACTTAATATTATGCTTCTCTTTTAATGGCCAAAATTCTGCACCATAAAGTATTGCAGGTCTCACTACCATCTTATAGAATTTCCCTTAAGTTTAAGAGGGACTTTTCTATCACACAACATGCCCGATGCATTCCTCCACTTCAATCATCCAACTTGAATTCTACTAATAATATCTCCATCTATATCACCATCACTCTGAACAATAAACCCAAGATATCTAAAACGAGTGCTCTTATTAATGACTTGATTGCCCAAAGTCACAATCCCTCCACTAGATCTATTATTAGTAAAATTATACTCCATATATTCAATTTTAGATCTACTCAAACAAAATCCTTTAGACTCTAAGGTTGACCTCCATAATTCAAGTTTACCTTCAACCCCCTCTCTAGTCTTATCAATAAGAAGAATATCATCAACGAAAAGCATACACTAGGGTACAACCTCTTGCAAATGTCTAGTGAGAACATCCATGACTAAAGCAAAAAGATATGGGCTTAAGGCTGATCCTTGATGTAATCCAACTGAAATAGGAAAAATACTTGGTCAACCCACCTTGTGTCCGAACACAATTAACAGCTACTGCATACATATCCTTAATGACTTGAATATAAACATTATTAACCCCTTTCTTTTCTAGAACTCTCCATAGCACTTCTCTTGGAACTTTATCATATGCTTTCTCTAAATCAATAAATATCATATGTAGATCCTCCTTATTCTCTCTATGCTTCTCCATCAAACCTCTCAATAAATGTATCGCTTCCATAGTAGACCGACCTGGTCTGAATCCAAATTGATTTTGAGAAACGTTAGTATCACGCCGCAACCTATGCTCCATAACTCTCTCCCATAGTTTTAAAGTATGACACATTAACTTAATTCCTCTATAATTCACACAATCTTGTGCATCACCTTTATTCTTAAAAATATGAATCAACACACTCATTTGACATCTTTTTAGTCTTCAAAATAACATTAAAAAGTTTAAAAAGCCAAGAAATTCCTTCATCTCCTAAGCATTTCCACACTTCTATTGGAATATCATTAGGTCCAACAACTTTTCCACACTTCATTTTCTTTAAAGTCTCTTTAACTTCGATTTTACTAATACGCCAATAAAAACAAAAATCTTTATTTTCATTTAGCATGCTAAGGTCACTAAAGTCAATTGCATTCTCATAATCTTCATTGAAAAGTTTAGCAAAATATCTCATCCACCTTTGTTGAATATCCTCTTCTAATAAAAGAACTTTCTAATCTTCATCCTTAATACACTTAACTTGAACTAAATCCTTACTACTCCTATCTCTTTGTTTAGCTAACTATATATATATATATTTCGCCCTCCTCAGTATCTAATCTATTATGTAAATCATTAAAAGTTAAAATCTTTGCATTGCAAATTGATTTCTCAGACTCCTTACGGGCCTCTTTATATCTTTCTCAATTATCAGAGTTTTTATAACTAAACTAATTTTTATAACAAATCTTCTTATTTTTTATCTTTTTCTGCACATTTTGATTCTACCACCAATTATTTTTACTATTAGTAGCTTTTCCCTTTGATACTTCAAGCACATCTTTTGCAACATTCTTAATAACACTAGCTACGTTTTTCTACATAACATTAGCATCCTCATGCACAGACAAAATCTTAAGATCTATAATCTTACTCTCAAAAATATTTTTATTAATATTTTTTAAATGCCCCCATCTAATCCTAGAATAATAATTTACTTTATTTTTAATATTCTACCCCTTCATCTTAAAGTCCAAAACTAATAATAACTTTATAATATTTGCAATCTAAACGATCTATTCATTTGATAAGAAAATAATCAATTTGAGTTTTATTGCATTCATTCTTATAAGTGATAAGATGCTCGTCTCTTTTCTTAAATAAGGTATTAACAATTACAAAATCATAAGCTAAACAAAAATCTAATATGGTCTTACCACATTCATTAGTTGCTCCAAAGCCATAGCCGACATGAATGCTTTTAAAATCATCTACCTCTCTACCAACATGTCCATATAAATCTCCTTCAATAAAAACTTTTTCTTCAAGAGGTAACTTTTGTATTAATTCTTCTAGGTCGTTCCAAAATTTTAATTTTAAACAAATATCCAAACCTACTTGAGGAACATAAGTGCTTATAATATTAATAATCTTAGCATCAATAATAATCATTAAAATTATAATTCTATCTCTAATTCTATTATTTTTAAAATATTATCCTTCAAAATCTTATCTATAATCACACCTGCACCATTTCTAGTAGACTCCTACCAGAATACCATAGTTTAAATCATAAACTATCAATCTCTTTAGCCTTCTCTTCAATCAATTTAGTTTCCTGAATGCAAAGAATATTAATCTTTCTATGGATCATAATATCTATTAATTCCATTAATTTGCCCGTAAGGGAATCTATATTTCAAGTTCCTATCCTAATTTTAGGATCATGAACTAGCTTCTTTGCCCACATCTATCCAAGATATGGGAACCCTTGCCCATTTAATATTGCACCCAGGCGTCAATGCAATGGCCCTTGCTCACTTGTCACTGTATTCAGGCCCTATAACACGTCGCTTTTAGGGAACGCCCTAGCATTAACACAATGTATTAAACAATTCATGTCATGATTATTCGACAACTTTTACGCTGGCTGTCGACTAACTAACGCAATCCTCCACTTTTCTCATCCAAGACTTGGGACCTGACAATGGCAGTATTACACCCAACAAGAGAAAAAAAAATCCAAGAGAAAGAAAGAGAAAATCGAGAATAAGAAGCTTTGAGATTTCATTATATTGAAGAAAATGAGTCAAGTACAAAGAATCTCCTTGTCTTTGGCCCTTCCATTGACCCTTTATTTATAGATTTGAATTTGAATCAACGATATAGAAAAAGCTATATAAATTTAAAAAAAATGCATAGCAAGGCTTATTTATAGTTTGATGTAAAATATATGAGGCGTGCATCCTAATTATATTAGAATACATGTTAACAAGTTTGATCGAGACCTCGGTGAAGTTGCCGATTAACTAGAGTGAAAGCTTGCGAGTACTCTCTAAGCTTGAACGAATACACTACGGTGAGTTCACCTAAGCTCGGGTGAGTAAACTTGAGTGAACCATGAGGTGAACTCACCATGATTATGGCATGTTCATGCTAGCCTTGTGATGAGGACATCAGAGCATGGAAAGTCTATCAGAGGCGTGCCCGTCGATCTACGACCACGATCGAGTCGATGTATTTTTAAGTCATTTCATGTATTTGTCTTTTATTATTTTATTTGCATCTTATTATCTATGTTCTATTTGTCTTCCCATTTTTACCCCTTATATAAGGGAGGTCGTATGTAAGCTCTAAGGGCATTGTCGTCTTTTTATTTTGAGTCCTTTTGTACGAGGCTATTTATAGCCCTTATATTTCTCTTCGAAGGTTAATGAATGATTATGAAAGAATTTTCTGCATATTACTTTCTTGTGAGAGTTTGAGAACCATGGAGAAAGATCCCTAGGAGAGGGAGAATCGTGCATCACCCACCAACCTTGAAGAGTCGGGTTCATGGCTTTAATTTTCTATCTCCTTCCTTTCCGCCCTCCACCATCGTCGGCCCTATCTTTCCCTCCCCCACCCACAGCCCAAAATCCACCTGGTTCCCCACCCCACCCCACCCCACCCCACCACCCACGGCTAGACCCCAAAGCCGCCACCCCCCCTCTTGGTTCCCTCCTCCCTTGCCTTTAATTCTTTCCTAAATTAGTTTCCATATTTTAGGTAATTCTATTAATGAATAAATTCAAATCTATTTGAATTTGAAATAGTTACCTAAATCATAAATCCTATTTTAGGAAACTTTCCAATCCATAACCTATTTGAATTTTGAATTAAATTGGGATGAGATCTTTCATTCCAAATTTAATATTTTTAATTAAGGTTTTGAATACCTCCTTAAATCCCCCTCCCTCTCCCTATAGCCGCCGACCCCTTATTGGATCCCCATTAGAAATTATTTCCAAAATCCAAATCCAACCCTTCGAAAGAATTCAAATCACCCTCTCCCTCTCTCCTGGCCAAAAACCACTAGCCCCCACCTCCTTAATTCTTTCCATAAAATCAGCTCCCATCTCTTTGGAAATAATTCCCAAACCCAGCCCTAGCCTACCCGCCCCCTCCCTCATCCCATAACCCTCTTAAATCACTTCTAAATCAAGGGACTCCAATTTGAAATTGATCCCAGCTTTTCACTCCAAGTTCCCCTCCCAAATTTTAAACTTAAGCCCCCCCCCCCCCCCCCCCCCCAAACCTGAACCAAACTTCCCCAAGCCCCCACACCTTGGCCGACCACCCCTCCTCCCTCTTTCTGATGAGGACATCCGCAGGAGATTTTGTTACACTTACAATCGGAGGAATCGTAGATCGACGGCTACGATTCATAGTCTCTATTTATGATGTTTTATTTTTATTTCTGTTATTTGAATTTCAGTTTTTCATTTGTACCCCTATGAGGGATTTGTCATGTGTTGTAGCCCAAGGGCATATGTATCTTTGTTGCCTTTGCTTTTGGAGGCCTATATATTAAGGCCTAGTCATTATATTAGCTTCTAATGATGAATGATGAATGAAATTTCAGATTTTTGCTTCTAGATCTCTTAGTGAGTTCTTGTGAGGAGTGATCCCTAGGAGAGGGCCAAGCACCACCCACCAGCCGCTGGTAGGAGCCGGGACTCGTTGTTAGTTTCTTCTTTATCTTTCCCTTCACCAATACCACCTCCGGCCTGTTTTCCCACCTCCCAGCCGACCACCCAGCCCCCTCCTCAAACCCCCACACCGCCGGCCTCCCTTGGCCCCAGCTGCCGGCCACCACCCACCCTGCCGCCGGCCTCCACCCTCCACCCGCCTCTCTCCACCTGCATACCCGCCGGCCCCTCCCCATTGTTCCTCAAACTGAAATTCAAATTCCCATAGGAGCCTTATTTGCTTTCCTAATTTAGCTCTAGTTAATTAGGAAAGTTTTCAACTTGGATTTCAATTAAATGTTGAAATTCAAATACTTTCCTAATGCTTGGATTTAAATTAGGAAACTTCTCTATTTAAATAAAATCTGAAATAAACTTCAGATTTGATTTCAAATCAAATAATTAACCTTGGGGCCCACTTACCTAAAACCCAAATCCTCCTCTCTCCCTATGTGGCCGGGCCCTCCCTTCCCCTAGCTTTCTCTCTCCAATTAAAATCAATTCCACATTAAATCAGCCCCTAATTCCCCCTCTAACCGCCGGCCCCAACCTTGGAAGAATAATTTGAAATTCAGATTATTCCCTCTCCTCCCTCTCAGAATATTCTAAATTAATTTCAGATTTTCTCCTAATTTCCCTTCCTCCTTCAAAGCCCCTCTCTCACCCGCCCCTCTCCTTCTCCCTCACGGCCGAACCCACCCCTCCCTTGCAAGCCGCCGCCCCTCTCCTCCCTCTCCATCAAACCTTCTTCTCCCTCACTCAAAGTAATTATGAATGGTAGATCCGGACATTGATCACGGATTCGTAGAAGATTCTCACGGACGGATCGACATCCTACGATCTCCTTTCTTTGACTTCATTCCGAATTTCGACAACTCAGTGGAAGAATACATGGACCGTATCTTGTATCAATTAACGCTTTCAACCGAAGAGCACATCCTCCCAGGTTGTTGGTACGTTGTCAACCATCCAACCACTTCTCCTACTTCGACTACCGCTCCAACGACTACTACCCGAGGCGTCTTCTTTCTTGTGGTGGCATCACTTGGTGTATTGGCTTTGCTTCTCCGTCCAACCATACCACTTTAAAGAGAGAGATTCATGGAACTCGAGGTGAAAACGTCGCTTTGTTAACCGGTGGATTGAGTTGAACTAATCATTTTACTATTTTATTTTGGTTGTTATTTTAAAAGATTCCTCAACTTCGGTTTGTGATTGATTGCCTACGCATAGTTTTCTTTCTAAGGTCCTCTTTGAATCTACTTGGGTGAAGCATTAAGCTAAAACTTTTATCTTACTTAATTAATACTCGCAAACAATTCCTAGTTTCACATCATCTTGGTATCAGAGCATGGTAGGCATAGGTAATGTATACTAGAGACATCCTAGGCATTTACCTAACCAACCATATGTTTGTTGGCATGCATCCCATCACTTAGATAATTTAATTTGTAATGTTAACTTGCTGTCCAGAAAATTTCTGCAGCGTTTAGAGAGGGTTAGGTGACCCTAACCTAGTGTTTAGGTGCTGTCCACATCCTAAAATCCTTCCTTAACACCTAGGCAACTTCACCAACTGCTGTAGTTTGCTGTCCACACAAAATCTGCACCATTTAGTTGCATTAGGAGCATTTCATTTTAGTGTCTAGGTGCTGTCCTTTTCCCCGACACCTCCCCTAGTGTCCCCTTACATCTACCCATGGATCCGGAACAAATTCAGGCGACTTTAGACCTCATTGTTGGCCAATTGGGAACGGTTACTCAGCAAATTAGGAACACTCAAACTGACCTAGCGGACTTTAGACGCCAAACTGGAGAACGGTTAGATAACATCAAGCGTATAGGAAACCCCGCAATCTACACTCCGTCCCGACCACACTCCCCTTATGGTGATGAGACCCGGACTGAACATGGACCACATCGAGACCACTATCGTCATAACTATAGACCCAATCAGGACCCTGTAGGGCACGATACACCTTGGAGAGATAACGACACGCAACTACTTAAAAACATCCATATCGACACCCCTTCCTTCGACGGCACGTTAGATCCCCAAGTCTTCCTATATTGGCTCAAAGGTATGGATAGTTACTTCAGGTGGTACAATATTTCAGAAGAAAGAAAAGTAAGATTCGCAGAAATGAAATTAACTGGTAGAGCGAACTAATATTGGGCCAACCTAGAACATATGCGGGAGACACGAGGAGAATACCCTATTAGTGATTGGAGGACAATGAAACAAGAACTCAAACAAAAGTATCTGCCTCCCTACTACTACCCCAGATTGCTAGATCGTTGGAACCGACTGACCCAAGGTAGCAAGCCTGTAAAAGATTACGTTGCTGCTTTTGATGATTTTATGATCTGATGTAACGGTGAGGAGACCACAACCCCTACCCAACTTCTTTCCATGTTTCGAGCTGGGCTTAGGGAAGACCTTAAGAATGAGTTGTTCGCTAGAGGAGTTACCACTCTAGAAGCTGCTTGCAGTCTTGTGCTGGGCCTGGAAGAGTCTAAGAGCCACACCCATTCTAGGAATCAAGACTCCCGAAGCCTCCTCCAATCAACCACCTAACAAAACTTCTGTACCTTCTACTAGTCATCCTACTGCTGGCCCATCCCAACCTCGCCCTGATCTCAAAAGAAAGACTCCCGAGCGTGACACTCCCAAGGCAACCTCTGGAACCAAGTGTTATAGATGTCATGGGTATGGGCACATTGCCTCTCAATGTTCCAGCTCATACAAGGTAACCATAATCGAGGAAGTTGTAGATGAAGAGGAAGAACCCGACATTGATTTGATCCATCATGTTGAAGATGAAGAAGATATCTTTGGCGAAGAGGACCCCACTGAATTACTTGTTGTTGCCTTATCCCAACCCAAGCCTAACGACGATTGGCGCAGGACATTGATCTTCCACACTTTTACCAAAATCGGAGATAAGAACTGTAAGGTAATTATTGACAGTGGAAGCTGCATCAACGTTGTCTTTTCCACAATAATATCCAAACTTAACCTGAAGTCAACACCCCATCCGAATCCCTATAAGGTTGCTTGGATCAATTCGATCGCCATAGAAATTAAGGAAAGGAGTTTTGTCCCTCTAGACTTTGCGGGATATCAAGAAAAGATTTGGTGTGATGTTTTGGCCATGAATGTTGGTCAAATTATCCTTGGCCGTCCTTGGTTATTTGACAACAATGTCCACATTTACGGAAGGACGAACACCTGTGTGTTTGAACACAACAGTAAAAAGATCAAATTTATCCCCTCCCAGCCCAAGACTAGTAAGGATGAGGTTAAGCCTACTCCTGTTAAACCTAGCAAAAGCTTACACGTTTTGACTACGAAAGAGATGGATGTCAAGTTTAATCAAGGAGCCCCTATGTATGCCCTTGTAGCTAGAGAAGTGAATGTTAACCAGGAGGAACCTGTCCCCGATGAGGTTAGACCCCTTCTAGAGGCCTTTGCTGACGTCTTCCTGGAAGACTTACCCAACCATCTCCCACCCCTTAGAGACATCCAACATGTCATCGATCTTGTACCGGGAGCCTCTTTACCTAATCTTCCACACTATCGCATGAACCTATCAGAACATGCTGAGCTTAAGAGACAAGTGTATGAACTGTTGCAATGAGGTTTCATCAAGGAAATCCTTAGTCCTTGTGCAGTCCCCGCCCTTCTGACCCCAAGAAGGATGGATCGTGGCGAATGTGTGTTGATAGCCGTGCCATCAACAAGATCACAATCAAGTATCGTTTTCCCATTCCCCGCCTTGATGACATGTTAGAAATGATGACCGGAGCAACTCTCTTTTCTAAAATCGATCTTAAGAGCGATTATCACCAAATCAGAATCCGCCCAGGGGACGAATGAAAAACGACATTTAAAACTAAAGATGGGTTGTACGAACGGATGGTTATGCCGTTTGGCCTTAGTAACGCCCCCAGTACGTTCATGAGAGTTATGACCCAAGTTTTGCGCTCGTTCTTAGAAAAAATTGTGGTGGTCTATTTTGATGATATTTTGATCTATAGTAGTTCGGTAGACCAGCATCCTGACCATCGAAGGCAAGTTTATAGATCCTAAGAAAAGAGCAATTGTATGCAAACCCTAAGAAATGTGTGTTCCTCACAGATCGTGTCACTTCTTGGATTTATCATATCCTCTCAAGGAATATCAGCTGACCCCGAAAAAGTGTGAGCAATTAATGAGTGGCCTGAACCAAAGAACATCAGAGACGTTCGGAGTTTTCATGGATTGGCCACCTTCTATCGGAGGTACATTAGGAATTTTAGCACGATGGTGGCACCCATAACTGATAGTCTGAAAAGGGGAGACTTTCATTGGACCTTATCTGCCACTAGAGCATTCGAGGAAATTAAGAGGAGAATAGTAGAGGCCTCAGTTATGCGTTTACCTGATTTTTCTAAGGCTTTTGAAGTCATCTGTGACACATTTGGCATTGGTATAGGAGTTTTGTCACAAGAGGGACACCCCGTTGCCTATTTTAGTGAGAAGTTGAATGATATCAGGCAACGGCACTCGACCTACGATAAGGAGTTTTATGCGATCATTCAGTCCCTTAGGTATTGGAGACACTACTTACTGCCGCAGGAATTCGTTATATTTTCGGACCACGAGGCTTTGCGCTACATCAATTCGCAAAAGAAACTCAATGCTCGTCACGATCGTTGGGTTGATTTCCTGCAAGAGTACACTTATACGATCAGACACAAAGCAAGATCAGAAAACAAGACTGCCGATGCACTAAGTCGTCGGGTGATGATTACTAGTGAAATGAGGGCTGAAGTGATAGGTTTCGAGCGACTTAAGGAAGACTATTTGGACTGCCCTGACTTTAAGGAAACCTATTCTGTATTGTCAACTGGAGGTGAACGAATTGTAGATGACTTCGTATTGGAAGATGGTTACTTATTTAAGTCCCAGAAACTATGCATTCCAATTACTTCGCTTCGAGAATTTCTCATTTCGGAATTACACGCTGGAGGATTAGCTGGACATTTTGGGCAAGCAAAAACCATTGCGGCTGTTGAACATAGGTTCTTTTGGCCCAGTCTGAAGCGTGATGTTAGTAGGTTGGTCAAGAGTAGGGGTGTCAATTCGGGTTGACGGGTCGGGTTCGGGTCGAACCCGGCTTGACCCGGATCAAAATGGGTCAACCCGAACCCGACCCGTTTTTGCAAACGGGTCGGACATTTCAACCCACCCGACCCGCGCGGGTTGCCGGGTTGACCCGACCCGACCCAGATTTAGTGGCTGAACCGCTGAAGCAGCGCAAGCGCCAGCGAGGGCGGAGTCCGAGTCGCGAGTGTGGGCGAAGCCAGCATGTGCGGGATCGCGAGCGAAGCCAATGGGTCCGCGACTTCGCGAGTGCGAGAAGAGTCGTTCGCGGGACCGTGATCCGCGAGATAGGGCCAGAAACCGGGTTAGGTCTAGCGGGATCCGGGTTAAACGGGTCGACCCGCGGGTTGTCGGGTTAACCCAGACCTGACCCGTTTTTCAAACGGGTCAGAAATTCGAACCCGAACCCGACCTGTTTAACAAACGGGTTGACCCTAACCCGGATTTTTGGGGTCGGATTTTCGGGTCGTGTCAAAGATTGACACCCCTAGTCAAGAGATGCCATACTTGTCAGCTAGCTAAACAAAAAAAGTAGAATACTGGTCTCTACACGCCCCTCCCCGTACCCAACTGCCCTTGGCAAGATGTTAGTATGGATTTTATTTTGGGTCTACCCAGGACTGTTAGAAAACACAACTCCGTGTGTGTGGTGGTGGATAGATTTTCTAAGATGGCGCACGTCCTCCCGTGCTCTAAAACGTTTGACGCTTCTAGAATCGCCAAATTATATTTCGATGAAATTGTCAGGCTTCATGGATTACCTAAGACCATTGTGTCGGATCGAGATGTAAAATTCACTAGCTATTTTTGGAAGACATTATGGTTCAAAATGGGCACTAAACTACAATTCTCCACCGCTTTCCATCCTCAGACAGATGGTCAGACAGAAGTTGTAAATAGGAGCCTGGGTAACCTCCTTAGGACCTTGGCAGGTGAACACATTAGAGATTGGGATTCCAAGTTGCCTATTGCCGAGTTTGCTTATAACAATTCCGTAAACCGAATCACAGGTCTGAGTCCAGCTGAAATTGTGTACGGATACCAACCTAGGCAACCAATAGATTTAATTCCCATGGGTCCTAAGCTTAGGGTGACAGAATCTGCATCTGCATTTGCATCCTACCTCCAGGAATTGCATAAAGAGATTAATAAAAAGATTGAACAAAATAATGATCAGTATAAACTTAATGCAGATCTTAAAAGGCGATTCAAAGAATTCGAAGTTGGAGACTATGTTATGGTTCAGATTCGTCCGGAGCGGTTCCCGCCAGGAACCGTTAAGAAGTTACATGCTAGAAGCACAGGACCTTTCAAAATAACTTCAAAAATAAATAGTAATGCTTATGCATTGGACCTTCTTGAAGGTTTCAACATTAATCCTACGTTTAACATCGAGGATCTAGTAGCTTTCGAGGGACCAGATTTCAACCATGCAAATCCACTAAATATTGAACCTTGCATGACCTTACCTGATGAGAACCCTAGCCTACCTCCACTCCCAAATATCCCTACTTTACCTAATACGGAGAAGATGGAAGCCATACTCAATGATGAAATCATTTCCACTAAAGATGGTGGGCGCCAAAGGTACTTAGTTCAATGGAAAGGGAAACTGGAGACAGAGAACACGTGGATGGATCGAGAGGAGATACAGAGACTGGATCCCGACCTTCTGGAGTTGTATGAGAGTTCACAAGACACTTACTCGACAAGGTCGAGCTCTCTCCCACCCCGGGAGAATGATGAGGACATCCGCAGGAGATTTCGTCACACTTACCATCGGAGGAATCGTAGATCGACGGCTACGATTCATAGTGTCTATTTATGATGTTTTATTTTTATTTTTGTTATTTGTATTTCAGTTTTTCATTTGTACCCCTATGAGGGATTTGTCATGTGTTGTAGCCCAAGGGCATATGTGTCTTTGTTGTCTTTACTTTTGGAGGCCTATATATTAAGGCCTAGTGATTGTATTAGCTTCTAATGATGAATGATGAATGATGAATGAAATTTCAGATTTTTACTTCTAGATCTCTTAGTGAGTTCTTGTGAGGAGTGATCCCTAGGAGAGGGCCAAGCACCACCCACCAGTAGGAGCCGGGACTCGTGGTTAGTTTCTTCTTTATCTTTCCCTTCACCAACACCACCTCCGACCTGTTTTCCCACCTCCTAGCCGACCACCCAACCCCCTCCTCAAACCCCCACACCGCCGGCCTCCCTTGGCCCCAGCCG
Source organism: Dendrobium chrysotoxum (assembly GCA_019925795.1). Classification (NCBI taxonomy): domain Eukaryota; kingdom Viridiplantae; phylum Streptophyta; class Magnoliopsida; order Asparagales; family Orchidaceae; genus Dendrobium; species Dendrobium chrysotoxum. Next base: position 67,198,335 of record CM034305.1, on the reverse strand, counting down.
CTGGCCACCACCCACCCCGTCGACGGCCTCCACCCTCCACCCTCCACCCGCCGCCCCCTCCCCATTATTCCTCAAAACTGAAACTCAAATTCCCATAGGAGCCTTATTTGCTTTCCTAATTTAGCTCTAGTTAATTAGGAAAGTTTCCAACTTGGATTTCAATTAAATGTTGGAATTCAAATAGTTTCCTAATGCTTGGATTTAAATTAGGAAACTTCCCTATTTAAATAAAATCTGAAATAAACTTCAGATTTGATTTCAAATCAAATAATTAACCTTGGGGCCCACTTACCTAAAACCCGAATCCCTCCTCTTCCTATGTGGCCGGCCCTCCATTCCCCTAGCTTTCTCTCTCCAATTAAAATCAATTCCACATTAAATCAGCCCCTAATTCCCCCTCTAACCGCCGGCCCTAACCTTGGAAGAATAATTTGAAATTCAAATTATTCTCTCTCCTCCCTCTTAGAAAATTCTGAATTAATTTCAGATTTTCTTCTAATTTCCCTTCCTCCTTCGAAGCCCCTCTCTCACCCGCCCCCTCTCCTTCTCCCTCATGGCCGAACCCACCCCTCCCTTGCAAGCCGCCGCCCCTCTCCTCCCTCTCCATCAAACCTTCTTCTCCCTCACTCAAAGTAATTATGAATGGCAGATCCGGACATTGATCACGGATTCGTAGAAGATTCTCACGGACGGATCGACATCCTACGATCTCCTTTCTTTGACTTCATTCCGAATTTCGACAACTAGGTGGAAGAATACATGGACCGTATCTTGTATCAATTAACGCTTTCAACCGAAGAGCACATCCTCCCGAGTCGTTGGTACGTTGTCAACCATCCAACCACTTCTCCTACTTCGACTACCGCTCCAACGACTACTACCCGAGGCGTCTTCTTTCTTGTGGTGGCATCACTTGGTGTATTGGCTTTGCTTCTCCGTCCAACCCTACCACTTTAAAGAGAGAGATTCATGGAACTCAAGGTGAAAACGTCGCTTTGTTAACCGGTGGATTGTGTTGAACTAATCATTTTACTATTTTATTTTGGTTGTTATTTTAAAAGATTCCTCAACTTTGGTTTGTGATTGATTGCCTACGCATAGTTTTCTTTCTAAGGTCCTCTTTGAATCTACTTGGGTGAAGCATTAAGCTAAAATTTTTATCTTACTTAATCAATTAATTATTAATACTCGCAAACAATTCCTGATTTCACATCACTTTCCCTTCTCAAATTCTTGGATAAACTCTAAGTTTGTGAAGGATTAACCCAAGGACAGCGAAGTTCAACTTCAACAACTCTTCAACACTTCAAGATCGATGCAAGGCCGATCCCGATCTTGATTTCGGCATTTTTTACGACGAGCAAGGTTTCACCCACATCCTCCACTCAACCTTCTTCAACGTCGATCTGGAGATTGATCACACTGGCGAGGGATACATGGAACGCATCTTAGACACTCTCGTCGAAGCCATCGAAGAACAACTTGGCAACGTTCAGTGGCGTGTTGTCTCCGGTTCTCAACAAGGGTGAACTTCTTTCCCTCACTAATATTGTAGGTGATGATCCAATCGCAAGGAATCGTGCAAGCTACTGCCTTTGCTTAGTAAACGTAGGGATGCTTAGTAAACGTAGGATTGAGTGTGCTTTCTATATTGCTATCTTATTGTTAGATTAGGGATTTTGTTGAAAACTACTTCATCCGCAAGTTGTTATAATTCTATATTATTTTGATAATTTAAGTGCTTATCATGTAATTTGGCCTAAACGTAATGACCGCTCTTATGTTTTCTCTTTTCGTTTAAATAGCTAATAGTCTTAATTGTTCTTTGTTCTTGTCAAAATCGTGCAAGTTCTTTTCTCATTCATTTAAAGCATTGTAGTCCTGCATCACCTTGGCTAGTTACTTTGAACCATGTCATCAAGCTTATGAGATATTTGGATGTACATAATCCAAGCTTATTAAAATACAAATTTATCAAGAAAGATCTGAACTCTTAGCTTGTAGATAAAAAAAGAAAAGAAAATACGAGCACTAATAATTGGGCAATGTCATAGAGAAGGCGACTATCTTTAGCTAGCTCAGATAAAGGGCCCATTATAAGGGTTTTATAATGAAAACTCACCATCGACCGCATCATGAGAAGTTGGGGACTGACCAGAACGGCCAATCCAAAACTGTAGCCTCTCATCAGCAATCTCTTCTTCCACACCATGGGATTTGGCTCTTCTCCAAAAATATGTAAGCCATGCCTGTATAAGGTGCAGGAAGATATATATTACAGTTAAACAAACATAAGCGAAAAGAAAGCAGACTGAAACATTCATTGTTTGCATTTAAAGAATTTTGAAATAAAAACCGTTGATCAATATGCATTAATTTGTCTGTAATACAAAGGCCAATCATTGTGCCTTTGAAAAACAGTGCACATATATGACTCAAAAATTGAAGTCAAGAAAGTAGGTAGCAATTCAGTTTTGCTAGATTGGCCACTTGAAAGCAATTTTCCAAGTATCTAGACCTTAAATCGTTCCTTCTCTTTGTTTAAAGCTGCTAGTATAACATCTGATGGAGTGTCAACCCTCTACAACGAGAAAATAATGAGACACAAAACATGCGGGTTCAGATTATCTTTGAACAGGCTAATGGTTGAAGTTGGGGTTCCATTTCTGCGAGCTCAAATAGCTTTAGGCTGACCCAGTAATTTGAATCCAGCCTAGAATTAATAAGAATAGACCATACGCTTTATGCTAGAATTAACAAGGGTGGATCATACGTTTTAGGCTAAGATACTAAAATGAAATTCCCATAAATAACTAATCCATCTTTTGGGATAATATTAAATCTTAAGAAGGTTTTTTTTTTTTTTTTCTGAAATTTTACCTTTTGGAATCTTAATTATCTACTTCTAACAAATCAAGGCAAGATTATGGACAACCTACAAAGGAAAGAGCGAATGAGAATAGGTGGGATCATGCATTGTAGTTTCTCTCGCAGACGAACACCCTAGGATTACAAAATGGAGAGTGTTGCAGTTACTGATATGCACAAACAGGTGGGCAGCGGCTCCCTGGGTTCGCGAAGAGCAAAAAGGGATCTACAGCTCTAGGAAAAGAGAAAAAAAGGGCTTCTGCTGGTTGGAAAATTGAAGGAAAGATAAAAAGAGATTTATTATTGTTATGTTCTTCGAGATTTGTTGAGAGGAATAACTATACTCTATTCTTTGGTTTGCTCTAAAGAAACTTTGCCCCAAAAATCGGTGAGATTTACCACACTCCTCTTTATCACTCATCGAAAAAATAAGTGTATAATCAATCCCCTTATTAGTACTCCTAGATTTATCGTTGGTGGATATTGTGCCTTCTTGTCCAATGGAGGCAGGTCAGTCTTGAATAAACCACATAAATTTGATGTCATCTTGTTTTGTGTAATTTTCTTCATTACTCATATATTGCATGTTGTGTTATCATATAATTGCTCATAGGTTGATCCTACCTCTTATGCGTCACTTACACATAGGAGAGTGCAATATCCTATCACTTATTATATTCTTAAAGTCTTTAGTTGTCCTACTTATGGTCAAGTTAAAGAAGGGTAATTTGAATCCAAGAGCTAACATATTTAATGGGTAAACATATGAGGTTAAGGGATAAAGGCTTTTGCATACATGACCTCGATCACTTGGTTTAGTGATCAACAGAAAGCCAACCTTAATAAATCAATTGTGCTTCAACAAATGTTCTAACAAATTGATGTTTTGAGAGGACAACACAAAGTAAATAGGCATGCCACATTTGAGGCTAAGTAATAATATGTTAATGATAGCTCCAAAAACACTACTTAAATAGACTAGATCTTACGAGGAGGTGACACCACTACAACAAGAAAAGAGCATTGCTTCTCATAGGTCTCAAGCAGATTAGAATCCCTCAAAGATATAGTTATGAGGACTTCTCTTATTCTCATATAGTAGCTTATGCTTGAGCATTGTAGAGTCTATTAGTGATATCGGACCATTTACTTATTAAGATGTCATTAAGAAATAATAGAAATAGTGAATCACACCTATAATGGAGTTGGAATGTCTATATAAGAATGAGAATTGAAATTTGGTTCAACTTCTAACAACAAAATAGCTGTTAGTAGTAAATGTGCCTTCAAATGCAAAGAACAAACCAAAGTAAAAATTCTAACAGATGAAAGAGACAATTAATTGCAAAGGAAAATAAAAAGGAATTGTGGACTTAAAAGGAAAAATAATTTTTCTCCGTGATGGTTAAAAGAATGAGTTTCACATGCAATATAGTGCAATGGCATAGAAATTTTGACAATTTTGTAATTAGCATGGGTTTCAAATAAGTACCACAAGCAGTTTACAAATGAACCTTTCCGTTCTTATTTTTTTGTATCGATTACAAATAGGCATTTCACATCCAAAAACTAAAAACTGAATTGAAATAAAACTTTTTAGATAAAAGAGTTTAGTGATGTAAAGAACATATCTAAGATGAGGATTTTAAGAGATAAAAAGGTGGGCACCACATTTCTAACATAAATCTTATAACTTCTCCGCTTGATACTCACTTTGATTATTATTTTGTCTCTATCATCAGAAGGATATTGCTAGAGCACCTCATGCTAGTGTAGTTGGAAACATTATGCATGCTACGGTGTGCCCTGTATGTTATCATTTCATGGATGACTGAGAAATAATACAATGTGATTCGATTTTCTCACTCTATTTTTTTTTTAAATCTTAATAGGATAACATGACAGCGAGGAAGACAAATAATTAATGCACAAGGATGCAACATTCTATACATATCAGAGCTAAAATATTTAAGATTTAAAAGAACATCCTGACCTCTTTGAATAAAACATCTTCAGACTCCTCGTCACTGAGTTCTGGGAGAAGTGAAAAAAATATGGTTATATAGCTTTTATTCAAACTGTAACTAATAGAACAACAGCTAAGAAGCCTAGATCTCCAGGTTCACTATATCTGCTACAAATAGATACAGATACAAAGCCAAATTGTATTGTATACACCAATGGTGCATCTAAACTAAGAAAACAAAGCAATCAAGTGTTAATGCCAATCAAAATTCCCCAATCATAAGGGTTAAGCCAAAATTCATGAAACAAATATAAACTTGAATTTTATTAATGCTATGGCATTCCATAGAAGCAACATGCTATGACCTAACCCGATTATAGTGAGAAGTAGGAAAAGCTATACTAAAACATTACCTAAAATGACTTGATCCCACCAAAACATAACCCAATAAAGGTGAAAAGTAGAAAAGAGTTAACCACATCTAAAATAAAAATTTTATTTACTACATAAAATTTGAGGATTGAATGAGAAGATTTGAATTGTTGGGAAAATAAATATAAGAAGTGAAAATATCACATGTTTACAAAAAAAAAAAAAGAATAAAAACGTGAAAAATTCAAAAACATTGGGAAATTTTGTGAGTTTTTCTATATTGGAAAGATAAACAATAGAAATAGATAAGGGATAGTAGTTGATAGAAAATTTAAAGATAAAATTTTTTATGTAAGTCTATTGATAGAGTGATTGTTATCAAGCTAATTATTGGTGAGGACATTATAAAAATATTTAGCTCCTATGCTCCTTAAATTGGATTAGAAGATAATTTAAAAATTAGTTTTGGAAAGATATGCATGAGGTATTACAACATATGCCCCGAGAAAGCAAGAATAATTACTAAAGGTAATTAAATGGATATAAAGGTTCCAATGCAATAGTCTATAAAAGCATTCAAGGTAGGTAAGGAATAAGATATAAAAAAATGATAGGAGAAACTATACTTGATTTTTAGTATCATATGATATTTGCAATATCAGATGGGTAATTTATACTTCAAGAAACAATAACACTTAAATACTTTCAAAAGTGAAGTTATCACATAACAAACATTTTTTTAATCAGAAATAAAAACATTTCTTTTTTTAAGTGTTTCATGGCCTATTTGGTTGCTTGTAGACGGACGATAAACAAAATTTTAAAATGATAATTTTCCATCACTTACTATGTGTGAAAATGAAATCATTATTTTAGAGAGTTTAAGAGTTTAAAATAAATATTAATTTGGGTTTAGTTTAAAATAAATGTTAATTTCAAATAACATCCAGCCAAATGTTGAAATCTAACAAATTTCATCATTTTGTAGGTCGTGCTTTCTAATTTCGAGCAGTCCATAAGTTGATTTCAGGAAAAATTTTGACAATATAACATAAAAGAATAGTTAAAAATGTACACTTAAGAGTAAACGAATATTGTGCAAAAATATAACCCTAAAACGAATAGTGAAATTTTAAAGGTGAGAAATTATAAATCCTTCAAAATAAGGCTTCATTTGGTTGGAGAAGTCCTTCCGTAAAATCTTGGTGAGAAACAGTTGTTTCAAAAACGGCCTTTTTCTAACGAAGAAGCAAAAAAAAAAGCTTTGAAAATCGGTAAGAAAATGGAGATTTGAAAAACACAGTTTTACAAAAATTATGCATCCAAACAGCAGATTAACGTTGGCAGACGGAAGAAGCCAGTAGAAACAGACAAACAAACGAGGTCTAAATTGCAAGATTTAATTGAGAAAAATTAAACCGTCTAGTTATTATGTTGCTGAAAATTTTCAAAGTTACGTGGGCAGTTACAAAGTGTACAGTTACGTGGGTAGTTGCAAAGTACAATTAGAACATAGGTTTTATCTTCTAGGAGTAGCCCTAATAGGGAGTATGGGTGCATTTAGTCTTTGGAAATTTTATTAAAAAACGCCTTTGGAAATTTAATAATGGATGTGATTTTTATAAAGTTTTATTTGATTTCACTCAAATCTTCTTGCATTGCCTACTCTCAAATTAGCTGATGTTCAAGAGAAGCTGTACATTGGAAGGCAGTTGGTGAACCCTTCTTCATTTTTGACAACACTGCTAACATTATTGCGAAATTTTGGATCTCACTAGTCTACATAGTACAAAGAGTAGATTAACAAAAAATGGTGCAGTTTTCCTAATCAAATGTTGCATGACTGAAAAATAACTCTGAAATAAAATTGTATGGAAAAATGTCTATCCTCATAGAAGGCTCATAGTTTATCCTGGCCTATACAGATCCACTCACATACACACCAGATACACTAGCCTCATATGTAATCATACATTTCAAGAACTCTCATGTCATCACATCTGCATTTTGTATTGATTCACAGAGCCACATAAAACTCTAATCAGCAATCAGCATTCAAAATTACCAAATACAAATAAACATTAACATATTTATACTAAGAATAAATAAAAGTTACTAAGATCAGGAAGAAGTAATAAAAAAAGTGAACTTCTAATGGATTTTAAATAAGTACAGGTTAATAACCATAGATGATGTTAAGTGTTATTACCGAAGGCATCCATGAACTTTGGATCCCCACCGGGTGATTTAAGATCTGGGCAAATCAACAGAAAGAGACAATATTAGCTTTCTTGTCTGCCCTAGAAAATAAATAGCCGTCATTAGCTCTGGAACTGCATTTTGTCTGCATCAGAAAGCTCATCAATTTGTAAATATAATGATGGCAAATACACTAGCCACCCATCAATAGAATTAAGATTAAAGTTAATCGAGCCTACATTTTTTTTTTTGGTTAAAATAAATTATTTCTTTTTTAGTTTAATATTCTTATTGTTTCCTCAGCTTACTAGCACAAGCAGAATTACCACTTAGTAGTTTATAACCTATTTCAAATACAAGGCACATGCTCAGAAGGTCTAAAAGAACAAAATATTTCATTTTGTACATATTGCAGGTGCTCCATCTGTTGACGGTTTAATTTGGTAGTCTATTACGGGATCTGTATGTGACCAAATGGCAAATTCAAAAGTTCATATTAAGCCACACAACCATCATGAGAAATAGATTAAAAAAATGCTCGAAGATGGGCAACTGCAGCACTATCATTTGCAACAGAATATGCTAAGATGGCAAATAAAGGGAAGGCAAATATTATGTCGCAAAGTAATTGAACTGCATCATTGTGTAGCATTAAGTTTCAAACTTCATAAGATGTCATGTATGTACTTTTACAGGACCTCTATAATCATTCAAAATGTGAAACCTGAAGTAAAAGGCACAATCTTCGGCTGTCCACAAATCTGGAAAAGAAAGTAAATAACAGCAATAACTTTTTAAGGTATGTAAAGACAATGCTCAATTCCAGTCGCTTAAGCTAAAAAATATCTAAGATTTAGGGGAAATAAATCATGGAGAAAGGAAAAATAGTTTTAATTGTTCACATTATTGGAATTGATTTTTATAGCGACAAAAATAGCTGTCAAATTGAAGAGTGCATCCATTTTTGTAGTTATGAACTCACACAAAGTAGGAAAGGGAACAAACCAGATGCAGGGTGCCGGAGTAAATTTAGTCGCCGTTGTTGAGCGAATGCAAGCACAACAGCATCTTCCACCTAAAAATCAATATGTGTGCAAAAGCAAATATTGAGAACCCGAGTTAATTGTAGCAAGATTAAACAAACGGTTTACAAAGGATTAGAAATCGATTAGGATGAAGACAAGTAACATATGGTGTACCGCAGTTAAGGCAAAACCAAAAAATTCATACAAAAAGCATGAACAGAGAAAAGCGGACTTATTCATCTAGTTTATTGGTTTGGATCTGATTCCAGAAATGGAGGACAGTTGAGACCAGTACCAGCCAGCTTGATTCAACAAACATGAAGCAAATCTAGCACAGCACTGTTGACACATTTTTGTGCCGATGGGGTCGAATTTGGTTTGACGGGATTCGATTTAGCAAATCGAGTTCGATCGAACCCAATCAGCTCTGATTTGGCTCGATTTGGGTCAAGTCGGCACAAAAATGTGTCAATAAAAGAACCCCCAATAGGTGTGGTGAACGAATAGAAGTACGACACACGTATTGACATTGACCAATAGTGATCAAATAAGATCTTCCAAATCAAATAGGGTATGATTTGGAAGTGGAAGAGAAATCTATGAAATCCTAAATTTAGATTAGACAAGATCTACGAAAATAAGGAGATTTCTTTCTATCACCTTAAGGAAGAGTTTTAGATGACTCTTGGAAGCGAGATTTAGAAGCATTTTGGCAACTTCTAAAGAGATTTCTAGGGATATTTGGTATCTCTAGGAAGGTTTTGGTTTGATTTGAAGTGTTTTGGCGACTTCTAAAAAGGCTTAGGGATATCTTTCTATCTCCTAAATAGCTAGAGGGGTATTTTGGCTATCACCTACAAGTTCAAGGATACCTTTGGCTATCACTTGGAGAAAAGATTAGAGATATTTGGTATCTCTAAAAAGGCCTCAGGTATATCTTGCTATCTCCTAAAGGGCTAGGGGTGTTTTGGCTATCACCTATAAGTTCAAGGATATTTTGGCTATCACTTGGATAAAAGATTAGGGACATTTGGTGTCTCTCAAAAGATCTTAGGGATATTTTGTTATCTTCTAAAAGTTTAGGAACATTTTGGCTAACACCTACAAGGTTTTCAAGGACATTTTGGCTATCACTTGAGAAGGGTTTGGAGACATTTGGTGTCTCCTAAAGGGTTCAAAAGGCATTTGATACCTATTGGAAAATTCTAAAAGGAATTTTGGAAACCAATTAGAGGTAGAGTTTATCTTATTTGAATAAGATAAAACTCAAAAGAAACATTAATGATGTTTGGTGCAAGGTCACCTATTTTGGCTAGATAAATCTTAAAATTTGGGAAAACTTAAAGGTATTTGGCAACCACTAAAAGTCTAGATTTGGATAGATCTATTGATGTTCAATATGGGTAGAACAAGATCTAAAGAATGAGCTAGGAAATACCTTAGAAGGTTTGGATTCTACCTAAACTCACAATTTGCTAAGAAGACTCTTATTTGGGGATGTCTACACTTAGTATTTGGTACAAAGATTATTTCTACTGGAGAAAGAAAATATTGACTTTCCTTTGGAGAAAGATGAATTTGATTTCCTTTTGAGAAAAGATGGAAGATTTAAAATTTTAAACCAAGGTTTTGATAATCTGGACCCAATCTACAACCGGATGAAAAGAATTTTTCTATTTAGAAGAAATATTCATTCATTGAATGAGAAATTTGGATACAATCAATTGTATTATTTCTTGAGGTTACGTCAGTTGATAGGCAACATAGGACGTTTACCATTGCAATCAATTAATTGGTAAGACCTATCTTGATAGGCTTTTTCTACCACAAAGAGGTCCTCCCAAGTAGGCTCGAACTTGCTACCAATTTTGTGGAGAGCTAGAATCGGTCTGCGAAGAACTAAGACTAAGTCGCCGACCTTGAAAATCTTAGGACGAATTAGTTTGTCATAAGCTTGAGCCATACGGGTTCGGTACAACTCGAGGTTCTGTTGAGCATACAAATGCTTCTCATCTAAACCATCAAGTTCTTCCAACCTCAGTTGGGCATGGTGTTCACTTGTAATTTCATTGTTAATTACAATCCTAAAAAACGGGAGTTGTACCTCTAAAGGGAGAAAGGCCTCCGCTCCGTAGACTAAAGCAAACGAAGTAGCCTGTGTTGGAGTTATGTATGTGGTCTGATAGGCCCACAACGCTTCAACCAATTTTTCATGCCATTGATGTTTGTTCTCATCTAAAATTTTCTTTAGCAATTGAAGCAATGTCTTATTGAATGCTTCAGCCAATCCATTAGCTCGACAGTAGTATATTGTATTATACCTCCAATCAATGTTATGTTTGGTGCTTTTGAAAGCAGGACCATTATCGGACATGATTCGACGTAGAACACCAAATCTGTATACGATATGGTCCTTCAAAAATTGCATTACATGACTAGTTTTAACTTCTCTCAGTGGTCTAGCTTCAGCCCATTTTGAGAAATAATCAATCGCAGCAAAAATAAACCTATGACCCTTGGAAGGAAGAGGATCAATAGGCCCAACAATGTCAGTTCCCTAGCGAAGTCGCCAAAAAATCTGCCGGAAAAATTTTGTCATCCTCAACGAATTGAGATATTTTGTGATCGAGCACGGTATAGAAAATAATATATTATCCCGAAAGAAAAATATATTATTTTGATATAAACTTGATAACAAAAATCACAATTTTAATTTTAATAAAGATTTTCCCCTATTCAATATTTGATTGAATAGAGTTTATTTTATTCTAGGGTACATATGCTCCATAAAGGCAAGTTCCTATGATTAATTACATCTCAAGCATTTATTACTTGAGAGCACTTTTGATTAAACTAGTGGTTTCTTTTTTTTTTAGAGTCATCAAAATATTGGCTAATATTTTTATTTTAAGATTTATGAAAATCTTGTTCAAAGATTTGGTCTTTGGAAATTTAAAAGGAGGAACGATCAACTTGAAATCAGATTTTAAGAATAAAAACCAAAAGAATGAAATTTAGGAGTACTTGATTCTAAAGCAACTTAGAAGTACTCCAACTATCCTATATTGGGCTTTACATTTTAACATTAGATTTTGTTTAAGTTAACCATTTTAATTTAAAATGTTGAGGCTTATATTCCAACAACACATATTGGAGGAAATGCCTAAACGATGAGGGCTTATGAAGTGATTGGAAGTCAACAACGGCCTCAGATCTTAGAACTAAGGTGAGGACTATTGAGGAATAGTGCCTTAAGCCTAAGTCTAACAGAGTGCAAGAGACTTACAAACTATACCTCACCTGAGGCATAGTCAGCCCGACCTCTGATTTTATTGCTTTGCCTGGAAAAAGTTACCAGCTTAACCCATCTAATCATTTTTAAAATCATGTAATTCGATTTCAATACATATGATGAGTAAGAAATGTTATTTTTCGTTTAGAGGATAGGACCTACAACTTAACTTTTAGGCCAAAATGTCTGACCATGTGAGTATGCAAAATAGTGAAATGTGGTTGTTGATTATATGCAGTTTGAAGGAGCATAAGGAGTGACTTGGAAGCTTAGATAGGCGGCTGAGAGGAATCGCATTTCATGGAAAGGATGGCTACAGGTGCAGACGACTCAATCTAAGACAAAGAATCGCAGGTTTTGTCGTGGATAGAGGTGTGCGTCTGCTGAAGGTCGGGGTTGACGCTTGAAACTGACAGGAAGAAGCCGTCGAAGGAGGTGCGTATCTAGCGAGAAGAGGAGATCGGCTGAGTGGTCGGCTGTGGGCATGAGGAGGTCCTGCAACTGGAGCCTGGGTACAGGTGGTTTGGGTTGGAGGCTGATAGGAGCTCGTCGGATTGGCGAGTTCGGTATAGACGTTGACGGAGAGGGGCGGCTCAAGTCGCGTGCGGCAAGTAGACTGCAAGCGTGAGGTCGGTCGTGAGGAGGTGCGAACGTGTTCGGCTTTGACGTGGAGGTGGCTGTTGGGATTGAAGGAGGACGTCGGCAAGTGTGCATGAGGCGGAGCTGGTTGTGGTTTGATCGGAGAGGAGGGAAGAGTTGTAGTTAGAGGCAGTTTGAGGAAGGAGGGGCGTGCGTGTGTTTGGCTGAGGGAAGGGACGGGAGGCGTCGGGTAGGTGGATTTTGGTGGGTGAACGGGCATTCGGTGCAGGTCAGAGAGGGTAGGGAATTTGATTCGCGAAGTCAAAGAAGCTTGCGACAGGTTTACACGTAGAGAGAGTTGCAGTTCACGGCTTTCATGCGAGGGAAGGTCGGTACAGAGGCTTGAACGGGGGAGGAACACCAAAGATCTGCGGTTTTACGTATGTGTAAAACAGTCGAAGGCCTATCTCATTTGCGTTTTAACGACAAGAGCTAGCGGTGATCGAGACGAGCTCTGTAGAAGCGACCTCCTTGCCAGCTCTTAACGACGCGTTTCAGTAGGATTTATGGGATATTAACAGAGATTTCGACTGAAACGAGGTTTGCAATTTAATGTGATTTGATTTTTCATTTGACTTTTAAAATTTTATATTAAATTAATAGTAATATCATTAATGATTTGTTATTATTACTATAAAATTTATATTAAATTAATAGTAATATCGTCAATAATATGTTATTATTACTATTAATTTAAAATGACAACAATGCGTCAATCAATCAAAATTGGCTCGGTTTGTGCGATTTCTCAATTTGTGTGAAATCTCCTTGGAATTCGTGCCGATTTGTGCACGCGATTTTTGTTGGAAAAAATTATGGTTGATTTTGGGTTATGTCAACGTTCTGGACGCAACGGCTAAGTCAGTTTTACAATCGAACATCATTTGAGCAATGTCGTGCATCAATTTCCTTGATTTGCATCATGCCTGGGGATCCGCGCCGATCTCCTCGCACGACTTTAATTGATCAAATTAACAGTTACTTTTGAGTATTGATGATGTTTCGGTCGCAACAGAGAAATCCATTTTACGATCGGGCGTCATTTGGGCAGTGTTGCGCGTCAACTTCTCCGGTTTCGTGCTAATTTCGTCGAATGACTCCAATTGAACAACTTGATAGTATTTTTTTAGTATTGACGACGTTCCGGAAGCAACGACGAAATCTGTTTTGTGATCGGACGTCGTTTGGGCAAATATCGCGTGTCAATTTCGGATGTCGATAGTCCCTTTAGACTGATCTCGTCCGATTTGACTGCAAGGGTTCCCCACTTAGGCGAATTCGACATCCTGGTTGTAACGACGCAGTCCGTTTGTCAATCGGAGATTGTTTGACCTTTCAAGTGGTGCGTTGTGTCGACGTGCATGTTGCTTGATTCGTTGATTTTGCCTTTTTTGCGCGTGGTATGATATGTAGGGGTCAACAATAACTAAGATCATCAACTCCATAACCAATGAAGCACACGTGAAAAGATTCTACATACACATTAAAAAGGCATGAAACATTGAAAAAAAAAGGTTAACCTCCTTATCCATCTACATCTCTTCATGTACCTTATAACATAAAGGAAGTGAGAATTCTATGCTAATCACATAAACAATAATACTCATAGCATCCGCTCAAAAAACTTCAAGCAACCTAGCATGCAACCGTATGTTTCTTGCTTTTTTATTCGAAGTTTTATTTATACGCTCAATAACTATATCTTATTGCAATGTTCTAGGACGCATCCTTTCTATATGTATATTATTAGCCACACAAAATTCTCTAAATTTGTTGTTGTGGTAGTCTCCTCTCTATTGTTTATCTTGAACATTTGATATTCACGCGAGACTCATTTTTCGCCTAACTTTTTCCATCTCTAGAAATAAGCAAATACATAAGAGTTTTTAATAAAGTAAGCCCATAGATTTCTAGAGTAATTGTCAATAAAAGCAATGCAATACAGTAAGCCTATTAAGGATGCCATCAAAGATGCTCCCCAAGTATTGCTGTGTACAAGCTCTTAGAACTCTTCATATTAATTAATGGGAAGTTGACCCATTAATTGCCTCTCCTTATTTTCATTCTCAAAACTAGTTGGGAATTAGAAAAGCCACAACCCCTTCCCTTTCCCCATGGTTGGCCCACTCTTGGAACTCTTCAAGTTAATTAATGGGAAGTTGACCCATTAATTGCAAAGTTAACTTTATCTTTTCCCTTTCCCAAAATATTTTTTTTTCATTTTCCAATCTCACTCTCTCCCATTCCCCTAAGCCCCACCACTCTAATTAACCTCATACCATTCCTAATCTACCCCAAATAGCAAAAACCATGGCCTCCCTCCTTCCAAATTTCGGCCAGCATATCTTCTTCTCCACTATGAAGCAAGACACAAGGAAGGCACTACGGAGCAACCATTTGAAGATCAACAAGTCGAGACCCCACCACATCTGAAGGAAGCTTCCCTGCGACACAAATACCTAAGCCTTTCTACTCTTACTTCATACATTTAAGTAGATAGCTTTGAAGTCTAATTCTCTGTGGCATCACTACTTTCATGTTAATTTAATTCCGCTAGCTTCTTAAATCATTGAGTGCATGGTTCTCGTAGTGACTGATCTATGTTAAATGTTAGATCTTTTTGCCAACCCATGTTACCTAAGTTGTTGATTTGATTTATCCTTCTTGAATTCTAGAACTTTGATTGTGGTTAATTGCTATTTGTGGATTGCCTTTCTTGTTTAAAGCTTGTTTTAAGCATCCCCATGACTAATAGCTTGTTGCTTTTAAATTTAACTTATGTTTAATTTCATAATGCATGTCTTCACATGCTAGTCCTATATCACCGGCATAAGCTCAAACCACACCACCATGTACATAGTCAAAAGCCAACAATTAAAAATTAGGTTTAATGCTACCTTCACACCGAGAGTAGATCATTGTAGGTGAGATACAATCCACTGCCATGGAATTTGAAGAAGACAATAGTCGAGGACAGAGACACTTTAGTGCTCCTTTAATTAAAGAAGAGGATACCATCTTTCTATTTGGGATGGAATGGTTTTGGCTTTGTGCATCAATTTTAAGTTGGGTAGGCTATATTCGACTTTTAGAACTTATTAGGGCTTGAACAATTTAGAGTTTAATAGGTTCCTTAAACACTTTTCTTTAGGATAATAGATGGCATACAAAGGAGACACTTTGCTAGTTTATCCTCTCGGGCGATCATGATCGAGTAGGTTAAAGCCACTCCACCGCCCATTTCTCTCTAGACCTCAAATCAATATAGGGTGGATACATTCTACCTAAAGCTTCCCTTGAATTGAAGTAGTCTTAACTAGATCTCTCCAACTGGAGGTCACTCAAACTCTTGCGAAATAAATGTCAAAGCGAGAAAGGACTAGAGCTCACGTCACAAATACTAGGCAAAAACTTTGAAGAGAAGGTTAGTATAAGCCACAGTCACAACACTCCAACTATATAGTTGGAGTAGAACAAAGACATGTTTTTAGTGCTTGCTTAGCTCACTAGATCGAGATCAATTATGTGAGTTACTATGGAAAGAAGTGTTTTGATTATTGGTTCGGCTCCTAGAGTTTTCTACCTTGAATTTATTTATATTGTAGCCATCACCCCAACCCACGGCCAGATCCACAAAGGCAAATCATACCCCAAATCATAACCATCATCCACCATATCTCACCCAAATTCATGTCCATCTCGGTCAAACTACCTCTTAAGCATTTAATTCCCTACACGATCTTCTCTTTAGGTGCTACTACTGCAGAGTAGCTGCCCTCCATCCATCCATTGCTCACTCTTCATGAACACATGCAACTCGGCCCCAGCAAGTGAAGTCAACAACCTTCTTTTGTACCCGAAAAACTCATAAGTCAAGGCATCAACCATTCCCAGTTGGCTCCAGGCCCATTCAATATTTAAGCCCAGTTCTGTTTTTTTGTGGAAGTGCAGTTGATCACCAATACAAAGAGCTGACATGCACTGCACCGCTAGATGTGGAGCTATTTGAAGTCTAGATATAGTGTTTGCACAACATAATAGCTACATCATATGAATGAGAAAAGGGAAGTCGCAACCTTCAATGCTGCAAGTTCTCTCAAACCTTGCTCAACAGAAAGCATACTCTCAATGTTGCCTTCTCCAGCTATATCAATCAATTCACGTACCAGTTTATTTCTCCCAGAGAATTCATTCCCTAAGAAAGAAAAACAAAAGAAAGGATATTGAGCATAAATCTAACTAATATAAATACTAATTACCCTGCACTCACTTTTGTCCTTTAGTTACTTGCCTTTATTTGATGATTCTTCCTTTGCCTTTTGTCCAGCAGATATAACAACTTCGAGTGGGAGGGGAGCTAGTGAGGACCAGTACTCATATTTGGATGCCGCGATATCTAGATAGACACCTACAATATTAAACAAAATAATTGCACAAGTTGTCTGCTAATATAATGATCAAGTATAAAACACAGTTTTTATAATTTTGTCCAACCAAGGATTTATATGATACACTTGAATTTTTTTTTTTTCCAAATAATAATGGCATATGACTTTCCTTTTATAAGAAAATAGACGTTAATGTTCAAACAATAAACACATGCACACATGAATACATAGTAAAGTTGATAATACATATGTTGCAAGCGATGATAAAAAAAAATTATAGAATTAAATTATTATATTTTAAGGCCCCGACTTCAATTAAAATGATTAAATATCGAGCAGAAAATTTAAAGTAAAATACAGGCTGAGGAACAAAACGCTTATCCCCCTGACCTCAACAAATGATCAAGTACAAGAAGATACCACAATGGGAGAAGCTCTAGAAGCAGGACCAGTCATATGGGAAGCATCACATGAGCAGTTGGTGGAGTGGATGGGGTGAGAAAGGAGGAAAGGCTTGCAACCACAGGAAGTGAGGACAACTTGTGCAAATTGATAAGTGGTCAGTCAAACACATAGAGGAAGGGCACCACTCAAGGTGCTGATGCCTAAGACAGTAGATCCTAGATCACAAGAATAATGCCCCACAACCACCAAAGCACAATCATGCACGACAAAGAGGGAAAACACCACACGAAGAAGACAATGGAGCTAGATCACAAATCGCAAGTGCCTTACATGTGCAAGTGTCTGGAAGTGTCAATTTGGGTTGACAGGAGGGTTCGAATCTGACCTGAAGTTGAACAAACCGAAATCTACTTGACCATAACCCAACCTACTTATTATATATGTCAAAATATTTGACCCAAACAAATCTAACCCTAACATGACCTGTCCAACCCATTTATTATATAAATCAAACAATTCTTTGGATCAAAGAGGCCCAATTAACTCAAATATGACATTTAAACCTAATAATATACATGTCTAGTTTAACAATGTGTTTCTAGCTTTTCAAAACCAAAATCCAAATAGTAATCTAGTCAACACGAATAGAATTTTTTTGAGTCAAGTTCATGTTGGGTCATTTATTGACACCCCTACAGGAGCCAAGGCACGAAAGCCACGCACAAGGGCATCACAACAATCATCACCATATAGGAGAGACCCAAGAAGATGACAAAGCTTTGCATAGGCAAGAGAGAAGGCTCTCCACATAGGCAATGCTAGGTACAAGCAGATTGGATGCGGAGAACATAGTGATGACTGCTGAGAGAAGATGATGTGCCCTATGTGTTGAAGAAGAGCCTGCGCAAGTTAGAAGTCCACAAAAATGGAGGAGATAACAAAATAAGTTTAATTAGGATTAACAAAGTCTTAAAGAAAATTATATTGTGTTTTGTCTTTCACTTCTCACATTTAGCACGATTACAACCTTCAAGACTATTAGTGTGTTTTGCCCTATTTGCATCCTTTATAAAGTTGTGTGACACATACAACCACAACTACTGTATGCCCATATTTTGCAATTATTTTCTCAGCATTAAGATTTAATACTCAAATAGGGCATCTTCATCTTCATGTAAGAATAGGGTGAAAACCTATAGTCACACAAATTAAACCTAATAAAAAATTAGAAGAGGCAAAAGAGGAAACAATAATTGATCAAGAGATAAATCAAAGATTGGTTGGAAAACTCGTTTATCTTGTCCATAATTAGCCATATATTACCTACTTAGTAAGTGTGATAAGACATTCATGCACCATCTAAGAGAGCCACATCTACAAGTTGTATATATTGTGCTTCATTATATAAAAGGTAATCGTAATAAGGAAATTTTATTCAAAAGTAATACTGAACTTGCACTAGAAGTCTACACAAATACAAATGATGCAAGATCACTATAGGATAAAAGATTAACGCGAGTTATCACACACTTCTTGGAGGAAATATGGTAATAGGGAGTAACAAAAAGAATATGGCGTCGAGATCAAACGTTGAGTCAGAATTAGAGCTATAACCCAAGGAGTTTGTGAATTATGGATAGAAATCATTCTTAATGAACTAATAACATGGAAAACCTATGAAGTTTTATTATGAAAGCAAGTCATTGATAAACATCATTCATAACCTGTCCAATATGACCATCCAAAGCATATTGAGATTGACATACACTTAATTAAGAAAAAGCTAGAATAAGGCTTAATCAACATATCCTGAGTGCCCTCAATATGTCAACTAGTATATGTTTTTTACTTTAAAAAAATAAATGTTGCAGTGTTTCATGAAATCATCTCCAAATTGAAAATGATAGATATTTATTGTCCAGCTTAGGACGGAGCATTGGAGCCTACAGATTCACACCGAAGTAGGGAACTAGGATCCCATAGATTCATGACAGGACAAATCAAGATCCCACAGATGCATACCAAAAGAGAAAATCGCGATCCCATAGATTCATGAAAAAGAAAGAAATTAAGATATTACATATTCATATCAAGGAATAAAATCCAGAACTTGTTTGGGCGTAAAAACATATTAGGAAGATCTAAATTTAAAATATGTATACTTACAAATACTTTCATTTTTAAATGTAAAATAGTTATCTTATTTTCTTCCTAGATCAGTCTATATATTCCCTTGCATCAAATACATTGTGGGACAAGAAGAATTCCTTCTTACTCTTGTGTTCTCCACACCTTCTACCATGATCCTTCCTCATCAAAGCCTCTTAGCTTCCTTGATAACACTAGACATCCTAAATCCCAAAAGGATTGTTCAATGCAGGCAAGGAGTGATCATCAAAGCTAAGGTCCTCAGAAGGAATGCCTCCTAACAAACTTCTAGGATAGTGGAACTCTTAGAGAAAAAAGATGGTATAAATGAACCAAATCCACATAATGAGAGGAAATGATAATAGCCTATATCAAAAAAAGGGTTAGGCCATAATACACAAGGCTAGGGATGTAAACAAGCTAAGCTAAAGCAAGTTGTTTAATTGCTCGTGTTTGGCACATTTAAAATTTGTCATGTTCATGTTCGACTCATGTTTGAAAGTATCCATGAAAATGTTCGTGTTCAGCAAGGTTTAGGGAGGAACCAAGCGAAAGTTGGTAGGTCGATGATATGTAGAATCCAAAGAGATTGATTAGGTTAAGACTTTGACAAAGAATGACTCCTAGCAAGCTTCATGGAAAAAATGGGGATAGGAATGAACCAAATTCCTTATCGGAATGGAAAGAAATAATATTGAGTGATATAAGTAAAACAATTAGACCATAATATACATGACATCTTTTCGTGAAACGATAACTTTCTCTTTATAACTTCACAATTAACCATGCTTATAATGGAGCACTCTTGGGATGGGTGACCCCTCGTACACCATGAAAAAAAAATAAAACAGTGAGGTTAAACCTAGTATGAGATGGGTTAGGCCAAAGTGAATAATACATTGCATAATATGGCCTAGGGCATCATAGCGCATAGGCTTTTCTTCTCCCTTACAGGCTCGAGAAAGAAAGAGTCCTAATGAAAGAGAGGTCAACGAAGAATTCAGTGCTTTTGGGAGTGATCATAATCAAAATTCATAAGGGTAGGAGGAGCCTTGTAGCCAGGTAGGGGAAGAGTGTGAGGTTATTTGGCAATGAATTAGTTTTATTTCTATGAGAGAGAGCTATAGCAGACCACTAGTATACTCTCATAGGTACAAATAAAATAGTAATAATAAATACATAATAAATACAAATTATAATTCTAACAAACCTAAATTTGGGGAAACTATTTTGAACCATACCAATCATGCTTCATGTGGCAACCACCCTTGAATGGTTAGAATATTTTGGGAAAAGCAAATTAATAGGTTCCTTCATAATCTTCTTTTAAATTTGAATAATTTGACTTAGTCTTCTAACTCCTTCCCTTCATTTTTCTCCCTTTAATTTTGAATGTAAAACAAACTCCAATTCTTTCACCTCTTGATGTTGACAACCACTTGTCGATGACTTTAAATATTAGAATATTCTGGTTCCCATAGAATGTTTAGGGTCTTTTGGAAGGTTTCGGAAGCTTGTTTTGAATGTTACAGAAATTTCTCCAAAATTTTGAATTGCATTTTGAAGGGCTATATTTTATGCAAAAGCCTCCTGGAATAAGAACAAAAGCTGGAAAAGAATATAAGATGAAAGCTTCTATTTATTTTCTGGAAAAAGAATATAATATGAAAGATTATATTGATTTTCTAGAAAGGAAATGAAGTAAGCTTTGGATTAGTGTAAGTCTATCGTTAGTCAGTTGCGTCATAAGACTCTTGCATATGGGAAAAGAACCACAAAAATCCATCCCAAGGCGTTGAGGTTTGACTGAATTGTATGCAAATGCATTGCAATAATAAGCCAAAATATACCAAATGGATCCAAAATGAATCCACCGTGATATAACCAAATATTTTAGCGACCTGATAAAAAAGGATTAAAAAAATAACCCACTGTGATATTTGTAAGTTTCAATGTAGAAAGGATGCTTACCATGCTGAGCAGCTAGACCCCAGTAGCGAGCTAACCAGCATCTCTTGAGCACCACCTCTTCCTAAAGAATAAGAGTTAATTTTAGCACAACTAAGGAGACCATACTAGTGATTTATTAAAAGCAAACCCAAAACTTGAAGAGTAAAAACTGCAGAACCATCTCTTCTTCAGTCAATATCATTCTTTGCATCATGGTTCGAAAAGCCTTTGCCTCAGATTCAGTTTCTCTTAGTTTTTCAACAGCAGCAGCAGCCTCATCTTTGACAGACTATTTAATGTAAAAAGAATTAACCACAAGGATGGCCAGCAGATAACCGCATAGCTGTATTAGTAATAAGTTGCTAGTATTTTCAAACCAAAATGATAATTAATTTAGTAAGAAGTACCATTGCCATTTGTCGAAGAGCTTCTGCTTCCCCATCTCTCCCATCTTTCATTTGATTGGCAGCTTTAAGATAAGCCTAAGTCATAATATATTCCATTTCATAAATGTCAAAGAGAAAGATGACAACACATTGCATGCTGTAAGGAACTCAAGATGCTACACTTATGAGCAGATCAAGGAAAACATAAGTGAAATAAAGCAAGGCATCATTTCAATGGTTTCACATAGATGATTCGCTGCTTGAAATGAAAAATCAGTAGAAATGGTAAAAGGAAAAGGCAACATGCAACCTGAAAGTTTGCATATATGATATGAACAGCAACAATGCATCTTCTAGGTACAAACACAATAAATGAGTAAACTCCCCAAAAAAGCTTAGAACATTGCAAGTTTACTGTTAAATTAATGGAAAATTCTTGGAAAAGCACTCTCAATGGAAATCATTCAAAGGTAACTTCTTAATCTTCGTTGTTCAGGCAATATGAATAAGCGTGACCTGACCCATGGTAGGCTTCTTATTGCAGGGTCAACAAAGAAATCACGCAAGCTTCCACTGTCACAGGCCACCCAATCTCAAATCTTTCCCATGGACATAAAGCATGCGCCTAAAAGAAACCAAAGCAATCAAATCAAGGGTTTGTTTCATTCCTAGTTTCAGAGCACATTTGGAATGAAGAGTCCATAGCAAAGCTAGCAGAAACAATGCAGTCGTGAAGCACATTCTCATTCCAAGGTGCTTCAAGTTAGCAAAACTGCTGTTCATTCATACCAGTGACCCTTCAATTTAGAAACCACCTACGCTTCAGTGCCAGCATTGATGCCTATCTTCTCGGTTTCAGGCATTTAAGGTTTGATATAAGTTTGTAAGATTTATGCAACAAGCCCTTCTTAAACAGGATGGTAATTGCGTTGAAAAATAGATTTATGATGACATGATCATTAGACAAGTAAAATTATCAATCTTTTGTAGATATGTGCATACCAAGAGTCTTCACAAAGAAAAATATTCACACACTAGGTAGCAAAGATTATTTCTCACTGCCATGCTTCAGTATTTTCATGCAACAACCATGCCACTAGGAGATTTATACAATCCGATCTTCTATGAGCTTAGATTAAAGAAAAAAAAAAAGACATGAGTTGCACAAAGAAATGTCACCATAAATAGAAAATTTCCCACTTTATTTTATTTTTATTATTAGCCATATTGACCTGAGTAAATTGATGTGTAGTTTATTAGTGATTTACTGATAATAAATTTTGTGCGTCATCATCTAATGATTTGCAAAATGTTTCTAAAGGTATTTGATTATGTAGCAAAACCATAGAAATGAAAACCATGTTTATTGAATTAGCTTAGAGCTGTCGCTTCCTGACGAAGAACTTAACATGTTCAACTCAAGAAGATTGAGATGCAAGATCATGGCTCCAATGTTTGATAATTGAGTAAGAGAATTTAGAATACTTATTAATATAAATTGATTGAGTATAGTTTATCAAAGACTCAATGATAATGAATAAAAAAATGGGCTAAACTTCGAAATGGTCCCCCGACTATTCATATATGGCTAATTTAATCCAAGAGTATCACGTTGCGCTAATTTAATCATTGGGACCATTTTGGATTAATTTTATATAGTCAAGGAACTAAATTGGTCACACACGAATAGTTTGGAGACTATTTTGAATTTTTTCATATAAAAAAATAAAATAAAATTGATTTAAGATATATTTTTTTCAAAATGGATTTTAGATATTGCAATTTTTTGGAATTTATTTGGCTAGATTTTCCATTTATTTGACCTATTTACAATTTATTTATATGTGAAAATTAATTCTTATTTTATCTTTTGTGACTAGGTGCATAAATTGTTCATACTCAAAATCTTGATCAATTAGGGTTTTAGCAAGTTTATTTGATCAATACGTCCTATCCTATCTACTAAATTTGTTAAATTTACTTTTACATGATAATTATATAAAGGAAATTCGATGCTATGTACCCTAATGACTAAATTAGATAAAATATGTCCAATGTTTCTTTTTTTTGGGATGTATATTGAAAATTTTATTTTTGGATCAATTTATCCCTCCTTGTATTCATGAACTCTCCTTTGTATTCGTGAAATGCTTATTGAAGCTAGTACCAAGAAAAAATGATTCAAATTAGTTCAAATTTAAAAACCTTACTTCGAAGGTGATTCGAACAAGTTTGAACAAAATTATCTAATCTTGGTCAACAAAGCTCGTTGGACCAAGAATTGTGGCCATGATGATAGTTCATTGTGGGCGCACGGACAAGAACGGATGGGACCGGCAAAGTTGGGGGCTCTCAAATGGAATTAGAAAAGCTAAGGCTCGCAAATTAGAAATGATTTCATAATGGGAGGGTTCGCCGACGAGTCCAATGGCCTGTGAGGGGAAGAAGATTACATCATGGGAGCTAGCCAGGAAGGTAATGATAGGATTGATGGGTGAGGAGAAGGGGAGGCTCGACAAGATCTCAGGACTGCGATGTAAAATGGGCCCAACGGAAAGGGATCACAGGGCAGTGCATGTGAAGTAATGTTTGATCCAAGTTTAAACATTTTTACAACCATGTTCAAACCTTATTTGAACTAGCTCATACAAAGTTTGAATACTGTTCGAATAAGGTTCAATTGAATATATATCAAACATTGTTTAAACTTTATTCAAAAAAAGTTTGAATTCAAACTAGTTTGAGCTAAATTTACTTGAAGCGGCCTTCAATAAATATTTCTCATACGTAAAAGCAAGGTAATTTGGTCTGAATCAAACTTTTGGGTAAATTTTTCCCAATAAATGAACAGCAAGCATATTTCTCAAATTTTGGGAATTTCTTAGTTATATAAAGCCAAAGTTCCTTTATATAATTATTCACTTAATTACATAATATCAGCTTAATGATAATGTGATCAACCTTCTTAATTTACATTGTACTTAATTAAAGTAAATTTGATATATTCCAAAAGTTTAAATAATTTCAGTAAATTTGTTTCATTAGGATAATTATGTATTAAAGATTATTAATTATTAATTAAGTTATAGTTAACAATTTGGACTTAATTTTGATTATGTTAGATTCATTGAGTAGTTTATTTAAAATTGAATATAACATTATATGTCGATTTATATTTGATTGTTATGATAAATATTAAATTTTTAATATTTACATTCCTTATAATTACCCTAATTGCATTATTCCGATGGGACTTGATCGGAGGCTTGGATGTTGCCTAACTAGCATAATAAAAGATAGTTTGACTAGCCATTGGTGGATTTGAATTTTGAGAAAGTTCTTGTGTGTTTTCTTTTAGGAACTCTCTAGTTTATATATTCTAGATAAAATTTTATGGATTTGATAAAGTTTAGAGAGCTTTATTTTAAAATCATTTTGAGGTGTTTTTGTGAGGAACTTAAGGTGTTCATCCAACAAACTTTCCTTGAGACTCTCCAATTAATGATCTCTTTATCTTCAATCTCTACATTATGTTATTTTGTATAATCTAATAGGGAGATTGTGTTGTATTTGCTGATTGCCTTTGTTCACCGCTAAAGTTCAAAAGAATTTTAAATATGGAACTTACATAATCTTGTTGTGCCAAGTCATGGAGGACTTGATGAAGCTTTACATATGATCTTGCCAAAGCAAGAAGTGGGTATTCTTGCCTTTGAACAAAGACAATTGCGATGCCTCTCAAGCAGCGCAAGAAGTGAAGTTTGACTCGTGATAGCAAGTCATTAGTGCAAACCTAACACGGATGGGGATAAAGTGTGCACGTAGGATGATTTGATGTCAAACAACATAAAAATCATTATGTCTATGTTCTTTACCTAGATTTACATTTATTGTCCATTTACTTGTTTAATTTGTTGTCACATGTCTATGTAGTAATTAATGTGCTAAGTGCTTCAAATGCTTTAGTTGCTAAGCAAACTTATTTAATTGAGCTTAAGTGTTAAATTTCTGACCCATGCATTGTATCTCATTTTATCACCATCATCTATTTGTTGTGTGGACAGGTGTGACTTTGGTGTTTGGCAACCTAACTGAATTTGTATTTGAGCAGATCATTTGCAATATGCATACAAGTTGTAATGCTCACTTGTTCATTCATATACGTATACAAGTTAGATCACTAATGTGATTTATTTCGTAAGTTGAGTTTGTCAATCATTAAAGCTTGTGCTAATCAAGTGAGTCAATTATTCTAGTACTTGTTGTCCCATAACATATATGATCCAATACATTGGCATACATTTGTGCGTGTTTGATTGTATGCTTGATTGATTATTTATTTACTTCTACATGTTTATTGTGAGGATTTTGAACTGATAAAATTTTGGAAGAAAATTCTCGATGAGCCTATAATCTCATTTATCAGCTGTCCAAAAGGCCAATTCATGGATAAATCACACAAACATGCAATGAAGAAGCCTACTACAGCCAATTATGGATATTGTATTAATGCTATACATGGGTTCATGCAATCTATGAGAAGGGAAAGGTGGGGATCATAAGGCGTCCATACCTAAATAATCATAAAAAAACAAAATCATGCGCTCAATTTTCAGCTACTCTAAGCCAGTTGATGAATATTCAGTCTAGCAGTTACCTCCCTTTGGCGAAGAGCTGCCTCCTTCCTGCAAAAGCATTACATTAGTGGCCATGTTTGGGACATCAGAAATCGTAATGCTTGAAATTAATCTAGAGAGAAACCTGCTAAGTAGCCGGGCTTCCAATGATACCACTTCTCCAAGAGAAGCAACCTGCAAGTAAAACTTATAAACAAAAACAAATAACCTTGACCAAGCTGCAAAACTTCACTGTAAGCTGAACCCACATGACCGTACATGAATGGTTGCAAGTAGACCAAAAAAGTTGCAGGATAATTTACAGATGACAAAACACCTGTTGCACATTAAGCTTCTAAACATGAACATACAGTCTTAACTAAGCTCAGAGCCTTGACTGGTATGGTGAACCCATGTCATTGTTCATGTAAGATTGTCAAGAATGCACAAAAACTATAGGATAATTCACAAGTGAAAAACATCTTTATAAGATATTTCATCTACATCGAAATTAATTTTTTTTTAGTGTTGTCCAAATTGCTCAGTAAATTTGATTAAAATTGGTCTGATTTTATTAGATTAATTTGAATTGTTTTCTTTAATATGTTGAAATTTTGAGCCGATCCATTGTATAAATGAAAGACGTCTGAATTTTAAAGTGAAGTGAAGAGAAGGATTAGATGTTGTTATTTATGAAAAAAATCATAGACAGGTGTCCACTGCCCTCCACTAATAGAATTTATATAACAAATAACCTAATAGCATGATGTCACATGAAATTCACCACTCTACCCTTCCGGGTTATCTGACTAGTCCAGCAGAGATAAAGAGTTTTTATATAAACTAATGAGCCATGCAACTCTATTTTTGCAATTAGTGAACGCAAAGCATTTGTCGAAGTTCCCTCCCACCAAACTGTTCCATGAAGGACAAACCCCTGCCACGTGACCACTCAAACTTGTCTCTGAGTAGTGCGAGAAAATGACCTCTATTGAGTTTTCATTCACCAATTATCACTAGTTAGGGAAGGATCCTCCAAGGAGGCTTCATGTACGTAGATCATTTGAAAAGCATCCTTTGCAATAGTGGGAAAAGCGGAATTGGTGGATTTACCAAAATCAAAACAAATTACACAAAATTAACAAAATAGTCTTAAATGAAAATACTCAAAGAAAATTCATTTTTAACAAAAAAAATCATGAAAATTTATGGAAAGGCTAACCTCATCAATGCATAGTTATGATTTTTCAAGCCAAGAAACCCAGTATTTTCAAAACAATTGATTAAAATAATTATAAAATGTACTTAAAATGTCAAATTCCCTAAAAAATTCACTTTAGGGGTAAACTTAATGAAATTGTATAAGTATACTCCCCTCAACATGCCTACACAGTAGCTAAATTTAAAGGTAAGATGCCAAGTAATTCTACAATTATTTTGTAAAATGACCACAGTGCCCCTTTGGTTTAAGTTTTTTCAAAATATTTTCTTAATAGAAGTACCTATTTGTGATTGAGCCAAGAGCCTGAAAACTTAAAATCAACACATAGATTGGCAAATGATCATCAAATACACAATTATGCATCTAAAGCACGAATTCAAATCAAAACTTTCTGGGATGTAAACCAGGGACATGAATAATTGATGGCAATTTTTCTAAATGACTCGGCCACCACGGCTATATTTTCAAAACCATATTTCAAGTAACTTATCATACTACAAAGCAATTAAACAACAAAGGGCTCCATTACAAGGTGCATTGATGGGCATGTCATTCCAAGACCTTAATGAACCAATTCATGGGACTCATTAAATTTTTTGATATTATATATATATATATATATATATTAAAGAACCAAAATGGTCCCAGGACTCTTTATGAAAGATCAAAATAGCCCCAAATTTAAAAGTCTCATTTTAGCACTTGATTTTTTAAATAGAAGCCTAAAATGATCCCACAGAAAGACTAATTTCAACTCAATTTAAAGCATCAAGGGACTAAATTGGTACTTTAATATACTCGGGGACTATTTTTGTCCTTAAGAAAAAAGTTAGGAGACCAATTTGGATATATATATATATATATATATATATATATATATATATATATATATAACCATAATTAATATACATGCCTTGGACCACTCACCTTAGAGATGAGATTTTAAGATCAATTATTGGGCTTTCCTTCATCTAAGTTCATAAGTCCCACTAGTGGGCCCCTCCAACATTAGAGTGGAAAGACACGTGCTTAGACATCTCAATTAAGCTACCAATTGAGTGGTAAGCCACAATCATTAATCAACTAAATGAAAAAATATCAACATAAAATAGATTCAAACTAAAACACATATCGTCAAGCTAACATGTTTATAAAGTAAGGATGTAAGATCCATCGTCAGGCCCTCCTTTATTTGAGGTCACAAGCCTCATTCATGGGCTTCCCAATGTTGGAGTGCTAGGATCCAAACTAGAGCTTCCCTTATGCACAAGGTTATAAGTCTTGAACATATGGAATCTCTAGTAGAGTTATAAGCCCCAACCGACAATTGAATCTAAGTAAAAAATTAGCCTTATCCTAACTAAAACCAAAATACCTTTAGATCAAACCATAAAACCTTTAATGCCATAATAGCTTCGGATTGGGCCATAATATCATAAACTTCAAAACACACTCAGATTGATTTGTAAGTCTCATACTACATTTGGGAAGACTGCAAGTCCCAAACCAACTTTATATGGGTCATAACCCTACAAACACATCCTCATTAAAGTGGAGAATGTTTACCTCAAGCTTAAGGAATCCTTCAAAGTGAACCAAACTTGAATTTAAGCTCCTCACTCGAGATAATACATGGGTATGACAAAGTGCCCTCCAATCATCTTAACAACAAGAGATGGAATCTCGAGGAGCACCATCGAGTCAAATGTCCAACATGGACTAGATTTCACAACAAGGTTGTCGCATAGCAATCAATCAATATCCACCCAAATGCTTTGGGATATTCTCCTCTCAAGGTGAACACAAATTCTTCCAAGATCAAGGAGTTGGTAATGTCATCATATCATGCCTTTGAGTCAAAGATAACCATATATACAATGCAATTGATCATGTTTCGTGCCATTGAACCTATATTGATATGAATTAGCCATTTTAGGACAATAAACATACACAAATCCAAAACTTACACCATTGAACCACCATTAGACATATCAGTATCCATGAGGCTTTTTTTATCCAAGTTTGAATCATAGAACTTCATCGTAAGAGGGTTGATGCCTTTAATGTATCGCCACACCGATCTACTCAAGTTAGCTAATAGGAGACAACTCATAACTATTAATAAGAACACAGATGATATAACCCCAAACCACCTAATATTGGTAAACTAAACTCGCTCAATTTAACCAAAATGATAAAATCATGAAATCTTAATTTCATGACAAGGTTGTCGCATAGCACTCAATAAAAATCCACCCAATAAACTTACACCACTGAACCACCATTAGACATATCAGTATCTATGAGGCTTTTTTTATCCAAGTTTGAATCATAGAACTTCACCATAAGAGGGTTGATGTCCTTTAATGTATCACCACACCGATCTACTCAAGATAGCTGAGAGGAGGCAACTCATAACTACCAATAAGAACATAGATGATATAACCTCAAACCCCCTAATATTGGTAAACTAAACCCGCTCAATCTCATCCCCATGCTTTGGGATATTCCCCTCTCAAGGTGAACACAAATTCTTCCAAGATCATTGAATTGGTAACGTCATCATGTCATGCCTTTGAGTCAAAAATAATCATATAAACAACACAATTGATCATGTTTTGTGCCTTTGAACCTATATCGATATGAATTAGCCATGTTAGGACAATAAACATACACAGATCCAAAACTTACACCACTGAACCACCATTAGACATATCAGTATCTATGAGGCTTTTTTTATCCAAGTTTGAATCATAGAACTTCACCATAAGAGGGTTGATGTCCTTTAATGTATCACCACACCGATCTACTCAAGATAGCTGAGAGGAGGCAACTCATAACTACCAATAAGAACATAGATGATATAACCTCAAACCCCCTAATATTGGTAAACTAAACCCACTCAATCTCATCCCCATTCATCCACGCCCCCCCCCCCCCCCCCCCCCCCACCCAAAAAAATCATAAACCTAACTCCTAAACACCAATCCATATTGATGTCCTAAATTTAGTGTTCACGGCAATGTGTACAATATGTAATAAAAAATTGGGATTTGTGCTAGCGGAAAAACTAAATCCTCATAACTAAAATAAACCTCAACTAGTCCATTGATTGGTTGGCATAAATCATTAGGACATTATCCTAATTTGTCTTTTGAAAGTATCATCTCTCTCTCTGCATTCTAATACAAAGAGCATGCATCCCCTTCAGAAGTCTATAGACCTATATAAAACAAAAATGTGTATATAAACAATGATTTTCAAAAACTAAAAATTGTGAATATTAGGCCAAAATATAAGGCCTGTATACAACTGACCTTTAATTAGTTGGGCTAAGCAACTATAGTTATAGTCTTTCAACTTAAATATTTAATGATATGAATAGAAATCTTAAAAAGTTTAAGAACTAAAAGCTTTGTGCAAAAGCAATATGATTTGGATGGAAAATTAAGGAGCAAGACCAAGAAAGAGCAACATTCTCTTTACCAAGACACAATACATACAACAAAGGTACGGTAGGTGATAAGTTTATTGAGCTTTTGGCTAAAGCATAATCTTTTGATGCATTTAAACAAAATAGGAGGCATAAACTCTCCGGTTTAAGCTTCCAACATCTCATATTTCATGCGGATAGATTCAAAGAGACTTTTGTAATACTATATTTGATACACGTTATAGTAAGCTTTGAAATTAACTTTATGTAACTATGACTATAACTATAGTTATAGTCTTTCAACATTACACCAAAGTATACAATAATTCCAGAAATATCAGCATATCTAAGTCTAGGTTGGAAAAATGGGTTAACCCTCACAAACAGGAACTACTGTAGAAGTAGGTTTCAACACAGCACAAAACCTCATGCTCAGGCTCAGGGTTCAATAAATAAGTTTCTTGTGAACTGACTCATTTCTAGCAGTTATGCCTACAAGAAACTTGAAAATTAGAACATCTTAATAAAACAATTGCTACAAGAAGGGACAGGAACCTGCTTCTCTAGCTCCCTAGTTCGTGCCTCAGCTTCCTCACGTTTTTCTTCTGCACGTCGCAACTGAAAAAAAATCTCCACATTATTGCTAAAGATCTCATCTAAAAGTAATTGTTATACAGTATACAGTGAGAACACACCTTTTCAAGCATAGTCTCATTCTCTTCCTGCAGCATATCAAGCTGCATGGCGCACAAATGCCATTCAAAAGAATTTTTGTGAAGGTGTCCGTTAGTCCACTGGACAGACGATGAACTTCAACAGAAGAATTAATTGAGCTGATACGAGAGCACAATACCTCATCTTGAAGTGCAGAAGCCTGACGACTAATTCCATTTTCTTTAGGATTCAAATGCCCCGTATCGACCGAAAATCTATAACAGGTGCAAGGGTCAATGAGCTATAACATGTGCAAATGCTACATTCCATATTTACAAAGAGATCTTAGTTAAAACGTAAAGAACATAGATTTAAGAACTGCATTGTAAAGCTTGAAGCAATGAAATTACAAGAAAGTTGACTGCATTATGTCTCATGTCTAAAGGAAAAGCAGCGAGAAATATTAATAGTTCAAGTCAAACCTTCAAGGCAAGGTTAGTTGCCAAGAGATTCACTCAATATAAAGGCATAGATTATTTTGATATAAATTTGTATAACATCTATTTGGGTATTGTTATGCTTAGCATCAATCTGTCAATTTCATTTTTATCAAATGGATGATAAAATAATTTTTTTTAAATGGTATCTTGAATGTTTAAGTGTGTATATGAATCAAAATGAAAGATTTGTACTCAGGAAATGAAATTAAGGTTTGCAAGAAGGCAGAATCACTCTATAGCCTAACACAAGCTTCTCTGAATGGAATGAAATTTTTTGTTAAGCAAATTTATCAAATGCTTTCATAACGAAGCATAATTCATAGCTCGTCTATGTGTTATAGAGCTAACTTGAAATATCTTTTTCTTTCCCTTTTAACCAGAAATATCATTGAAATCATGTTTGTCCTGCATTAATGGCCTCATTAATATATGCTGCATTAGTCATGCCAAAGTCTCAATATTCTAATTGAACTACTTGTCATACACAACCACAGCTAATTTAGCTAATTATAACAACAACATTCTGCACATGTCTTTAAAGAAAAATAACGATAAAAATTTCTTTAAAAGAAAGATATTAAAGCAAATTCAAAGTCATAGGCTATCAGGCAATGAAATTAAAAGTGATGACCTATCACCAAATGTTAATAAATAATAGTATTACCTTCTCTGTGCAGGCTTTTGAGCAGGTAGATCAATTGGTGGAATGGGAGATGGAGTCTTCACAGTTTTACTCGGGGGCATAAGTGTTGGGGGCACAAGAGGTGTCGAATAGGCCGAGACGGATGGCCTTCCAATGGATGCTGAACGAACAGCTGAACTGTGCTCCACAAAATTCAGACCAGACTAATATAAATGGGAAAAAAAATATGATTAGCAAAATACTAGTCATGTCACATGCAGCAGGAATGGAGTAAATTAGAAGCAAACAAAACAATAGTGAAATTGTATGCTGCAAAGCTGTAGCTTGACTCCTGACATAGAAATTGTTTACGCAATTTGCTTATCCTCAGGTTATCCTCTTTATATAGAAAAGAATATGCATGACACAATGCAATGCCGACATAATTTTCACAATTAGATCTAGCCTAGAAAGAATCTATAATTATATTCCTAAAAGTCAAATACTTACAATAATGCAAAATAATTGCACAGATTTACAACCATAATTAATGGAAAGTAAATTATGGCATATCATTAAAGCACATCGACCTGATCTGTATCCTAAAATTGATGTTGGTTTCAATAAGCATCAACTTGCCCACAAAGAATTGATGTCGTTGTCATGTCATGAACTTCATAAATATATTCACAATAAGAAGGTTTATAGAAATATGAGGAAGAATGGAAGATAAATAATACAAGTGTCGAAGACTTCCAAAACTTAATGGCAACCAACTTCAATATGTTTTGGTATGATCATGATAGCCAAGATTGCCAAGAATTTGAATGGCAATAGTATTTTCAACATGGAGAGGAGTGGGATTATTCTAGGAAAAAGTAAGTTAAGGTAGAAGTCCATAACGTTAGATAATCTCTGAACAAGTGATATATAACTCAATAGTCAAACTTAGTAGATGATGTAGACACAAAAGTTTGACTTTTACTCTTCAATGAGATCAAAGAGTTGCCAAGGAACTACACCATTCTATGATTGGCCATAAGTGTTAGGGCAACTGACCCAATCAACATTATTGTACCCCATAAGATGAAGAGAAGGACCGGTTAAAAAAAACAAACCACGAACCAAATCCCCAATAAGATATCAAATAGTTCGTCGAACAATAGCTAAATATAAATGACGAGATGTACGCATAAATTGACTAGCTTGTCGAACCACAAAAGAAACATCATGTCGAGTGATTATCAAAGAGTTACGCAGATCAATTGTCGAAATATGTTGGGATCAAGATGAGGATCAACTTCCTCACTGCGATACTTTGTGTTTACTTCTAATAAAATATTTGCAAGGTAAATATTTTGGAGGTCAGTAGTCAGATCATGTGTATACTTGTATTGGTTCAGAAAAATAGCATAGGTGTTGGTATGAACTTCCA
The DNA here is from genome assembly GCA_019925795.1 of Dendrobium chrysotoxum. NCBI lineage: Eukaryota > Viridiplantae > Streptophyta > Magnoliopsida > Asparagales > Orchidaceae > Dendrobium > Dendrobium chrysotoxum. The sequence continues at coordinate 67,164,215 of CM034305.1, read as the reverse complement.
AACCTAAGAAGTAAAGCACAAAGATTCTTCATATGAAAATGTTGTTCAAAATAACAAATCAGAATCAAATTTCTCCCAGTAATAATGATGCCATCAACATTAATCAGGGCATTTAGCAAAGAAATAATAATGAGTCGTATTAGTTATATTATATATTAGATTCGACATATGTTAAGAAAAGTAGAGGCAGGCGTAAAAAGACTTTGTTATAAAGTATTAGAAATGACCTTTTTTTATTAGACTTAAATGAGAATTTGACTCTTAATAGGACACAGTGGAGAAAAAGGATTCAATGCATATAGAGAGCACTTCAGTTTGCACTCATTCGAATGAGAGTAAGTTGAAATGCCAGGAGAAAGAAAACCGTAAATCTCCTCCTTGATATCAATATGAATGAAGGAAATTTTAACATCCAACTAATAGAGTGGCTATTATTGTGAAGCAACAATAGAGATAATCATTTTTATTGTAGTCATGTAAACCCATACAATTTATGGTTTTGACATTTGGAGAGCAATGAATAATTTCCCAGGTATGATTATCCTCCAAGGGCTTGAAGTTCTTCAGCCACAACCTCCTTGCAACAACCATGTTACAAGCCTCTACATAGAATGAAGGGTTGCGAATTGAAGTCAATGTGTGAAAGATATGCCAATTTGGAGAGAGGGTTCAGAAAGACCGTCTAGGAGCAATTACTGAATTCCAACTATCTGGGACTTAGGTGGCGGATCAATTTGCCCAAACTAAATGGTGGATTTGGCTCAAAAAGTGATAAACTTGATTTTTGGTTCATACAGAAATCCAGGTTGGAATTATTCATGAAAAGAATTTAATTTATCAAAAGTATTAAGAGCGTATATTCTTTGCTGAGGCTCAACATGAATGGAGATGGTTAAAGAAGACATCATGATGAGATGCAAAATCATTTGGGGCAAGGACCATAACAATCATAACCATTGTGATGATTATCATAACCCATAAATGCACATTTGATTGACCGAGCAAATAGTCTGGCGTCCATGGGCTATAAATGGGGGAAAAAAAAGCATAATCAAATGTATATGTATATCATGGTAGTTGGGATGCTTATCAAAGAAATGATAACAAGGAGAGTCAAACTTCAAGAAACGAGAAAGTAGGGGTATAAACAAATTGTGTCGAGTTGAGTTCTTGCATAATCGAGCGAAGCCCATTTAATTTATACTTGGCACAAAACCAAGCTAGAGCTCAACTCAAGCTCATTTGCTGTGCTCGAGCTCGAGCTTGACTTATTTTTTGAGCTTGATTTCTTACTTTGAATATGGACAACAAACTATTAATTAAGATAATAAAAATGTCGATGTGCCAATTGATATTAATCGAGTTGGCTTGATAAGCCGACGAGACGAGCCAGGCCAAGCTTAAGCTTGTATAATACATGAGCTCGAATTTAAGCTCGAAATTGAACTCATTGCTCAATAATCTCAATTTGGGAGCTTGTTAGCATGTCGAATTTGAGCCAGCTTAGCTCAATTACACACCTACGAGAAGATAATATGATAATTAAATAGACTAATGTGCCCAATACTTAAACCCAAAATCTAGGCTGAATGAAAGATCCTAACAACAAAGTTTGGGCATCATCTAACAGTGATGATACTTACGTTCAACAAATCCATTTTATTGAGGTGTATAAGGGCATGATCACTATGAAACAATTTCTCTTTTTTAAGAAAGTTATGAAATTCAAGTGACATATCGACATCTATAATCGATCGTAACACTTTGATTACAACATAGGCTACTGATGTCTAAATGATAGCTAATACTTCAAATTTATTGCAAAGAAAATAAACACAAGTATACTTATTATAATTATCAATGAATGTCACAAAGTATTTATATTTTTCATGTGATATAATATAAGTAATACCCCATATATAACTATGAATAAAGTCAAAACAATTTTCAGGCTTTCAGCATTACTACCATGTGCTAGAAAAGAAAGAAGCTTACTTTTTTCAATTTTACATGTTGAGCAATCAAACATAAGATGAGAAGACAATTGATCTTTATTGCACAACAAATAAGAGTTCATTAAATTAGTTAAAATAATAAAATTCAAATGACTCGATCATTTGTGACATTTTTCATCATGTTAATTTATTATTGTTCATCATGTTGATTTATTGTAGTACAAGATAAGATAACCTCGAAAAAAGAAGGATGCAGGTGAAATAATAGTCCAACTTTAGGCCCCTTAACGAGTACTTACATTGTCATTTGATCTTGCATAATGCAACAATCACAATTCACGAGAAAATTGAGTATCATAATTATTATCAATCAATTTTCCTACTTAAATAATATTAGTATAAAGCTTGTAAGATATGAGGATATCTTTTCGGGAAGAACTAATATCCCCAATAGCATCAATAATTGATTGTCATTAAAAAGCTAACTAAATGATGATCCAATAAATAGTCGAAATTTGTGAAGAAGATGCACGAAACAAGAGATATGATTGGTTGCATCATAATCTACAAACTAAGATGAAAGAGGTAAGGCATTCGTACCTTGTATCCCTAAGGCAATTGGGGCATTACTGATCATCTACTAAACAACTTTAGCAATAACATCTCACTCATCCACAATTGCTAAACCAATAGCAAGAAGAGGAGCAACTGCTTGTTCAGCATTTAATTATCGATCCAAAAGATGAGTATGACATTTCTTACTAATGAGCTCAAGCTTCTTACAATAATTGCAAATTTTTTATGCAATACGAAATGTTCATAGCCCTTGCAACCAAAGCATTGTACATGTTGTACATCTTTTCATTTGCTTTTCCCATAGGTTGCATAAGTGATTGTATTCTTATGCATTTTATGTTATTGGAAGATGGTTTTTGTGGCAAGATGTTTCTCTATCCAAAGCAATTCTCTAAAACTCACATCCCATAAAGGAGTAGGTTCATAGTTCATCAAGTTGGAACGAGTAGCCTTAAATTCAAGACAAACTTTAATAAAAAAAATTAATCTCTCTTACTTCGTTTGCGAACATCTTAAACAACTAAGCGTGTTTCAATAAGTACTTCCGCATAAATCAAGTAATAAACTCAATCCATAAATTCTGAAATCAAAAGAAATAATCATGGGTTGAGCAATCTCCTTACGTGTAACTAGCGGTCTCATATTCTAGCTAGAAATATATGGATGCATTCTTTTGATTATATATTTTTCATAAACACTACCACATATCTTTAACTATCTTATATGGCTATAACTAGAGGGTGATCACTTGATTAATGGATCCTAAGATCCATGCAATGACCTAAATCTTTGATTTGTCAATGAGCCACTTTGAAAATTCAGTAGAAGTGTGATCACATTTTTTTTGTGTATTCATATTTCTTTTCTTATGACAAAAAACTGAAATTGAAATTCTTAGAGAGTAATTTTTACATGAGAGGTATATACCCAAAATATCCAAATTGTTGCACAGCATAGTTGACATGATTACTTCTAAGATTTTGCCTAACAAAACCCAAGAAACAATTGTTGAGAGAAAATAAATTGGTGCTCAAACCAAGTCAAGATATATCAGAGGATCTATTTAGTGAGACCCAAAAGAGGTTTTGGCAGTATAGATAGAAGGAGCTTCCAAAGGAGATGATACTATTGGATTGGTGTTGAATGACACACCAAATTCTGTGCCTTCAAATGAGGAGAACGGCAAGCGATGCAAGCATGATGAGATAAATGCTCACCAAAAGCATGGGAGAAGGGCTCAACTTGAGGGCTCGCTATACTTCCGTTGTAATGAGGGCTCAGAGAGAGTCTCTCAAACAAGATTTTAAGTGCGAAAAAACAAGATAGATGCAAAGAGGCAAATTATCGTGTGAAAGCTTGGAATCGAGATGAACAAGAGTAGATAAGACTTTGGAATCGAGGTGCAATAAGATGAAAACTTAAGCAGTTAGTGAGGAGAATAAGAGGTGCTGAAACTAGCATTAAAGAAATTGCTTACACTCACCTAGAGAGTTCTAGACAATATATAAAAAATATACATGTGTGATACAAAACAATATTTAAGTAATTGTCACAATTAGATCTGGCCTGAGAAGGAAGCTAAAATTATATTCTCAGAAGTAAGATATTTATAGTTATACACATTAATTGTACTTATTCACAGCCATGCTTGATATACAAATTAATTGTACATATTCACAACCATGCTTGATAAGGGGTTAATTATGACCTATCCAATAATGCATATCAAGCTGATATTAACCTTTGCCAGTAGAGCAGTACTAAAAACTTTAAGGACAAAAGGAATCCTTAACTTCAGACTGATATCAATAACTGGTTAAAGCAACAGCAAGACATGGGACTCACAAAGTGATCAATTTCCTAATGTATCCAGTTGACTCGGAATGTATCATTAACCTAGTAGACACCAAATGTATCGCTAATTAATCCAATCGCCTTGCAAAAGTCATCCTCTCTTTTCGCACTTTTATTCTCCCTTTTTTTTTCTCCTCGCCCTCGTTCTTAAACCTTTATAGGATAGAACTACTTTCCATATAAACTCCCGCATATCGGAAAATGTAGCTTAGAGCTTCTCAACTCCTCCATGTACATATTTTAAAGGGGCGTATTCTAAACCTACAAGTCTCCCTCCCCTAACCTTGTCTTATAGTCAGTCAAACTATGCATTAAAAATAAAGTATAAAACCAAATCAAATCACTCATTCCCTAACTTCGGGGAAAGAAACTGGAAAGGTAAACTAATTTCATAGGGCTACTACTCCCTTTAAATTGATCCATTAACCCATGGCTGATCCACCACGAAAAACACAAATGCAGAAAGCACGCAGAACGTGCATATCATCTATGACAAATAACCGAAGCGTTTTCATTAGTTTCAAAAGTCAATTAAGAAAATCCGCTATTCGCCTCAATCCTCATGACCTCTCTTCCCAAAAAGATCATCACGGAATATAATTTCTAAGTTAGAAACACTATATAAACAATTTGAAGAAATGTTACAGTAGAAGAAACATTATCCAATTGCTGATAAAAGAAATTCCACGAAATGGCAGATGAATCAGATCATTTGTCATTCTTCCCGAAAAAAGTCAAATCCCAAAACTACGCCCAGTAAGCAGTACAAGAATATCAAAAATACCGCAGGCGAAGAAGATATGTTCGGAGTGTTCGCCCTCCCCAAAATTGTCCCGCCTGCACCGCCGCCGTTGCTTGTTCCAGTCGACCGAGTGGCGATTCTGAATCCTGCCGCGGCCGTGGCAGGGAGCTCGTCGTCCTCTTCACCGTCGCCCTCATCGGCCGCACTCTGCGACGCCATTACCTGCGCAAGCCTCGCGGCCGCCGCCTTCGCCGCCACATTCTGCGTCCTCTTAACCGTCGACATTCCCCCAACGCCGGTAACCGTTAGCGACGACGAGCGGTGGTGCCCCGTTGACATCGCCGGCGACGACGAGCTCATGTTACTCGACCCCCCGCTTCTCTGTCGCGCATGCATCGGGCTTGATCCCCTTCTCCACTCCATAACCACTTCTCAGTTCTCCCCTGTTGTGGAAGCCAGAGGGAAAGCTGGGACGTCCGATGGAAATTGGACGGGCAGGTAGAACGGAACGGGCGTTGAAGTCGGGAGGAAATCTATAGATCTAATGGCCTGCTGACGTGGGGATCAGGTTCGCCGTGCCGCCGAGGGGCCTGAGAGGGTTGAACATGGCGGGTAGGTATTTATTAACCAATAATTTTACTGTTGCAAGTTTGGAAAGGCTAATAGAAGTGATTTCACTTGGGGGCTGTTTGGTTGTCTAAAAAGAAAATGCAGTGTAAAGAAAATATAATGTATTCCAAATATTTTGAGAGTGTTTGGTTGTCTACAACTTAAACGCAAGAGAACTGTTTCCCTTGTTTGATTAGGTATATCCAGAGTAGCCGAATAATTCTTTTCTTAGGGTCCAACCACCCCTGCCATCGCTTCTGTTTCGCTCTCGAATTTCCTACGTGATGCTTGCAATGTTTGCAACTATGTCCGCCGTCTATGTAGCAGGCCGGTGAGCGAGCTATTCTCTTGTCCCTGTACTTGTTCGTTGGATTCTGATAACAGTTATTTCCTTGATTGGATAGTTCAGGTTGTGGTAGGATGTGCAAAACAGGGTTTATCTCATCAAGGAACTTGATTGGAGGACGGAGAAGGTACGATCATTTAGTTTTGCATGTTGAAAAGATAGCCGGTGTTGGCTTAAACTAATATTTGGCGGTGGCGGCCCGATGTTGGTAGCCGGTGGTGGTGGTCGGCGGTGGCCGGCCGGCCGGCCGGCCGTGGCAGAGGTGATGACTTGAGGTGGCAGCCAGTGGGCAGAGGTGGCTTCCAAGGGGTGGCAATGCCCTTTGAAATTACAGTGTATTTGAAAATCGCTCAAATTGGAGGAATTCCAAATACACAAAAAATGAACTAGAATAGATTACACGGCATTTTCTTTACTTTACTTTGAATTTACTTTTCATCCAACCAAACATCAAAATTCTCAAAACCCCTGCATTTGGATTACTTTACACTCTAAATGCAACAAACCAAACAACCCCTTAATATATTTCATAATATTCACATAGCTCATCTTGATCTATTAATTGAGAACTTAGACTATCAACTAAAAGTATTGGATTCGAGTATTTATAAACCAAAAATACCCTTTTCCTTTCTTCCATAGAAGGAGAAGAGTCGTCGATTAATCCAGTTGATAACTGTATTTACCTTGCGATAGGCTATGATTACCATGTTTCTAATTTTAGTTATTTTACTTTTTTGTGTTTTCTATGCTTTAGTCTGGTCTGAACTTAATATCTTGATATTTAGCAAACTTTTATCATGCAACATTCAATATGTTGTTATTATAATCATATAAAGGATTTATGTATTTTGGAGGAAATGTCTTAACTTGAGTAAACTATATATATTTAGAAATTTGATAAATAATTATCAAAACATATTAATATAGTAGCATAACATGCATATTTGATATAATTTATCAACTGTGGTCATATATTTGTGAAAATGATTATACTGAAATTTTTCTTATGAATCCCGCTATTTTGTAATTACATTTAAATTTTATACACAGTGACAATGATATAATGACCTAGATATTGGTATGATATCAACTATTTGCTAGGTTATTTGTGCGTGTGAAATTTGTGTATGCAAGAAGGCTGACTATTGTATGATTCAGGTTGACAAATATATGATACACTGTGTAGGAGAGTGGGCTGATAGACTTTTCTTTAAATATGTGTTAGTGATGTGAACCAGATACATTATGAGAATTATAAGAGGAATGTGATATGACTATGCATGTCAACGGGCTAGGGGTGATGATTTTTGTGTACTATATCACATGATTGTTCCTACTTATATGCATGATATAAAATTCATAAAAAATTATCACATTATATGATATGCATAGTCAGAATTCCTATTGTGCTTAGCATATATGTATATCAGATGATGATTTATATGATAAATATAATTGCTTAATTATTCTGATATGATATAATAATTTTGGTTTTAATAACACTGCATGTGATACCTATACATGAACAGCACAGAGTTATGTTTTTTTAGTACATGTTTAATCTTTATGATTAATTGGTTGATAGCTGTAGTAATATTTAAATTTTTAAAGAGCTTCTTTGACAAACAATAATTCAAAATTATATCATGAGTAATTATAAGTCCAAATGAAGGTTGTGAAAATCGGATCGGACAATGAACAGATAGAATGGGAGAACAATGAGCCAATAGAAAAAGAGGTTCACAGTTTGACCAATTCGACCGGTCGAACCGAATAATGTAATAAATAAAATTTAGATGACATAAAAATCATATAATAATAAAAAAAATTTATTATAAAAAATTGAATTCACAAATTACTAATATCTTATGTAATTTTAAATCAAAACATATTCAATCTTTAAACTTAATTCAAATTTAATAAAAATTTAACTTACATATCAATTTATAAGTTTAATATAAATTATTACTAATTTATGTTATATATTTATATATAATTTACACTTATAAATTATATATTAAATTCATATTAATATTTTATATTTATAAATTATTGAGGTTATATTAGATCATTTATTATAAATAAAAAACTAATTAATTTTTATAGTACATAAAAGAATAAATGAAGATTTTTATACTTATTTTTAAATGAAGATTTAAAAATATTTTTTATACACAATAGGTCTTACATTACAATGTGTATTGCTATGGACAAACTTTGATAATGGTTGCCATATTGTTATACAGAGCAATACATGATAGGTCTTATATTACACCGTGTATTGCTCTGTGTACAAGCTTTGATAAAGGTTGTCATGTTGGTAAACACAACAATACACAGTAGGTTTTATATTACATTATGTATTACTGTGTATTATTGTGTATTGAGCTATGTATTGTTGTGTATAAGTTTTGATAAATATCACTAATGATTTGGAAGTTCAGCTTGAAGTACCATAGTTTCTGGTAATTTATTACTATTTTTTTCTTCCTTTTATGATAGCATGGAATTATGAGTGCTTTAGTCATTGAAATTGCTGCATTACCTTTTATTTTTTGTTAGAAGCTATTATGAGAGTAAATATCTGACAATCTGTGTATAACAACAAGATGTTTTCTAACCTGTAAATAAAAAAAGGGGGGTTGGTTAGTCTTCTTTTAAAGATTGATTAGTATGTTGCTGCATTTCGTCTGACTCTTTCTTGAGAATCAAATGGTGCTAAAATCATGTTTATGAATTTATCTAGGTTTATTTTGTTGAGAATGAATGCTAAATTTTATTTCCACTCTTGGACAAAAGAGGATTATGCAAGTTATAACCAATTAGATTTATTCCAATGTGATAAATTGCTCTCAAATAAATGTGAATCTGAGTTTTTTTTTTAATTAAATATTTCAAAACTTTCAAACATATTTTTGGGGCATCATAAAAAAATTTAGTCAATCATTAAAAGTAGAAGAAGCCCTTAGATGTAAAAGTAGACTTTTTTTATTTATCAAAGTTTCATTATCCAAAACATTAATTTGATATAAGAGAAATTTGTGATTTTTTTTTTTTTGGCATTTGATATATGACCAGATATTAATTTTTTGAAAATTCTTAGGAATTAATTTGACAAAAAAAAATCAAATTGATTCAACAACAACATCAAGCCTTTGTCCCACTATGTGGGGTCGGCTACATGAATCTATTTTCTCCATTGTGTCCTGTTAAAAGTCAAATTCTTATTTAAATCTAATAAAAAAAGATCATTTCTAATATTTTCTAACCAAATCTTTTTAGTTATACTTCTACCTTTCTTAATATAAGTCAATTCTAAAACCTCTACTTTCCTAACCGGGTCATCGGAAGGCTTTTTTTTTTCGGGCAAGTTAACTAATTTTCTTTGACAATATACATTAATCTCCATTTGACTTAAATTTTACATAAATTATGATGTTAAGTATCTTAATCATTATACTTAAATTCATAGCAACTAATGAGATTATGATACATGAAAAATTAATTTTAATATGTAATTTTGATGATTATATGAATTTCAAAGTGAAATATATTCTATTGCATGCTATGGAGGTGACATTTTATATAAAGGCTTGTGATTATGTCGAACACTTCATATGTTTTGTGTTTCAATATTGAGCATACATGTGTTGAACGTAGAGATGAATAGTTTATGTTGAAGTGGTTTTGAAGCCTTAATAGAATAATTGAGTTTGAACATTTGACCTCTCTTTCTTGTCATTATTACTAAAAGTTTTACTTATTCAATGATAAGCTTATGTATTCGGTATAAGAGTAGAGAACAATTTGTGTTAATACTATTATTATTATATGAGATTGGAATTGACATGAATAGTTCCATTCATTATTGAAAAGGATGCGTTCATCTCATTTTCTCAATTTGCCTATAACATAGGCATCAAGTTCCAAACAACAAGTACAATTGATGTTGAATAATATTCTCGTTGTTAACAAAAGTTCTATTGTTTGTTGTTTGTAGTTGTAAACTAAATTCAATACAAAGTTTGGTTCATATATGTTTATGGTTTACTTTCATGTGATTCCCTAAATTATCTCTTGAATAGTAACAAGTGTAGACTATTCACATGCTTATATTACTATGTGTTTCATCACTAATTTGCCGAGGCTTTTATGTAAATTCATACTCAATTTGTCTCATTAATTGACTTGTAGATATTTCGATGCAAATTCACGTCCCAATATGGTGCTTAGTTATAGAAATTGTAGAAGTATTTATGTGTTAATATTCAAGTGAATGATTATTGAAATGTAAATTTAATTTGAATGCCTTCCTCTTGAATTATTTTACCCTAAAGTCAATACAAAAAAAAAGGTTGTATATGATTTTATAAATCATCTTATATACATCCAAATTTGTAAATAAATTTTATACTCATATAAGTGGTTTTTCTTTTTTTTTTTTGTTTCATTCAACACTATTCTTATTAATGGAATTGTTATGATTGCTTGCTTGTTATTACATGTTGGGGTTCCCTATATCATGTTTATATATATGAGCATTATCAAACATTATTTTGAATTTCACATATATATGAATTTAGAAATTAAATTATATGAAATTCTGATCCTTACTTTTCTATTCGTGTTATTTGTGATGTACATTGGAGGTGATTTGGACAACAAAGCTATGGAGCATTCAGTCGCCTCCATTTCTTCAAATAGAGGTGCTATGACTGGTTGCACCGTTGACTTGCTCTGATGGGGTAATTATCTAAAACTTAGAGTCTCATAGATCTTCAAAGCCTTTCATGTGACTAGGGTCCCCCAAACCTTAGTCATTGTAAAAACCTTGCATTCTATTTTTCAAACCCCCCATAACCTGCTAGTTAGTAGGACTTTAGTCATTAGTGACAAGCTTAGGGATGCGTAACATTGCTTTATTACCCACACTTAAAAATTTTTCCTTTTGATTTTCATAAAATCATAATGTGTATAATAAAATGAATACATTAATAAAAATAAAATTAGGACAACTAAACATAAACAAATTAAATTTATCAAACTCTAATAATTGAAAGTTATTAATGAATTTAAATTAAATAGATTAATAATAGAATCTAAATAATTTAAAATTAGATAAGCAAAATAAATTTTTAATTAAAACTAAATGAAAATAAAATAAAACTAAATAATTAAATTTAAATAATTATAACAAATTAATTAAAATTTAACTAAAAATTCAAGTTTATTAATAAAAAAAATTAAATATGAATTAAATAAATATTAAATTATAAATTTCTAAATCACCAATCTATAAATTAAATTAATTAAATTAATTAAAGAATAATGGTCAATAATCAAACTTAAATATGTAGGTGATTGTTGGGTAACCCGGGCTTAAAAGGCGACTGATTTAGCCCCAAGGAGGGTGAAATAAACCTCACAGCCCTGGTTTAACAAAGATAAATGCTATTCAACCTAAATAACCATTGATAAATCAATAATAAGATATTTTTAGAAATTAGAGTTTTATATCCTTGTGCTTGACTCCTTTTTGGAAGATAAAGGTGTATTGGATTGAAATCTCCTAATAACTAAAATATCTAACTAAAATGTAAAGCCTCTATACAACCAATCCTATCTTTTATGGGGAGAATGATAGCATTATAATTATGGGCCCTAGGACTAGGGTTAGTGACTTCTGCACTTTGAAGCCATTAACTAATATGGTCCTTTAAAATTTAAAATAACATAACTAAAAAAAAAATCATTTAAAATTGGATTAATAAAATTTCAAAATATTAAAACTTAAACTCAAGTCAAAATCTCTCTTGGTCTACAACTAACAAATAACCTCAAATCTAAATAACCTAAACATTGAACATTATAGGATACATTAAAGACACACAACATATTCATACACACTTTAGATTGTTTGTTAGGGCCACTGACTCTAGTTCTAGGTTAAGGCATTAGTGTATTTTGATGAGATGCGAGTATTTTTTTCTTGAAGGGTATCCTTTGGTATGTGTGTTTATTTTCTATACTATGGATATCATGCATACATTTTATATATCTTACTATATCATATCATTACTGCTTAAATAAAGTATCAAAGTAGAATATACTTAGAATGCTTGTAAAAGATGATTCAAAGTAGAATGTATCTAGGACTGGATGTAAATTATGAAGTGCTCTTGTATATTTATATATCTCAATTTTAAAGGTTGTAAAAAAGTTCAAAGATGTTTACTTACATAAATAAATAGGATTTTAAAAGATAATTCCCTCTTCTTTGAGGGGTATTTTCTTTTGGAATCCTATAGATGATTTAGAGCTAGAAGAAAGTAAGCAAATGCATTTGAACTTAAATTCATAAGAGTAAAACACTAGGCTTATTGTGGTGGTGCTTGGCCACCTTACTTTATTGCAAACTCCTGGTTGTATTTCTATATTTCAAGTAAATGAATAAAAAAGTTTTTTTATTTATACATTTGCTTCATTCATCATCATACATGGTGCTAGTTAGATTTAATTATTTGTATATTATACAACCCTGATTAAACTCTCTGAATTAAATATTCTTGACTCCTTAGGATAGAACCCTCCTATCTTGCATATATATGACTATTGATTGTGTTTAGGATGTTAGCTAGCAGCTCACTCTAGGCAAGCATAAGCCCAGATTGTACACCCCTTATTATATCTTTTTCTAACTCATGATCAATTTCAAATTTGTAGTTTCTCCTAAGATAGCAAATTAATCTTTGATCTTTCAAACTCAAATTTTAATCAAATCTTTATATATTAAAAAAAAATAAATTCTCATTACAGATAAAAAGAAGAGCTTATCCTCTTCGGAATAGAACCTATGAACCCCCTATATGCACCAAAGTAAGAAGAGATAAAATAGCATTCTTAATCGAGAATTTTCTTAGGTAGAGGCCTAGGATATAATTAACTACGAGGCTTACGCCCGTGGGGATTCAACACCCACATCAAATAAATCACATTCGAGCTAATGTATTGAATGGGGGAAATTTCATGACTATCGAGTCATACATATTATTATCCATCGAGATGTGTTAACGAAAGCTGTTATTCTCCATGAATAATTATGTGTATATTCCATCTACTCTTTCATTGCACTGCTTGCATAGAGTATAAAAGCCTATGATCATTTTGTCCTATGAGATAGTGCGATCGTACCTTTTGCATTTTAACCATGTGAGCAACATCCTTTTGGAAACCCACATATATTTTATTAAAATTGTTGGAAGTCATGATTATTGCATAAAGATATTTTGGATGTAAACAGTTCTGATACATATACGTACGTACTGGATGATGACTTCTATTTTATTTTCATATATTGATGGCTTAGTGGTTATGTGTTGTCAAATTGGATAATAAAAGAAAAAAAATCATTCCCAATAGATATTGGGCAAAATCTCTATCTCGTACTTGACATAATATAATATGTATGAGTTTCGTTGGGTTGGGTCGTCACAGATGATGATATTGATTAATAAAAATGTGGATTTTTTGTAATAAGTTTGTTATCCTAAGCACACTAACTCACTATCATTTACTACTTGATAATGATGATTTGAATTGATGAAAGCTTATACATTCACTTCTATAAGTATAAGTTGTGCTAGCTTATGGTGAACATTATCTTTTAAGGAATTTAGTTGTTACGTGTCTCTAAATTTAACTTTTTTAATAACAATGTTAGATATTTTATGGAGCATAACAATAATATCTTTTTGAAGTTATACCCAAGGTTGTGAAAATCGGATCGGACAACGAACCGGAAGAAGGAGAGGTTCACGGTTTGACCGGTTCAACATGATAAGGCATCCTACATGCATCAAAACTTTGAGAAGTTGTGATGCTGCCTTGAAACTTTAAGAAACGACATCACTAACTACAGTCCTTTGTGTGTTAGCATGTTGTAAATATCGAATGAATAACATCGCAACCTATTGTCATGACTAATGTTGGTGCCCACCATCACTAATATTAACATCTATCATTGCCACCAACCCTATCACTAATTGATGCTAGCATGACAGATGCCTGCCATTATTAGTGAGGTTAGCATCTACCATCACCGACAATGTTGGTGCTCATCTTTACATAATGTCGGTAGATATTTTTATCACTAATACCAACGCTTGATGTCACCACCAATGCAAATCATTATTATTGCCAATAATATTGATACTTGCCATCATGGTTGTTAGTCTTATTTATGTAGGTATTTTCTTTTTTTTTGTACAGTAATGACTAATTATTTAATTATTCTATTTCAGTATGTAGCCATATACTGTTGTATATAAATGATGTATATTTATACATTTTGATGATGAATAAAAAAAATTATGGATGAGTTTATTGTCAACCTACTAAATGTTTATTAGAATCTCTCTTGTTTGTTTTAATTTTAAATGAAAGACATTTGAAATTTTTTTCAAAACTTAGATCTTGGGTTGACTTTTCCCAATTTCAATGTAATATGAACTATTTATTTGTGGGTCATATCAGGTTGAGTTGTGACAATGCCTTTTTGGTGTCAGAGTAATGATTTTGGAGAACTAATTATAAAATAGAGTTATAAAAATGATCTATAGTTAAGTGAGATAGTTCTAAGTAGTATCTGAGCATTTATTTTTGCTTATTTTTATGTGCATGTATGTTTAGCCATGTGTTTTGAGTGGTTGTTTAATAAATTCACAAGACCAAAATATGATAAATGATTAGAGTGTCAATCATGCAACACTAGTGCAGAGTACTATTCTTGGTGTTAGTTCTGATTATATTTCTTAGTTTGTTAATTTGCTGGCCTAGTTGATGGATGAAGTACAGAGCATGATCTCTTCTGTTAGATTTGATGATGTTGATAGATATTTATTGATATTTTAAGATTGAAGCCTTTGAGGTTTGAGGACTCTGTTAAACTAAGAACAATAAAGGATTGATTGATAAGGTTAGAGAAGGCCTTTGATGGGATGCAATATCCTTCTAATAGGAAAAAACTTATGGCTATATTTATACAGTGAGGTTGAGTACTTGTGGTTAGGCCAATAAAGGGAGAAGTTTCAGGGAAGGCTGAATTCCCTGATTAGTTGGATAGTGTTATATCTCTTCTTGGAGCCACCTCAAGAAGATTAGAGAAGGCTTGTAGATTCGCATAGATATAAGCTGTATTGTCCCAGAATCTAATTTAGACGAATTATTCTTTTAATCTTTTAATAAATAATACCAGAGCTATCTAATTTTATCTATTATTAATAAACAGTAAAATAGATTCTATAATTTAAAACATCAATGTACACATCTATTTTCAATCCCAAAAATCATATACACTACTCAGGATCTACACAATCAAATCATAACTACTATATCCTGAGTACAAAAATAGTTAATATAAAAAGAGCCTGAATCTGAATATTCTTGACCAGTCTCACACTCTTGCTCCCCTGCCCTGACCTGAAATCAATTAACCACATATAATGTGCTTAAAAAGCCTAACAGGTCACCAAAACCTACAACTAAAATCAAAGCACGATAAAGGAGCAATATGCATGTCAACAATTAAATCACAGTAGTTATATTCATATGATCATTTAATTAGTGCAGAAATAATAAAATTCATATGTAGCAGTAGTACAATCTATAAATAGCAAAACACTAAGGTGCGTGTTGACCTCATTTTTATATGAGGTCAGTAGGACCCACTTGGGTTTCTTTTTAGTGACCTAATAATGGGGAGGTGCCCACCCCTCAGTCATAAAGGTCCTAATAAAGACCCAATTCAATCCCAATCAGACCCAGCTCTATCCTTCAACTTGATCTTCAATCCAGCATTCAATCAACAGTCAATCAAATTCCAAATCATATCTAATTAATTCCAACCTTTCATTTAATTTCCATTGATACATATGGCTCAAGCTCAATCATTTAACTCTTAAATCCAACCCAAATCTAATATTCCAAATCAAACCTTCAAGGTCAAGGACTTAGGTCCTGAAACCCTTTTTGGGTGAACTTTCTCTCACCTAGAAACCCAGTCAAGTGACCTCCAAATCATGATCCGTCAATTGCATATTGTCCAAACATGTCTCTAAGACCATCTCTCCAAATTTGAGCTCAATTCGACACTTCTAACCCCAGAAACTGAGTCTTTTCCCAAAGGCTGTAAAGCCTTCAAATATTTACAGCCCATGCCACTAGACCCGTTACCCAGTGGAATTTGACCCTAGAGTTTCCTCCAAACCCTCTAATCACCTCCAGACCTTTGATATTAATGTATTCAACATTAAACTGCATCTTTTTGGACCCACCTCGACCCAGGGTTGACTAGAGGTCAAAATGACCTAAATACCCTTTAAAGGGGTTTTTGGACTTTTGACCAAAACTCAACATGGTTCAACATCTTTAACATTTGAAATCTTTTTCAATGAATTTCCCATGATATTTGAGACTCATTAAAATCAAACTCACTCTTTGGTTTGACTTGGTTGACCAAATCAACCCTTAACCCATATTAAGGTCAATTTCAATGCTTGAACTCATTTTAAATCAAATCAATCCCTCAAATCATTTATTTGGGCACTCATGACATGTCCAAAGACTTCCAAGTCAATCCTCCCTAGGTTTGACTTGGTCAACCCATTTGGATGGGGTCAAAACCCTCTCCAACTTCATGTATTTACTCAAAACTTCAACACCATGGCCCCATATCCCTTAAGATTGACTCCTACAGCACCTTTGACTCCTCCCATGCACATCCTAGTCACCATTGACTAGTCAACAAGTCAATTGGTCAAAAAATTTTGAAATGAGACCAAGTCATGGTCATTTGACCATGCCACATGGACAAACATTTTCCCTCTCCCAAAACCTGCTCCAACATGCTCAAAAGGAATTATTTTCCTTTCCTAAGAGGCCACAAACCAGCCCCTTAAACCTTGCTTAGGCTTGGTTTAGCCAAATGAAGGAAAAAGGGTGTGGTCCCCTCACCACTTGAGCCAAGCAATACCCCTCAATCCACCAGCCTTCTCCAGGTTTTAGGCAGCTCATAGGACACTTGGCAAGCATCCAAAGCACCCTTGATTGAATCCTAATCATCCATTTCAAATAATGAGAGTTAAGTGGGTAAAACTTGCACTAACCCTCATCTTGTTCATTTTTTTGCCTAAGTCCCAAACTCTAGCAACCCCAAAGCTCTCCAAGAGTTTCCCATACTCTCCAGCACCTCCCAAGGCCATTCCAAGCCTTCCCCCACCGTTTCCACCACTCAAACCATCGTTTTAGTGCAAAAAGAGAGAGAAAATAGAGAAATACCATCTCTCTTTGATATCTTCAAATCCAGCCATCAAAATCTGTTGGGGTCTTCAGCAAACTTGTAGAGGACAACAGCATGAGCAAAAGGAGCCCAAGTTTGTAAAAATCCACCGGGTAGATTGTAAGTTATCCTCACTTTTAGGTAAAAATTTAATTTGAAACAATAGGAAATCTACAATGCATGGAGCCTCCAAATTCCAGGCATTGCAAGATTATATTGCCCTCTAGCTATAGTTCAAATTTCGTTCAGTATTTTGAGAGATATGAGTATTTGAAGTTTTCTATTCAAAATGAACTGCACAGAATCGGCAGATCTGGACCGTCCGATCAAAAATCAAACAGTCCAGATCAAGGCAGACCGCGTGGTCTACCCCTGGATTCGAACGCGGGATCTCCTGTGGTCATGGCGCATTTCTGGCTGTCGATCCCGCCGTTTCCTATTTTGACCGTCGGATCGTTGGATCCGACGTGGTTAAGTGAGGCCTCCGGTGTTGACACGTGTCCACCACATGTCAGATTCTGGCGACGGCGGCGCAATCCTTGCCACCGCCATTTTATTATTATTTTTGAATAAAAAAATGATTTAAATGCTTGAAATCTTCCAAAATTCACAGAAAATTGAATTTTTCACCAAATTGGATGTTCTTGGGCTCTTTGGAAAGGTAATTGAATGTAGTAGTTATTAAAATTAAAATTAAGTTGTTTTAAGCTCTGGATTGGGAGAAAATTATATTTGTTTGATTTTAGTATTTCTCAATTTTCTTGCAATCCAGGGATCAAATGGATCCCAAATTTTGGTGAAATTTTCCTGAGCATCTTAGGCATATTCTAAAATTTTTCTAGGGTCAGATGCTCTATAGTTTTCTGTGATGTGAATTTTTAAGGTAATGGGTCCATTTTGGACCCAAAGCTTTGAAAATTCATAACTCTATTTTTCTGTAGAATTAGGTTGCATAGTTTGTGTAGTGTGATTGCATATGTATCAGGGTTATACACACTAAATTTCATGCCTATTTGAACAGTAGAGACACCTAAGGAAAATAATTAAGGAAAAGGCTAGAAAACTTAGAAAATTCCTAGGAGATTGTACACACACCTAATAGGGGTGAAACTTGAACATAGTAAACTTAGTGACACAATGTACCTTAGGTTCAAATTTCATTAAATTTGGAGGTCATTAGGTTAGAAAATTAATTATTCAAAGTATAGGCCCTTTCTAGGACCCAGAAAAATTAAAAAAATGTAATAAATCCAAATTAAGTCCAAAAATTACAAATAATATCTCAAATTGACCAGAGCTTAGTCCTCTACCTAGGAAAAATAAAATCCCCTTGACTGGACTCCTAATTAAACTTTAATTTGATTTTTAATGAAAATTAATAATTAATTAAATTAATTAATTAAAAATAATTAAAAATCCAAAATAATTTCCAAACACTTGAAAATGCTCCCATGGGTCTTACCTGACCTTTGGGAGTGATTCCATGCAGTTTGGGATGAGTTTGGATCAAAATAATCAAAACCTTCCTAATTAAGCAATTTTTAAAATTCAAATAATTAAGGAAACTTTGAAAATTCATAATTAATTATAGAGAAATTCAAATTGAGAAAACTTAGTGTCAATCAACTCCAATTAAGATTTATTATTTTCTAAAAATATCAAACCTTCAAAATCTGGTCAAAGTCAAAAAGTCAATTTTTTGGTCAACCATAATTCAAATCTAGTCCCGAACTTCGAAAAATCATAACTTTTCATAGAAAACTCTAAATTGAGCATACTAATAGTCTAACAACTCATCATAAGGTCTAATATTTATTAAAAATCTGAAACTTATAAAATTAATTTTAATTTAAAAAGTTAACTTTTGGCCCCCTTAATTAACATAATTAAATAATTCCAATAAATGCTAAAAATCCAATAATTCATCAAAATTCCAAAATTTTTTGATTTGATTAATAAAACATTCAACCAACACTCAAATTCATAACAACCACTCCAAAGATGAAGTTTATTGGATGGACTATTCCGGGCTGCGGGGTTAAGTGTACTAAGAGGCTTGGTTCCTCGAGCCTGGTGGCACAACGTCACGAATGGATTCAATGGAGTGTTAAACATCAAAATTAAGTTACTTTTAATTACTTTACTAAGTTAAAACCCTTAATTCAACTACATCAGTAAGATTTTTAGGATGGACTACTACGGGCTGTGGGGCTAAGTGTCCTAAAGAGGCCTGGTTCCTCGAGCCTGGTGGCACAACGCCATGAACCTGTTGATGGAAAATATAAAATAATTTAACTTTTAAAATTAATAACTAACTAACTTAATTAATATTAATTAATCTTTAATTTTTAACAAACTTCGTGGCCTGGTGAGCAACAAAGGTAGCAATAATTTAACAATTAAAATGCATTTAAATCAAAATTTAACTCATTAATACTTAAACTCGAACATAAAGTTCCATTTTAGCCGTTAACAAACTCAAATATTAAACAACTTCAACAAATTACCCAGCTTAGGATCTACCCTAGCCACACGACCTACTACACACACTTTAGATGGTTTGCTAGGATAATCGACTCTAGATCTAGGCTAAGCCGGTGTTTACTTTTCTGCTGTGTGCCAGGTTTTTGAGTTTTTATTGTATGTTGTGATTGAAATTGATTGATGTGTTTATTTACTTTTACTGTACTCTGTGGATTGATGTGATGGACGACTAGATTACCCTTAGGTTAGGAATGATCTGGATGCTCACTAGATTTTCTACATGTGGCCACGCTCGTGTAGGGCAATAAAGGGGGCTAAATAAATTATAAATATAAATGCTACAGGTGCTTCAGCTGCTTAGCCCCCAAATAAAAAGAGCGTGGCCAAGTGTGTTTACTTATATATATATATATATATATATATATATACAACTGCTTGGGATGTGATTTAATATTTAAATGCTTAGGATGACTCTGCAGGAGAGTCTAGAATTTTTATTTTCATATTTATGTAATTTATTTGAGTATTGAGTTGTGAAAGTGACACTTTGAGTTTGGGATACATAGATCCAAATATTGGATTCCAAAGAGGAAAGGATACCCCTTTGGGGGATAGTCATTATCCATTTGGAACTCCAAATTTGGATCACCTTTTACTATCCAAAATGGAAAGAGTAACATTCCCCTCGAGGGAAGAGTTCTCTTTTCCATTTGGATATCCAGCCTCGAAAGATCCAAGGAGATCGAAGAGGAGAAGACCGAGAAGTTGAAGATAAAGAGTATCCCACTCAAAGTCACGTGCATCCGTATTAGGATTAGAATTCGGGTTGTTGTCAGTGGTGCCCGACCACTTTTAATTTTTGTAAATCTGGGTTATAATAAGCAAGGTAATTTGTCTATGGACATTTATTTAATTAGTTTGATTATTTAATGTGTTTTAATTTGATTTGATTGCGTATAGGGTTGCATATTTTTTTTAGTTTTTTGGCGATTGCATATCGTTCTTTTTGATTTAGCCTGGATTCGATCGGAGGCTCATGAAGGTATGAAAAAATCTTCTACCTAAACTTTAATAAAAAATTTAGGATAACATAAAAACTCTAACGCTTTTAAGAAGTAAGCCCGGGACCGCGAGGAGTTCTCATTTCATAATCATTGCATTATTCTTTTTCTTTGTTAGGCACCTCCCCGCCTGCGGGTTCTAGCAGACCACCTAGCCTATGAGGGTGCAGTTCTGTCCAAGGGGATCTGTGCATCTTTAGGATAAAATTTATTTTTAAGCCTTTTTAAAATTTCTCCATCCCATTTTAAGCATTTAATCGAGTCAATTAGCATCCATTACATTAGAAACTAATTTAAAAGTAAGCCTAAATTTTAATTGTATTTACTTTGGCATTTTCATCCAATATAAGTCAAAGGGTCAATTAGGAGCCTACTCTAGATGTAGACCTCAACTCTTTTAACCAATCTTAAACAACGTCCCTGATCACTCTGCATCAAAAGACCGGACTCATGGGTTTAAAGCGCTTAGGTGGTTTAGCTGGCTCCCCAATCCAGGCCGGGGTAAGTCTAGATTTTGCATTGCATTAGTTATGTTCAGACTACTGTGTTTCAGTGTCCAAATTTAGATTTAGGATCCGGGGTAGATTTCTTTTTAAATCATAAGACCCCAATCTCTGGGAATATAATCTAAAATTTCTAATAAAATACTCAATTCAAACTAAATTCTCTTTAAATCCAAAATAACTGCTCAAACTTGATCCACTCCCTATTTGAGTTCTAAACTCACCTCCTTGATATCTTTCTTAGAAAATCTCTAAACAAAATTTCTGTCATTATTTTAATCGAAAGTTTTAGTAGGGAACTCCGATCTCCCTCGATGTAATTAACTATGAGGGCTTGCGCTCGTAGGAGATTTAGAACCCATATCTAATTTTTCAAAATTGATTTTCAAAATTCAATTAGTCCTCTTTGAGAAAATTAAATTACTAACGATCGTTATCGTTATGTTCGAATAATTATTGACAAATGATATCTTCTCCCTCCAAGGAAATATATCTTTTGTTAAAATAAATTTGAATATAAAATTAATGATCACTCCTCTTGATTATCGTAGCTCGATATTTGACTGAACTCCATTTTGACCCTTCAGGGCCATATGAAGTTCTCTTTTAAATCCGGTTATGATATTCAAGACGGGACTTATAATTCTAAATTTGAATCCCATTCCAAAATTTTATTTGCACCACTCGAGATGGTGTAATATTTTTGATGGGATGTTTGATTTTAGAATTATATTTTAATTTCAATTCTGAATTTCTCAAAGAAGACTAAATTTTTCAAAATCCGCTTTCCAAACTACCAATAGTACGAAAGCTAGTAAAATAGATAAACCATTATAAGTGTTAAATTTATAAAATAATCATCGTATCCGTAATACCAATCAGTAAAGAAATCGGATAAAACATTAAATCAAAATATCAATAAATATAGTTGAAATCAAATCAATGTAGCAAAATCATATAAGAGTATTCACATGCTATCCAGTTATTATATAGTAGCATTTAAATCAATTTCTCATTCTCAAGCTTAATATCTCAATCACATGCTCAATAAATTTTGTATATCATGTACTTAGTATATTACATGCTCAATATTAGTACAGTGAATCAATAGTATCAAATATTATTGATATCTATATGAGTAACAATAAAGTGGTAGGATCAATAAAATAATGCAATAACAATAAATATGTGCAATACTAATAAAATCGTATAATAATAAGAAAAATGCCTCAAAAATATGTATTTTAGTAGTCACACTAAACAAGTAAGAAGTCCTGGCCATCACGGTACTTTTTAATATTGTATCAATATCAGTAAACCATTGGCTCAGTAAACAGAGTCGTCACTCTTTTCCCGTCATCACAGTAATCATCTCCTTATAACTCCCAATCAGTATCACGTGAATCAGTAGAGGATAACATTAAATCACAGTATTTAAAGAAAAATCCATCGGCCCACCATCATATACAGGTCAATTAGTCTCCAACCAATGGGTCAACCAGTCTTTACTTATCTTTTACACACATAGTAGTATCACAATACTATAACAGTAATTTTTAATTATATCCACATTCATTTTCCAATGCATTGCAATACATAAAATATAATTGAGCTTAAGTTAGAAAATATCCAAAATGTCATAATGGTAGACAACAAAGAATCCTATCAGGCAAAAATACATATTTTCAGAAAATTACCAACATATCAGGGATTGTGTAAAATAATATTTTAAGACTTTTATTGTACTACACCACTATTTTTAGAGGTTAAAATAAATTTCAGGATAGATAAAAATTACTGTATTTTCAAAAGTACCCTGTAAAAAATCACAAATAAATACTCATAATTATGATCTCTATAACATACAAAAAATTACGCGGTGAAAGTTTTGTCAATACAAAGTTATTGATATTTTTAGTAACTAAAACACAAATTTGATCAAAAAAAATCAAAAACATAATCTTTGAAATCAAAAATAGGATATGAATTCCTTACAATGAGATAAATAAATCTCTCAACTGGCCTGACTGACGAAAATCGCACCTCGGCCTCCAAATCTCAAATTTATTTTTCTCTCTCCTCTAAATTCTCTCTAAACCTCTCAAAACATTTCTCTGTTATGCCAAAATCAAAATGAAACTTATGGCTCAAGAAAGAAGTAATGAGTGCTTTTAGATATTATAATAAAATAATAATAATATATTAATATAACTATTTAATTAAATCAATTCTTTAGTATAAAATCACATAAATTTTTTAGGTTCTTCAAAAATTATAGAATAATATTCATAAAATAAATCATTTTATTTAAAAAATATCGGAGAAATCAATTTGCAAATTAGACACTTGACGATCATATGTATGAATTTCTTATGAATTTTCACTGGTGTTCAAAAATTATAAAAAAATTCATGCAAGTAAAATATTACAATCAAAATATTATGACGAAGACGGATTACAATTTAGATTATAATAACTTTAGAAAAAAATGACAAAGTCAAAATACGAGATATTACATAAGCCAAGTCAATTATGAAGACGAGCCCATATAATCAAGATGAGGACTATCTTTTTGACACCTCATCACATAGTGGAAAAAAAATTATCCTAAGCAAGGGAGGAAGAGTTGGGGAAAAACCTCTTATCTCTTGTCCTTATTCATCATTCTTGAATTCCTTTTTAATCTCTTATAATTATCTTTTGGTTTATCTTTTGAATGCATGTTTGACATAAGGATTAGCTGGGAGGCTTTATTATCTAGGAGACCTTCAAAAAAAAAAATATAGCATGACTTGAGATAAAATTTTAAGATTGTCTTCCTTTATGTAGCACAAAATTAGCTATCCTTTTCTCCTCTCTCTCTCTCTCTCTCTCTCTCTCACATACATTCACTTGATCTCTCTATGAAAGTGCGAATAGATTGTTAGACCTATTGCTAATGTCCCTATGCTAACCAAGAGGGGGGGTGAATTGGTTATTTTAAAAAATTTCTTTTGAAATTTTGGAAACTTTAGTAACAAAAAAAAAACTTAAGCAACTTGTACTGTACGATGTGAGTTTATACAGTACGAATAGAGATAATTTATACTACTTTTCAACCACATAAATAGAACTTTTCAACCACAGAAATAGAAAATGCAATACAGTAAGAAAATACAGAAAAATAAATACAGAAATAAAGAACACCAGATTTTATAGTGGTTCGGTCAAATACGACCTACATCCACTCCTTAGAGACTCCTTCTCTAGGTATTGCACTATATCAAAGTGACTCTCCTTTAGCCCCCATAACAAGGCGGAGAAGCCTTTACAAACTCTCTTTCACCAAATCCCAGTGCGGTAGAGAACCAATGTCCTTTTTCACCCTCCTGGTGAAGGTAGAGAACTAACCTCCTTTTTCACCCTCCTGGTGAAGGCAGAGAACCAAAATGTCCTTTCACACCCTCCTGGTGTCGGGAGGGAACCAAAAACTTCTCGAACTTTCTTTCTAGAGCCTCTAAGAAGAATAAGAGAAAGCTTGAAGTACAAACAATGAGATCCTCACACTTGCATAACTTTGTGAATCCACTGACAATTTCCTATTCAAAGATCTCACTATAATCACTCCCAAACGCTCTCCCAATCACTCTCCCTTTCACTCCCAAGAAGAATTTTCGCAGAAGTATTTTAGTCCAGTTAATTTTAAGACCTTTAAATACTTATGATAAGAAAAATCATCCAAAAATTGAAAATTTTTAAGTTTTATGCATGACATTAGTCCCGTACGATCGACAATCGTACTGTATGTACAGTACAAAATCTGACATATTCACCTAGTACGATCCAGTACAAATTTTAAACCGAGCCGTTCGTAACGTAAAACCTTCTGTATGAATTCCATTTCGTATTGTACGAACAGTTTAAAAATTTGAATCGTTTGTCCTGTACGATCCAATCCGAACAAGTACGAACCCTAAACAGAGCCGTTCGTACACCAAAACCTTCTGTACGAAGTAATTTCGTACTATACGAATAGTAAAAAAAATTAAACTATTCGTCCAGGACGATCCGATACGAACCATCACGAACCCCAAACCGAGTCGTTTGTATATCAAAACCTTCGGTACGAACGTAATTCGTACAGTACAAATAGTTCAAAAATTGAATTATTCATCTTGGACAAACTGGTATGAACCATCAGTACAAGGTACAAACCGAGCCGTTGGTACAGCAAAACCTTCTGTACGAAGAACACTTTGTACTGTACGAAGAGGACTTAGAAAAAAAATTTATGCATACGGGTTCGTGTGGAGGACACATAATACAGATCGTCTCGTACGATCTGAAATCATACTGTACAATCAGTTAAAAAAATTTTCACTTCTCCATTGTGTGTGTGCAAAGTTATCCAACTTACAATCACACTCTCTCAGACTCAAGAAAACAAAAAATATAAACTACTCACAAACAAATGAACTTGAAGTCTTCAGCAGTCTGGAGTGTGAAATTCCTGAAAAACATGTTAATACACACAAAAAGAAACTCCAATATTTGTTAGGAGAAGAATAAAACAAACAATAAACTTTTGTAATCATCAAAAATAACTTGTATCAAAATTTAATTGTATGAACAGATTTGCACAAATCATAACAATCTCCCACTTTTTGATGATGGCAAAACATTTATTGTTAGAGTTATAATTAAACCCACTTTTCTCCTAAACTTCTAATAAACGTAAGCTCCAAAAAAATTTATCCTAAGCTCCCCCTAAACAAAGACTCCCCCTAAAGAAATGACATCTCTTAAACACGAGGTAAGAGGATCTAATAAGAGGTACAAGGAGGGAAAAATAGGAGAGAAAAGACCCTAATACTAGACAAAACACATTCAACACATACACATTTCAACACATACAAATATATACATACATACATATTCATACAAAAATGCAAAAGAATCCAATCCAAAATAATGTAACAAGACAAAACAATGCAACAAAATATTACAAGATACAAGATGGTGAGTCAAACAATACAAAACTCCCCCTTTTGACAACAACAAAAAGGGTAATAACTCAAAGAAGTTAAAATTTAAATAATATTACAAGAAATTAACTACTATATTTAAATTCAATGCAAAAAAATAAGAACTTAAAAAGATTTAGATCACATATTATAATAAGGATAAGAAAAGTTGATCTATGACAGTAATGTAATAGACAAATTAAGTAACTACAAGTATTGCACAACAAATGAAATAAAATTACTAAATTTTTTAAATCAATAATGTAAATATTGATATGTAAAGTAAGAGTATGTGAAGGGAAAGAATTGAATGGCGATATTGCAAATCTTTTGCAAATTGAATGGCACACTTTATGCATTTGAGCAATTTGTGGGCTAATTTTATGCCTCTTGATAATATGGCGACATTGTGCATCTTTTCAAATTTGTGGCAGATTTTGTGCATCTTTTCACGTTGAAACTTATTTTATTTCTATTGAAATAAAATCCTTTCCATCACAAGTTCTTAAATATAAATATAATAAGGAACACTTGAGCTAGAAGATAAAAGCAAGATTATGTCACTCAATATGCAACAATTTTAGCCAAATAATACATGTCAAAAAATTAAATAACGTAAGATCTTCTAATCTACACCAAATCACAAAGTAATCTATCTTTTGAGAAATTAAATTATGCACAGAATTTTTATTGTAATTTAATTTCAGTCAACATTTATTAAATTTATTTAACTATATTTGAGAGATAAATTTAAATAAAATTTTCAAGTCAATACCACAAACAATATATAATATGCATAGAACCAATTTTTTTCATTACTTTTTCAAAGACAAGCATACATAAGAATGAAGATTAACTACAATTTTGTAGCTTGTCAACCAACATCAATACCATCACATAAAAACAAGAACAACATAACTATTCAAGCCAAACAAAGAACAATAAAAACAATCACAACCACAACCAAGCCAAGCCAATACAAACCTTGCTAGTAATCCGAGGGACCCTGATTTAGAGGAGGTGGAGGAGTTGTGAACATAGCAAAATAACTATTAATCATTGCAATATTCATATTCACAGATTCGAACTGGTCCCTTATCCATCCCCGGTCCTCGTTGTACCTATCATCCTGCAATTTTAGATGTGCTTCCATTTGATCAAATCGGTGATCAAGGCGATCAAAGTGCTGGACCATATCCTGATAGTAGTATTGATCAGGTCCAGGTGCAGGTGCAGGAGCAGGTTCATCCCCAGAACTATCCCCATCTCCATCTTTCCCAAATAATGCCCGAAAAGAAGCATCAGTGAAATACAGTGGCATCTCAGATGGTTCATCAGGGTGGATCATATTGTACTTCTTTTTAAGGATAAAACAAATAACATGGCCAAAAGCAATGTTCTTCTTTCTCTTCACACTAGGATGGCCAATATCAGTGAGGGAATATAGGTAGTCCAAAATTAATTGGGCTTAATCAATTGGTTGGCTAGACATGATCAAGTAAGTGACTGTAGAAAGAAGAGGGGTCATGTTCACTCTATCTTCGACCTTGAGAATTATAAAGGTCCTAAGAACATGTTGGATTATTCGAGCATTTTGATTTAAGGAGTCAACCCGAGGATAGTGAGTAGGTTGGCTAAAACCCCTAATGACTTGATTTACTTCGGACCAATCATAATCCGATCTAGAAGTAAGAGTATGAGCCTGTATCTCTAGAGTGTTCAAATGAAAATAGGCCCCAAGGTCCTCCTTGGTTATTTCAATACGTTATTTTAGGACAAAAGAGGAAATTTTAATATGGTCCTGATTGAAAGTCATATTGGCCACGAAAACATGGAAGAGATCTTTGTTGCAGGCAAAGATCAATGTGAGAAGGAAAGAAAACTGGGTAGATTCAAACAATAGCATTATTGCAAAGTGAAGATTTTCTTGCAGTAGAATGCAGGAAGGGGTAATTTTAGATGCGGCATACTTATAGTATGCCTCCTCATTCTGAGCACTTAAGAAGTTATCATCCCAATCCCTCCTAGATGATGAATCTCTAGATTGTCAAGCTCTCTTTTCGCTTCATGACATATCCTTTTTATGCACTGAAGGGATTGAAAATGAAAGTGAAATGAGAGAAAATGACCCTCTTTTTTATAGAAAAAAAGATCGATCGTACTGTACGAAAATATTTCGTACCCGGGACAAATTTTATTTCATACGAGATAAACGAAAATGGTCAAAAATGAAACGGCTTTTCGTAAACTACCCTTCCCGAGGCGTCCTTTTATACAGGCTTTTTGACTTCCTGATCTTACAAACGATGACGTGTTCGTCCGGGACGATCAGGATATTAATGGATCATTCAAGCGACGATTAGGTTTATCCTTATCCACATTGACACATGGATCATACAGACAAAGACATGTTCGTATGTACGATCAATGATAATAACTAACACTAACCGTGAACCCACCCATTCGTACAGACGAATCTTCTACAATCGTACAGTACGATGTCGTCATCATACAGTACGAATAGACAAAGAAACTACAATTTCGTCACTCCAACTCTACAGGTTTTCAACACTAAAATAAAGAACAAAAATACAAATGATAACCATAAAACACTAAACACTAAAAACAAATCAAACCACAAACACATACAAAATAAAAGTTGCAGAATTTTTCAATTAAGCATTAAGATCAATTACACCTAGCCTTGTCCTTAATATGCTAAAAATGTCAAAGGCTAAGGGTTTTGTGAAAATATCTACTAGTTGATCTTTAGTAGCGACATGATGTAGTTCAATTTCTCCTTTCGCTACATGATCCCTTATGAAATGATGCCTTATATCAATATGTTTTGTTCTAGAATATTGAATAGGATTCTTTGAAATGCAAATGGCACTAGTGTTATCACAAAAGATTAAAATTATACTAATAGAAAATCCTAAGTCAACCATTTGTTGTTTCAACCAAAGCACCTGTGCAACATAACTCCCTAAGGCAATATATTCTGCTTCAGTTGTAGAAAGTGCTACTGAATTTTATTTTCTACTGGACCAAGATACTAAAGAATTTCTAATGAATTGATAAGTCCCAGAAGTACTTTTTCGATCAACTCTATAGCCTACTAAATCAAAATCTGAGTATCCAATAATTTCAAAAGAAAAACTATTCTTAGGATACCAAATCCCTAAATTTTGAGTTCCCAAAAGATATCTTAATATCCTTTTCACTGCTGTCAAATGTGATTCTTTTGGATCAAATTGAAATCTAGCATATAAGCAAACATTAAACATAATGTCTAGTCGGCTAGCTGTCAAATAAAGCAATGATCCAATTATTCCTCTAAATTTCTTTTGATTAATAGATTTTCCCTTAAGATCCTTATCTAATAGTACTGAGGAACTCATGGGTATAGTTACAGGTTTAGCATTATCCATTTCATATTTTTTGAGGATGTCCTTAACATACTTAGATTGACAAAGAAATGTTCCTTTCTTATTTTGCTTTATGCTAAAATCAAGAAAATAACTCAAGTCACCCATTAAATTAATCTCAAATTCATTACTCATTATTTTTGAAAATTCATCACATAGACTTTTATCAGTTGATCCAAAAATAATATCATCCACATAAATTTATACAATAAGTATTTCATTTCCAACTCTTTTCAAAAACAGAGTGGTGTCCAGACTTCCTTTAATAAATGATCCTTTTAATAAGAAAGTGTTTAACCTCTCATACCGTACTCGAGGTGTCTATTTTAGTGCATACAATGCCTTTTTCAATTTAAAAATATGATTAGGGAATTTAAAATTTTCAAAACCTGGAGGTTGCTCAACTAAGCATCCTCTTCTATCACCCCATTTAAAAAGACACTTTTAACATCCATTTGATATAATTTAAAATCTTTAAAATAGACAAATGCTAATAACACTCTAATTGCTTCAAGTCTTGCTACAGGGGCAAATGTCTCCTCAAAATTAATTCATTCTATTTGATTATACCCCTTAGCTACCAATCTAGCCTCATTTCTTATAACAACTCCTGAATCATTCATTTTATTTTTGAACATCCACTTAGTCCCAACTACACTTTAACTCTTTAGCCTTTCAATTAGCTCTCAAATATCATTTCTTTTAAATTGATTTAATTCTTCTTGCATGGCCAAAATCCAAAACTCATTCAAAAGTATGTGATCTATACTTGTGGGTTCAATCATTGAAATAAAAGCTGAATGATTTACTTCTTTTCTAAATCATGCCTAGTCCTAACTCCTTCACTTGGTTCTCCTAAAATTAACTCTTTATGATGACTTCTAACAAATTTCCATTCTTTAGACAAATAGTTTTCTTCTTCTTTTTCAACATTTTCTTCAACTTTTTGATTTTTAAGTTTTTAGGTTACTACTTCAACCTCATCTTCATCCAACCTAGACCCTTCACTATTATAAGATTCATAAAAAACAACATGAGTGGTCTCCTCAACTACCAATATTTTTTTATTAAAAACTCTATAGGATTTTCCAACACTTGAATAACCTAGAAAGATTCTTTCATCAGATTTTGGATCACATTTTTCTAAAAGAGTCTTGCCATTCTTATGAATGAACACTTTACATCCAAAAATATGTAGATGTGAGAGGTTGGGACTCCTACCTTTAAAAAGTTCATAGGGTGTCTTATTTAATTTCGATCTAATGTACACCATATTCAACACATAACAAGTTGTGCTAACTGCTTCAACCCAAAAATATTTTGGAAGTGAATATTCTGCCAACATGGCTATAGCAGTTTCAACTAATGTCCTGTTCTTTCTTTCTACAACTCAATTCTGTTGAGGTGTCCTAGAGGCTGAGAAATTATGTTCTATTCCTAAAGATTTATAAAAATCATCAAACAATTCATTTTTAAATTCTCCCCCATGATCACTTTGGATAGATACAATTTCAAAATTTAATTTTCTCTAAATTCAAGTGGCAAAATCTCTAAACTCCTCAAAGGATTCACTCTTATGATTCAAAAATCTAATCTAGGTGAATCTTAAATAATCATTCATAATTATATATCTAAATCTTTTTCCTCATAGACTTAAGGTACTAACAGGTCTAAAAAGATCCATGTGAAGAATTTCTAAGGGCTTTCTAGTTATAGTTTTCTTGATTGAACTAAAAGAGGATTTAACTTATTTACCTAGTTGGCATGTATCACATAAGTGGTCTTTTGTAAAGTCTAATTTGGGTACTCCTCGAACTAGCTCCTTTTAGGTGATTTTCCTAATATTTCTCATACTAGCATGACAAAGCCTCCTATGTACCATGATTCATCAGATATAGTTTTCAAACATAAAGTAGTAGAAGATTTTACAGCATTCAAATCTAGCATGTAAATATTATTTATTCTATCACCATTCAATACAATAAGTCCATTCTGACTAATAACACAGCTAGTAGGCATGAATTTTATATGATAATATTTATCACATAATTGACTTATGCTCAACAGATTGTGTTTTAATCCTTCAACTAACAGAACATTTTCAATCACAAAATTTTTAGAGTTTCCAATCATACATGTACCTACCACTCTCTTGGTAGTATTATCTCCCAGTGTAACCTTGCCTCCATTCCTGGCTTCCAGCATTATAAATTGATTTGCATCTCCAGCCATGTGCTTGGAACAACCACTGTCCAGGTACCAAATGCTCTCACGAGGTCTTGTATGAGAGCGATCCTGTAAAATTATCAAATGTTAGACTTGGGAACCCAAACAAGTTTGGGTTCACCTTTTGACAATTTTAAAATAGATGCATGTGTGATATTCTATATTTTATAAATCTTAGGTCTCCACACTAGATGTGTTCTACGATGGATAGTACAAGTATGAGAAATATGTCCTATCATATCACAAGAAAAACACTTTACTCTAAGAAAAGGATTTACCAGTCTATTTGATCTGAATGATTATTTCTTAGATTTTGAACTAATGGTCTTGTAGTAATATTTGTGAAAATCTTCAAGTTTGGGTGATTTCCTATTTTTCTCAAGTGCTTTCAATTTAACCTCAAGAAATGCATTTGCACTTTCTAAAATCAAATTTTCAATCTTCAAGTTATGCTCTCTACTATCTGATTCCTCTATAAATGTTTTGAAATCATTTTCAAGTTCAGTGTGTAATAATTTTAAATGTTCATGCTGTTTATTTAAATCATCATACTCATCCATTAAAGTTATGTGATTGCTATCGATTAGTGCATGGTCTTTTCTAAGGATTTCAAATTCATTCTACAGCTCTAAATGATCCATATTCAACTTAGCATGTAGTTTTTTTAGTTTCCTATATACTGAATGTATGCGTTCAGAAACTTTAAATAATTTATCATAACTTAAGTCACATACCTCCTCTTGATCCGAATGAATGAGATTGTAAGCCATCAAGCATAAATTTGTGACTTCCTCTTCTGATACAATTTCTGAGGAATCTGAAGCTGAGTCCGCCCAAAATACTCGTTGAAGTCTCTTCTTGCCCTTTTTATCCTTTGGTTTCTCCTCAACTTTCTCCTTGCTAGGATTAGCCTTAAGATTGGGGCAACCTATCTTTATGTGTCCATGCTTCTTACATTCATAACAAATAACTTCATTAGAAGCCTTAATATTTTTGTGGAACTTACCTTTGTTCCACTATTGGCATCTTCTTTGCTTCCTCTTTAGGAAACTCTTGAACTGCCTTGTCATTAAGGCAATGTCTTCCTCATCCTCAGGTAGTGACTGATCACTGTCTACACCTTCAAAGCTATGTTCTTCTCCTTCCGCTTGT
Organism: Dendrobium chrysotoxum; assembly: GCA_019925795.1. NCBI lineage: Eukaryota > Viridiplantae > Streptophyta > Magnoliopsida > Asparagales > Orchidaceae > Dendrobium > Dendrobium chrysotoxum. The sequence continues at coordinate 67,130,938 of CM034305.1, read as the reverse complement.
CACCTGCATCAATCTGTCTTTAGTCACAGATTGCTCGTAAGCAATTAGTGATCCAAGAAGATTATCAATAGAATAAACATTTAAATCTTTTGATTCAGTTATTACGATTATCTTTGCATCATAAGCAGTAGGTAAGCAACGAAGTATTTTATTTAGTTTTTTCGCATTCGTTAATTCCCTACCTAAGGCATGTAATGAAGTGACTATATGTGTGAAACATGTATACATGTCTGAGATTGATTAATTCGATTTCATGCGAAAGAGTTCATAATTGTGCAAAAGAATGTTCAACTTAGTTTGTTTCACTTCATTTGTACCTTCATATGTAATGCAAAGTCTGTCCCATATTTTCTTTCCGAATTTACAAGTAGAAACACGCATATAATTTTCAGATTTAAAAGCACAGAAAAAGCTATTCAAATATTTTACATGTAATTATGCTAATTCCCTTTCTTATAAAGTCCAATCAGTAAATGGTGTTTCAACTCCTATGCCATCTACAAGTCCAGCAGGTGCAGTGTAATCATCCTGAACTAACATCCACATGCGATAGTTAAGAGATTACAGAAAAGTAGACATGCAAGTTTTTCAGAAATCAAATAGAATGTTGTCAAACAAAGGTGGCCTAGTGATCGAGTATCCTTTTAATGTGTTTCGGTTTCCAAAATTAGCCATGATCGAATTTCAAAAAGTAATTTAAACAATGATTTTTGAAATAGGCTCTGATACCACTTGAAAGTGCGAATAGGTTGTTAGACATATTGCTAATGTCCCTAGGCTAACCAAGAGGGGGGTGAATTGGTTATTTTAAAAAATTTCTCTTCAAATTTTGAAAACTTTAGTAACAAAAAAAACTTAAGCAACTCGTACTATATTATGTGAGTTCCTACAGTACGAATAGAGATAATTTATACTACTTTTCAACCACAGAAATAGAAAATGCAATGCAGTAAGAAAATATAGAAAAATAAAAGCAGAAATAAAGAACACCAGATTTTATAAGTGGTTCGGTCAAACATGGCCTACATCCACTCCCTAGAGACTCCTTCTCTAGGTATTGCACTACATCAAAGTAACTCTCCTTTAGCCCCCACAGCAAGGCAGAGAAGCCTTTATAAACTCTCTTTCACCAAATCCCGGTGCGGCAGAGAACCAATGTCCTTTTTCACCCTCCTGGTGAAGGCAAAGAACCAAACTATCCTTTCACACACTCCTGGTGTCAGCAGAGAATCAAAAACTTCTCGAACAACTTTCTTTCTAGAGCCTCTAAGGAGAATAAGAGAAAGCTTGAAGTACAAACAATGAGAACCTCGCCCTTGGATAACTTTGTGAATCCACTCACAATTTTCTATTCAAAGATCTCACTATACTCACTCCCAAACACTCTCCCAATCACTCTCCCTTTCACTCCCAAGAAGAATTTTCACAGAATTATTTTAGTCCAGTCATTTTTAAGACTTTAAAATACTTAGGACAAGAAAAACCGTCCAAAAACTAAAAATTTCAAGTTTTATGCATGCCATTCATCCCGTACGATCGACGATCATACTGTACGAACAATACAAAATCTGACATGTTCGTATGGTACAATTCAGTATGAACCTTAAACCGAGTCGTTCGTACCGCAAAACCTTCTGTATGAATTCCATTTCGTACTATACAAACAGTTCAAAAATTTGAACCGTTCATCCTATACGATCCAATCCGAACCAGTACGAACCCTAAATAGAGCCGTTTGTACACCAAAACCTTATGTGCGAAGTAATTTCTACTGTATGAATAGTAAAAAAATTGAACTATTCATCCAGGACGATCCAATACAAACCATCACGAACCCCAAAGCAAGCCGTTCGTACATCAAAACTTCGGTACAAACTTAATTCGTACAGTACGAATAGTTCAAAAATTGAACTATTTGTCCTGGATGAACTGGTACGAACCATCGGTACAAGATACAAACCGAGCCGTTCGTAAAGCAAAACCTTTTGTACGAAGTACACTTCATATTGTACGAATAGGACTTAGAAAAAAATTTCATGCATGCAGGTTCGTGGGGAGGACACATAATACAGATCGTCTCATACGATCTAAAATCGTACTGTACGATTAGTTAAAAAATTTTCACTCCCCCATTGTGTGTGTGCACAGTTATCCAACTTACAATCACACTCTCTCAGACTCAAGAAAAATAAAAAATACAGACTACTCATAAATAAATGAACTTGAAGTCTTCAGCAGTCTGGAGTGTGAAATTCATGAAAAACATGTTAATACACACAAAAAGAAACTCTAATATTTGTTAGGAGAAGAATAAAACAAACAATAAACTTTTGTAATCATCAAAAATAACTTATATCAAAATTTAATTGTATGAAAAGATTTACACAAATCATAACACTCTATACTTAATTGGCCTTCCTTTATTTCTCGCATATATAAGCCCTTTCTTGTCTATGTGTAATCTAAGACTAAGGGGCACTCAAATCAAGGTACATCATAGAGAAATTATTTATGTTGTAACTCATTTGATCTTTTTAATAGATTAGTAAAATTCCTTTATTTAGATTTGAAAGTTCGTGAAGATTGTTAAACCTCTAAAAACTAGCTCGAGGCAAACCAAGAGGGGGGGGTGAATTGATTATTTTAAAAAAAATTTTAACAAATAAAAAATTAAAACCCTTGATGCAGAAGCAGATCAGTTTCACAACAATAAAAATCAGAGATTTCAAACACAGAATAAATCACAGAAAAATATGAAAATTATTTGCAGAAAATTAAATAGAAAGAAAACACCAAAATTATAGTGGTTCGGTCAACTTGACCTACGTCCACTCTCCAAAAATCTCCTTTCCATGTATTACACTAAAAGTAGTGTCTCTCTTTTTGCCCCCACAACAAGGCTGAGAAGTCCTTACAAAATTTTTCCACCGACCCGGTAAGGTAGAGTACCTTAAATCCTTTTACTCCTTCTTGGAGTAGGTAGAGAACCTGGGAATTATTTTACTCCCTCCTAGAGTTGGCAGATAACCTGGATCTGATGCTGATGAAAGTCTCCCCTAGAGCCACCAAGGAGTCAGAAAAGCAGCTTGAAAAGATGGTGGAAACCTTGCTTAGAACAACCTTTGTAAATCCCTCACAACTCCCCCTCACAATGATTTCTCTCTCTCCCAAGCTCTCTCTCTCTCTCCATTCTCTAATCTCTCTCTCATATCAATTTCACAACAAAAGATTAATTAGATGATAATATAAGAGCTTAAATAGAGAGCCACCAAAAGTAGCCCTAATTTTTAATATGGCTCTTCTGAGCGTCCAATAAGATCCTTAGATCACTCAGTACGATTAGTATAAAATAGCCATTTCAGCCAGTACGATCAACATTGCCATGCACGATCAGTTCAAATATTTGTATAGATCGTCTAGTACGATTCTATGATTGTCTAAGATGATTAGTTCAAGATACTATATTGATCGTCCAATATGATATGGGATGATGACTGGCGGTTTGAATATTGTCTCACACACCCCTCAGGATGTCCAGTACGATTAGAAAAAAAATTATGATTTTTGTCTTGGACGATGGGGGATCGTCCCATGAAATATCACAGATTATCCAGTACGATCGTTGTAGATCGTCTTATACGTTTTAATCGAGCAATCTAATCATAATTAGTCTCCTAATCATAGGATTAATTTAGGTATGATTGTCATAAATTGTCTAGTACGATATAGATCGTACTGTACGATTAGAATAAAATTTGTATATTAAGAAATTACTTAAATTATAATTGGCAGTTATTTTTTATGTCTATAATTGATCGTCCTGTATGATCTGAATCATCAAGTATGATTAGTTAATTAATATCACTTAACAATGAGTGCCCTAATTAGGGTTTTTTACATAACTAATCATCCAGTACGATATATATCATACTATACGATTAGTTCAAAAAGTAAAAAAAAATTTCTAACTCACTAACTCACCCCATTGAGTGTGTGTGTGCAAGGTTACTTAGCTTGGGGTCCACCATATACATAACTTGACTCAAGAAAGGTAAAAAGCATATTAAAATTAAAATTACAAACATACTCAATCCTAGTCTACCTGATCTTAAGCTGATTGGCATTGTAAGTGAACTTGTGGACCTAAAAGGTTAGTGAGCAGGGCAAACAAAATAGATATGCAATAATAGCGGTAATAAAGAAACAATAATATTTGTTATCATCAAAATCATAGTACTTGGGCCCATATTTGCAACAAGATTTAATGAGCAATCATGGAATACTACCTTCAAATTATGATCACCAGCATTCTGATGGTGAGAATGCTCATTAGTACATTTTATTTTCATCTTGGATTAGCCAGTGAGTTTCTCTAGCAGTTTCCTTTGTTTATATGGGTTTTGTGGTGTGGAAGTATGATTCAATATAACTTTGTAGATGATAAAGGTTGGTATTGCAAATTTACTTTCTCGTAACCAAAACAAACTAGTTAAGAAAGTTGCAGGATATTGCATTAATGGGTCGTTTATCATTCTTTTCTAACTTTTTGAATTGAAACTCTTATCAGACTTGGAAGTATTGATATTTTATTAGTGTAAGACATTATATGGTATTATTTTGTAGCTTGATTCAATTTATGTTTTTTTTTAAAACATGTGGGAATTGGGTGAATATGATAGACTGGTTCTTATTGAACTGGTCCAACCAGCCCCTTTCCAAGGACTAGCTCAGATGTATATGAGGCAGGCGGCAAGAGAGAGTGAGAGGGAGATGGGGCCCACTATTTCAAATTCAAACCCTTTGGAGCCAAAGGAGGGGGCAGCAAGGGAAAAATATGTAATTTGACATTTAATGTTAATTACATACTTTAAGTAGGAAGGAGGGATTAGGGTTAGGGTTATGCTTTGATTTTTGTTGGCTGATTTGGTGTCTGTTGTTCTTGGTGTCTTGGGCTCTATATTCTAAATTTGTCTAGAGATTGAGAGAAATCAATCCTCCTCTCGAATTGAGGATTATTATATACGTTAGTTGTTTTTCTCAATAAAATTTACTATTTTTCTTCTGATTTTTCTCAAACTTGTGGAGTTTTCTCACTGTTTTTGTCTCTTTCGCTAGGGTTCACTTGAGATCTTCAAGTGTTTCCTAACATAATACCATTTAGTTAACTCATTTTTGTACTTAAATTTACTTCAAAATTGTTTATGCTCCATTTTTCATGAGCTTATACATTAGTGCATGTTCAGTGGTTTGGCTGAAATTATTCATGTACCTATCATTATCTTCGAGGATTGTCACCCATGCTCGAGTGTCTGATACTATTTTATAGTTTGTGATGATTCGTTCACGTTTAACTTCTACTATTGTTTAACAATACGTGGAAAATTTGTGATTGTTAATTTGTTGACTTCTTTTTGTTTTTTCCTTGTAATTATACTTCAAAATGAGTCATTGCATTAATGCATCTCTAATGGGTTGGTCAAAATCATTCATGCACTCGTATTTATCTGTAAGGAACCTTTCATTTTCTCTGAGGATTGCCACCCATGTCAGAGTGTCCTTATATTTTTTTTGCTTGCATTTGTTGATTTCTTAGTGTTTTCATTTTGCACTTAAGGTGAGATTGTTAAAATCTCAATCGTCCCTTGGCCCTTGATCCCACGGCCAACATGAGGATCTGTGGGAGGCTCACCTGGATCACTCTGTTAAATCTCAGCTATCCCTTAGCCCTTGATCCCACAGCCAGCATAGGAATCTGTGAGAGACTCACTTGGATCGCGCCGATCTCCTTCTATATTTGGGTGGTGTTTTGATTGAAAAAAATATTGTTTTGAAAAGTGTTTAATTTTCTTTGGGAAAGTTAAATTTTTGGAATTTAAATTTTATAATCGAACACTTATTATGAATGATATATCGCCTCGAAAAGCGAACATATCGTTCTCTAACAGGTTCAGATTACAAATCTTTGAATTTATCTGATTATCGTAGTCAAACTCAAGGAGAAACAACATATAATCTCGAAAAGATCAGAATGATGTTTAATCAACTGTTTGACTATGCTAATCTGAATATGATCATTAATTTTATAATCATAACTATGATTATAATTGACATATCTATCCGAAGGAAGAAGATATCAATCATTATTAGTTTGAATATGAAAATAACAATCGCCAATTTTTGTTTTGATTTCCCAAAGAGAATCAATTAAAGGTTTTGAAAACTTGATTTTGAAATCTGGTCTGGGTTTCTAAATCTCCTACGAGCGCAAGCCCTCGTAGTTAATTACATCGTAGGAAACCAGAAAATTTCCTACGAATACTCTCGATTAAAATAGCGATACGAATTTTATTAAAGATTTTAAAGCTTGATATCAAAGGAGGTTAAGGGATTGGAATTTTCAAGTGGGATTGGTTCAAGATTGAACAGTTCTTTCTGGAGTCAAAGGAAGAAGAGTAGGAGGCGTCTTGAGATTCTGAATTACTTCAGAAACACCTCAACCTGTCCTAAGTGTTGGGCTTGAATTTGATTGAAAGATATTTTAATTTGAATGATCAATTTTATTAGAAAGTGGGAGTCAGATTCCCAGAAGATTGAGGTCTTAAGTTTGAAGACATGCCTCAGAACCTAAGTCTAAAATTGGGTACTGAAAATCAGTGACCCGAATCCTAGCTAATGCAATGCAATCTGGACTTACCCCGGCCTGGATTGGGGAGCCAGCTAAACCACCTAAACCCTTTTAAAACCATGAGTCAAAGTCTTTAAATGTAGAGTGGTTAAGGACATTGATTAAGATTGGTTTAAAGAATTGGGGTCGACATCTAGAGTAGATCCTAATTGACCCCTTAACATATGTTGGGTTAAATGTCTAAATAAAATGCAATTAAGATTTAGACTCGATTTTTTTTAATTTGTATCTAATGCAATGCATGCTAGTTGACTCGATGAAATGCTTAAATCAATATGAAGCAGTTTTAAAATAGGCTTAAAAAAATAGGTTTTATCCTAGAGATTGCACAACATCCCCTTGGACAGAACTGCACCCTAATAGGTCAGGTGGTCTGCCAGAACCCGCAGGCGGGGAGGTGCCTAACACGGATGAGAAAAATTAATATGTATGCATGAAAAACTCCCGGCGAGTCCGGGCTTACTTCTTAAGAGCGTTAGAGTTTCTATCTGAGCTTAAAAATTTTTAAGTTTTGTTTAAGTAGAAGAAGTTAATGACCGTACCCTCACGAGCCTCCGATCGGGTTCCAGGCTAAATCAAAATCGACATGCAAGAACGCCAAATAAACTACTAAAAGCATACGGGTCCTTAATCGCAATCAACACATCAATCAAATTAATTAAATAATTAAATCAATTAAATAAATGCTCAAATTGAAAGTCCATAGGCAAGTGCCCTTAATAATACAACCCAGGGTCTGCAGTAAAGTAAAGTGGCCGGGTACCACTGACTACAACCCGGATTCTACTCCTAAGACACAAGTGACTTTGAGATTTGAGATTCTTCTCGCTCTTCACTTCTTCGTCTTCTTGGAACTCCTTGGATCGTCGGGTTTGGATATCCAAATGAAAAGAAACTCCCCCTGGATAGGGGTGTTATCTTTTCTCTTTGGATAATTGAACTTCATCCTAATTTGGATCTCCAAATGGATAGGAACTCTCCCCTAAGGGATGTTCCTTCCTCTTTGGATTCCAAATTGAATTTTAAATGTCTCAATCTCAAAGTACTTTAAATAATACAACTCAAAATCAAATCAAATTACATTAATGAAAATTAAAACTCTAGACTCAACAACCTGCAAGGTTATCCTAATAATAAGCAGTTTATATTTGACATCCCAAGCAGTTAATATATTTGAAATTTAAATGCTCAAACCAGCCACGCTTGGCCATGCTCTTTTAATTTTAAAGGGGGTCTTGGCAGTTTTCTGGAGCACCTGTGCAATTTGATAATTATAATTTTGCCCCCTTTAGTTTATGCCCTGTATGAGCATGGCCACCTGCATAAGATTGAATTAGTACAAATCGTTCCTAGCCTAGGGGTAGATCTAATCGTACAATCAATCACATCACAGAATGCATTAAATAAATAAACAATCACATCAATTCTACTACTAGCAAACAGCATGCAGTAAAAGCTCGAAAACCCGGCACACAGCAGAAAAATAAACACCGGCTTAGCCTAAGACTAGAGTTGGTTGTCCTAGCAAACCATCTAAAGTGTGTGAGGTAGGCTGTGTGGCTTTGATGTGTCCTAAATAGGATGATTTGATTGAAGTTGTTTAAAGTTCTAGTTGGTTGAAGGCTTAAGGGAAGATTTAATTTGAATTTAAATATTAATGACTTGAAATTGATTTTAAATTTGATTTTAATTGTTTGTTAGATATCACCTTTGTTTCACACCGAGGCCGTGAAGTTTATTTCACCTTCCTTGGGGCTAATTTAATAGCCTCGTAGGCCTGGGTTACCCAGTGGTACTCGATATAATTAAATGATTTGAGTTTGATTAAGGTTTAAAGGTTAATAAATTATAATTAGAATTAGTTGGTTGCTGGTTTTAATATTGATTTAAGATTTTCTGGAATTTCTGATAATTTATTGGATTTTGGAATTTTTTTGATTATTTTAATGATTTAATTCAAGGGTCAAAAGTTGACTTTTTGATTTAAAGTGTTTTCTGGAAAGTTAATATTTTATTAAAATATTAGACCTTAATACGATCAGTTAGACAGTAAGTACACTGATATTGGATTTTTCTAGATTTTATTATGAAGGTTTGAAGTTTTGACTTGATTTTGAACTAGGTTTGACCAAAAGTTGACTTTTTCAAATTTGTTTGATTTCTGGAAACTTAACATTTTTAATAAATATTAGAGCTTAAGATGAGTTGTATGCCTTTGAGTTTGCTCAATTTGGAGTTCATTTGAATTAGTTATAAATTTTTGAAGTTTTGCCTATTTAATGAATTATTGAAATTGTTTAATTAGAGACCCTTTTTGTGATTTGGATCCAAATGATCTCCAAACTCCTTGAAATCAACTCCAAAGGTCAGGAATGACCTAAGGAGTGATTTCCAAGTGGTTTGGAAATTTTCTGGAATTTTTAATTATTTTTAATTAATTAAATTAATTAAATATTGAATTTCAATTAAAATTAAATTAAACTTAATTTTGAAGTCCAGTCAAGGGGCTTTTATTTTTCATTGATTAAGGGTTCAATTTTGGTCAATTAGAGGGGTTAATTGTATTTTTTGGATTTAATCTTGATTTATTACATTTTCTGGAAGCTTAAATGGTTTAATTAAGGTTTGAATTTGATTAGGTTAATTGAGGGGCTTAATGATTTCAAAATTCAGTGGGATATTTTCCTAGGGTTGTATGTGTCACTAGGTTCAAATGGTTTGAGTTTCAAGTCAATAGGATATACAACCTAATTATTGGAATTTTCTAAGTTTTCTAGACTAAAGATCCTTAATTATTGTCCTTAGATGTCACTAGGTTAGTGGGTCTTAATCAATGTTTTACTAACCCTCAATATAACATATGCATGATAAATATACACATAAACACAATCAATCCTATGTCTAAAAGAGCCTTAAACTAAGTGGTGTGTGTATATCCTTAAACATGCATAGATTAATACTTAATTAAATGTGAACAATAACTATGTTAGTGAATGATTAGAGCATAACCATTTACTAACATTCCCACAAAATTTCTATTCAAATATGTTGATCAATGTTTAAAATTCCAAAGTAGATCTCTCAACCTAATGGATTTAAATACATAGATATTATTTCAAAATAAATTTAAAATATATGCTTGACTTATATAAAAAGCCATATAAAAACATAGGTTTTGAATTTAAAATATTTAAGATATAACTAAGGTAAATTCAATAGCTAAATGAGAGATCTACTGATCTATTAAGGTCATTTGAAAATAAGTTTTTAATTTTCAAGATAATTAGCTTAATATTTAATTAGATATTAATTAAATATTAAAATAATTAAGTAATTAAAATAAGTTAAAATTAATCAAGTTTTGATCTCTGAATTTGATTTCAAATTAAAGTACTTAATTTTCTGAAAATTTTGATATATTATACTTAATTTTCTGATTTAAAATGAATTTCTTATGAATTTTTGAAATTTAAACCAATTAAAATGAATTTTTAAATAATTTTAAATTAATTAATAAAAAAAAAATTAATTAATTTAAATCTTAAAAATTTTCTGGAATTTCAAAATTATTTGTATATATAAATATAAAAAAAAAAATTTAAATTATTATTCATTAGTTATATATTAATTAATAATTAAACATTTAATTAATTAGAATATAAGTTATAATTTAAATTAATTTAATTTCAAACTTAGAATAATTTAAAATTAATTACTTAATTATTGGATATTAATTAATTAAATGAATAAATATTAATTAATCGTTTAATTATTAAAATATTATAAATCATTTAAATAATATTAAATAATTTAATTAGATTTTATTTAAATGTTCAAATATTTTCAAGATTAATATTAAATTTAAAATTAATGAGATCTTAACTAATGACTTAAATACTTAATTAGAATATTAAATGATACTTAAATATTTTAAATTATTTTAAACTTTCAAAATGTTTTAAAATAATCTTTAAACTTTTCTAAAAAAAAAAAAAAAATTAATTAAAATATTAAATCATTTAATACTAATTAAAGTAATAAATTATTTAATATATATATACATTAATCAAAATTTCAAATTATTTAAAAGTAATTAAAATTAACAATTTATTTAATATTAATTAAAATAGTAAAGGTTATACATTAATTAAAATTTCAAAATTATTTAATCTTAATTAAAATTACAAAATATTTAATATTGATTAAAATATTAAGTAATTCAATATTATTTAAAATTTTAAAATCATTTAATATTAATCAATATTATAAAGAATTTAATATTAATTAAAATATTAAATAGTATGATATTAATTAAAAAAAATTTTAAAATTATTTGATATTAATTAAAATTATAAAATGTTTAATATTAATTAAAGTATTTAATAGTTTAATATTAATTAGAATTAATATTAAATTTTAAAAATTGATTAATTAAATTTAAAATAGTTAATATAATATATATAAATATATATATTAAATAAAGAAATTAATTTCTATTTTTTTTTTATTCAAAATGATTTAAAAAAAAAAATTAAATCATTTTAAAATACTTAACGGCGCCGGCACCGGCGGGAGCCACGTGGCAACCCTGGATTTGTCCACCCAAACCGTGGCATTGATTGGGCTGACGTGGACGACGGCGCGGCGGCGGTCAGACACGCGTCGCTCGCTGGGTCGTTCACGCGGTTTCACTTAACTGAGTCAGCAGCGGGTCCGAACCGTTGGATCACCCGCTGTAACGAAACAACAGCTGAGATTAAATCCCCTTGTTTCATCTCGGCTTAGCGAGATCGAACGGCGAGAAATCAATCCCGCGGTTTTGAACGGGTGGTTCAGATCGAGCCAAACGAAAAATAGAACAGAAATTGCATACACGCGGTCGTAGCGAACGCGGTATGATGAGATTTCGACCGTTGATCTTCAGATCAACGGTTGAAATTTCGTACACCTGAACTAGGTTACGAAAGAGCCCTAGAATCGGTTTTCTGGCTCGTTTGTTCGATCCGATAGACCAAATATAATGAAATTTTAAAACTAGATCTAATACGTGAACAGAAATCGTGTGGAAGTTTTGGTTTAGCTTAAAATGAACTTAATCAGAAGCTATTTAACCCTAAGCTAAGTGACCTAGGGCTAGAGTTTTTAGCGATTTTTACCGCTGGATTTATAAAAGAATGGATTGGTTGCACTTGTAGACTGTCCACGCTCCCTTTACTAGTTGAAATCCCAGCTCGAAACGTCCTGGATCGTCTGCTATAAGACTTGGACGTAATAAGCCTTAGTTCGCCGGGATCTACTCGCCGGCGAGCTTTGACCGGTGGGGTTTTGGTCGGGAAGGCTGGGGAAACTCCTGGAAAGCCCAATGGAACAGGGGCTTAGATTAGAGAAGCTGAAGACTAGTGAGAGAGTGAGAGGGGTCGAATGATAGCTCAAAATAGGGTATTCCCCTATTCAAACATCTCTAGATTGAATCAGTGGTCAGGATTGATTGGGAGGGCTGCTAGGATCAAGACATCTGTCCCTAGGGTGGTTGGGAACAGAAGAATCAAAGGACATAAGGACAAATGACATGTAAAGGTCATTTTGTCCTATGTGAGCATGTGGGAGTGATCCAAACCGTTGGATCTAGATCTAAGGGCTTAAAGGGACTGTTGGAAGGTTCTAGAGCAGGTTCTTAATAGCTGGAGGAGTTTAGATTAAAGGGAAATAAGTTTAAAAGGCAATTTGACCAATTTTGACCACTTTAAACTCTTGGTTTGACAATTTGACCAAACCCATAGCCATATGGCTGCTGAGGTGGCACAAGAAAATCAATTTGAGCTAGTTTGGAAGATTGGAGGGAGTGTGAAACCTATGGATTGGAGTTTACATGCATTAAAAAAGGTTTGAGCTAATTTGACCAAGTCTCCATGTTGACTTAGTCAACTAGACTTAAATTGGGTTGATCAAGTCTTAGAGCATATTAAGGTTATGACTTGAAGTTGGTTTGAAATTTGAAATGGATTGAATTGATTAAAAGCATTGAAATGGGTCATATGGGCTAAATTTGACCAATCATAGACCCAGTTGACTTGGTCAACTATTGGTTGGGTTAAGGGTTTAATCAAGGCCAAATCATTGGAAAGGTAGTCAAGGGAATTAAAGAAAATGATTTAGAAATGATTTTAAGTTTAAGAATTAGAAATTGAGCACATGTATATAGTTGTGGGGAGATTTGAAGAAGTCAAAATTGATTGATTTGATTAAATCAAGCATGACTTGATTCATTATTGGTCAAGAGGCTTTGAAATCACATACTAAGATATGTTAAAAGGTTTAATGGGATTTGAATGGGTTGATTTCATATGAGAGGGTCTTAAGGTTTCATTGGATCAATTTTGACCAAACATAGACTCAGTTGACCAAGTCAACTCTTGACTGAGTCAAAGGGTCTAATCTGGTCCAAATCACTAAAATAAGTGATCAAGAGATTTTGGATAAGTTTGAAATTGATATGAAGCTTGATTGAGTATAAAGTAGTAAGCTTAAGGGTTTAAATTGGTCAACCTAGGTTAATCTGGTCAACCAGGTGGGTCCAGGGCCAGGATCTGGATTTGACAGGTTTGGTTTGGTATTTGAAACTTGCTGGAAGTAGTTGCATTTGATTTGGAGCTCATTTGACCAAAGTGACTATTCACACCCCATAGGGGTATTTTGGTCATTTTGACCCCTGGCCAACTGGGGGTCAAATTGAGTCCAACAAAATGCAGTTTAATGCTCAATGGATTATAATCAAGGGTCTGGAAGTGATTGGAGGCTTTGGAGAAAGCTCCAAGGTCAAAACCCACTGGGTGGTAGGTCCAGTGGCATAGACTGTAAATATTTGAAGGTTTTACAGCCTTTGGATTTCGATTCAGTTTCTGGGGTTAGAGATCTCAGAATGAGCTCAAATTTGGAGGGTTACCTCTAGAGATATGTCACATCAGTGTGGAACTGACAGATCTTGAATCAGAGGTCATTTGATAGGGTTTTGAAATGTTCAAAGATTAACTGGAAAAGGCTTTCAGGACTTAGACCTTTAGCCTTGGATTTGAATCTGGAAATCTGGGTTTAAGCTGGATTTTGAACTTGAATGATATGGTTTGAATTAAGTCTAGATTGAATTGAAGCTTGGATTGATCTAGAAGAATCCTAGGGTTTAGAATAGGTCCTAGGGTCCAAATCAGCTTAAGGGAATCCTAGGGTCTAGAATAGATCCTAGGGACTGGAGTCTGGGAAGATCCTAGAATCTAGAAGTCCTAGGAAAATCCTAGGATCTGGAAGTATCCTAAGATCTAGGAATCCTAAGATTCAAGATCTAGAAGGATCTTAGGATCTAGAGTAGATCCTAAAGTTTGATTTCTAGGAAGGTCTTAGGGTTTGGATGTCCTAGGGCATGGGATCTAGAATAGTCTTAGGATCTAAAAGAATCCTAAGCTCTAGATAGATCTAGAAGAATCCTAAGGTCTAAGAGGATCATATGATGTAGAATCAGGTAGAATCCTAGGGTCTAGAATAGATCCTAGAGTCTGAAGTCTAGGAGAATCCTAGAATCTAGATTTGTCTTAAATTGCATTGATCTGGGGTCAGGATTGATTTGAATTTGGATTGATCTTAAAGTTTGGATTGATCTAAGATCAGATTGATCCTAGGGTTAAGATTGATCCTAAGGATTGGAAAGATCCTAAGGTCTGGATTGGTCCTACTGAGCTCATACAAAAATGAGGTCAACAAATGGACCCCCAATATGTGTAATAGAATGTAGTTCTATTGCACATATTGGTGTTGACCGAATAGAATGGTCAAGTCTGGGGTTTTGATCCTAAAGGCAAGAGAAATCTATCCCTAGGGAATCAGAGTTTGAATAGATACTAGGGTAGTGCTAGAAAAAGCATATTCTACCACTAGTGGGTCTGGTCCTGAGGGTAGGAGAATCCTAACCTTAAGGGTAGAGGAACCTGGGTGATCTTATAGGAAGGAAGAACTCCTAACTATAAAGGATTGAATCTAGATTTGATTCTAAGGGAAAGAAAATCCTAACCTTAGAAGATTGAATTTGAAATGAATCTAAGGGAAGGAGATCCTAAACTTAGAAGTTTGAATTTGAAATGATGCTAGGGTAGTGCTGAGGCAGCGTACTCTACCACTAGTGGGTCTGGTCCTAAGGGAAAGGAAGAATCTATCCCTAAAGGAGAAGGAAGTCTGGATGATCGTATAGAAAGGAAGAATTCCTAACTACAGAGGATCAAGTTTGAATTTTGATACTAGGGCAGTGCCACGAAGGGCGTACTCTGCCACTAGTAGATCTAATCCTAAGGGAAGGAAGAATCTAGCCCTAAAGAAAAGAAAGCTTGATTGAGATTGATTCCAGGACGGTGCCATAGAGGACTTACTCCATCACTAGGAAGTCTAATCCCAAGGGAAGGAAGAAGAACCTACCCTAAGGAAGAGAGAACTGGATTTTGAGATTGAACCCAGGACGGTGCCATAGAGGACTTATTCCATCACTGGGGAGTCTAATCCTAAAGGAAGGAGAAAAGCCTAACCTTGAGGAGAAGAGAGTTTGATTTTGGAGTTGAAATTGAATCCAAGACGGGGCCACAAGGGACTTATTCCATCACTGGGGAATCAAATCCTAAGAGAAGGAGAATACTTACTCTAAGGAAATGAGAACTGGATGATCTCATAGGAAAATAGTATTGCTCCCTATAGGAGATCAGGCTTAAAGTTTTGAATTTTGAAACTAGAATGGTGCCGCAGAGGGTGTTATCCATCACTAGTAGATCTAATCCTAAGGAAAGAAAGCGCGATGACTCACATCTGTCCTTAGAGAAAAGAGAACTGGATGATCCTATGAGAAGAAAGCCTTGCTTCGCACAGAATCGGATCTGGAGTGATCGTATGTAAAGGAAGCTTGCTTTACACAGAGGATCGAGTTTGGATGATCATGTATAGAGGAAACTTGCTCTATACAGAGGATCGGGTCAGGATGATCGTATATAGAGGAAACTTGCTCTATACAGAGGATCGGGTCTGGATTGATCGTATACAGAGGAAACTTGCTCTGTATAGAGGATCGGGTCTGGATTGATCATATACAGAGGAAACTTGCTCTGTATAGAGGATCGGGTCTGGATTGATCGTATATAGAGGAAACTTGCTCTATATAGAGGATCAGGTCTGGAATGATCGTATATAGAGGAAACTTGCTCTATATAGAGGATCAGGTCTGGAATGATCATATACAGAGGAAACTTGCTCTGTATAGAGGATCGCATCTGGATGATCATGTATAGAGGAAACTTTCTCTATACAGAGGATCAAGTCTGGATTGATCGTATGTGAAGGAAACTTGCTTCACACAGAGGATCAAGTCTGGATGATCATGTATAGAGGAAACTTGCTCTATACAGAGGATCGGGTCTGGAATGATCATATACAGAGGAAACTTGCTCTGTATAGAGGATCAGATTTGAATTCTGGAATTTGAAATTTGAATGATTTTTGAATTTGAATTTGAAAGTGTTTGAATTTGAAACTTGATTTGATGAATTTGAATTTGAATAGTTTTGAATCTGTGATGTGTTTTGAATTTGATTTGAATTATTTTTAAGTTTGAAAATTTTGAATTTTGATTTTGGATTTTGAAAAATTTGGACAAAATTGAGCTGAATAGATTCAAAATTTGAAAATTTTATTGATTCGAAATTCGAGCTACATCAAGCATAGTATTTTTTCAGGAATCGCCCGTTTACAGGAAGCATTGGGTGATTTCCTTTACAATCCACTAGCTGATACGAGCCTCCTTCGTAAACTGTTTCCACTACGAAGGGTCCTTCCCAGGTTGGTTCAAACTTTCCACCGAGCTTTCGGTGGGCTAAGATAGGCCTCCGAAGAACCAAGACCAAGTCGCCTACTCGGAAGGTTCTAGGTCGCACTAACTTATCGTGAGCTTGAACCATTCTGGCTTTATAGAGTTCTAGATTCTGCTGGGCTTGGAGACGACATTCTTCAAGACCCTCGAGTTCTTCAAGTCGAAGTTGTGCATTCTGTTCTGTTGTGATTTGATTCTGGACTGCAGTTCTGAGTGAAGGGATTTGAATTTCCAGAGGGAGTACGGCCTCAGACCCATACACTAGTGCAAACGGTGTGGATTGGGTCGGGGTTCGATATGTGGTCCTATAGGCCCACAAAGCTTCCACCAACCTCTCATCCCACTGACGTTTATTGTCATCCAGGGTCTTTTTGATGATTTGTACCAGGGTTTTGTTGAAGGCCTCAGCCAGTCCATTAGCCCGTGGGTAATAGATTGTTGAGTATCTCCAATCAATACCGTGGCGACTTGCAAAGTTATTGATTTTTGTAGACTTGAAAGCGGACCCATTATCGGATATGATTCTGCGAGGCACGCCGAATCGATATACGATATGGTCACGAAAGAATTTCATTACATGATGTGATGTTACATTTCTTAGTGGTACTGCTTCTGCCCACTTTGAAAAGTAATCAGTCGCTGCTAAAATGAAGCGATGACCCCTTGAAGAAGGAGGGTCAATTGGCCCGACGATATCCGTGCCCCAACTTTCGAAGGGCCACGAGGCTATCGTAGGATGCAACACATTAGGCGGCTGATGTAAAACCACACCATGAACTTGGCATTGATGACAACATTTTGCAATTTTCATGCAATCGTCAATCATCGTAGGCCAATAATAACCAAGTCTTTTGATTTTCATTTTCATCTTAGGACCCGATTGATGAGCACCGCACAGTCCAGCATGGACTTCGTTAACGATCTTCAGGGCCTCTCGTTTGTCTAAACAACGGAGCCACATCTGATCGAACGATCGTCGGTACAACGTATCGTTGACTAGTGCATATGATAGGGCACGTTTCTTAATTTGATTGGCAAGAGACCTGTCGTGGGGAAGCTTGCCTTCTTGCAAATATTTGATTATTGGTTGTCTCCAATCTTGTTCTTCATCGATTGCTGAAGATGTAGAGAGGACCTGGGAGGATTGATTGTTGAGGTATTCCATGTCTACAGGGGACAGGACCTGACGACCTTGAACTTCTATAGGGATGAAGTCTTCTTCTGGGCAAGCAAATTCCTTTGCAAGCTTTGCTAGGGCATCTGCCGAGGAATTGCTTCCACGAGGAACCCTATACATAGTTACAATGGGAATTTTCTCGAGTAGGTGCATTGTGTATTGGTGATATTTCAGGAGTTTAGGATTCAAAACCTTATAGGTCCCTGCAACTTGGTTGATCACCAGCTGAGAGTCACCATAGATCTTAATCTCTTTAATCTCCATTAGGATTGCAAGTTCCAAACCAGTTATCAAAGCTTCGTACTCAGCTTCGTTGTTCGTACAGGGTTCTGATAAATGGTAGGAAAAGTGCATCATTCCCTTATCCGGTGTTATGAAAACCAGACCGACTCCGGCTTTCCCAGGAATAGTAGATTGGGGTGTTTTGCCCCTTTGAGAGGACGCTGCACCGTCAAAATACATTTCCCAGGTTTGAACATTAGATTCCTCGAAACTCATGATTTGCTCGTCGGGTAAATCATCATTTAGAGGAGATTCCGCCGGTAGCGGGTGTGCCGCAAGGAAGTCGGCGACGGCCTGCCCTTTCACAGCACGCAGGGGAATAAAAGTGATTTCAAATTGTAACAATATCATAGACCAACGAGCCAGGCGTCCTGACAACGTGGGCCGGGTCATAAGATATTGCAGGGGATTGACACTGGAAATCAAACTGACCTGATGAGAAAGCATGTAATGTCTTAGTTTTTGTGCTGCAAAGACTAAGGCAAGGCAATGTTTCTCAATTGCAGGATATCGGATTTCCGTTGGGAGTAATCTCCGACTCAGGTAGTAGAGGGCATTCTCTTTCCCATCGTCATTGATTTGAGCTAGAAGAGCCCCGAGAGACTCGTCAAGGGCTGCAGTGTAAAGGATTAAAGGTCTTCCCGGAATGGGGGCCGCCAAAACTGGCGGGTTTGTCAGGTATTGTTTGATATTTTCGAAAGCATTTTGACATTTCTCGTCCCAAATGAATTTGGCGTCCTTTTTAGCTAGGACAGAGAATGGTTGACATCTTCCAGAAAGATTAGAAATGAATCTTCTTATATACGCCAGCCTACCCTGGAGGGATCTCAGTTGAGTGAGACTCTTAGGAGGCGGCATATTTAAGATAGCTTCAATTTTGGCAGGATCAATTTCGATTCCACGGTGCCTGACTACGAAACCTAAGAATTTCCCTGACGTGACGCCGAAAGCGCACTTCAAAGGATTCATTTTAAGGTCGTAGCGGCGCAACCGCTCGAAAACAGTTCTTAAATCATAAAGATGAGCCTCTTTCACTCTACTCTTGACAACTAAATCGTCGATGTAACATTCGACTTGATTATGTATTAAGTCATCAAAGATATGAGTCATGGCCCGCTGGTATGTTGCACCAGCATTTTTGAGGCCAAAGGGCATCACTTTATAACAAAAGATCCCTATAGGACTTCTGAATGCAGTATTTCTCTCATCTTCTGGGGCCATCTTGATTTGATTATAACCAGACGAGCCATCCATAAAGGAGAAAACAACGTGCGAGGAGGCAATGTCCACCATGAGTTCTGGGATTGGCAAAGGAAATTCATCCTTAGGACATGCCTTGTTCAAGTCTCTATAGTCAACACAGACCCGGATTTGACCATTTTTCTTTCGAACTGGCACGACGCTGGCTACCCAAGAAGGATACTGTTCTTCTCGAATAAATCCAGCCTCTGCCAACTTCTTGACTTCAGAAACGACTTGTTGTTCAATCTCCAGGCGCATACGTCGTGGAGCTTGCTTGACATGAATGGCATCATGCCGGATTCCAAGTTTATGGACTGCTATGTCAGCGGACAACCCCGGCATTTCGTCGTATGTCCAGGCGAAGCAATCTTTAAACTCGGATAGAAGTTGAATTAGATCCTCAGACTCATCCTCACTCAACAAAGAACTTATAAAAGTGGGGCGAGGGTCATCCTCTGTTCCAAGATTGATTTCTTTAAGTTCATCGACTGTTGATTTAATTTCTTCTTCGAATTCGGGGGGTGCATCCCGAACCTGAAGTTCGTCAGAATTATCAAAAGTCTCCAAACAAAGTCCATCGAACGAATCAATGACTTCAGTAGGGACATTTTTAAATTCAGGACGACTAGTTATCATTAGACAAAATTCGTCATCGTCAAATGATCTAACGGTACTAAAGCCGATACCACTGGTCCAATGTTTATTAAATTTTGAATTCCAAAGACTTTCGTGGTATCTAGCCTGACCCTTAGTCCATTGACTCGGAGCAAAACCTTTAGAAATAAGAGACTTAACACCAGCAGGAAAGTAGCCAAAAGGTAATTCCATTAATTCATTGAAATTTGCCTCTTCAAGGATTACATCATCTTCATTCCTTGAAGAGGAAGAGCCAGGGAAGAACTTCTTGGCTTTCCTTACTTCTCCATCTAAGTTCGGAGCATCCTTAATTACTAACCCTGAGACCCTGTCAGCAGACAGTGGGGTTAAGGTTAAGGATTCAACCGTTCTATTAAGCTTTTCATATAAACTCAATTCAGGCTCGTCATTTTGAATATTTGATTTTGTATCCTCTTGGTCGCTATCCGATTCTAAAGTGAGATCAAACTTCGGAGGAGGATTGATTTTTGTATAATCAAAAGCAAATCTGGCACCCCTTTTTCTTGAATCTTCATCAGAACTTGTTTCAAGTTCGACATAGATCGGGGAATTTCTTTTTTCAATTAAAGGGCGACCTCGACCGCGTGCTCTTTGGGCCATCCTCCCACCTCTTTGAGGTACAATGTTTGGAGGCCTGAAGATCACACGCTCGACGTCGTCTTCACTACTTGAGTTTTGTCTCTTTTGATTTTTGACTTTTTCTTTTCTCAATCTTTGAATTGCTTTTGAACTTTGATTTTCTGCCTTTTCCTCCTTGACGTTGATCTCTACTTTAGAACAAGTAGTGGACCCTTTAGGTACGTAGTACGCTGCATCCTCGTAGATCCCGATCTCGTGAATAGAGAATGGTTGCAGATCACCCTTAATTTCAAACTCAATGCCATCTCGTTGGTACTTGATACATTGATGCAGGGTAGAAGGAACCATCCTATACTCATGGATCCAGGGCCTTCCTAGGAGCGCGTTAAAGGACGTTGCCGAATCAATTATATGAAATTTCGCTTCAGTTTTCAATTCTCCTATCTCTAGAAGAAGGGTGACTGAACCTAAAGCCTTCTCGCCCTTCTCATTGAACCCACGAAGCACTAACTTGTCAGTTGAGAGCTTGCTAGTATCAATTCTAAGGTATGCGAGAGTCTTTATGTTCATCACGTTGACCGATGCACCCGGGTCAACTAGAACTCTTGATAACTTAAACTTGCCCACATTTACTGTGATGTAAAGTGGACGATTGTGGTCGGCAGTTCCAAGGAGTAAATCTTCGTCCGAGAAGGTAACCCCAGGGATTTCCTTAAAGTACAAAGCTTCTTCCTCGGAAGTTGAGGCTAATTGAGCTAAGCAAATCTCTGGGTCGAGAAGCGCTTTAATTAGAGTCTCCCTCATCTCTTTTGAAAGGACAAGGGCATCATAGATACTCAATTTGGCGGGCAACTTCCTAAGGTGAGCTAAGACATTGTAATCAACACTTGGAACATTAACATTGGGACCCGGTGAATTTGAAAGAATTGGAGTTGATTGTTGAGCGGGGATTTGAATTGGATCATCAGAAACAACTTGTTTTCCTTTATCCTGAGGAGGTAGCCTAGGGGGTAAGACCTTCCCACCATGTAGTTGTACTTGCACGACTTCATCGGAAGAACAAACTACAGGGGAGTCTACGCTCTCCTTAGGCGATTGATTGTCGTTATCTGAGTGAGAGTCTGAATCTGAAAAGTCTATCACGACAGGACTCCCTTGAAAGTTAATTTCAGGGGTTTCACTATCTGATAAGACATCAGATTCGCTTCTCTCTTGAAGAGTCAAATCTGGAGAGTTGAGTGTTTGAATTTCTTGATTGATCTCAACTTGTTCTTGATTATTTTCAACAGAAGAGTCATTTACATTTTCATTCTCAACATTAATCATCAAAATATGGGCAGAAGGATCAGACTTTTTATTTAATTTTCGACCCTTTGCCTTTGATGGGGCAAAGTAAAAGTCAGATAATTTCAGTGATGACAGAGGTTTTGAGCCACCATCAACCACTTGTACAGATCTCTCATCAACAAATTTCCTCTCTACAGAAAGTTCACTCTTTTCATTTTTATTCAGTACAGTAGTTCCTAAGACTACTGGAGAGGAAACTGTCCCAACGTCCTCCTGCGAAGCCTCGAGGTCAACCTCCCAGATCGGGTCCCGGGCTCTCGTCGGTAACTGTTGAGAAAGACGAAAAGATTTATTAATCGACTTTTTAAATGCCCGGAATAGTGCTATATCCCAACCATCTTCAATGGACAGAGAAGAGTTAGAATTCATACCTGAGATAGATTTGACAGACCCCTGATCCGGATCGACCAGGTACTCCTTTGGAATTATAATATTACCTTGACAGAAGTTCTTTTCTAGCCAATCTTTGAAGACGATGCAGTCTTCGATTGTGTGGCCTAACATGCGATGGTAGGGGCAAAAAGTTGGATCATCCTTCTTATTTGCCTCTTCCGGCTTCTTGGCCTCCGGCAATCGAAAATCTGGCTTCTTCTGAAGACTTTTAAAAATCTTTCTCACCGACTCTCTCTTAAATGGATATGTGCGAGCCAATCTCTCTTTAAAAGAAATCGGGTGAGAATCTCTTGTGGGTTGAGAAGTTACCTGAAAAGGTGGAGATTTTTGAATTTGTTGTGTTGGAGAATTACCGGACTGAACATTCATTGGTTTCTTCCCCTTATCAACAGCTGAAACCATTGCTGTTCTCTTTTCAAAGGATTTCAATGGTTTGCTAGCCTTCTTTTCCTCGGTAGAATCCTTCAGGAATGGCATTTTAGAAGCCTCTTCTTGTAGATTACTAGCCTTATTCAAAAGTTTTTCGAAGGTTTTGATAGTGAAACCCTTCAGGAGAAAAGCAATAGGCCCGTGGATGTTCTTTAAAAGAATCTCCACTGTATGTTGCTCTTGCAACTGGGGTTCACACTTCATCGAGAGATTTCGCCATCTCAAGATGTACTCAACCAAAGACTCTCCTGAAAGTACGAGATGCGCCAAGAGGGGGGGTGAATTGGTATTTAAAAAATTTGACCCTACGCAAGAGTTCTAATTTTTTGTATTTTCGAAATATAATTTAACAACAAATGTGCGGAAGCAATTACAACGATCACAACGATAAAATTGATAACACTACGAGATTTAAAAATTGATTTTTCACCAAGCAATTTAAAACGCACAAATTTAAAAGCATGAAAAGTAAAGTGCGGTAAACAGGAAAAAACACACCAGAAATTTTTATAGTGGTTCGGTCACTTGACCTACGTCCACTCCCCGGAGTCCTCTACTCTGGGATTTGCACTAGTAAAAGTTGACTCTCCTTTTGCCCCCACAGCAAGGCGGAGAAGCCTTTACAATACTCACTTTCACCTCCCTCAGTGCGGCGGAATACCAAACGCTATGTCACCCTCCCGGTGACGGCAGCGGACCTTCTCCTTTTTCTCCCTCCTGGAGATGGCAGAGTACCTTGGCGATGTTGATCTTGAAGTGATTCTTCCTTCGAGAACTTTCTTGAAGCTTCTAAAGCCACAAGAGGAGCAAAGCATGCAGCTAGCTTGGAGCCACCGTGTGATCCCCTCACACTACTTCTCCCTCACGCTCAAGCTCACCTTCACCTTCCTCTCTCAAGCCCTAGATCTCTCCAAAAAAAAACTTCTCTCTACGAATCTCCTTCTTCCTCTAAGCTTCTCACAGCAAAGGATTGATCAACAACGACTCTAGAAAAGTAATAAGTTGTTTTTTATATCAGGCTTCAGAAAACCCTAAAAAATTCAAGTTTTGCGTTTCTGTTCGTACAGTACGATTTATAATCGTACAGTACGATCAGTTCAATTACAGCTCCGTCCAGTACGAGTGCAGACGAATAGGTATCGAATTTTATTCATATCGTACAGTACGATATGTATATCGTACAGTACGATACTATTGATTCGTACTGTTCGTACGGGACGAACTGTGGGACGAACCTCGGGACGAAAGAACTCGTCTCTGTCAGTCCTCCAGCACTCATTTAATCGTACAGTACGAATAGTGTTTTTCATGATATCGTCCTGTACGATAGGACTATCGTCCAGTACGATCAGTTCAAAATTTCTTGGGATCGTCTGGTACGATCGCTGGGACGAATAAAATCGTCTCTGTCAATCGTCCAGCACTCCACCAGTCGTACAGTACGATTAGTTCATTTCTTGATATCGTCCTGTACGATATGAATATCGTCCAGGACGATCAGAACAAAAAAACATTGGTTTCGTCTGGTACGATCTCTGGGACGACTGAAATCGTCTCTGTCAGTCGTACAGTACGATTTGATATCGTACAGTACGATCGACATATAATTAGAAACCAACGTTTTATTTCCTGATTAGGGAGATAATTTTGGCAAGTTATTAATTAATCGTACAGTACGATACATATCGTACAGTACGAATAGTTCATAAAATCAAATTCGAAAACTTACCAAACTTATTCTGGCGGCTAGGGTTTCACAATTACAAATCATCGTACAGTACGATCATGATCGTACAGTACGATAAGTTTGTAAATTTAATCAATATAGAATTAGCCGTTGCCTGAGTATTTTCAATTAATCGTACAGTACGATCAATGATCGTACAGTACGATGTGTTTTAAAAACTTAATCATTTTTAAAAAAAAATCTCCCCCTGTGTGTGTGCATTGTTGCTCCTTTCACATGCATGCTTCTGTGGCAGACTCAAAAAAAAAAAAAAATTAAAGAAATAAAAATTACAGACTCTTCAACATCCTATTCTACCCAATTTGAGTCTCCAGCAATCTTTAGCAGTGTGCATCTGACCTGAAATGTTAGTTCTCATATATAAAGATTAAACATTTGTAATCAAACGGAAGTCTATATGTACTCAGAAAGTATTAGTTGTCACCATCAAAATTAAGTGCTCGGGATCCCGGATTTCAACAATCTCCCCCTTTTTGATGGTGTCAAATAATATTTTCTGACGGACAGATGTGCTACACAAATATATATATTTTTTCTTGTATTTATTTTTTTTTTATTATTATTATTATATCAAAAATAGAACAACAGGAAAAAAACAAACGAAGTGATAACATAAACAACCAAATTAGCATTTAATAGTAGGCAAAAACATAATACAACACACAGAAAAGTCTCCCCCTTTTGACAACACCAAAAAGGGAAGAAAAAGAAAAACAAGTACAACAAAAACAGAAAACAGAAACATCTACAACAACCTAAAAATCTGGATCCTGATCCGGAGGTGGCGGTGGAGGGTCGGGAAACAGCTGGTGGTACTGATGAAGGGAGGCGAACTGGTGATCGATCGATTGGAAGCGCTCCCTAAACCATTTCATATCCGTGTCATGCTCCTGATGCTGCTGAGCAATGTGAGCATCCAACCGAGTCTCCAGACGATCAAGTCGTCGAATAATGTCGTCGTGAGGGTAGTCGGGAGGTGCAAGGCCAGGTGGTTGGATTGGTGGTGGCGGAGGTGCGTCAGCAGGAGCATCAGCCTCCTCGTCATCAAACTCGGGATCGGCGAGAGCGGCCCCCCGATGGAACAGGATACGAAAGGAGGCATCCGAGTAGAAGATGGGAAGGTGCTCAGGAGGGAGCGGATAATGAAGCTGGTATTTTGCATCTAGAATGTAGCCTATGACATGCCCTAAGGCCAGGTTCAATTTACGACGGGCACCTGGATAGCGGAAGGCAGACAAGGTATGAATGTAGTCGAATACCATTTGGGCTTCATTGAATTTTGTGCCCGACATAATGAGATAGGTGACGACAGACAGTAGGGGAGTGATATGGATGCGATCTCCAGCCTTAGGTATAATAGATGTGCGTAGGACATGCTGGATAACGCGGGCATTTTGATTTAAGGTTTGGACCAGGGGTAGATGTTGATTAGAGGGCACACCTCTAAGGGTCATATTGACTGACGTCCAATCATAATCTTGGGAGATCATGGATTGGGGTCGAGGACCTTCAGAGGACAGCCCTATGTGCTCAGCAATGTCGTCGACGGTGATGACGACATTCTGTTTACAGACATACGAGGTGAAAGTGGTGTTTTCAAGGTTAATGCGGATATTTGCAAAAAACTCAAACATAAGTTCAGAGTGAAACGGAAAGGCGAGAGTCAGAAGAAATTGAAGGGTCGTGGAAGCAAACAGAGGCATCACCTCAAAACTAAGGGCGGCTTGATTTAACATGCGGGAGGGAGTGAACTTAGCTTCCTTGATTTTGTTATACGCTTTCTCGTCCGCGGCGGAGAGAAAGCGATCGTCGAAGCGCCGAGAGGAGGAAGAGCTCCCGACAATCATACGACCGCGCTTACTGGACCCAGACATTTTGGAAAAGAGGATTGGACGAATGAGGAGATTCAAAGGGATTGAAGGTGAGGAGAAATGGCTAAGAATTCCTCTCGTTTTATAGAATTTGGGGTATATCGTACAGTACGATCGAGAATCGTACAGTACGATATACGCAATAATGTCGTCTGGACGACTTTTCAGAAAAGTGAGTCAAATCGTACAGTACGATCAGTATCGTACAGTACGAATGTGAGTGTGAGGCGTTCGTCCCAATGAGTCGTCTGAACGACTTTTGACAAAAGCTATCGTCCAGTACGAACAGGTGTTCGTACAGTACGATAGGCAATAATGTTCGTACCGGCCGATTTAAATTCGTCCTAATCCGTTTGCCATGTGTATCGTACCGTACGATCGGGATGTTCGTACAGTACGATGACCAATAATTACTATCGTACAGTACGAGTAGTGAATCGTACAGTACGATGTGTATAAGACATGAAAGATCTGGATCGTGAATGGGAATGAACGGCTGAGATTTGAGTGATTGGAACCTGATCGTACAGTACGATAGTGTATCGTACAGTACGATAGTCAGAGAAGATCAAGGTTTGTGAGCAACATGGGAAGAGGATCAGGAGTCCAATTTTTTTGTTTTTTTTTTTTGTTTTTTTTTTTGTTTTTTTTTTATTTGTTATTTTTTGGTTTTAACAACAAAGACAAATCAACCACAAAAATTTTTTTTGTTTTGTTTTGTTTTTTTTTTTGTTTTGTTACATTAGGCGTGAATGTCTATGACACCTAATTTGGTTCGTAGAGTGCTAAATGTGTCATAGCCTAATGGTTTTGTGAAGATGTCCGCCAATTGATCTTCAGTAGCAACGTGGTGCAGTTCAATATCGCCTTTGGCTACATGATCTCTAATGAAATGATGTCTAATGTCTATATGTTTGGTTCGTGAGTGTTGAATTGGATTTTTGGATATGCAGATCGCGCTAGTGTTGTCACACATGATCGGAATCGTACCTACAGGTAGTCCTAAATCTACAAGCTGTTGTTTTAACCACAACACTTGTGCAACACAGCTACCTACCGCTATATATTCCGCTTCGGCGGTGGATAGGGCTACTGAATTTTGCTTCCTACTGGACCATGAAACTAATGATTGTCCAATGAATTGACAGGTGCCAGAAGTGCTTTTTCTATCTACCTTACAACCTGCAAAGTCTGAATCGGAGTATCCTAAGATTTCAAAAGAGGTGCTGTGTCTAGGATACCAAATTCCTAAGTTCGGGGTGCCTAGAAGATATCTGAGAATTCTTTTGACAGCAGTCATGTGAGATTCTTTCGGGTCAGCTTGAAAACGGGCACAGAGGCACACACTAAATATTATGTCTGGTCTACTGGCAGTCAGATAGAGAAGCGATCCAATTATTCCCCTATACCTCTTTTGATCTACAGACTTCCCACTGGGATCTTTATCCAATTGAATATTAGAGCTCATGGGTGTATTCATAGCCTTAGCATTGTCCATTTCATATTTTTTCAAAATATCGTTGACGTACTTAGACTGGCTAAGAAACGTTCCACCTTCCGTTTGTTTTACACT
Organism: Dendrobium chrysotoxum; assembly: GCA_019925795.1. Taxonomy (NCBI): domain Eukaryota; kingdom Viridiplantae; phylum Streptophyta; class Magnoliopsida; order Asparagales; family Orchidaceae; genus Dendrobium; species Dendrobium chrysotoxum. The sequence goes on along the minus strand of CM034305.1, from coordinate 67,103,064 downwards.
AAATCCAAGGAAGTAACTAAGTTCACCCATCATGCTCATTTCAAACTCGTCGCTCATTGTTTTTGAAAATTCATTACATAGGTTTTTCTCCGTCGATCCGAACAATATGTCATCTACATAAATCTGAACAATGAGTACTTCAACTCCTACCTTCTTCAAAAATAAGGTGGTGTCCACACTACCCTTTACAAAGCCTCTATCTAGTAGGAACGTACTAAGTCTTTCATACCAGGCTCTAGGTGCTTGTTTTAACCCGTACAGTGCCTTTTTCAGTTTAAACACGTGGTTTGGAAATTGTGAGTTTTCAAACCCTGGTGGTTGCTCCACATACACATCTTCCTTGATTACTCCATTCAGGAAGGCACTCTTTACATCCATTTGATACAGCTTAAAATCCCTAAAACAAGCAAAAGCTAACAGTACCCTGATGGCTTCTAGTCTAGCTACCGGAGCAAAGGTTTCTTCAAAATCTATTCCTTCAATTTGGTTATAACCCTTCGCTACTAGCCTAGCCTTATTTCTTACTACTATGCCTGAGTCATTCATCTTATTTTTAAAGACCCACTTAGTTCCAACCACACTTTGCTCTTTAGGCCTTTTGACTAATTCCCATACATCATTCCTAACGAATTGGTTCAACTCTTCTTGCATTGCTAGGATCCAAAATTCATCTCCTAAGGCTTGATCTATACTCGTGGGTTCAATCATAGATATGAATGCAGAATGGCTAACCTCTTTCCTAAGTCCATGCCTAGTTTTTACCCCTTCTGATGGGTCTCCTAAGATCAGCTCTCTAGGATGACTAGAAGAAAATTTCCAATCTTTAGGCAGATGTTCTTGAGGTTCCGCTCTAGTCTCTATGGTAATGGTTTCTATTCCCCGTATAACCTCAACTTCTTCTTCTTCATGATTAGGTTCAGATGTCTTATTGGATTCGTCAAATACTACATGAGTGGACTCTTCTACTACTAGGGTTCTCTTATTGAATATTCTATAAGCTTTACCTACAGATGAGTAGCCTAGGAAAACCCCTTCATCTGATTTAGGATCGAACTTTCCTAAGGGTGACTTGCCATTGATTAGGATGAAGCATTTGCACCCGAAAACGTGTAAGTGGGAAAGGTTGGGTGTCCTACCCTTAAGCAACTCATAGGGTGTCTTATTAAGTTTGGATCTAACATTTACCCTGTTTAATACATAGCATGCGGTATTTACTGCTTCTGCCCAAAAGTATCTAGGGAGAGTGTATTCAGCTAACATAGCCCTAGCAGCTTCAACTAACGTTCTATTCTTTCTTTCTGCTATTCCATTTTGCTGAGGAGTTCTAGGGGCAGAGAAATTATGTTCTATTCCAACCTCTTTACAAAAAGATTCAAACTTATCATTCTCAAATTCCCCACCGTGATCACTATGAATTGTTGAAATTACACATCCTAATTTCCTTTGAATCCAAGTGGAGAAAATTCTAAATTCTTCAAACGACTCACTCTTATGAGCTAGGAATTTTACCCAAGTAAATCTAGAGTAGTCATCTACTATTACAAACCCATACAACTTCCCTCCTAGGCTGGCTGTACTAACAGGTCCGAACAGGTCCATGTGGAGAGTTTCTAATGGCCTAGTGGTGCTGATATCCTTGATTGCATGAAAAGAAGATTTAACCTGTTTTCCTAACTGGCAAGCATCACAAAGATGGTCCTTAGTAAAGTCTAACTTTGGTATGCCTCTAACTAAGTCTTTCTGTGTGATGTTCCTAAGTGTTTTCATACTAGCATGGCATAGTCTCCTATGCCATAGCCAAGAGTCATCTGCTATTGTTTTCAGACACAAAGAGTTTGAGGTTTCAATGCAGTTCAAGTCTATCATGTAAACATTGTTTATACGTTTTCCCTCTAACACAAGTGAATCATTTAAACTAATCATGCATTTATTAGACAGAAATTTTATATCAAAGCCCTTGTCACATAGTTGACTTATACTTAAAAGATTGTGCTTTAAACCATCCACTAAAAGTACATTCTCAATAATTAAATTTTTACTATTTCCAATGATACCTGAGCCCACCACTTTTCTGGTGGTGTTGTCTCCCAAAGTTACCTTGCCTCCTGACCTGGCCTCCAGTGTCACGAACTGCTTCATGTCTCCAGTCATGTGTCTCGAGCAGCCACTGTCCAGGTACCACATGCTCTCACTAGGTCTTTTGTGAGAGCATCCCTACAATGTCAATCATGGATTAGCTTTGGGAACCCAAGTGAGTTTGGGTTCCACATCACGCTTATGTGAATGAAATGTATGCATGTTATGCTGTGATGATTGCGATTTTGGTCTCCACACTAGATGTGTCCTATAGTGAATTGAGCACGTGCGAGCTATGTGACCTAGCATGCCACAAGAATAACATCTAACACCTGGAAATGGGTTCACTAATCTACGAGGGTGGTAGAGCCTATTTCTGGGTTTGAATGATGCATGCCGTGCTGGTTTTGAGTGAGATGATTCACATGGTGGAGGATGAAAGAATTCAACAAACGTGGGAGGTTTTTTGTTATTCTCGTATGCATGAAGTTTTTCCTTTAAGAATTTGTTCGCTTGGTTAAGACTAGCATATTCGAATCTCAATGTATGCTCACTACTACTAAGTTCTCCTGATAGTTCTTCTAGTTCCTTAAATGCATTATCTAATTCAACATGTGATGATTTCAAGGTTTCATGTGCAGTGGTTAACTCAATATGCTTCTTGTTTAATGCATCGTATTCGTCAAGCAACGACATATGATCCCTATCTAAGTCAGAAAAGTTTTTTACTACACTAGCATGTTCCTTTTGTAAAGTACTAAACTCAGTATTAAGACTAGCATGCTTTTTCTTCAATTTTCTATACGAGTCATGGATTTTTTCAGAAATAACAAGCAGTTCATCGTAAGACAGTTGACATACCTCATCTTGATCTGATTGATCAAGATTATCATTAGTCATAAGACACAGATTCGTTACCTCCTCCTCTGCTTCTTCTTCCGATGATTCTGAGGCAGAGTCAGCCCAAAACGCTTTCTGAGTCTTAAATTTGCCCTTCTTGAACTTCGATCTTTCCTCACCCTTCTCCTTGGTTTGATGGGTTTTGATGTTGGGGCAATCAGCTCGGAGATGACCGGGTTTCCTGCACTCAAAGCAAATTGTTTCAGATGCAACTTTAGTATACTTTGAGTTCTTACCTTTGTTCCAATTGCTTTGATGATGGCGCTGCTTTCTTTTCAGAAAATTTTTGAACTGACGAGTCATCAAAGCTATGTCGTCATCTTCCTCCGCTGCTGAGCTGTCACTTTCAGAATTGTTTGCTTTTAAAGCCACTGCTCGCTCCTTTTTCTTTTCACCTGCATCACTTTGTCGTTGACTCACTCCTTGCTCGTAGGCAATGAGTGACCCAAGCAAATTATCAATAGAGTAGACATTTAGGTCTTTTGACTCAGTTATTGCAGTGATTTTAGCATCGTATGAACTAGGCAGACATCGCAGTATTTTGTTTACTTTTTCTGAGTTAGACAACTCTCTTCATAAAGCATGCAGTGATGTTACAATCTGGGTGAATCGAGTGTACATGTCAGTTATAGTTTCACTAGGTTTCATGCGGAACAGTTCGTAATCATGTAACAGTATGTTCAACCTAGATTGTTTGACCTCACTAGTTCCTTCGTACGTGATACACAGTTTGTCCCAAATTTGTTTACCAGTAGTACACGTTGATACTCGCATATAGTCTTCTGATTTTAATGCGCAAAAGAAACAGTTTAGACATTTAGCATTCAGTTGTGCAAATTCTCTATCCTCAATGCTCCATTCATTAAATGACAGTTCAGTTTTCACTCCATTCAACATACGAAACGGTGCAGAATAACCTTCTTGTACTAACATCCACATGCGGTAGTCTAAAGACTGTAAAAATGTAGACATGCGTATTTTCCAAAAATCAAACGGTATGTTGTCAAACAAAGGTGGACGAGTTATGGAATAACCCTCCGTAGTGTTACGGTTACCAAAATGAGCCATGGATCTTACGTTTCTAGGTTTTCTAAAACACTATTTTGAAACCCCGCTCTGATACCACTTGAAAGTACGAGATGCGCCAAGAGGGGGGGTGAATTGGTATTTAAAAAATTTGACCCTACGCAAGAGTTCTAATTTTTTGTATTTTCGAAATATAATTTAACAACAAATGTGCGGAAGCAATTACAACGATCACAACGATAAAATTGATAACACTACGAGATTTAAAAATTGATTTTTCACCAAGCAATTTAAAACGCACAAATTTAAAAGCATGAAAAGTAAAGTGCGGTAAACAGGAAAAAATACACCAGAAATTTTTATAGTGGTTCGGTCACTTGACCTACGTCCACTCCCCGGAGTCCTCTACTCCGGGATTTGCACTAGTAAAAGTTGACTCTCCTTTTGCCCCCACAGCAAGGCGGAGAAGCCTTTACAATACTCACTTTCACCTCCCTCGGTGCGGCGGAATACCAAACACTATGTCACCCTCCCGGTGACGGCAGCGGACCTTCTCCTTTTTCTCCCTCCTGGAGATGGCAGAGTACCTTGGCGATGTTGATCTTGAAGTGATTCTTCCTTCGAGAACTTTCTTGAAGCTTCTAAAGCCACAAGAGGAGCAAAGCATGCAGCTAGCTTGGAGCCACCGTGTGATCCCCTCACACTACTTCTCCCTCACGCTCAAGCTCACCTTCACCTTCCTCTCTCAAGCCCTAGATCTCTCCAAAAAAAACTTCTCTCTATGAATCTCCTTCTTCCTCTAAGCTTCTCACAGCAAAGGATTGATCAACAACGACTCTAGAAAAGTAATAAGTTGTTTTTTATATCAGGCTTCAGAAAACCCTAAAAAATTCAAGTTTTGCGTTTCTGTTCGTACAGTACGATTTATAATCGTACAGTACGATCAGTTCAATTACAGCTCCGTCCAGTACGAGTGCAGACGAATAGGTATCGAATTTTATTCATATCGTACAGTACGATATGTATATCGTACAGTACGATACTATTGATTCGTACTGTTCGTACGGGACGAACTGTGGGACGAACCTCGGGACGAAAGAACTCGTCTCTGTCAGTCCTCCAGCACTCATTTAATCGTACAGTACGAATAGTGTTTTTCATGATATCGTCCTGTACGATAGGACTATCGTCCAGTACGATCAGTTCAAAATTTCTTGGGATCGTCTGGTACGATCGCTGGGACGAATAAAATCGTCTCTGTCAATCGTCCAGCACTCCACCAGTCGTACAGTACGATTAGTTCATTTCTTGATATCGTCCTGTACGATATGAATATCGTCCAGGACGATCAGAACAAAAAAACATTGGTTTCGTCTGGTACGATCTCTGGGACGACTGAAATCGTCTCTGTCAGTCGTACAGTACGATTTGATATCGTACAGTACGATCGACATATAATTAGAAACCAACGTTTTATTTCCTGATTAGGGAGATAATTTTGGCAAGTTATTAATTAATCGTACAGTACGATACATATCGTACAGTACGAATAGTTCATAAAATCAAATTCGAAAACTTACCAAACTTATTCTGGCGGCTAGGGTTTCACAATTACAAATCATCGTACAGTACGATCATGATCGTACAGTACAATAAGTTTGTAAATTTAATCAATATAGAATTAGCCGTTGCCTGAGTATTTTCAATTAATCGTACAGTACGATCAATGATCGTACAGTACGATGTGTTTTAAAAATTTAATCATTTTTAAAAAAAAATCTCCCCCTGTGTGTGTGCATTGTTGCTCCTTTCACATGCATGCTTCTGTGGCAGACTCAAAAAAAAAAAAAAATTAAAGAAATAAAAATTACAGACTCTTCAACATCCTATTCTACCCAATTTGAGTCTCCAGCAATCTTTAGCAGTGTGCATCTGACCTGAAATGTTAGTTCTCATATATAAAGATTAAACATTTGTAATCAAACGGAAGTCTATATGTACTCAGAAAGTATTAGTTGTCACCATCAAAATTAAGTGCTCGGGATCCCGGATTTCAACATCTCCCGGTTTTTGTTTTTCGATGACGAGATCACCAACGGTTACACGCTGCTGAGCTCCTGAGAATCTCTTTAAGAATAAACTCTCGAGCTCTGTGAATGTTTTCACTGAACCATTAGGTAAATCTGCGTACCACTCAAAAGCAATACCGGATAGACTACTCACAAACTGGCGAAAGAGTAGAGCATCTGACCCTCCTGCGTTGCAACAACTCGCTCGGAAGTGGGCCAGGTGCTGTCTTGGGTTTTCTAACCCACTAAAAACTTTGAATGAAGGTGGCACAAAGCCTTTAGGATAAGAAACTGAATCATATTCTTCAGGATAGGGTCTACCCTTTGGAATGGATACAGTCCCTTGAGAATGGGCTAAGGCCTCCCTTACCTGGGTTTCAATCATCTGGCGGATATCTTTGTCGGCTGGAGAGGTTGGGGAAGCAACCTCTGGAGTTCTAGGACTTGATTCTGTTTTCCTGCTGTGCTCACCCACTGTGTGTGTTGTAGGTTGCAACTGCTCGGATTGAGATTGCTGTGCCTTGATCATCTGATTTTGCATCTGTTCCATTCTGAGCATCATCTGTTCAATCTTGCTCTCCAGACTCTTGATGTATTCATCTTTCTCATTCAATTTAATTGATCCATCAGAGTCTGAATCTACTGCTGCAGAGGCTTCTTCTTTACCAGATCGGTGTCTTGAAGGCTCAGCATCTTTATTTGATGCTCTGGTCTCAACCATACAAATGTTCCCAGCTGAATCTTCTTCCATCAGATCATCTGCTTCTGGATCAAAGGCTTCAATTGCCTTGTTTTTGAGTATGTCCCTTATTTCTTGTACCACCTCATCGACCGGCCTACCCTCAATTGATTCAAGGTCGATTGGTAGGTACCCCTTATAGTTAATCATCTCTTCAAATTCCTCATCTCCGAACTGGGTGAGGACCTCTTGAATTTTCAAGTCATCAGCAGTAGGTTCTGCCACTAACTGATCCAACATTTCTTGATCATCCTCAAGTTCTGTCCCCTCCCCTCCGACTGTCCCAGGGTCGGTAGTCGTGAGGGTGACATTCTCAATAGGGTGAGGGATATCTAACTTAACAGGTGATGAAGGAGTTTGACTTATAGGAACTCCAACATCAATCCGAGGAGAATCCTCACATCCCTGAATAAAGAGTCGGGGGACCTTAACAGGTGACTGGACTGGTAACTGAGTTGATAACTGAACTGGTGTCTCTCTAATCTGAATCCCAACAGTTCTGCTTATCTTCATTGGTACATAAGGTTCATCCAAAGGTATGGGCCTCTTGCCCTTAACATCAACTGGTGGTAAATCTTTGACGATCTCTTTTGATTTGGCTATCACAGGGGCCAACTTTGAGAGTCTTAAAGGGGGAACTGGAGGTCTACCACTGAGAGGGTGACTCCTACCAGACCCAGTTAAAACTATCTCCTCAGTTTTGGCAGTTGGGAGACGAGGCACCCAATGATATCCATCCACTAATACTGAGGCAACTGGCTGCTTAACAAACTTTTTGTTTCTCCTCACTGGCTGAGGAGTCAGGTTTCTTGCTTCAGATTTTTCTTCTTTCAGAACTTCTTTCTCAAGTTTATGTGAGATCACCCCCTTCAGGTGTCTTACATATTGTTCTTTGGTCTGACCTGTCTCAGCAGCACAGGTATGAATGATGTTTCTTAACATCCTAGTTCTCAAAGTGTTCTTCTCCTTGGTGGTTCTCTTAACAGTGTAGTCGACCGGGCTAGGTGGAGAGCTAGCAATCCGCGTGACTCTCTCCTCCCCTGCAGCAGCTGCGAGGGGGTGAAAACGACTCCCTTTCAGGAGTGGAGAAGAGGCAGGGATAGGCAGCTCCTCAGCAGCCTCAGGCTCAACTAAACTCAAGGCTTTCTGTTCAGCTATCTTCCTTGACTTGGTAATTTTCTTCCTTATTCTCCTCAGGTAGTTCTTCCTAGCACTCTTAGTGCCAAACAGTGCTGAAGAACTAGAAGACCCTTTCTCAACAGTAGATTTCATTTCAATTTTCTTGTCCTCACTCTGGACTGAGGGTGCAGAAGGTGTAAGGGTAGCACCTGCTGCCAGTTCCAACACTGGGGGAAGGTCACTCGTAGCTCCCACAGTTAGTTCCACTACTGGACCATTCTCGCCCTCAGCAGCGAGATTGATGATTGTTCCACCATTAACAGACAGTTTCAGAGTCTTGAAACCCATCCCAAACTGAATCGCACTGTTATGAATTAACTCTTCGACTTGGAGGTCTCGGTCAACAGAGAACAGAAGTTTCCCAGCCATTGCAAGAGATTTGATTGTCTGAAATTTGAAAGAGAAGATTTGAATCAAACTTTTGAATTTGAATTTTGACAAGAAATTTTCTTATATTTTATCACATAAATCGAATTATGGGAACTATAATCCGATATATAGTGATAAAGTATAGATATCAATTTTGACTTGAAGAAAATTTGAATTTTTGTTGTATATGTTCAACTACAAGAGAATGTTGTAGAGAACGTATAACGACAATGGTCTGGATTTGATTTGAAAGGATTTGACGAGGGTTTGAAATTTTGGAGGTTGAAAGATTTTCTTTGACTATTTGGAACCAATAAGTCGGATTTGATTTCAACTTAATAGTTAACAAAATATCAAAGAAAATCAAGGAGTTTTGACTCGACTCTCATATCCCACTGATCAGGCTAGGGATAAGATGTCAGAGGTTTGACTTGATGAAAAGACTAGATGATTAAATTTGAATCTGGAAATAGTACATGTTATACTACAAGAGAATGTTGTAGTAGTACATGTGACAGTGAAAATTGATTTTGAATTGAAAGAGAATTTGAACGACTCAAAAATCCGGCAGCATCTCCCCTTATTTTTGAAACTTGAGGTGTTGAATTTGCATTCAACAAGACAGTTTACAAATATTAGGGAAAATTTTACAGGAAGGAACTCAACTCTTTATATCTTATCAAAGATAAAATGTCAAAGTTCAAAAGTTTGAAAGACACTGAAAATCAATGTTGAATTTGAATTATCGATGTTCATCTACAAGAAGTATTGTAGAAGAACATTCGACACGTGATGATTAAAACTTGAAGAGAATTGAACGGATATTTTCTGAAAATTTGAATTTCCGGCAGCACCCCCCCTTATTTTGAAACTCGAGGTGTTGAATTTGCATTCAACTTGACGGTTTACAAATGTTAGGGAAAGCTAGGGAAAATCACTTGACTCTTTACATTTCAAAAGAACGATTTAAAATGAAATGTCAAAGATTAATTTATCCGAATAAATTTGAATAAATATTGCATATATTAAGCTACAACGATTGTTATAGAAAAATATATAGCAATGCAGTTTAAACTTGATTGACTTTGAAAAGGAATTTGAAAAAAATTTTTGAAAATCCGGCGGCATCTCCCCTTATTTTTGAAACTCGAAGTGTTGAACATATGTTCAACATAACGGTTTACAAATCTATAAGAGGGGGATTCTAGAAAATCAGCCTGGCTCTTTCATTCTGATGAGTGATTTAGAATGGAATGTCAAGGACTGAAGCGACCGAAGAAGTTGAAAGTATCTTAACTATATACAACTACAATCAATATCGTAGAATATATAGTTGCACTGATTATTATGACTTGAAAATAGATGTTTGAAAAATTTGAAATTTCGGCAGCATTTCCCCTTATTTTGAAACTCGAAGTGTTGAACGTATATTCAACATAACGGTTTACAAAAACAGGGGGGATGTTATAAGCTAACCCGACTCTTTCATTTCGACTAGTGATGCGGGATTGAAATGTCGAAGGTTAGATTAACCAGAAAATTTCAAACTTTAGATTAAAATTTGGAAGAGGAATCTATATCCTATCACATATATTGAATTATAGGAATTACAATCCTATATGTAATTATAGGATATAGGAATCGATTGAGATTTGAAGACCATGGAATTTTGCTAGACATTTGAAATTATGACTTTGAAATTAGAGAAATCTTCTGTAAATCGTGAAACTTAGCACGCTATGATTTATTTGCATGCAAGTTTGCAACATGTACAGAAAGGACTTTGAAAAGCTCAGCTTGACTCTTTCGCTCTACCAATGAACTCGGAGGCAAAATGTCAAAGCCAGACTTTGAGAGAGATTTCCTACACTCACCTCTCTTTTTATATGTCTTAATTGAGTTGGCCACACTCCCCCAAGGAAGAAATGGGTAGAGGGATCAACGGAAGAAAGGTAGTCAAAACTACCGATGCAATAAAATTCGTACCGCTATTAAAGATGGAGAGAAGGAGTTTCCCCAGCGGAGTCGCCATTTTTTGTTTTGATTGAAAAAAATATTGTTTTGAAAAGTGTTTAATTTTCTTTGGGAAAGTTAAATTTTTGGAATTTAAATTTTATAATCGAACACTTATTATGAATGATATATCGCCTCGAAAAGCGAACATATCGTTCTCTAACAGGTTCAGATTACAAATCTTTGAATTTATCTGATTATCGTAGTCAAACTCAAGGAGAAACAACATATAATCTCGAAAAGATCAGAATGATGTTTAATCAACTGTTTGACTATGCTAATCTGAATATGATCATTAATTTTATAATCATAACTATGATTATAATTGACATATCTATCCGAAGGAAGAAGATATCAATCATTATTAGTTTGAATATGAAAATAACAATCGCCAATTTTTGTTTTGATTTCCCAAAGAGAATCAATTAAAGGTTTTGAAAACTTGATTTTGAAATCTGGTCTGGGTTTCTAAATCTCCTACGAGCGCAAGCCCTCGTAGTTAATTACATCGTAGGAAACCAGAAAATTTCCTACGAATACTCTCGATTAAAATAGCGATACGAATTTTATTAAAGATTTTAAAGCTTGATATCAAAGGAGGTTAAGGGATTGGAATTTTCAAGTGGGATTGGTTCAAGATTGAACAGTTCTTTCTGGAGTCAAAGGAAGAAGAGTAGGAGGCGTCTTGAGATTCTGAATTACTTCAGAAACACCTCAACCTGTCCTAAGTGTTGGGCTTGAATTTGATTGAAAGATATTTTAATTTGAATGATCAATTTTATTAGAAAGTGGGAGTCAGATTCCCAGAAGATTGAGGTCTTAAGTTTGAAGACATGCCTCAGAACCTAAGTCTAAAATTGGGTACTGAAAATCAGTGACCCGAATCCTAGCTAATGCAATGCAATCTGGACTTACCCCGGCCTGGATTGGGGAGCCAGCTAAACCACCTAAACGCTTTTAAAACCATGAGTCAAAGTCTTTAAATGTAGAGTGGTTAAGGACATTGATTAAGATTGGTTTAAAGAATTGGGGTCGACATCTAGAGTAGATCCTAATTGACCCCTTAACATATGTTGGGTTAAATGTCTAAATAAAATGCAATTAAGATTTAGACTCGATTTTTTTTAATTTGTATCTAATGCAATGCATGCTAGTTGACTCGATGAAATGCTTAAATCAATATGAAGCAGTTTTAAAATAGGCTTAAAAAAATAGGTTTTATCCTAGAGATTGCACAACATCCCCTTGGACAGAACTGCACCCTAATAGGTCAGGTGGTCTGCCAGAACCCGCAGGCGGGGAGGTGCCTAACACGGATGAGAAAAATCAATATGTATGCATGAAAAACTCCCGGCGAGTCCGGGCTTACTTCTTAAGAGCGTTAGAGTTTCTATCTGAGCTTAAAAATTTTTAAGTTTTGTTTAAGTAGAAGAAGTTAATGACCGTACCCTCACGAGCCTCCGATCGGGTTCCAGGCTAAATCAAAATCGACATGCAAGAACGCCAAATAAACTACTAAAAGCATACGGGTCCTTAATCGCAATCAACACATCAATCAAATTAATTAAATAATTAAATCAATTAAATAAATGCTCAAATTGAAAGTCCATAGGCAAGTGCCCTTAATAATACAACCCAGGGTCTGCAGTAAAGTAAAGTGGCCGGGTACCACTGACTACAACCCGGATTCTACTCCTAAGACACAAGTGACTTTGAGATTTGAGATTCTTCTCGCTCTTCACTTCTTCGTCTTCTTGGAACTCCTTGGATCGTCGGGTTTGGATATCCAAATGAAAAGAAACTCCCCCTGGATAGGGGTGTTATCTTTTCTCTTTGGATAATTGAACTTCATCCTAATTTGGATCTCCAAATGGATAGGAACTCTCCCCTAAGGGATGTTCCTTCCTCTTTGGATTCCAAATTGAATTTTAAATGTCTCAATCTCAAAGTACTTTAAATAATACAACTCAAAATCAAATCAAATTACATTAATGAAAATTAAAACTCTAGACTCAACAACCTGCAAGGTTATCCTAATAATAAGCAGTTTATATTTGACATCCCAAGCAGTTAATATATTTGAAATTTAAATGCTCAAACCAGCCACGCTTGGCCATGCTCTTTTAATTTTAAAGGGGGTCTTGGCAGTTTTCTGGAGCACCTGTGCAATTTGATAATTATAATTTTGCCCCCTTTAGTTTATGCCCTGTATGAGCATGGCCACCTGCATAAGATTGAATTAGTACAAATCATTCCTAGCCTAGGGGTAGATCTAATCGTACAATCAATCACATCACAGAATGCATTAAATAAATAAACAATCACATCAATTCTACTACTAGCAAACAGCATGCAGTAAAAGCTCGAAAACCCGGCACACAGCAGAAAAATAAACACCGGCTTAGCCTAAGACTAGAGTTGGTTGTCCTAGCAAACCATCTAAAGTGTGTGAGGTAGGCTGTGTGGCTTTGATGTGTCCTAAATAGGATGATTTGATTGAAGTTGTTTAAAGTTCTAGTTGGTTGAAGGCTTAAGGGAAGATTTAATTTGAATTTAAATATTAATGACTTGAAATTGATTTTAAATTTGATTTTAATTGTTTGTTAGATATCACCTTTGTTTCACACCGAGGCCGTGAAGTTTATTTCACCTTCCTTGGGGCTAATTTAATAGCCTCGTAGGCCTGGGTTACCCAGTGGTACTCGATATAATTAAATGATTTGAGTTTGATTAAGGTTTAAAGGTTAATAAATTATAATTAGAATTAGTTGGTTGCTGGTTTTAATATTGATTTAAGATTTTCTGGAATTTCTGATAATTTATTGGATTTTGGAATTTTTTTGATTATTTTAATGATTTAATTCAAGGGTCAAAAGTTGACTTTTTGATTTAAAGTGTTTTCTGGAAAGTTAATATTTTATTAAAATATTAGACCTTAATACGATCAGTTAGACAGTAAGTACACTGATATTGGATTTTTCTAGATTTTATTATGAAGGTTTGAAGTTTTGACTTGATTTTGAACTAGGTTTGACCAAAAGTTGACTTTTTCAAATTTGTTTGATTTCTGGAAACTTAACATTTTTAATAAATATTAGAGCTTAAGATGAGTTGTATGCCTTTGAGTTTGCTCAATTTGGAGTTCATTTGAATTAGTTATAAATTTTTGAAGTTTTGCCTATTTAATGAATTATTGAAATTGTTTAATTAGAGACCCTTTTTGTGATTTGGATCCAAATGATCTCCAAACTCCTTGAAATCAACTCCAAAGGTCAGGAATGACCTAAGGAGTGATTTCCAAGTGGTTTGGAAATTTTCTGGAATTTTTAATTATTTTTAATTAATTAAATTAATTAAATATTGAATTTCAATTAAAATTAAATTAAACTTAATTTTGAAGTCCAGTCAAGGGGCTTTTATTTTTCATTGATTAAGGGTTCAATTCTGGTCAATTAGAGGGGTTAATTGTATTTTTTGGATTTAATCTTGATTTATTACATTTTCTGGAAGCTTAAATGGTTTAATTAAGGTTTGAATTTGATTAGGTTAATTGAGGGGCTTAATGATTTCAAAATTCAGTGGGATATTTTCCTAGGGTTGTATGTGTCACTAGGTTCAAATGGTTTGAGTTTCAAGTCAATAGGATATACAACCTAATTATTGGAATTTTCTAAGTTTTCTAGACTAAAGATCCTTAATTATTGTCCTTAGATGTCACTAGGTTAGTGGGTCTTAATCAATGTTTTACTAACCCTCAATATAACATATGCATGATAAATATACACATAAACACAATCAATCCTATGTCTAAAAGAGCCTTAAACTAAGTGGTGTGTGTATATCCTTAAACATGCATAGATTAATACTTAATTAAATGTGAACAATAACTATGTTAGTGAATGATTAGAGCATAACCATTTACTAACATTCCCACAAAATTTCTATTCAAATATGTTGATCAATGTTTAAAATTCCAAAGTAGATCTCTCAACCTAATGGATTTAAATACATAGATATTATTTCAAAATAAATTTAAAATATATGCTTGACTTATATAAAAAGCCATATAAAAACATAGGTTTTGAATTTAAAATATTTAAGATATAACTAAGGTAAATTCAATAGCTAAATGAGAGATCTACTGATCTATTAAGGTCATTTGAAAATAAGTTTTTAATTTTCAAGATAATTAGCTTAATATTTAATTAGATATTAATTAAATATTAAAATAATTAAGTAATTAAAATAAGTTAAAATTAATCAAGTTTTGATCTCTGAATTTGATTTCAAATTAAAGTACTTAATTTTCTGAAAATTTTGATATATTATACTTAATTTTCTGATTTAAAATGAATTTCTTATGAATTTTTGAAATTTAAACCAATTAAAATGAATTTTTAAATAATTTTAAATTAATTAATAAAAAAAAATTAATTAATTTAAATCTTAAAAATTTTCTGGAATTTCAAAATTATTTGTATATATAAATATAAAAAAAAAATTTAAATTATTATTCATTAGTTATATATTAATTAATAATTAAACATTTAATTAATTAGAATATAAGTTATAATTTAAATTAATTTAATTTCAAACTTAGAATAATTTAAAATTAATTACTTAATTATTGGATATTAATTAATTAAATGAATAAATATTAATTAATCGTTTAATTATTAAAATATTATAAATCATTTAAATAATATTAAATAATTTAATTAGATTTTATTTAAATGTTCAAATATTTTCAAGATTAATATTAAATTTAAAATTAATGAGATCTTAACTAATGACTTAAATACTTAATTAGAATATTAAATGATACTTAAATATTTTAAATTATTTTAAACTTTCAAAATGTTTTAAAATAATCTTTAAACTTTTCTAAAAAAAAAAAAAAATTAATTAAAATATTAAATCATTTAATACTAATTAAAGTAATAAATTATTTAATATATATATACATTAATCAAAATTTCAAATTATTTAAAAGTAATTAAAATTAACAATTTATTTAATATTAATTAAAATAGTAAAGGTTATACATTAATTAAAATTTCAAAATTATTTAATCTTAATTAAAATTACAAAATATTTAATATTGATTAAAATATTAAGTAATTCAATATTATTTAAAATTTTAAAATCATTTAATATTAATCAATATTATAAAGAATTTAATATTAATTAAAATATTAAATAGTATGATATTAATTAAAAAAAATTTTAAAATTATTTGATATTAATTAAAATTATAAAATGTTTAATATTAATTAAAGTATTTAATAGTTTAATATTAATTAGAATTAATATTAAATTTTAAAAATTGATTAATTAAATTTAAAATAGTTAATATAATATATATAAATATATATATTAAATAAAGAAATTAATTTCTATTTTTTTTTTATTCAAAATGATTTAAAAAAAAAATTAAATCATTTTAAAATACTTAACGGCGCCGGCACCGGCGGGAGCCACGTGGCAACCCTGGATTTGTCCACCCAAACCGTGGCATTGATTGGGCTGACGTGGACGACGGCGCGGCGGCGGTCAGACACACGTCGCTCGCTGGGTCGTTCACGCGGTTTCACTTAACTGAGTCAGCAGCGGGTCCGAACCGTTGGATCACCCGCTGTAACGAAACAACGGCTGAGATTAAATCCCCTTGTTTCGTCTCGGCTTAGCGAGATCGAACGGCGAGAAATCAATCCCGCGGTTTTGAACGGGTGGTTCAGATCGAGCCAAACGAAAAATAGAACAGAAATTGCATACACGCGGTCGTAGCGAACGCGGTATGATGAGATTTCGACCGTTGATCTTCAGATCAACAGTTGAAATTTCGTACACCTGAACTAGGTTACGAAAGAGCCCTAGAATCGGTTTTCTGGCTCGTTTGTTCGATCCAATAGACCAAATATAATGAAATTTTAAAACTAGATCTAATACGTGAACAGAAATCGTGTGGAAGTTTTGGTTTAGCTTAAAATGAACTTAATCAGAAGCTATTTAACCCTAAGCTAAGTGACCTAGGGCTAGAGTTTTTAGCGATTTTTACCGCTGGATTTATGAAAGAATGGATTGGTTGCACTTGTAGACTGTCCACGCTCCCTTTACTAGTTGAAATCCCAGCTCGAAACGTCCTGGATCGTCTGCTATAAGACTTGGACGTAATAAGCCTTAGTTCGCCGGGATCTACTCGCCGGCGAGCTTTGACCGGTGGGGTTTTGGTCGGGAAGGCTGGGGAAACTCCTGGAAAGCCCAATGGAACAGGGGCTTAGATTAGAGAAGCTGAAGACTAGTGAGAGAGTGAGAGGGGTCGAATGATAGCTCAAAATAGGGTATTCCCCTATTCAAACATCTCTAGATTGAATCAGTGGTCAGGATTGATTGGGAGGGCTGCTAGGATCAAGACATCTGTCCCTAGGGTGGTTGGGAACAGAAGAATCAAAGGACATAAGGACAAATGACATGTAAAGGTCATTTTGTCCTATGTGAGCATGTGGGAGTGATCCAAACCGTTGGATCTAGATCTAAGGGCTTAAAGGGACTGTTGGAAGGTTCTAGAGCAGGTTCTTAATAGCTGGAGGAGTTTAGATTAAAGGGAAATAAGTTTAAAAGGCAATTTGACCAATTTTGACCACTTTAAACTCTTGGTTTGACAATTTGACCAAACCCATAGCCATATGGCTGCTGAGGTGGCACAAGAAAATCAATTTGAGCTAGTTTGGAAGATTGGAGGGAGTGTGAAACCTATGGATTGGAGTTTACATGCATTAAAAAAGGTTTGAGCTAATTTGACCAAGTCTCCATGTTGACTTAGTCAACTAGACTTAAATTGGGTTGATCAAGTCTTAGAGCATATTAAGGTTATGACTTGAAGTTGGTTTGAAATTTGAAATGGATTGAATTGATTAAAAGCATTGAAATGGGTCATATGGGCCAAATTTGACCAATCATAGACCCAGTTGACTTGGTCAACTATTGGTTGGGTTAAGGGTTTAATCAAGGCCAAATCATTGGAAAGGTAGTCAAGGGAATTAAAGAAAATGATTTAGAAATGATTTTAAGTTTAAGAATTAGAAATTGAGCACATGTATATAGTTGTGGGGAGATTTGAAGAAGTCAAAATTGATTGATTTGATTAAATCAAGCATGACTTGATTCATTATTGGTCAAGAGGCTTTGAAATCACATACTAAGATATGTTAAAAGGTTTAATGGGATTTGAATGGGTTGATTTCATATGAGAGGGTCTTAAGGTTTCATTGGATCAATTTTGACCAAACATAGACTCAGTTGACCAAGTCAACTCTTGACTGAGTCAAAGGGTCTAATCTGGTCCAAATCACTAAAATAAGTGATCAAGAGATTTTGGATAAGTTTGAAATTGATATGAAGCTTGATTGAGTATAAAGTAGTAAGCTTAAGGGTTTAAATTGGTCAACCTAGGTTAATCTGGTCAACCAGGTGGGTCCAGGGCCAGGATCTGAATTTGACAGGTTTGGTTTGATATTTGAAACTTGCTGGAAGTAGTTGCATTTGATTTGGAGCTCATTTGACCAAAGTGACTATTCACACCCCATAGGGGTATTTTGGTCATTTTGACCCCTGGCCAACTGGGGGTCAAATTGAGTCCAACAAAATGCAGTTTAATGCTCAATGGATTATAATCAAGGGTCTGGAAGTGATTGGAGGCTTTGGAGAAAGCTCCAAGGTCAAAACCCACTGGGTGGTAGGTCCAGTGGCATAGACTGTAAATATTTGAAGGTTTTACAGCCTTTGGATTTCGATTCAGTTTCTGGGGTTAGAGATCTCAGAATGAGCTCAAATTTGGAGGGTTACCTCTAGAGATATGTCACATCAGTGTGGAACTGACAGATCTTGAATCAGAGGTCATTTGATAGGGTTTTGAAATGTTCAAAGATTAACTGGAAAAGGCTTTCAGGACTTAGACCTTTAGCCTTGGATTTGAATCTGGAAATCTGGGTTTAAGCTGGATTTTGAACTTGAATGATATGGTTTGAATTAAGTCTAGATTGAATTGAAGCTTGGATTGATCTAGAAGAATCCTAGGGTTTAGAATAGGTCCTAGGGTCCAAATCAGCTTAAGGGAATCCTAGGGTCTAGAATAGATCCTAGGGACTGGAGTCTGGGAAGATCCTAGAATCTAGAAGTCCTAGGAAAATCCTAGGATCTGGAAGTATCCTAAGATCTAGGAATCATAAGATTCAAGATCTAGAAGGATCTTAGGATCTAGAGTAGATCCTAAAGTTTGATTTCTAGGAAGGTCTTAGGGTTTGGATGTCCTAGGGCCTGGGATCTAGAATAGTCTTAGGATCTAAAAGAATCCTAAGCTCTAGATAGATCTAGAAGAATCCTAAGGTCTAAGAGGATCATATGATGTAGAATCAGGTAGAATCCTAGGGTCTAGAATAGATCCTAGAGTCTGAAGTCTAGGAGAATCCTAGAATCTAGATTTGTCTTAAATTGCATTGATCTGGGGTCAGGATTGATTTGAATTTGGATTGATCTTAAAGTTTGGATTGATCTAAGATCAGATTGATCCTAGGGTTAAGATTGATCCTAAGGATTGGAAAGATCCTAAGGTCTGGATTGGTCCTACTGAGCTCATACAAAAATGAGGTCAACAGGTGGTTGATTTATGAAGGATTATATTAAGGCAATTATGAATGGTTTTGTAGTTATTTGTTTCTTTATTAAGACATCTTGTATAGATCTATAAATAGGGATAGTTTTGTATAATCAAAGAAAGCATTTTTACTCTCCAATTCTCTGAATTTAATATGGTATCAAAGCCTTGATTGCCTATCCCAAATCTGAGTTTTTTTTTTAAACTACTGGACTTGTGAAGGGAAGACTCAGCCTTCCCTTTAGAAAGGAAAGAGTGCGAGTTTCTGACTTGTTCATTCTTGTGTATGTTCAACCGAGAGAAGGGAGAGTGGTTCATCCCGTGGTCTTTAAGATCAATCGAGAGAGATGAACATTTCGTGAACCTCTCTCGCGTGCATGCGAACAAGATGAGAGAGGCGTGTGGGCAGAAAATTTACATTTGTGTTTGGGGCAGAACCAAGCGGGATCGTGCGTCCCTGAAGCTTGTCGCACGTGGTAGCCTTCTCTCGCGTGCGTCTAGGGTAGAATTGAGAGGAGCCAAGCAAGAGCTTGCGTCTGGACTAGAGACCATGCGTGTTGACCTCCTTTTTAACATCAGCCACTTGCACGAGTGCATTGCACATCTTATGGGTTAGTCATCCTCTTATACGTTGCACCGCTGTGTCTGATGAAAGGTCAAATCACACATTTTACCTCGATTTGTCATCGACTTTGGAATTTATTCCTTTTGATCACACGTTGTCCATTATCATGTTTTAAAATGTGTGTAATCGGGCCGACGCTTATTTGATAAGTAACTTATGTGCACTTGAGCCTTTATCACACATATTCATTCCATGCATAAAATCTTTTGATCCAAACCTTGTTTTTTGCGAAACGGATTGCGTGAGCACATCCGGCTCGCCGAGACGGATCAAACGAGCCTATTCGTGCTCGAATCAGATATCGTTTGATTCATGTCGAGGAGAGAGAATGATGAGTGCCCTTTTGCTTAATAAACTTAATAATCACAATAAATTAAAAAATCATATTAAAAAAGTGAGATAAAATATAAAAAAATAAAATTTTAATAAATAAAATTTATCATTTTAAACATAAGGATAAGCTATAAAATAAAACAAATACATATACATATTTATAATAAATAAAAGGAATGAAAAATGGAAAATTCAATTCAAAAAAATTTCAAATTAAGCTTACATACAAAACCATTTTATCTTGCCTTTTCATATCTACCTGAATCAAGCAAGTTTCCCATCTAATAGTAGATTTATTTTTACTTTTCAAGAACAATAAGTAAACCCAATCCTGACCATTGGATTTAAGGGTTTTAGAGGACTAATTGGTCATTTTATCTTATATCTTACTTCAGTTTACTAAAGACTTAGGGCCGGCCCATGACCAGGGCACTTCAAGCAAGAAGAAAAAGCGTGTGGGTGGCGGCTCTTTCCCTCCATCTCATGAAACTGCTGGTGCTCTCTTGGTTTCTTCTCTCTAGCTCTCCCCTTCTAGCTTTCACATCTACAACAGTTTTTGGCGCAAGGAAATGAAGAAAAACTGCATGGATCTCGCGGCCATGGCTGTTTGGAGCGAGGAAATGAAGAAAAACGTGGCAGATCTCACTGCTACAGCAGTCGCACCAGGAAAAAATGTGAAGAGCTGCTGTACATGATTTCTCCATTCAAACCGAGAGCAAAAAAAAAAAAAAAAAAAGGCTGCTGTTAAATTTTTCCACAAGAAAGAGAGGGATTCTTCTTGTCGTCGTTTCTTCAAGCTCGAGCAAGAAAACGTGAGATCTCTTCCCCTGCTGCTTTACATTTTTTTTTATCTGTTGGGTATGGTACTGTAAGGCTTAGAGGCGAGTGACCATGTCATCTAAAACTATCAGAGTTTTGTTTATTCATTTATTTCATTCATTTTTTGTCTCTATTGGCTAAATTTGATTAGTTTGATACTGTTTATATAAAAAAAAAACTTTATCTAAATTAGTTTGCGATGTTATATATGAAATATGGAATGTTGTTGTTATGCATATCAACTTCCACAAAGTAATATTTCCAATCGCTTTTTTGTGTCTGGCATGAAGCTCAAATCATTGATCTTATATCCTTCATTATTTAAGCACCATATACTAGCTGTTTGATTTTATTTGTATTAGACATCTGTGTCAAAAAGGTCGGTGTTTAAAGCTTCATCACGTGCATTTGTATGGATTTATCAAAGCTCATACTTTCATAATGGTTATTATCTTGGCATATGAAATCTTATAAATATCTTATGTCGCATAAATCATTTCATAATGGTTATTATCTTGGCATATGAAATCTTATAAATATCTTATTTCGCATAAATCATGGTTTGGGGATCTTAGTCCACATTCATATATATGTTAATTTATAATTGAATGTTCATCTTCCTGTAAACTTCTCTTTTTAGATTAAATTATAAATGATAACTAGATTTAGTTACTTTGTTTGGGGACTGAATTTGTATAGTTATGATGTGATTAATTTCCTAATGCTCTGACTATTGAGAGTGGATGATGAGTTAGCATAGAAAAATAGTATAAGCAAAATCTTGTCATCATTTGTGATTAATTGCCTTAAAATCCTGTTAGGCTTTCTACAAGAGGAAGTAAATAAACTAAGACATATTCTTGTGAGAGAGTGATAGCATTTAGATGGATTTATATTCAGGTTTTGCATTATAGTAATCATATATAATGGTTAGAAATCTTATTTTTAATTTCAATATATTCAGGTTTTGCTAAGATAAAGAGTTTTATATTTTCAAATATCTTATAAATATTAACAAAAATTATATTAGAGTGCTTATAAGCAACGTTGTGTATATAGTTGTTACACAAATTTATAAATCTATTAATGTTTGAATCACAAAATTTATGAATCTGTAAGGTCTTTTAATTTATGTTAACAATTATGGATTCTATGCACTTATCTTGCTAAAACTTATCACTATTTTAAATGATAGTTGCACCAACTTCTTTTGACTTATTATAAATTTGCTACAGTTAATATAAAATAGAGTTGAATAAATCAAGATATTTTCAAAAAAAAAAAAAAAAACACAAAACTCAAACTTTACTCATAAAAAAATAGAATATTATTATTATTATTATTATTTAAGAAAATTAATTGAATTTTCTTCATGCATACTTAAATATGAATTTAGTGATTATCGCTGATGTAAATGAGATCCATGTGGTTTAATTTGATTTATGTGCCATCCAATTCATAAATATTATATCTAAGATTCGAAAATCAAGAGTTTCTTGAAATGCAAATGAGTTTTGTGGCTTGATTTATGCTCTTTGCAATCCAATTTCTTTTATATACAATATCGGTAAGGAAATGCAAATGAGTTTTGGGTTGGCTGGACTGGTCCTTCTTGGACCGGTCTATCAGAATGTTACTTGTGTTTTTGTGAAAGCCCATTCATAAAATGCAATCAATAATGGGTCCATATGTGTATGTTACTGTCTTTCCTACATTATAATTTCTTTGAACTCATGGTTTTCAAGCAAGAGGTCCTCTATCACTTTATTGTTTTATAGTTAGATATTCTTGCAATTGGAAGACATCTTCATAAGTGTATTGTGGCATGCTATTTGAAGTATAGTTGGAATTATATTCCTTTACAAAATTTCGTAAATGTTAAATGGATAGTTCATTATCTGTTATTTACATGTACAATGATTCTCAAATGACATTATAAATTTTCTATGCACATATTCTTGGAAATAAAAATACATTGGATTCTAACACATACTTTCTCTTTATATTATCTGCGATGTACATTTGAAGCTACTTAGGCAACAAAATAGAATATTCAGCCGCATCCATTTCTTTCAAATAGAGGTGCTACGGCCGGTTGCACTGTTGACTTGCTCCGATGAGGTAAATTTTATAAACTTATGACCCCCTAAGTCTTCTAAACCTTGCACATGAATAGTATTTCCTAATTCTTAGGTCCTTATAGAAACCCTGCTATTAGTTTTCCAAATCCGATGACCCGCTAGTGAGTAGGAATTTATTCGTTGGTGATAAGTTTAGGGATTCGTAGTCTTGATTCATTACCTATAGTTAGAATTTTCTCCTTTATATTCTTAAATCATAATGTTTATAATAAAGTGAACATATTAATTAAAAAAAATAGAATAACCTAATATAAATAAATCAAATTTGTCAAAATTTAACAAATGAAAGCTGTTAATTAATTTAAAAAAATAGGTTAAAAAATAAAATCTAAATGAATTAAAACTAAAATGAATGAGATAAAGATCAATAAAAATTAGATAACAAAACAAAAATAAAATTTAAAACAAAATTGAATAATTAAACTTAAATAATTAAATAACATTAATTAAAAATTATTTAAAACTCAAATAAACTATTAAAATTTAAATAAACAAAATGAAAACCATCAAATAATAAATGAATTTCAATTAACCTGAACTAAATTTTTATTATTAATTCAATTACACTTGCTTTATTTAAATAAATTCATTAATTAAATATTAAACTATTAATTAAAGGACCTTTCATACTTTATGTTTGACTCTTTTTTAGGGCATATTAGCATTGGATTTAAAAGGTCCTTAATCAATTTTAATTTGACAAGAAGATCCTTATGCATTGTATTTAACTCTATTTGAAAGATGCATATGCATTGGATTTGGGGGTCTTTAATAAATTTTAAATAAACTAAAGACTTTAATTCATTGTATTCGCCTCTTTTAAGAAGACAATTGCATTGGATTATAAGCTTTGAATCAATTCTTAATGAATTTAAATAAATTTAAAATTTAACAAATAATCAAACATAATTAATCAAGGGAATTTCGGGGTAACTCGGACTTACAAAGCTATTAAGATAGTCCCAAGGAGGGTGAAATAAATCTCATATCCCTGGTGTAAACAAAGGCAATTGATGTTCAAATTAAATAACCATTAAAATCAGCAATAAAACATTTAAATATTAAAGTTCTCATACCCTTGTGCTTGACTCATTTTAGGAAGACATTGGATTGAAAGTTCTTAAGGACTAAAATACCTAATTAAAATGTAAGGCTTCTATGCAACCAACCTATCATTTATGGGGGAGTGGTAGCATTAGAATTATGAGTTTTAGGACTTGGGTTAGTGGCTTTTGCACTATGAAGCCACTAATCAACATTGTTCTTTAAAACCTAAAATAAAATAACTAAACAAATATAACTCCCTAAAATTTAATTAATAAAATTCTAAAATATTAAAATTTAAAATTAAATCAAAAACCTCCCTTGACATACAAGCAACAAATAACTCCAAATTTAAATAACTTAAACACCAAATCTCGTAGGACATATCAAAGCCACACAGATCTTGCATACACTAGAACTTGTTTGGTAGGATTATTGACCATAGTCGTAGGCTAGGTCATAGTGTGTTTGGTGTGATGCAGATACCTTTGTATGGAGGGTACCCTTGGTATGTGTGTTTACTTTCTATACTCTAGATGCTATACATGTATTTTATACACCTTCACGGTGCACTTTGCGTACTTGCATACATCATATCATTGCTACTTAGATAAAATGCTAAAGTAGAATGTACCTAGGATTCTTGTAAAAGAAGATTCAAAATAGAATGTATCTTGGATTGAATGTAAATTATAAAGAGCTCATTGTATATTTGCACATTTCAGTTTCGAAGGTTGTAAAAAATTCAAAGTTGTTTGCTTACACAAACAAATAGGGCTTCAAAAGATAATTCCTTATCCTTTGAGGGGTATTCTCTTTTGGAATCCTATAGAAGATTTAGACCCAGAAGAAAGTAAGCAAATACATTTGAATCTAAATTCATAGTTGTAGAAATCCAAGTATATTATGGTGGGGCTTGACCACCTTATATTTACAGCAGACCCTGGGTTGTATCTATCTTCCAAAAATGAACAAAATATTTTTTTTATGCATCTGCTTCATGCATTATCATACATGGCACTAGATAGATTTATGTGCATATTTTATATATTCCTGATTTAACACTCTGAATTAAATATCTTTAATTCTTTAGGATAGAGCTGTCATTTCTTGCATTCCTAAGGCGGTTGATTATGTTTAGGATGTTAGCTAACATCTCACTCCAGGCAAGTATAAGCCAAGATTGTACACTCCTCAATGTGTCTTCTCTAACTCCTATAATTTTTAAATCTATAATTTCTCCTAGGATAGTGAATTTAATCTTTAATCTTATAAACTCAAAATTTTAATCAAATATGCATATATTTAAAAAATGTAATCCTCACTAAAAAATGAAGAGAGAGGTTTATCCTCTTTAGATTAGAAGAGTTTAAGAACCCCTATTATGCACCAAACCAAGAAGGGAATAATTTAGCATCCTTAATCAAAGTATTCTTTAGTCGTAGCCTAAGATGTAATTAATTGCTGGGGCTTGCGTCCGTAGGGAATCAACACCCACTTCAAATAAATCCCATTAGAATTGATGTATCAAATGGGGGAAATGTCATGAGTATTGAGTTATACATATTGTTATTCATCGAGATGTGTAGGTGAAAGCCGCTATTCTCCATGGATACTCGTATTTATAATTCTATCTGCTTTTTCATTGGCCTGTTTATATAGAGTGTATAGGCCTGCGACTGTTCTGTCCTACGGATGGTGCGATCATACCCTTTGCATTATGAACCCTTTTAATAGCATTCTTTCAGAGACCCATAGTGCGTTTGGACCGAGCGGGTGCATGCGTCTGGATAGCTTGTCTCATTCCTCTGGCTCTCGAAATTTCTCACATCCTTCGCATCTGCGTCAAATCTTACCGGCATGCACTCCGCCACATGTTCCCACCACCGGCCTTCATTGTCAGAATGATGAGTAATATAAATTCTCACCACCAGCCTTCATTATTGTAATTCTGAGGAATACAGGTTTCCACCACCGGCCTTCATTATCAAAATTCTGATGAATACAGGTTCTCACCGCTAGCCTTTATTACTGGAATTCTAAGAAATATAGGTTCTCACCATCAGCCTTCATTGCCAAAATTCTAAGGAATACAGGTTCCCACCAGAAGCCTTATTGCGGGAATTTTGAGGAATACAGGTTCCCACCACTGGCCTTTACTGTCGGAATTTTGAAGAATATTGGTCATTCTACCGGCCTTCATTGTCAGAATTCTAAGAAGAATTGGTCAGTTTTCTTCGTACGTCCAAGACTGAGGAGTGATCGAGAGGGAGCGCTCCTTTCACGTGCAACATCTAGAGTCGACCGAGCAGAATCGAGCACAAGACCTCCTCTTACTTGCATATGGAAAGAGCTGAGAGTTCTCTCTCGTGAGGGACTATGGTCGGGACAAGCAAGAGCGCAAGACCTGCACTCTTTCCTATGATCAAACAAGAGGGATCAGAGGCCTTACGTGCGCCTGTACGGAGTCGATCGAACAAGAGTGTTTAGGTGGAGTCAGATGATTAATTTGCCTTGGTCTGAAGGTTGGCTTGATCGGACGAAGGAGATTTGCGTGCCAAGTGCTAAGCTGCTTGAGATGTGTTTTTTTGTTGCTATCCTTGAAACTTTTGTCGCAATCCTAAAAACAGTTTTTTTTTCCTACTGTCGTGCCTTCATTGTCGGCCTTCTCTTGTGGTTGTTATCCTATCTATAACCAATGCATCCTTCATTGTTGCCCTGCTTAATATAGCCTTCAAAGTTACTTTTTGCCACCATAATGTCTGTAGCTAATTTCTCCCAAAGTTTTGACCAAATTGAGTACTCTATGGTGCACCAAGAGACTTGGTAACTTTACTTTTCTGGGACTAATTACCAAACTGGGAATGACAGATCTGTATTCCCCAGCTTAAGGGGGAGTGTTAAAATCCCAATCGTCTCTTGACCCTTGATCCCACGGCTAGCATGAGGATCTGTGGGAGGCTTACCTGGATCATGCTGTTAAATCTCAACCGTCCCTTAGCCCTTGATCCCACAGCCAACATGGGGATCCGTGGGAGGCTCACCTGGATCACGTCGATCTCCTTCTATGATGCAAGCTAGGTTCTAAGCTCAAGTAGGAGAATGCTAGGTATGCAAACTAAACACCTTCCTTTCAATATAAAAAAAAGAAGCACAACAATAAAACATAACACAATAACACTTACAACTTCTAATAGAAAAGGATACAACAACACCTTACAACTTCAAATAAAAAAAAGAACACAACAACACCTTACAACTTATAAAAGTTTTTGAGAAGAAGGATACAGGTGGAATGAAAACCATGGAGAGAAGAAGGAGATAGAAGTCTAAGATGAATTAGTAGAGGGGAAGGTAGAAGAGGATAGCTCGCAAGGTAAAACCCACAGGTTTCTCATTCCAAAAATCATCACAAATCTCTCTCCAAAAAAAACTCTTTTTCACAAAGGAATTCAGCCCAAATTTATAGGAGAAAGAAGGGGGAATGACATTTATTATCCCACATAAATGTACCACAAAAACAGCCACTAAAACCCCTCCAAATCAGCCCATATATGGACAAGTCAAAGCAAACAGCACAGGGATCAGCTAGGGGAAGAAATCGAGCAGCCAACAGCAGGGAAACCAAGAAAACAGTAGGGAAAACAAGTATCCAGCAGCAGGGAAATCAAGCAGCCACATGGGGAAACCAAACAGTCACTATGGGAAGACAAAGCAACCACATGGAAATACCAAATGGCCACATGGGGAAACCAAACAATAGCAGAGAAATCAAGTAGTAAGCAAGGAAAACGAGTAGACAACAGGGAAAACGAGAAGACAACAGGAAACTGAGTGGACAACAGGGAAAACGAAAAGCCACAGGTGAAAAAGAGCTAGATACATAAGTGGAAAATAAAAAAAATATAAAATAACTGGCCTTGACTGCATCATTCTATATTTGGGCGGTTGATTTAGGAAGGATTGTATTAGGGCAATTATACCTGATTTTGTAGTTATTTATTTCTTTATTAAGACATTTTGTATAAATCTATAAATAAGATTAATTTTGTATAATAAAAGAAAGCATTTTCCCTCTCCAATTCTCTGAATTTAACAAAGATGATTTGCATAATTAGATTTTATTTGTTTTTCATTTCCCAAATTCTTATTCTGTTTCAATATTCTCTTATTGTAGGTTCTCGTACTTGCACATAGTTCTTCTTGAAATCATTCATTGATTTTAAGATTTTATGTGTGCATATAATAATTTGTACTCTGTGCTTGAGTCTTCTCCTTTGAGTTGTGGAGTTGTTCTCCGAAGAAGTGCTCTACAATATAAAGCGATCTCAGATTGCCTTTTTATTTGGTAGAAGTTTAAATTGATTTTAGCTGGGATTTTATTATGATTTGAGGACGTTTACATTTGTTCGGTGGTTGCTTCCTTTTTAATCATTTGTTGGCCTGAGAAGTTGAAGACTGCTTAGTTGTTTGAATGGAAATTTTCCCTTATTTGGTTGCGATGGATCATGGTTGTTTTTTCTTGTTGGATCATGTACATTGGTTTTTAGTTTGGCTGCCCTACCCACCTGAGGGCTGATGTATTAGTACATGGTGCTCGATGTTTCTAGCTGTGTTGCTGCATCCTAGTATTTGTTCTGGGACCCTAATGTCATGCTTTTGGTAGTGCTGGGCATTATGCATATTTTCTAACATTCCCAAATTGATCATTCTGTAGCAAAGTTCAATTGTGTGACTGGTGGCTACGGCCTGCTGTTATGGCAGTTGCATTGGATGAGCAATGTTTAATGTTGATTGTCTCCAAGTGGCTTCACAAATTTTTGCCTTGCCTGTTGAGACCGAAGCAAAGAGTTGTGGCTCCTTTACTCTCTTGATTTGGAATTACATTTGAGTATCAAAGTTTCACCTTCAAAGCTTGGATTCTTCACCGGTTTTCTCCGCCATTAGTAGTGCTTGACACTTTGACAGTGGTCTCTTGGTTCTAGATAATATGCTATTGTCAGAATAATAGAACTTTCCTATAGGTCAACCACAACTACGTTCCAAATCTATTATATTGTTCCTCATTTTTCCAAGTAGACTGTTAAACTCCTTTATTTAGATTAAACATAGGATTCTGCCATCATATCTTTAAATCTGATCACTAGGATTCGGTTGGTGAGAATGCTTACTAACACCTTTCATCTTAATCTTGGATAAGCCTATGAGCATCTCTAGGTGATTTCCTTTATAGTTTTTGTTTTGGGGGAAGTGAAGCTCAATACAACTTTTTAATGATACAGGCAGCTTTATTTTCTTGTAACCAGTGCAGACTGGTTGAGCAAGTTCAATGAAATCGCTTAATTTGTCTTTTATCAATTCTCTTAGAAATTTTGAATTGTATCTCTCATAATAAACTTGGATATATTAATATTATATTGGCGTAAGACATTGCATGGTATTTGCTTTTGGTGATTTTATTATGTGACTTACTCTTATTTAATAATATGCGCACAATGGGTGATCGCCACTTAGTTGACTTCATTTTGTATCTATAATTACATTTGCTTCATAATTGTTTATAACTCTATATTATATTTATCCTGAGTCTATGTAGTAGTGCATGTCTAGGGGGTTGGTCAAAAACATTTATGTACCCATCTTTATCTGAAATGAACCTGTCATTATTTCTGGGGATTGTTGCCCATGTCTGAGTGTATTTATGTTTTTTAGTATGCATTGGTTGATTTATTGGTATTTCTATTTTATACTTAAGGTGAAGATTATTAGCATAGTTGGATTTCATTTGAAGTGCAACATTAATTAGTAACTGAAGAGCAATTTTGGAGTGGATTGCTTGTTGGACTTGCAAGTTGATCATGGATATCTCCTTTTCCTTGTTTACTAAGTAGAAACTTCGGTGCGGTAGTTTGTTATATGACCACTTAAATTCTAATGAAGTTACTTTAACTGTTGGAATTGTCAGTGCTGTCCATGCAAATAAAGAAGTATATTGAGCGCACTGGCTATTTTCATTTCCTCACCTAAGAAAAATGGTTCCATGATTTCCTTTCACTGTGTCATTGCTCATCTCTTTTTACTTTGGGATTTAGCTTTATTTAGTCCAATTTGTTTAACTTTAAGCATTGAAACAACCTTTCAACAATGCAAGCGTGAGATTACATACATCTGCACCTGTTAGGCTTCGCATTGGCAGACCTTCAAATTCATTCATGATCCATTGTATTAGTGCATGATCGGTGGTCCGGCCAAGAAGCCCTATGTTCCGTGCTGCACTCTATAATTGTGGTGTGTTTCCATAGATAGAGCATGCCATTTGTTATTTACTTTTTTTACACAGCATATCATTTTTTTATATGATTAAAAGCATTATACTGGAAAATGCGTAGCATGCTTATAGACCATGCGTTGGTTGATTTATTGGCATTTCCATTTCACATTTAGGGGCTGTTTGGTAGCAGGATTTCGGCCTGATTTGAGGCGGATTTGAGCGAAATCCAGCTAAACGGCCTAAAATGCAAAACCAAATCTCACGGCAAATGAAATCCTCCATAGACGGAAAATTCCGCCGATTTGCGCTAAATCCCAGATTTCCGAAATCTTCTATTTTGCCGGATTTAGGAAATCCACGCGCTAGAGAAAGAGTTTGCTGGATAAATCTTGCTTTATAGCCAAACAATTACAGAAGATTTAACAGGATTTATCATGAATGTTACCAAACAGTTTTAAGGATTTAAACCCCTCAGGATTTCTGAAATCCGGATTTAGAGGATTTACGAAATCTTACTTAAATTAAATTCTGGGTGCTACCAAACAACCCCTTAAGGTGAAATCCAATTATTCACATAATGGGATTTGATTTGTTTTTCTTTTCCCAAATTATTTTACAGTTGCAATTTTCCTTCATTGTTGCTTCTCATATTTGCACACAGCTCTTCTTGAATCCATCATGGATTTTGAGATTTTATGTGTGCGTATAGTAATTTGTCCTCTCTGCTTGAGTCTTCTCCATTGATATGCGGAGTTGTTCTCCAATGAAGAGATCTACATCCCAGTGCTTACTTTTTTCGTCAGTTGAAGCATATGTTGATTTTAGTTGGGAATCTATTGTGGCTTGAGTAAGTTTACATCATTTTTATGTATAATCGGGTTTTAAACTGATTAAAGTTTGTTGGCTGACACTGTAAGATATAGAGTGGAATGCTCTATTGTTTTAACAGAAAGTTCCCTCTTTTTAGTTGAGATGACGGGGTTTTGTTTTTCTGTTAGTGTATATTGGATTTTCCTGTTAGTGCACCATTGACGATGTAAGGTGAGGGAGGCTCTGAATCACTTGCTGTCGCATTTGTTAATGTTTCTGTATTAGATTTTTTTTTTAATTAGCTATGGAGAGTTAATTGTTGTACCGTACCCGCTTCATATAATAGCTTGTCCTCTTGATTGAATCTTTTCATGTTAAATGATGGATTTGCAGTCCTATGATGAGGTTTGTAATGTCTTTTGCCTACTTTTACTTTATTGTCTTATGAATATTTCCGAAACGTGTTATTAGACTTTTTGATTCTGGTTATTATTTTAGTGGTGCCAACTGCCAAGCAGTGTTTACGGTTTGTAAAGTATTTGTTTCCTTTATTGATTCGACCGTGTTTTATTTTCTTCTTGGAATGGTCCGTGTTCTTTTTTCTTGTTATGCCTCAACTATTTATGGCGTAAAGAAGAATCAGGTTTATGGTTAAACTTGCGTTGTAGTTTTGAAATCCTCCGTAATGCTTAGGGATGTCAAAAAAAAAAGCTGCTTGTTCATATTTTCCTATTTAATTAGCTTGAGTTTGATAGTGTTTATAAGTTCATTCATTTAATTAGCCAAACACAAACAAGGCCTTGGTTAATCATATTTAGTTTTATTGCGTGCCAGAATATTTGCAGTAGTAGAGAAAATTAAAGTTTAACGTCATAGCTTGGCATGAAGATTCAGCCCACACACATATTAGAGAAAAGTGCAAGAATTGTAAGAGATAATACAATGTTTACATGAAAAATTTAGGAAAGGTAAAAAACCATAGGGCTGGGGTGGCAAAGTTTGAAGGACCGTTGTCAGTTAACGACGGGTTAGAGGATCGTGTTGCAACAATAGGGATCGGGTGATGTTTAGACGGTAGCAGTCGAGCGATATTAGGTTGTGTTATGACTGTGATGGTCAATAGTGGCTTGACGGTGGCGGTCCGACTTTGGCTTGATGGTGGTTATTGATTATTGGTTCGATGATGTGACCATCGGGTGGTAGTTCGACGATGATGCTCGGGTTGTGCTTCGGGATCCTTAGGCCCTTTCAAGCTCTCTTAAATCTCTAGCTAATGTTCAACTCCAATCTCCAAGTCCCCCCTTATACTGAGAGTGAGGGCCTATTTATAATATTTCGAGAGTGGCATGTCTTATAAATATGGATGAAATCTAGAACATTCCTTTGAACGGCTTATATTGATTCTCTTGATCATAAAATATTCGTTCAACATTTAAGTGCTTTAATGTTGTCAGAATTAAGCGATCTTGGGCTCATTGGATTCGTCTCGTAGAGACGCTCGATTTGACTACAAGCATGTCAATTTTGGAGATCATTTGATCATCCAATTAATATCTTGAAGTTTTAAATTACGACCCGGGCCTTTGATTTGGGCTCGTTCAGGCTCATAGTGGATCACTTTTGGCATTGTTGAGTCTGTCTCATCGAGACATTCAGTTCTTCTTTAAGTTTGCTGAAATGATGGTTTGGATGATCTTAAATTTGATTTTGAAAAAAATATTCGTGTCCAATTAAGGCAATTTTTGACGACATATTATACTTGATGTTTGTTTGATCATATTTGTATATAAATAAAAATATGCATATATACTTTTACATGAATATATGATTATGGATGCTCGTATTCTTCTATTTACATGAATATATACATATATATCTTTTAAGTAGACTTTATGTTTGTGAATTACACGTAGTGGGCTCTGTAAGTTAATGATGCGGAGCATTTTAGTTATATTCCTTAGGAGTAGTTTATCTAATTTTGTTAACTATAGTTTCTAGAATGTTCCTTTTTAGCCTATAAAATGCAAGTATTGTAGTAGGAAAGGATGATGAATGAATATTATTCTCTTTTAAAGCTTTGAAGCTTTGTGTTTGCTATTATTCCCTGGATTGGGATAAAATCCTTCAAGCAGGTCCGATTCTTCCGACGATTACCACATCAGTTTGGTATCAGAGCTTGGAGCTTGCGAAGATCGATGGACTGCAGAAGAAGGTCGGCTGTCGATGACGATCGAAGCCGAAGAATAAGATTGGCTGTCGACGATGATCGACACATAGGAAGGTGGGCTATCGACGATGATCGAAGCCGTATAGCCTTCTATCAAGCTCAAGTGAAGGCATCACTTGATCGGATAGACAAAAACCTTCGATCCATAAGGAGAATGTGAATGCCGTCAGCAACCATACAGGCGTCTACGTCTTCGCTCCTTCCCTCCACTTTCTCACGCGATCGCAAGCAGAATCGTAGTCAACCGGCTGTGGCTGACGACTACCCTCTGCTCGAGCTTCCTCTCCGGTGGTGAAATCCCCTGCCCGATCACTAAGTCTGCAACCAACCCGCTGCCGTCGCCCGCATCTTCGGTCTGATAGAACTTCCATTCCTTATGATTCCCCTCTGACATCAGCTAGCTCAATTCCTCCGACATTTTCCCATTATCAGAATGTCACAGACATAGAGCTAGATATCAATCAGATCCACGATCCCCAACAACTCCAACATGACTTGCCGCTTCCGCATCTGCAACACTCGACCAACGATTTCATGCTTGGCGTGCCTGGCATCGAATGCGATTCCACCCTCGAGATTGTCGAGCAATCCCACGCCAAAGGCTCTTCAAAACCTCCATCTTCTTCTATTGATGTCGCGGCCGATGATTCCAACCACCACTCATATGGCGATCCGAGAGCCTGCACTCGTCTTAGTTCACCAGAAATTACCGCCCCCGCTCCCGCCTCTCGGGAGCAATTCGTCCTCGGCGCGATCCGCTCTAGCTCAAGAAGGACGGATGCAGACGACGTCCCGGATCCGAACTCTCTCAGCAACATCAACCTCGTCCGATTGGCCAAACCTTCTCCGCTCCCGCACGACCAGCCCGCTCCTGCAAACAATCCGCTACCCGTCGCCCATGTTTCAAGCGAACGAATTGCCCCCGCAGCTAAACGAGGCCTGTATCGCACGTGTCCCGCCTCTGATTCTGTCCCGTCCCGTATCCGCACACATTCGACGGCGATCCTGTCCCGTCCCATATTAGCAACGCAGCTCTGGATCCAAAACGAGCACAAATCTACGAAGATGGAGATGGAGGGAGAGGGAACAAAAACTAGAGGTTTCAAAAGGACAAAAGGGGAAGATGAAGACGTGGATTCAAGCGATGAAGGTTTTGGTAAGAATTCTGTATGAGATGGTGAGCAATGGATGTTTCCCAAATATTTTTACTTATAATATCTTTTTTACCAAGTCTCTAGAAGGAGGGAAGAACAGCGCCTGGTGAATTTGGGAATGAATTTCTTGGCCTTGTTGGTGACAGAAATTGCAATAATAAATATTTTGCAGATCTAATTACATATTCAATATTGATGAATGGGTTGTGCAAGGCCATATTTGAGCTGGACGAGTTTGCCAAAACTAGTTTGGTCTCCATATATGCTAAATGTGGTGGATTAGATGAAGCCGAGAGGATGTTTGATAAAATGCCTAAGACAAATGTTATGTCTTGGACTGCAATGATTAGTGGCTGCATCAGTAAAGGCAAGCTGAAGGAGTTTGTAGTTGTGTTTCAAAAGTCACTAGAGAGGGAATTGAAGCCGGGAAGTCTTACCCTCGTGAGAATGTTGACTACTTGCACCCAATTGGGTGATGCGAAGATGGGAAAATGGGTACATGAATTGGTAGCTGAGGAGAACATGGACATAAATATGTTTGTAGCTGCCTCACCTTTTGACGAGTATACTAAATGTGGAAGAAGAGATAGAGCTCGCTGTCCTTTTGATGGAATGGTGTTGAATGGTGTCGTTGTAGTGATCGGTGGATGTTCTTCCAATAAGTCTCTAAGATGGCATTGAAGCTTTTCTTCAAAATGGAAGCTATGAATATGAAGTTGGGACATCTTGATGGTATTGAAGCATTAATCAAATTCATAATTATGGAAGAAGTTGGAGTTATATGGAAATCACTTTTGTATGCTTGCCGAATTTTGGATCCATGAGGGTTACTCATGATTTCTACACCTACCTCCTTACCGTTGACATGCCTCGACGGAGTCGAGGTCTTTTGACCCAAGCACTAATCAAATTTAACTGTTGACATTTGTATTTTGTGCTGGGTTTCTATGTACTAATCTTCATGTGTTTTTTATTTATGATTATTGTTACCTCTGTTATTCCCTGAATTGATTTAAACCATACTGATTGTAATTATTGTTCAAAAGCATTACTCCATGATCCCTTTTACCTTACTATAACACTGATCAATGTTAATTAAGGTTTCTCTTGAGACATTTTTTTTATAGCTTTAGGTTTCATTTGGGGCAGCTTTCGTATTATTTATAAAACAGAATTTTAATAGAAAATTTTGTTCTATAAAATTTATTTAAAAAATAATACTACAGTTATCTCAAGCGAAGCCTTAGAAAACATTTAGAACGAGGCCTCAAACAAAATCTAATAGTTAAATTTATTCCATAACTTTCAGCTGATTGATCTTTATTGTCTAATAAATTTGCGTGAAAATGATGAAATTTACAACCCTTGAGGCAATCGCTGAGCTGCTATACAAGGCCATTCCTGCATTCGAGAGATTATTCTGTGCGGAGTCCGGATGGGAAGAACCGTCCTGATATGCGAGTATTTGTACACAGTGTGTATTAAAATTTTATACATACTGTATGTATACAGTAATACACTCACAGTTCAGATGATTCTTTCTGTCCAGATTATGCACAGAATAATTTCTCCCTACACTCTGCCCTTTCATCTTGGGGTCCATCTGGAGCAAATCTGCATAAATAATTGTAGGCTTGTAAATTTTTTTTTTAAATTTTAAGTCGGGAGGATTATAGAATTTATTTCGTTTTTAAAAGTCTCATAATAGTTTATTTTAATAATTATCATATTTAAATATAGTTATAAAAAGTTTTTTTCTTTAACAAAATTCTATGAAAAATAATGCTAAAGTTCTAAAAAAATAAAATGTATTTTCATATTTAACATCTAAATATTTATTTTATTGACACGTTATTTTAATATTTAAAGCACAAAAAGAATATAAATGAAAATATATCTTATTAAAATATGTTAATATTAATGATATTTTTGATGGGATTAAAAATTATATGAATTTATAAATATATAAGAAATGTATAATAAATTGTGAAAATGCTAGCTCCTGCTGGTTGCCTCATCTGTTTTCTCAGCAGTGCCAAGGACCTACTGATGGTATTCTTTGCCTGTGCTATTGATGATATTATATTATTACACTTATTTGTATATTTCTGTGAATTGGTCTCAGGCTTTGAAAAAGCTTGGACTGTTGGGGCCTTTCAATATTGGAACCCTAATTGGTCACAGGCACAGTAGGAAATCTATGATGCCTTAAAGTCTTCGTCATTATGTATTTTTGTTTTCTTGTTTCTGTTTTGGTCTATGAAAAAAAATAATAAATTTTGAATGGATTTTAATGGCATTTGGTTATTTTAAGATCAGTGTAATTAGTAATTAATTAATTAATACTTATATTGCACTTATTTAACAAAAAAATCCACCAGACTTAGCTAGGTTGGTGGGCGAGCATGATTGATAACCTCAACTCATATTCAATTCCCCTCTCATGCGTCGCGACCCCTTAAGTGGGGCGAAAAATAAAATAACTACGGGTCCTGCACCTGTGAAGTTGGTTGCTGGTAGACTCGCCGAGGGATTAGTTACGCCGCCATGCGCCTCCTATTAAGTGGCACCATATAGATACCCCGATTCTCTAAAAAAAAAAGCATTTATTTTGAAATAAATTTAATAATTTTGAGATTCATTTTAGTAGTAGCATTTACATCCAATTTTTTTTCAGGTTCTTATAAATGTTTTATAAATATATAAAATTTTTATGATCTATATATAAGTCTTTCCTGTATTTTAAAATTAAATTATTATTAATTTTTAATTAGACCAATAAAATGATAAAAATTATATTAATACATTATTTTCTTTACTGTCGCTTAGATCCTACACCTATGTAGCTAATAAGAAAGGTGTTGTATATCTCAGCTTGAAAAAGGATGGTTTTAACTTTGTACTGTCGCATTTTACAGAAACATACAAGGAAAGTTTGTCCTTTACATAATGTCTGGTCATTCGGGTCCTTTTTCTAACAAAAATATCGTTAAAAGGAAGAATTTCTAATAACTAAATGCATGAAAAATCAATGGCAACTAACTAACGGAATTGTTATTGACATTTCAGAATTATTGACTGTGAAAGTAAGGATGAGTAATCCACATGGCATGGCCGACTCCCAATGGTTATAATGAAAAAATGGAGGGTAATAGTGTAATAAATTATTTTATCTAGTTGTTTTGCTAAAACCACAAAAAAAAAGGAATAAAAATTATAAGTATATTAATTAATGTTGTTGTTATTTGTTATTGATGAAATAATATATTTTTGAGAGTTTTGAGTTAATTCAAAATTATAAAAAAAATATAAAGTTAGAGTAATTGAATTTTGGATCTCTTTCATGAATGAAATAATTAGTTTATATTTAAATTATATATAAATATAATTTTGAGCTAAGATTTTAAAAAGAGAGTGTACTAAATTTTGGAGCTTCTCTTGCATTCATTAAAATGATGGGATGCATCCACTTTAAAGTGTTCAAAGGTAAAATATTGGTACAAAAATTGGTAGAGTTTAGTAAGATATGTCCAAAATGTACTATGTGTATGTGTGAGGTCAAGTTCAGCCCTAGCAATATCTATGTGTCCACATTCACACTCATATTACTTACAAAAGTAATTAATCTTAATAAGGGAGTTAATTTATCATAAATGTTCATCCTGCATCTTCAATGAAGTTCACACTCATAAATGAAATTTTTCATTAAAAATAAATATTTTATCAATAAATAAGATATCTCATCTTATAATAAGTTATATATCAAGGGCGGAATCAGCCTTAATTTTCAGGGGGGGCAAATTTATAGGTAAAACTGTAGAGATTTTTTTTTCATATATATATATATATATATAGGTCAGGTCGCTGGGTCAAGGGGCAGCGCCCCGGAACAAATTTTGGTTGTAAGGATATTTTTGGATTCTTTTTATATTTGGTTCATCGTTCCCTAACAATAATAACTTTACACAATGTATTTAATTATGTTGGGGGCAATTGTGTAAAGATCATAGTATTTTAAAACTTTTAGGGATGTGGGGGGGGGGGGCAAATGCTTCTTGTAATAATACCTAAAAATCTATGTAATTACCCCTGGGCAGTTGGGGATTCCACCCCTCGTATATACCTAATTATTAGTATATATAAGTTAGCTTATCAAGAAATAACATATATCAGGAGATATATATTCATATTTAATGATTATTGCACTTATAAGATATTAATATAAATTTAATTCTAATTAGAATTAAATTATATTTTATTTTCCCATCAAAACATAGTACAATAAGTAATTTTATTTTATTTTAAAAATTTGAAGAAATTCACTTTTTTAGATGGAATAATCAAATTGAGAAAGTGACATTTTTATATTTGGGAGTATTTTTATTGATGTAGATTTTTTGAAGAGTATAAAATTTCTTTTAATTATTCCATTCAAGAAAATAATTGGAAATTTTATCAATGAGTAATTCTCATATTACATGCACTGTGTGCTTATTAAATTAAAGAATATTAATTACTCTTATGAATTTTGATTGAATAAAAAAAATTATTCAGAATGGATAATTGATCATCTCTGAATAGTAATTCGTCTTTGACATGTGAAAATGTGCTGCACCATAATTACTGAAAGCAAAATCTTTCATGCCTGGGAAAAGGCATGCATGCAAATCTCTCTCATCATGCATGCAACATGACTTGTCCTTTTCAAAATTTTCAAATATATAAATATTTTTTATTCAACAAATATAATATAATTTTATATTTAGAAAACTTTATATATATAATTATATATAATAATATAAAAAATTATATTGTCTCCAATAACTATAAAGAAAAACTGTAAAACTGAACATATATAGCTTTGATTGACACAGAAGCTTGCTGTAATTGTTCCTATACAGATATATTTTTGACTCTTATTTATTGGCTGGGGCTATAGTCAATGACATATGATGAACTGAAAAAATAACAAGAAAAAATATATAAAATTTTACTGTAGTTACACTTGTAGAAACTAGACAACCAGGTCATGAGAACTATGAGCTAGCAAGTTCTAAGAAAAAGGATGAGTATCCCAGGTGAGGTCGCCTTATATATGAGAAAACCTAGCTAGCTCTACTCAACGAGCGAGTAGCCAAGGTCCTCTACTCATAAGAGACTTGCCAAGCTGCAATTAATCCTGGGTGAGTAGGACTGTAGGAGCACTAGAGGATTCAAGGTCTTGAGCGACTTTTATGTTACTGTAATCCTTGACGAATAATGATAATAGATGACTGATCAAGGCCTTTCGAGGCTTCCAAACATGCCAAGTTAAGCTGATTTAAAGATGGTGATCAGGTTGTTGAATCGACTTAATTATTTTACTTGATCAATCCGACCTATATTTGCCTTACGTTGCCATAAAATATATCAGAATAGATGTCACTCTCTTGCCTGTCATGCCACATAATAATATCCTGTGCGTGACACTTATGAATTCAAAATATATGATATACTTTCACTTACATTTCATCTTGAAGCCTTTTCGATCTATCATTATCATGCAGCAAAACCTGATACTGAAGAGATACATACCCCTCTCATTTGCACAAACTCACCCACGCATTTATGTGAAAGTTTTAAGAGAGAATTAATTGACGGCGATAGAAATTAATGAGTGTACCAACTCGCCATGATGATAGTGAAACACTGAGCTAATTCTTCATCATTTTGGTTACAACTTATATTTCTTAGGTTGAAATTGATGCGCCATTATTATGGCTGGCAATATGTCAGTTGATTCCTGACTAAATATGTCAGTTGATTCCAGAAAATATATAAAAGATAGAGTAATCTTAATTTGAAATCTCATACTATTCTCATCTTGATTCTACAATTGATTACAAAAAAATTTCTCATCGTATGTTTATTAATCATCAACATCTGATCATATCATTTTCCTCTTTGATATTTTCTTCTATTATGA
The DNA here is from genome assembly GCA_019925795.1 of Dendrobium chrysotoxum. Taxonomy (NCBI): domain Eukaryota; kingdom Viridiplantae; phylum Streptophyta; class Magnoliopsida; order Asparagales; family Orchidaceae; genus Dendrobium; species Dendrobium chrysotoxum. The sequence continues at coordinate 67,062,651 of CM034305.1, read as the reverse complement.
AAATTATCTTTTCTGCATGCTCATCACCATCATTTAACTTCTAACGCTCTCCATTAATCATAATATGATTCTTCTCATTGAGTATCATCTTATGTTCTTCGATCACCTACTGAAAAATTATTCTGTGCGGACATCGGATACATTCGGACTCCAATGAAAATGCGTCACATCCAATACCGAGTTGATACCGAGCCGCGGTCGATACCGCTCGGTACAACTAAAATACCGAGCATACTGGACGTCCGAATGTGTCCGATGTCCGCACAGAATAATTTTTCCCTGCATGGACATGTTGCTCGTCTTCCTGAATATCAATCTATCACAACAAAGCTACAATGTTAATCGATCTTTGGCATTTGCTCTTCATCTTCTCGGTCAACTAGTTTTTCCTTCTATAAAGAGAATTATAAAGTAGACCACCCAACATCTCTTGATGATAATTTTGACATTTTAAAATTCATCCTAATTCTATTACAAGAGTTATTCTTTATCGTTTATGTCTATTATTTTCTGTTAATGTCTTATCTAATTATAGGGAATAACGTCCTTTGTAATATTTGACTCACACTAATTGCAATATTTATGATAGTTTTTTTAAAATTGTTATATATGTGTTTATACGTTTTCACATGCATATAACGCTTTCTAATGTTTCAATTTTTTTGCAAATTTTTTATATCACAAATTATAACATAAAGAGGAGTTGAACATTAAGACATGGCTTCATTTGAGACAGCTTTCTTATTATTTTTAAAATAGTAAAAAGTCGTCTCAAATAAAATATAAGTCATCATGAAGGACACATGACTCTGGCCTAAATTCCCCTATGAATACTATGTTGAAAAATAGATAGAAAAAAATAATCCTAATTTATTGAAAACTTATGTAACAGCCTTCATTAACATATTAATATTTCTTCATTAACATGCTCTAATAATATTATCATGATAAGGCTAATTGTTGACCTAAAAAGGGAGCTTTTTTACTCATGGGAGGATCCACCTTATGGGGGGGGGGGGGCTCAAAAAATAAAAAAAAAATTTATTATATGATTATTTAGATAATTTATCACATTCAATGTATTTTTTAGTCTTTACTACAAGGGTTTTTAGGCAATTGCCCCCCCTAAAAATTTTAAAATACTATGGTTTTTAGGTAATTGCCCAAACATAATTAAACAATTTGTGTAGAGATATTATTGTTAGGGAATAATGAACCAAATACAAAGAGATAGTAAAGAGAATCCAAAAATATCAAACCCCGCCAGGGGGCACTGCCTCCTTGGACCCCCGACATTTCTGCAAAGTGTACAACGATGAACAAATAGGGGTTGAGAGCCGGCGCCCTCAGAATAAATTTTGATTGTAAGGATATTTATGAAAAAAAATATACACTTTTACTTATAAATTTGTTCCCCCTGAAAATTAAGGCTGGATCCGCCCTTGATTTTACCTATCAACACAACAAAATTATGCTTGATTATAAATTCAGTAGTGTACCGTTACTCTATTCTTTCTCCCAACGATCCAGTCTGAGCCCCCAGTTATAATGGCCCCCTCGTTAGTCTGCTGGTCCAAGCCCTGTGGGAGAGTAACTCAGTGCCGACATAGACTGAGCGATTTATAGAGAGCAACTAAAAAAAGTATGAGAGATCTACAAAGGGTCTTATCCCAACTTTTTATATAAAGCAGGGACCGCAGGTCTGGTCAGTCCTGCTATCATAGAGAAATTACAAGTCTGTTCTCCTTCCCTCTCTCTCTCTTCAGGAGGTCTTTAATAAGATTTTTAGTCTCTTTCCCGGACTTTATTTGAAGTAGACAGCCTTCTCCAACCATAACCAACACCTTCCTCTCCCACTTCTCAACTGAAAAGATGACCAATAACCACTCGGTCCCCTTTGATCCCTTCCTCTACTATCAGGACTCAGCTGATCAGACGATCCCTGATTCCTCCTCCACTGTTCATCAGCCTATGAGCAGAAGCAGTTCAATCAACAATGCTAATTCTTCTCACTACATGGAGAGTAATAATCTATATAACTTCAAGGTAACATATAAATTTGTTTGTATCTATTCATATAAAACCTCACACTTTGAGCAAGACGAGATTCATTAATATTTGATTCAATTGATGTTATTTGATTTGTTAGGTTACAAAGAACGGAAGGAATAGGAGGCAGAAGAAGGCAATTGACGAGAAGAAGATGAAGGAAGGGGAGGAGCCTCCTGTAGGTTATATACATGTTAGAGCAAGGAGAGGTCAAGCAACTGATAGTCATAGCCTTGCAGAGAGAGTAAATATTATTATTACATTTCTAATTATATTAATGGAGCTATTAATTACTTAATTTCATCGATCTTTGTTATGACTTGGTTTATATTTGGATATGATCAGCTTAGAAGAGAGAAGATTAGTGAGAGGATGAAGGTTCTTCAGGGACTTGTTCCTGGCTGTGAAAAGGTTCATCATCATAAATAAATGAACAAATAAAGAAACAAAGAAACAAAGAAATAAATATGTAATCTATATATGAATAAATAATGTATACATTGAGTTAGCTGGATTATGTACTGTGATATGTTTATATTATCAGGTGGTAGGGAAAGCTTTGATGCTTGATGAGATCATCAATTATGTTCAGTCCTTGCAGAACCAAATAGAGGTAAGTACTGAATCTAATTGAAAAGTTTTCTTATTTAACTAAGGATTTTGAGTGGCTACTGATATGTTATTTGCTCTCTAATGGTGTTTTTTTTTTCTTTTTTGACCAAATTCTAGTTTCTGTCAATGAAGCTTGCAAGTGTGAATCCAATGCTGTTTGACTTTTCTGTTGACTATGATTGTCTTGTCAACCAAACAGAGGTGAGCATATGTAGACAGGACAAACTAATAGTAGTGGAGATTATTGGTCTCACTTTTTTATTTTTATTAAAATCTTATCTTGCTAAAAATAAAGAATTTCATGATATATATATATATATATCTCTATGAACTTATAATAGCATTCCTCAGTGGCTTGTGACTGATTATGTAAATATGATAAAACAGCCAATGCCATCCTCTTTACTCCATGCTAGCCTCACTCAAGCCACAGACCTTGATCAAGGCTCATCCAAAGCATATGAGACTATGATGAACCCTCCTCCATTATTGTTGCAGTGCCAAGGTTCCATTCCCCTCATTCAGGTATGAGAGAGATAGAGAGTGTGTGTGTGAGAGAGAGCTTGATCACTTACCTTGGTTAACAATGAGCACATTGTGAATTCATATATGGATTTTACAGGAGAATGATAGTTTTTTTATGCAAGTTGGTGATGAGAGACAAGAGCTAATTCTCAATAATATAGTTCTCAACAACATGTGCTTGTTTCAGCAGGGAAGCAACGGAGAGGGCCCATATTAAACATAGAGGTATGTATCTAAATATAAAATATAACTTGTATATTTGTTCCAATAATATGAGTTTTTCTTGTATGTCTCTTTCCTCTATTAGCTTTACTGATTAATTCAGCTGTTGCTTTGTACAGATGAAGGTATGAGGGCATGGATAAGACTATGACTGCAAGAAGAAGCTGACAAGAAATCTAAGATTCTGCTTTGTTTCAAGTATATGTATAGAGAGATCAATATATTCCATGAAGAGAAGAGGAAGGGAGGAGGTTCTTATTGAAGAGAAATTGATAGATGCCTGGTTGCTTTGGGGACTGAAGCTAGCTAGCTAGTAGTCTCTTGCACTAAATTGTAGAGACTGTAATGTAGTTTGCTAGACGTACATGAATATGATGAGTAATCAATAATATTCATTGTTTTTTGTTGCAACTTGCATCTCTGATTCTTTGCACACTTCAAGATGAGAGAGAGAGAGAAAGAAAGGGAGAGAGAGAGAGAGAGAGTATGACTGTCTGTCTTGTTGCACAGTACTCTTGACTTGACTATCCTCTGAATATATATATAATAGAAGTGTGCATCACATACTTTGAAAACTTGGACACATAAATCTTATGAGGAAATACTCCATATAAAACTCTCATAAATAATTCGTTATCATCATTCATTTTACGTTGAGATATATATATGCATTCTTCTTGATATAGATTTCCTTATAAACTTTCCTAAAAAACGTTTCTGAAGTCAAGGACTTTATTGAGAATTGTTGTTGGAATATAAAAAAACACATATCTATTATTTCTAAAGAAATTACTCACACAGCTCACCTTGACCTGTTGGTTGGGAGCTTAGGCTACCAATTAAGAGGTCTTAGATTCGAGTCTTTGTGTATGCGTTGTGTGTGTGAGTCTGTTTTAATTGGCCTAAATGTCCCAAAAAAAAAAAGAAATTACTCTACCATTATTTTATTTTTATTTTTTTTAATTACTCTACCATTATAAACATGCCTTCTATATATATATATATATATATATATATATATATATATATATGAAGAACATTGACGACTTCGCTGTTAATTAGAAATATTTAATCAAGAACACAACATACTGCTAATAAACAATGCATTCTTTGGAAATGTTTTTATTGCACGAGAAAGATCATAATATTACTTTATAGAGTCGAACATTTGTAGAAGATTAGCTTGCTAATAAAGGTTCTAAAATGAAAGTTATAGGATCATTACAAGCTATATATATAGATAATGCAAATGATAAGTTAGGTTTCGTTTGGGACAACTTTCTTGCTGCTTTTTACAGCAGTTTTCTAACACAAAAATTTTTAGTTCATGAAATTTGTGTATTAGAAAGCTGTTTTAGAAAGCAATAAAAAAGTTGTCGCAAAAGCATCTTATTTTTCTTTGCTTACTCCAATTTATAATAACTAATTTAATTTAAGATAAAATAATATTATATATTAAAAATTTAAAATCATGCATGATAATATCAGACATGACATGACTTTCTTCTTATATCTCCATACTACTTGGGTCAAATCAGAGAAAATTTTAATTTGGCTTTGACCACCTTTCATACATTTTGATCTTATTTGATTCTTGGCTAAGGATAGCATACATGACTGCACATAATTAATTAAATTATCCAAAGATGTGAAAATAATAATAATAATTAGTGTTCGGGTCGGCCAACATGAAGGGCCCGATGGGTTATGAGCATAGCAGCGGGCCCGGCCTAAGTGCTGGCCAACTAGGAGCATCACAGCATGGGTTGGTGGGTTGGGTATTTTCAAGACCCTGTTGTTAATAGTATATAATGTCTTCATCTATGTTAATGGTAGGCAATGTGGAACCCACCCATGGCCTTAGGCCCATTTACCCTATGATATGGTTGAGTATGATGACCCCCTCATTGTGATGCCCCTACCCCCTAATTATTTGTGTGATGATTACTTCATAATTGATGTTTTAAGCAAACAAATGGTATGATCATATTTTCCTTATGTGATAGAAAGATATCACTTTCCTTATTTAAAATTATTAGCATTTTTTTAATGAATGAAACCGTCGTATATATTATCAATTATCATAGTGACTATTATGTCTATATGCAGTGGTTATTGTGTTTGCATATATAAATTATGATCTTATATAATACTATCCGACTCATTGTGTCTATACGGTGATCAATTTATGCTAATATGAACTATATGTTTGTGTGTGTACATCAAATTATTTTTGAAAAATGAACCTCCCCTATGATATATTATGAAGCTTTTCATAGCTGCTACTTTTTTGTCATTATGAATGCTCTTAGGCACAACAACTTCAGTTAAACTTGGTGTTATTTAGGGCATTTCTGTTTTGTTAACGTTTAGATGATAATATTAGTTCATCAAATCATTGCTGAGATTCAGCTAAAGAGTTTTAAATTCTATGATATAACATTTCCTCAATGTTTCATTGGTGAAATATGATAAATGAATGAGTGATAAATGTGTAGGATAATGATACTTTTTCTATAGTAAAGATACCACTTCTTTGGACTAAAAATTGATTTTAACCCTCTTTAATTGATTATTTTGAGTATGAAGTATCATTTTTCTAATTTCTTTGACTTGAAGGATTGTGAAACCTTCTTAGTTGTGGAGCGGCTTCATTATTTGAAGCCGCTATGTCTCCCATCTCATGTATGCCAGTAATGATGGACCATTAACCTACCATTAGCAATTGCATCAAGCTGTTACGCTAGGACCCCATCTCTATTATTGTCAACCTATCTATGACAACTTGATGTTGAGACTTTGTTTGCTTTTAAATGGAATGCTCTCTCTCTCTCTCTTCATTTGAATCACTAGATCTTTTTCTTCTTCATTTTTATCATGTCCTAATGAAAGCATCATTAAAATGTTAACATCCAATTCAAGGATGACGAAAGATTAAAAGGTAAATGTAGCTAGGTCCAAAAAATTTGATGAGAAAGAAGATCAATTGTGCTAGAGAGATAAAGAAGAGTAAAGGAGAATTCAAGTAGATAAATCTTGCTTATAGTAACTTCTCTTTCGGTGATTACTTTCATTATTATATATTTTCTCTCAAAATGTTTCTTATAAGAAGAAAAAAAAAAGATTCTCTCTATTATGATTTAAAGGATATTTATATATGCTTAAGAATAAGGAGGTAAATCCTTCTTTCAAAGGATATCTAGATTGGTGGATCTTAAGATTTTTAAGTGTACCATCACCTAATTTAAATTTGGTTCCATCTTAAGATTTAATATGACCTAAACAAAGCATATTTTTTCTTTTATAGTAATATCCTCTTGTATATATAGGACGTTTGTCTATTGTGTGTTTGAAGGGGATCTGATCTTCCTTGGGACTTCATGCATATTTTCTTTCCCTTACTATTGCCATATCTAAGTTTTAGTGCTTTGGTTATGGATCTTCTTTCGAGTCAATCCAAACTTCAACAAAGTTGAGTAAGAAGATTAATCAAGCCATCGTATTGATCACCCAGTTTTGCAATATTTTCTTTTAAGTGTCAAGTTGATTGCGTCATACTATGCTAGAAAGTGATCAAGTTGCCAAGATAGTCTTAGTTGAGCATGCTCTTTGGGCCCATTTAATTTTATTGGGTTCTCGACTGGCTAGCTTAACTGACTCAATCATCTAATAGATTCTGTCATAAACACAACTAAGATCATTCCTCCAGATTGGATAAATTTAATTGCCCAAACCTCTTGCATAGGTGATGGCTTTTCGATTATCTTCCTCATACTAATTGTGTTAAAAGAGTGCCCAATAATACCTAGTTCTTTCTTAGCTATAATCACTTTTTTAGTTAAATGATTATTAGTCATAATAATAATATTTTATTAAGAATTAAGTTTCGTTTGGGATAAATTTAGACCACTATCTTTTCTTTGTTTTTAAGAGATTTTTATACTAAAAAATAACTTTATAAAACAGTAAGAAAGCTGCCGCAAACAAAGACTTATTCTTAAAATTATGTTGTAGCAATAATTTTTTTCAACTGTGCCTATTATTTGTATGACAAGATGTACTTTTACACAAGATAACTATATATTTCTATCACAACATCTTCAAAAGTAAAATATTGTACAAATCCTTAATAGCACAACCAATAATCACACTTTAACAGTTAAGGAAGAAGGTACATATATAATTAAATATATCAAACGGTACTCTTATATTTTGTTTGAGGTAGTTTTTTATTATTTTTTAAAATAATTTTTTAGCAATTTTTTTTATTTTGAAAGCATCGAAAAAACAGTAATCAAAAGTTATCTTAAATAAAATCTTAGTTTTCAAATAATTTATAATTTAAAATCTAAGGCTTTGTTTGGAACAACTTTCTTACTATTTTAAAGCAGCTTTCTAATATAAAAATTTCTAGTTTCAGAAATTTTTGTACTAAAAAGTTGTCTAAAAAAACAGTAAGTTGTCTCAAACAAAACCTAAAAATACTACTTAAGCAATCTTATTAAAATATTATTGATGTTTAAGGTACAAAATATATCAATTTCATAATCTAATTATAATGGAATCATTAAAATATCATCACCAAACTAAAAATAATAATAATAATTAAAGATGCAAATAGAACAGTAAGAAGACAACTGTACCAATCCAGTTAAGGAATTGCTTGCTGGCCTACTCTATCAGTGACAAAGAAGGCCCATTCTTTGCTATTAAATATACAGATTTATCCCTTCCAGATATGAATTCATTCCAATACTAAAAATTATAATAAATATCACACATCTAACATGTTGTCTCCCAAGTGTAGCTAAATAATTGAGTCTCTGACCAGTGAGCACAGAGAAAAAGCCATTAGCCATGCATTGAGCATGTATCTAAGCAAAGAAATTGATCAATATTGCAAATAGTTCCCACCACTTGCTTGCACAAATACATGCATTGTCTATATATTTCTATTGGTGGCACTGTTCATAGAGGTGTGCATGCACTGTCCAGTATGTTGGGTAGGACCTAGGAAGGCATTATATAATTAATATATTACATGTGAAACTCCTTAAGTAAAAGAAGCTAAACTCTTAAACATCGAGTCGTCTTTTGATGTAATTGTTATAATTCCATTTAAGAAACTCCGCAGTTAAGCGTGTTCATCCCGAAGAAATTCTGGGATGGGTGACCTCCTGGGAAGTTACAGAAAGCACAATGACGTCTTTTGGTGTAGTGGCCATTCAAGGTTTTTTTTTTATTATTATTGCTGATTGCACCCAACCAATGAAGAGTGAAGAGTCTCTCAAGTTTTTTTCTCAGTGAACATACCTAATTACACATATATGTTATAAATAAACATAGAGGCCTGTGAAAGAAACTGTGGGCATGTGAAGTTTGTTTGGTATTCAAGAAGCAGCTCAGTGCTTTGGAGGGGGCCTCAGTGGATTGCAGTATCCTCAGAACTACCCTACTGTGATTGGCAATAAGTAGACTAGATTCATGTCAGATGCTTTCATGCATTGGATTAATGGAGGATAAGTAAAAAAATATTAATGAATAAATATCTTTGCAATAAAAAAAACAAGTGATATATAATGAATGAAATTAATCAATTTAATAAATAAAACCTTACTTTTCCTTATCATTATTCCAATAAAAATACATTTTGAGTTCTGTTTCATGCATCCATATTGATTTACATGCATGGGAAAATTTTGAAATATCTTAGGCTTTGTTTGGGGCACCTTTTTTACTGCTTCCTAAAACAGTTTTTTAGTACAAAAAATTTTTAGTTCAAAATAATTTGTACCAAAAAACTACTTTAATAAACAATAAGAAAGTTGTTCCAAACGAAGTCTTGGGATGGCTTTTTCTACAGCTTCTTAAAGCAGCTTTCTAGTATAAAAATTTTAATTTTTAAATTAAAAAGATGTTTTAAAAACCAATAAAAAAAGCCGTCTCAAATGAAGCCTTAATCTTATGAGACCTACAAGCAAAGAATAATCATTTTATCATAGCTTGTGTATATTTTATTCATTAATGTAAACTTCTTTTCTTAATCTTCCTTTTGTTTTCAATATAATATTTATTTTTCTTACTGGTTTGAGCACTTTGAATTGCTATTTTATTTCTATAAATTTTGATAAATAGTTTTCAATTTATATTTCTTCATTCTTTTCTATATATTTTTATTTACTTTTTTTCAAATTGTTTATTTATTATTAATGGATAAAATAAATTAATATTTGATATGCTAAACTATATATGCATTGGTCTTTCTATTTCAATATTCTTTATGAGGAAACACTGATAATTTTAATGTTATATATATTTTACTCTTTGAATAGCATATATTAAGAGAAGTTTTTTCAATATTATGCAACCTACCAATCAAACTTTAAATTAAAAAATATATATACTAAAAATAAAAAATAAATTTATTAACTATATTAAAAAAATTAAATAAAAATTTGAACTTTAAAAAATGAAAAAAAAATAAATAAATAAAAATAAAACAGATTCCTTCATTGTGAAGTCATAAACACTGTATATAAATCCTACAATTTTTTTTTTCAGCTTCTCATCAAAATACCCTTTTAAATTATAAAAAACAAATACAATTTTTTATTTATATTTTAAAAAGTAGAAAAAAACAACTAGCTTTATAATCTGTTTGATCACCTAGCTAGGAAAGCCCAAGCCTAAATGGGCTGATGGGCCATGAGAACTGCTGCCTAGCTATACTGCTTCAGTCTCCTTCATTCATTCCAACTGGGCCTAGAAATTACAATCAATAAACCAATGTAGCCTGGTTTAAATCTCAAATAGATTTAGATTCAGTTAATTTGAAGAAAACTCTTCATAATTCAAGGAATGTTGAAGAAGGCAATCACTTCCATCATGAATTAAATGTTTTTTTTTTTTTTGTGTGTGATGATGTGTTATTATATATGATATGCATGATATTATATGATGTTCAATGACAAAAAAGTATTATTATGATGTTTGATGATACAATATATAATGTGACTCAACAATGACATATGTTATGTTTTTCGTTGATGACATGCTTCATTAATGATGTTGTTGCTCTATGATGCCATCTAGAGATGATGACACTGATGAATATAAATGATTTATAGTTGTGGTTGATGCATTTTATTTAGGTAACTATTAATTAGAGATTTTTATGTTGACATTCATCAAAGATGTTGGTCTTAATCTTGTTGTAAAATATTTATGTTGCACTTAAAGCTGATTTATTTGGATATTATCACTAACGTTAGCCATTATCGACATCAACATCGTCATATTGATTATTTGATGACAGCCCTATAATGCACACCACGAGTCTCTCCATCTACTCGGAGGCGAACATCCTATATATTCCCTTTTATTTATATTAAGTAAGGATCGCCTATAATATATCAAAATATTAATAAATTTATATTATTCGAATGCGAACATCATATATACTCCCTTTTATTTATATTAAGGACCGAGAGCAAAGGCCGCCTACTTACACCATGGAGTCCCAGAGAGAGAGAGAGAGAGAGAGAGAGAGTACCGGCCTTTCTCCTCTCTCCTATGCTTTCAAATTCAGTTCTACTTACACCAAGGAGTGCGAGAGCTTGGGCCATGGGCCGTGGGCCTCCAAATAAGGATACTGCTTACTCTACCGTATATTTTATCTCACATGTGAGGATAATGGTAAGAGCGATGGGGTGGGCCGTGGGCCTCCAAATAAGGATATCGCTTACAAGAAGAAAATGGGGTGCAAAAACTAACTAAGAGGATAACGGTAAGAGCAAAGCAATCAATCGTTCCTTTTTGTTATTTAATGAAATTTTATGTAGCAAATACAATGATGCATAAATAACTATTAGATCATAAAAAATATAAATAAAATAAGAAATAAATATAAAAAACACATAGACAAAAAAAAAATTCGAAAAATATAAACTAGAATGCTCCAAAAAGTACAATCATACATGCATAGTCATTATGACATAACCTCTTTTTAATAAATTGTTCAACATGTTGCCCACAAAATCTTGTATTCAATCCAACAATCATATGTGGGATTCTTGATGGAGCAAAAACTTCTTATAAAATGTAAGAATCAATATAAAACCTAATGGTCATAGTAGCAGCGGTCAATGGTCGCCGGTGGTGGCATGTGACCGGCGATAGTCACTAGTGGCTGGCTGACTGGTGGCTGAGGGGGGCTCGTAAAGCATCACTTTCTTAATGTATTTGGAATTCAACAAAATCAAGACAATTCTAAATATATTCAATATGATTATTTAAACAGATTATTTTGCATTTGTCTTTCTTTCAACAAGCACCTGAAAATTCAAATCCCTTATATTTAATTTACTTTGCATACATAGCGAAAATACTTCAAAACAAAATAGCTCCTTAATTTTTTTTTCAAGTTATAGTGAAAATATGACTGACTTACAATTATTAAATCTCAGTATTTTTTTCATTATTGCATTTCATTTTTATCAACACAAAATAGTAATTTAATAAGATATTTTGTTTAATTATTAAAAATGAAAATTAATTTCAAATAATTTTAAATATTTCATGGTGAAAGAAAGATATTGCCTTCATCTTTATAATAAAGCCTATAAGGCGGAATATCAAATTCAAGTTGATACTCTCTAATATATCATATCATCAATATGTTACATAATATTTTTATTAGTTCATTAAATATTGAATTAATAAAAGATTAAATTAGAATAATGTTCTAATTGCTAATTTCTAAAATGCATAAATTAATCTCGATGTTAATTTTGATATTCTCAACATTCAAATAAGATATACTTTTAATTATTAATATTATTTTAATTATTATAAATATTGAATTAATTAAAATGCACATTTAAATTATTATAAGTGTACACACTGCCTATAAATTTATATATAATATATATCAAATTTTTATACATATTTTTTATTCTTCCTATCGAAATTCCGAACAAAATAATTTTTCTATATGAGGAGACATATAAAGCCAAATCTCAATTGTGTTATGGCCTTATGGGTGCCAGTAATTCAACGCCAAGAAGTCCACAGGCGGCTTCCATCTTACGCTTTCCTTAGCTACTCTTTTTATTCCGTCCTCCATCGAAAGTCAGAACACCACCGCCTCTGGTCTATCCATTACTCTCGAGTGCAGCCTTCTCTCTATTACTCTACCTTTCAATCTTCTCTAGAGTTCCAATGGGTGACCTCCACCCGCTAGACCCGCCGGAAAATGGTGGCCCACCGACCCCTTTACATCCGGCACAAGAAACCCTCATCCCCTCCTCAACCTCCAAACGGCAGCGCCGCCCCAGCGTCCGCCTCGGCGAAATCGGAGACCAGCCCACAGCCTCGGCCTCATACGATCCCTCCTCTCGCCGCCCTAAGCTCTCCAAACCCCTCTCTACCTCCTCGACCCTTGTCGGGTCTAAACCCTCCACCAAACCTCGAGCCACCGCCCCAGCTTCCACGAGGAGGGCTCGGACGAACTGGAACTCTCGAATCGACAACGGATTTGATCCCGCAGGTGCTGATTTGAAGTCAAGCGGCGGGGAGGACGCTAGAGATGATGAGTACGTGGAGGATTCCGAAAGTCCTTCGGACAGGAACGACCGTCGGGCTTCTTTCAGGGTTAGGGTTTCCAACGGAGGGGACGAGCCCTCGGAAGAGGGATGCAAAGGGTGGGCGGGAGGAGTGCGGTCGTTTCTCGAGGGGTTAGGGCTTGGACAATACACGCCGGTTTTTGAGATACACGAGGTAAATGATGAGGTGCTGCCGATGCTGACGCTGGAGGATCTTAGGGATATGGGGATCAATGCGGTCGGGTCGAGAAGGAAGATGTACTGTGCGATCCAGAAGCTCAACAGGAGCAGGGACTCATGAGAAAGGTTTCTTTTTCAAGAAGAAAGGAAGAACTATACCGCCTTGGTTTGTTTGATGATCTCAAGCTAGGTGATATGATTAATTTGACTGCCATATGTAATTTCTTGCTTTTTGGTTGTATAGTGTTTTTTGTATAATTAAGAACTTGTGTGGCGAAAGTTTTGTCAAAGGATGTTCTTGTTGCATGTGAATGTAATATGGGCAACTTGTATTGAATTGTTGACAATATCAAATATAATAGTAATGGTAAGCAAGTAAAGTTGCTTGTTTTGCTAAATATAATTCATGGTACCCATCTGGTCTTTTTTTTTTTCTCCCTTCAAGCATTTAGCTTTCCATGAACCATGCTTCTGCAGCATCGGTCCAATAATCTGATTGTTTTTTAATGGGCCTTGGATGCCAAATAATTGGCATTTAAATTTCTTAATGTGACTTCAAGCTTCATCCAAAGTCATAGTATTTACTTTCTGTTGAATATAAACCTAAGTTTGACAAACATGGTAAGGCTAAAATGACAAGTTTTTTCTTTGTTGTCTGTCATTGGTGTCATTCGTTGATCCGAATGTTGCCCAGTTAGGTTTACTTTTTCTAAATATTTAGATTTTTATGTCATAGGCGGCTTTATTGAGTTATGAAGTTATGCAATTTATCCTTTTTTGTGATGGTTTGGGTTGTGGATGTGTGTTATATTCAAATTTTAAGTTGCCTTTTCTTAAAAAAATTGACCTTTACCTGCTCATGCAAATTCATTATTCCTTGCATATTTGACTTTAGCTATTCAAAAGAAGCTTTTAATCTGGCCTGTATTTTTAGACACCCAACGGCATCCACCAACGGTTTATCACGATATCCATGTAAAATTTCTTGTGTTATTTGATAACATGTTTGTATGTTTCTCTTATTAGATGCATATTAATTTGATTTTGCAGTTATGGCAACCATGTTTTTTCTTTATTAAGATTTCGTTTGGGATGACTTTCTTATTGCTTTCTAAAGCAACTTTTTAGTATAAAAAATTTTTAGTTCAAAACATTTTTGTATTTGAAAGTTGCTTCTAAAGCATTAAAAAAGCAGTCCCAAACAAGGCCTTAAGTCATGTGGTTTTCCATGAGTTATTTGTATGTATCCTATATGAAGGCATTTAATTAATAAACCTTGTTAGGGGGTGCCCTTTTGAAATGATGGGTTGCAAATTAAGCTAAGAGTAGTTTGCTTGTCAAGTTGGTCGTAGGTAAAGGAGTTTTTATGTTGGTTTTGAGTACAGGCATATCACCTCATTGCGGAACAAAGCATAATCCAGCTTGTGCTTGATGTGGAGCAAGCTGGATATAGCTTGTGGATTAGACCTCAGAAGTTGTCACCAATGAGAAATTACTATTGGCTGACAATTTGGTAGCAAGTTATTTGGTTTCTTGATAAAATGTTCAATATCAGTTGTACTTAAGGAGTTGAAATTACTATGTTGTGTCCAACGAGAAGAAAAACAAAATTTCTTCGGGGGGATTGTGATAGGACTACCATGAGACAAAAATCTTTATTTTACCGAAACTTATTACGTTTGATTGTTAGAACAGTTGCGCTCCAATTTGCTAAAAAGCCTATATACATTGATGTTTTTGGTGCTTAACATGTCTTCTTGCTACTTTTGGCTATAATTTTGGAATGATGATGATTGATCATTGATCCAAAACTACTCGAGATCCTCATAATAAGATCTTTCGACAGAGCACTAAACAATTTGGTAGCTTAGAGAAAAGAAGCCATTCTTATTTTCTGAATGGTTTCGTTTGAAGAGTCAAGTTCTGTTCAATGCAAGCGATGTTGAAACAACAATTGATTTGACCATCAACTTAGCCTGATTAATTCGAGAACTAGAAGAAAGTACTCTTAGCAAAAAAAGAGGCTCCTCCTAAGCTTTTGACCATACACTCTTTATATAGATAAGGGTGGTGTGGTCACAAGTGATTTTTCTTTGGTTTTTGACTCATTTGATATTTAACTGTGCAAATAGACCCTTAGTTGAATTGGCTTTGCCCTAGTAACCTGGAGAGTTTTGAATATGT
Source organism: Dendrobium chrysotoxum (assembly GCA_019925795.1). Classification (NCBI taxonomy): domain Eukaryota; kingdom Viridiplantae; phylum Streptophyta; class Magnoliopsida; order Asparagales; family Orchidaceae; genus Dendrobium; species Dendrobium chrysotoxum. The sequence goes on along the minus strand of CM034305.1, from coordinate 67,047,277 downwards.
ATGGTGTTTATCCAGTGCACGGTTCATGTGTGCCCGAGTGGTGGTTAATTGCCATGCAGTACTCACCAATTCTTGACCAACAGTACCCCATAGGTACCGACTATTCCTACTCCGACAAAATAGTCCAAGGCTAAGTAATCTTTGACGAGTGGATGGAGATCGATTAGTAGTCACTGAGTAATTTCTAGATGACTAGTGCACAAGTTGGTTTTGTCTTTGACTTGGGGAAACTTTGATGGGTATAGCCAACTAGTGGTATGATATGTTTGACTTTTTCAGTAGCTGATTTAGTGTGGAAAATATTTGAGTGGATTGGAATTACTCAGTAAGAATCAATACAACAACAATAATATCAAGTCTTTATCTCACTATGTGGGGTCGGCTATATAAATCATTTTTCTCCATTGTGTCATGTTAAGAGTCAAATTCTCATTTAAATTTAATAAAGAAAGGACATTTTTAATATTTTCTAACCAAGTCTTTTTAGGTTTATGATGAGGACATCCATACTTGGAAAGTTTACCGTAGACGTGGCCGTCGATCTACGGCCACGATCGAGTCTTTATATTTCTAAATTCATTATGTGGTTTTATTTCTTTTATTTCTGTTGACTGTTTTACCCTTACTTAAGGGAGTGTTTTATTATGTTGTTTGTAAGCCCTAAGGGCAACGTGGTCTTTTCTTTCTTGAGTCTTTGTATGAGGCTTATATATAGCCCCTTTAGTCTCTTTTGTTGATGATGAATACTTATTATAAAAAAAATTTCTGCATATGTGAGTTTGAGAGCTTGGAGAGATCCTTTGGAGAAGGAAGTGCATCACCCACCAACTTTGATGTGTCGGGTTCGTGGTTTTAAATTTTAGTTCTTCTCTCCCCTTCCCCTTCTCCTTCCCCTCTTCCCCAACCCACGGCCCCTTCCCCCTCTCCCCCTCCCTCCCCCAAACCGCGAGCCCCTTCCCACCGTCCCCTACCCCACGGCCCTTCCCCCTCCAAACCGCCACCCAAATCCTTCCCACCACCTCACGGCCGCCCCTCTCAAATCCCCCACCCGCCGGCCACTTTTTCCCCTCCCTTCCCTTAATTTAGTTGCCTAATTTAAATTAGAATTATTTGGAAAGAATTCCAAATTCAAATTCCACTTGGATTTGAGTTAAATACTTTCCTAATTAACTCTAATCTATTTTAGGAAAGTTTCTTAATTTAACTCCTTTGAAATTTTAAATTTAATTGGACCCAATTAAAACTTTCCTATTCCTTAATTCCAAATCAATTAAGCATTAAATGCATCCCCAATGCCCTTCTCTCCCCTTATGACCGCCGGCCCCTCTCTCTCTCCAATCCCTCTCTCTCTTTTCCCAACCCCTCTTCCCATTAAATCTTAATTTCCTTCTTTAGTTCCCTTCCAATTTCAAAAATCTGAAAATTATTCCAGATTTTGGAATCCCTCACCCTTCCTTAGCCGAACCCTAACTTCTCCCCACCCCTCTCCACTTGGCCGCCCCCCTCCTTCCCTCTTTTACTTAGATTCCTAAGTAGGGATCCTACTTTTCCAAGGAATTAACGTCAAGGGTAACAAGGGTTCATCTTCTCCTACTCATCTATCCTTCTCCAACATGAATGGAAGTGCCCACAAGGGATTACAGACTAAGACTTGACGAAGACGACAACGTCGACATCCTCCGTTCTCCGTTCTTCGACGTCGGGTTTGACTACGAGAGTACAGTTGAAGAATACCTTGACCGGATCCACATCACTTTGGTGGATACGATCGACGATCAAAGGAAGAAAGGAAGGTGGGCTATCCGCGGCCGATTCATAGCGGCTTCCCCTCCGGATACTCCCACACTCCTAGACGATCTTACTCGCCTCCTACGATTTCTCACCAGTACCATTGGTCGACAAGTGGAGACTATCTGACAACGATTCCTCTCCGGTTAGGGTAAACTTTCTTGCCTTGTCAATTACATCGTTATTCTCCTGACCTTGTAGGTGATGACGGAATCGTGCAAGAGCTGAACCATTTCCTCTGCTAAAAGCCTAGTAAATGTAGGATCATTTGAGTGTACCCTTTATGTTTTCTTGTCTTAATGTTAATGGAGGGATTATGTGTGAGCACCTACTACATTAGCTTTACTTTGATTCTCTAATCTATTTATTTGTTCAAGCATTGTTATATGTGGTTTAGCCTAAACGCAAGCACTGCTCCTTTGTTTTACTTTATCGTTCAATTGCTAGCGAATTTTAATCAACTAATTGCTCTCTAAGTAACTCGTGCAAAACCCAATTTTCATTCAAGCATATTAGTCCTGCATCAGTTTACCTCTACCTTTCTTGATATAAGCCAAATCTAATACATCTAATTTCCTAATCGGGTCATCTGAAGGTCGACATTTTATGTGAACAAATCATCTAAGGCGACTCACTCTAATCTTATCTTCCACTGGAGCTACTCCAACCTTTTGACGTCTAAACTCATTTCGTATCCTGTCTCAAGATTAAAGGCACTCATCCACCTGAGCATCCTCTTCTCTGCAACACTTAATATTATGCTTCTTTTTTAATGGCCAACATTGTACACTATAAGCAATGCAGAGCTCACCACCATATTATAGAATTGTCTCTTAAGTTTGAGGGGGGCTTTTCTATCACACAACAAGCCCGATGCATTCTTCCACTTCAACCATCCAATTTGAATTTTACTAATAATATCCTCATCTATTTCACCGTCACTTTGAACAATAGTTCCAAGATATCAAAAACGTGTACTCTTATGAACGACTCGATCACCCAAAGTCACAATCCCCCAACTAAATCTATTATTACTAAAATTATACTCCATATATTTAGTTTTAGATATACTCAAACAAAACTCTTTAGACTCTAAGATTGACCACCACAATTCAAGTTTATCTTCAAATCCCTCTCTAGTCTTATCAATAAGAAGAATATCATCAGCAAAAAACATACACCAGGTAACAACCTCTTGCAAATGTTTAGTGAGAACATCCATGACTAAAGCAAAAATATATGGGCGTAAGGCTAATCCTTGATGTAATCCAACCGAAATAGGAAAATACTTGGTCAAAGCACCTTGTGTTTGAACAAAAGTAACAGCTCCTACATACATACCCTTAATGACTTGAATATAAACATTATTAATCTCTTTCTTTTCTAGAACTCTCCATAGCACTTCTCTTGGAACTTTATCATATGCTTTCTCTAAATCAATAAATATCATATGTAGATTCTCCTTATTCTCTCTATACTTCTCCATCAAACCTCTTAATAAATGTATAGCTTCCATAGTAAGAGTCAATGTTGAAAGAAATTTTGATTGACTCAGGTAGGATTTAATGCAAAAAGATATTTTGAGTCAATCAAAAAACTTGGGATGAAAAAGGATTTGCCATTATTTGTGATGATTTGCCTCATGTACAAAGAATGCCTCTAATTAACTTTTTGGGAGTTACAATGTATGGACTTTGTTTATAAAAATTTTAATTATGATGGAGCGTATAAAGATTTGAAACTGCGAATAGGTTGTTAGACCTATTGCTCACGTCCCTAGGCTAACCAAGAGGAGGGGTGAATTGGTCCTTTTAAAAATTACTCTTGATATTTTAGAAAATTTCAAAGCTAATCGTACAGTACGATCTAACTTCGTACTGTACGAACAGAGATAATTTTGCTCTTTCGTTAAATGCATAAATTCAACCACAAAGAAAATAAACAGTGAACAGAAAACACCAGAATTTATAGTGGTTCGGTCAAACACGACCTACATCTACTCCCCAGAGACTCCTTCTCTAGGTATTGCACTAAACTCAAGTGTCTCTCCTTTTGCCGCCACAGCAAGGCGAAAAAGCCTTTACAAACTCTCTTCCACCAACCCCGGTGCGGCAGAGAACCGTCGTCCTTTTCACCCTCCAGGTACGACAGAGAACCGTCGTCCTTTTCACTCTCCAAGTGTGGCAGAGAACCGTCGTCCTTTTCACCCTCCAAGTGCGGCAGAGAACCGAAATCCTCTCGAACAATGCTCTTGCAAAAGTCTTCAAGGAACTAGGAAGATGCTTGAATAACAAGTAAAAGAAATCCTCTCAATTGGATAACCTTGTGAATCCCCTCACAATTCTCTCTTGAAAGATCTCTCAATACTCACTCCCAAACACTCTCCCTATCACTCTCATTTCACTTCCCAAAAGAATTTTCGCAGAAGGATCTTTCCTTCAGTCAGTTTTGAGTCATTTATATACTTGGGACTGGAAAAACCGTCTAAAAACTGAATTTTTAAGTTTAGTCCGTGTCGATCGTCCCGTACGATCGACGATCGTACTGTACGATTAGTTCAAAAATATTGAACAATCCGTCCCGTACGAACAATGAGACGATTCGAGCAGAGAGCTTCGTACGAACATATCGTCCTGTACGAACCCCTGGACGAATCGAATAGAGCGCTTCGTCTGATCAGTTCGTCCCGTACGAACCCCTGGACGAATCGAACAGAGCGCTTCGTCCAAACTGTTCGTCCCGTACGAACCCTTGGACGAATCGAACAGAGCGCTTCGTCCGAACTGTTCGTCCCGTACGAACCCTTGGACGAACCCAATTTTGAGCAGTTCGTACAGCAAAAACTCGTGTACGAATAGTATTCGCACTGTACGAACATGCCTTAGAACAAATTTCTTGCCATATGGGTTCTTTCTGGAGGGCATATTCTACATATCGTCCCGTACGATATAAAATCGTACTGTACTATCAGTTTAGAAAATTTAAACTTTTTACTCCCTCATTGTGTGTGTGTGTGTGCACAGTTATCCAACTTAAAATAACACTCTCTCAGACTCAAGAAAAAGAAAATTTACAGACTTCATTTACAGTGGACAATTGAACTTGAAGTCTTCAGCAATCTAGAGTGTAAATTTCCTGAAAAATACTTTAGTACACACAACAAAACTCAGATAATTATTAGGAGAAGAATAAAACAAACAATAAACTTTTGTAATCATCAAAAACAAAACTTGGATTAGAATTTTCTTGAACAAACAAATGTACCCAAATCATAACAAGATTAATTCTACGTCGCAAATGATTAATTGTAATATCAAACAAGTGATTATGTGGCTTGGTTTAGATCTAGGTGTTCAAGTAATCATCAAAATTGCATCGGCGTGCAAAGATGCATAATACTACTTGGAGTCTAATACCTTATTATTTTTTAGAAATTTTTTAAAGTGGTTCAAGTAATTTTGTATAATGCACTAACATATAAAGTCATATAAACACTTATTGTGACCCAATCTCCTCATATTCTAAACTTACTCATACATTGGTTTGGATAAAGGTGTTCAAGTAATCACCAACGATGTATTTGCATGCATAGATGCATAAATGCTAATTAGGACCCGGTACTTTTTTTTAGGCTCATTTAGATAAAGTAGCTCAAGTAATTTTATATTGTGCACCAACTTGCAAAGTTGTATAAACACTTGTTGTGACCCAACATACTCCTATGCTCTAAAGTTTGTGTTTTTTACACATTAAATGTTGCATTATAGAATATTTGTTCTCCAAAGAATTTAAGGGAAATAATATCACTCATGAAGAATATAGTTGAACCACAAATAATATAGTGGATGCAAGTATCATAAAAAACATCATCAATAATCACTCAATGAAGCTTTCAATTTTCAATGAACTAGTAAAGTTAAAAATGCTATAGTTGAGACTTAATTTGCATCGATAATCATCGTGCTTATGATATTCAAATTTATAAAATAATGATTACAAGTCATGATAATTAGTGAGAAGTTGTATGTGTATTGAGATGATATATTTATATACAATTGAGATGTTAAGAGCAGGTAATAAAATAATCTTATCTCCGTCTTATGTATGACATGCGATGAGGACATCAGATCATGGAGAGTCTATCGTAGGAGAGGCCGACGATCTACGGACGTGATTGAGTCGTTATATTTCTAGTTTTTGTTGTTTGTGAGAGTTTCCTGTTTTGCCCCTCTTAGTTATTTATGTTGTGGTTGTTATTGAGGGGTATTGTTGTCTTTTATTTATTTTCTGTTTTGCCCTCTACCTATGTGATGTGTCATGGGCATTGTTGTCTTTTGGTTATTCCCTTTCTTTGGGCCTATATATATATGGCTCCTCCCTCTCATGTAATGTTTTGATGTTGATGATATAAAATTCTGATTTTGTATGATCTTGTTCTCTTAGAGAATTGAGAGTGTGAGCGTGAGAAGTCCTTGGAAAAGGCAAAGCATCACCCAACAGCCTTTGGGCTCTTGGTTTTTATCTAGACGAACGCCCAACCCCCATCTCCTGCACCAGTCGAGCGTCTCCCACCTCCATTGGCAGCCCCTACAGTCCACAAAATTCTACCTCACCACCAACAACAAATGCCCTTTCATATCTTCTCTTGTGACCCTTAATATTCCAACATTAAATGCACTTGAACCTTAGTATTCCCAAGCATAATTATTGTGGAAATCAATTCGGATTTTCATAATTTAATTTGTGAGATTTCCAAACCACCTTTCCATCTTCCCAAACAACCTTCATTAAGTTTCAACTTCTCCCCTTCCAAAGCAAAACATTAATTCTCCCACTTACTCATGCGCAATTAATTACAATTCAAAGCTTGTAATTAATTGGTCAAACTTCCCTTAATTGCTTTTCCCTAATCCCTAGCCTACCCACTCCTCTTACCATATGCTGCCATTAATTCCCAAGCAATTCCCTAAGCTCCACTTAGTGTCGCTTTGACTACCTTCCCCTTTCCCAAGCTGGGCGACCCCTTCCCCTTCCCCTTCCCCTTCCCCTTCCCTCTTCCACTTCATTTCTTCTCCAAGTGACTACTTTTCCTCTCCCATATCAGCCACACTCAAAGGAGAAAACGGTGAGCATTCACACTTAAATTCTGCCAACATCAAGGAGAAATCCCATAGAAATCTTAAAGCATTTTGCAAGAGAAGCATGTATATGAAGATAGCCATTAAGAAGCCCAACTACGTTATTATTGAGCTAAGCATCTAAACGATTCTCCTTAATTATTCTCCTCTTAGCCAGATACTTGGTTAGCCTTCCTTCTTGGTAACATCGTTGCAAGTTTGTTATTTTATCCACTCCTAGTTCAACTTAAATTTGAGAGAAAGGACCTCACTTGCATTGTCTTTTGTTGAATGTTGTGCTTGTGCCGATTTACATGAGTTATGTCTCAATTATCTTATCTTTTGCAATGTCAAGCCATTACATGCAAGTGTTCAAGTAACTTCACATGTTTCTAATTCAAATAGCCTATCGTTCTTACTGTTTTGTAAAGTTTATGTTGCTACGTTTTAATTAATTCTAGCAAAAAATCTCTCTTTGCGGGACTTGATCATTCAGTCCTGCACCAACATGTGGGATTTTATGATTGAAGAGAAGAAGGGATAGTACATCTACATGAAGGAAATATGGATAATTAGAAGTGCAATTTTTATAAAGTAGTGTATGGCTTTCTTATGCAAAAATGGAACAAAAATAACCCTTTTCTTCCTTGCTTCTCACACACTTAATGCAAGGTAACCATTAGACTTTAATTAATTTTATATTATTATTAGTCATCGATAGAGTGAATTATTAGATGCATTTTTTTCTTAGGAATTATAGGCATATTTGGCTAAGTGAATCTTCAAATTGTGCCGTTTAATATAAAAATATGGATATATCAATTGTGAGAAACAAATGTTTGAAATTATTTTTCCAATCTTGTTGAGTTAGCTTTGAAATTTCTTTTCTTGATAATGGTGAAATGGTGCCATTGGGTAGTGGGAAATACATTGTAAATATACTCATATCTTGTGTGGTTATTTGAAGAGAGCATTGTCACTCTTTTTTTAATAGATTGCCATTTATATATTTAATGATTAATGAATGTTAATGTTGGTGTTTTATTAGCAATTAATGCTCTTGATTAAAATTTGAAATTTAGTTAAAATTTTTAATGTTTATTTTTCTTTTGTATGAGAAATATATGATATTTGGTTAAAATATTTCATAATTTTTAATAAAAAATTATTTATATTTATATATTTTATATAAAAGGGTATATAGTATGTCCATGACATATATATATATATATATATATATATATATATATATATATATATATACACACACTAGAATATAGAGAAGCAACTTATTTATTAATATATATGTATGAAATGACTTTGGCTGACATATAGAAAGTGATTCTATTGAGCCTGAGAACACATAATAAGAAAAAAAAACCTTGACTTCCACTATTTTTCAAAATAAGTCTTTAACCATGAAGAGGCAAAGAAGCTGAACACAGGAAACCAAGTGCAGGCTTATTACAGCAGATCTTTACTAAGAACTGTACAATGAAGAAAATCCTGAGTAGTATATAGATTATAAGTTGACACAAATAAAGAACAAAATAGTGCTTCCAGCTATAAACTAATTAAACGTAAAGTTTCCAATATTCCATTTGCCATTCATGCCTAGGATCAGTTTCAATAAAGTTCTTCACTCCAGTTTCTTCTGAATCTTGTCAGTAAGGTGCTTCTGAGGTTCTACTGGGAAGTACTTGATTCCCACAAGATCACCTACTTTACTAATGACCTGAGATATATATATGAATGATGTAAATTGGCTTAGTATAAAATGGCTTATGTAAATAAAATGTAGAAATATATGAAGGAGAAGAGCTTACCTCCAATGCTTTTATCATGTCTTCTCTAGTATGTGAAGCAGATATGCAAATACGGGCTCTTGCTAGAAGAAGTGGAGTAGCAGGGAATGCCACAGTGACAACAGCAAGCTGTTATGTTCATGAAATTTTGAATTTAGCATCAACTCCAATAGTTTAAACAATACATATACAAGTTCGTACGCACTAACCCACTAAGGAGATTAATTCCTTTTTCAACTTTCTGCATTCTTTTCCAATTTTTAAGGTTATATCAAAACAAGTTGATGTAGACAATATATTTTATAGGTTAAAATAGTTCTGGTTCTACAAGGTATTAGGGAATTTTTTTAACTGGTGAAAACAACCACATATGATGCATTAAAGCAAGTATGGGGACATTGAACTCAGTACAAAACAAATATAAGGCACATCTATTATTAAAAATATAGAACACAAACAAGAATCAAACTAATAATTTGCATAAATTAAATAAATAATAAATGCAAATAAACGAATTCATATAGTGATAAAATTTACTGGTTCACAAAAGAAAAAAAAAATCATGAAAAGGCTAAGCAAATTGGTTTTATATTAGCATTTCAACTTTTAATGGTTCACCATGAAATTTTAAGCTTTCCAAAGAAGAACCGTTGTGAAACTCTTATGAGGTCAAAGATAAAAAGTAAAACAAAATAGTATGACTGAGAAAATGAAATAATAAAAAGAGCACTAAGCAGCATGAAATATCATCAATCATCATACTTACATGGCGCCTAAGACACTCCCTGGAGAATGCTGGGATCTTCGCCGGATTATAAAGCATTATGGGCATAACTGGTGAATCATTATCCCCAAGAACTTCAAAACCCATCTTGTGAAGCTCTGACCTGAAGAAATTGCTATTGTCGCGAATTTGTGCAAGTTTCTGAGCCCCTATAATAGCCATTCAGCTCACACATAAGATAGTTCAAAGCTAACAAAATAAAGCAAATGCATTTAAAGGGTTCTTTGAATTACCTCTATTAGAACCATCTTCTCCAAGAACCACTTTAATAGCAGATATAACTTGCTGTGCTGCAGGTGGAGACATTGATGTTGCATAGAAATGGGCTGGGCAAGTGTTCTTTAGATGTTGGATAATTTCCTGCCAGACAAAAGACGTTCAGACAACATTCTGCAACATGTAGTGCTTAAAGAAATTATATCTTAGAGAAATAGTTATACCTTTGATGCTGCAATATAGCCACCACAAGATCCAAATGACTTTGTGAAAGTTCCCATCATGATATCCATATCAGCTGTGTCGACTCCAAGAAGCTCACAAACACCTCTGCCAGATTTCCCAATTGCACCAATGCTGTGGGCCTCATCCAAGTACGTGTATGCCTAAGAAAAACATGGTCATTATGAGTTTCCATAATTATATTGACTCTATTAACGATTAAGAATATGATAGTAACTTGAAGCTTTTGATTAGAAACTATTTCAGAATGCAAAGTTATGTTGGAAATTAAGCAAGTCCTAATTCAAATCAATGAGAACGAATAAAATGGAAACAAGATAAACGCACAAAACAAAAGATATATATACAAATTCACACAATTGTTTGATAGCTATGACTTGTCGTAGCCGTTGCAGATTTCACCATAATGATGAGATTTTTGAGGAATTCACAAACTAATGTCTCAGGTGTATCACCTAACGAGGGCACCCCTCCCTTTATAATGAAGGGGGGGGGGGGGGGGGTGAACTAGGACAACCAAAATTTACAACAAAATAAAATGTTGATTTGTGACTTAGTTAATGTAAATAATTTCTTCCTTGAACAAAAATTAAGCTATACAACTTAATAGTTTAATTGTATGCCTCATGTCTGAAAATGATGCTGAAATGATAAATGCAGAAACATGAGACAAGCATCGAAGGGATGATGAGCTCATGGCTTTCCATTCTAACCTTGTATTTCTTGCAGACAGCTATTATCTCAGGGAGTTTGCAGAGTTCCCCTTCCATGCTATAGATTCCTTCAACAATGACAATTATCTTTTTCCAGGGTCTGTGTGTTCGAGGCTGCCCTTCAGCAATTTGTTCCCTGAGCACCTCTTCCAAGTGCGCTGCACCTGCAAGTAAAATAAGAAAGAGTTTCTTCAACTCATGTTCATATAATGTGCGTAAAAGACCAAACAGTCAGTATAATGACCATAAAACTTACTATTGTGTTGGAAAACCCGTACTGTTGCACCAGAGCCTCTAGCACCATTAACAATAGAGTTATGGTTCAATGAATCACTGATTATCAAGCCACCCTATATAAATGCTCAATTTTGTCAGTAGAGCTCTCATATAACTACTTGTATTCAGCTGAACACATATCTTCTAATTAGAGTAAGTACTTAAAGGCGATGGTGCTTACCTTCCCAATTAGAGCAGGGATAATAGCAGAATTCGTTGCATATCCCATTCCAAAGAGAATAGCAGCTGGCTTTCCAACAAATCTTGCGACTACTTCTTCTAGCTCAGCATGCAATTTAGTCGTACCTAAGCAAGAAAATTGGACTAAGTTAAACCCTAAGGATCACATATTCTCATTTACTAAAAAAAGAGGTAGAACACCTTTATACCTCCATCAACACGAGCACTGCAGGTGCTCGGTGAGTATTGCTTCAGAGACTCGATAACACGGGGTGTGCAATACTCATCTGCTGCTGCAAAGCCAAGGTAATTATATGATCCAAGGTTCAGGCATTTATTGGTTTTTGAGGTTCGGCTGCATTTAAGAAAATAGAATAAGCACAATAATCAGCAAAAATCCCGAGAAAAATATATAGCATTTTGGCAAAAAAAAATTGTATTGATAGAATGCTTATGCATGGTGGGAATGAGGCTAATATTGGTCATTACATAACATTTGCAAGACATCTTTAACTTATGGTTTTATCATATGTAATGAGAAGTATAATAAATCCTAGAGGAAAACAAATAGTCAAGACTCACTGAAGTGTCTTGTTACTGTCCTTTGAGTAACGTTCAACCACATCAATCCAAGCATCGGGTGCACTTGCAATTGGTCGATTAAAGCAGTCCTGCCAATCATAGAACAAGTTCATGTCAATCATAAAAATTGAACAAAGCAAGAAACAATTTTAAATACCTAATATACATTGGTCACCAAATTATTCTTACTGGCCAACATAGTTCAAATGTTCCATGGTTATTGAGTACTTCAAAGTTAATCTCCCCACAAGCTTTAAGGGAATGTTTTAATTGCAAGATTAAGCCAATTAAGGTAAACCTTGCCAAACAATTTATTGAGGGCCAAATTTTTAAACGGAGTAGGTTACTAATTAAAATTAGGCACAGGAGCTGAGTCAGAGCTTATTTTGAAAAGGAGCTGAACCGAAATTCGAATTCCCGGTTTTAAGAAACTGTAAAATGAATAAAGGGTTTATTGAAACCGTGAAAACATTTTAAAGTTTATTTACTTTAATAATTATGCTTAAATATGCTCCTAAATGAAAAAAAATTGCATGTTAGGCTATTATCTTAAATGCAGATATTTCATGTAGACAACAAATAATTTGATGAGCATAGTGTACAAATATTAAAAAATTTCATATAAAATCAAATCAAGATAAACAGCATAAAAAAATATTTGAGCTCTGTGGACAAGACTGAAGATGGCACCAGGTGTGAGCAATTGTTGGTGGAACCATTTAATGTCTAAAGGAAAAGAAATTTGGATAAGAATATTATGGTCCAAACCAAAGTTATTTTTTCCCTAAAATATTTTTCTAATTTCTACGAAACCGTGAAAACATTTTCTTAGAAACCGAAAAACGACCATAAAATATTTTCACTGTTTCAATAAACCGTTAATTCATTTTACGGTTTCTTAAAATTGTAAATTTGAATTCTAGTTCTGCTCCTTTTCGAAATAAGCTCTGATGCAGCTCCTATGCCTAATTTTAATTAGTAATCTGGTCCTTTTAAAATTTTGGCCTTTATTGAGCCACATAAATCTTACAGTCTTCTTAAATTATATTTCCCTCATTTTAGGCTAAATTCTGAATTTAGTAAATTCCAAGGAAAGCAAGATTTAAGAGATTTATATCACTTCTCCTCAATACGCCTCTTTTTCTTGTCATTTAAATCTTAAATCTAAAAAAATATCTATCAAATTGTTTACTAGGGTTTAACAAAATTTCACATCTATCATGATAGAATATTTTCAGGATTTAAAGGCTCTAAGATTTACTAAGTCAAGATTTCAATGATTATTAAATCCTACATGACTTAAATCCTACTTGTACACAAACAGCCCCAAAACTTCTTTCCTCTTACTTACCAAAAAAGATGAAGGCATGAAGATATGGGAATCAAGGAATAGAAAATACAAAAATAGCTATTTTCTATTCTCAAATCTAAAAATTCAACAATCTTTTCTACTCAAATCATTAAGAAAAGGACATTAAGGAAAAAATCAAAGGGTATCGCATCATAAAAAAGCACAGTTAGGTGTTCCTCTCATCCATCCGCAAAACATATTGACATCAAACAATGTAAAAAAGCAAACCCTCAAAAGTTATAACGAACAGAACAACAAAAAACCTAATAATTATAAAAATTTAAGGAAAAAAAGGAACCTGAATACGGAGATAGAGACGCCGAGTGTAGAAATCCTCAAGCCCCAAGCAGATCGGAGCATAACCCTGATCCAGAAACAACGTAGCCGATCTCAGAAGCTGAAAATCGAGAAGATTGAAAGAAAAAGCAAGGGACCCAGAATCCCAGAAAAGGAGGACAAAAGTACCTGAAGATTCTTGGATTTCCGCAAATCGAGAATCTTCCGGAAGAAATCCCTCATCTGGCCGAAGGCAAAGAGGAGGCCATAGCTGAAAAGGGTTGTTAGGGCCGTCAGGTATGGTAATCTCACCATCCTCTACGCCGATGACCGGATCCGAAGCTTCACAGTCTTTCCTACAGAGAGAAGAGCAAGCGAGGATAAGGTGGGCAGAGAAGAGAGGGAACTGCGAGGAAGGAAAGAGGTTGTGGCATTTAATAGGGTAGAATTGATTTCTTTATCTGAGAGAGAGAGAGAGAGAGAGAGAGGCAGAGATTTGAACGTTGAATGGAAGAAGATAGGAGGAATTTGTACGCGGTGCGCTGACCGGAGAAGCGTTCAATGGATTTTGTGTCATCCAGTCTCCTTCTTCTTCCTCTCTCTTTCTCACACATATTTTTATTTTTATTTTTATATTACATTATTTATTTCAAATCTATTCAAATATATATATATATATAACTCAATTAAGATAATTCCGCTAATTTATATTATAAGTTATAAATGATACATTTTGATTTTTGAGTAGAGTAGACCAGAGATCAAAAAGTCTCAGTATAAATCTTAATTTGATGTCATAAGTTGGAGTTGATGTTCATAGTGTGCATCTGCCCTTTTGGCGATGGCGTACGCCAACGATATTTACGATGGCAGGTAATGTTGATCAGTAGATTGTAATCTGACAATAGAGGTTAAGAGATTATAGTCGAGTAATGATAATTAGGAGACTATAGTAAGATGATGATCGAGAAATCGCATTCGGTCGAAGGTGGTTAAAAAATAATAGTGGAGCGATGGTGATCAAAATATTGTAGTCAAGTAATGGTGGTTGAAAGGTTATAGTTGGGCAATAGTAGTCTAAAAATTATATTCAAGTGACATTGGTTGGATGACAGGATTCAAGTGATAGACAAGAGGAGTTTAGGAGACAGTGGTCTGATAATCACAGTCGAGTGATGGTGGACGAGTGACTGCACTTGGGCGACAACGATTGTTGAGGCGATCATTAGCATCAAAAAGTCTGATGGAGTTTTAGAGTTTTTCAGATCTCCAAGCTCTCTCAAATCAAGGTCCAAACCCCTTTCATATGGAGAATGGGTTTATTTATAGCTTTTGGATGACTTGTATTAATTCTCTTGATTTTAAATAATTTTTTCAACATTTAAGTACCGTAATGACTTAAAAAATTGAGTATTCTTAAGGCTCATTGAATTCCTCTCGTCAAAATGCTCATTGAAACTATTGAAAGAAAGTAAAATATTGTCATACATGCATTTGACCAAAAATATTGTTATCACATCTAAGGCTTCATTTAGAACATTTTTCTTACTACTTTCTAAAGCAGCTTTTTAGTATAAAAATTTCTAATTTAAAAGATTTTTGTACTAAAAAACTACTTTAAAAGTAGTAAAAAAGCTGTCCCAAACGAAACCTAAATCAAATATCGTTATCCCAAACTTGATTCACAGCCAAAATCAATTAAACTCTACCAAATTTGAACAGAGACCTCACAGCAAACTCATGGAGACATTTTTAAAATAAAATTTCCACATTCATTTTTTATTTCCCTCCAGTCTTGACATTATAGCATCCTTGTAAGTCTAAAACCCATCCCTCTTATTATTATAATTATAATACATAAAAAAAGTCAATGATATCAAATCCTTGATTTAGTCCAAAAAAAACTGAAAAAGTCAATATTGAAGTCACAAAAAATGTAAAAATTTCTTCCTCTGTATTAAATCTAACTAATTATTTTTTTGACTTATTTGTTTCATCATTTGATTTGTTTTGGTGCATCATTATCATGAGATTAGTGTCTAATTATGATTAATTATAATTAGGATATAGATCCCTAAGTTTTAAATTTCATAAACCTCTTAAATAAATATTTTAAAAATGATAGAAATTATTATATTCATTATTTAATAATGAATTCAAATTAATTTTAAATTAGATTAACTCTCTAAATCTAATCATTTGATAGCTTGAATATATTAATCATTTAATGGAGCTTAGTTAGCAATCAATGTTGACTATAAACTCTATAAACCCCCTTATATATGTATATATTTTTATATGATATGATTTTATTTACACACATAGAACTAATAAAATAAAAAATATTACTTTCTAACCTATTTTTTTATCTATGAACAAACAAATGTGCAATTCTCAAATAAAAAATTCTTATTTTCTATTGTTGTATTTAATAAGTCTATGAAAGACAATAAATGCCATCACCTAATATGAGAGGAAATTAAATTTAAAATTTTCAAAGTCTTTGAAGGGATTGATTAATTGGCACATTTAGTTCAATTTGATCATTTTTTTATTATAAATGATAAGCACAAGTGCAAACAGTAGTAAAAAAAAATACAAGTCCTTGTGCTTTAATTGAAACAGTAGTAAAAAAAATGCAAGTCCTTGTGCTTTAATTGACTTGGTTCATTCATTGAAATGACTGATTGGAGCCTTAGGTTTTTTTTGGGATAGATTTCTTGCTGCTTTGCATAACAAATTTTTAGTACAAAATTTTTTGAAAGCTGTAAAAAAAAATGGTAAAAAGCTGTCACAAACAAGAGAAATAATTATGTGCGGTCACCGGATGCCGTCCGGAAGCGAATCAGGATACGTCACGTCACCATTTTGTTGTGTACCGATACTGTATACCGGGTGACGTGGCGTATATATCCTGATTCGCCTCCAGACTATCCGATGACCACACGTTATAATTTCCCCCGAAACAAAGCCTCAGTTTTGCAAGCACATATGCTAGATGATTAGAAGAATACTCTTTTCTGATTGTTATTAAGAATAAAGCTTTGTTTGGGAGAACCTCCTTACTGTTTTGCTAAAACAATTTTAGTATAAAAATTTGTTGAACTCAAAATTTATATACTAAAAAATTACTTTAAAAAGTAATAAGAAAGCTGTCCAAAATAATGAGTTAGTTAAGCTCATGAGTTCCTCCAATGGAGCCGAGGAATCAAACAATAAACAACTGTGCATGTTCAATTGTTTCTGTACAAATAGAAAGCAACAAAGGAAAACAAACGAAAGGTACAGCCCAGACCTAAATAAAGACTAAACTGCAGGTTTGTCAATAGAAAACAAGAGCTATAGTTTGATCTAACGAGTGTTGATTTGTTTCTGAAACAAATCAACACAAAATCATTTAAAATTGATTGTATTACGTTGATATGGATCTGATTATCATAGCAGAATCCCAGTTGTAAATCACAATTTCAATTGCTTTTATTCTGGATTTTACCCACAGAAAAAGGACTTCCTCCAGGTTAGTTAATGGTGAGAAATGATTTCTACTATTTATGATAGATATCCATACTGAGCCTCGGCTGTCTTCACCTAATTTCACCAATCTAAAGCTTCCCAATCAGCCATATTTTAGTTTCTTGCATCATGAGTTATAGGGGAAACTGATGGTTGAATGAGCAGCTTATAAGCTGCGTCTGGCTTGTCTTCACCTCAGTGTTTATTTGATCATTCAATATCACTTGTGCCCAATAAAACCAAAGAAATGCTAAACTTTACTGAGCAGCTAGCTGCCTATGTAGCAGTTGATATGCCACATTTTAAATCTCCAAATTAATAGCCAGTTCTTCATATGACATGTCTGACTTCTCATCTTTGGCTTACTATATATATGTGTGTGTCTGTGTGTGATGACAAGTCTAATGTGATGCAAATGGAAAGCGAAAGGATTTGCTATTCTGGGATTGCAGCAGAGCTCTCATGTGTGATTTTTCATTTCTGGGACTGTTGCAACGTGACTTTTACAGCTTTTTTTTAAGGACTGTAGCAATGAGCAATAGTTGAGCAACAGTTTTTTTTTTGGGAGTTATCACACTTTTGCATATCTGATTATAAAAAACTCATTCTCAAACGCACTGCAAATAATATAAACAGTGATGTAAATATTGATATGCAAAATAAAGCTGTAAAGATTTTACTCGAAATATGATATAATACTACTAAAGTTCATTGGTTTTGACATGGCACACAATTATAAGCATGTCTTGCTGCATGGCTATGATCATGATAAAGTCCTAGCTATAATTAAAGAAAATCTTAATAATTCTAATTAAATTTTAAGATAATATAATGCCATAAGATTAGATGTTCATTAAGATAAGACTAAACATATTGAAGATGATTGCAACGATGTTTGATGAGTGATAGTAAAAAGAACCAGCTGATAAACTAACTTAATTCCATGGATCATTTTCTTCAAAACAGCAAAAACTACTAACTTCTGCTTCTTTCTTCCATTAAGCTCACTTCAATGGCTTTATCAACTAGGAAGAGGCAGGCCTAGCATGAAGACTGAAAGCCACTTAGAATAGCCAAGGAAACTTGCCATTGAACAACAGCAGAAACATCTGACAAATACTGCAAAAAAAAATTCACGACTATTTTACATTGAAATCTGTGTTCTTTCTTATATAAATCTCTATCAACCATAGAGGCTTATGAATACAGATCTCAATATAAAAAAAAAAATCTGTGAAAAGAAATTCCTTGTATAATTTCTTTTCTGAGACAACTGAAAAATTCTTCAGATGATTCCAATGAGTACAAAGGCAAGTCATCCTTGGCTTACCAAAGAATGGCTCTCATCTTCATGTAAGACCTCTCTTCCACTCCAATCTTCTTCTGCAGTGATGTTTATTGCCTGCTCTCCATGACTGATCTATTTATAGGCAGGCCTGTAATCCACTTGATTTATATATATATATATTCTAGCAATCTTATTATGGGACCATAGCAGTACTCTCTCAATCTTTTTTTTTATACTTTTCTTTCTCACATGGAAGAAGAAGCATATCACCATCTCTTGTTGTGCTAACTTTTTCAATCAGCACATACAAGTTTACTTAATGTAATTCTTGATCACTGGCCTGCATTCTTTTTCTTATTTAGAAAGGAGAATAAGATGCTCAAAATCCTCATCTATATCAAAGAGCTTTATGAGAATATTATTCCATTGCCAATGATATTGGTGGAACTAAGGGGAAGTTGGAGGTGGCTCTAGCCCTCTAAAATAAAATAAAAAATCCTATATAATCTCATATAATATCAAAGCACATAAATGTACAAATAATTTTATGGAAGTTCACTCAATTGATAGTTATGTCATATTGTCGTTATTCCATATTTCTCTGTGAGTAGACTATGGAGAATTACAATCATAGCATAAAGATAATGCCCACATCTTTACAAAGAAAAACTAAATGAAATAATCTGTAAATACGCTCTTCCTAGCACTTTTTCTTCGTAGGGAAATAAATCAAGCTTCACAACTTAATCTACATTTACCCCTAAATCTTCTGGCAATTATATAAATTACAGAATATTTTGCCCCTCAACTAAATTTATGGTAAACTTTTTCGTCTCCTCCAATTTAAAATTTTGATTCCGCCACTAACCAAAGGTATATAGTACTTTATATTCCTCCAAAATATGTAAAGTCAAAGCTATGCACCACTAGTTAAGCAACAGAGACCATTTGTTGTGGCAAATTGGGATTTTGACTTGGCTAATTAGAATTCTTCATGTGAGAATGGTGAAGAATTGATGTGGAATAAGATAAGAGGAGAGGCTTCTTCAATAAGGAAGGAACAAGGTCTTCATCTATTGACAGCAAAGAATGTCAATCTTATTTTGAGTTTGGAGATCAGATGAATTAGATTCCTTGTCTGAATAAATGAGAAGAAGATGATATACAAGTTGATGCTACATTCTTTGATTCTTGTCCTCTTTGACAACCCTCTTGTATAGCATAGTTATATAGCAAAGTAATACGAATCAAAAAATTAAAAAAAAGTATGATTTTGGTATATATGGGAAGCATTTTATGCATTTATCTATTAGATTTAAACGAGAATTTGACTTTGAACCGGACACAATGGAGAAAAAGGATTCATGTTGCCGACCCCACGTAGTGGGACAAAGGCTTGTTATTGTTGTTGTTGTATGCCACAACAAAGTGTTTCTCATAGGGAAGCCATGTATCTTGCACTTTAGTAGTTTATAATTGGATTAGTGACTGAAAGGGGAGGCCCAATTGATTGAATTGATGATGAAATGGGTTAAGAGGATGTTACAATGCCCCATTAATTCGAGTGTAGAGATATTAGACCTAGGATTACTATGAACAAATATTTTAAATGATTGAGACATAAGGCAATATGTTGTCTTGAGGCGGGTGCAGACCCCATGATTTTTAATATTTTATACATATAAATTATTATTAAAATCTTATATATAAAAAAGTAAAACAAATTCCAAAATTCATTATAAGAAGTGTTACTGGCCCAAACAATCTAAAAGAAGTGATATTCACTCGGGCAAATGTATTATTGGACATCCTAGATCAGGAGAACGTGAAGTGGTCGAATCCTTTGAAGTCGAACATGACAAATCAGGAGCAATACTGCCACTTTTACCGTAACTGTGGGCACACTACTAAAGCATATAGACAACTCAAAGACGAAATTGAGAAACTGATCCGACAATAATATCTCAGACAATTCAACTAAAACCCACCTGCTCGAGATAAAGCTAGTCCCGCTGGGGGGAAAAATTAACAACAATAAAGGCAACTGCTCAATAATTATCAAACGGTTGATGAGATTGAAATCATTGTAGGAGGCCCATCATTACCAATCAAGTCTTAATTGCAACAAGGAGCCAACTCCAAAGAAGTCTGACACCGATCGCTCCATTGCTTTCGACGACTCTGATTTAGATGGAGTAAAGACCCCTCATCAAAACCCACTCGTGATCAATACAGGGATTGGTGACCCATGTTACAACGTTAAGAGAATCTTGGTCGATAATAGGAGCTCGATGGATATCTTATTTTACTCCACTTTTCTTAACATGTGCCTAGCCAAAGAGAAACCCTAGCCCGCCTCAGGTCCACGGTATGGGTTTGATAATCGACCCATATGGGTGGAGGAAACAATCAGTCTCCTAGTCGCACTTAGAGAATTTCCCCGACAGGCTACGCACTCTATCCAATTCATTGTAGTAAAGTTGGAATCGACCTATAAAAAGGCCAATCCAGTCAATCTTTGGGATTATCGCCTCTATCCCTCACCTCAAACTGAAGTTTTTTACCCCGGCAAGGGTTAGTGTAGTATGCAGAGATTAACAAGTAGCGCAATCTAGCTATCTTAGGCAGGCTCAAACACGCCCATCAGTTATCCTAAGCATCGAGGATTTCAATCTCCAGAATGAGGACATTCCTCAAAGGGCCATTTCCCATAGCTATCGGACAACAGAAATTCATCATCCTAACCATGGATTACTTTACCAAATGAGTAGAGGTTGAACCTCTGACAAAAAATTAAATAAGTCAATGCCAAATAATTCTTATAGAAGAATATAATATATCATTTTGGCATTCCAATAAAGATCATCACTGACAATTGAACTCAATTCACATGAAAGATCTTTACGATATTTTATAAAGATCTTTATATTCAACTGGTGCATACGGCCATGGCCCATCCTCAAGCGAATAAGCAGATGTAGGTCACAAATCGAACTATACTAAAAGGATCGAAGAAGCTCCTGGGGAAGGTTGGGGATAATGGATCGATGAACTCACAAATATCCTCTGGACTTATCATACCACTGCCGGAACTCTAATAAGGGAAACCTCATACAGTCTCTGCTTTGGCACAGAAGCCGTTATTCAAGTCGATATTGGAGTCCCAAGCTACATAGTTCAAACTTTTGACTTCAATAGCAATAATGAGAAGCTCATAAACAACTTATATCTTCTTATAGAAGTAAGAGACATGGCATCACTTAGAGTTACTGCATACCACTAAAGAATTGCCCGTCACTATAATCGAAGGGTGAAACCTCAATATATCTCGATTAGAGACCAAGTTTTTTGTAGCATTGAGGCAGCAGGAAAGAGCCCTCAACGCAATAAACTCTCTCCCCTTTGGGAAGGTCCCTACTTGGTGGCAGCCATAGTCAAGCCCGGGACTTTCAAGTTAAATGATGCCGAGAAAAAGATGCTCTCTTGAATTTGGAATATAGAGAATCTTCGCAAGTATTATCAGTAGAGGATAATAGTACTACTTATTTAGGCATTGTACATCTTCTATATTAAGTATTGTATACCCCTGTATTGTCTAAGCTGATTGTAACCTCTATATCCCTAAGTTATTTAATACAGGCAAACTTTGTTCACTTGTTTATTTACATTATCTTTTTTTCGAGTAAGATTGCAATGATAATTTCAGATATGCTGTAAACTCTAATCTTAAAATCCTTGATTCGAGAAATACATATTCATTATTGTATCTCAATTACTAGATGATCAATCCCAGAAGGGATTCGATCTAACCTCTTCCACATAGGTTAAAAAGCATCAAATAATATTTTGACTAGCAACCTCGAATTGTTCAAACGTCCTGGGTAGGTGTCAATTAAATCTTAAAATCTTTGATTTGAGAAATACATAATATTTATCGCATCTCAATCACTAGATAATCAACCACAAGGGGATTCAATCCGACCTCTTTCACACAAGTTAAACATCATCAAGCAATAACTAGCAACCTTGGATAGGTCAAGCGCCCTAGGTGGACATCAATTAAATTCACTTAGGCTGAGTGAGCTCACTAAAATATTTTTAACCATCCTACTTGAAATAAAATAAAAATCATCGACTCTTTGTTATATCATAAAAGATCATAAACACTATATATAAATACAAACATCTGATATATATAATAGTAACTAAAAAAGATAAAGTGATACAATTAGTAGTAAATAAATACTACACAATTTTAACAACTTTATCATTATTGGAAAAGACTTTTCGATGCTTGCTTTCAATATCATTATCATCGCCTAAATCAGAAGGGGGATCATCGGAAGCCTGACTAGATGTCAACCCTTCAACTGCAACCCCAATTTTGCACTGTGCCAGGCGAACTTCTTTCAAAAAGCCTCAGATAAAGCCTTCTTCAATACAATACTACTGTAGAGCCTTCACTTCTATTTCATATATATAATCGCGAGCCTCCTGAACGTAATTTTAAATTTTGTTTTTAAATACTATAGACTTCTTGAAATCTTTTATGGCTTTTGGAGAACTTGATCTAGATTAGGCCTTCGATAGAGAAAATTCTTTCTCAGCTATTAGACTCTTAAATCTCTTGTTCTCATCTTCGATGGCTGCTATCTTCTCTCTAGAGATATGCTAAACCTTCAGATGCTGGTTGATTGTCGCTTGTGCATCCACCAGATTAATGTGGAGTCGATCTATCTATTGATTCTGCAAAGAAGCAGAAGTCATCGTGGTAGCCAACTCAGCTCTACAACTGTTCTTCCACTGCCTTCATCTCCTTGGTCTTGTCATCATACTTTCACTTGTATTCTCCTTGAAGATATTTGATCTTCATAAATTCATTATTCTGTTCATTTAAGGATTGAGTAAGCTCAACCTCAATATCTATGTGCCACAATAACTTAAATAATGAGATGATATTTGTAAGAGACAGTCCTAATAGATGTAAAAAAAGAAAGAATATAAAAGACATGGCTACTCACCAAGTTATCAGCTCGATGATGTCTGACACGCTGGTGATTCAACACATCTTCTAGAATATGCAACTTGGCATGGGAGTAGTTGAAGGGAACTTTACTAGTGCTCGCTAAAGTCCCCTCCAATTTCTTCTTCTTAGATAAAGCTTAAGGATCATCACCCTTCGTTATTCGCTTAAGAGCAACCTTCGAAGCCGGGGCAAGTGGCTCTTGCATTTTCGTTGACTTCTTCAACATCATTGCATTGAACCTCCCAGCTTGAATAAATAACCCAACTTTAAACAAAAATTCTTCTTCTATATATTTGTTTAAGTAGCGTATCTCATATAGATGATGTTCAGCATCATGAACATTGAATATCTTTATCATATGTTATGCTCCAACATGTAGAGAAACGCGAAAATCCTTCATCTTTTCCCATTTCTCTAAAAGACCCTAGTCATTTTCACAAAGAAAAATGCACTGACCCAACTTTTTGACGGATCTCGGGTACGAAAGTCCAACCATTTGGATCTGAATGTGATATGTCTCTATACATCGCAAGTAAATCAGCCCATCCGAGAAAGGCATTATGGCGTCAGGACTGCCCCTCGATATCTGAAGAAAGCGATCAACCCCATCGTGACTGACATGACTCGGTATAAAAACTGGGATATACTTACTCCGCACGTTGCCGAAATATCGATTAACTCTTGAGGAGGTGGAAATTACAACCATGCTTATAAATTGATCTCATAGATAGTCAGATATCCTATAGGAGGAAGGCACGCCCCTTGATCTTTTAGGAGCCATCTGTTGACCTCCATTTTCGCCTATTTATCTTTGAGCGTATTCGATTAAGCTAATTGAACCTCGCCTAGACTAATTCAATTTAAATTGATGTCGATTTGGGATTCGATTGTGTCGACTCAATTTTAGTCTTCCTAAATTAAAATGATAAAACTCAATCGAACTCAAGTTGACTCAAAATTGAGTTGAATTAGGCTCGACTACATTCTGTTGAGCCCGATTAGTGCACCTTGACCGCGTCGAGGTCGATCCGACTCGAGTCGATGTCAATTTGGGTTTGATTTTTGTTGATTTGAGTCAAGATGAGTCAAACCCGGATTGACTCAAATCAAGTCAAATTAGGTTTGATTTTGGTCTGATTTTGACCCCATGGGTCTTATCTAATTCCTATTTAAAGCTCAATTGACTTTCTAAATTATTTGAATTTGATTTCAAATCAGGAAATAGATCGGATGGTTTGAATCAAACGAGCGGCTGACCCAAAGCTTTTTGCCTGATATCTGTAATCGCTAGCAGTCATGGCAGAGATACGAAGCAGAAAAAATAAACCTATTCGCATGATGTTTGGAAGACTGGAGCACGGGAAGACAAATGGCGGGTTGCCTTTCTCGGCATTAGCATGCTTTTACCCCAGACGAGAGCTTCAGTTCAAAAAAAAAAAAATCAGCTCCAGGTCCCGACTCCCTGATCCGTTTTTCCTCGCTCTCGCCTTTCTGGTTCGCGCGACAAACAAGGAGAGCCGGAGTTTTTTTTCTCTAGTTCGCACAGCCCAGGCGGAGGACCCCCTCCCTCTCCCGCTTTCACTATTCCGATTCAGAACCCCCTCTCTCGCCGAGCTCTCTCTCTCGCGTGAGCACACCCAGGCGACCCCTCCCCTGTTCCGTCGCCCCTATTTGTAAAACCCCAGGCGAAAAATCCCTCCGGCTCTCGTTTTCTTCAGGTTGACCGAACCTAGGAGAAAGCCAAGTCTTCCCTTCCGCTGTCGTCCCCGAGCCTGAACTCCGACTCGTTCATGTGTTTGCCTGCCGAGCTCGACCCCCCCCCCCCCCCCCCCCCCCCAGCTGCAGGAGGTGGAACCCCCCAGCTGCAGGAGGTGGAACCCCCCTGCTCCGGTCACCTGTTCGCGAACCCAAGGAGGCGACGCCACCTTGCCCTAGTTGCCGGCTTCTCTCCCTAGGCAAGGTATAATGAGTCTTGTATATGCATTGGTCGTTGAGTCATTCGCAGGGGAGCTTTTAAGTGGGCACGCCTGGGTCAGGTATATCTTGATAGTCCTGTAGAGACCTCCAAATGTATGCCGAACGGAAAACACTTTAACACACACTTTATGGACTGCTCTTTTATTTTCCCACCCGAATATACTTATTAGGATGTTTAGTTAGCCGGCCATATGTTAGTCCACTAACGAAGCTTTGGCCTTGTGGGCCAAAGCTTGCCCCCTTGTCATGAAACTTAGAGACCCTTAGGGTCATTTAGGCCTGTAGTGTAGGCCACCTACTTATGTCATTTGCATCGCTTTTCCCACACGAAGTGGGCACCGTTAGGATGGTTTTTCTTGGGATTTAAAAATATGTAAGCAACTCTAAAATTTTTCCTCCTAATGATTTCAGTCTCCAAATATGTCTTTCATAAACATGTTAAAGAAAAATATGCTAACATGAAATAAAATCTAAGCTCTAGTGTGTTAGATAGTTTCCTTTATTAGTCTCATGATTATGATGTCTTTTGATTATTAGCATGTTTAGCTATTGTTTGAGCCTAGTGTAGAACCTATGTTGTAATGTTCATTTGCTCCAAAAGCGATATAAATAATCCCTAAAAGCTACAAAACCAACTAATAAGATACACTAATGGATTGGTAACTAATCTTAAGTCATTAATGAACTCACCATAATAATAACCTTCCGCTAAAAATTACTAAACAACAAACATAAAATTTAACAATATGATTACCTGGTAACCCGGGCCTACGAGGCTATTAAGTTAGCCTCAAGGAGGGTGAAATAAACCTCATGGCTCTGGTTTAACAAGGGTAATTATCGCTTAACTTAAGTAAGCAATAATAAGCTACCTACAAATTAAATTTTGCAACTTATAACCCCTAAAACCCTCCTAATCAATCTGTAACTCTCAAAAGCTTCTAATTAACTCACAACCCTTAAAATTCTCGTAACTAACATACAACTTCGAAGTCATTTACTAATCAAATAGAATCCTAAAATTTATAAAACACACCTCTCATCAACCTTTAACTTAATCACGTATAATAATCTATATTAATTAAGGTAAAACTAAATTAAAATCATTAAAATCCTCTCAACCAACTCTCTAATGGTTAATAAAATATTAAGACACTAATATTTGAACTCTAATTAAAGCCTCCTAGCTATAAGCAAACAAAATGAACTCGTTGGAGGAGCAAATGAACTTCAAGTCATACCTTAGGGCCTTAACCCATGCTAGATCTATATTCACCATTGCACATTCTCTCTTAATGTATATGAGGTATATAGGATGGACTACCTTGAGCTGCGGGGCTAAGTGTCCTAAGGAGGCTAGTTCCTCGAGCCCACTGTGACAACGCCACGTACCTCATAAATTAAGAAGAAATAGTACAAAGGTCTATATAAATTATCCCCCTCTCTAAAAATTTAAGGCCACCCTTAGGAAATTAAGCTAATTGCTTTAACCACTCAACTGTTAAACTATAGGTCAGATAGAACCCATACACATCTATAGGTAGTGAGTCATTCTATCCCTATGTCATCTTTTAAAAAATGAATCTACCTTAGACATAGGAAGCCTAGGATTTTCTTTTCATGGTGGGTAGTAGGCCCATCTTAGTGGCGTCACCTAATAGCCATTCCTCGAGTCCTAGATTATTACCAAGGGAAGGATTAACCAACCCTTGCCACCTTATAATTATTTCAGCCTTGATTAGGGGTAGGATTGAGGATGGGCCTTTTGCCCCTCAATTCTTCATAACCTTAGTATATGTTAGGGCCTAAGCCTTTAGGCTCTTAATAATTTAATAATTAAGGATTTTAATTCTAAAACTAAGTGTTAATCAATCCATCATAAATCACTAATTATTTAAAGAGAAATTTGAGGGTTAATAAATTGAATAATAAGAACCCGACCTTGCAATTTGAACCACTCATCTAATTTGGGGTAGTTAAGTACACTAATTTTTGCACACACTTAGGTGCTGGATAGGACACTTTTTATAGGCATTCTAAGGTAGGGTGTAGTTAAGATAACCTTTTACACTTTCTTTCTTTTACATTTTGCATATGTGATGATATGATGGTTGTTTCTGGTTTGGCTTGTTTTTGGATGCTTTCTTTTTGATTGATGAGTGGGCACTTGCCCTTAAGTGGTTAGATAATTTTAGAAATATCTCTTGCAGGTGGCCATATTCTCAAAGGGCAATAAAAAATGCCGCTCAAATCATAATTATAAGTATGCTTGCAACAGGTACTGCGAGGAATGCTAAAGCCCTTGAGAATATGGCCCTAAGGATTAGGTTCTGGATGATTCATATATGTTTATTATAACTGTGCTAATGTGTATTTCTTGTAGGAACTTGATGTAATTTTCTTTTATAAAAAAAAAATGTAATTTGAGTTAAAGCGTTGTGAAAGCTTTTAAATGGGGTATTTTTAATATATTAGGTATCCAAAGCGAAAAGAAAACCCTTCATAGGGAATTTCTTTTCATTTGGATATCCTATCGGATGATACAACATAAGGAGCTTGAAGAAAAGAAGATGAAGATAAAAATACCTCATTTCTAAGACTTGCGT
Organism: Dendrobium chrysotoxum; assembly: GCA_019925795.1. Lineage (NCBI taxonomy): Eukaryota > Viridiplantae > Streptophyta > Magnoliopsida > Asparagales > Orchidaceae > Dendrobium > Dendrobium chrysotoxum. Next base: position 67,019,536 of record CM034305.1, on the reverse strand, counting down.
CATTTCTTAGGGATAGAATTCGGGTTGTTGTCGGTGGAGCCCGACCACCTTTACTTTTCAGTACTTTTTGGGATGTATAATAAGTGGCGCTTGCCATGGACTTTGGACATTTGAATTGACATTATGATGATGTGTTTACATTGGTTGTGCAATAGAATCGCATGCTTTTTCCTAGGTTTCTTACTTTGCTTTGCTTTGGGGTGGCTCGGACGGGGTCTTTACGTTAGGCTCCTTAGGATGTTAAATTTTCTATAAAGTTAAAATTTATTTAAATAAGATAAAAATGAATATAGGATTAAAATCAACCAATTGTTTAAAATTAATGCATGACTCCTTTAAAGGAGTCACCCTTTTAAAATGATAATAAGTAAGCCTTGTTCACTTCACAGTAACTATTGGTCAATCCTGATTGGCCCTACCTATACATGCATAGCCTTGAGTCAGCATATAGATTTTTCTTTTACAACATAAAGGGATAGTTCACTTTGCCTAAGTATAGTACCATTCATGGTCGGGTTTACTGCCCACTTTCCTTTCTGAGCTTCCCACCACTCTTGCATTTGCATAAGACCGGATATCATGGATTTAATACGCTAGGTGGAGTTTAGCTGGTACCCCTTTCCGAGCAGGGTGATAAATCCAGGTTGGGGCTGCTTAGATCCTTAGTGGGGTCTAAGTTATAAGTCCCCTCGTGGTGTTTGACATTAGTTAGGTCTTGGATGCTAGTATTGTATGTACAATACTACTTCTCTTTTAGATCTAGGATCAAAGGTTGCAGTATTAGTATACTGTTACATGCCTTATCAGTAGGTAAACTCTCCATTCCTCGGAGGCTATAAATCCTACCCATCTGCGTCACTTTGATGGCGCCGCTTCTATCTTTCTCTCACGCATGTGGTATGAAATGATTTCTTTTTCTAGTTTCCTTCAGTTTGACCGGCCGAGTGCTTATGCGATCCGTGTATGTTGAAATAACAAAATCGAACCTATCTTCTCCCCTTGATTAGGAAGATCCTAGAAATTTTCCTACGTGCCAAATCCATTTGAGAGAATAATATATCGTCCCTAATCGAGAGTTTTCTCAGGCCAAGGTCTAAGATGTAATTAACCACGGGGGCTTGCGCCCGTGGGAGACTGATCCCCACATCAAATAAACCCCATTCGAACTGATGTATCGAATGGGGGAAATCTTGTGACATTTTGGGTCATATATATCATTATCCATCGAGGTGTGTAGGCGAAAGCCGTTATCCTCTATGGCTAATTGTATGTATGACTCCATCTGCTCTTCCATTGGCCTGCTTGGGTAGAGTGTAAAGGCCTACGATCATTTTGTCCTATGGGATAGCGCGGTCGTACTCTTTATATTCTGTTCCCCACAAGCAGAATCCTTTCGGAGGTCCACAGATTTCTGGCGACCACGGTGGGACAGGTCTCTCTCTCCATCTTTGGATTATATATTATTCTCTCTTGCGTGTACTCCGGATTTGGTACTCCTTAGTTAGGTTTCTTCCTTTCTGGCCTGTTTGGCTGTTCCACCCTTTCTTCCTCTCTTTCTTTCCTATCGAATCGTCTGATGCTAATTGTTTCAATTTGTGTTAGCAGACAGTACGATGGCGTTTCCCGGTCCTTCTGTTACCTTTTGTTTCGGCTCTGACTCACGGGTGACACTTCCTGAGTCCCTGCTCTCGAGCCTACCTGCAGGAGGGATCACCTTTGGATCCTTCACTGACTCGGCGTACGTCACTCTTGGCGGGCCGACCCCTTCTGAGGCTGCAAACTTCTCTCCTCCACAGAGGAGAAGGCGTGTAGCCATGCGTCCTTTTGGGCGTCCAGTTGCCTGGCAGCCAGCCCGGGCACCTGTTCGTCCCGCTGTTATTCGTGCGCAGCCAGTGCGCCCCGTGGCTAGGCAGCCAGTGCCTAGGCCACTTCCTGTTCAGCCCGTTCGTCCAGTTGTTAGGCGGCCAGCGCCTCCAGCACCCGTTGTTCAGACGGCCCCGGCCCCTCAGCGCCGGCAGCCAGTACTTCCCTTACCTGCTGCCCCGGTAGAGGCTACTCGTGCTCGGGCCTCCCCTCCTCCTTCCTCCTCGAGGAAGAGGGGTGCTCAGGCCGAGCTCCCTCCACCTCCTACCCGTCGGGTTTCGGTTTTCGCTAGGCTTTCTTACCCTGAGATTGCCCAGCAATCGGTTGGTTCCGACATAGCGTCGTCCTCCGCTTCCGGCCTTGGGAGAAGGGCCCGAAGAAATAGGAACAGGAGGTTGCGTTTGGCAGCACAGGATGCAGCAGCCCAGCAGATGGCAGTTTCTGTGGCTCAGCAGGAGCCAGCCCAGCAGCGAGTGGTCCCCTTACAGCGGGAGCCACGTCGACCCGTAGTTCCCCCAGTCCACGATGTAGTAGTTGCACCTGAGATCGACGCAGTCCAGGGAGGACGCTTCTCTCCGTTAGTACATAGTGGTGATGAGGAGGACATCGTCCGCATTGCGGTGGCCCCTCCTGTTACTACTACCCTCCCACGTGCTAGAGTCCCCAAGGACAGTGTTGCTAGGGCCCTCACTCGGAGGATCCGAAGCATTGTCCGTTCAGTACGCGGTAGGGGTCGTATTAGTGAGGAGAGGTTACTCCACCAGATCTCTCAGGTGCATGCTCAATTATAGAGGCAGTCAGTTAGACAGAGTTACCAGTGGCGGAGAGGACAGCCGCCACGTCAGCAGCAGACTAGAGCAGTCACCACAGTTAGGCCTCGGACTGGCGCCCCTACAGTTAGACGACGCCCACGTCGTCATGGACGTCGCCCGAGACGAGATGTTGCTCAGCCCCAGCTTGGTTCAATAGTTGTTGTTCCACCCGCGCAGTTGAATGTCCCTACTAGGTCCCGTAGCAGTAGATGGGTTTGGAGGCGTCGGCAGGTGGACCCACCTATCGAGACAGAGCAGACGGTTGGGACCATTCAGCGTGTTGATACATTCCCTTCAGGATCAGCGGCAGTTCCAGTGGCTTGTGAGGAGGTGGCAGATGTTCAGGAGGATGTTTCTTTGAGTAGTACCCCAGCTCGAGCGGAGCCAGTTTCTGTTCTTAGCCCCCATAGGATCACTTTTCCTATGGATCCATACATCGATGCCCTTTGTCAGGCCTTCTCCGGTGAGGACTTGCTCGGAGAAGAGTCAGAAGAGGACATCGCCGTCCACAGAGTTTGTGTTGTCACGAGACGAGGTGTTTCAGATGAGCATATAGAGCAGTATGATGGAGTAGAGGAGCAGGGGGAAGCAGATGTACCTTCCACCTCAACACAAGGTGGACCTCCCCGGTCAGTAGATACGGATGCCACAGTTTTGCAGCTACAGACCCAGATGGCGGAGATGGCTAGGGTTATGGTGGCGATGACCGCCCAGTTGACAGCGTTGGGGGCTACACCCCAAGTCATGGATGTAGGTACTCCTACTACATCCAGGGACGAGCCAGCGGTACCACAGGCGGTAGTACCAGAGCCTGTGAGGGTGGATAGAGTTCAGAGGACAGCCCCAGTACCACCCCCGGCAGTACAGTTCAGTGTGCCAGTTCAGAGTCAGTCAGTTTAGTTGTCACCAGGACAGATCCAGGACATGATTGCACAGAAAGTTGAGCAAGCTATTTCTTCTAAGAAGTCTGGGGATTTAGTCAGTAGAGGTCGTCCGTACCCTATAGAGTATGAGCGGGAGCCATACCCCGCAGGTTTTGTCCCTCCTCGTTTTCGGGTGTTTGATGGGTTAGGAAACCCAAGACAGCATGTGGCTCAGTACCGGGCCATATGTTGCAATATTGGAGGGAATGATGCATTGATGCTGAGATTATTTGTTAGTAGTTTGGTGGGAGTGGCATTTGAGTGGTACGCCGATCTACCCAACGATTCAGTACATACGTTTGCTGAGTTGGAACAGTTGTTCGTTCAGAGGTTTATCAGTACCGAGCACAGAGTGACAGTTGGTGAGCTGGTAGTGGCCAGGCAGCGTCCCCATGAGACTCTACCTAACTACATTGTTAGATGGAGGAACCGTAGTCTCCAGTGTGAGCCTCAGTTGCAGGAGCAGCATGCAGTTGAGATTCTATTGAAGAACATAGATGGTCCTATCGCTCCATACCTGAAGGGTTTTAGCATTCGAACCTTTCAGAAGTTGTTAACCAAGGTCACTAGTTTGCAGGACAGTATACCCGCTGCAGTCCCTCCTAAGGTTGAGAGTCAACCCCCGCGTAGACCTCAGCGTCAGGAGTTTTCAGGGGCACCGCCCCCTAGGAAGGTGGAAGTGCATAGTACCTACGAGTCCCAGGATAGGGGCAAGAGGCCCATGGTCAGTTCAGTGCCACAGCGTCCACCACCACCTCCTCCACGACCACAGTTTCAGCCTAGACCACAGATGCCACCACCGGCACAGCCTCCTGTACAGTTTCAGCCACGACCTCAGACTCAGCAGTTTAGACCTCCCCACAAGACTCCAGAGAGTCAGCAGTACCTACAGGAGAAGCTTAACAAGGAATACCCCTTTAAGAGGGAGAGTGTACGAAAAATTTTTAAGTTCCTTGTTAAGAAAAATATCATAACATTTCCATTCAATAAGAAGCCAGGAGAAGAGGGTCAGACAGAGCACCCGTTGTATTGTCCCTTCCACCGACATGTTGGGCATGTCCTTGAGGATTGCTATGTGTTCAAAGACAGAGTAGAAAGTCTTATGGCTAGTGGAGAGATTCACTTGCAGGACAGTGATTTAGTACAGCCTCAAGGCAAGGTTGCTCAGATTGTTCAGATGGTTACAGACACCAGGCAGTGTGACAGTCAGTGTGGTGGTCAGAGCAGTGGTAGTAGAGTACCCCTTAGTTCTGGGGAGGAGTGGCAGCTTGCACTCTCTCGCAAGACAAGGGGTATGATCAGACGAGCAGTTCAGAGTTCAGAGGCAGTTGAGAGGAGGCCTCTACAGGCCAAGTCGACAGTTGCTAGCCCTGTTACTCCGCCAGTTTCTTTCTCTTCTCTTTCTGTTGTAGTGCCTACTAAGCACATTTCCCCTACTTCTTGTACTAGAAAGATGTATGAAAGAGAAAAATTTGTTGTAACCTCTGAGGGGAAGACGGGGTCTCTTCCAGCACTTACGCTGAAGGATTTCGTTCTCCCTTCTATTGATGATGAATTAATGGAAGAGGATGATTTTGGCTACTTCTGGTGTTTTCCTTCTAGTTCTACTTTTTCTAGCGCTCGTTCTTCTCATGCTTTAGTTATTTCTGGTAATGATAATGATCCTTCATATAGAGAAGAATTTGAGTGCGAAGAACCTGTGTTCACCATTCCTGAAGGAGGTTGTTACATGGATTCTGGAGATGAGTCCGAGAACACACTCCAATCTCTTTTTGTAGAGCCAACACAAGCCATGATCTCTGAACCAAATGAGTCTCCGGTTGAGCTTGACTCAGTGCAGGAGATCCAGTTGCGTTCAGGGAAAGTTCTTCCACCAAAAATGGTTAAAAATAATAAAGAAAAAGATAGAAACATCATTACCCAACAGGATGATTCTATTTCCCCTCCTCAAGTACCAACTAAGGAGAAGGGAAAAAGGCCCTCAGTTGGATGTTGATTATAATGTGTTGGCACACTTGAGGAAAATTCCATCTCTTCTTAGTGTTTACGATGCACTTATGATGTCTTCTGACTTGAGAGAGACTTTGGTGAAAGCTTTACTTGAGCCAGAATCTTATCAAGCCTTCTTTGCCACTGAGTCTGTTAAGGATGCATGCTATTTGAGAGAGATGCCATGCATTACCTTTTCACAGGATCTTCTTTTAGGGACCTCTGAGCACAACCGTCCCTTGTATGTCACCGCTGAAGTAAATGGTTATAAGTTGAACAGGGTCCTCATCGACCAAGGTGCTTCAGTTAATATCCTTAATTATAAAACTCTAAAGAGCCTTTCCCTTGGTCATTTGAAACTAACCTCAGATAAGATTATGATGAAAGGTTTCAATGATCAGGGACAACGTGCTCTAGGGGCCATTACCCTGCCGCTGAAGTTTGGAGATCTTCTAACTGAGGCTAAGTTTCATGTTATTGAAGCGGATACCTCGTACAAGGCTCTCTTAGGAAGGCCTTGGATTCATGAACATGGGATGGTGCCCTCTACGTTACACCAGTGCATGAAGTATATGAGGAATGATGTAGAGTTCTCCATTCCTGGAGATACTCAACCTTTTTCCGTGCATGAGGTCTCAATTTATGATGACGCCGAGCATTACATGCCTCGCAAGGCTCATAGACCTTCCGTTGCCCAGTCACCAGTGATACCTGCCAGTGTTATACAGGGTCCTACGCAGTCACTTGCACAGGGTCCTATACAGCCATTGGTACAGGGTCCTTCACAGGTTTGTATTGAGGCAAATCTTTCCACTGCAAATCCTGCTGGATCTTCCTTTCAGTTTGCAGTCGGGCACGATGTTCCCCCTAGTAGAGGTAGGGGATGGCGGGGTAGGGGTCGAGGTAGAGAGTCAGCTCGCCCCCCGAGGAACTTTGACACTCGAGTTCCCCCTCCCTCACACCTTTATACTTCCTCTTTGACTGTTGAGTCTGATTCTGATGATGAGATGGTCGAAGCTCCTCGTCATTCAGCTCCCTCGCCTGCCTTTAGTGTTGCTGATTATAACGCATATCCTACGTTCCGTAGGTATCTGATACCTAAAGGCGGTTTAGTCGTTGATAGTGGCTCAGATGACGACGTAGATGTCGGACGTCAGACTACTAGCCGACAATCCCTTTCTCATCAGATGTATGAGATGAGAGTTGAGGAATCTCCTTTTCAACCCTCCCTGACACCTCCCACTAGTGCTCGTGGCGCACTACACTATGATGGTCGCTCTGTACAAGAGTTGCACACCCTCTATGTGCCGCCACGGCCTGGTTGGCATGCGTCACGGTTCCACAGTGTAGGTACCCCACAGACCACTGACATACAGGGTCCTGTAGAGTCCACTGCGAGCGGTGAAGTCTTGCTGGTCCCCCGATACTTTTCCCCTTTCGTGGATAGTTATGCTGAACGGGGTCTTATCCCTTCAACCTGGTCTGAGGGGCAAGCTCTACAGCAAGCCCGTATTTGGCGAACTGATCTCCCTCAAACTCAGTAGGGTCTAGGCTATTTTGAGAAAGATCAATTTCCCTCGGCCAACATCTGTGTCATCTCCCATTCTTACCCAGTTGTTTCCATCTCTGACGATGAAGACCCGGATGAGGCGGAGGACAGGATCCTTGATGCTCCATGAGAGTTTGAAGATGGCGTTACTTCTGCCATGGACGAACTAAAGGAGATCAATTTGGGTACTGAATCGGATCCTCGACCCATTTTTCATAGTGCTTTGTTATCCGATTCAGAGGCCCAAGAGTATATTGAACTCATATCTGAGTTTAGAGATTGCTTTGCCTGGAACTATACTGAGATGCCTGGTTTAGATCCAGAAGTAGCAGTCCATAAGTTGGCCATTAAGTCTGATGCAGTCCCTGTTAAACAGTCACCTCGTCGGATGAGGTTAGAGATTGAGCAACAGGTGATCGCTGAGACTAAGAAGCTTATAGAAGCTGATTTCATTCGGGAAGAGAAGTATCCCACTTGGCTTGCCAATGTTGTTCCAGTCCGGAAGAAAAGTGGTCAGATCCGTATTTGTATAGACTTCCGTGATTTGAATAAGGCATGTCCTAAGGATGATTTTCCTCTCCCCATTCCCGAGTTGATGGTTGACATTGCTTCATCTCATAGCATTTTCTCCTTCATGGATGGTTCATCTGGCTATAATCAGATAAAGATGGCCCCCGAAGACGAGAAATTCACTGCTTTTCGCACCCCTATCGGTGTGTTCTGCTACAAGGTGATGCCCTTTGGCCTTAAGAACGCCGGGGCCACCTATCAGCGTGCTATGACTGTCATTTTTGATGAGTTGATTCATGAGCAAGTAGAGTGTTATGTTGATGATCTAGTAGTCAAAAGCAAGGTCCGTAGTGATCACCTTCGAGATCTACGAATCATTTTTGAGCGCCTGCGCAAGCATAGTTTGAAGATGAATCCTCTAAAATGCGCATTTGGTGTTACCGTGGGGAAGTTTTTTGGTTTCATTGTTCGCTATCATGGCATTGAGATTGATCCCTCCATGATCAAGGCCATAGTAGATTTAAACCCCCCCAAGAGTCTTACCCAGTTGAGGTCCTTTCAGGGTAAGCTTGCTTTCTTGCGGAGATTTATCTCCAATCTTGCCGGTAGATGTCATCCCTTTGCCGCTTTAGCAAAGAAGGATGCCCGCTTTCATTGAGATAGGAAGTGTCAGGAGGCCTTTGAGAGCATAAAGCGTTACTTGACAAGTCCCCCTGTGTTAGCTACACCCATCCCTGGTAGACCGTTGATTCTTTACACTACGGCCTTGGATGAGTCACTTGGTGCACTCTTAGCTCAAGAAAATCAAGAAGGTAAAGAAAACGCCTTATACTACCTTAGCAGACGTTTGATTCCTGCAGAGCTAAAATATCCGGCAATGGAAAAGCAATGTTTGGCTTTGATTTTTGCTGTGCAGAAGCTTAGACACTACATGCTCTCACACAAGATCAGTTTGATTTCTAGAGTCAACCCTTTGCAGTATTTGATGACCCGTCCGACTTTGTCAGGTCGTCTCGCACGTTGGTCTATGATCTTACTGCAGTTTGACATTACCTTTGTCCCTCAGCGGGCCGTCAAAGGACAGGCTCTAGCTGATTTTCTGGCTGCCCACCCGATTCCTGCAGATTCTCCACTTAATGATGATCTCCCGGATGAATTAGTCATGAGTGTGGAAGAACAGGAGTCCCCTACTTGGGAGTTTTATTTCGATGGAGCATCTTCTACCAAATCACTACGTCTTGCGAAACTCCCGTGGTTAGGGTAGGTTTGGGGCTAGTTTTTGTGTCTCCTGAAGGTCACACCCTCCATTACTCTTACAGTCTTTCAGAACCTCGTACTAACAACGAAGCTGAGTACGAAGCTTTGATTTTGGGGCTCGAGTTGGCCATTCAGATGAATATTGTGCGGGTAAAGATCTTTGGTGATTCCCAACTAATCATTAATCAAGTGGCCGGAATCTTCAAAGTTCTTAAACCCGAGCTCTTGCCTTATCACAATAGGGCAATGGAGCTTCTATGTTTAATCCCAGAGGTAACTTTAGTTAGAGTTCCTCGATCTGAGAATGGTAGAGCGGATGCACTAGCTAAACTTGCTAAGGAGTTGGCTGACCCAACTGGAAATCCGGTGTCTATCATTATTCAGTATCGTCAGGCCTTATGCCCTGCAGACTTATCCCCTTCTCCTGATCAGACCCTTACAGTGTTTGCTGTTGAGGAAGAGTTAGATTGGAGAATCCCTTTTGTGGAATATTTGAAGCATGGTAGACTCCCAGATGATCGTTCTCTTGCCACCCAAATTAGAAAGAGAGCTTTATCATTCTCCTATGTGAATGAAACTTTGTATCGACGCTCGTTTGACCAAATGTGGTTACGTTGCCTCAATAACGAGGAGGCTCGTAGAGTCATGGGCGAGATACATGAGGGACTTTGTGGTGCTCATCAGTCCGGACCTAAGATGAAGGTCAGAATTAAACGCCTTGGTTATTATTGGCCGACTATGATCCATGATTGTATGAAGCACGCTAAGAGGTGCCATCAGTGCCAGATCCATAACACTGTTATTCACCAACCCCCTAATCCGTTGCACCCCACTGTGTCTTCTTGGCCTTTTGAGAGCTGGGGTACGGATGTAGTGGGTCCTATTGACCCTCCTTCTTCTAAGGGTCATAGGTTTATTCTAGCTGCCACTGATTACTTCTCTAAGTGGGCAGAAGCCATCCCATTTAGGGAAGTTAAATCAGAAGATGTAATGCGCTTTTTTCGCGATCACGTTGTTTACCGCTTTGGTGTTCCGCGCCGTATAATCTCTGATAACGGCCCGTCATTTAGAAGCACCAAGATTGCTAGATTTGCCCGCCGCCATAATATCAATTGGCGTTATTCTTCGATTTATTATCCTAGGGCCAATGGTTTAGCTGAAGCATTCAATAAAACTTTGGTCCAGTTGATAAGAAAGATACTTGCGACAAATAAGAGAGAATGGCACGATAAATTGCCTGAAGCATTGTGGGCTTATAGGACCACATACCGTACTCCTACGCAGTCCACCCCATATGCTTTAACTTTTGGGGTTGAAGCTGTCCTCCCACTCGAGGTTGAGCTCCCTTCACTGCGTATAGCAGTTAGCCACAATTCTCTCATGAGGATAATGCCCGGCTACGGTTGGAAGAACTTGACGGTTTAGAAGAGCTTCGTCTACAAGCTCATCAGAACCTTAAGTTATATCAGGCCCGTATGGCCCAGGCACATGATCGCCTTGTTCGACCCCGTGCTTTCCGGGTCGGTAACTTAGTCCTTGTCTTGCATAGGCCCATCATCTCGCATCGTCGTCGAGGTGGTAAGTTTGAGCCTATTTGGGAGGGCCCCTTCGCCGTAGAGCAAGTATACGAAGGTGGCTCTTACCTGTTAGTTGATGCGAATGGCGTTCACCCCATGCCTGTCATCAATGGTCAGTACTTGAGAAAGTACTACACTTGAATGTGCACATCGCAGGGGGGCACCCCTCCGCCACCTGTAAATATCCCTCTGTATAGATATAGCTTGAAACGATTTCCTCTACTTTTCGGCAGTCCGTGGCCACGACGATTTGTCCTCTACCACGTGATGTTTGTCATGCAAAGTACGAGGGTATCGTTAAAAGTTGTACATAAATACGCTGTAGAGATGTTTGTGCTTGCGTTCATGCCCACCAATGCCCTCGATGTTGTGGTGTGAGACCTCCTTTTGGCCCCTCCAAGGGTTAATTTTTCCCAGTTTCACTTGTTATTCGCAAGTGTGGTCTGGGTTATCAAAACTAATAATCCAGATCTCTCATGAGATACGGTACTGGGTCCATGTATAGCATGTGTTTGTCAGATATAATGATGTTGACCCACCATCACGACGTAAATTCTCCTCTCCTACAAATCTTACTGTGATAGCTGTGCTCCCCAGATCATTCACATGAGTTGAATGTGGCCTGGGTTATCAAAGCTAATACACTACTCCTTTAAGACCCTGTGTATAATTTCTCTCTCCCCAGTTATATTCATGTGGCGAATATGGCCTGGGTTATCAAAGCCAACCACATCTCCCTCTCTTTGTGTTCCAGTTATTAGAGGATATTTCATACTAGGGGTAACTCATGGATATGGTAAACGTTCCCTCTACCGTGCGTTATTTTCGACAGTATGAAGTATACTTAATCTTTAATTGTGAACATAGTATGAAAATATATAAAATATGATGTTAAAAGAGAGGGGAGCTCTTAGTTGAGTAGAATCGGTTGCCCTTGTCACAGGAGGAACCTGGTTCTACGCTCCAAGAGCCCAAGTCCCTCCAACTCTTTCTCCTTTCGTTTTCCTCATTTAAAGCACCTTTATGATTGCTTAGGAAATGATTCCACATTCATCATATAGGATGGTCTTCCTTCTTATGGGAATGTTATTTTCCCTACAAATGGTGTGGTACATCCTGCTCAATGTGTTAGCATCATTGTTTAATGGATTTTGTTTTTCTAGCAGAAAGTCAATCCCTTCTTTTAGCAACACATTTTCTCCTAAAATCTTGCTCTTAACTGCAGGAGCGATTCTTAGGATGTGTAGGTGTCGCTTGCACCCCTCACGGGGTTCTATCAATTAGTATAGGTGCTACCACTGTGATTCTTTAGTAAGTGTTGATTCTTGATAGAGTTATTGTTCTTGATGGTGAGTGTGTCCCCTCGCCACTTCAGTTGTCCTCCCCTTAGTATAAGACCACTTTTTTTTGCTCTACTGCCTGTATATTTCTTCTTGTTTAAGAGAAATACACATCAATGAGATACTTCTTATTATCTAAAGATTCAATTTTGCCTAAGGAACCCCACTTACGTTTGGATACTCGTGGCCACGACGATTTGTCCTCTACAATGTGGTAACTAAATGTAAGCTTAGGGTCTCTTAGATAGTTTGCCACTTGAGATTTCTTTCATCTACTCTCTCTGGTTAGGTTTATTTCCCTAGATCTTTATATGTTGAGCAGTCATGTTCTTTCTTTTATTGAAAGACATGACAGCTTTTCTTCGATTTTGCACAGGGATGTGCATATTCTCTTTGTGATGGCGCTCGTCAATGGACAGGCCCGTGTGGTACATTTTCCATGAATTCTTATGGGCAGGAGGTTCATTTCTCTACTTTTGCCTTCCTCTTCTGATCACCTCGGATGCGTGCTTAGGTGATCATTGAGTTTCTGCTTTATCCTACCGATAGACCTATGGTCGGGTAGGAACTCTGCTGTTTCGGGGCCTATGGCCGAGTAGAGGTGCTTTCTTTCCTTCGCTTCACCGACAGACCTATGGTCGGGTGATTACCGAGTCTCCCTTTGTTCTACCGACAGACCTATGGTCGGGTAGAGACTTTGTTGTCGGGCCTATGGCCGAGCAGAGGTGGATCCTTTCCTCTTCATTCTATCGACAGACCTATGGCCGGATAGATGTTGAGCTTCCCGTTTTGTCCCACCGGCAGACCTATGGCCGGGTGGACATCGGGCTTTCTGGTTGGGTGCCCGACAGAGTCCCTGGGAGGCATACTTCACCACCTCTTCATTCCCCCTGTTTTCTTTTCCTGTTAGGGGGTTGTTGAGTCTCTTCTTTATCCTACCGACAGACCCATGGCCGGGTAGGGACTTTGCTGTTTCGTGGCCTTTGGCCGAGCAGAGGTGCTTTCTTTTCCTCGTATCACTGTCAGACCTATGGTCGGGTGATTGTTCAGCTTTCTGCTTTATCCTACCGATAGACCTATGGTCGGGTAGGAACTCTGCTGTTTCGGGGCCTATGGCCGAGTAGAGGTGCTTTCTTTCCTTCGCTTCACCGACAGACCTATGGTCGGGTGATTACCGAGTTTCCCTTTGTTCTACCGACAGACCTATGGTCGGGTAGAGACTTTGTTGTCGGGCCTATGGCCGAGCAGAGGTGGATCCTTTCCTCTTCATTCTATCGACAGACCTATGGCCGGATAGATGTTGAGCTTCCCGTTTTGTCCCACCGACAGACCTATGGCCGGGTGGACATCGGGCTTCCTGGTTGGGTGCCCGACAGAGTCCCTGGGAGGCATACTTCACCACCTCTTCATTCCCCCTGTTTTCTTTTTTTCTGTTAAGGGGTTGTTGAGTCTCTTCTTTATCCTACCGACAGACCTATGGTCGGGTAGGAACTTCGCTGTTTCGTGGCCTTTGGCCGAGCGAAGGTGCATTTCCTTCTACCCTTCGTACCACCGACAGACCTATGGTCGGGTGATTACTGAGTTTTCGCTTTATCCTACCGACAGACCTATGGCCGGGTAGGGACTTCACTATTTCGTGGCCTTTGGCCGGGTGAAGGTGTTTTCTTTACCCCTTTCGTATCGCCGCCAGGCTTATAGTCGGGTGATCATTGAACATCTTTTCCCCCACTTTCAGACTTATGTTATGGGTGATCATCGAGTCTCTTTTAGTGTGTTATGTACTTGCTTTGAGTTGCTTATGTGAGCACGAGACCTCTTTCTCCATCTCCTATTCGGTTGTTTTGACTTTGTTTGGCAGATAATTGAGATTCTTTCCTTGACTCTTTCTCACTACTTACTGGTTTAGTGAGCTTTGAGTCCCCTTCATTCACTGTTTCGAGTAGGTCAGGTGATTGTTGGATTTCTTCCTCCCTTATATCCCACCATGCCTGCATGATTGCATGATCGTTGCATTATTGAGTAAGTGATTGATTGAATGTGTATGTAAGCATTGCATGGTTGTGTGATTGTGAGACAGCCATTGCATGTTGGATTATTTATTATATGATTGAGTGATTGCTGCGTTTATTACATGAATGCATGATTACTGCATGGTCGAGTGATTGTGGCATTACTATCTGTGTATTATTGAGTGATAATCGTATGATTGGTTGACCATTGCATGATCGCTACATGATATGTAGACATTGTTTGATTATGTGATATTGTGTGGTTTATTAATTATGGCATAAGTGGAAATTGTATAATTATGTAATTGTTGGGTGATTTTATGATCATCATATGATTGCATGATTGCATGCTTGGGTGACCATTGTATGACCGTGTGAACATGGCATGGTGCGACACTTGGTGTGTGATTGTCGTGTGATTGTATGTTCCTCGAATCTCATTAGTTGATTATAGGGTTGCATCTTCCTAGAGATAGGGAGGTCAACGCCAACACGTACGGTTCACTTGTCGTTCATCGTACATGTTGGGGGTCCGTTTGTTGACCTCCATTTTCGCCTATTTATCTTTGAGCGTATTCGATTAAGCTAATTGAACCTCGCCTAGACTAATTCAATTTAAATTGATGTCGATTTGGGATTCGATTGTGTCGACTCAATTTTAGTCTTCCTAAATTAAAATGATAAAACTCAATCGAACTCAAGTTGACTCAAAATTGAGTTGAATTAGGCTCGACTACATTCTGTTGAGCCCGATTAGTGCACCTTGACCGCGTCGAGGTCGATCCGACTCGAGTCGATGTCAATTTGGGTTTGATTTTTGTTGATTTGAGTCAAGATGAGTCAAACCCGAATTGACTCAAATCAAGTCAAATTAGGTTTGATTTTGGTCTGATTTTGACCCCATGGGTCTTATCTAATTCCTATTTAAAGCTCAATTGACTTTCTAAATTATTTGAATTTGATTTCAAATCAAGAAATAGATCGGATGGTTTGAATCAAACGAGCGGCTGACCCAAAGCTTTTTGCCTGATATCTGTGATCGCTAGCAGTCATGGCAGAGATACGAAGCAGAAACAATAAACCTATTCGCATGATGTTTGGAAGACTGGAGCACGGGAAGACAAATGGCGGGTTGCCTTTCTCGGCATTAGCATGCTTTTACCCCAGACGAGAGCTTCAGTTCAAAAAAAAAAAATCAGCTCCAGGTCCCGACTCCCTGATCCGTTTTTCCTCGCCCTCGCCTTTCTGGTTCGCGCGACAGACAAGGAGAGCCGGAGTTTTTTTTCTCTGGTTCGCACAGCCCAGGCGGAGGACCCCCTCCCTCTCCCGCTTTCACTATTCCGATTCAAAACCCCCTCTCTCGCCGAGCTCTCTCTCTCGCGTGAGCACACCCAGGCGACCCCTCCCCTGTTCCGTCTCCCCTATTTGTAAAACCCCAGGCGGAAAATCCCTCCGGCTCTCGTTTTCTTCAGGTTGACCGAACCTAGGAGAAAGCCAAGTCTTCCCTTCCGCTGTCGTCCCCGAGCCTGAACTCCGACTCGTTCGTGTGTTTGCCTGCCGAGCTCGACCCCCCCCCCCCCCCCAGCTGCAGGAGGTGGAACCCCCCTGCTCCGGTCACCTGTTCGCGAACCCAAGGAGGCGACGCCACCTTGCCCTAGTTGCCGGCTTCTCTCCCTAGGCAAGGTACAATGAGTCTTGTATATGCATTGGTCGTTGAGTCATTCGCAGGGGAGCTTTTAAGTGGGCACGCCTGGGTCAGGTATATCTTGATAGTCCTGTAGAGACCTCCAAATATATGCCGAACGGAAAACACTTTAACACACACTTTATGGACTGCTCTTTTATTTTTCCACCTGAATATACTTATTAGGATGTTTAGTTAGCCGACCATAGGTTAGTCCACTAACGAAGCTTTGGCCTTGTGGGCCAAAGCTTGCCCCCTTGTCATGAAACCTAGAGACCCATAGGGTCATTTAGGCCTGTAGTGTAGGCCATCTACTTATGTCATTTGCATCCCTTTTCCCACACGAAGTGGGCACCGTTAGGATGGTTTTTCTTGGGATTTAAAAATATGTAAGCAACTCTAAAATTTTTCCTCCTAATGATTTCAGTCTCCAAATATGTCTTTCATAAACATGTTAAAGAAAAATATGCTAACATGAAATAAAATCTAAGCTCTAGTGTGTTAGATAGTTTCCTTTATTAGTCTCATGATTATGATGTCTTTTGATTATTAACATGTTTAGCTATTGTTTGAGCCTAGTGTAGAACCTATGTTGTAATGTTCATTTGCTCCAAAAGCGATATAAATAATCCCTAAAAGCTATAAAACCGCCACTCTTGCATTTGCATAAGACCGGATATCATGGATTTAATACGCTAGGTGGAGTTTAGCTGGTACCCCTTTCCGAGCAGGGTGATAAATCCAGGTCGGGGCTGCTTAGATCCTTAGTGGGGTCTAAGTTATAAGTCCCCTCGTGGTGTTTGACATTAGTTAGGTCTTGGATGCTAGTATTGTATGTACAATACTACTTCTCTTTTAGATCTAGGATCAAATGTTGGCAGTATTAGTATATTGTTACATGCCTTATCAGTAGGTAAACTCTCCATTCCTCGGAGGCTATAAATCCTACCCATCTGCGTCACTTTGATGGCGCCGCTTCTATCTTTCTCTCACGCATGTGGTATGAAATGATTTCTTTTTTTAGTTTCCTTCAGTTTGACCGGCCGAGTGCTTATGCGATCCGTGTATGTTGAAATAACCAAATCGAGCCTATCTTCTCCACTTGATTAGGAAGATCCTAGAAATTTTTCTACGTGCCAAATCCATTTGAGAGAATAATATATCGTCCCTAATCGAGAGTTTTCTCAGGCCAAGGTCTAAGATGTTATTAACCACGGGGGCTTGCGCCCGTGGGAGACTGATCCCCACATCAAATAAACCCCATTCGAACTGATGTATCGAATGGGGGAAATCTCGTGACATTTTGGGTCATATATATCATTATCCATCGAGGTGTGTAGGCGAAAGCCGCTATCCTCTATGGCTAATTGTATGTATGACTCCATCTACTCTTCCATTGGCCTGCTTGGGTAGAGTGTAAAGGCCTACGATCATTTTGTCCTATGGGATAGTGCGGTCGTACTCTTTACATTCTGTTCCCCACAAGCAGAATCCTTTCGGAGGTCCACACCATCACCACAAGATTGTTGAGAAAATAAAACTTCTTATGAAAAATAATTTGGGAATCATTGGTAATGATGGACACCACATCGTCAGCCTTGGACACCTTGTAGGATCTATTCTCATCGTCATTTTATACAGCAGGACGTGGATCTCTTTTGGTCATCAGATATTTCAGAGAGGGGTGATCACCCATCAGAGCTTCTGTATAGAGAGTGGCCCTGCAATTAGATAAGGGATGCCGTCTAACTAAAGCAGGGAAAACTTCTTATATAAGAAGAAGTTTGACGGGGAAAGAGGTGAAGGGAAGGAGTAGATCTCTTCTGCACATAGAGGGGCCCTAGTGCCTGATAGGGGATACCACTTATGCCCTGCTGTAAGAAGGCTGTAGGAGAAGGAGAAGAGGAGGGGTGGTGTGAATTTTCTATGCCCAGGGGGTATTTATAGCCAGAAGAGAGGGTTGGGGGAGTTAAGTTATTTGAAAAAAATATTATTTTAACATTATAATATTATTAAAAAAATACTATTGGAAAAAGTATTATTATTTTAATAGTATTATAATAATATTATAATTTTATAAAAAAAGTAATGTTGAAAAAAAATTTTATCATTTTAATATTATTATAAAAAAGTTTTGCTAAAAAAATATTATTTTAATAATATCATAATTTTATTTAAAAATTTTGTTAAAAAATATGTTAATATATATCATAAGCCCACTACTTCATGTTCAGCACTACCGGCCCATGACTCCAACTAGCCACAACTCCACCTGGGCCACATTCATGGACATGGGCACGATCGGGGCGAGCCAAAGGGTGTGGCACAAACAAGTAGTAGGCGTGGCCCAGGCAAGCCTCACGCGCGGGCTAGGTGCGAGCTGGGAGGGCCTCATGTGTAGGTCAGGTGCGGGTCTGTCAAACCAACGGGCGGGGCGGGCCTCATGTACGGGCAGGGAGCGAGTCAAGCAGGCTAGATGGGCCAGACAGACCAGCGGGCTGGTTCAACCATAATTAATGCCCAGGCTCGATTTTTGGCTCAGACAGTCCGATTCAAATTTTTTTTGTGTCCTCAAAATCATTTTTCGACATTATGGACTCCATTTTGGCACTTTCAGAGCCCATCAGAGCCTTTACAGTCAATTTCGAGTATTTTTAAAAGCTTTGGAATGTAATTTTTCAATATTTTTCGCCCATTTGATGTGCCAACTTCATGACAAGTTATATTTATAATTAAGGATATTTTACTTGATTCATGGCCCCAAGGGGAAGTTCATGTTGATGTCAAGGGAGCTGTCACGCCTTGTCATCATTCAAAAATTATAATTTTGTGATTCAAATAATTTAAAATGCTATGACATATATTTTCAAACTCTGCAAGCTTTGACGTTCGAAAATAGGATGACAACTGATATATTATCCAAAAATTATCTTGATCAAACACAAATCTCGAGGCAATTTTGAATGGGAAACTTTTGAAATTAATTCTGGGACTATCTGAACTTTGATTTTAGCAAACTTATAGCCTAATTGAGCATCTTGAAAAGGCAAACCCAACGACACTAAATTCGAACCGATCCCTCTTCCCTTCCATCTTCCCTATATGTCTTGCATATTTTATGAGTCATCTTCCACCCTAAATTTGTGAAATAAGTTGAATTATAAACCACTATGAGTCACCACTCCTCCCCCATTTTATCTTCAAGAATTAGAAGGAACTCTGGTTTAAAACCCCTTCCACATTTTTTCGATATCAATTTCTCCCTTGCACATCAAGGATTGAAACACCCGCTAAGAACTTATCTAAGAGACTGAGTACTTTGTGATCACATCTTCCATTATAACCTCCATTGATGCGACCGTTATATTTGTCATTCTATTTATGCCACTTTATTTTCCAAAAATTTTTTGCTTCTTCGAAATCATGACCCTTGCATCAATCAATATTTCACCATCATTCCAAAGCAATGCTATCTTTACATGAATCTATAGTGTAACAAGTTTTCTAGTAAGAGAAAAAAAAAACATACAAAAATTCTGATCTCATATCACTCTAAAATGTTTGGAAGTAAAATTTTGATGCAAGATAATTATTTAATATGTTATTTCTTTAAGATAATTTATAAATGATTTACAAGATCTTATAATATTCATTTTTTAATTTATATTACGTTAAAATATGTACATTAAAATATTTTTTTAATATAATAATAATAATAATATTTACATGTAATTAAAAAATTAAAATTAATAATATTTTTATAACATTTTAAAACTATGAGTCACCACTCCTCCCCCATTTTTAATATCTTATATTTTTTAATATTATTTTATTATTTTTATTTTTTTACACCCCACACACACTCTCTCTCTCTCTGCTTGAGCTAGGATTTTACATGGGGAAGGAAAAGGCAGGTGGGGGCTCGACGTCGTGCGATTACTGCTCAGATGCGACGACGGTGTTATACTGCAGGCCAGATACCGCTCGTCTCTGCGTTGCTTGCGATCGGCAAGTTCACGAGGCAAACGTGCTTTCTCGGAAACACTTTCGCTCCCAAATCTGCGATAACTGCGGTACAGCAGCAGCCGTCGCCGGCTGCACCGACCACGGCCTCGTCCTTTGTTCGGACTGTGACTCTGAAGCACACTCAGCAATCAAGGGTCACATGCGCGTTGTTATCGAGGGGTTCTCCAGCTGCCCGTCGGCTATCGTGCTCACCGCATCATGGGGATTGGAGCTCGACTTGAAGGACTGCAGTGAATGTAGGGATCTTACACTTTTTGACGGATTAGCGACCCTAGATTCTGACTTTGCTGACCCATATGTGCCCTGTGTTGCCGTTGGAGGAACGAAATCAGTGCTACTGCAACAGCTTGAGGAGATAGCGAGGAGGGAGTCTAAGTCAGCCGATGAGGGAGGGGGTGACCTGAGCCCGAGGATGCCATGCCGTAGCTCGAATGGATTAAGCGGCGACAGTGAGGTGGATCGCAGGAAGTTGCAGTGATTTCCGATTACTTCTTTTTTGTTTGCGCATAAATCTGATTGCATGGATTTTAAAGAAGACGATCGGATTGCCGAGGAGGGAGATCTGATATGGGAATGTGGACCAAGCGACAACGCTTCCAAGGTTTTGCACTTTTTATTCATGATTTTGCTCAGGGGAAAGTTGCATTAATTTTGTATGTGAATTTGCACTTAAGCATTATTTAACAACTTTAAAACTAGAATTTGAAACTTTTAGTTCATTTACAGTGCTCTGGTCAGATCTTCGAATTTATGCGAGTATAAGAGTATAGATGTTTTCTATTGACTACACTTTCTCAAAACAAGGAACGTTTTGATAAGAGAAGCATGAGATGTGTCGATAGATTCATGATGTTCCATAGGAGGCCCATGTATAAATAAGACATGGAGATAGGAGCATCCAGTTTATAAGTCATGGATTTTGATGACAAACAAACATCAATGATAAATAAACTACTGCCTTCTTCCGTGAATAAGATTTTAATGATATCACTTATATGATATATCCCTTTTGAGTTGAAAAATACCCTAAAATTATATCCGACAGCCCTCGGATCAAGTTTTCCTTTGTTTGGAATATGAACATGAACAAAAGATACTCAACAACAACAACGACAACAACATTAAGCCTTTAACCCACTACGTGGGGTTGGCTACATGAATACTATTTCTCCATTGTGTTATGTTAAGAGTCAAAATTTAATTTAAATCTAATAAAAAATATCATTTCTAATGTTTTTTAACCAAGTCTTTTTAGGTCTACCTCTACCTTTCTTAATATAGGTCAAATCTAATACATCTACTTGAAGACTTGTAAACTCAGAAAGAGTGTTACAGAGGAAGCTCGTTTAGAGGAGAGGTTTTACTATATTCCACACATTACTTGCTACAGTTCATTACAGCCAGTATATATAGATATATGTTGTAACAGAAAGTGAAAAGCTATGACAGAGGTTTGTTACAGAGCAGGAGCTGGAACGTGTATTATGACACGTGGTTGGTCTTGATGAAGTAGTAACCGAATGCTGTTAGGAGAATGTGTGAAGTTGCTTACAGCCCCCCTCAAACTGATGGTGTGTGGACAATAATCAGTTTGCTTGAAAGTGTTTTAAACTGTTGAATTGGAAGTGACTTGGTGAAGATGTCAGCTATCTGGTCGTGGGTGCTGATGTGATGAACGGTTAGATGTTTTACTTGAACACAGTCTCGAATGAAATGACAGTCAACCTCAATGTGTTTTGTGCGAGCATGGAATACTGGGTTATTTGCCAGAGCGATAGCTGAGGTACTATCACAGTAAAGAGTAGTCGGTGTGGCTTGGGGAAGATGAAAGTCCGTTAGAAGGCGGCGAAGCCAAATTACTTCGGAGGCAATGGTGGCTAAGGCTCGGTACTCAGCCTCAGTGGAGGATCGAGCTACTGTGGATTGTTTTTTGACTTGCCATGAGATGAGAGACTTTCCCAAAAAGTTACAATAGCCTAAGACGAATTTCTGGTCGTGAGAGTAGCTGGCCCAGTCCGAGTCGGAGTAGCTGCACAATTTGGGACTATCATTGTATATGGGAAGACCAACCTGAAGGGTACCTTGAATGTAGCGTAGAAGCCGCTTGAGATCTTCAAAGTGACGGTTGAGCAGATGATGCATTTGCTAGCAAAGCTTATGAACCGCAAACTAGATATCTGGTCGGGTAAGTGTGAGGTATTGTAGGGACCCAGTTAAGTGTCTATATAACTACGGGTTGGAGAATTCTTCAGTGGAAGATGCGGTGATGTTTGGTTTGCCAGAGGTAGGTGTTGAGACAGGTTTTGAGTTTTGCATGCAAGCTCTTTCCAGGATGGTGTGGGCGTACTGCTGTTGATCTAGGAATATGCCGTAGTTCATCGGGGTAGCTTGGATGCCTAAGAACTGAGGCAACGAACCAAGGTTACGCATGGAAAAATGCTGTTGTAGATTAGAAAGAAGTTTAGTTAGCTCTGTGGATGAATTTCCCGTCAGTAGAATGTCGTCCACGTAGATAAGTATGTACATGACGACTGGACCTGACTTGTATGTGAGGAGGGAGGGGTCTGCTGCACTTAGTTGAAATCCATATTGCTGTAGGTGAGTGGAGAGTGTGGCGTACCATTTGCGAGGTGATTGTTTGAGGCCGTAGAGAGCCTTCTGTAGCTTGCAAACATGATGCGGGTGAGTGGTGTCTTGGAAGCCTGAAGGTTGTTGCATGTAGACGGTTTCGGATAGTGTTCCATGAAGGAATGCATTGGAGACATCAAGCTGGTGAATGTTCCAGTTGTGGTATAAGGCGATGACAATACGAACACGAACTGTTGGCATCTTTGCTAGTGGGCTGAATGCCCCAGTGTAGTCAAGGCCGTGTTCTTGGTTGAATCCTTTGGCTACTAATCGTGCTTTATACCGAGCAACAGACCCGTCCAAATTAAATTTGGTGTGAAACGTTCATTTGCATCCCAAGAGATTTTGGTCCGGTGATGGAGGGACAAGATCCCATGTTCCTTGAGCCTGAAGAGCTTGGAATTCTTGAGACATGACGGAGCGCCAGTGTTTGAATTTTTCAGCTTGGGCATAGGTGGTGGGTTCGGTAGGTTGTAGGACGTGGGATAGATCAAAGATGATTTTGGGTTTGGTATGGCCGCTTTTGAGGCGGATGACCATTGGATGAGGCTGAGGGATGGGTTGATTGATGGGCGGTGAAGTGAAGTTTTGAGTAGCAGGGGAGGGAGTGACCTGGGTATTGTTGAGTGGAGGTGGGAGGATGTAGATCTGGAAGTTTGTGCAGGTGAATTAGTGATTGAGATAGGTTGAGCATTGTTTGAAATAGAAGAAGGCAGGCTGGATGCTGGGATAAGTAGTAGGGGTGGAGTTGAGGATGGGGTGGGTTTATGCTGTTTTGTGGAGGTAGATAACTATGGTTGGGAGAATGGGAAGATTGCTTCGTTAAAAATGACATGCGGGGATGTGTAGACTTTGTTTGTGAGAGGGTCTAGACATCGGTAACCCTTTTGAGAGGGAGCATATCCGATGAACACACAGGGATGGGAGAGCGGTGAGAGCTTGTTAGGGGAATATGGTCGAAGTCAGGGATAACAGAGACATCCAAAAACTTTGAGATGCTCGTAGGTAAGTTTGGTGCCATGTAGTAGTTCATAAGGGGACATGTTGGAGGTATTGCGGGATGGTAGGCGGTTGATTAGGTGGATTGCTGCGTGGAGTGTATCAACCCATAGGGATTGGGGAAGTGATGCTTGAATGAGCAGAGTGCGGATGATTTTCGTGAGGTGATGGTGCTTCCTTTTTGCTACGTCGTTTTGAGAGGGTGAGTATGGGCATGTGAATTGATGTAGAATGCTGTGTTGTTTGAGGAGATAGGTGAGTTTATTATTTATGAATTCACCGCCACCGTCTGTGCGGAGGATTTTAATTGAGGCATGAAATTGGCATTCGGCCATGTTTTTGAATTCAATAAATTTATGTAAGACGTCTGATTTTTGGTGTAAGAGATAAACCCATGTGAATTTAGAGAAGTCGTCGATGAACGAGACGTAATAGCGATATCCCTGAATGGAGGGAGTGGGAGAAGGGCCCTAGACGTCCGTATGTATGAGTAAAAGAGGTGATTTACTAGAATTGGAAGATACATTAAAAGGGAGTCGGTGGCTCTTGGCCATCCGACATGCATTAGAATGTATACTAGTAGAGGAGATACAAACAGTAGGACTATTTTTAGCTAAACTGCATAGTGTTTGAGCTGAGGGGTGTCCGAGTCTGCGGTGCCATAGATCGGGAACAGTTTGTATGGAGATGAGAGCGAGCTCAGTGGACGGTTAAGCTGTAGAGGGCAGCGACTGGAATGGGTATAGCCTGTTAATACAGGGACCCATGAGAAGAAGACGGCAGGTCTTCTGATCCTTGATTTAGTAGCCATTTGCAGAGAAAGTAATGAGGCAATCATTGTCAGAGGCTAATCGATGAACGGATAAGAGGTTGAAGGATAGGTTAGGAACGAGATTTAATTGAGATAGTTGGAGACTACTTGACGAAGTAGGCAGCAAACCTTTACCGGTGTTTTGAATGGTAAGTTGTTGCCCATTTCCAAGAATGACTTGGTTGGTTCCGGTATATGCTTAGGACGTATGCAGGTGAGCTGGATCAGATGTCAAGTGAGAGGAGGCGCCACTGTCAAGGTACAGTCTGTTGGCATTTGAGAAGAAGGCGAGCTAAATAGAGCAGTTGAGGGTGGCTCGGTGTTGTACTGAGTGTCGTGGCGATACCAGCAGCGAACTGTTGTATGTCCGAATTTTCTACAAATTTGGCAGTGAACAGGAGTCCGTGGAGATTTGCCGCCGCGAGAGATTTGTTGGGGGTTCGGGTTATTGCGGTTGTTAAAGGATGACCAACCTCGAGGTTGGCCGGAACGATCGTGACCTCGACCGCGGGATGCAGTCAGTGCCATCGTATTGCCAGAGAGTTACAGGGAGTGGAGTTCGTGGGTAGCTTCATGTGCGAGGTTCAGCTCCTCGCTGCAGAGGAGAGTGTAGAGATCGTCTAGGCTTAGGGGCTGAAGATTGGTGTGAATGGCTGTTTTAAATGCCTGGTATGATTGCGGGAGTTTGTTAAGGACGTAGTATATGACATCCTTGGGTTCCAGAAGCTTCCAGAGAGTCGACTTTGGATTTGATTTCTAGTAGGTATTGAGTCATGGACTGGTCCTTCATAGAGAGATGATGCATTTCGTTCTTTAGTTGAATGATCTGGGAACGGGTGCTGGACTGGAGACGGCGATATAGGGTAGTCCAGATGTCGACGCAATGCTCGACTGAGAGAACATAGGAAAGTAGATTGGGTGAGATTACTGAGTATAATGCAGCAGCAAGGTTTTGATCTAGCAAAAGCCAAGTAGCATAGTTGGGATTCGGAACGAGCTGGTTGGTGTCATTGGGTAGAAGACGCTAAGGACATGAATTGGAGCCATCTAGGAATCCTTCGAAGCCATTCGCATGAAACAGTTTCAGAAGTTGTGTTCGCCAGGTGGGGTGATTGTCTGCGGTAAGTGGCTGAGTAATGATATTTTTGACATTGCTCATTAGAAATTTGAGGGAGGAGGGGATGGAGAGTGGTTCGGTAGATGCGGCGGATGCTGCTGGCTCACACTGATTTGTAGAAGACATGGTGGTTGAATGATGCATAGGGAAGAAGATGAGAAAGGGTGGGATTACTGTGGATTAGTCTCTGATATCATGAAGACCTGTAAACTCAGAAAGAGTGTTACAGAGATAGTGTTATAGAGGAAGCTCGTTTAGAGGAGAGGTTTTCCTATATTCCACACATTACTTGCTACAGTTCATTACAGTCAGTATATATAGATATATGTTGTAATAGAAAGTGAAAAGCTATGATAGAGGTTTCTTACAGAGCAGGAGCTGGAACGTGTAGTATGACACGTGGTTGGTCTTGATGAAGTAGTAACCGAATGCTGTTAGGAGAATGTGTGAAGTTTCTTACACTACTCTCCTAACTGGGTCATCCAAAGGCCGACATTTTATGTGACCAAACTATCTAAGGCTATTCTCTCTAATCTTATTTTCCACTGGAGCTACTCCAACCTTTTCATGTACATACTCATTTCGCATTCTGTCTCTAAGAGTGAAGCCACTCATCCGCCCGAGCATCATCATCTCTGCAACACTTAACTTAATTTTATGCTTGTCTTTTAATCACCAGCATTCTGCACCATAAAGAATTGTAGGTCTCACCACCATCTTATAGAATTTTTCCTTAAGTTTGAGAGTACTTTTCTATCACTCAATAGGCGTAATGCATTTCTTCGCTTCAACCATCCAATTTGAATTATACTAATAATATCACCATCTATTTCACAATCACTTTGAACAAAAGACCCGAAATATCTAAAACGTGTACTCTTATTAATGACTTGATCGCCTAAAGTCATAGTCCCCCTACTAGATCTATTACTACTAAACAAAAGATACTCACCATCATCGCCTGACTGCAACACTTTTGACCTCCATTACCCGCCGACTATGGTTCTCAGACCACCATTGCCCGACTACTTTCCTCTGACCAATATCACACGACTACGATCCTCCAACCATCGTTGCCTAATTATGGTCCTTTTGTTCTACGTCGCCTGCCGACTAAGGTCCTTCGACCACCATCGTCTGATTACGACCCTTCCACCACTGTTGCCATTCGATTACATTTCTCGGACCTCCTTCGCTCGTTGACTACGATCCTCAGACTGCCTTTGCCAGATTGCAATCGTCTGACCACTGTCGCCCTACTAAGCTCCTTCTAACCTCCTTTGCTTGCTGATTACGGTTCACAGACCACGTCGCTTGGCTACTCCAATGTCTACTAACTTCATTACCTACCATTGCCAATAATGCCAACACACGCCATCGCTTATAAGATTGGTGCACGCCATCAACATCAACTTGAGCTTCCAACCTTAACCATGTAATATGTTCTTTGCATGTTTGTTAGTTTTGTGTGGAATCTTATTGTGCTGATCAATCAGGTTGTACCGTTGAATCAAATCTCAATTCCATCAGTCGAGCTTATTGGGGGGTTGCAGAGGTAAAGCGATGTATACTCAAGCATTGCGGTGTTGCAGTGTCTGGTTGGAGATAGAGAGTAAAGCGTTGCAGTTGCAAGTCAGACTGGAGTCGAGGAGTTGAGCGTCGCGACATTGCGAGTCGGGTTGGGCAATTTTTTTTCTCATTTTTTCATTCTTAACTTGAAGAATCACATCCCTTGGTGTAATTTAAGTGCCTCTCTTTGTCTATATTGTGTAGAGAGAGAACGAAAAGAGAAGTGAAGTGAGACAAGGAGAGAGTGAGAGAGAAAGATCTCTCAGTTTTCATAGTTAATTTCTTGGTGTATTACAGCTCTGTGGTTTTTTCCTGGTTTTGGATTTTCTCATGTTAAATCGGCGTACTTTTCTGCTGCTTTCTTTTTCTCGTTTGTTTTGTTGCGTAGTTTTTCTTCCCAACAATAGTTTTAATGTCTTCCCTTAATGAGGGGCATTATTTGTAATCAATGATAAATACTAATGAATCATTACAATAGGGTCAGACCCAATGGTTTTTTCCTTTTCAAGGTTTTCTAAGTAAAAAATCTAGTGTCTTTTATAGTTCTTGCAGTTTTTTTCTTTATTTGTATGTGTTGGATTTTTGTATAAAGCTGGAACGTTAAACCTTCTATCTTTCTACCGCCCCAAATGTTCTGGCATGCTGCATTGGCTACCCTATTTGATTTTATGGTCTCTGGTTGTAACACAGGACCTCCTCCCTTCAAAATTGAAAATTATAAAACTGGCATTGTAACTTGAAATAACTTGGATATAGTCTTTGAACTTGTTAGCCGTTTATGTTATATAATTTCGGTTTTAAGCTCGCTTAAAATAACTTGTTTTTGTTTTTATTGTTCTTATCATCTAAAGATGTATTGTAGAGTGTGCAGAATCGTGATAAATAGGAACCCACTCAGGCAGAGAAATTGTACAGCTGTCCAGTTGATGCATATGCAGAAATTTAATTCAGTTATTGTTGAAATAGTTTGTTTCAGCATTGATACATCATATATTTAGATATTAGAAATTGTTTTAGATAGACCTATGTTGAACAATTTATATGTGTAATAATGTATAATTACTCATGTTCAGAATCAGAAGAGTCTTAACTCAATTCTGGGAGAGCTAATGAAACAAAACGAAGATAAATAAAACTCATCCTGAAATTTTTACTAGTTCTGTTAATTAATAGCTACATCCTGTTATTGATTGGAATTATTTCTAAAGCTAAATAAGCTTTAATTTGGAAAGCTTTAGTGGCTTATTTTTGCATTAATTAGAGCCCCATTTGTTGCCAAAATTAGGAGATTTAATTTTCTTTGATTGGGGAGATCTAATTGGAATTAATTAAATTTTCATTAATTAGATTTCCTTATTTTGTTTTGCCTCAATTCTATAAATTAAGGGTTGAGGGCTGTTGTATGTAAGAGAAAAGAGAAAACTTGAGAGCTATTGTAATTCCTTATGGTTCTCCAATATAGTGAAATCATCATACCCTCCCTATGGACGTAGGAATATTCGCCGAACCATGTAAATCGTTGTGTTTGTAATTGATTGTGTTGTGTGATTTCTGATTTTTTATTTTCACTGTGATTGTTTCCATAACAATTGGTGTTAGAGTCGGATTTCAATGATTTCTGATGACGGCGAACGGTTCCTGTTGGTGTGGTTTGGTCGGGCTTGTAGCAATATTCGGACGGATCAGATGCTCTGGGTTTGATTGATTGCTGAGCCAGATTGGTACAATTACGACGTCATAAGGAGGTTACAATTTGGTGGAGGCTATGAGATCTGGTAGAGTCATGGATACATCCACCTCATCAGTGGAGAAGGTGTCGATTCATCAGGTGATTGCACATCCCGTCAAAATTGACATGACGAAATTTGACGGCAAAGAAAACTTTGGCATGTGGTGATGTGAAGTGATAGATACGTTGTGCTCTTTGAATCTGGAGGATGTTCTGGATGGCGATGAATGTCATGAAGAGATGTCTGAGAGAGATTGACTTAAGATGAACCAGAGTGCTTGTGGCTTGATTAGAAATTGCTTACCTCAGGAGATCAAGTATGAGGTGATGATGGAGACTTCAGTTGTGAAGCTGTGGAAGACTTTGAAGAATAAGTATCTAACGAAGAGCGTGGAGAATCGTCTTCATATGAAATGTCAGTTCTACAGGTTTCAGATGAGGCATGGTATTATAATTAATTAGCATTTGAATGACTTCACAAAGCTGTTGGCAGATCTTTTGAATTTGGATGAGGAGGTTAAGATAAGGTGCTCCTTCTACTGAATTTGCTCTCGGATGAGTACGAAAACTTCACGATGACGCTCAGTCATGGGAAGGAGGTCTTGAACTATGGTGAGGTGACTACTACATTGCTGAATCACGAGTTCCGGCGTCGAGACAAAGAGTTTACAAATATGGATTCAGCTGAGGCTCTCACACTCCAACAAAGAAGATCTGAGAAAAAGAGAAAGGGCGCCAGTAAGCGGGGCAAATCTCGTGGATGTAGTCTTGGGAAGAATCAATGTGCTTTCTTCTTTAAGATTGATTATTGGAAGAAAGATTGCCTGAAGCTGAAGGAGAAGGGAAATGGAGTTTCCACTGAGGCTAATTTTTGCTTGGAAGAGTGTGATAAAGATTTAAATGTATCGCTGTCTGTAGTTTCTCAGAGTTTGTATTCAGATGACTCATGCTGGATTCTGGATACTAGTGCTATCTATCACATTTGTCCCACTAGAGAGTAGTTTTGTACCTATAAGGAGCGTCATAGTGGTGTTGTGATTATGAGAAATGATCAGGCTTGTCGTACAATTAGTATAGGGAGCATCTTCATTAGAATGTATGATGGCACTATGAGAGAGCTGACTGATGTAAGACATGTTCCAAATATCAGGAAGAATTTACTGTCTGTTGGGGCTTTAGAAACTGCGAGCTACAAAGGTAGTCATTGAAGCATGAGTTCTGAAGATATATCATGAAGTGTTGATTTATCTGAAAGGAGTTCGTCACCATAACCTTTACTATTTTTAGAGAAGAACAGTGATTGGATCGGCTGCTATTGCTGATGATTCTTCGGATGCCACTGTATTGTGGCATATGCGGCTAGCTCTTGTCGGATAGGCTTTTCTTATAACTTGGGTGAAACAAGGATTGATTAAAGGAGCAAGCACTTGCAAGCTCAATCTTTATGAAAGTTATGTGTTTGACAAGAAGACACGTGTATTCGTTGGTATTTCCAACCACAATACAAAGGATATCCTAGAGTATGTTCACATAGATATTTGGGGCTTGACGAAGGCATCAATCGGCGGGCAGTGATACTTTGTCTCTTTTATTGATGATTACTCCATATATGTTTGGGTGTACACCATGAGGTGTAAGAGCGAGGTACTAGAGATTTTCAAAATTTGGAAGAAGTGGATTGAGACGCAAACTGTCAAAAAGATCCGGTGTATCAGCTCAAACAGTGGGGGCGAATATACTTCGGATGCATTCTTGCAAGAGTGCTAGAGATTTTAGGATAGAACATCACTTCACTGTTAGAGAGACACCACAGAAGAATGGGGTGGCAGAGAGGATGAACTAGACTTTGGTGGAGAAAGTTCGGTGTATGTTATCTAATGCTGGGTTGGATAGAGTCTATTGGGCTAAAGTAATAAATTATGCATGTCACTTGGTGAACCGTCTGTATTTTGCAGTTATTGGGAAGAACTCCAATAAAAATTTCAACATACTTAATAAAATAAATCATAAATATTGATAATCGTTGCTTTGGTGTATGATGTTTCATCATAGGGAATTAATTAGGCTCCACAACTTAACAAGTCCAAGGAAAGCTTTACTGCTAATACATGGATATTTTGCTGATTATTACTAAGTGATTTGCTATCAGTTACTATATCTCCATTCATCATGCGGTATAGATGTTGTGCATCATAAATTGGTCTCTTAAGTTTTTCTTTGCCATCAATTAATTGGTCTAATTTGACGTTTTCTTTCTGTCCATCTAGCAGCTTTCATCATTTGTTTTATGCTTTTGCAGTTAGGGATTTCAATTCGGGACAATCTAGAGAGCTCAATACATCCTGTCCCCTTGAAGTTGACCATTTAGCAAATAATCCATGCTTTATCATTAAGAGTTACAATGGCTTCTTAAGGAAAATTCTTTTACTAATACTGAAGTCCAAGAAGGCTTCTATGATAAAAACTGTCCTTCAGCCAATGTGGATGTCTTCTCTACTAACAACATTCATCAAATGCCATCTCAAAATGTAAGTTTTTGCAAAAAAATTTACTTTGACTCTTCCATCATAATTTATGTTAAGTGTATGATATATCAATTTTTTTAAATGATTCAAGTTAGCTCATTGAGTTTGGCTCACAAGCTATTTATAGAGCTAAGCTCGAGCTAGCAGAACTCAATTATACCCCCGCAAAAATTACTCTTATTTTTTATATCATTCAATGTGATATTATATAATGTACTATAAATGTTAACTTTTATATACATACAGTCCTTGGTGATATATCATAATGCATTCTCCAGCCACCATTACCACCATCAAAATCCCTAATCCTCCACTATGCTTGAAGCAAAGCAAAGTCTGTTACTCGATAAGTACATAACAGTATCTCCCTCAAATTCAGATTAAATTCCAAGTTAACTAAAATCAACATGAAAGAAAACTTTTTTAAACTAAAATTTTTTTGCATGTCCATAGTGCTTCAAATTCATATCAACAAAGCAAAGCTACACAATTCTCACTAACACTGGTAACTATGATCCCTTTTATGTTGGTTTCCCTCATCAGCTTGGCGCATCTAGCAAACAAAGCAAGTGGAAAAGCAATCCGGACAGCTCAATACTTAGTGGACCAACATCATCTCAAAAAAATCCTTCTGTTTCTTCTTCACACAATCCAGTCCTAGGCACCTGTAGCCAGCAGCTATCTTCCGGTGAGCAATCTCTCGTTATAAACGAGCTGGTGAATTCTTTCAAGATCAACCGGGAAATATTTGCCGAGAAAAGGGGCAACGCCATGCAACGATACAAAGAGAAACGACAAACACGAAGGCGAGCAGTACGATTTCCATTATGATGTTAAACAATTTCCAGTATTCTGTTTGATTTATGAACCCAATCTTGCCTTTGGCTATTGACTGGTGACTAAATCTGCTATAATTGAAACTGGAAATGTAGGTATGAGAAGCGCATTAGGTATGAGTCCAGGAAGGCTAGAGCAGACACCAGAAAGAGAGTTAAAGGTAGATTCATAAAACCTTCTGAAGAACTGTATGGTAGGAGTAATGGCTAAAAACAAAGGATTTAGCCTAATCTGTATGTAAACATTATTGACTGTTTTTTGTGGTTTTGTTTATAACTGTTGAATGGGTAAGTATATATATTAGTGAGCATCCTTTGTTATTTTATTTTCTAAAGTCATAAAGAAGTGCATAAGGCAAGAGCACACACAAGAGAGTTAAAGGAAGATTCTTAAGGACTTCTGAAGATTTGTAGTGTAAGATCGATTGTTTTTTTTTGCTATAAGGTCAGAGTAGTATATATATGGGGATTTACATACATAACGTTCAAAACTATTTAATTTACATATTTAATATCTAAACAATAGTATTTACATGCATAACACTAGCATAAAAAGCAATACATTCCTTGGTACCCTACCCCCACATCTTGATTTCCTTGACTCTTCTTCGTCATTGATGATTTTGGGATCGCTATAGATGTCATCGGTCTCATCAATGACCTCCCCCAATGAGATCTTGTCGCGACGTGGTCACCTCTTCTTTGTCATAGAGGGATTCAGGATTGCTGCGCATGTTATATATCCCATTGCTTGGCTACCCTCGACGGGATCTCATCACGACTCTATCTCCTCTTCTTTTGCTTGAAGCCCTTTCCCATGGAGATCATGCTTGGATAGTATAAGATAGCTCTTTTGTTATATGTATATATATATTTAAATCTGTAAAATAGTGTTCAATATATTGTAGATTATTGTTTCTTTTGCATGAGTTTGTTGTTGTGTTTGATCAATATAGTTTTCTTGTATGAATAGTATTAGTATCAAAATAAGGCATCAACAATTCTCCCTCCACGTAATAATCTCTCCAATACATGGCAAAAGATTCATTTGTTTAAAGTTCCTCCTTCCATCAGAGTCTCTCAAATTTTAAAACTCACCACAAAAATAATTTTTCTAAAGCTTCATTTGTGACGACTTTTTTATGGCTTCTTAAAGCAGCTTACTAGTAATTTTTATACTAGAAAACTGCTTTAAGAAGCAGTAAGAAAGTCATCTCAAATGAAGCCTAAATGGTATTTGTTTTGGGAAAGCTAATGACAATGGTATTCATGGTCTCAAATAAGGCTTAGGTTTTTAACAAAGACATTAAGCAAAGAATCAAAACAATTTAATTGAAGTGACAATGTATAAATATGCTACAAACATATATAAATCTTCTATAAGATTAGAATATTACAAGTAAGAAACATTTGATGTTCTCATTTTCAAAGTTCTTAAAACTCCAAGCTTGCCTGTTAGCCAGGAGGAAATTGATTCAGGGTGTTAAGAGCCCTAAGAGTTGAGGAAAAAAATAAAGATATTGATAATGGTATTAATTTAGGTTTCGTTTGGGACGGTTTTTTTATTGCTTCTTAAAACGGATTTTTAGTTAAAATTTTTTAATTTTTTTAACTAAAACTCCATTTTAAAAAGCAATAAAAAAGCCGTCCCAAACGAAGCCTTAATCCATTTCTCCTTTCTCAACTCTTTACCATCCTTATAGAAATGAACAATTAAACAATAAACACAAACAAATAATGCTGAAAGAAGCTAGCTTTAATCTACTTTAGAGGGCACCTTTATCTACTTTCATTTGTCAGCTCCTTTGATTCACTGAGTTTCTCTGCACCAAAAAATTAAAACAATAGTTGTATGCAAATTCTTTCGAGTAAATGAGATCTAAAAGACAAAATTAATCTCATCGGATAATTTTGGGATATTTGTAATTTTTTATAAAGATTATTATAAATTGTTATGAGATAAATGATTTTTTTAAAGTTGTTGTAAAAATAATTTTCTAGCATAAAAATTTATTGATGATAACGAAAAAATAATAGCTAAATTAGAAATTATGATTGTATTTTAAAAATAAAGCATTAAAAAATTATTTCAAATGAAGCCATACTCACATACAAATTGAATTGAAAATTTTTTTTGAATTTAAATTAGAGCATATTAAAGATAAAATATTTATTTTGTAAGCTATATTTTAAAATTTTATTACAATTTTTGTAGATTATTATTATTATTGTGTTTGGGCATGATGAATAATAAATTATAATATATTTAATTTGAATTTATGATTTTAGGAAAATAAACCTCTCTATTAATTATTGAGATATATAAATTATTTTAGATCTTTTTACAATTAAGCTATTATCTTTTTAAAAATTTAAAACTGCATATTTCCATCGTCTTTTATTCTTTATTAAATATTCTGAATAAATAAAATTTTAAAAAATGTAAGGACAACTTTATTTATTTATAATTTTATCAATGATCTTTAGTTGTATTACATCTTAATCCCAAATAATCGACCAAATTTATAAATAAATCATCCTCCCAAAAGTACAACAAAAAGGGCCATTCTGTAAAAACAAAGATCAAATAGCATCTAAATGAAAAAAAAAACCCACCTTGATGGTTACCACGGACCGGGCTCTCGTGGCCTCCCTTACCCGCATCGTTTAAATAAAACCGGAAGCTCGGCGAACCGGGCACCTCCTCCGCCATCCCATCCGACTTCTCCTCTATCGCATTCGCCTCAACGGGATGGATGAGCTCGGCGGTGGAAACAACGCTGTTCTTTCGCTCCCTTCTCCGACGAAGGGGATCTTCCATTCGAGAACGCTTTAACTCCTGTATTCGCCTCCAGAACGGCCGAAGGCCCGGCGGTACCTCGTCGTCCGGCTCCGGCCGAGAGCCTCCGCAGCCCATCGGGAGATCGCCGGAAGAAAAAATGGATTGGGAATTTAATGAGAGGGGAGCGATGATGGAGATTATGGTTTGGGTTTAGAGGTGGGCGGACGGCGGAGAGGAGTTTCCGGCGGGGAGTTGCGGGTGTTTACGGAGGGCGATGGTTTGATTTCAAGTATGAAGATTGTTTATGGTGATTGGAGGTTGGATAGTGGGAGACCGGTAAGTAGAGAGATAATAAGTTTTTTTTTTATAATTCAGATTAGTTTATATATATATATATATAATTCAGATTAGTTTATATATATATATATATATAAGCTTATTTTAATATTAATTGATATTTATATGGTAATATTATGATTAAGTGAGAGATTATGAGTTTGAGATTTTTTTTATAATAAGAATGTATGAATTTGTTGCTTTCTTACTGCTTCTTAAAGCAGCTTTTCATTAACAAAATTAAAATTTTTTACTATAAAGCTGCTTTAAGAAGTAGTAATAAAATCATCCCAAATGAAGTCTAAGGCTTCGTTTGGGACGGTTTTTTTAATGCTTTTTAAAACAACTTTTTAGTACAAAAATTAAAATATTTGTACTAGAAAGTAGCTTTAAGAAGCAGTAAAAAAGCCGTCCCAAACGAAGTATAAATTTATTTAAAGTTTAAAAAAATAAATGGAGGATGAATGTTAGAATGATAATAAAATATTAATTTATTCTAAAAAAATTAAGAGGACCATTTTAAAAATAAATGGAGAATGAATGTTTGTTTTACAGTTTTACTTGTGATTTCTTTTTATTTATAATTAGATATAAAATAAAAATATATTTCATATATTAAATAAATAAAATATTTAAAAAAATTTATTAAATATTATATAAATTGATTTATTTTTTATTTGTGGAGAGGAGTATCATAGTGGTTGAAGTTGTTGGTAGATTAGACGTAGATGTTATTGGCTTCGATGAGGGGTTGTGCAGTGGCACAGAATAGGTCGTTTGTCGACAGAGATCATAAACAATGGGCGGCAGACTACGACTGATAAAAGAGATGGTGGTTGGAGGTGATTTGCTTTGAGAATTAGAGTGAATTTATAATATATTTAAAATAGATCAAATATAATAATTTAAAATACATCAAAATTAAATTATACAATGAATTTTAAATATTTTAAATTTCATCGTATATTTATTTTATTTCAAATAAAATATTAATTTTTTTTAAACCTCCATTTAGAGGACTTTACATTCTTTTTTATTTCAAATTAAACTGTCTCTTAGACCATTTCCAATCGAACTGTAGATCATCGTGTGCCGTGTGCCATTCGTTATATTTGAACTCGAAATCTTACTCCAAAATTCGGTAGGTGAACGTGCGACATCAATGTTGGCGTCGGACTGTTCACCTACGTAAAAAAATTGGATTGCGGAATTTATCGAAAAAGAGCGCGAAAGAGGAGAAAAACGCGCGAAAAAGGAGAGAGATTGTTACCTTCGCAGGAAGCGCACGAAAGAAGAAAAAAATGGAATTTGATTGGAGATGAATTATGACATTTAGAAGTTTTACTGTATTTTAGAATAAAAAAATGAGTTTTTCGGTTGGAGATGACTTAAACTTTTTTTTCAATAAAATTTAGCCTCCCTTGTCGTCCACACGTCTCGCAGGTGCTGATTGGGTGTCACGAAACAGGTGTCCCTATTATTCTCTTTACATCCGATACTAATCCGTCCGTATGGGAAGGTAGGCCTTTTCATTTCGTAACTGTCCAGCTAGGGTTTTGGGAGGTTTCGTCGCCCGCTTACGTTTAACGGCAATGGAAAAGTCTGAAGAACTGCAGCAATTTCTAGAGGTATGGTTCTCGGTTTCTATTCTTGCTTTACTGTTGAAGCATTATGGCTGCTTGATTCTAATATACGTAATGCTAGAATCATTTTGATAGAAGGTAACGGGCTTGGTGTAAACTTGTTGCCATGCTATTCTAAAAAGAAATCTCGGTAAAGGTCCTCAGATTCTATACTTGTTTTACTGTTGAAGCATTATGGCTGATTGATTCTGATATCCATTCTTTAAGAATCATTTTGATAGAAGGTAAACGGCTTAGTGTAAACTTGTTACCATGCTATTCTGAAAAGAAACCTCGGTTTTTTGGTAACTCAAATCCGAATTGATTCAGGGATGAAAGGTTTGAGATATAGGTGAGATCCAAGAAAGTTGTTATGTTGGACTGCATTATAGAAGTTGCAGAAGGATAGATGTGTTATGCAAATTATCTGTGAAGAGTAATTGGTTCATTTTGCTCAGGTTAAGGAGCAAGGAAAAATGTGGAATGTGGTTCTTTGATATGGTTGAATAAGCTGGTTCTAAAAGGGTTGTTTGGTTCGATGTTATTGAGATTCAAGTGTTATTAAGATGTCAATGTTATTAGATGTTAGTTTTATTATATGTCAATGTTGTTTGTTAAATGTTGTGGGTTAGATTTAATATTATTGTATTTAGAGATCTCATTGATTTTGAAATTGTTATTTATTGGTTTAATATTATCTGGTGTACCTAGATAAGTTTATAGTGCATAACATAATATGTAGTTTGTACTATTTAAATATCATAATTTATTAGAAAAATCATGAATAAGTTATCAATAATTAAATAATTTAAGAAAGAATATACCAAAAACAAACAAAAAAACCCACGGAATGACATATGAATAGATAATTGTTTTAAGATGTATAAGGGTTTGTAAAATACAATCATATTGAAAAATATACTATCATGTTCTGAGAAAGAAATTATTTTTGTAAATAAAACTATAATTGTTGCAATTATTGTTTACAACTTCTCACTCCCCCTTCACTTATTATCATATTGTGTTTCCCGCTATTACTTTGAGCTAAAATTTGTCATCCATTTAGGGGCTTTTCTTATTCTCTATCCGGAACCTTTCAATGGACTAGAGAGTAGGGGTGTCAATATTTGACATGACCCAAAATCCCGACCCAGCCCCGACTTGAAATTTCAGTGTTTGGGTCGACCCGGTTAGCACATGGGTCTGGTTAGGGTTCGAATATCTGACCCAATTTTAGTTTCGGGTCGTGTTCAGGTCAACCCTACAACCTGATATTGACCCTAGTTTAACCCGATTTCTCATTAATATTTCGAATTTAGGGTTAAGGTCGCGCGTGTTTCGTCTTGCAGCTTTCGGTTCTTTGGTTTGCCCTTGCCCTCGTTCTTGTATGCATTCTTCGTATTTAAGTGCTTGTTGTAGGCTCGATTCCTCAAGAAATTAAGCTCTATTCACAGGCGACGAATTCAGGTCTCCTTTTCTCCCATCGTAGTTAGGTATTCCCCCCCATGCTTCATATTTTGCTAGCATATATCGACAACTGGTAACTTTTTTTCATTTTGAGATAATGGAATGACAGGATGATTGCTTGGCAAGATTTTTAATCTCTATTATGAGTTTCCACGAAGTTTTTTCATATTTGAGCTTCTCAAATGAAAACCCTAGATTGTGTTTGCGTGATTAACAAACCCTAGGTGATGTCAAATTGTCAATCCTAAATATCACTACATATCCTTTATTCCTTTATGATTTTTATTCATATATGATTACATCCGATCTGAGCTCCCTTAGCTTGACGTTCTATCAGTTTAGGCCGTCCAGTTGAGGGATTAGCTTTTCGGCTTTTAGCCTTTTATTTTAATTCCTGTGGAGAAATTTGATTTATTAGATGCCCTTTTTTTAATCAGTGATATGATTTAGTTATAACTATGCTTCTCCAGTTCTTGTCATCTTGGTTTGATGAGTGAAATGATTGCCAAAGCATAATAGCCTATCGTTTTAATCTGATTGTGAAAAAAAATAGCAATATGCTCGTTAAATACAAGTTTATGGTCTTTATGATCTCCAATTCTTGTCATCTTGGTTGGCATGTTTGCACTCTCGCATTTCTATATTGTAGCTTAGATGAATGATCAATCTAAGGGAGATAATGTAGTAATTCTGATATGCTCATTGACTAATCATCTTCTTGATGATGGTTTATTGTGATTGACTGACTTTTTAAATATTGTTGAAGTTATCCTTCTCTATTGTAGCTTCATATTTACATTAACTTTAATAAATGTTTTTATATGGGTTTTTTTAGATGGAGGATTCTAACACAGTTGTTGAAAGTACTCCTTTCGATGAGAATGTGCAAGTAGGCAGTGCTCCTAATGCAGTTAACATAGATAATGATGATGATATGTGTAATATTGATGGAAAAGATTTAGATGGCCCGACTACCCTCAAGAAAAGAAGAAGAATGAGTTCAACAGTTCGGGGTTATTATGAGATGTTAACCCTTCCTAGTGATGGCAAGCAAAGATGTAAATGTAGGAAATGTGGGGCAATATATCAGTGTGACAACAAGTATGGCACTGGCAATTTAAGACGTCATTTGCAAAATTGTAAAAAAAGAGATACTCGTGACATAGGGTAGCTTATTCTGCAGTTAAATGCCAGCTCGTTGATCTCCATGTCTGAATCTAGATTTGATATTCATGAGTTTCGTGATTTATTTACTGCCTGTATTATTATGCATGATCTTCCTTTTCAGTGTGTTGAATGGGTTGGTCTTCGAGCATTACTGCATTATCTCCGTCGTGATCTACATGTTTCTAGAAACACTGCTAGAAGTGACTGCAAGAAATTGTTTACTAAAGAGAAAGGGCTTATTCTAAAGGAGATTTTAAAATGTTCCAGTAGAGTTTTCTTGACTTCTGACTTATGGACATCTATTAATACTGATGGGTTCATTTGCTTAACTGCCCACTATATAGATAATAACTGGTTGCTGCAAAAAAAGATAATTAATTTTGGTTTCATGCCACCACCATATGATGACATTGCTTTGTTTGAGAAGCTACATTATTTTTTGACTGAATGGAAAATTCAGAATAGAATTTTTAGTATTAATCTTGACAATGCTTCAGCTAACAATGTTTCTATTGAATTCTTAAGAAGTCAGTTAAATATGCAAGGTGGACTATTACGTAAGGGTGATTTTTTCATATAAGATGTTGTGCTCATGTTGTGAATCTTATCGTGCAAGAGGGAATGAAAGAGTTTGATCTCTTTGTTGCAAATATTAGTGAGAGTATCAAATATGTGAAAGGTTCACAGGCGAGAAAACAAAATTTTTTGGAATGTGTCAAGCAAAGCTATCTTGACTCTAAAAGAGGATTAAGGCAAGATGTTCCTACGAGGTGGAATTCAACATTTATCATGCTTGATTCTACTATTTACTACAAACACGCTTTTCTACATTTGGAATTACTTGACTCGAATTTCAAATCTTGCCCCAATAACAATGAGTGGGAGAGGTTGGAGAGTATTTGTAAGTTCCTGGCTCCTTTCTATAAGATTACTTGTGTTTTTTCTGGCACAAAATATCCCACTGCCAATCTCTTCTTCCCTTATGTTTCTACTGCTTATGCGACACTTAAGCATGAAAGGTCTTATGGTGTTGAGTACATAAAAAATATTGCAACAAGGATGATAGTCAAATTTGAGAAGTACTGGTTTGATTTCAATGACATCTTGGCAATAGCTGTCATATTGGATCCTAGGTACAAGTTTACATTTGTTGAGTGGTGTTATAGAAAGTTATATGGAGGTGATTACATTATTGAAACTAAAAAGGTTACGGATAAACTATTTGCTTTATTTACAAACTATGAAAAAGTTGAACAACACGCTTCCGATGGGCAATCATTAGTGCCCACACAAAGCTTTCAAGTTGTTAGCCCTACGAGTTTTCCTCCTACAATTATAAAATCACAGTTTCTTCAGGTATTATTCATTGTCATTCTTTCCAACTACATTTCTACTCATTAACTTATACAATGTATGATGAACTTCATAATCAGGATTATGACTCATTCGAAGAGGAAATTACTTTGCCTAAGAAGTCACAACTTGAAATGTATGTTGAAGAACAAAAAATTGATAGGAAAGTTGAGTTAGACATATTACATTTCTAGAAAGGTAACCAGTATAGGTTTCCTGAAGTGGCAGCTATGGCTCGAGATGTTCTATGCATTCCCATTTCCACGATAACTTTTGAAAGTGCATTCAGTAACAGTGGTAGAGTATTGGATCAGTACAAAAGTGCTTTAAAACATGACATTGTCGAAGCCTTCGTTTGCACTAAAGATTGGTTATACGGAGAAAATGATAATTTTTTAATTTAATTGAGATTCCATTTTAACTGATTTTCTTTCATAAGTTTGTAGTAATACATATTTTCTTTGTAGTTGTGAATGATCCGGAACTTGAGATTGTTACTGAGGACATCATGAACTTAAATTTATCAGAAATTGCCAGCGAAGACGGCAATGGTTCGGTTAACAGGGTAGCGTAGTTGGTGTTGGGGAGGAAGTATTAAGAACTACCTATTAATATTTTCTGAATTTTGTTGGGTTTTTGTTGGTTATGGAGGTCTGTAACCAATTATTTTGTTTTGTAACTTAACATAAGGCTGATCCGCTGATGTTTTATGCTTCATTAATTTTTTGATTTGGTTCTTGTGGGACCTTATGGAACTTATGCTATATCTCTTGGACTTTTCTTACCTAATGGCTGACAGGTTCATTCAAATCTGTGATTTGTTGTGGCTGATGTTTATGTTCTGGAATATGGACTTTAATTTTGTAATGTTTGCTTGCAGAATATGCAGAATTTTATGCTTCTTAATTCCCTAACTTCATTCCTTTTATGGAGCTAATGCCTAATGCCATATGATTTGTAGCTTTCTTACCTAGTATACCTGTTGTGGGTTCAGTTCTGTTGTGGTTGAATTTACTTGTTCTGGCCTTGCGGGTTCAGTTCTGTCTGGCTACTGTTGCTGAATTTACCTGTTTGTTGAATACTGAATTCAAGCTATGAAGTGTGAAAGCTCAAGCAATGATGAGACACCCCCTAAACTGAAACTAAGAGTCTGTTGGGGTGAATAAGTACTATTGCAACTAGGTGGCATTTGTGTTATCTTAGACTGAGCAGATACTATCTAATTAAAAATTTGAACACATACTAAACTAAGCTTAATACAAATTGCTGCCTTTTATGGAATAGTAATAATCATTAATCACTCACATTTCATTAGTTGTTGAATGAGTTGGAGGATTAATTTGAGCTTTTTACTTAAGCTTTCTACTATCTCATGATTTAGAATTTTATCTACTTAATCATTTTTTTTGTAGTTAAAACTACTTGAAGACAAAGTTTTCTTTGGGAGGTTTTACAAATTTCAATTTATTATAATTTGATTCTTGGTTGGCTATTAGCTATTGGTATTGACTATTGCTGAACTTAATTAGTTAGTTTGTAATTCAAATCAATTGTTATTGAATGTGTTGTAGGCTCTTGCTATTTGATACTTGGATTCATGGATCATGGTTGGCTGTAACGGTGTAACCCACTAACCTGTAAGCATGTAATTGGAAATTGTAACAAGTTAATATGCTATTGGGCCTTGTCGCCTTTGATGTAAATGTTGGCATGTTGTTGAACTTAGTTAACTGAACGTGATTATTTATATGCAAATTTGAAATAGCAAAAAAGTTTCATTGTTAAATTTGAGTTTGTAACAGTTTATTTTCACTAATATTAATGTTAAATCATAAATCATACTTAAATTTGTTTTATTAATATACTAAAACTGTTTATTTTGAAAGACTTAATTTTTTTCTTTTTCCAAATTAACCGGGTTGCCGGGTCGTGTCGGGTTGACCCAAAGCAGAACCGTGTCGGGTTCGGGTTAAGAAAATCGACCCGAAACACAAATTGGGTCGAGTTAAAAAAGGGCGGGTCAATTTCGGGTTGGACGCGGACCCGACCCGACAACCTGATTTGACACCCCTACTGGAAAGGTTCACACCATCTAACATATCCTCTTTTATTATTATATTCTCTATTTTTGTATGCTTAGGTGTTTTGATTTCTAACATGAGAATGCTTAAGTTCTTCTCTAAGAATCGAGTGGAGGAAAGTTTGTTGGAGGGATTTGTGTGCCCTTTTGAAGACTTCAGGTGTTGTTGCTTGAGGGGTTTTTGGTTAAAAGGTTGTTGGAGGACTTTTTAGGGTTCGACTTCAAGCATCAACAAAGGGAGGTGCATATCTTCTTCAGCTATTTTAAGTACATAGATTTTCTTCTATATGTGAATCTAGGTTTTGACCAAGCACAAAATGTGTAGCTTCTCTGGAAGCTAAGTGATATCAAAGCTCCATAAGCTTTAGATTAGGAGCAAGAAGTAGAAAGAAAGAAGATGCTGTTGGTTAATGTTGAGAATGATAAATTCACTGGTCTTAATGATTTTAACTTTTGGATGCTAAAAATAAAAGCATACCTTGTACACCATGATTTGGATGTGGTTTTATTTGAGGAGGTGATGCATAAAGTAGAAGAAAGGTTGCATGAATAGGTGTTGAATAAAATTTATAATATAATTTATCAAAGTCTTCGAGCGAGGTGTTTAGAGAAGTTGTAGATAAAAAAATGTCATTGATTTAGAATCATCGTTTCTCAAGAATTCATTTAATCTCAATAAGAATTTTATATATTGCAAATGGATTACTCAAAACCTTTGAATAAGCAGGTTTAGGACTTTTATCTAATAATTCTTGAATTGAAAACATGTGAGAGAATGAATGATGAAGATTAAGTAATTATTCACCTAATTTCCTTACCAAGTGGGCAAGTTGGCATGAACATTTCTTCCGAACAATGCTTTAGGGAAAGGATATTTGGTCATGATAGATGTCTATATTGCACTAAATTCAAAGAAATACAAAACAAATAGTTTATAAATCCAATCGAAAGATAGTTGATGGGCTTATTGTGCGCGGAAGATCAAAATGTTAGAACCGAAGTCTAGGTTTTAATTTTTTATTACGATCCAAGTCAAATTCAAGAAGAAAATATTTTCTTTCATAAGAAGGCTATTTCAAGAAACAAAATCCGAAGAGGAAGAACATGAATCGAGAAATGGTAAGAGGCGTTGATGCTGGGACACCTGAGGATGGCTATGATTGTGCCAATATGTTGTCAATCTCAGATTTAGATCCATGTAAAGAATGGATCCTAGACTCTAGGTACTCTTATCATATGTGTGCCTAAATAAGAGTTGGTTTGAATCTCTCTTTGAAAAAAGGTGGAAATATCTATCTTGGAAATAATAGAACTACAAAGTTCAAGGTTAAGGGTCTATTTGACTCAAATTTCACGATGACATGAAAAGATTATTCAAGAATACATGGTATGCTCCTGAGCTGAAGAAATTTGATTTCTCCTTGGATGCAATTTTAAATGTGATGATGGAAACTTGAAGGTATACAAAGTTTCTTTGATCATTAAGAGAGGCATTCAAATGAATGGGTTGGAGTATACATTTTAGAGCAAATTATGATTAGGCATTGGGTAAGCATGCTTATAAATTTGTTGATGAACCAAATTATGGCATTCTAGATTATGACATGTGAACCTGAAAGTACTAGAAGAATTTTAAATAAGGATTCTTTAGAAATAAGAGGTCTATGGATTTGAATTTTTGTGAACTCTTAGTTGGGAAAATCTAAAAAATGAATTTTATTACTTCAAAGCTTAAATCTAAAGAAATTTTAGATTATGTGCATTCAGATCTAAGGGCCCTATATGAAGTCAATCAAATGATGGAGTAATGCATTTTATGTCTTTTATTGATGACCATTCAAGAAAATTGTGGTTATATTTCTTGAAATTGAAAAATAAAAGCCTTTGAGAAAGTCAAAGAATGTATGACTTTGGTTGAAATTCGAATAGAAAAGAATGTCAAGAAGTTTAGAACAGACAACGACTTTTAGCTGTGTTTTTTTCTATTCAATAAGTATTATAAGGAGTAAGGAG
Organism: Dendrobium chrysotoxum; assembly: GCA_019925795.1. NCBI lineage: Eukaryota > Viridiplantae > Streptophyta > Magnoliopsida > Asparagales > Orchidaceae > Dendrobium > Dendrobium chrysotoxum. Next base: position 66,974,963 of record CM034305.1, on the reverse strand, counting down.
TGAAACACATCTCACTATGAGGTTAACGTCTCAATAAACTACTTAGCTGAATGCTGTATAGGATCATTTTTCTACGGGTAAGATGCGTATTGAATAATTTAGGTCTACTAAAGACATTCAAGATGGAGACAATCAAAATAACTATCTATTCGATAAACATGTTCAGGGCCCCACAAGAAAGGTGCAGTGGTCATCCATATGACTCCAACATGCAAAAGATATTTGACTGCATTGCTTATGCTCACATTAAGCGGAACAAATTAGAATCAAGAGCTTTGAAATGTATTTAATTGGATATCTTGGCAGGCATTCTAAATGTTTGGTCAATAGAGAGGACTTTATTGAGAAACAATTGTTAGATTTAATTTTGAACTATGGCTCAAAACAATATAATTAATCCAAATTAGAGATTGCAACTTTACTGGGGCAACCGAATTTTGAAATTCTTGAAAATAATGATCAAAAGTCAATTGAGGACCTAACTATTGATGAAACAAAAATTAGAGCATTTGTTTTGGCGAAGGACAAACCTATGCATATGGTTTGAGGGATATAAAGGTATGCACAAGTTAATGTTATTTATTATGAATTTGTGGATGGTTTTTCATTAGACGAAGATCCAAGATCTTATAATAAAGAGGCCATGAAGAGTGCAAAAAAAGGGCAATAAATAATGAATGAAGAGCTGATCTCTTGTAAGAAGAATAACATTTGGGATTTGATACATAAAGTAAAAAACATGATATTTGCCATCTATAAATGGTCATATGAGAAGAATGATGTAATTCTAGAAGTAGAAAAGCTATAATTTAAAGCTAGGCTTATAAAAAAAGGGTTTTACACAAGAAAGAGGTGTAAGTTGAATTATGGGGCATACATTTATACATATGCTTCTTGCTATGGTAGGACAATGTTTCATGCATCTTAGCAAATGAATTTTAAAACATTATTCCTGCGTGAAGGAGACTGTTTACTTGTATCACCATAAAGGTTTTGCTTTGAAACTAATTTTGATGTGTCTACCAAAAAGATCATTGTATGAGTTTAAAGAATCTCCAAGAATGTTGTAAAAAGGATTTGACTAATGCATGCTTGATATCGGCTTCACTCATTACAATTATGATTCTTATGTGTATATGAAATCTGAAAAGATTAGTGGTACTATCGATCTTTTACTCTCAATTGATTATATATCACTTGCAATTTTTGTTTCAAAAGAAATCACAAGATTGAAGGCTTCTCTTTAGATGGAGTTCTAAAAAATATCTTGGTATGCCAAGAAAATTCTTGGAGTGGAGATCATCGAGATAAAAAAAAGGGCTTGTTCTTCTTATAAGGAATATATATCAAGAAGTTTATTGACAGGTTTGGTATGGCAGCTTCTAAATCAGTTCTTACACCTCTAGCTCAACATTTTAAGTTGAGCAAGGATCAAGCACCAAGTTATGATAAGGAAAGGTCATATATGAAGAAGGCTTCCTATTAAAATATTATGATTAGTATCATGTATGCTATGATGTATTGTATGCAATATTTGGCTCATTCACTTGGTGTTATTTATTAGGTTATTTTTTTTATCAATGGAGAAATTATGGGGAAGCTACAAAATGGGTGCTGGTTTAAATGCAACCAGTGCTTTGGAATTGAGGTATGAAAAATTGGATTCAGTAAATGAAGTGATTACAGGATATGCAGAGTCAAAATTTCCTAGCTTTATTGATACTCGAAGCTTTCTTATAGGTTACGTTACTAAGGTGTTTGGAAATATTATTTTGGAAGGCTACTTTGCAACTAGTTGTGGCCTTATTTATGACTAAAGCTAAGTGCTATATTTGCATTAGAACCTTAAAAGAAGCCATATGTTTGAAAGGATTGATATCTGAATTGCTAATTTAGTCATGTTCGTACTTGTGCCTGTGTTTTGTGATAATCAAAGCGGTGTATTCCTCGCTAAAATTTGCATGTATCATGAAAGGACTAAGTACATAGATGTGAAGTTTCATTTCACTGAGGAAGTATTAGGTGATGAGATTGTGGAAGTGTGAAGATCTCATCAAATGACAATATGCATCAGATATGTTTACAAAGGCTCTAATTTTCTCAAAATTTCAGCATTGCTCGGATTTATTGCCGGTGTTGAGAGAGAAGTCTCTATTTTTTGCTTATCTCTTACAATCAAGATGAAGATTGTTGTGTTGGTTCTTTTATTTACTATTAGTTTGTTTCACTTTCAGTTTAGTTTCTTGTTAAGAGGTGTATTTTAATAATTATTTATTTACACATTTATCATGAGGAGTTTGGCTATAAATACACCCTTCACTCTTGTATTGAAGACAGATAATAATTATTAGTGATTAGTGAATAAATCCCCTCTTTTATTATACTACAGTCTTTTTTTTTTTTTCTCTTTTGTGTTTTTTATTTCTAGCGTAACAGTGCTTTGATTCTTATCCAACAACCAAGTGGATGTGAAGTTGTTGTAGTGGCTTTCATGCCCTTTTGAACATTGAAGGTGTTGCTGCTCAAGGGATTCTTAGGTTGAATGGTTTTGGAGGATTTACCCTATTTTTCACTTCAAGCATCAATATAAGGGGGTAGTCATGGGCCTTATTTTATTTTTTGGGGGAAAACTTCATAGAAATCCACGGAAATGCTTTCCCATGGGAGTTTTGGTATGAGCAACGACATGTATAATCAGTTCCTATTTGAAGTTTTGGCGGTACTACAATATATGATTCTTCTGGTATGCTTAATTCTTGTTGCATGTTTGGTCGATAAAAATCTCGTTGCAGGTTTTGTATCGCCTCGGATGTGTGCGCCTTTCGCATTCGTCGCCTCGGATGTGTGCGCCTTTCGCATTCGTTAGACGTTATGTGCATAATCTAGTCTGCACAATTATGCTCCTTTGTGGAGTAGGCCATTTCCAGTGCTAAATCTGAATGAGTTTCCTTCTCAAAGTGCTTTAATTTTTGTTTGGAAAGTGGTTCTTTCGGTGCCACTCATGTTAATCTTTCTACGTAAGGTTTAACGTGCATGATGTACTCAAAGAAGAAGCATTAGCGGTGGTTGTGATAAAATGTGATCAGTTTTTTGGTCGTTCTCTTGTTTATGATGACCTTATTGAATTATTGGAGGTAAATCATCCATATCGTATGTCGAGCCTATTGCAACTTTATTACATCAGCAAATATTGAAGCGGTTTATTGTTCATATACACCACTCTCTCTTTGCTGAAAAGGTAAGCATTTCAATGTTTAATTGCTTGATAGTTTTTCTGAACTTGAAACATCTCAGAGTGATAAGCAACGGGTGTCCCATCCTATGTTTGTACTGCTCTCATTCCATATCTTTTAGCATCTACCCCTTATCTAAATGGTTCCTACAAATTTTGCAAGGCAAGCAGAAGGGCATCACTTATCTTGTTTTTTCAATAAGAAAAATAAATCCTATTGCTTTTACCTCTATTCAAATTCAGCATTGTCATTACTTAAAGCATGTAGATAAAAGATAAGGAAAAAATGGCAAATGAACTTAGATATATTGATAGGCTCCCATGGAACTGTTTGCATTAGTCACTTCCTAAGCTCTGGGCCACTACAACAACAACATCAATCTTTTATCCACTACATGGGGTTGGCTACATGAATGCTTTTTCTTCATTGTATTCTGTTAAGAGTTAAATTCTCATTTAGATCTAATAAAGAAAGGTCATTTTTAATATTTTCTAATCAAATCTTTTTAGGTCTACCTTTACCTTTCTTAATATATGTCAAATCTAAGACATCTACTCTCCTAACCAGGTCATCGGAAGGCCGCCGTTTTATGTGACCAAACCATCTAAGACATCTATGCTCTGGGCCACTCCTTGTTTATTTTTGCCTTTTTAGGATCAATCTTGATCACATTTTTTTCTCACCTCAAATCCTATGTAGAGCAAACACTTTTTTGATCATTCACTTTTCTTTTAGTTCAGATGGAGATTGTGTTATTCTAGCTAATGGGATGCCTTATTGCAAATGCTCGAAGTTTTCCTCCCATGTTTTATTGTAGAGTAGGATATCATTTAAATAGATGATAATAAAGTCATACATATATAATTAGAGACCATCATTAATTAATCTTATGAATGTAGTTGGGGCATTGCAAAGTTTGAATTACATAACCAACAATTGATGCAACTTTTTTTTAGTTTGGAATACTATCCATCATGCATCCATCTCATTACTGTACACCTGATAGTATAGAGGACCAACTTGGTGAATATGTTTGTTGGATTCTTAATTGATGTAGTGGATTTTTTATGCACGAATGCAGATAATAGTTCTCATTGTTGGTCCCTCAACTGTTTGTGAGGGACCAAAATAATCCCCCTCTTTTTATGGATCAATTTGATCCTTCAGCTTTTTAAAATAAGATTTTTTAGTTTTAACATTTAATGTTGGAGTTGATGGTGTTAAATGTAAAGGTATTTTGATCATTTTTTAATTTAATATTTATTAAATATAATTTTTGAGTAATTATAATTTTTTTAAAAATTTATTAAATATTTCTTTAATAAAAAAATAATGATAATTTTAATTTTAATTTCAAAAATTTTAGTCATACTTTATTAAATATGATATTTATTGATTTAGAGAAATCAAATGCAAATAGATTTTATTTTTAACTTAGTCGCATATATTTTTATGAATCATATTTTATAATATGATGAGGTATCTTGCATTGATCTCATAATTTTCTGGCAACATTTGACTTAAAAGGTCAAAGTAAGTTTTGGAGCATCACCTTTTTTGCTCACCTTTTTGTTCTTCAAGAATCGAGTCTATCCTTAGACAGTTTTGGTGCCTTATCTTTCTTGCTTTGACTTGCCTTGATTCTTGTACTTCATGACTATTGCTTTCATACTGGCCTAAAACTGTGATCAACAATTTAAAACAGTTGGAGTTCATTTGCAATTTTATTTTCAAAACTTGTACATCTCAATATTTACTAATAAAGTAATTGCCATGTCAGAATTTGTGTACTGCTGCACAGATTGTCCTTGATACTATCAATGAATCAATTGGTTGAAATCGTGACATTTCTTTCGTGCGTCTTTCAAATACCCGATTTGGTTGAACTCTTGATGGATCAATTGCTTGAACGTCCTTGACTTCACCTCTTGCTAGTCATTCATCTTCAAATAGGCATTTCATCATGACATGATATGATGGTTTAGCTTCAGTCTAGCGAAGTGAATCTTTTTACAGGTGTCATACGGTTTAACCCATTCATACGGTTTAACCCATACAAGGGAAGTAAATTTTCAACTCGCCGATCCATGCATCAAGTTTCCTTAACATCAATGATACATCATATATATGATTCTCCACTTTTACTTCTATTTTGTGGATCTGCATTCTTGCTTCATTGTTGATAGTCATGCCCTCCTCTTCATCCTTTACATTCTTAATTGCATTTAACATGGATAGGGAAGGAAGCAGATTCGGATTTGGCCAACAGGTCGCAATTGTAGTTGTTTGCACCATCTTCCACTCCATTTTGATGACAATATACTCAGTAAATTTTGCTTCTTCCATTCTTCCACTACTTTTTGGGTTAATTTGTTTTTTTAGTGCGAATTAATACATGATAGAGATCTGTTATGTGATAGAGATGTGCTGAGAATAACATGGAGACTTAAAAAAGGTAAATTTATAAATTTAAAGTGGCATTTTTTAGCATAAAATAGACTAATCATCCCAAACAACACTAAAAAACAATATATAGAGAATGCGGACGCATAAATCCAATCCCAAATAGTTGGAATATGATTAATAATCGATGCTAATGATGTTTTATGTTTGCAATTAGAGGATTAACTTCTTTAATTGGAATTAGACTATGTTGAATAACTTAAACTCACCTAAACCTCTGGTTTCCCTTGCAGCAAGAGAAGCAGAAGGCTATGATCAGTGAGATGGTCGGAAAACTGACAAATGTGTGCTGGGACAAATGCATTACAGGCACTCCTGGAAGCAAATTCAGCTCTGGTGAGACCTCCTGCCTCACCAATTGTGCTCAGCGGTATATGGACATGAGCATAATCATCATGAAACGCTTCCAGTCCATGCAGTGAATATATATGTATGCATCATTATCTTAGTTTGTGCTTTCAATCTTCAATCTGCACCATATAACCAGGTTGAGACACTTCTTTTTTCCTTGGTAAGTTACTTGGACACTGTTTTCTTCAGTTTCATTGAAGAAAATCCTTCCTGCTTCGCTGAAATTACTTATGTTTTGCATTAGTATCAATTTCTTACTGTGATCTTCTGTTTTGAGCAATTTAGAGTGTTTGGAGTGACCATATCTGTCTTATAAATGATTATGAAATTATAAATTTGAAAATAGCTCTCTTATGCTTATATCATCTTTGAACATTCACCACGCTCATATTGCTACTTTGGCCATATAATTTTAGGGTTTTGACCCTTTTGGTGAGTCTATGGTGAAGGGTTGGTTCTCACTCTTTTAATTGCGATCTATGTGTGATAAGGTATCGATCGACTCGAGGATCCAATCGAATCTTATTGATGAGTGTCTTATTAAGGACAAGGGATGTGTTATTTAGATAGTTTGTGATTCTTTGTCTTTGCTTGATGGATGTAATGTTTTCATATCATTTGTCTTATCTTAATGGAGTAATTTTAGTGTTTGGATTTTTATTAGTTGACTTCATTTAACCCTCGTTTGTTGATGCTTTAGCTCTAAATTAGCCAACTTACATTACATTTTGTCCTTATAAATAAATAGCTCTAACTTATAAATCAAAATTTGTCTTCTTGCTTTAGGCTTCACATACAATTAAAAAGAAATTTGAAGTTACCTCATGTGAACAATTTTAATTTTTTAATCTTGAGAGGTTGATGTTGATTCTCTTGCCAAGGAGAAATTATTATGTTCGGTCATCGGACTGTCAGGAGATAAATCAGGATGTGTCATGTCACTTGGTACATAACTGTGGTACACAGCAAAATGGTGACGTGATGTGTCCTGATTCGCCTCCGGACGGTATCTGGTGACCGCACGTAATAATTTGACCACAGGGCCCAGACAATCACTATTGTTGATCTTGTGACCTCTCATGCTGAGTCTATGTAGATAGTTCTCATCCTCTATCTTCACAGTGATGATCTGTCTGTTGAGATAAGGACTAGCTGATTCGATCAACACTGGTGATAGTTCTAAAAATTACTGCCTTATTGATGGTGAGGGTTATATTATTTTGATTCTTTGTCTGTGTTTGATAGAGGTGATGCTACCATATAGTTTTCCCTAAAGAATAATTTTAGTATATTTGAAAATTTCTTTCTTTGACTTTATCTTACCTCATTTGTTGATGTTTTAGCTCTAATTTTGCTAGCTTACATTAGCTTTATTTCCTTAATAATAATATTCTTACAGTCATGTGCACATTGATCCAGCCTAAGGTTAGTTCAATTAGGGGTGTAAACAAGTCGAGTCGGGTCGGATATTTGTCTAATCGAGCTAAGCTTGTTTAGTTCTTATTGAGCTTGAGCTTGGCTTGTTAAAAAGATTATAGGCTCGAGCTCAACTCGATTGCTTGAGCTCGTTTGGAAAGCTTGAGTTGGACTCCACTGTTGAGCGCAATTTCTTAATTTTAAATTAAAAAAATTAGTTTTTTTTTATTTTAGAATTTATTTAACAGGGTTTAAATATATTTTATAATGTTAAATTAAATTCATTTTTAAATATATTTAACTTAATTGATCACCTCAATGAGCTTACGAGGTGAGCCAGAGTGAGCGCGAGCTTGTTTAATATATGTGCTCGAGTATTGGCTTGAGCTCGAACTTATGGCACTATAAGCTCCACTCGTAAGCTTGTTAAAGAGTCAACCTCAATCTTGTTCGACTCATTTACACCCCTATGCTCAATATGGGACTGGCTTGACCTAGTTCAACTTCAATTCAAGTCATGATGGCTCAATGATTTCTATCCAAGCCAAAAATTTATAGTTCAATCTTTAATTTTAAAATTAAATAAATTGTCTATTGATATCAAGATTTTAGTGTAATAATTTAAAATAATACAAAAAAATGATATAGTAATCTCAACTTGTTAGGGATCACTTTTAGACAACTATCATATGTAAAATGAATCTTGTTACACACATACAAGAATTAGGTGATTTCTATTGGAGTAAATTATCTTATACTCCACATTATTAACAACAAACAAATCACTAATTGCATGTTGCAGCTCACTCTTATTTGTGAAGAACTTGTCTTTTATGAGTTAATTAGTTAGGAATCGTAACCGAACGTTAAACTAGCATTTGTCGTCCATGAGCTGCTCCAACCAAACGAGAAAATTTACGTCTTTCTCTTGATGTGAACAGTGCGATGCCAATATTGACGTCGCACTGGTCACAAATGTCTTTTTTTTTTTGTTCGAGAAAGAGTATACCCATAATATTCTTTCTGGTGCTATTAAATGAAATTCGGCTGAAAATGAGTTACATTATTTTGGAGTGTTACTGTATTTTGTAGTGGAAAATAAGTTTTTTGGTTGGAGATGCCCATAGGCATGAGTTCATATTAAAAGTTTAAATCTTTATTATATATCAGCATCAAATGAGTAAAATCGTCAGCCATATTAGAACATGTGTTGGATTTAACAAAAAAATTAAGAGTTGTTCACTGTTTACTAACAAACCCTATATCTATCATTAAAGTCAGCATTACTGTTGACTGCTCTAAAATTAACTTAATTAACGTTTATGTTTAGATGGTTCCAGTTCAAGCTAAAATCTTTATAATAAATTATTTCAGATTGCACCCTAAAAATAGGGGTGTACTTAGTCGAGCGGAGCTCGAGTCAGCTTTGATTTGAGCTTGAGCTTTATTAATTAATCGAGTTCGAGCTTGAGCTCGAGCTCAAGCTGTCTTGTGTGAGTGTGAGCCGGCTCAGTTACGATGAATGATAGAAAATTATTACGATTTAAATAATTATTATAATAAAATCATAAAAAGAATGGGAACTTAAAATAAAAATAAAAATAATAACTTAATATAAAAAAGTGAGATATAATTTTTAAATATTTTTAATAATTTTATACTTAAAATCATGAATGTTAATATATATATTAAGTGAATTTTTTGATAATGAGTCAGCTCTTGAGCTAATGAGTCTAGTTAGGGTTGGTTCATTAGCTCAATAAGCTCGGCTTATGAGCCACATATCGAGTCGAGCTCAAGTTGGCTCACGAATCGGCTTGACTCACTTGCACCCCTATCTAAAAATATACCAATCAACATCATCATATATGATCTACTTTTAAATAACTAGGATTTCTTCTGCTATATATGCATATGCATGCCATCCTTAATTAGGCCTTCTCTCCAATTCATTGTGAATTAATTACATATAAGATTAAGGCTTCGTTTGGGGTGGCTTTCTTAATGCTTTCTAAAGCAGCTTTTTAGTACAAAAATTTTTAGTTCAAGAAATTTTTATACTAAAAAGCTATTTTAGAAAACAGTAAGAAAGCCGTCCCAAACGAAGCATAAGTTGAGCAGTTTTAGAAAACTAAAATTATATATATAATCATTTTCTCTTAACACATAATTCCTTTCATTAATTGAAAACTACACTTCCATTAATAATCAAATGGTAAAAACACCTAAATACACACTTAAACTAAACTACTACATTAGAATTAGAGTAAACTCTTAGGAAGAGTGAGGGCATTAATTCCTTATCACCACCCACACCCTCTCCTCCCTAACAATCACATTATTGAAACTAACAAAGTGAAAGTAATTAGTGCTCCTCCACCCTTTCGAATGAAAACCAGGTTAAATATACATTCAAAATCCTCTACTCCAAACACATTAGCTTTCTCAAACTGGACTCTTCTCAATGCCCATACTATTAGCTTTGTCAGCCTCTTTCGCCCTTTCTGTCTCCTCATTAGTTGCTGTCTTAACTTCTGTATCATTGACGACAATAATGTCGACCGAACTAAGCTTCTTCCCTTCAGTTTCCAAGCTCTTGGGAGCCTTTGTGTCCTTGTAGATAATGTAAAGCAACATTTGAATCGCACCAAATGTGAATCCTAATATATTTGGAAGCTGCATGCATAAACATTTATAATTAATGTATGATTAGTGAGTAATTAACAAGATAAATAATGTAGTAAACTAATTAGTTTTGTTAATATAATCGATAATTACCGCAACGTAGATGTCTCTGGAGAAGAGGCCAAAGGAGAACCAAACCACTGCGCTTAATGTGAGGAAGAATGAGAGATTGAACGGCATGAACTCCACACTTCTGGTACGAATAACCTGCCTCTGCATTGTATAAAAGATAAATACATGGCAATTAATTAATCAAGATGAGAATAATTAAGGAAGTTCTTGTTTAATTATGCTCTTAATTATATACACATACGATTATGCTTAAGGGAGCTACAAAGACGCTGACTGAGAAAGCTACGCAGATCCAACCAAGCACTTGAAGGCGAAGTGAGGCATTAGAGATTAGGAGAAGAATGCATAGAACTATCAGAGATGATAACCCTACGTTCAACAGCATGATCATCTTGAATGTCTGCACCTGCACGTAATTTTCATAAAAAATTTAAATATTTGCATGTTAAATAGAGAGAGAGAGAGAGAGAGAGAGAGAGAGAGAGAGAGAGAGAGAGAGAGAGAGAGAGTTACCCGAGCTTTCTTAGAGGCATAAAGGAGAAACAGGAGGGTGTAAATGGTTTCAATGACACAGCCAAAGGAATTGATGGTGATTAGGAGATAAGCATCTTTTTTGATTAAAGCATAAAATATCCAAAGCATTGCACTGAACAAAGCCACCACATAAGGCTCAGATTTGAACCCTTCCGTTGATTTCTTTCGATAAATTCGATAAAATGTTGGCCTGCAATTCATTTTTTAAAGCCAAAAAATTACTTCTATATATAAAATTAAATTACTAATATGCTAAAATTACATGTAAAATATTATTAATCTGAAAATATTCTTACAGTGGAGCGAGGTAGACCATGAAAGAGACGGCATTGCCTGTAATGGATTCAACATAAAATGGAATTAATTAGTTTGAAAAGAATGTTAATTTGACAACAATAATGGAAGATTAACTATTCATTATGACAAGGAGACTAATCTCTCTCTCTCTCTCTCTCTCTCTCTATAACTAGCCGTTATGTGCATGTGAAACAAAATTTAAAAGAGCCATGCATGCATAGGAAGACCAAAGGAAGGAGAAGGAGAGCTAAGTAATAAGAGCGAAAGAGAAATGAGGGCCTTCATGATTAGTATAGTACTACCTAAGATGCCAAAGGCAAATGCCCAAGGATGATCCAAAGATAAGCCTCCAGCCATTTCAAAAAGAAGAAAAGGAAGAAGAAGAAGAAGATGACGATGGAGTTGCAGAAAAGGAAGTAACTCCTTTGCTGCTTCTTAATTCTCTTCTTCTTCTTCGAATTTGAAAAAACCTTCTCTTATATATAGGGAGTTGAGGGGGTTTGGGGGTGGCCCATGCTGATTTGGAGGTATGGGTTTGATATCTTCCACCAAGCATGCTAAGCTGAAAATTATTATTTTTATCGAAGGAATCATAAACCCAATTATTTAAAATTTACATAAAGCATATTTACAAAGTTCATATATATATATATATATATATATATATATATATATATATATATATATATATATATATATATATAAATTTATGTGCCTATCCTTTAATATTTGATTGATTATATATGATTGATACGTCATCAAAAAATTATCTTGATCGGACACGAATCTTGAGGCAAAATCAAGTTGGAAACTTCCGAAATTAAAATTGGGATCATCCAAACTCCGATTTCAGTGAACTTACAGTCAAATTGAACGTCTCGGAAATACGAACCTAGCGACACCAAGTTCAACCCAATCCGAGTCCAAATAGGTCCAAATCAAGGGTCTGAAGCGCTGTTGGAAAGTTCAAACCATAATTTGGATTACCAAACGGTCTCCAAATGTGACATGCTTATACTCGGATCGAGCGTCTCAACGAGACAAATCCAACGAGCCCAAGATCGCCAAATTCCGACATCATTAAGACCTTCAAATGTCCAGCGAACGGTCTATGATCAAAGGATTCAAGATCGGCCGTCCATTCAAACCACTCCCTAACTACCCCTGATCTTTCACCTATTTACGAGCCATGTCACTCACGAAAATCTATAAATAGAGCCCCCTCTCCTCTTGAAAAAGGGACCTGATCCTAAGGAGAAGAAAAGAGAACTCTTGCTTCCTTGCTCCTCCTCGACCACCGCCGGACCACCGCCTTGACGCCGTTGCTCCGCCGGACCACCAGCTGAGGCCCTGCACTTCGCAAGACCACCACGTGAGGCCCTGCACTTCGCCGGACCACCACCTGAGGCCCTGCACTTCGCCGGACCACCACCTGAGGCCCTGCACTTCGCCGGACCACCACCTGAGGCCCTGCTCTTCGCTGGACCACCACCTGAGGCCCTGCACTTCGCCGGACCACCACTTGAGGTCCTGCACTTCGCCGGACCACCACCTGAGGCCCTGCACTTCGCCGGACCACCACCTGAGGCCCTGCACTTTGCCGGACCACCGCCTGACGCCGGAGTTCCGCCGGACCACCGCCTGACGCCGGAGTTCCGCCGGACCACCATTTACCGTCCTCAACTCTGCCCGACAACTACCTAGGAACCAAAACTCTGCCTGACTGCCAGGCGACCCCGAAGTTCTGCCAGAGCGACCTTAGGCCCTCACAAGCTTCTAACTTTCACCTTACGGGCGATATTTGTAATCTGATCGCCCTTGAAGGCGAGTCAATCCCCTGTAATCTGCTCAAGCTCTAGTGGAATCATTTCAACTGGGCCAGGCCCCGTGGTTTTTCCCCTTTTCAGAGTTTTCCACGTAAAAATCTTGTGTTCTCTGTGTGTGAGCTGGATATTCATGCAACGCTAAGACCTAGAATTCATACTCTACCGCCGTGTATATTCTAGCCCGCAACAATTATTGTCCTAAATATATAACTATCACTACGACTAAAATAGGCTTCCGTAACACTTTTTTTACCCTACAGTAGCGGTTAAAACACCTACTATTTCATTTGCAGTGATTTTAAATCGCTACACATCCGCCTTATTTATTATCGCTGCAAACGGCTTCTGCAACGCTATTTAAACTGTTACCTTAGATGTAGTTTTTAACAGCGTTTATTTTAGTAGCAATTTTAACCTCTACAATTATGCTATATATGATAATTGAGACTCATGCAATAATTTAATTTTATTATGATTTATATTGATCAATTGAAATCTATTAAAAATTATCATAATTAAAGCTTTTTTTTTTAATTATAGAATTGATCAAATAAAAAAATATATTGAATTTAATAAAATTATTGAAAAATTTAACAAAGGTCTTCAAAATTATGGACCATTGTAAATCTTCTAAGATCATGTACTTGATGATCAGCTGATTCACAAACAAAACCATGATACCTACTCCCAATTGTTTCTCTCTTACATAGTCAGTTCCACATTATTGTTATCTGATTTCCTTTCTATCACTTCACCATTTAAAAGAACAATATATATATATATATATATATATATATATATATATATATATATATATATATATATATATATATATAGGACACAAATATGCATTAGATACAATAATATAATATTATATCTTAAATTTTTTTTAAAACACAGATTGATTATATAGTTTAAATAAATATAAAATAAATTTATATAATAATAACTTTGTCATTTACTTATGAAAGAAAAAAATATTTAAATTCATTCAATTTCTTTAACTCTGTTAAAGAAAAATTAATAGTGATGTGATATTATAAATTATTAGGTTGAATATGAGAAAATTGATTTTCTTATAAAATTCTTAAGAATAAATATTATAAAAATCATCTGAAAATGAAATTAATGTTAATTAACAATTAAGTTATTTCAATAAACTATTTTAAAATAAAAGAGAAGATACGATTTAATATAAGTTATTTGTATATTATACTTTTAAATTAAATTTTATTATTCATGACATGCGTACGAGACATACGTATACTTCATTATTATTATTTTCATTTCTTTTAATTAAACACATATAAGAGAAGCATAATATTAAGTTACGTGTTGCAGAGATGAGGATGATTAGGTGGATGAGTGACTTTACTCTTAGAGACAGTATACAAAATGAGCATCATCGTGAAAAGGTTGAAGTAGCTCCAATGGAAGATAAGATTAGAGAGTCTCGCCTTAGATGATTTGGTTACATAAAACGGTGGCTTTCCGATCACCCGATTAGAAAATTAGATGTATTAGATTTGCTTATGTTAAGAACGGTAGGGTAGGGCTAAAAAGACTTGGTTAGCAAATATTAGAAATGGCCTTTCTTTTTTAGATTTAAATGAGAATTTGACTCTTAACAGGACACAATGGACAAAAATAATTCATATAGACGACCCTACGTAGTGAGATAAATGCTTGACGTTGATGTTTTAATTAAACATGTAACTAGCATTTCAAATACGTGTCGGGCGGTGCAAATGCACGTATCTTTTACATATCTGACACTATATATTTCACTATTATGAAATATCAGTGCATCATACGATATAAATTCTTGAAAATCAAGATAATTGATTTATCAATTTCAAATGTCCAACCTTAATTACTATGTTCTTAAAGGCAAAATATATTCTTGTTGACAAACTCTCCCTTCCATTTCTTCCATACATCTTCATCTTCCAAAATATATTCTTGTTGGCTTCCTCATTTGATTCTTCTCTTTATGTATTTCTTGCGTCATGGTACTATTCCCCTTTGATGAAGTAAACCATCCATTAAATTAAGAGGCAAAGACTCCATTCTTTTATCTTTGTTCAAGATGACAGTCCAAATGGCAATGGAGGATTCTATAAAGCTTTTATATTTGGGAGAGAATATGCCATCCATGATATGTTTCATCAACATATATATGTGATGGAAAATTGAAAGCCAAATATGAACAATAATATAATTAATAAAGTTTAGGGTTTAGTTAATCTTGAAGTTTTTTTTGTTTTATTATTTTGGCATGCATGACTCTTCTTGTTAATGTATCATTAAGTTTACTAATGGTTGTTTAGAGATTTAAGCACTATGTTAGCACTTTATTAAGAAATTGTTAATGATTTGTTAATATTTAATTGTCAGTAGTTTTTTTTGTCTTATTTATTATTAAAGGAGCCAAAATATATTACATATGATGTGATGTATGAAGAAGAATTCTTCTGGTGGACTTGAATAGTTTCTCTCTCTTTCTTTTTTTTTTTAAAGAATTTTGACTTTTGGATTCGAAACCATTCAGAAAAGTTTATCTTATCATTCAAATGTGACATTTGTTTATCTTATTATTTCTCAAGCATTTTCATATCCTATTTAGTTTTTTTTTTTTCCTACAATTTTTTGAGGTCAACTATCATATTATAATTTTAGATTATTTCATATAAATGATCTCTACAAGATTAAATAACAACAACAACATCATCAAGCCTTTATCCCACTATGTGGGGTCGACAATATATTAAAGGATTCATGCCATGATTATTCGATAAATTTTACGCTGGCTGTCAACTAACTAACGTAACCCTTTACTTTTCTCATTCAGGACTTGGGACCTGACAACGGCAATGTTGATCTCTATAAGATTAAAGTTAAATAATTTTTTTTACTACAATTTTAATATTATTTTTCAAAAACTTATATGATAATAATAATATTTTTCACATAAAAATTTCCTAATTTTTTTGATAAATAGTTACAATCATCTCAAACAAATCTCAAATAATTATGGCCAAAGAACATAATGCATCCAACATGGATCTGATCTACTCTTCTAGTTGAGAAAAGTTAGAAGCAAGGGGGTACCTTCTTAAGAGAAAATGGAGAATATGATAATCAACACAATGGTTGCATGGTGGCATACAGCTTGAGAGAGGAATATGTTGCAGAGAAAAAGCCTTAACATTTGTATAGTTTTTTTAACCAAAGAAGCTTAGATTATTGAAGTCCACACGTTTCTATGGATCCTACTTGCTCTTTACATCATAGTATCAGAGGAATTTGTTTAAACTTTTCTCCATTGGTTCTGAGATAGGACGACTGAATACAGTTCACTGTCGTGTTGGAAAGCACAAAGAGCATTGAGAGAGAAATCTTTAGTTTATGATCCTTACTCACTTTCTTCTCTGTTTCTTCTTTTATTTATGGCTTTTAGGGAGACCTTTATGCTTTGATACTCGCATTAATTGCCAAAAAATATATATAAGATACTGATTTTACATTATAAAAATTAAAAATGCACTTAAACTTTGTTTTAAGTAAAATTTTGATGTTTTATTTTTCTAATATAAACAAAAAAATTGACTAATTTAAATGATATGATATCTCTGATGAAATTAATTTAAAATTGCTAAAATAAATTAGTTTTGATAAAAAAAAACAATAGTTTGAACAGGACCAATTATTATACTTGAAAATACAATAATATTAAAAATTAAAATGAACCACAGAATCCATAAGAGGTAGATAGTGCTATTGATACAATTAATTCATCTATGAAATTAGATATACGCCATCATTCATTCCAATATATATATATATATATATATATATATATATATATCTCAACTAACTTTCACTTGCAAACCATTTACTACTCTTCTTTATTTTTTGTTATTTTTTATGTATAAAGTTTTGTTTGAGATAACTTTCTTACTGCTTTGCTATTAAGATTGTAATCATAATTTCTGTTTCGCCTCTATTTTTTCTCTACTTTAAAAAAAATTATGCCAGAAAGCTATTTTTTACAACAGTTTTAAAAAATTATTTTCTCCATATCAGCTTTACAAAGCAATAAGAAAATTATCTCAAATGAAATTTAAATATACAAAATAAATAATTATAATTGAAGAAAAAAGAGAAGTTATTAATTTGTATATTGATAACTATACAACAACAACATCAAGCCTTTGTCCCACAACGTGGGCCGGCTTCATGAATCCTTTTTCTCCATTGTGTCATGTTAAAAGTCAAATTCTCGTTTAAATCTAATAAGGAAAGATCATGTCTAATATTTTTTAACCAAGTCTTTTTAGGTCTACCTCTACCTTTCTTAACATAAGTCAAATCTAATACATTTACTTTCCTAACCGGGTCATCGGAAGGCCGCCATTTTTTTTGACCAGACCATCTAACGCGACTCTCTCTAATATGATCTTCCACTGGAGCTACTCCAACCTTTTCACGTATATGCTCATTTCATATCCTATCTCTAAGAGTAAAATCATTCATCCACCTGAGCATCCTCATCTCTATAACACTTAACTTGTATATTGATAACTATAAGATGAATATTTTGCTTTGTGCACCACAAATTAACATTTAAAACAAACTTTTCTTGTAAGGAAATTTTGTTCATGATTTGTATTTTCTTTTCCTTTTTTTTTTTAAATAAATTATGTTGCACCTATTTTTAGCATGTATTATTTATCCCTCAATTCAATTTTTTTTTATTTTTTGAGGATTTGATATGATCACAAATATGTCAGCAAACATCAACACATATTTGTTTTTTCTCCCAATATTTTCAATTTCTAATCATTCCCTAAAACTAACAATACTTCATAAAAGTTCCACTTGCATTATCTTTAATTGTTGAGATTATGACCAATGTGTTGTCTTCTAAGCCTATATGTACTATTAATGTTCTTGAGCTCTACTTTGCATTTTAGCCAATATTGGTGGTTCTTCTAGTCTCACAAGCAATAATATAAGCACTTGTACTTCCATGAACATTGGTGAACCACATCTTTTGCCTTACTTGAATAAAATTTGTGTATGATAAAAGGCTCATACAAATTATAGCCACTTATCCAAACTTTTGTTTGATGTCAATGCATGATAAATTTTATATCATTAAGATTGATTGGCTAAGAGAAAACTTTGTGGCCAAGAACTTTATGTATTTTTTCATTATTAAAGATAAGTTATGAGTCATTTGTAGTCAATATGATATAATATTCATATAATTATTTATCATATATGTAAATGTCATATTTCTTTGACTATTTATCTCAAGGAATTATTAGGTCAATCAATGTATAGTAAATTAGTTAGTAACAATTAATTCATAATTCTATTAAGAGTAGCTCTATAAGAAGCTCTTAACTAATCTTTTCTATTAATTAACCTTAATTAAGATGTTTAAGTGATTAAATTAGTGCCATAATGAGTGGATGGTGTGTGGAGTCAAATAGATTAGATGTGATACAAAGAATACCATTAATGGAGACCAAAAGGGTAGCTAGCTAAGAAGAAGAGATGGATGGAGAAAGGAGAGGTGGAGATAGGCAGTTATTAGAAAAAGGATTAGTGGAGGGTCATTAGAGTAATGAGAGAGGGATTGATTGTATTATAGTAATTAATAACTAATTAGTGGACCAACTAAGCTATAATTAATTATCATTCAGTTTGATGTTTGTGAAGCTTTTCTATGCACTTTTTCATATTTTATGCAAAGAGATTCGGGATACTTTTTGTCGATTGCCATTTGGAATTAAATGCCGACATGGAAATAATCAAAAAATAAAAAAAAATTTCTATATTAAAAATAAATAAATAAATAAAGCGTATAAAAGACAGAGTTGGTTTTTCTGGTAATGAAATTTGATTGACTGTTTGATGAATATTCCCCAATTAAATATTATTAATCCTTTGTGTCTCATTATTGTAAACAAATTTGTGATGACAGAGATTAAAAATTGTGCCATAATTTATATCAAAAAAAAAGTTAAAAGTCTTATGTATTGAGAGACAATGATTTTTTTTTTGAAAAAAAAATATATATATTCGAAAATGATAATAGATGGGTAATCGGACTATTTAAAAGTCCCATTTAAATTATTTGACTTTTTAAATAAGGACCTAAATGGTCGAACATATTGATTAATTCCGTCATTATTTAAAAAAATCAAGGAATAAAATTGGTATTTTTATATAATCAGAAATTATTTTGATCATTTAGAAAAAGTTACGAAATTAATTCGGTCTTTTTCTCTATCGCAATATAAGCATAATATATTCCCTAAAATCGAGTTTTATTACATCTATTTTAAATTGGGAAAAAAATAATTGAAGCCTATTTAAGGAGTTAAGGAGGATATTCCAATGCTTATTTTGAATCATTCTAAAAGGTCTCTTTTTATTAACTATAGATGCATGAGAAGACAAATTAATAAAATATAAAATAATATTTAAAATTATAATATATTTGATTTAAATATTAAAAATAGTGCATGATGTCATTTTTTTAATAATTTTTTAATTATAACAAATATCTTCAATCAACTGTTTCATCATTTTTTTTCTAATATAAAATATATTAGGTATAATTTATCTTTCCCACTTACTGTTGAACTAGTAATAGGAATTTAATTTTGTCTTATTTATTGGGCCTTGGGCCACTTATTCAAGAAGCCATTAGAATTACAAAAGCAAACTATTTCTTTTGTTTAGTAGGCCCAACAGTCATATTTGCTCCTAATGTCATCATTATAACCCAATAATAGTGTTGGAATAAACCCATCAAAGTCAAAACTTCTTGAAATTCCTTTTCATATTTTGTCTTTAATCTTAATTTTGTCCAACAAAGCTTCAATAATTTAATACATAATTTTCTATCAAGACGGAAAAAATTTAGCTCAAAATTTATCTTTCATAAAATTTAGGCTTCGTTTGGGACAGCTTCTTTGCTGCCTTCTAAAACGGCTTTCTAGTACAAAAAAATTCTTGAATTAGAAATTTTTATATTAAAAATGGTTTTATAAAGAAGCAAAAAAACCGTCCCAAATGAAGCCTTAGGCTTCGTTTGGGACGGCTTTCTTAGTGCTTCTTAAAGCGGCTTTCTAGTACAAAAATTTTAAGCTTTGTGCTAAAAAGTTGCTTTAAGAAGCAGTAAAAAAGCCGTCCCAAACGAAGCCTTAGTTGCTTAAATAATAAGACGAATTCTTCAAAATCAATCTGAACATAAACTTGTCATTACATAAATAGTCATAAATTACATCAACTATGCAGAGTAAATATTAAATTACTCATGTGCAACAAATATATTAGAAGAGAAGTTTTCTTTTGCTTGATGCTCTAAATGCAATGGAGTCACATATGTGACTTACTGAAAGCTCCATTAATATGATCAGTATTGTTAAGCATGCCTATATTTCTTCATGTGATATAATTGTCTTTTACACTGATGACCTAAAAAATGAAGCTAGAAGAAGTAATAATTACTCAAATATGTTCTTGAAGCTTAAACATGTTTAAACATAAATTAGGATAAGTTTGGTACGGTCACAATAGTTTATAAAGTTAATTGTAAAGTTACTGTGCGAAAAATAATTTTATTATTCTTGCCAGAAGAAATTTTAAAAATGTTAAAAATGCAGCAAAGAAGTATAAAGCTTTGTTTGGGACGGCTTTTTATTGCTTCATAAATTAGCTTTTTAGTAAAAAAATTTAATTTTTTGTACTTAAAAGCTACTTTAAGAAGCAATAAGAAAGCTGTTCCAAACAAACTTTATGTCAAAAATAATTGATGTGTGAAGATTAAAGCAGCTAAATGGCTATTTCAAAGAGGCCCTTAGTCGACTTTTGTATTTCCATTATCATAGGTGAAAATCTTGTAAGCTTAAATGCACATAAATTACAATTTTGCAATGTAGTACGTCGGCCTTGGATAAGGCCGTAGAGAAATGTTTCTAAGGCTGGGCCACTTGAATAGGCCCGTTTATTGAAAAGCCCAGCCCATCTGTAGAACTCCTAGAAAGAGCGGGCCGCCACACGTTATCCTCGAGTATTCTTTTCGCATGTCGGCGCCGCCCCGTTTTAATTCCGAACAAAATCTACAGGCGCGCGTTAGCAAAGCACCGGCCTTCCAATCCGATCCAGCCGTCCATGGTTAGACGCCGTGCAGCCTGATGTGCTTGGCCCCTCGGTCCCGACACGCGGTGCGGCCGTATGGTCACATTGGCGCCGAAGCCTTTCCTTTGTTACTAAACAGACCCTAAAAAAGGACCCCGATCTTTGCTGAGGATTCTCAGCCACAGATATTGGTGGGTGAACTTAAACTTTGCTATTTATGCAGTCCCCGGAATATTTTGTCATGAAATGCAGGCTTACCGGGCAAGGCGGTTCAGGTTGACTTAGCAAACAGCAACAGACAATTTATCCAACACAAAGACGCCACGTCGTCATGTATCGAACTTGCTTACGTGGCAGCAATCTGTCAGTAGATTACGGCACGTTGGTGGCTAGATGAAAACATCACAGCGGGCCACCACACACCTCAAAGCATGCCTTCTTTGCTCTTCGCCGTCTTCCTCAGAAATAAAGGGCCGGTTAGTTCGCTTCGCCCACTCCAAAGGAAACCCTAATCTGCTATCCCAGTTACCTCCGGCGATCGATCATACGGCGGCCAGAGGTACTCTATTTTTTGCTTATTATCGGTGGGGAAGGAGTGATTCGTGCCGCTATCGGTTTCTGTCGGCGGTGTTCGCGGTGACTCTGAGGTCAATGAGGGTGGGAGATCAGATGTCGGAGGATGATAATTTAGAGCTTAAGTTCCGGCTGTACGATGGATCAGACATCGGGCCTATACGATTTGCTTCTAGTTCTACTGTAGCCGTTGTTAAGGCGAGGATCATCGCGGACTGGCCAAAAGGTTGGGATTTTGTTTATTTCTCTTGAAATTCTTATGGGATTTGGATTTTTCTATTGCACTGGAATATAAATTTGGCGGGAGTTTACAGGGATGGGTGTGGATTGGTATCCTCAAAGTTTCGATTAGATCTGGATGAATGTGAATTGTCACTTCTTTCGATTGTGTTAGTAGTTTATTTGAGGAAATATGCGTCTCTTATATAATAAAATGGATTTTTTTTTATGAAAAAGCTGGGTCATGATATCTTATCAAATCTTGGCTGGGATTATTTTATAATTATTGGATTTGCTATAAGACAGTATAATGCATACAATTCTTGGATTTGCTTCGTAATGGATGCAAGAGGTGATTGATTAGTCATGTGTTTTAATTGCATCGGATAAAGTTAATTAAGTCCTTATACGGATGAAAACCATGTTCAAGAAGTCTATTGAGAACCAGTTTAAACTTCCTATAGCTCAAAACTTGCAAAAT
Source organism: Dendrobium chrysotoxum (assembly GCA_019925795.1). NCBI lineage: Eukaryota > Viridiplantae > Streptophyta > Magnoliopsida > Asparagales > Orchidaceae > Dendrobium > Dendrobium chrysotoxum. The sequence continues at coordinate 66,952,653 of CM034305.1, read as the reverse complement.
CTGTAGTTGCTTGAAGCTTTGTGTCACTCATAATTGCATCAAAGTTAGTCACCCAAACATACTTGTAAATGATGCAAAATAGAGCATGTTATAGCTCATCACATACAGGTGCACCTCTTGCACAATTGATGTGGCACGGTGAAAAAAAAGGCAAACCAATGTGTGCCATGCACGCTATTCATAAGCTATATGTAGGGTCATCTAAATGTTCATTGTTTGTATTTGATCATGCTCAACTTCTTTCCTTAACGAGATGAACACACACACACACACACACACACACATATATATATATATATATATATATATATATATATACATACACATATGATAAAATCATATGAAATTTTACTAGAATTCTCAATATCTCTCTCCAAAGTGTTTCTCTATAGCTTGGTTCGGCTACCTATTTTTTGTTCAAATGCATATAGTTGTGTTCCTTTTCAACTAATTCTCCAATAGATTCATTAAGATCTTTCTTTTTTCTCTCTTTTTCATTATTTTGGCTTAATTCATTTCTATAGTATGGTTTGGGTATCTTTCCATGGATAACTTTGGATCAAACCATGTTTGTTAGTAATTGATTAGATTATTTTAAGTTGTTCACTTATGTTTTAGGAGTGACATATTTGAAGAGAGGTCCACCTGGACAATTAGGGGCGGTCTTTATCAATGTGCATGAGTGCATGCAGTAGCATTTTCCATGCTTGTAATATCTGTCGAAATAGAGATGGATGCAGTTTTCATCACAAACAAATATTTACTTGAAAATCGTGTGGATCATATGGCTGCTTTGACTGCCAAAAAATTCAAATAATTTTGTACTTTAGCATTTGTCTTAGTAGCATCTCTCAAGTAAAGAGACATGACATGCAACGTTCATCTTAAACCAATGTCTATTTTATATTGTTATGCTTTATTTAGTTTCTTTGAGCAACACTAAAATAGGAATTGTTTTGTGCTTTGCTTAGCATGTAATGATTTGTGCAAAATTTATGCTGTTGACTTGTTTGTTTACACACATGCTGATTTGATGAAATTTATGGAAAATTATCAAATAGTTGTGTATTGAACTTTGACTTCTGCTTTAATTTTCAATTTTCTCATTATAGTTGGCATTTTCATTTTTTTGGCCATGAGACAACCTAGACTTGTTACTTGTTGATTTCTGCTGAAGTAGGGATAGAACTTGGGCATTATGGGAATGTCATACATCTAACCAAATGAGGCATACAAAAAGCTTTTGCTTTGAAGTTTACTTTTGGTACAAATGTACAATAATAACTTCTATTACTTTAGAGTTCAGCTGCTCTAGCTTTGATTCACATGGCTTGCCTGTCTTAGCTATGCATATTTAAGCTGTGATGTGTTATGTTCAGAATAGATGTTATTGTTTTATATTTATCTTGAGTTATTGATCTCTTTGTTTTTTGACATTCGTTTTTTTATTGATATTTTGTTTGTTTGTCTTTTCTATAGACAAAAAACTCATACCGAAGTCAGCTAGTGACATAAAGCTAATAAGTGCGGGAAAAATTCTGGAGAACCACAAGACAATTTCACAATGTAGACCATCATTTGGTGAGCTCCCTGGAGGAGTAATCACCATGCATGTTGTGGTGCAGCCATCATTAGGTAAATCAAAGACAGGTATGCTTTGCCATTTTATCTATTAGTTACAGAAAGCTAATATTTTCAAGTAATGTTTGTTTCTAATGTTGATGCATTAGTTAAGTTTATTGCATTAGCTAAATTCAGTTGCATCTTTGAGCATGTTTGAGGTCGTCATGTGTGTGATTACTTATGATGTAGAAAGTAGCATGTCTGAAGCATGTTCCATAGCATGCTAGTCTATTTAAATTTGCATGTTAAGTCTGTTAACTTGATCTTTAAAGATGAAAAAGTTTATAGCCACATTAGGAAGCTACACAAGTTAGAACCTAGATGGAGAAATGCTAGTAAAACGAGGAATAACTTTTTAATATTTGCTGGTGTTGTCAGATGCTTTACAGTTTATACGAAGTGCGTGTTAAACTTTTTTTCTTCAGAAAAAAGAATCTTCACATTTGTTAAATATCAAGGATTCCAATTCCTGGTTCATGCAAACAAAAAAGGATTCTGATTCCAAGTTGTTATCGGGGTTTTTTCTTTCATCTTGTTAATAGTGGAAATAAATCCTTATGATATATGCATAGTGCTTCTGGTCATAGAATATAGAATGTTTTCATTTTGCACTTAGCCAATTTGCTTCTTTTCTGTTTACATAAGATTATGGTATTTATATTGTGAGAACCTACAAAAAAGGAGAAAGAACTTTTTTTCATGTTATACATTCTGAATAGAGAATTTAGTTTTCTAGCAAAGGTTGATAGTGATTGTCAATGAACTGAACTCTAGCAGACCTAGCCTAACATGTGCTTGACTTAGCACAACTATGGGAAAGTTTGATGCCTTCTTGAGCCAGTTCAATATTGAACTACCAAGAATACTAAAATAAACCGCCAGGCCATCAGACTGGCTTTAACAATTGGAGGAGCTTTGAAAAGTAAACCTTTGAATTGGCATCTTATGAAATTTCTAATCTAGCTCCAAGGTATACCTATCTATTTGATCTAATTATTATGAGACTGTTTTTGTAGCTATTTGTTCCATTTGCAAAAGAGAAGTCACAAAGGGCAAAATGCAAAAGGGTTTTGAAATTCGCTAATTTTTTTTTTAAGCACAATCTTCTTTTAGTAGCTGTAATGTATAAGGAAGCTAAGGATTAACAATCATCAATATTTTTTGTTTTTCTGTGCAAGATTTATGGTTTGCGTGTTGATCAACTACTTTGATTATGAAGACAATGGCGATTTTCACCCTAAATTGGCAGTTTCAATTAATATCATAACTGCCATCATTTTATGATCAATTCCTTTTGGTATCTTGATTTGAAATTCAACTGTATTGTTCCCTTATACGGCATGAAACTTGATGCTATTCCAGTTGATACTTCTACTAAATACGACATACCCGCTTAGACTTAGACTTCCCTAAGTTTAATTTCAAGTGGGCTTTTATTATAAAGCCATATAGCAACTAGGTAGAGCATATATTTCAACGATGTATATTTTTCCTTACATTTTAGCATGTTCAATATAGCACAGTGTTTAATCATTAAATAGATTAATAAAATATTTTTGATATGATGTCGAGGTGCTATTCTGGCCAAGATTGATCAATCATGTGCTTTCAAGTTTAGCTGACATCCATTGTTGATATCACCTATAAGGAACCTTGAGTTACATTATCATTTTGTTCATTCACATTTTATGATTTTCAGTGGAGATATATCATTCATAAACTTAAGGATTTGAAATCTTATCTCATGCAAATGGATAGGGGGAGTTTTATGACGGAAAAGGCTTTCCTTTACTTTTGAAGAAAATAAAATCATGTTTCCAAAAAGTTTTTTTTTTTTGGTTGTGAAAATAACCTGCCATGCCCTACATATTTTATTTTATATGTTCAAGTAATTTTGATAAAAAAGATTCCCAATATACATACAAATAAGGCGGAGAAGCAGCTTGGTGATGTGAAATCAAATTTCCATGAAGAATATTGTATTATAGCCAGTATTTCTTGCAAAGAAATGTAACTTGAGATAATATATAAGATTAAGGAAAGTGATTAAGCATCTTTTTTATGCCTACCTAGTAGCATTGAAACTCTGAATCATCTCATCTCCTCTCCAAGTGGCAAGTTAGTGTATCATGCAAATAAAATGCACTTGTGGGTCCTAATTTTTATTCATACAAAGAAAATATAAACCTCTCTTTTTTTATTAGGGGAGTTATAGTTGTAATCTATAAGATGGTGGTGAGACCTGCAATGCTTCATAGCTCAAAATGTTGGCCGTTAAAAGAGAAGCATAAAATTAAGTCAAGTGTTGCAGAGATGAGGATGCTCAGGTGGATGAATGTGGGTTTACTCTTAGAGACAGAATGCGAAACAAATATATACGTGAAAATGTTGGAGTAGCTCCAGTGTGGATAAGATTAGAGAGAGTCGCCTTGGATGATTTGGTCATATAAAACGTTGGCCTTCTGATAACCTGAGTAGTAGAGTAGATTAGATGTATTAGATCTGGCCTATGTTAAGAAATATAGAGGTCTATACTTAAAAAGACTTGATTAGAAAGTATTACAAATGACATTTTTTTAGAATTTAATGAGAATTTTACTCTTAATATTACACAATGGAGAAAAAAGAAGGCTTGAAGTTGTTGTTATTGGAGTTTTAGTTGTAATCTCCATAATAAAATTATTGTAAAATCGGCAATGGTGGCAACAAGAGGTAGTACTATCAATTGGGTGAACCTATATAAAATTATTTTTTTTGTACATTGATATTCTTTTTCTTTTTCCTTTTCTTTTTCTCTGAATTTGAATTACATTTTACCTGTTACCTAGTTGTTGTTGTTTCACCTAATCAATGAGTTTCATTTGCACCCTGCAAATCATGGAGCAGCACAATCGTGGAATCCAAGAAAGGCTGAGAATGGCTCTTGCCTCACTTGGATTACAAAAAAAAGTCATTTCTAAAAGTAAAGTTTGAGCTAATTATGCTTCAGCTTGGAGGCGTCTGATTTCAAATTAATGTGTTTGATTTGATTTTCACTGCTTGGATTCTCCATTATATGGCAATTTAACTAGGGAACTCCGAATGCTTAATTTTTTCTGATTTATTTCAAATCAAATGCTCGTTTCTTTATTTCAACTCCCACCACCCTCCCTCCCCCTTCCCTTCTTCTAAATTTTATATCAGGATTTGCAGAACTACATATAATGATATTTTGTTTACTTTACAGAGAAGAAGGTGGAAGACATGCCAAAGAAATCTAGCTGTTCCTGCTCTATTTTGTAATTTAAGATGGATAGAGATATCCATCTGGGTTCTAACCGTTCCTTCATCCATCTACTATTATTCAGTTTGACAGCAAAAGGGAAAGGCCTTAAGAAAGAACACATCTGAAGATTGTAAGTCAATTAGACATGATGAGAGGGTTTGTAATCTTAATAGCCTGCTGTTGCAGAACTCTTCGTAAACTGGTAAAAGAGATTATTTTGTTCAATTCAAAAGCCTCCCTAATTGAATCTTCTGCTCTCTCTCATAATACAATACGTTTTGATACTAAAAGTTTCTATATTTTATCATATGAATCCTAAGTTGCCTCTAATAATTTCTTTATCAGAAAATGTGCTGAGTATTAGAGCACAATTATATTCTTTGGTATGCAAGTAAATCATCTTTTTTGGGGAGATTTACATACATATCACTCTATATTATTCTATTTACATATCTAACATTTAAAATTTTAATATTACATACATACATACAAGACTAGAGAGGGAGTTGAAGGTAAACTTGAAGTCTGGAGATCAACCTTAGAGTATAAAGGTTTTCGCTTGAGTAGATCTAAAATTAAATATATGGAGTGTAATTTTAGCAGTAATAGACCTAGTGAGGGGATTGTGACTTTGGGCAATCAAGTCATCAATAAGAGTACATGTTTTAGATATATTGGATCAATTGTTTAGAGTGATGGTGAAATAGATGGGTATGTTATCAGTAGAATTCAAGTTGGATGGTTGAAGTGGAGGAATGCATCGGGCTTGTTGTGTGATAGAAAAGTCCCTCTCAAACTTAAGGGAAAATTCTATAAGATGGTGGTGAGACCTGCAATGCTTTATGGTGCAGAATGTTGGCCATTAAAAGAGAAGCACAATACTAAGTTATGTGTTGCGGAGATGAGGATGCTCAGGTGGATGAGTGGATTTACTCTTAGAGACAGGATACGAAATGAGCATATACGTGAAAAGGTTGGAGTTGCTCCAGTGGAGGATAAGATTAGAGAGAGTCGCCTTAGATGGTTTGGTCACATAATACCTCTACTTTCCTAACGGCGACCCAGTTAGGAAAGTAGAGGTATTAGATTTGACTTATGTTAAGAAAGGTAGAGGTAAACCTAAAAAGGCTTGGTTAGAAAATATTAGAAATGATCTTTCTTTATTAGATTTAAACGAGAATTTGACTTTGAACCAGACACAATGGAGAAAAAGGATTCATGTTGCCGACCCCACGTAGTGGGACAAAGGCTTAATGTTGTTGTTGTTGTTGTTGTTGTTGTTGTATACATATCATCCATAGTTCACTTTCATATTAAAAATGAGTGGTATGAATGAAATATTAGTGACATATTTAATATTGAAATAATATAGGGTGGTATATTTGTAATATTAAAGATTTGAGTGTTAGATATGTAAATAGGATGGTATAAAATGGTATGTATGTAAATCACCCTTTTTTATTAAATATTCTATTATGTATAATTATGTTTTATTTTATTGACAGTACATAATTGTGTATTTTAGTTGTTTGCACATAGGTATGCATATGCAATTTGCAACAATATCTATAATTTTACTACGAGAGGTCTTCTCTTTTCCCATTATTCTATAAAGAATTAAATTTTTATTTAAATTTAATAAAAAAAATATTTCTAATTCTATCCAAGTCTTTTTGGGTTTATATCTAACTTTCTTAATATAGATCAAATTTAATATATTTACGTTTTTTATGGACCTCCTGAAATTATTGATTGATAGATAATTTGTTCTTTGTGGTAATGCTATTTTCATTTGCAAGATTCAAATGTGAAGCTAAATTTAATCTTCTTCCTCTTATTTAAAGGTGAGTTCTAACTTGAAATCAAATATTGTAGTTGAACTCTTACTTTAAGGTTTCGTTTCATACCGTTTTATATTATTATTATTTTTTAAAGTAATTTTTTAATATAAATATTTTAAATTTAAAAATTTTTTGTACTAAAAAATTATTTTAGAAAGTAATAAGAAAACTGTCTTAAATAAAGTCTTAAGATTTTTGTTTAAGATTAAATATAACACAAATGAAGCAAATGGGTGGTGGAAACATTGCTGATGTAATTGCCATTAAGGTCTCATTTGGGATGACTTTTTTATTGTTTCTTAAAATAATTTTTTAATACAAAAAATTTGGATTATTCATTTGGCAATTATGATCGTATATTATATAATAAGAAAAGTGAGAGAAAAAAAAATAAAAATTTTTATTGTTAGGAAAAAAACAACCTTATTTTGAAATTATATTATTTCTTATTTTGATGATGATAAGTTTTAGGAAATAAATGAAAACATTTTATCAAATGAGAGAATGTAATTTCAATATGTAATTAAGATTATGCCACTTGTTCAAGGTTTGGTAAAGTTTATCGGTCTTGAAATTTTATTATATTTTAAAAACTCATTTTGAAATTATATATACATATTCCTCTCAAGACCATAAAACACATATGGTAGAGAGATTAGTTGCCTACTTCTCATATTACAGGCTATTTTGTAAGATTGTTAAAATCAGACCGGACAACGAATCGGAAAAATGAGAGGTTCACGGTTCAACTGATTCGACCGGTCAAATCGGGATCAAACCAGATGTCGTAATAAATAATAATTTTATTGAAATTTAATAAAATTATACTAATAATAATCTTATCATTTCAAATATGAGAAAAAAATTAAACGAAATTGTTGCGGACTCAAATATACGCGGCGATAGATTTTAATTTTCCGTCTCAGCGTTGTACGTATATCCAGCACACAAATAGAATCGAAATAGTAACACCAGGATTTTTACGTGGAAAACCCTGGAAAGGGAAAAAACAACGGGGTCACGCCCAGTTAAAAGAGTTCCACTAGTGTTGTTTGAAGTATACGAGGCTGATTCGTCCTTTAAATTCAGGACGATCAGATTACAATGAGTATCAGTTACAAGGACAAGCAGAGTTCCGACGTCACTTGAGTGTCCGGCAGAATTCCGGCGTCACTTGGAAAGAAGTCCGGCGTCACTCAGGCGTCGGGTAGAATTCTAGCGTCGGGCAGAATTCCGATGTTGCTCCGGCGTCGGGCAGAGCTCCGGCGTCCCTCGGGCACCAGGTGGTGCTCCGGTGGTGTTCCGGCGGAGTTCCGGCGGTGTTCCGGCGGTGGTCGAGGAGGAGCTGTTCCCTCCTAGACTTCTCTTCTCTTCTTCTTCTCTTCTTGGCTTCTTGGCTTGGGTCCCCTCTTAAGAGAAATGAGGGGCTATTTATAGTTTTTCTGGAGTGGCATAGCCCGTAAATATGTGAGGGATCAGGGGCGAATAGGGAGTGATTCGGATGAACGGCCGATATTGAATCCCTTGATCGTGAACCGTTTATCAAGCATTTGAAGGTCTTAATGATATCGGAATTCTACGATCTTGGGCTCGCTGGATTCGTCTCGTCGAGACGCTCGATTCGACTATAAGCTCGTCAAAATCGGAGACCGTTTGGTAACTCAAATTGCTGTTCGATGCTTCCAACAGCACTTCAGGTACTTGATTTGGGCTCGGATTGAGTCGAATTTGGTGTTGTTGGATTCGTATTTCCGAGACGCTCAGTTCGACTATAAGCTTGCTGAAATCGGAGTTTAAATAGTCTCCGAATAAATTTTTGAAGTTTCCAACTTGAGTTTTTCCTCGAGATTCGTGCCCGATCAAGATAATTTTTTTATGACGTATCAGAAATAAAAAATTATAAAGCATAAAACTTACATAATTAAGGAAAAAAATATTTTAAAATCTCATATAAGAGCAAAAAAATTTAAATCTTATAATTATAATAATTTACACTCATAATAAAATGCTAATTTTTGTGTTATATGATTAAATATGCTAATTTTATGTCACTAATTTATATTACATATTTAATATAAATTTAATTCTAACATAAGTTTATAAATTTAATATAAATTATTATTAATTTAGGTTATAAGATTAAATATATTTTACATGTATATATTATATATCAAATTTATTTTAAAACTTTATATCTAAAAATTAGTTATGTAAAAATAATTTATCATTAATAAATAGATAAAATTATTTTTTATAGTGTATAAATAAATAATTTATTATTATTAACTAATAAATAAGTATTATTCATATTATAAATAAATAATTAAAATTTTTATTTAAAAAATAAATTGTATAGATATGATATATGTTATGAGCTTATAGCCTTATACATCTTTCAACTCTTCTCTTTAGTCGCACATCACTTGGAAATTCTTTGTTGCTATTGTTTATATAGCTTTTTGAGTTTTCTAGTATTAAGAGATCACATGTAGTGGTGGGCCATGTGAAGATGCTTCATGATGGTTATATTAATATGCATATAATATTTATTATAATTCATTTATTTATTTAATATTTGATATTAAACATCATTTATTTAATTTTAATTATTATTTAAAAAGCATGTCAATTGAACCGACCGATTCAACCAAACCGGTTCGGCAGTTCGCAGGTTAAACCTTTGGTTCTTACTGGTTCAATGCAGTTCTATGCAGAGATGATTTTCAGACTGGACCGGACCAGACCTGTGGTCGGTTCGTGGTCGAGTCGGCCGGTCCGATCCGATTTTTAAAACATTGCTATTTTGAAGTCATCCTGACAAGTCTTTTACGTATAAATGGCATATCAAATATAGTATTTCTTTTAATCATGCATGTCCGTGCCAATCAACATGAGGATAGGAAGCAGAAATAAAAAACTTTTGCATCAACTATGAAACAAAACTCAGCTCATCTTAGTCTGTTGGTTGGGAGCTTTGACTATCAACCATGAGGTCTTGGGTTGAGTATTACGTATGTGATGTATGTGCGAGTTTGTCTTAATTGAGTTAAATGTCAAAAAAAAACTTACGAAACAACAATTTTTTTTTTCATTTCCAAAGAGCCTTATCCACACAGCTCACATTGGCTTGTTAGTTGAGAGCTTAGGCTTTCAATTAAGAGGTCTTGAGTTTGAGTCTTTGTGTATGCAATGTGTGTGTGAGTTTGCCTTAATTGGCCTAAATGTTCAAGAAAAAAAAAAAGAGCCTTATCCTCTTCCCATGAGCAAGAGTACCAATAGAAGCATTTATAGCAATCCTCATAACCTTCAAGAGAAAGAGGAAGACTCTTGTTACCATTAGAAATGATAAAAGAGAGGGGACATTGATAGGTAAGCTAAAATGAAAAAAAGTCGAAGAAATTATTAGGTGCGAAGACCGGACGTAGCTCTACGTCCGGGCGTCAATAAAATGTTGACACGTGGATATTTAATTAGATTTATTTTTTTACTTTATATATTTAATATGTCCGCAAAATTTTAAACCAATCACACCAAAAGCGCAGCCAAAGCGCAGTAAAAAAGTGCAACAAAAGAGCAATCAAAGCTCAACTAAAGCCCAGGTAAAACGCAGATAAAGCGCAAGTAAAAAGTGCAACCAAAACACATCCACGTGTCAATTTTTAAGTGGATGTCTGGACTTATCTCTACATCCGGTCTCCACACCTAATAATTTCTCAAAAACCAGGGCTATCAAAACTCCCAAATATAGCAACCAATCAACTATGCATGAAAATAGAGAGAACAAATTTCTCGCATCCGATTATTATAATTGAGAGTTTTAAGTTGCAAAACTAGCAAGTTTTAAAACATTCTAAAAGTGAGATTCATTGTTATAGTTATAGCTATTTCTTCAAAGAGTGGATTAAGTCCTTTACCAACAAATAACGAAAGAGATGAGCTAATGAGAAAACTCCTAATATTATTTTTAATCCTGAACGCATAATTTATATGCGAGGAAGGAGAGAAAAGATATAATAAAAAATGATGAAGTGATGTTGATAGGAATTACTCAAAGATATAATAATAAAAAAATTTACATATCAAATATCTAAAACATTAATATTACATATCTATCATCTATATATAATTTTAATGTCAAATATACCATTCATATATTTCATTCCTATCACTCATATCATCATATAAATTTTAATATTTTATTTTATGTATCCATATTTATTTTATGGGTAATAGATATGTAATATTAAAATTTTAAATATTAGATATATAAATAATCTGAAATAAAATGGTATGTATGTAAATTCTTCTATTTTTTTAATACCTGCTCATGAACGGTCAGGAGCGTGCGATCAGCGCAGGGCATCCAACGGCCAGGGTTGTGCTCTAAATTCAACAAACGACCATATATAACCTCCCGAATCGTATAATCGCCTTTGTTTCGAGCTCGCCAGCCTCTCCCGCCGTCTACGAAACCCTAATTCTAGCCGTCGACCAACGAAACAAAATGGTATTGCTCCTCTTTCTCACCGAACTCCAATCCTTTGTTTAAATGAGTTTTTAGAGTTTCTTACAATTTAGATCTGTATTGCTGCAGTTCTATATTGAGAACTTGATTCATTTTTCTTGTTGTTGTTTGGTTCTGAGGTTCGTTTTTTTTAATGTTGCAGGCTCCCAAGAGAGGAGGGAAGGCGCCGGTCGCAGTGAAGAAGAAAACGGTAGATAATGTGTTGATCTCTTATTTGAGAGTTTGAAATTGGGTTTATGCTGACGTCTTTAATTTACTCGTTGCAGGAGAAGGTCGTGAATCCTCTGTTTGAGAAGAGGCCGAAGCAGTTTGGGATTGGTGGGGCTCTTCCTCCTAAGAGGGATCTTCATCGCTTCGTGAAATGGCCTAAGGTAGTGAGAATCCAGAGGCAGAGGAGGATCCTCAAGCAGCGTTTGAAGGTTCCTCCAGCGGTTAACCAGTTCACAAGGACATTGGACAAGAACCTCGGTAATCGTTTATCTTACTCCTTGTTATCAAATTAATCCTGGAATTGTAGTTCTGAATGGCGTATCTGGTTGGGCGGAGTGCTTCTAATCCCCGGGGCCTTGTTATCAAATTATTATTATTTTTGAATTCCTTACAAGTGATATTCTTCTTTCATAAAATCAAAACTAGTAACCTTAACCTGCATGTGTAGGCGGATTTGTATCAATAGGTTTATATTCAATTCCAACTTGATGCTTAAAGATAACAGAATTTTCTTGTAAAATCCAACCTACTTGTTATGTTTGTGCTCTTAACTCGTTTTAAAAATTTGGAAATCTTAAAGCTTGATGATTAGAGTATGATACAAACTACTTGTTTTACATATAATGTTACTGGTATTCAATACCTTGAATTTCAACTTAGAATTAAGTATCATAATTTGATTGTTTCTCAAAATCAATTTGGATTCATGCCTGGTAGGTCTACTATGGAAGCCATACATTTATTGAGAGGTTTGATGGAGAAATATAGGGAGAATAAGGAGGATCTACATATGATATTTATTGATTTAGAGAAAGCATATGATAAAGTTCCAAGAGAAGTGCTATGGAGAGTTCTTGAAAAAAAAGGAGTTAATAATGCTTATATTCAAATCATTAAAGATATGTATGAAGGAGCTATTACTTGTGTTCAAACACAAGATGGTTTGACCAAGTATTTCCCTATTTCGGTTGGATTACATCAAGGATCAGCTTTAAGCCCATATCTTTTCGCGTTAGTCATGGATGTTCTCACTAGACATTTACAAAAGGATGTACCCTGGTGTATGCTTTTTGCTGATGATATTCTTCTTGTTGACAAGACTAAAGAGGGAGTTGAAGGTAAACTTGAAGTCTGGAGATCAACCTTAGAGTCTAAAGGTTTTCGCTTGAGTAGATCTAAAACTGAATATATGGAGTGTAATTTTAGCAGTAATAGACCTAGTGAGGGGATTGTGACTTTGGGCGATCGAGTCATTAATAAGAGTACACGTTTTAGATATCTTGGATCTATTGTTCAGAGTGATGGTGAAATAGATGGGGATGTTATCAGTAGAATTCAAGTTGGATGGTTGAAGTGGAGGAATGCATCGGGCTTGTTGTGTGATAGAAAAGTCCCCCTTAAACTTAAGGGAAAATTCTATAAGATGGTGGTGAGACCTGCAATGCTTTATGGTGCAGAATGTTGGCCATTAAAAGAGAAGCACAATACTAAGTTATGTGTTGCGGAGATGAGGATGCATAGGTGGATGAGTGGATTTACTCTTAGAGACAGGATACGAAATGAGCATATACGTGAAAAGGTTGGAGTAGCTCCAGTGGAGGATAAGATTAGAGAGAGTCGCCTTAGATGGTTTGGTCACATAAAACGGCGGCCTTCCGATGACCCAGTTAGGAAAGTAGAGGTATTAGATTTGACTTATGTTAAGAAAGGTAGAGGTAGACCTAAAAAGACTTGGTTAGAAAATATTAGAAATGATCTTTCTCTATTAGATTTAAACGAGAATTTGACTTTGAACCGGACACAATTGAGAAAAAGGATTCATGTTGCCGACCCCACGTAGTGGGACAAAGGCTTGTTGTTGTTGTGTTGTTGTTGTAAAGAATATGATTGGATGTCCTTCCTGGCTAAGCACTCCTTTAATAACCATTTCAGATGCATTATGAAAACTATCAAACACCTTATTAAAGCAATATAGCTTAAGCAAGATAGTACCCTAAATGAAAATAAAATTTTTTATTTTTATCGGCGTATTAGTAAAACCGAAGTTAAAGAGGCTTTAAATAAATTGAAGTGTGGAAAAAGCTGTTGAACCTGATGATATTCCAATAGAAGTGTGAAAATGTTTAGGAGATGAGGGAATTTCTTAGCTTACTAAACTTTTTAATGTTATTTTGAAGACTAGAGAGATGTTAGATGAGTGAAATGAGTGTGTTGATTTCTATTTTTAAGAATAAAGGTGATGCACAAGCTTGTGCTAGTTATAGAGGAATTAAGTTAATGTGTCATACTTTAAAACTATGGGAGAGAGTTATGGAGCATATGTTACGGCGTGACACTATATTTCTCAAAATCAATTTGGATTCATGCCAAGTAGGTCTACTATGGAAGCTATACTTTTATTGAGAGGTTTGATGGAGAAGTATAGAGAGAATAAGGAGGATCAATATATGATTTTTATTGATTTAGAGAAAACATATGATAAAGCTCCAAGAGAAGTGCTATGGAGAGTTCTACATAAGAAATGGATTAATAATGCTTATATTCAAGTCTTTAAGGATATATATGCAAGAGTTGTTACTTGTGTTCAAACACAAGGTGGTTTGACCAAGTATTTTCTAATTTCAGTTGGATTACATCAAGGATCAACCTTAAGCCCATATCTTTTTGCTTTAGTCATGGATGTTCTTACTAGACATTTGCAAGAGGTTGTACCCTGGTGTATGCTTTTTACTGATGATATTCTTCTTGTTGATACGACTAGAGAGGGAGTTGAAGGTAAACTTGAATTATGGAGGTCAACCTTAGAGTCTAAAGGGTTTCGTTTGAGTAGATCTAAAACTGAATATATGGAGGGTAATTTTAGTAATAATAGATCTTGTGGGGTGATTGTGACTTTGGGCAATCAATTCATTAATAAGAGCACACGTTTTAGATATCTTGGGTCTATTGTTCAGAGTGATGGTGAAATAGATGGGGATATTATTAGTAGAATTCAAGTTTGATTGTTGAAGTGGAGGAATTCATCGGGTTTGTTGTGTGATAGAAAAGTCTCTCTCAAACTTAAGGGAAAATCCTATAAGATGGTAGTGAGACCTGCAATGCTTTATGGTGCAGAATGTTGGCCGTTAAAAGAGAAGCATAATATTAAGTTAAGTGTTGTAGAGATGGGGATGCTCAGGTGGATGAGTGACTTTACTCTTAAAGACAGAATATGAAATGAGCATATACGTGAAAAGGTTGGAGTAGCTCTAGTGGAAAATAAGATTAGAGAGAGTCGCCTTAGATGATTTGGTCACATAAAACGGCGACCTTCCGATGACTTGGTTAGGAAAGTAGATGTATTATATTTAACTTATGTTAAGAAAGGTAGAGGTAGACCTAAAAAAGACTTAGGTTAGAAAATATTAGAAAGGATATTTCTTTATTAGATTTAGATGAGAATTTGACTCTTAACAGGACACAATGGAGAAAAAAGATTCATGTAGCCGACCCTGCATATTGTTGTTGTTGATCTTAGTTATGTTATATTACTTTATTTCGAGTCCAGTGCTATTTTTTTGTTTGCATTGATATTAAGATTTTCACAAAATAAGTGTTAGAAAATATGTGTGGCAAAATTAGGAAGGAAAAGTCAGGGAATGATGAAATTTATTTTTAGAATTGAGGGACCAGGTAAATGAAATGGGTATGTATTTTGAGAATTAAGAGGTCGGCAGATGAAAATAAGGAACAGGTTCTCATATCTCATATCCTGTGTTTCGAATAATTTTCAGGTTATGCCTTGTTTACTTGCTTTCTGAACAATCATTTAATTCACGAAATTGACTTGTTTAATTTAAGTTCAACGGTTTTTTACCTTTTTTCCTTGGTTTCTGTTCTTATGTTGATGTTTAGTGTGAATTCTATATGTTTTGATCCCACTCCACCGTTAGATTAAGTACCCCTTGGTTAGATGTTTTCTTTTATATCCTATATTTATTTGCAGCAACAAGCCTATTTAGGATGCTTCTGAAGTATAGGCCTGAGGATAAAGCTGCCAAGAAGGAACGTCTTCTGAAACGGGCACAAGCTGAGACCGAAGGAAAAGTTGTGGAATCCAAGAAGCCAATTGTTGTCAAATATGGCCTTAATCATGTTACTTATCTTATAGAACAGGTTTGTAATCCTTTAATTTTATTGTCGTGTTATATAGAATGAGAGCTTAGAGAGTTGGTTGAGCTGTCAACATTGTGATTTGGAAATCATCTCCTTCACCAAATTCATCTTTTTTTAATTATTTTTTTCCATTATATGTTTTACAATAGTTTATAAATGAATATATTTTTTTGATATTATTTGAAATTTCCATGATTAAATTAATTAAGCAGTTTTTTCCCTACCATTCCCTCAGAACAAGGCCCAACTGGTGGTTATTGCTCATGATGTAGATCCTATAGAGCTAGTCGTTTGGCTTCCAGCATTGTGCAGGAAGATGGAGATCCCTTACTGCATTGTAAAGGGAAAAGCTCGGTTGGGCACAGTAAGCATATTTATTCAATATTTCTGAATAGAATTACAATCATCACATTCTCACATTTTTTATTACGATTTCTAGATTGTCCACAAGAAAACTGCTGCTGTGTTGTGCTTAACAACTGTGAAGAATGAAGACAAGCTTGAGTTCAGCAAAATCTTAGAGGCTATTAAGGTGATTACTAAACTATCTTACATTTTTTAGGATCCCTTTGGATCTGCTGCAGCTGTTATATGAAACTAATTGTAGAGCTGCTATAATGAATATAATTTTTTAAAAAGTTTTTGTAGGTTTTATAATATTTCTCCTTTTGAAAAAAATTGAACGTCATTCTTACTGATATCACACTCCAGTATATCTATTTGTAAGAAGCTGTTTCTCATAAGAAAAAAAAAATCTGAAAAGTAGCTATAAAATAGTCTTCAATGAGAAGTGTAGCAGCAATTTGAAAAACAATATAGGGAAAAAGTTGGCCAAGCATAGCCTTATTTCCTTTTCTTTTACTTATATATATTGCCCTCTTAATTCAGGCCAATTTCAATGACAAATTTGACGAGATTCGAAAGAAATGGGGAGGAGGAATTATGGGTTCGAAATCTCAGGCTAAAAGTAAGGCCAAGGAGAAGCTTCTGGCTAAAGAAGCTGCCCAGAGAATGAGTTAGGTTGCCTTTTTATATGTGTGCTTCATAGCTTTTAAATCAGGATGATTCTTCTCAGTAGAGCTTTTTTTTATGTTTTTGAGCTAAGATTTGTCCTTGGACTTCAGTTCTTACTTAATTGGCTTTCCTTGCCTGATTGATCAATGTTTTTGTTTTATCTTTTTGTTCTCCAGTCTTTCCAAGATTTGCTTATAAGTTTTTTGTTGATAAATCCTGCATGTCTGTCTATTAGCATTCTTGCTGTAAAGTAAATGTATGCATTTATCAGATATAGAAAATTGGGGTTATATCATATTTCAGAATCGCTATGATTGCTTTGTAAATAGCGGATTATGCAAATAAACTTATGAGCTTGCAAATAAACTTATGAGCTTTATGCTTCGTCCGGGACAGCTTTCTTACTGTTTTTAAAAGTAATTTTCTAGTATAACAATTTCTACTTCAAAAAATTTTTGTGCTAAAAAGTTGTTTTATAAAGCAATAAGAAAGTCATCCCAAACGGAGCCTTAAAATTTAGGCTTCTTTTGAGAAGTAGTTTTTAGTTACAAAATTTTCTAGTTCTAAAAAATTTTGTACTAAAAAATTTAAGATTATTATTAAGCTGAAATTTGTCTTAATCTGTCTTTTGGGATCTGCAGAGCTTTCTACGGAAAGAAGTTAATTGTTCATCTCGTTAATTTTATTATTATTATGATTTATTATTATTATGAAATATTATCAGAATGCTATTAAGTTAATATGTTTATTATGAATTTAACGTTTTCTTAAAAAGTTTTGTATTAAATACCACAAATTTTATCAAATATAATGTTTTCATTTTTTAACATATCTAAAAAGTAAAAAAAAATTATATTTATTTAAATATATTTATATATGTTCCACTGTTTGCAAATAATCTAAAAACTAGAAAGTCTTCATGAGTTGGTCAATCTCAGGGCGAATTATTACGTCCGGTCACCGGACCATTCGGAGACGAATCTGGATGCGTCACATCACCTAAATGCACTGGGCTCGGGTGACGTGGCGCGTCCGGATTCGTCTCCAGACGAATCCGGACACCGGGCGTAATAATTTTCCCAATCTCAGGAAATCAAACTGCATGGCTCCCTTACCAATGCTCATTTTTTATATGCCCAACTTTACTTCATTTCAGTCCAAGTTATTTTGGTGATTTAGGTTTCGTTTTGGACAATTTTTTTGCTATTTTTTAAAACAATTTATTAGTACAAAAATTTTTTGAATTAAAAAATTTGTATTAAAAAGCCGTTTTCGAAAACAATAAAGAAGTTGCCCCAAACGAATTCTAAGGCTTCGTTTGAAAAATTTTTGTACTAGAAAGCTGCTTTAAGAAGCAGAAAGAAAGCAATTTCTTCGTTTAGGGCAGCTTTTTTGTTGCTTTCTAAAACAATTTTTTTTGTACGAAAATTTTTTGAATTAATTATTTTTATACTAAAAAATAATTTTATAAAGTAGTAAATGAATTATCCCAAATGAAATCTTAGATTTAGTTAATATCCATACATACGGGGCCAAATTTTATAAAAAAGCGTGATAAAAATTAGAATTAATAAAAGGAGCATCGATTAAAAATAATTTAAATATGAGCAAATACGTTATATTAAATAGCGCATTCTAAAATGCGCCAAATAATTTAGCGAAGTAAGAAAACGCCATTTATATTGGCGTATTATACTCAAATGTAGAAAGAGAGGGGAAGGGGAGAGAGAGGGAGAGATATGATAGTTGACAGCGGAGAGAAAGGAGTGGCAGCGGGGAGAGAGAGAGAGGGAGGGAGAGGGGAGGGGGGAGAGAGAGAGAGGATAATCAAATATTTAAATTAATATTTTAAATATGTTGAAATATTTATATAGTTTAAAAAATACAATATTCAATATTTATTATTAAAATGGATATATTTAATATTTTAAACTAAATATATATAAAATTTTATAGGTTTTAGTTAAAAATAATAATTTATTAAAAAAATTAATTAATTATTTAATTTATATTATATTTATTTTAAAACCTAATATTATTATATATTTAATAAAATAATAATTTAATTAATAATTTATATTCAATATTAATAATAATAATTTAATTAGTAATTATCTTATTGAATAAAAATATTAATTATTTTATTCAATATTTTAGTTTTAAACGAATTGATTTTTGGTGGTTAAATTGAATTAAAAAATGCTTATTATTTTATTTAATATTTTATCATATACTTAAAATATGCCTTTTAAAAAATTATGTTTAATTTTCTTAATAATTTTTTAATATCAAAATAATTTTAAATTTTTATGAATATTTTTTTACACATAACTTTCAATCTATATTTAACATATTAATTGGATGACAAAATAATTTTGGAGTAAGATAGCATAATTATATTTAAATAATAAAATTTATGTAATATTATTAAATATCTAAAAAATAAATTTTAAAAAGAAAAAATGAGTTGAATAAATAAATATTTAAAAATAAGTTAAAATAATAGTTAAATATCTTAAAATCTGTTAAAATACTAATTTAAATATTTAATTCTCTCTCCTTGCCGTGATCTCTCTCCCCTCCCCACACTCTCTCTCTCCGCTGCCACCTCCCTCTTTCTCTCCCCTCTTTCTCTTTCCACCTTTGAGTATAACACGCCAACTTAAATGGCGTTTTCTTACTCCGCCAAATTATTTGGCGCATTTTAGAATGCGCCATTTAATATAGCGTATTTGCTCCTATTTGAATTATTTTTAATCGATGCTCCTTTTATTAATTTTGATTTTTATCACGCTTCTTTATAAAATTTGGCCTACATACGGACCTCAAAAAATATAGGCCATTGAGTTCCTATTGCTAGCTCTCTCCAAGATGACAACTCTTTTATCATCCTTATAGAGGGGCTTTTATGCCCAACTCAGGAGCCTATAAAAAAGTTTTTACTTTGGATGGTACCTTATTGTCATATGACTAATTGGCTCCTTGAAGCCAAGGTTAAGGCCAAAATCACGGTCACAAATTATGGTACTAAATCAAACTTTAGGTCATTTATCATACACAATTCTTTATACAAGTTTGTATATGATTTATAATTTTTTAATAGTCAGTGAAGGATAATTAAAATCCTTGATGGGGTTGTGGTTCCTATCAATTAAGGATTATATCAGTATTATATCAGATTAAAGATCATGTTATTAAAAATATATGATTGTTACACATAATGAAAAAGTAAAAAAAATAAAATAAGCACAATATTAATAATAGCCGATTACAGACTATACAAAACATATGATATGAGCTGGCAAGTACTTGTGTGGCTTCATATCTTCAATATTATTCTCGGTCACAAGTTGAATCTTTGATGAGCCTTCACAGAGTGTGCTAGATGGCGAGTCCTTGCGGACTGTTTTGACAATTGGACTTGAATGATGATGGCCGCAAGCTGAGGATTGATCGAGTCTAGGACTCATTGTCATTGATCCCTAAATCTCTTGTTGAGGAGTGACTAATTTTTTTTATTTGACGTAAATATGAATTTGTATATATATATATAGCAAAGTTGTTTTCAGATAAATTTGTTATTATTGATATAAATCAAATATTCCGAAGTAAATATAATATTTATATTTCCCTTAAAAGAAAGGCGCCACGTCGACCTCTTTCACGAATTATTTCATTTCTAATCAATGGTTCTTTCCTCGGTCTATTTCTGGTCTCCAAATGGCTCCTTATAAAATTTATTTCCTCTCACCCATTCCGTCACCCGACCCGATCCGCCCTTCTTATCATTCGGTTCATTGTGGGTGCAGTGCAAAATGGTATGCGAACAAATTTTATAAATGCACATTATAAATAAACAGAATAAGCTGGTATTGTTATCGTTTCCTGATTTCCTCTATCATTGTTTCTCTCTCCTTCTCCCTAATTACGAACCCTCCGATTCCATTTCTCTCTGGCTCAGGTCTTCGCACGCGCTCGCTCTCGCTGTCGCCGTTGCTCGCCGGCTTTGAATCTGAAACCCTACCTCTTTCGCCGGAGGTCGGCCGGCCGTTGATTTCTCTGTGTCAGAGCGATCCCTCTTTCGAACCGGAAGTTCCAATCAGGCGTTGGTAGATCTCTCTGGTCGTCGTTCCTTTTGACGATCGGGAACTTCAATTCTGTTCCGCTTCTTCCGATCGGTGCTCTTCCGTTGTTTCCATGGCTGAACGAAAGTTAGATCTGGCACGTATTGCACAGACGAAACCTAACCCTGAGGCTTGGGGCGGCAAAGGTATTTGGGTTTACCACTCTATTTAGCTCACCCCTTCTCGTTTGTTTGGTGGGGATAATGTTCTGTGGTATGGATCGCCTGGTGTGGTGGTGGGGAGGGAGTTGGTCTTCCTAGGGTTTTCTGTTGCTGGGCTGTGAATGAATGTTCATTGGATCTCCTTTGATTGGATGAAACCTTTGTTATATCGTACGACTTTATTTCTAGGGATCGGTTTCTGAAAGTGGATTTTGGTTGGTCAGTGTAGGAAAAATGGGTTCATCGCTGTGGGATGCTAGAGTAAGGCCGGCGGATTCTATGTTTGGGGCATTTGTTGTGATGTCACTAGAGAGTGCTGAGTTGAATGTATTAACGAGTGAATCAGTTATTATTATTATTTTGTTTTGTTTTACCGACATCGATTTGAAGTTGTCACTTCTGTGAGTGTTTTCTTGCTATTCTATGATGCTCCATGTTTCTTTTATTCCAAAAAACTAATCGCTCATACACTATCATTCTTGGCTATGATTTTCTGCTCTTGGCTTGGAAGGTTATGCTCCCGGAGTGCTTGACGAGGAAAAGGCTCTCATGGGCTCGCTTGACGACTCAAAAGGTCATTTACCATGAATTTGTTTTATCAGTGAAATTAATATGTCTGTTTAGTTTAGTTTTTAATTGTCTTTAAAGTTTTCAAAGTTAAATTGCCGTATCTTATTTTGGCTCATTTCATTGTTTTAGAATTATCATCAGGTTTTATCCATTATAATAGCTTAAGGTATGTTGCATTGATGGAGTTAATTCCTTTGATTTAAATATCCAATGTCTGATATGAGTTTCTTTGGCTATATCAGATGAGATAGCTACTTGTTATGCCTTGTATGCTGAGCATGCTGTTTGTTTTGTAGTTATAATCCTTACTTTCTTGATTGCATTTGCATGCATGTGGGTTTTTATAATCATGCATGTACATAAATGCATTTTTTTGGTAGATGTGCATGTACATAAATGTTTTTTTTTGGTAGATGTGCATGTGCGCTAAGGTCTACAGAGTGCATATATGCATGTTTGTGCTTGTCTTTCTACTGGAAAAAATTATTATGTGTGGAGTCCGGACTCAAATCACGTGAAGACACATGGATTTTTTTTCTTTTTTGTACACAGGGTGTGCACAAGAGAGAGAAAATCCACGTGTATTCACGTGATTGGAGTCTAGACGAAATGCTGCGTCCGGACTCCGCACATAATAATCTATCTTCTACCGGTCCGTTTGATATCATGTCTTTGATGTGATCAAATTTCATTCTTATGCCTCCCCTTAGGTAATGTTTAGCTTTTTTTGTTTATGGTATGCATGCTTGTACTTGTCTATCTACTGGTCTATATGATATCATGTCTTTAATGTGGTAAAATTTCATTCTTATGCCTCCCACAGGTAATGGTTAGCTTTTTTTATTATTATTTAGGCTTTCTGAACATCATTATTATTCTTGCCGTTGCTTATTGCTTAACTTATCAGCTTAGAATGTTCACTTAAATTGCTTAGAGCTTTCCCATCTTGATTAGCTTGCTATACATGTTATATTTTGTTAAATGATTGTGTACAATGCCTTGGCTTATGTTTTCTTATGCTACTGTTGGCATTCTGCAGATCAACTGACTTCAGAGAACAGTTTTCCTTTATCACCGCAGTGGTTGTATTCTAAAAATTCTGAAAGCAAGGTTGGCAATTCTGCCGCATCTGGGGTATATGAACTATTCTTGTTTCTGGTGTACATTTTCTGTTATTCTACTAGCGTTTCTCTCATTTCTGTCCCCTCGCACCGCCCTTCCTCCTCCTTCCATTCTCACTTTTTGCTATTCTTCTCACTCTTTCTATTTGAAACTGTGTTTTTATTGGCTATGTTGACATGCGATGCGCTTCTTGTATTACACAGTGAATTTTAAATTCACCTTGCTGACCTGGTTTAGATGTAATGCACATAAAACTGAAAAAGAATATAATGCAGGTAATTCTTTACTTTCTATGCAAACAAGATATTACAATTTTTTACAATAGATTAAGTTGTTAGGAATTAATATTTAGAAGATGTGAAGAAATACTACAAGGAGAGTGGATGAATAATTACGATAAGGTTTTGGCTGTCTTGTCGTGGTGATTGTTACCACTGATAAGTAATGTGGTTGATATTTGTTGTTTCACCTGATTTTGATGTTATGAAATACTTTTTATAGTAATATATTTCATTGTTCTTCTTGGCTTCTTATATTTCCAAAATTGACTCATTGTATGAGTTAAATTTTTAGCAACTCATAGGTGATTCTGAATAAAGTTAAAAGTTGATCCTAAACAAATGTGAGAAAAATGTTTATATGATACTTAATTTGGATAATTAAAGGAAACTCAACCTGAAATATGAATATGATGATGCCTTATTTGTGCGCAGATTTGAAGCTATTTGGCATGTTCTTGTATGACCTTAACGTTTTGATATGATGATCATGAACTTTAAAGGCTCAGGTTGCTGTAGATAAAAAAAAAGAGCAAGCAGAAAGATAATTGCTTGAATTAATGTAAAGCCCAATGTTAATTGTTAAAGTTGTGTAATACTAGCATGTTTGTTTGATTTATTTTTACTACATAACAATTGACATTTACATGAAGCTGCCATCGTTTTGAAAGGTCAAGGCCATTAATAAGAATCATAATTGGACATTTTTGGGTGAGAAACATCAAATTAAGATTGAACTAGCTAATCAAACTTGGATTATCTTTTATAAGTGTTTCATTAATCATGTTTTAAAAGCACCCATTTCCAGCACACACGAGCAATCATCATCTTCATTAGCCTTATCTCAACAATTTGGGTTTAGCATTATGAATCTTCATTTTTCATTCATTTCTGCGGAGTGTTGGCGAATGTGTTAAAACTTATTCTTGATGATTCATTTTAAACAATTTATATCTATCTAACTTTAAGGCCATTTTTTTCCTTCCTAATCCTCTAATGTGAATTTGATCAACTTGCATATCATGTTTTTTTTAATGTGAATTTGTAGTACATGTTCAAACAAAGCAAATATATTTTTAATATTCTTATGTTTAACAAACATCATTCCAGCCTTTCCTTTAATATGCCATCTCTTACATCATCCTTTCTTGTTTTGCCTCACATCCATCTAAACATTTTATTTTTTTTAATTACATTTAACTTAGATTTCAATGATTTTTATAGCCTAACATTCATATCCATGCAATGTTGCTAGCGTAAGTGCTGCTTTCTAAAATTTAATTTTTAACTCTCTTTGATATTCTCTTATCACACAGAACTTTCGAGACATTTCTCCATTTTAATCATCAAATCTCAACTCTAGAAATTACATCTGTATTAATATCTTGATTCTTTGTGCAACAGATTCAATATATTTAAGCCCATCACATTTATGGATCGACTTATCTTTCAATAATATTGAATGATAATTATTAACATTATATGTTCTAAAATTGTAGATCATATATTCAAATTCTACTGTACTTATTCTAAGTCCTCTATCTTTTAAACATTTTGGTCACTATTCTAATTTTGCATTAATTTCAGTGGATGTCTCACTAATTAGAACTATATTAATTGCACAAAACATAGATCAAAGCACTTTACAAAAAATATAGAACTAATTTTACTTCACTATTTGCTCTTTAATCGTTTAACACCAGCTTAGTTGTCAGGATTCATTGAAAAGATTTGTTATCCAAATTGCTGCCTCTCATTTGGACCTAATGCCTTGGCTATATGTATTTTTTTCAGTTCTAAATCAATTTCACTTTTTAAGATAAATTTATAAAATGCCTTATTATTGTTCATTATGCACTTTCAAAATACATTCTTCTATAGAACTCTCATTAAATAATTTCTCAAAGTAACATACTAACACGTTAATATTTCTTGATGGCTTCCTTTTGAACCAGGAATGTATTATCTTCACTTTGAATGCATATAATTTGATAAAAATCCGCAGAGTTATAACTCATCATCAATCCACTTATCAAAACCTACAGGTTTTTTAATTGGTTGATTAGCTTATATCATTTGCATCACAACCTTGGAAGTGATTGTGCTTTTAAATTTCCTGTACTTATTCTAAGGCCTCTATCTTTTAAACATTTCGGTCACTATTCTAATTTTGCATTTATTTCAGTGGACGTCTCACTAATTAGAACTATATTAATTGCACAAAACATAGATCAAATCACTTTACAAAAAATTATAGAACTAATTTTGCTTCCCTATTTGCTCTGCAATCGTTTAACACCAGCTTAGTTGTCAGGATTCATTGAAAAGATTTGTTATCCAAATTGCTGCCTCTCATTTGGACCTAATGCCTTGGCTCTATGTATTTTTTTCAGTTCTAAATCATTTTCACTTTTTAAGATAAATTTATGAAATGCCTTATTATATTGTTCATTATACACTTTCAAAATATATTCCTCTATAGAACTCTCATTAAATAACTTCTCGAAGTAACATACTAACATGTTAATATTTCTTGATGGCTTCTTTTTGAACTTTGAATGCATCAAATTTGATAAAAATCCCTAGAGTTATAACTCATTATCAATCCACTTATCAAAACCTACAGGTTTTTTAATTGGTTGGATTAGCGTATATCATTTGCATCACATCCTTGGAAGTTGATTGTGCTTTTAATTTTCCTAACCTTCTCTGAAGCCCTACCTGCCATTCATGTCAGGAATTGATCTTTAGTCGAATTTCATAGTAGCTTTCTTATTATTTGAAGTTGAACTTGCTCTACTTATTCACACATAACCCTGTTATGTTTTGCATTCTGTGCTCAAGTTACTTATGTTTTTCCTGATTTGATGATTATCTCAATTTGGTATGTTTTTTGCGCTTAGTCTGTTGTACTAGTTATATTTTAAATTGTTCTTTTCTTCCAATGGCTTCTTAATTGGATATTATTAAACCAATATTAGACTAGGGGATTTACTGATGTCTTATGTGCTGTGCTGCTATGTGCTACATTGGAGCCATCATAGAGATGACCTTATCTGAAGATAATGTTGGTGCAAATAAGAAATCACAAATCTTAGTATTCCTATCATATATTACATGATCTTAAGGCACATTGGATAGAAACATTGCAGTAGTTAATTGTTGTCTGAATTGATCGTTACAATGGGAAGGACGTTCCTTTTTGGTTGGAATAGGTGAGGCATCACAATCATGATCTTCCGGAAGAAAATTAAGTTTTTTTGGCCAACAGCATTCCTCTTTGAGATCAACTAGTATTGATTTAAACTTTACCTTACCAACTACTCATAGTCTTTTACTTATTTATATACCTCATAACATTTTTTGTATCTTTTCGTGTTTTTTTTATTCCACTTTCTGGTAAGCAATTACTACTAATAGCTAGCGGGGTCTTCCCAATTTATCTTCTGTATGGTGTTTTCATGATGGCAGTTTAAATTGTGACTTAAATTCTTGATTAATTGTATTTGTAGGAGGCAAGTCTGATTTAAGATGATGTTTGTTTGTTAGCTTTTCATAGTCCTAGTTTTTTTTGTTGTTGTGGTATATAGATTGATTTTGATTCTAGAAGGGGTTATTTTTTTCAGGATACTCGCCTGCCAAATTCCCTTTCGCATGGAACCTCTGCAGACTCTGTGCAGAAAGATTCTTGGCGTCTCGATGGGCCTCCAGACAAAAAGGATTGGAGAAGGATTGTTCCTGATGTTGAGAATAGCCGACGTTGGCGTGATGAGGAAAGAGAGACTGGTTCGCTTGTTAGGAGAGATCGTAAGAAAGAAGGTGATCGTGAAATTGATCACAGAAAAAATGACCGCCGCTCTGAAAATGTTTCAGCAAGAGATTCTGGTGAATCTAGGAGTCTGCCCTCCTCTGACCGATGGCATGAGGTTACAGGTCGTAGCACTGGCTTGGAGATCCGGCGTGATAGTAAATGGTCATCAAGATGGGGGCCAGAGGAGAAGGACTCGCGTACTGAGAGAAAAATGGACGCTGACAAGGAGGACCAAATTGCTGAAAAGCAAACGTTTCTCGGTAGTAGCCGCCCATCTGAATCTGAAACCCGTGACAAATGGAGGCCACGCCATCGCATGGAGGTTCATTCTGGCGCATCTACAGTTTATCGTTCTGCTCCAGGATTTGGTTTGGATAGAGGGCGATCAGAAGCTTCGCAAGTTGGATTTGCTCTTGGAAGGGGCAGGGGAAGCCTTCTGGGAGGTTTGTCTCAGCACAGGACATCCTCAGCTGGCCCCATTGGTGCTGTGCCTTTAGGTAGGAGTTATGTTGAACAAGGGAGATCTGGTTTATTTGCCGAGATGTTTCGCTACCCAAGGGGTAAACTTCTCGACATTTATAGGAAGCAGAAGATGCTACCAGATTTTGAAATTGCTCCTGATGGTCTTGATACTCCTGTAACACAAATAAAGTCTATAGCACCGTTAGCCTTTGTCTCACCAGATGCTACTGAGGAGGTCAGTTGCAATCTCATATATGTGACTCAAGATAGCTAAATACTGCAAGGTTTTTTTTGTTCATTTTGACAATCTCTCTTATAGTCTTAATACATGCTTCTTTTGTAAATGTTCTTTCTGCTGACAATGCTGCTTAGAGTGATGATGTAAACTAAGTTATTTTTGTTTGTTTTCTATAATTAGACATATGTAGTTAAAGTTACACGTAAATGGTTCTCAGGTCCTTTTAGAAGACATATCAAAAGGAAAGTTCACTGGAAGTGAAGTGTCATACAGTGCAAGCAGAGAGCAGAAAGCGATGACTGATAACAGTGAGATAGGTGAGTACTACTAACATGCACTATTTTCATAATTATTTAGTCATATGCTTATTGTCTTGTTTTGTTATTCTTAGATACGAACTGTGAGGCTAAATCATATGCTATTCTTTCTGCTGCTGATGCTTCCACCAAAGATACTGGTATGGCATGTCCTGTTCATAGTATATGCTTACCGAGACACCTTTTATGTTAAGTATTGAGCTTTTTTTTTTTTTTCATTTCTTTCTATCAAATAGATTATGTTCCTGTGGCATCTGGAGTTAGTTTGAACACTTTATTCAGTGATACAAAATTCGATGATGGGACTTGCAAAGGTTCTGATCATCCTGTGATAGAGCATTATCAACTGGAGCCAAAGCAGGACTTTGGTGAGAAGGATGTTAAGGATGCTGATTGTTTGCAGTATCCTCGTGAGGGTTCAATGATTGAAGGAACAATGGCAGCTGATGCTTATGATGTTAGTATCAAATTACCTGATGATTCAAGTTCTTTATTTGCGACTTCATTTACCGAGGAAACTCCAAGAAATATGGGAGAGAAACATGCGAATAGTGAAGTGAGACATATGGAGATGACCTCTCATGAAGAATTGAGTTTGTTCTATCGGGATCCTCAAGGAGACATTCAGGGACCATTTTTGGGTGTTGATATAATTTCGTGGTTTGAACAGGGTTTTTTTGGTTTGGATTTACCTGTTTGTTTATCAGATGCTGCAGAAGGTGCCCGATTCAGGCCATTAGGTGAAGTGATGCCGCACCTGAAGTTCAGGTTCAATCCCACTACGGAAGTTTATTCACGTGAGCTCTCTGATGCTCTGGATGTTGCAAATGATAAAATTGAGGTTATCGGCTCACTAGGGTCTAATTTTGGTGACCAAAGATTGACGACAGCTGCAGCTGTCTCTGAATCAATGGTCGACCATGAATTTCAACCTAGAGTATTAGATTTAAGAGGCTACATGGAACCTCCAACTGGGAGGACATTGGTTTCAGATCTCGAAACTTCTGTCAATATTCCAGCTTCTGAAAGTCATACCCTTCATGATTTTCCAGGACAAGATGCTGAAGGTTAGTTTTCTTATATATATATATATTGCATGTTTTCTGACTTTCTTTGATGTTTTATCACCAAGTGATGTTTTGATCTTTATCTTCTGCAGAAGTTCTATATACTGGAAGGCACATGAATGAAATTGAGAAATCTTTAGAGAAGGCAGTTAATGTTGACTCTGAGTTCTCTCGCTCTAATCTTGGCCAACAGTTTCTGGCAAGTGAAATTGGACAACCTCACACGACTAGTCATAAGAATCCAAGCGATAATGATATTAATCAACTTGGATTGCTATGGTCTGAGTTGGAAGGTTCACATTCTAGACATCCCATATCATCCACTGTGGCCGGTATAGATGACCAAATCCACAATCTTAATCCTTCAGCTTTAGACTCCCTACTGTATGCACATAAACAGGACCAGTTTAATTCTTCTAGTAACCAACCCTTTGCACATGATTCATGGCCTGGTGCTTCCATTCAAAGCAATAGGTCAAATAAAATTCAAGATGGAATGGATGCTGCTCGTTTTCCGCATTTTGAAGATGAATTTAACCATCTTGGTCTTCAAGACCAGCTACTGCTTCATCAGTTTCAAAAACAGCAACTTCAGAAACATCTCCCTTCTCCTCATCAACACATGCATTTAGGAGAACCATTTGTGGTACCAGAGCAGGGTTCTCTGCACAACAGAGCTGGCAATCAATCCATGCTTGATTTTGAGCATCTATTTAAGCTGCAGCTCCAAGAACAGCACCATCTTCAGCGTTTACACGAGCAGCAGCAACTGCAGCAACAACAGCAGCAATTGCAGCAGCAACAACTTTATCAGCAAATGCATTTACTGAAGCAGCAGCAGCAACAAGAGCAGCAACAACAGATGCTGATTGAGCATCTGCTGCAGCGGCAAGCACATGATCCGCTTCTTCGGGATGGCTCCCTTGACCAAATCTTATTGCGACAGCAGCTTTTGCGAGAGATAGAGCTTCAGCCTCAGCATATCCAGAGGAATCAGGATCTAGTGTTTGAGCAGCTTTTGCAAGCAAAACTTGGCCACAATCCTCACCATGAGCATCACAATGATTTGTTGGATGTCCTCTCTCATCAGAACCGTAGGCCTTGGCTTTCTATGGAAGAACAAATTCTTTTGAACCTTCAGGAGGAGCAGCTGCAGGCAAGGCGGTTATCTCTTGCTTCTAGGCAAAAACGAAGCATGGAAGAAGACAGACATGTTGGCGGTGGTGTCTGGTCTGTGGATGAATCCGGTCAATTCGTGAGGACATCTGCTAGCAATCACCACCCTCATTTGAACAGACTTATTAACCAGACGGACTTTATTCAATCTCTACAGCAGCCTTCACCATTTGAACAAGCAAGCCTACCTGAGCAGAACCTCATGTTACATGAGCTCATGCAGCAGAATCCTTATGAAAGAAACACACATCCTTTTGATAGTTCAATTCATATACCTCGCAACCCTTCCGAGCCAAATGCAGATGTTTTAAGTGCAATAGCTCGGTTGCAGGGGTTGGACATGACAGAAATCCATGGTCACATGCATGCTTCAGTCCAGGCAAGGCAGTTCCATCCTGTTAATAGTTCTCATGAACATCATATTTCAAATCAATTGTTTAGACCTCGTTTGGACGTGATGGATGGCCAGTGGGTTGAATCGAATGAGCAGCGAGCTAATGACTTGGTTGAAGCACAGTTAAACCAGCTTCACTTCGAAGCTGAGAGACAGAAGCGGGATATGAGAGGAAGTCTATTTAACATGGAATCAAACTCATGGGCAGCACTTGCTGGAAATGAGAACTCGAAGCATGGAATAGATGAATTTTTCCAGCAGCAATTGGTTCACCAACCTTCACAGCCTTTAGAGTTGGTTGATACTGCTGCTTCATCCTTCGAGGATAGGGATACCAACTGGTTTACAAACTCTTCCTTGGATAATTCGTTTAAGCTTACTGCAGAAAATGCTTCCTTACGTGATTCTTTTGCTGAGGGTTCCAATTTAAAGAAGTCGTTTATGCAGCAGGATGGAATGTTGCATGCAAGCGTGGAAATCGAAGCTGGTAACTATGATATTAGTGGAGAGTTACCTTTAAGATCTAGATCTAACTTGTCCATTGAGCAGAACCAGTTCTTTCCTGAAGTAGATGAGATTGAGAAAGAACAAGCTGTGGATCCTGTTATTAATGATTGTTCTGGTGATAGGGTTGATTTCTCAGATTTTAAGGATGGGAAGAGGTTGAAGCAACGTGGTGCAAGGGTTAAGCGCAGTACAAGGGGTAAGGCACCAAGCAATCCTGATCAAGCTGTTGGATCCCTTCCAGATGATCATGAGGTGAAAGGCAATGCTCCTATTAGACATACTTCATTGGGCAGCAATGGTACTTTGCTGGTTTCTACCCTTCTTTTCTGTCTTTTATTATTTTCATGCTCTAGTTATGTGATTTACCTCCTTTTATTCTTCAGCCGGAGGCTTGAACTTCTACAATTATGAAACGGGCACGGATAATGCTTATAGTGAAGGGACGCCCACCAGCAGGTACTTGATTTTTTTCAGCTTTGGAATTTTGGCGAGTTGGCATTTCCTCTTTCTTGTGAAGTAATGATGAACAGTGAGATGAGCCTAAATATAATGGAAGTAATAATGGCAATAGTGCTGGAAGTCAAGAGGTGTCTGGATTTGATTGTTTTTTTTACTACCTCTGATTATTATGCTAAAAAATGGGCTGTAGAGTTAAAATGGGAATTATCTTAGGCGTATGATCCGACGTGTGGATGTAAAGATAAATTTTATAAAATCATTATTAAATAAACTACTATATTTAATTCATATATAAGCGATCATTAATATTAGAAATGGCTTGAGATTGATCAGAAAGCATTGAAAGAAATGATTATATTAGTGAGGCAGTGGGTATTGACACCTAGTAAAGTTAAGGTTATAAAATAGGTTTTTGTGGCTTGGTAATGTATGTTAGAGTGATGAAGATGCAGCAATAATAGAAAGAAAAATGGATGAATAAAACATGTCTAGAATTATATAAAAAAATGAAAAAAGTAACAGATAATACTTAGCGTAGCATGCCGTAGCAGTAAAGGGTTGAATAAAGTTGATACCAAGTTGCTGACATCATGCTAATGATGGTGTTCTATACAAACTTTTTTTTTATAAACCTGTTGAATGCTACCTTTCATCTGTTTTGTTGTCACAATCCTCTAGGAAAAATTTTGCATGGAATTCTGAATATTTCGAAGAAAAATTAGTTTTGATGGATTTTAAGATTATTAGATTTATTTTGAAATGAGTACAGTATATGCATGATCAATTGAAATTTATGTTAAACTCATCTCAGATTAAATTCAATAAATTTGATTCTTTATCCAATTTTTCATTCAAATCTTTCCATTCTTGTAGTGCTTATATGGATATATTTTTTCTATGGTGGTTTAGATCCCTGAGAATTCTTGACAGAGGATCGGACAGTTCCTCATTGAAGCACGCCCAAGACGCCCTAACTTTATCAACTCAAGGTTCTCTGTCTGAATTTAACTCTGCCCCCAGCATGGAAGGAAAAAATCCGTCTGGTTTTCCATCTTCTGAAGGTATCAAGGCTCAAAGCTTGTTCTGCTTTCATCTCAAAGAATATTAAAAAATTTTTCGGGGTAAAAAAACTCTGTTATTCAGAAGGGGAAATCAATCACTGACCTCTTGTTGTTTCTATAGCATCTGCTTCTGGCGTCCTAAAGGATCTGAGGTTCCGTAGGACCTCCTCCAACGACATTGATATCACCGAGGCTTCCTTCATCGACATTATCAAAAGCTCGAAGAAACCTGCAGAATGTGAAGCTCATCCCAGCGCTCATGATCTCTTGGAATCCGGACATGGAGCGAAGAGTGTAAAGAAGAAAGGCAAGAAGGGGAGGCAGATAGATCCCTCCCTCCTTGGATTCAAAGTCCACAGCAACCGCATCATGATGGGCGAGATTCAACGCCCTGATGATTGATCTTTTTTTCAAGATATATATCTATTGTAAATAAATGTCAAAATTTGTTTTTTTTTTCCTCGTTTATTTTCCTTTCTATTTATTATATGAACTGTTGCGGCTGTAAAGATGGGAGGGTTCAGTTTTCTTAATCAGAAGAGCCCTTGTAATGAGTTCAATAAATGACTTTGATATGAGTGTAAAGTGTATATACAGGATGTTTAGATTACATCATTCAGTTCCGCACCAGCAAAACACCTGGGGTGGCCAGTGGCCACTGTCGTTTGGAGATGAAGCCCATTGACCCAGTTTACAGTTTTGGGCATCTAAATCAAGTAATTTCTTACAGTCTTATAGTTTCTTATTAAACATTTATTGTATTATTATATTTCATTTTCATATTTTAGAAGATTTGGAAGGTCCTATTTCAATTAAATTATCATTGTGAAAATCTGTCTAGATGATTGGGATTTCATTCCATCAGTTTTTCAATTCAGATTGCGCGACTGTATTAACATAACTGGATAGTCTGAATTTGGTTTTGACTATCTTGATTGGGTAAAGCTAGGGTTAGGATGCGTTTTATATTGTAATGTGAGTTTTGATTGATTAATTAATTATCTTTTCTACTAATTTCAAAGGAAATTTAATGTTGTTGAACTTATTTTAATTAATTTTTTGTTAAGATACCTTAACCCAAATTTTCTCCCATTTGAACTCGGTTCTGCTATTGCTGAGGCAAATGTTATCTTGATCGGTCTGTCTAAACTTGGGAAGTCTGTTGCTAGTAAGATTTAAGCTATGGTGGAATGGTTAGGGCTTCTTGAGGCTCTCTGCTGTGAGAAATTATTTTGTCCGATCATCGGCCAATTCAGAGGTGGATAATGATGCGTTACATCATCAGGTACACAGTGATATGCAGTATTGATATACAGTAAAAAATGATGTGGCGCTTCTTAATTCGTCTTTGGATGCCGTCTGATGACTGCGAAGAATAGTTTCTTCTCTGCTGGAAGTAGTGGAGTAGCCTTTTTTTCATTCAAATGTTTGAATTAGAAATTATTACACTATGTGAGAAAGCATACTGCATGTATTAATTTAGGGGAAGAAAGATTGGCGATCATAGTATTATGTTGATTTTGATTGGCGATCATAGCATGTATTAATGAGTCATTATTGACTTATTAATCAAGAAATTTTGGGTTCGAGTCTTGTATATGTGATGTGTGTATGACTTTGACTTAATTGATCTAAATATCTGAAAAAAGCTAGTAATCTGCTAATGGACTATGATGCTACATAAAGAGGAGAGACTGATGAAGGCGCAAGCACTACGGCATGAAGTTAAACAATCTCTATAATCTGGGGAAATGAGCTTTAATCAAGGTTTCAGGCAGTTTTAGGAAGAAACATGGTTCATGAAGGGGGAGGAAATGCTGCTATGTGAAACCAGGAGGAGCCATCTGATAAATTTTCTGAATGATGAGAATGAATTCTATAAATTTTCAGATTTGGTATAGATATGAAGACTTTGATTGTAACAGCAGGAAACCATGGCTGATTAAGCTAGTGGTGTGGAACAGAAATGTTTCTTTGAGTTGACAGTGATGCAGGCATTGGATTCCCTTGAAAGTATAGGTAATTGGACAGTGTGCTTTTTGCCTGGAAAAAGGTATCTGTCCATTTTATTCTACAGTTTTTGGTGTCTTTCATTTTTTATTTGCCTTTTGTTCTTTTCTTAGTAGATAAAGAACTCAGCTCATTTTGGCCTTTTATTGAGAGCTTTAACTATAAACTAAGAGATTTTGAATTTAAGATTTATGATATATCTTCCTAAATATCCCAAAAAAAAGTAAATAAATATATAATGAAAGCGATTTCATCACATTGAACCTTCACAAAAGTGAATTTGCAATATTTCTAATAGTGTCTCTCTAATGTATCTGTTTTTAAATTATATGCAGAGATAATATGTAAATCAACCTATCTATTTTATCATGAAGGGGCGTTATTATTTGAGAGATTTAAGAAAATGCAGAGAAAAAGACTGAATTTTTCTTATAAAATTCTGACGTTTTTGTTGTTGTTGTTATAAAATTTATAGAGTTAAAAGCATAACTTTGATTTTATTTGGGATAATTTTTTTATTGCTTTCAAAAGCAATTTT
The DNA here is from genome assembly GCA_019925795.1 of Dendrobium chrysotoxum. Lineage (NCBI taxonomy): Eukaryota > Viridiplantae > Streptophyta > Magnoliopsida > Asparagales > Orchidaceae > Dendrobium > Dendrobium chrysotoxum. The sequence continues at coordinate 66,917,725 of CM034305.1, read as the reverse complement.
TTAGTGCAAAAAATTCAAATTTATAAAATTTTGTTTTAAAAAGTTGTTTTCAAAAGCAGTAAAAAGCTGTCCCAAACAAAGCCTTAGTCATCAATTATGCAAACTTATATTAAAATACTTAGCTTTTAAGTATCTAATTTTCTTCCGGCTATTCTCTGTCGATAATTTGAATCAAGTTGTGACCTTTCTCCCAATAGTATGTTTATATTTCTTAGGGAATAGTTTGTTTGGTGGTATCTGACTACGAGGGGCCTCATCATTACATGATGTTCTTTGAGATGAGTGTAATATATAGCTAATTTATATTGCACTCATCTTAAAGCATATCCAAAGACTTTCAAACCCGTCTTAATAAATAAATTTGATCAGGATACCCAATTGTAGTTAAGGTTGTTCCTACTTAATTATAATTTAGGTATGGCCGAATTAGATGTTTGTAGCTTAACAATAATTGGATTTAGTTGTTTACTAAGTAAATAGCAAGTTGCAAATTAGTCTTTAATTAGATATTAGTATTGGCTTATAATTAATTGATATATCATAAAAAATCGGCTTAATTGTACATGAATCTCGATGTATATTTTAAATTAAAATTTTTGGAAGTAAAATTAGGATCATACGAACTTTGATTACAACAAACTGATAGTTAGACTAAACGTCTTGACGTGTCAAACTTATCAACATTAGAAGTGATCTGATCCGACTCCAAATGAGCCAAGTTCAAATACTTGAAGTATCATAGGAAACTTCAAGGTATTAATTGGAGGACCACACGATCTCTAAGTCACATATGCTTTAGTCAAATGGAACTTCTGGACAAGATGAATCCAATAAGCCTACAATAATCTAATTTTGATATTATTAAGACGCTTAAATGCTGAAAGAATGATCAATGATAGAGCATTATGGTGGAGTATTTTAGATTTTGATTATATTTATGGGACTTACCACTTTCAAAATCAAAAAATGGATTTTGGCTATATTTATGAGATCTTGGCTTAAAACTCGAGAGGTAAAAGGCCTCAAGAATTTCAATGCTCTACTCAAACACTGCTACTAGACTGCCGCTCAATCGCGCCATTAGACAACGATTTTCCAGCCACAGTAGCTCGTCTGTGTTCCTCGAACTAGAGTTGCCTTGGTCCTCGGACTATCACTGTGCGACTACGGTCCTCCAACTATCCTTGTCTAACTATGATTCTTTGACCATCATCGCTCGACTACTATCCTTCGGCCACAATCGTCTATCCCCCGTCTATCCCGTTGATTGACTATGCTCGTTTGACTATTTTTGCTCAACTACAACCCTTCAACCATCGTCGCTTAACTACGATATTTCGATCATCATTGACCGACTTCTATTACTAATGACCGTCGCTCGAATACGATCCTCTAACCACCTTCGTCGACTACGGTCTCCCAAACATTGATGCTCGAGTTCAACCCTTCGATCACTGTTACCCGAATATGATCCCTTGACCACAATCCCTTGACTATGATCCTCAAACCACTTTCTCTCGATTTCACAAAAGACTAACTAAATCCATTTCCTTGAGCCAAATTTAATAAAGAAATGTTACACTTACATTCAAAGCTGTTGCAAATATGATTTTGATGATGACAAACATGTTTCTATTGTGTTTTTGCTTGGCTAACCCGTTTCAGTCATAGAAGATCACGAGCAAATCAAGCCAACTCAAGATCGGGTCCAAGTGTGTCCAATGTATGGTTTTTCTCTTTATTGAGTCAATTGTAATGTAACTGATCCCCTAGCTAAGTAACCTTGCACACACACACTCAGGGGGAGAGCTTAAGTGAGTTAGAGTTTCTGTTCATTTTTGTTCAGATCGTCCTGGACGATTTTCACATCGTCCTGGACGATCCAGTAAAAATAGAAACCCTAATTAGGGCGACCAAGTTAAAAGGGTATGATTAAGCAGATCGTCCTGGACGATCTTTGGATCGTACAGGACGATATGCTCAAATCAGAAACTCTCAGCCGCTAGATCAAGTTAGGCAAGTTTTATTTTAAGTTAATTGGTCTAATCGTCCCGGCCGATACGTGTATCGTCCTGGACGATTCAGTACAATCTTGCCTAATTTAATCTGGTAATTAAGGAAAGTAATTTATTTCTGATTGATACGATCATATCATCTTGGACGATCATAATCGTCTAGTGCATTTCAGCTGTACGACCCGAACTGTGTACAGGACGATTTGGGCACTTTTTGAACTAATCGTACAGGACGATGTCTCTATCATCCTGAACGATCAAGTCATTTTTTGGTCGTCCAGCACAAGTTTCTCTGGACGACCCGAACTGTCTTCTGGACGATATTCCTCGATTTGTACTAATCGTCCCGGACGATCGCAGGATCGTACGGGATGATATGAATAATTTTTTCTACTGATCGTCCAGAAGAGCCAGATCGTCCAGGCTAAAACAGCTGATTTTGAACTGATCGTCCTGGACGATCCTGGCCGACCAGTTGAGATTTAGGGCAAATTTTAAGCCCTCCTATAAAAGAACTTTTTCTTGAAACAAGAAAAATCTTTTGCCACCTTCCTTCCCTGAGAAACCCTAGAGAGAGAGAGTTGGGAGAGAGAGAGAGGATCTTGTGAGGGGGAGTTAGTGAGGGATTCACTAAGGTTGCTCCAAGCACGGATCAGAGTCGTCTTCTTCGCTCGTCGTCTTTCGTCTAGTCGGTGTTCGTCGTGGGAGGATTGTTCGCAAGAAGATCTGGGATTCTCTGCCCGCTTCAGGTGAAAGCAAAAGGAGTTAGAAGGTTCTCTGCCTGCTTCAGGAGGAAGCAAAAGGAGGTCGGGTTCTCTGCCTCACCGTGTGGTGAAAAGGAGGTGTTTATACAGGCTTCTCCGCCTTGCTGTGGGAGCAAAAGGAGAGACACTTTTTGTTTAGTGCAATACCCGGAGGGGAGGCTCCGGGGAGTGGACGTAGGTCAAGTTGACCGAACCACTATAAAATCTGATTTGCTTTTCTGATTTAGTTCTGCACTTTACTTTTTGATATTAACTGCGTGGGTTAATATCTGAGATTGATCTTTTCGTTTTTGTTTAATTGTTTCCGCTGCTAAGTATCAAAAAGATTTTTCATTATTGTCTTGAAATTTTTAAATAACCAACTCACCCCCCCCTCTTGGTTAGCCTCGGGACTAGTTCACTAGGGCTTAACATCCCTATCGAACTTTCAAAAGCTAATAATAATAATAATATGCTGATATGCTAAGTTAACATTGAGTGTGATTATTAAGGATCTAGTTGGTCACCTTTCTCACTTTTTTACTTTTTAAACAACAATCACAATTTCATTTAATATTATTTAATTAGAAATATTAAAATATTAAAAAAAAAGAGAAAATGTCTATTTAATAATTTGAAATTATTAAAAGAAATATTTTTCTCCTTTTCAGTTATTAAATCTATGATTATAACTCTATTTTTCATTAAACTATTTTTAACAAAATTAATAATTCTAAGACCAATCAAATTTCACATATATCATAACTTAAAATTTGATTAAATGTTTTTTTAATTTCATAATATATATTTAATATTTCATAATAAAAATTGAAATTATCGAACCAAAAATTGATTTTAACATTTTATAACAAAAGATAGATTAAAATATTGAGGAAAATTGCTATTTTTCCTTAATGTCACACCACTCAATAACATTTTGACACGTCAAAGCGCAGTTAGCCATATCAGGAAAAATGATTGATTAACTCTCTTTCCTGAAATAGTATAATTATATATTTTTTATCAACAAAAATATTTTTGTTTTTTCATTCGAAGCCTATTCTTATATCCTCTTTTCGCTAACATTATTTCACAAAGGAATCCTATTCTCATGAAATAAAATACATCACAAATTCCCCTTATCAAAAAAATCCATCAAAATTCGTGCTTATGTGACATTAAAGTGGAGATTTATTTTTTTTATTTCGTGTGTTAAAATACAATAATTAAGAAATATTACTCAAATTTAAATAATCATATTCAAAATAATAATTTTTTTATTTTTAATAATTACATTCAAAATAATAATTATCAGATTAATTCATAATTTAAATTAAAAAGTTAATTTTAATCAAGAAATAACAAATAATTTAAATGAATTATGTAGCGAATTGTGTTGACATAAAATGTATTTTCAATGAATTATTATTTAGAATATTAACATGGTAGAAATAAAAGCTCAAGAAAAAAAATCTATTTAAATTTAAATTAAGATACATAATATTTTTTATAATAAAAAATAGTTTTATTTTTTTTTAATGAGAATATATATTTTAATATATGTTGGACTACATAATGTATATATATCCAAAGTTTTCATCAATATATGCCTCTCAAATTTTATCTAATTTGATAATCTCTAATCATCCTTTGGGCAATTACCTTCTAGATCTTCAAGAACTTTTATCCTCTCCCACGTATTAATGATCTTGTAAGTGTCGATAATTTTTCTAGGGTTATGATTCAAATTTAGACTTCGAAGGAGCTAGACACTCTTCCTAGCAAGTCTCATTTCGTTAATGTAAAATGGGCTTTGGCTTCGTTTGGGATGGCTTCTTTGCTGCTTTAGAAAGCAGTAAGAAAGTCATCCCAAACGAAATCTATATAGACTTGAATCTATCAGTTTATAATTGTGTTGATATATTCTGATATATACAAGGGTGGCTTAAAAATGGTAGATGTCTTAATCATAAAAGGCCTTCATTGCTCCATCACATGCCCTTTGTCTTCTTGATAATGAAAGAACCACTTAAGAAGACTTTCCCTTTTGGGCGTTACTTTCCTTAGGAGTTTAGACTTCACTGACCACTTAACTTAGTGGATACTTTGGTCATAAACATCAAGCAAATAGTTATAACGTTAAGCAACTCAAAAAGCTGGGGGTTCTCTATGTTATTGCCTCTAATATTGTCACTTTATGGAGCTAAATCTTCTTGGGCTTTGTTTGGGATGACGTTCTTATTATTTCTTAAAGCATTTTTTCAATATAAAAATTTAATTTTTTGTACTAAAAAGCTGCTCTAATAAACAATAAAAAAGCTATCACAAACGAAATCTTAGTTGCTTTCTATTCCACTGTGCTATTGTTTAGCTCCTTGGGATTGTGATGATTGTCCTTAATCTATTGGTGAAGGTCTTAGTTGGATGCTCTTAAGCCCTTTTTGTAAATAAAAAAAAAATCACTATCAGCTTTTTAGTACAATAAGCCCTTTTTGTAAATAAAATAAATCAAATAATAGTAGTGATATACTTATTCTCCTTATAATTCTTCATCTATATTTTTCTCTCGACCTTAGAAATGGCTTCCTAACCCAAATCCACCTTCCTGGAGGGATCATTTCCAACCAAAAAATTAGTCGATAATTTTAAAGCCTTGTGCCATGATCTCATAGTAATTTAAGCTTCGGCTTCATTTAAGACAGTTTTCTTTCTGCTTTTTAAAGCAGCTTTTTAGTATATAAATTTTTTCAACTAAAAAATTATTTTAGAAAATAGTAAGAAAGTCATCCCAAACGAAGCCTTCATTTAAAATAGCTATTTTATTTAAAAAATAGTAAGAAAGCCGCCCAAATGAAGCCTTAAAATCTGTTCCAAATACTCTATGTTCATAGATATATATATAGTCAGACTATTTTTTGAGCAAAAATAAAAAAAGGTCTTATCTTTTTTATGGCTATTCAAACAGTTACGTAGGTGATGAATCTGGCAAGAAAATTGCAGTCTTCTTCAACAAGCTTTTCTAATTTCAGACTCTGAATCATAGACTGATATATATATTAAAAGCATGGAGCAAAACATGAACGAGCTTGAACAAAATCATCATTCTAACAATCTCAAATATAATAACAAATATGCAATCAAATAATTTATGCTTTCTGGAAAGATCAAGCCAATTCTAACAACAAACAAAAAAAAAAAAAAAGGCACTGAAACACCAATCTCTCTATCTACAAACCTGATAGAAGCCATTACGACAATTCCTTCCAAGACAACGATCACAAGTTGTCAAATTTCTTCTTTTTTTTTTTTTTTCTTTAGGTTCATATTTAGAGAATCCCTGCTGATTAAGGAGAAGAATCATTCAATCAATTCTCTATCTTCCATCTCAATATTTCAACTTGATTCATCGGAATCATCCTTGCCTCCATGGCTCTGGTTCTGATTCCGCAATTGATCATCACTTCCTCCTCCTCCTCTTCCCTGTCCCATCTGCAGATAAAACTGGTTCAAAGCATGATGATTCAAAACTCCAATATGTCCGTCTTGTGAAAGGCCAAGTTCGAGACCAGGTATGTGATGGCCATGGCCGCTCAACAGCGAAGCGAAGCTCATTTGACCAATATTGGTTCCCGGAAGCTCCAAGCCTGTGAGCCCAAAGCCGCCAATTGGCGGCACCGGTGGTGGCGGCGGCTGCGGCGGCCAGAGGCCGGTAGCCCAGTTGGGTCTTGTCGCGGTTGGAGGGTCGTGGAGTCTGGGATGGAGGCCAGCGGGAGTAGAAGGTACGGGAATGGAAGAAGCGGCGGCGGCGGCGGCCGCGGCCAGGGCTGAGGCTGGGATAGTTCCAGTACCAGTGGCGGCGATGATGGAAGGTTCGGCTTGCTGAAGAAGCCATTGAATGGTTTCTCCGTCGGATTTGTGGCCGAGCTCACGGGTGAGTTGGAAGATTCGTGCGGCGCAGAGCGCCGGCATGCGGATTCTCCGGCCGCGGCCGTCGACTTTGGTGTGGCGGTCCTTGTTCGAGCTTCTTTTGGGCGCAAGTTGCTTCCTTTGGTCGTCTTTCTCAACTGAAAAAGGCGACTCTCGGACTTCATCTTGGTTCTGGTATGGAATGTTAGAAGAATCCATGGAGGAGGGTGAAGGTTATAGAAAGGTAGGATTTTGGGAGTTGAATGAAAAAGAAAAGAAGAAGATGACCAACTCCTGAGAACTTTTGTCGTTTCAGTTTTAACTGAACTGTTCTCTATTTCTGAAGCAAAAGAGGAGAAGTGGATAGGGATGGATAATGGCTATTGAATTGAATTGGGAAAAGGGGATTGGGATTTGAGAAGAAGAGGGAGAAGAGAGGAGGAAGGGAACAGTGAAGCATGAGAGGGACAGGGCATAGATTTGGTTTTATCCTCTGTATCGAGTTAGACAGAAGAAGACTGTCTGTATACTGCGCTCAATTTTAACCTCCTGATATCATTCTTCTCCATTTATTTTTTATTTATTTCTTCCCAAATTGTATTGGTTTTCTTCTCCAATTTAACAAAGTGAACAATCAATCAAGAATCACTTGCAAGGGACTCCAAAGCTCCAGGTGGCAAGCTTCCATAGCTCCAAATGAAATGGAGAAAGGCTTTTGAAATTAGAGAGGAGAAGGGGAGAAAAGAGGAGAAAAGTGAGCAAGGAAATTGGCAATGGATGGATTCTAATCCTTCTTTTACTTTTGATGATTATTTGCTTTAGCGGTCTTTAGTGATTTCTATCTGATTGGGCTCTACGTCCGGACTCCAATCAAATGATAACACATGGCTAATACATATTGGTTATAAGATGTGCATTAGCTATATATTGGCTAGTACATACTGTGTATTAGTATGTATTAGCTATATATTAGTATGTATTAGCTATATATTAGTGTATACTAACTGTGTATTATAGTACACAGTATGTACTAGTCAATACACAACTAATACACATCAATACATAGTATGTATTAGCCACGTGTCATCATTTGATTGGAGGATTCTGCACGTAATAATTTCTCCAATGTGAAACTATAGTAAGTGGGGCTGTGTTTGGAACTTAGCTTATAAGGAAGAGTTGGGAGCGATTTCATAAAATTTTATGACCTTAGTGTAAATTTTGAGGTGAATTTGAAACAACGATAGAGAGTCCTGAATGGCTTCATCAATGGATTGATCAAGAAAATCGAGTGGATTTATTCTAGCAAAGGAGATGAATTATCCTTTTCCTAGGACTAAGTTGTTTATCTTGTATGAATCAAATGAGAAAGGGCATATGTCTAAAATATGTATGATTACAAACTTAATTATATAATTAAGTATAGTAAAAATATTTTAAAAGTAGGCAAAGTCATCAAACGGGCGATTGGTTGCTGACTCAGTCAACTGTAACTATAGCAAGTCACCAATTTGGACTCCCGACTTCGAACCTCTTAATAATATTCTTGTCTGAAATGCAAAATATTGGCTAGTATGAGTCCAATCATCTTGGTTCATTTAGCCTTAAAATTGCAAGTGAATCATGCTTCATATTTCTTATGCAAAAATCAAGAATAAGGCTGATTAAATTGCTATCATAAATTACTATTCTTTTGTCATTTGGCATTGTGATTGACATAAAATTATGATTGATTTCTAATCACAGTGATAGAGAATTGATTTCTTAGAATTTTCAACCATGAAATTATTTCATCCATTACTTTAGAAGGAAAAAGACATCCTTCTCCAAAGTTTAATTATGTATGAGTACTCTATGCAAAAATTTTGTCTTCATAATTATACTCACCTTGGAATGATGCTTTTGCCTATAAGGTCACATTTTCTTTTAATAATTGTTAATTGGTTTGTTCATTCAAGGCAGAAAATAAAGTTGGGATCTAAAGCCAAATGGAATACTTAGGCTTTGTTTGGGACAATTTTTTTACTGTTTTCTAAAGCAATTTTTGTACTGAAAAGCTGCTTTGCTTTAGAAAATAGCAAAATCGCTGTCCCAAACGAAGCCTTAGACCCACCTTCCATTATAGATTATTAATTCATGAATAGTGATAGTCTTGTTCATATTTAGCATGACATATACTGATTTCATCTCTCCCAGATCTGGGATGAAAAATTAACCCTAATTCAGCTCATAGCGAAGTCAAAATTTTCGATTTCAAACATAGACCGACTTGCTTGAACTTAACTCGATTAGATAGTATGAAGATACCATTAACAAGTCTTCACCTTCTCTATCAAATGGATTTCTTAATATCTCATCGCCTCAATAGGAAAATGAGAGCAGACATTATTGATAATTTAATAATCTCTTTTTCTCTCTCTTAAACATCTCATTCAATTAGCTGTAGCTGATGGAGTTGATGATTATAATGGTGATAATGTATAGTGGAATGCGCATATATTGATTGTTGCTTTGGAGACACAAATCAATGCAGGAGTGGAGGCAGCATCATCACTGAAGCCATACAGAGAGTAAAAAAAATTTTCTTTCTTTTTGTTAATAAAATATTCTTTTTGTATATAGTTATCAGCTAATTTAATTTATAATTTTTTTTAAAGAATTATTAAAATTCTGAGATTGAATATCTTATTTATTAAATTTGTATTTTGACACTGAATTTTACTTTAAAAAAATTTATCTAATTTGTATTTCATCTATTTTCATGTAATTTAAATATAAAATATGATTGTTTGTATAAGGTAAAAATATATATATATATTTTTTTTTAAAAATAATTTTTTTTTTATTTTCTTTTAGCACTTGATAAAAATTGTATAAAATATTAAATTTATTAAGAACAAATTGTCATACTTTGTTAATTAGCAATTCTTAAAGCTAAATAATGACTTAGAAATTCTTCTTCATATACAAGAATAAAATTCTGATGAGCTTATTTTAGATAGAAGTCCTCTAATCTCTTAGCCTTAGTTTTCAATGATGTTGATAGGAGGAATTTTAGTATTTGTCTCCATATCATCAAAATAATACTAAAGCTAAAATATCTGTTGTTTTCAATTATAACCACCAAAATATTTTTTTCTAGCTTGATCAATTATATATATATATATATATATATATATATATATATATATATATATATATATATATATATATATATATATATATATATATATATATAAATATATAAATATATAGATTAAGGTTTCATTTGAGACGGTTTTCTTATTGCTTTTTAAAGCAGCTTCCTAGTATAAAAATTAAAATTTTTGTACTAGGAAACTACTTTATGAAGCAGAAAGAAAGCCGTCCCAAATGAAGCCTAAGACTTCGTTTGGGATAACTTTTTGTATGCTTTCTAAAGTAGTTTTTTAGTACAATATTTTTTTTCAAAGAATTTTTGTACTAAAAAACTACTTTATAAAGCAATGTGAAAGCTAAAGCCTAAGGCTTCGTTTGCGTTTGGGATAACTTTCTTATTGCTTTGTTTTTCATACTACAACCACAATTTATATTTGGCTACAGCTTTTTCTCTACTTTCAAGAATTGTTTGTGGTGGGAATATGCATTTTACAGTAGCTTTCAAAAAACTATTTTCCACAAAATAATTTTGCAATCAACTTTATGATAAGCTGCAACCATCTCAAATAAACCCTAACATTCTGGAGACTGTTAATCAATGGAGTGCTCACCGAATATGGGAACAATCTATAACAATATTTCTGGATGAAATTAATCTCGAAAATAAGCTTATTATTATTATTATTATAAGGCAATTATAATTATTTTAATGATAATTCTGATTAATTATTTTGATAACCCAAACTTGTGCATTGATTGTGACAAACTAAATCAAGAGTTATTTCTATTTGCCGACACCTTTGCTTTAATTTTCTTTCAAATTTGGCTATTTTTAGTTACATCGAATCAGCTTTAGCATAACATAATTAGGTTTAGGTTGCCGTGTTAAAACAGAGATTGACTAATTTGTCTGATTTTCAGCAAATGTAAAAGTTTTGTTTGAGACAACTTTTTTATTGCTTTCTAAAGTGATTTTTTATAGAAATTTTTATACTATAAAGCTGCTTTGAAAAACAGTAAAAAAGCTGTTCTAAACGAAGCCAAAATCTCTTTGTGGAGAAATGTTTAGATGTGGGGTGCAAAATAAATATGCTTGTTGTGTAATTTAAAATTTTTCGGAGTACACATTTGTGTGGGGTGGAATTTTTATTGTTTTTTAAAGCAGCTTTTTAGTATAAAAATTTTATAAACTAAAAAATTTTGTACTAAAAAATTGCTTCTGAAAGCAGTAAAGAAGCAGTCCCAAACAAAGCCTAAATTGGTTCTCATTAATTAGTCAATCATACAAATCCCAAACGTTGATGAGTTTAATCAACTATGACTTTGTTTGGGGCAGCATTCTTACTGTTTTTTAAAATAATTTTTTAATAAAAAAAATTTATTTTGACCTAGAAAGATTTTTATCAAAAAATTGCTTTTTGGAAAATAGTAATTAAACAATCACAAATGAAATCAATGATATAACTAATTTTCAACTAAAGATAGGACATTTTTATAAATATATAGATAATATGATGTCAGAAGCATAATATTAAATTAATTTCATGAAAATGATATGAGATATATATGTCATTATTATATTGTGGAAAGAAAACAACATAAAGGTTTTTTGGATTAATGGATTAAATTGTTTGATTGAGACATGCAATAATAATTTGTGTATTGAAAACAACATAAAAAGGCATAATGTTTTTGAAATTATGAGCAATGGTAAAGCAATATATCAAATGATAAAAGACAAGTAAATAATATAAATTTGAATATAATATTTATATGGTCTTGAAATTGTGCAATTGCTGTCAAAAAAGGCTGTGATTTTGATTAAAGTTTCATTTGGAATAGTTTTCATATTATTTTTTAAAATAATTTTTTAGTACGAAATTCCTAGTTGTAGAAATTTTTGTATTTGAAATCAACTTTAGAAAGCAGTAAGAAAGTTGTCTCAAATGAATCTTTTTTGTTACTTTCTAAAGCAGCTTTTTAGTTAAAAAAAATTATTGAATTAAACATTTTTGTACTAGATAGCCATTTTAAAAAGCAGTAAGAAAATTGTCCCAAACGAAGCCTAAATTCTTTGGTCTTCATAAATTATAATTTGTTCAAATGTGGTCGACTCACGTGCACCCATTCGAAGTGAATGTATTCCATAGGTGGGATGTGTGGTGCAATGCTTGATAAAAAACAAAAAAATTATCAATGTGATTTGTAGCCGTTGGATTATTTGTTGAGATTTGTGCTAGATTGAGATGTGATTAATAATAGAAAGTCAATGTGGTAAAATTCTTAGACTATTTGTTGTAATGATTCCCTAACAATTTTCACCATCTTACTTTGCCTTGTGGCTCTCTTAGTTTGTTATTATTAAGAAAACTTATTCCGTGAGTCATTCGGACGGAAAGAATCGTCCGGATATGTGAGTGTATACAGTATGTATCAAATCAATGTACATATTATGTACATACAGTGTGGATACTCACAGTTCGAATGATTCTTCCTGCCCGGATGCCGCACAGAATAATTTCTTCCTAAATGAAACCTTAATCATCTCTCTTTATTAAATTCCCTGAGAGTGAAGGAGCTGGTTTATATGACAATGTGAGTGCATTTAGTTCAATTTTCACTGCCAAGCAACCACCAGCCAGCCAACAAATCTGAATACATAGCCACCACCAAAGAAATATATAACATAATAAAAATAATATCAGAAGATCTTATCATAGATTATATTCAGTATAAAAAATATCAATCCCTAAGTCAACCCTACAACTTTATTCATTCCAGCTAACACATTTTCCTCAAGAGAGGGTCCACAGCCTGATGTGAATGTAATCTATTTGGTCCCTACCAGATTTTCTTGTTTTTCAAGCCAAGTTCTCCAATTTTATAGCCAATTTAGGCTCCGTTAGGGACGATTTTTTTGTTGCTTTTTAAATAGCTTTATAGCACAAAAAATTTTAAAATTAGAAAAATTTATACTAGAAAATCGTTTTAGAAAGCAGTAAGAAAGCTATCTTAAACAAGGCCCTGGACTCAACTTTTGCCTTGCTCTTCTAGGGATAACGTTGCACAAAATTTTCTTTTTTGTGCAACATTATCCCTAGAAGAGAAAGACAAAAGTTGAGTTCAAGATTTTATTTGAGATAGCTTTCTTATTGATTTCTAAACAGCTTTTCAATACAAAAATAATTTTATATTGAAAAATTACTTTAGAAAGCAGTAAGAAAGCTATCTCAAACAAAACCTTGGACTCAACTTTTGCCTTGCTATTCTAGGGATAATGTTGCACAAAATTTTCTTTTTTTTAAATGATTATATTTTTATTAAAAAAATACCCTTTTCATATAAATTCTAAGTAATATATTTTTAACATCATTTTAAGTTAAATTTATTAATTACTATCATTGCTAATTAATATAAGATATATCTTTAATTTTAGTGATTTGCAATAAATTCTCAATATATTTGTAATAAGTGACATCAGTTATTATTGTTGTTATTATATTATTTAATTAGTAAATTTCATTGCATTGCAATAATTCATTTGATTTGTAATTATTATTATGATAAATTATTATCATATGAATAAAATTATAAATCATAGATTAATGACTGCATGAAAATTATCCTCAACTTTCATTTGTATGTTAAAAGTAAAATCAGAGAATTAAATAAAAGAAGTTATTGTTAATAATTATATATAATTATTATGATTACTAAATATAAATAAAAAAATCATTGCAACTCATCAAAATCAGAGAACTAAATTAAGAATCTTACAATTCACAATAATAATAATAATAATTCATAAATTTTATGTGTCTTTAATGATATCATTAATAATGAGTATAATATAATATAAGATCAACTTGATTGATTAGATTAATCTAAAAAAATCCAAAATTTCTATAATTCTTGCTAATTACATTTTAATCAAAATGTCATTCTATTTTCTTATTTATCCCATCTCATCTTCTTCCTTTATAACCCCAACACATCACTAACAAGCCGTGCTCCCACCTCGATGCTATTAAAGAACTTGTAGCTTATCGGTTAAACAAGATATTTGTATTATTAATATCACAAACTTGAGTAGATAACACATTTTTTTTTTCGGGATATTCAGGTCAATTAAGGCAAATTCATACACCCCGGAAAATCGTCATATTCATCGAAAAAATCCGCCGGTAATATACGATTTTCCTATAGTGCCCAACGCATATGCAGGCTTCGAACCCAAGGCCTAGATCTTGGTTGGCAGCCAAAGCTCCCAACCTACAAATCAAACTGAGCTGCGTGATTTAGTGTTCATTCTATCAAAAACATAATTACTTCCCCTCACAATGAACAGAGATTCAAAGAAAATAATATTTATTACTTGTCCTTCTCTTGCCTCTCAGTGGTTTCTTATCAATAACAAAATGAAATAATAGAATTGAAAGAAAAAGAAAAAAGAAAAAGGCAAAACAAAAAGATCACATCTTGGTCTCATATTTGTTCACCAATGTTCTTCTCAGCCTTCCACCTTATTCCCACCTAATCCCTCCTATTTTCAACCAAAAAACAAAAAATTATTCTTCCTGTTTTTCATAAAAAATGGGGAAATTATTCTGTGCGGTCACCGGAAAGTCCGGAGGCGAATCAGAATGCGTCATATCACCCCGTGCACAGCACTGATACATAGCTGAAAAATGATATGTCGTGTCCTGATTCGCCTCCGGACAACGTGCGTCTGGTGACCGCACAGAATAATTTCACTAAAAAATGAGCTATATAATAATTGTAATTACCTTCACGTAAGCACGTTGAGCAGCTTTAGCTCTGTACATCTTCATCTTCTCCCTCACATACCTTTCATATATAAAAGAAGCCCCTCTGAATTGTGGAAGAACAAGCCAGGCCACCAGCAAAAGCTTCATCTTATACCATATTGGAATCCTTCAAAAAAAAAAAAAAATCCACCTTAATTATTTTCTAATCATGAAATTTATCCAAAATAAAAAAAAAGATTAGCATAATTTAACTATAATTAATATATTAATGAAATATTACCAGTATAAAATAGGTGCTGCTATCATCTCCATGAGAGTCATGAAGGAATAGATGATCCAATAAGCTAACCATTGCTCATCATCAAGCTTCGACTCGCTCTCTATTGCTTTAACAGAAGCGTACCTTTCAATTCAATTCAATAACCATTAATATTATAGAAAAAATTTAATGACAATATCTTAATCAAAATGTAATATTATTCATATTTTTGAACTTGCTAATATAAAAACTTTTTAATTATTCAATTACTGCTTTCTTCTCAAACTAAGGTTTCCTCTGGGACAGCTTTCTTATTATTTTTTAAAACAGTTTTTTAGTTTCTAGCACAAAAAATTTTTGAATTAGAAATTTTTGTACTAGGAAGCTGCTTTAGAAAGCAGTAAGAGAGCCGTCCCAAATGAGTCTAAGGCTTGGTTAGGGACGGCTTTCTTATTGGTTCTTAAAAAGCTATTTTAAGAAGCAATAAAAAAACCATCACAAACGAAGTCTAAGGCTTCGTTTGGGATGGCTTTCTTACTGCTTCTTAAAGTAACTTTCTAGTATTGAAATTTTATTTTTTGAACTAGAAAGTCGCTTTAAAAAGTAGTAAGAGGCTTCATTTGGGACGGCTTTCTTAATGCTTTTTAAAGACGCAGTAAGAAAGTTGTCCCAAACGAAACCTAAACCTAAAAGTTCTAAAATCAACATAATATAATATATTAATAATAAATTGAGACATTTAAAAATTTTGTATTGATTGAATTCTAATTATAATATTCTCGCTAATGAACTAAATAAATATATTTTTTAAGAGAGAGAGAGAGAGAAGAGAGATGAGCTTACAAGGGGTAAAGGAGCATGAGGGCTGGCCTGCATATATGATTTGAGAAAATGATTTTAAATAATAATAATAAATGAAAAAAGAGGAGAGAGAAAGAGAGAAATATAAGAAATTATACCCAGCGAGAGAGATGAGATGAGAGAGCAAAGTCCAGAAGAGGTTCATTGCCAAGAACTGGAGTTGGAGACCTGGAAATTCAGAATTGATCTCTCTATGGCTTACAGAATGAAGAATTTTATCCTTTTAATGGAAGATGAGATAGAAAAAGAGAAAGAGAGAGAAATATTTATTTATTTTACGAGAGAGAGAGAGAGAGAGAGAGAGAGGTAGAAGGAGAAAGGTGGCAACGAGGGAGAGAGAATCGGATTCTTAGCTTCTATGTGGCCGCCCGGCACCGACTAGTTCGGCAGGCTAATTAAGAGAGAAAATAAAAATAAAAATTGTAATATTAACATTTATTTTGAACTAACAAATATCTTTATTGGCAATAAATGTTCAAATGCCTCGCATGACCAAATTCGTTGAACAAATGCAAAGAAGCAAATGTAGGTGATAGTTGAGATGAATTTTCTGTATTAATTTGTATGGGTAATTACATACTATAAAAGAATGAGAGCATAATGATCATTAAAGTTTTGTTTGGGACGACTTTCTTATTGCTTCTTAAAATAATTTTTTAATACAAAGATTTTAATTTTTATATTGAGAAGATACTTTAAGAATTGTTGACCTCGTTTCAGTTCGATTTGCCCTCGAGCGTCTTCGAGTGACTTAGTTGAACTCTGTCGAGTCTAACGTAAGCTCGAATCGACTCGAATTGATCCGAATTACACTCGACCGGATTCTTTTAGCCTCGATCAATTTATTTTAGCCGCATCGAGCCCCTGTCAGTCTAATTTAACCCAAATTGTTTTTTTTTTTAATTTGTGCTTATCTCTATTTAATTAAATCAATCAAACCCAATCGAATTCTAATTTGAACCAATTTGAGTCGAATTTGCATTCAAACCTAATCCGGATCAGCCTAATTTAATCCTATTTGAGGTCCATTGACTTTCTGAATCATTTCAAACCTAATATCAAATCAGGAAATGCAATTAGCGGTCCCGATTTTATCAAAACCTGAAGTCTGTTGTCGCCGCAGTACTACAGTCGCGTGAGCTTCCCACTTCAGGATAGAGGCAGACTTTTTTTCGCAGAACTCGAGCGCGGCAAAGCTATTTCGGTGTATGGGGATGGGATCGAGAAGGCGAAGCTCCCGATCTCCTCAAGTTCGCAACTCTCCAGGCAGACTCTTCTACTCCCTTCATTCGCAGGGGCAGCAGCATTCGGAGCAGGTTTTCCTGGGTTTTCCAGCTCCAGGCTCTGACATTGGCTTTCTCTCGAGACCTCCCCTAGTTCGCACTTTTCTGCTCCAAGGATTGGCACTTCGCAAAAAAACCCTCCTCCCTCTCGGAACTCTCTCTCTCTCGCATGACCTAGCCGAAGCCTCACCCTCTCCCGCCTTGCTCTCGTTCTCTCGTTTGCGAACCAGGAGGAAGCCGGAGCCCCCTCCGTCGCTCCCTATACGCTGAAGTTGGACCCTACCCCTCCTCTCGCGCTCGCAAGCTCCAGGTCCAAATCCTGTTCGCGACAGACCCGACGCCCCCTCTCTCTCTCTGTCTCCTTTAGATTGGACAACACCCAGACCTCCGCCTCCCCTCTCTCTTACGCGACGGACAAGACCCGAAGCACCTCCGACGCCGAGACCTGCTGCTCCGTCACCCTTCCCTGTGCAGAACCGATCTACTGGTTGCAGGTATATCTCTACTCTTCCTTCTTCACCTCCACCTCCTTTCTTCTCCTTACCCTTCCTCTTCTTCTTCTTCTTTCTCTCCTTCCTTCTTCTCCTTATCTAGTTAATGTGTCTTCATCAATATATGGTTGAAATGGTTTTGATTCTTGTTACAAGTGGTTTGATAGAGCATTCACTACCATTCTTTGTTCTCTAATTTTGTTATGCTTACTTATTTATCAAAGGATGTTTTAATTCTTTTGGAAGAGGATGATGGTTGTTGCAAACCATGGATAGTTTGTATGTTTGAGAGTGAAATATTATGCTTGATTTATGTCATATGGTTTAGAAGTTTTAGGTGTGAGGTGATAATCTATCTAGAAGAGATTGCTTTATGTCATCTCTCAAATCTTGCACACTAGGCGTTTGGTGAAAAGCCATCAAAAGAATTTGTGATGTTTGGACTCTTGCTTTCTTAACTAAGTTATTTGGGGACATATCTAGATGCAAAAAAAAAAGTTTCATCATTTCTCTTCCTTGCGTTGCTTGAGAATGTGGATATTTATGTCAAGATGTTGGTTCATTCTCTTGTTTATAGTTCATGCTATACTTAACATGAGGGCTTGGGTTTGTGGTAGATCTTAATTATGCCTTGGTGTAGCTTTATTTCTTTTGTGATGACATGATAGTTCTCTCACATTGTAATGAGTGTAATGTGCATTGTTAAAGGTTGGTCCTTAGTTTCTTGTGACATTTTTTTATCACTTTCTATTTGAAGAAAATAGTATTTGGGATTGCTATTAGATGCAATGTTTCTTGTGGTATCATGAGATTCTATTATGTATAAGTTGTTATTCTTGCTCCTGAAACGAATGAGTTTGTGATTAGGGAGGTGTTGCTCTCAAGTTTCCTTTGTCACTACCACATATATTATTTGGTTGGCCCTCTTCATTGGTATTCCTCCTCTTAGCACATATTTTGATTGAAGTCTCATTATTTTCATATTATCGTTGGAATGCATTGTTAGCAATAAACTCTTGGTAAAATCATTGTTGTGAATATCAAAATTCATCGCATAGGGAAAGGATGAAGTGGCATTGAATTACTTTTATACTACTAACTTCATTGTGGATAAGAATAGTTGGTTGGAACATGAGCATGTCTATGTTCTTCCCTATTTGTTTAAACTTTTTTTTTGTGAAAGGCGAAGCATGTGCGTTGGAAAGTTTCATGAATTACTCTATATGTGAGAAGTTTTATTTAAGGATTGAATTCGGTTTGATGCGAGTTTTGCATGTTTTATGTTGGGTAGATCTCTTTGAGCTTTGGAGAGGGTTGTGAGCGTTTGGTTGCAAGAGGGTCTTATGCTTCTTTGAGCTCTTCTTTATTCATTTGAGATTTATGTGAGAGTTTGTGTTAGCAACTATGTTGGAGTGTTTCCTTGAGCTTTGAGAGCAGTGTGGTTGCATCAAAATTTCTCTTTTTGCTGGCTTTTGATAAAGTGATGATCCGGTTGTGTTGGAAGAGTGATGCCTATTGTGGTTAAAGTTTTTTTTTTTCCTTTTTATGGCATTTTTGGAGAGTGAGATGGCATCAAACTCTCTTTCTTATGATTTCATTTTAATAGAAAGATGTTGATTTGTCCTTTCATATGGGTAAAAGGAGTAGTTGCTCGAAATGTTTTCCTATCAATTTTGGTGAAGCGAAGCTTTCTTGTTAGAAGATTTTCATAGAGTCACCCCACGATCGAAAATGTCCTTTTGCATTAGAAAGTGTTGTAGTGAATTTTATGTTTCGTTTTGCTTGAAGGTCCTATTTGTCATTTTCAGGATTGGAAATGTTGTGAATGGCTTTGTATTTGGAAAGTTTTGGGAAGCTCTCTAAGTCTCTTTGGAACAAAAGTGAACTTTCATGAATAGATTTTTATTCTCTCTTTGCATTTGGTTTTAAGAATGGGTTTTAAGATGAGTGTGAAGCAGAAGCATGTTTGAATTCGAAATGAAGGAGTTCATTTGGGTTTTAGTCTAGAAGCTCGTTTGTCCTTTTTATTAATTTGAGTTCTACATAAGAATGACTTAGATGATTGTGTCGAATGCTCTAAATGCTAGTTTGAATCGTGGGGACAATGAATGGCATTGAAAACACCCTCTTTCCTATTCATATTGTATTGAATTGGAGAGAAGGCCGTTTTAGCGGCACACTTGGCTTCAAAGAAGTGTGCCTAACAATAACAATGCCTACATTCCTTTCATTTATGGTTTTTTCATTCTTTTCTCTTTTATTGCATTTAGTCGTCGCTTGCTTTTCTTTTGGTCCTTCCGTCGTTTCTTTTATGCTTTGAGATTGAATGCTTGCAAAAATGGGGAAAACCCAAATGGCGAATGACCTACGCGATGTACAAAGTGGCTCAACCGGTATACGAGCCCGAAAATGACAAGGTACATTGATATTTTTAATAATATTTTATTCTTATTATTTTTATAATTAATTGTGATCTAACACATATTTTCCTTCTCTTTTCTTTGCGAGGATGCTTTGGAGAGCAAAGAGCATGGAGTAGTTGGAGCACTAGACGAAGGAGCCTACACAAACAAATCAGTCGCCCCCATTCATTCCGGTGGGGGTGCTACGGGCAGTACCACTGGGTCATAGCCCCCAGTGCTGTAAGTTTCTTAAAACTTAGATAGCATTTAGGAGCCATCAGTGTGCACGCCTCCCACCCTTAGGGCCTTGTAGTAACTTCAATATTATTAGGATCTTTTTATTTCTTTTAGATCCCTAGGCCTGTTGATACGTACGAATATTTTGAAGGGTTAAAAAATGAACTTCATTTTATCTCCTACAATATTAGTGACATCTAAGGACAAAAATCTAAGGATGAGTCTTAGACAACATAGACTTAGGATGCATGCTCCCTTTAGGATAGAAATCATAAAACATAGAAAAGCATAGAGACATCCTACCATAGGATTAGTGCAGTGATATCTAGGGCTAATTAATCATTAATAACAACCAACCTATAATCAAACCTCTAACAAATTGGTAAGAGATCAAACCAAATGCATAAAGGATATCCAACCCCTAGTTAGATCATAATCAACACATATGACTATTAATAAGGAAGCTTGAACATAAAGGTGAACTAAAGCTAATTTATTAATCATCCCCCTAATCAAATACTAAATAAAATCCACTAAAATTAATTTGAACCTAAAAGTTATAAAATTGGGGAACAAACCTAAAACTAAAACTTTCCTAAAACTCAAACTTTAATCAAACCCTCTTGTAATTAATCTCATACTTGGCCTAAAACACCTCTAACCTTAAACATTAATGAACCATTGCTTAATCAACAAACCCATAGGAGATTTATTAAAACTTAAGTACAACTTGAACTTTAGAACCTTAATAACTCACCTAAGTTCTAATTACATCATTAATCTAATTTCTTAAAATCAACCAACAAACCCTTAATTAAGGATAAATCATTTAATCTACTTTCTCTTTTAATTTTCAACAAACTAAATTAACTCAACAACATTGGTTACTACTGGGTAACCCAGGCCTACGAGGCTATTAAGTTAGCCCCAAGGAGGGTGAAATAAACCTCACGGCCTTGGTGAGCAACAAAGGTAGTAATCAATTGAACACTAAAATAAAATTCCTAAAATCAATCTTAACTTGCTAATACTTACACTTAAACCAAAATTCCCCTTTACCTTTAACAAATCAAATTACAAACAACTTCAATTAAACTATCCTACATAGGACACACCTAAAACCACACAGCCTACACACACTTAGATCTGTTTGTTAGGACACGACTCCTAGCTTTAGGTTAGGCCGGTGTTTTCTTCCTTTTCTGTTTCTGTGATGTGGCGATTTGTATGTGACACGTGTGCTGGTTGTTTTAGTTTTCTGTGCTAAATTTCTGTATTGATTCCTGTGATAGTGGTTTTATTTACTGCATTGTCTCTTTGATGTGATGGACGATAAGACTACCCATAGGTTAGGGACGATTTTGATACTGACGATATTTTCTGTAGGTGGCCATGCTCGTACAGCGCTAAAAGGGGGCTAAAAATAAATGAATAATAAATAACTGCTATAAGTGCTTTAGCTACTTAGCCCCTAAATAAATAAGAGCATGGCCAAGTGTGACTGGTTTGAGTACTTTTATTTTCATATACAACTGCTTGGGATGATTGATTTTGATTGCTTAGGATAACCCTGCAGGAGAGTCTAGATTTTTTTTTTCCTTTATAATTCTGATGTAATGTATTCACGGTATCGAGTTGTGAAAGTTTATAAAATGGGGCATTTTATAAAGGATTAGGGATCCAAAGAGAAAAGAAAGTCCCCTCACAGGGAATTTCTTTTCATTTGGATATCCTACCGGCGATGTACTACGAGGAGACTAAGAGAAGGCGATCCACAGAAAGACTAGAAGATGAAGATGAAGACTAAAAATGCCTCATTTTAAAACTTGCGTCATTCTATAGGATTAGAATCCAGGTTGTTGTCGGTGGAGCCTGGCCACCACTACTTTTTCTGTACTCTGGGATGTATATTGTATGGCACTTGCCATGGACTTTGGACACTCTTTTTCGTGGTTTTTGATGTGATGATTTACTTACTTGTTTGCGCAGTAGAAATGGCATGATTTTCATAGGTTTCTTTCTTGCATGTGTACGTGCCTGATTCGCTAGGCTCTTTAGGGATAAAATTCTTCTACTCGTAATTAAGATCAAAATTTTAAGAATTAAATAACATAGAAAGATAACGATTTAGGGAATAGCCGGAATCGTCCGGGGTCGCATGCATATCAATGCATCTTCTTTCCTTGTTTAGACACTTCCCCGCCCGAGGGTAGAGTTCAGATAATCCGACCTATGAGGATGAGGTTCTGAACCTGGGGAAACCTAGTCTTTCTAAAAATTTATTTTTATAAGCCTTTTTAAAATTTCATACATCTCTGATTTGGGTATTTAATCAGCACGCATTGCATTAGTAACCAATTGAAATTAAAATTTAATTGCATTAGTCTTAGGAGCATCGTACCATACATAAGTTCGGGGTCACTTAGGAAATCTCTCTAGATGTCGACCTCAAATTCCAAAAACTCAGCCATCCACCCATCCTTCATAAAGACCGGATAGCATGTATTTCATACGATTAGGTGGTTTAGCTGGCTTTCCTTTTCAGGCAGGATATAAGTCCAGGATGCATTAGTTAGGACACGGGCCTTAGTGTTGTATGGAACACTAAGCCCACCTTAGATCTAGGATTCAAGACTACTACACTGGGTGTCTCGTGGTATGCCTCATCGGTGGGTAAGCTCCTCCTCCTTCTGGGGCTATAAACCCCACCTATCCGCGTCACATGGATGGCGCCGCTTCTATCTTTCTCTCACGCATATGGTATGAAGTGACTTCTTTTTTTCCAGTTTCCTTCAGTTTGACCAGCCGAGTGCTTATGTGATCCGTGTATGTTGAAGTAACCGAGTTGAGCCTATCTCTTCCCCTTGATTAGGAAGATCTTAGAAGTTTGCCTACGTGCTAAATCCATTTGAGAGAATAATGTAGTATCCTTAATCGAGAGTTTTCTTAGGCTAAGGTCTAAGATGTAATTAACCACGGGGGCTTGCGCCCGTGGGAGACCGATCCCCACATCAAATAAACCCCATCCGAGCTGATGTATCGAGTGGGGGAAATCTCGTGACTTTTGGGTCATGCATATTATTATCCATCGAGGTATGTGGGTGAAAGCCTCTATCCTCCATGGCTAATCATATGTATAATCCCATCTGCCCTCCCATTGGTCTATTTGTGTAGAACGCGAAGGCCTACAATCATTTTGTCCCACGGGATAGTGTGGTCGTACCCTTTACATTCTGTTCCCCACGAGTAGAGTCCTTTCGGAGACCCACAGATTTCTGGCGACCACGGTGGGACAAGTCTCTCTCTCCATCTTTGGATTATATATTATTCTCTCTTACGTGTACTCCAGATTTGGTACTCCTTAGTTAGGTTCCTTCCTTTCTGGCCTGTTTGGCTGTTCCACCCTTTCTTCCTCTCTTTCTTTCCTGTCGAATTGTCTGATGCTAATTGTTTCAGTTTGTGTTAGCAGACAGTACGATGGCGTTTTTCGGCCCTTCTGTTACCTTTTGTTTCGGCTCTGACTCGCGGGTGACACTTCCTGAGTCCCTGCTCTCGAGCCTACCTGCAGGAGGGATCACTTTTGGATCCTTCACTGACTCGGCGTACGTCACTCTTGGCGGGCCGACCCCTTCTGAGGCTGCAGCCTTCTCTCCCCACAGAGGAGAGGGCGTGCAACCATGTGTCCTTTTGGACGTCCAGTTACTCGGCAGCCAGCCCGGGCACCTGTTCGTCCCGCTGTTATTCGTGCGTAGCCAGTGCACCCCGTGGCTAGGCAGCCAGTGCCTAGGCCACTTCCTGTTCAGTCCGTTCGTCCAGTTGTTAGGCGGCCAGCGCCTCCAGCACCCGTTGTTTAGACGGCCCCGGCCCCTCAGCGCCGGTAGCCAGTACTTCCCTTACCTGCCGCCCCGGTAGAGGCTACTCGTGCTCGGGCCTCCCCTCCTCCTTCCTCCTCGAGGAAGAGGGGTGCTCAGGCCGAGCTCCCTCCACCTCCTACCCGTCGGGTTTCAGTTTTCGCTAGGCTTTCTTACCCTGAGACTGCCCAGCAGACCCCGACGACTCTTCCTGCAGTTCTTGTCCCTCTAGTTGTCCAGTTAGTTGGTTCCGACATAGCGTCGTCCTCCGCTTCCGGCCTCGGGAGAAGGGCCCGAAGAAATAGGAACAGGAGGTTGCGTTTAGCAGCTCAGGATGCAGCAGCCCAGCAGATGACAGTTTCTGTGGCTCAGCAGGAGCCAGCCCAGTAGCGAGTGGTCCCCTTACAGCGGGAGCCACGTCAACCCGTAGTTCCCCCAGTCCATGACGTAGTAGTTGCACCTGAGATCGACGCAGTCCAGGGAGGACGCTTCTCTCCATTAGTACATAGTGGTGATGAGGAGGACGTCGTCCGCATGGCGGCGGCCCCTCCTGTTACTACTACCCTCCCACGTGCTAGAGTCCCCAAGGACAGTGTTGCGAGAGCCCTCACTAGGAGGATTCGAAGCATTGTCCGTTCGGCACGCGGTAGGGGTCGTATTAGTGAGGAGAGGTTACTCCACCAGATCTCTCAGGTGCATGCGCAGTTACAGAGGCAGTCAGTCAGACAGAGTTACCAGTGGCGGAGAGGACAGCCGCCACGTCAGCAGCATACTAGAGCAGTCGCCACAGTTAGACCCCGGACTGACACCCCTGCAGTCGGACGACGCCCACGTCGTCATGGACGTCACCCGGGGCGAGATGTTGTTCAGCCTCAGCTTGGTTCAGTAGTTGTTGTTCCACCCTCACAGTTGGATGTCCCCACTGGGTCCCGTAGCAGTAGGTGGGTTTGGAGGCGTCGGCAGGTGGACCCGCCTGTTGAGACAGAGCAGACGGTTGGGACCATTCAGCGTGTTGATACGTTCCCTTCAGGATCAGCAGCAGTCCCAGTGGCTTGTGAGGAGGTGGCAGATGTTCAGGAGGATGTTTCTTTGAGTAGTACCCCAGCTCGAGCGGAGCCAGTTTCTGTTCTTAGCCCCCATAGGATCACTGCTCCTATGGATCCATACATCGATGCCCTTTGTCAGGCCTTCTCCGGTGAGGACTTGCTCGAAGAAGAGTCAGAAGAGGACATCCCCGTCCACAGAGTTTGTGTTGTCACGAGACGGGGTGTTTCAGATGAGCATATAGAGCAGTATGATGGAGTAGAGGAGCAGGGGGAGGCAGATGTACCTTCCACCTCAGCACTAGGTGGACCTCCCCGATCAGTAGATACGGATGCCACAGTTTTGCAGCTACAGACCCAGATGACGGAGATGGCTAGAGTTATGGCGGCGATGACCGCCCAGTTGACAGCATTGGGGGCTACACCCCAAGTCATGGATGTAGGTACTCCTACTACATCCAGGGACGAGCCAGCAGTACCACAGGCGGTAGCACCAGAGCCTGTGAGAGTGGACAGAGTTCAGAGGACAGTCCCGGTACCACCCCCAGCAGTACAGTTCAGTGTGCCAGTTCAGAGTCAGTCAGTTCAGTTGTCACCAGGACAGATCCAGGACATGATTGCACAGAAAGTTGAGCAAGCTATCTCTTCTAAGAAGTCTGGGGATTTAGTCAGTAGAGGTCGTCCGTACCCTATAGAGTATGAGCGGGAGCCATACCCCGCAGGTTTTGTCCCTCCTCGTTTTCGGGTGTTTGATGGGTTAGGGAACCCAAGACAGCATGTGGCTCAGTACCGGGCCATATGTTGCAACATTGGAGGGAACGATGCATTGATGTTGAGGTTGTTTGTTAGTAGTTTGGTGGGAGTGGCATTTGAGTGGTATGCCGATCTCCCCAATGATTCAGTGCATATATTTGCTGAGTTGGAACAGTTGTTCATTCAGAGGTTCATTAGTACTGAGCACAGAGTGACGGTTGGTGAGTTGGTAGTGGCCAGACAGCATCCCCGCGAGACTCTACCTAACTACATTGTTAGGTGGAGGAACCTTAGTCTCCAGTGTGAGCCTCAGTTGCAGGAGTAGCATGCAGTTGAGATTCTATTGAAGAACATAGATGGTCCTATCGCTCCATACCTGAAGGGT
Source organism: Dendrobium chrysotoxum (assembly GCA_019925795.1). Lineage (NCBI taxonomy): Eukaryota > Viridiplantae > Streptophyta > Magnoliopsida > Asparagales > Orchidaceae > Dendrobium > Dendrobium chrysotoxum. The sequence continues at coordinate 66,891,589 of CM034305.1, read as the reverse complement.
TTTAGCATTCGAACCTATCAGAAGTTGTTAACCAAGGTCACTAGTTTGCAGGACAGCATACCCGCTGTAGTCCCTCCTAAGGTTGAGAGTCAACCCCCGCGTAGACCTCAGCGTCAGGAGTTTTCAGGGGCACCACCTCCTAGGAAGGTGGAAGTGCATAGTACCTACGAGTCTCAGGATAGGGGCAAGAGGCCCATGGTCAGTTCGGTGCCGCATCGTCCACCAGCACCCCCTCCACGACCACAGTTTCAGCCTAGACCACAGATGCCACCACCGGCACAGCCTCCTGTACAGTTTCAGTCACGACCCCAGACTCAGCAGTTTACACCTCCCCACAGGACTCCTGAGAAGCAACAATACCTACAGGAGAAGCTTAGCAAAGAATACCCCTTTAAAAGGGAGAGTGTGAAGAAAATATTTAAGTTCCTTGTTAAGAAGAATATTCTGATATTTCCGACCAATAGGAAGGTGGAAGAAGAAGGTCAGACAGATCATCCGCTGTATTGTCCTTTCCATAGGCACATTGGGCATGTGATTGAGGATTGCTATGTGTTCAAAGATAGAGTGGAGAGCCTCATGGCTAATGGAGAGATCCATATACAGGACAGTGATCTAGTTCAGCCCCGAGGCAAGGTTGCTCAGATAGTTCAGATGGTTACAGACACCAGGTAGTGTGACAGTCAGTGTGATGGTCAGAGCAGTGGTAGTAGAGTACCCCTTAGTTCTGGGGAGGAGTGGCAGCTTGCACTCTCCCGCAAGATAAGGGGTATGATCAGACGAGCAGTTCAGAGTTCAGAGGCAGTTGAGAAGAGGCCTCCACAAGCCAAGTCGACAGTTGCCAGCCCAGTTACTCCGCCAGTTTCTTTCTCTTCTCCTTCTGTTGTAGTGCCTACTGAGCACATTTCTCCTACTTCTTGTACTAGAAAGATGTATGAAAGAGAAAAATTTGTTGTAACCTCTGAGGGGAAGACGGGGTCTCTTCCAGCACTTACACTGAAGGATTTCGTTCTCCCTTCTATTGATGATGAATTAATGAAAGAGGATGATTCTGGCTACTTCTGGTCTTTTCCTTCTAGTTCTACTTTTCCTGGCACTCGTTCTTTTCATGCTTTAGTTATTTCTGGTGATGACAATGACCCTTCATATGGAGAGGAATTTGAGTGCGAAGAACCTGTGTTCACCATTCCTGAAGGAGGTTGTTACATGGATTCTGGAGATGAGTCCGAGAACACACTCCAATCTCTTTTTGTAGAGCCGACACAAGCCATGACCGCTGAACCAAATGAGTCTCCGGTTGAGCTCGACTCAGTGCAGGAGATCCAGTTGCGTTCAGGAAAAGTCCTTCCACCAAAAATGGCTAAAAATAATAAAGAAAAAGATAGAAACATCATTACCCAACAGGATGATCCTATTCCCCCTCCTCAAGCGCCAACTAAGGAGAAGGGAAAAGGCCCTTAGTTGGATGTTGATTACAATGTGTTGGCACATTTGAGAAAAATTCCATCTCTTCTTAGTGTTTACGATGCGCTTATGATGTCTCCTGACTTGAGAGAGACTTTGGTGAAAGCTTTGCTTGAACCAGAATCTTATCAAGCCTTCTTTTCTACTGAGTCTGTTAAGGATGCATGTTATTTGAGAGAGATGCCATGCATTACCTTTTCAGATCAGGATCTGCTCTTAGGGACTTCTGAGCACAACCGTCCCTTGTATGTCACCGCTGAAGTAAATGGTTATGAGTTGAACGGGGTCCTCATTGACCAAGGTGCTTCAGTCAATATCCTTAACTATGAGACTCTAAAGAGCATTTCCCTTGGTCATTTGAAACTAACCTCAGACAAGATTATGTTGAAAGGTTTCAATGATCAAGGACAACGTGCTCTAGAGGCCATTACCCTGCCTCTAAAGTTTGGAGATCTTCTAACTGAGGCTAAGTTTCATGTTATCGAAGCGGATACCTCATACAAGGCTCTCTTAGGAAGGCCTTAGATTCATGAATATGGGATGGTGCCCTCTACGTTACACCAGTGCATGAAGTATATGAGGAATGATGTAGAGTTCTCCATTCCTGGAGATACTCAACTTTTTTCCGTGCATGAGGTCTCAATTTACGATGACGCCGAGCATTACATGCCTCGAAAGGCTCATAAACCTCCCATTGCCCAGTCACCAGTGATACCTGCCAGTGTTGTACGGGGTCCTATGCAGTCACTTGCACAGGGTCCTACACGGCCACTAGTACAGGGTTCTTTACAGGTTTGTATTGAGGCAAATCCTTCCACTGCAGATCCTGCTGGATCTTCCTTTCAGTTTGCAGTCGGGCACGATGTTCCCCCTAGTAGAGGTAGGGGATGGCGGGGTAGAGGTCGAGGTAGAGAGTCAGTTCGCCCTCCGAGGAACTTTGACACTCGAGTTCCCCCTCCCTCACACCTTTACACTTCCACTTTGACCGTTGAGTCTGATTCTGATGAGGAGATGATCGAAGCTCCTCGTCATTCAGCTCCCTCGCCTGCCTTTAGTGTTGCTGATTATAGCGCATATCCTACATTCCGTAGGTATTTGATACCTAAAGGCGGTTTAGTCGTTGACAGTGGCTCAGACGACGACGTAGATGTCAGACGTCAGACTACTAGCCGACAATCCCTTTCTCGTCAAATGTATGGAATGAGAGTCGAGGAATCTCCTCTTCAACCCTCCTTGACATCTTCCACTAGTGCTTGTGGTGCACTACACTCTGACAGTCGCTCTGCACAAGAGTTACACACCCTCTATGTGCCGCCACAGCCTGGTTGGCATGCGTCACTGTTCCACAGTGTAGGTACCCCACAGACCACTGACATGCAGGGTCCTGTGGAGTCCACTGCGAGCGGTGAAGTCTTGCTGGTCCCTCGATACTTTTCCCCTTTCGTGGATAGTTATGCTGAACGGGGTCTTGTCCCTTCAACCTGGTCTGAGGGGCAAGCCCTACAGCAAGCCCGTATTTGGCGAACTGATGTCCCTCAAACTCAGCAGGGTCTAGGCTATTTTGAGAAAGATCAGTTCCCCTCTACCAACATCCGTGTCATCTCCCACTCTTATCCGGTTGTTTCCATCTCTGATGATGAAGACCCGGATGAAACGGAGGACAGGATCCTTGATGCTCCACGAGAGTTTGAAGATGGCGTTACTTCTGCCATGGACGAACTAAAGGAGATCAATTTGGTACTGAATCAGATCCTCGACCCATTTTTCATAGTGCTTTGTTATCCGATTCAGAGGCCCAAGAGTATATTGAACTCATATCTGAGTTTAGAGATTGCTTTGCCTGGAACTATACTGAGATGCCTGGTTTAGATCCAGAAGTAGCAGTCCATAAGTTGGCCATTAAGTCTGATGCAGTCCCTGTTAAACAGTCACCTCGTCGGATGAGGTTAGAGATTGAGCAACAGGTGATCGCTGAGACTAAGAAGCTTATAGAAGCTGATTTTATTCGAGAAGAGAAGTATCCCACTTGGCTTGCCAATGTTGTTCCAGTCTGGAATAAGAGTGGTCAGATCCGTGTCTGTATAGACTTCCGTGATTTGAACAAAGCATGTCCCAAAGATGATTTTCCTCTCCCCATTCCCGAGTTGATGGTTGACATTGCTTCATCCCATAGCATTTTCTCCTTCATGGATGGTTCATCTGGTTACAATCAGATAAAGATGGCCCCTGAAGATGAGAGATTCACTGCTTTTCGCACCCCTATTGGTGTGTTCTGCTACAAGGTGATGCCCTTTGGCCTCAAGAACGCCGGGGCCACCTATCAGCGTGCTATGACTGTCATTTTTGATGAGTTGATTCATGAGCAGGTAGAGTGTTATGTGGATGATCTAGTAGTCAAAAGCAAGGTCCGTAGTGACCACCTTCGAGATCTACGAATCATTTTTGAGCGTCTGCGCAAGCATAATTTGAAGATGAATCCCCTAAAATACGCATTTGGTGTTACCGCAGAGAAGTTTCTCGGTTTCATTGTTCGTTATCGTGGCATTGAGATTGATCCCTCCATGATCAAGGCCATAGTAGATTTGAAACCCCCCAAGAGTCTTACCCAGTTGAGGTGCTTTCAGGGTAAGCTTGCTTTCTTGCGGAGATTTATCTCCAATCTTACCGGTAGATGTCATCCGTTTGCTGCTCTAGCAAAGAAGGATGCCCGCTTTCATTGGGATAGGAAGTGTCAGGAGGCCTTTGAGAGCATAAAGCGCTACTTGACAAGTCCCCCTGTGTTAGCTACACCCATCCCTGGTAGACCGTTGATTCTTTACACTACGGCCTTGGATGAGTCACTTGGTGCACTCTTAGCTCAAGAAAATAAAGAAGGTAAAGAAAACGCCTTATACTACCTTAGCAGGCGTTTGATTCCTGCAGAGCTAAAATATCCGGCAATGGAAAAGCAATGTTTGGCTTTGATTTTTGTTGTGCAGAAGCTTAGACACTACATGCTCTCACACAAGATTAGTCTAATTTCTAGAGTCAACCCTTTGCAGTATTTGATGACCCGTCCGACTTTGTCAGGTCGTCTCGCACGTTGGTTTATGATCTTACTGCAGTTTGACATTACCTTTGTCCCTCAGCGGGCCGTCAAAGGACAGACTCTAGCTGACTTTCTGGCTGCCCACCCGATTCCTGCAGATTCTCCACTTAATGATGATTTACCTGATGAACTAGTCATGAGTGTGGAAGAACAGGAGTCCCCTACTTGGGAGTTTTATTTTGATGGAGCATCTTCTATCAAATCACTACGTCCTTACGAGACTCCCGTGGTTAGGGTAGGTTTGGGGTTAGTCTTTGTATCTCCTGAAGGTCACACCCTTCGTTTCTCTTACAGTCTTTCAGAACCTCGTACTAACAATGAAGCTGAGTACGAAGCTTTGATTTTGGGACTGGAGTTGGCCATTCAGATGAATATTGTGCGGGTAAAGATCTTTGGTGATTCCCAACTAATTATTAATCAAGTGGCTGGAATCTTCAAAGTTCTCAAACCCGAGCTCTTGCCTTATCACAATAGGGCAATGGAACTTCTATGCTTAATCCCTGAGGTAACTTTAGTTAGAGTCCCTCGATCTGAGAATGTTAGAGCGGATGCACTAGCTAAACTTGCTAAGGAGTTGGCTGACCCAACTGGAAATCCGGTGTCTATCATCGTCCAGTATCGTCAGGCCTTATGCCCTGCAGACTTATCCCCTTCTCCTGATCAGACCCTTATAGTGTTTGCTGTTGAGGAAGAGTTAGATTGGAGAATCCCTTTTGTGGAATATTTGAAGCATGGTAGACTCCCAGATGATCGTTCTCTTGCCACCCAAATTAGAAAGCGAGCTTTATCATTCTCCTACGTGAATGAAACGTTGTATCGACGCTCGTTTGACCAAATGTGGTTACGTTGCCTCAACAATGAGGAAGCTCGTAAGGTCATGGGCGAGATACACGAGGGACTTTGTGGTGCCCATCAGTCCGGACCTAAGATGAAGGTCAGGATTAAACGCCTCGGTTATTACTGGCCAACCATGATCCGTGATTGTATGGAGCACGCTAAGAGGTGCCATCAGTGTCAGATCCATAGCACTGTTATTCACCAACCCCCTAATCCGTTGCACCCCACTGTGTCTTCTTGGCCTTTTGAGAGCTGGGGTACGGATGTAGTGGGTCCTATTGACCCTCCCTCCTCTAAGGGTCATAGGTTTATTCTAGCTGCCACTGATTACTTCTCTAAGTGGGCAGAAGCCATCCCACTTAAGGAGGTTAAATCAGAGGATGTGATGCGCTTCTTTCGCGATCACGTTGTCTACCGTTTTGGTGTTCCGCGCCGTATAATTTCGGATAACGGCCCGTCATTTAGAAGTACCAAAATTGCTAGATTTGCCCGCCGCCATAACATCAACTGGCGTTATTCTTCAATTTATTATCCTAGGGCCAATGGTTTAGCTGAAGCATTCAATAAAACTTTGGTCCAGTTGATAAGAAAGATACTTGTGACAAATAAAAGAGAGTGGCACGACAAATTGCCCGAAGCATTGTGGGCCTATAGGACTACGTACCGCACTCCTACTCAATCCACCCCATATGCTTTGGCTTTTGGGGTTGAAGCTGTCCTCCCCCTTGAGGTTGAGATCCCTTCACTGCGTGTAGCAGTCAGCCATAATCTCTCTCATGAGGATAATGCCCGACTACGGTTGGAAGAACTTGACGGTTTAGAAGAGCTCCGTCTACAAGCTCATCAGAACCTTAAGTTATATCAAGCCCGCATGGCCCAAGCGCACGATCGCCTCGTTCGACCGCGTGCTTTTCGGGTCGGTGACTTAGTTCTTGTCTTGCGTAGGCCTATCATCTCGCATTGTCGTCGAGGTGGTAAGTTTGAGCCTATTTGGGAGGGCCCCTTCGCTATAGAGCAAGTATATGAAGGTGGCTCTTACTTGTTAGTTGATGCGAATGATGTTCACCCCATGCCTGTCATCAACGATCAGTACTTGAGAAAGTACTACACTTAAGTTTGCACATCGCAAGGGGGCACCCCTCCGCCACCTGTAAATATCCCTCTGTATAGATATAGCTCGAAAGGTTTTCCTCTACTTTTCGGCAGTCCGTGGCCATGATGATTTGTCCTCTACCACGCGATGTTCGTCATGCAAAGTATGAGGCTACCTTTAAATGTTGTACATAAATACGCCGTAGGGATATGTGTGCTCACGTTCATGCCCGCCAACCACCTTGGTGTTACGGCATGAAATCTCTTTTTAGTGTCGCCGAGGGTTAATCCCTCCCTAGTTTCACTTGTTACCTCCAAGTGTGGTCTGGGATATCAAAACTACGAATTCAAATTCCCTATGTGATATGATAATGGGTCCATACCCCACCTATGTCAGTTGGGTGGTGAGGTTGACACGTCATCATAATGTGAATTTCATTCATCTACAATGCTTACTGTAATAACTGGGCTCCCCAGATCGTTTACATAAGTTGAATGTGGCCTGGGTTATCAGAGCCAATATGCTATTCCTTTAAGACCCTGTGTATAATTTCTCTCTCCCCAGTTATATTCATGTGGCGAATATGGCCTGGGTTATCAAAGCCAACCACATCTCCCTCTCTTTGTGTTCCAGTTATTATAGGATATTTCATGCTAGGGGTAACTCATGGATATGGTAAACATTCCCTCTACCATGTGTTATTTTCGACAGTATGAAGTATACTTAATCTATAATTGTGAACATAGTATGAAAATATGTAAAATATGATGTTAAAAGAGAGGGGAGCTCTTAGTCGAGCAGAATCGGTTGCCCTTGTCACAGGTGGAACCCGGTTCTATGCTCCAAGAGCCCAAATTCCCCCAGATTTCTCTCTTTTGCCCTTCTTCGAAGCATCTTTGTTATTGCTTAGGAGATGGCACTGTGTTCATTTCTGGTACTCCGCCCTTATAGCACAGATGTGCTTTCCCTACCTATGATGTAGTACATCTTGCTCCGGATGTTGACATCATTCCTTGGTGGATTCAGATATTCTGGCAGAAAGTCAATCCTTTACCTCCTACGGCGACATGATTTCCCCGTTAAGATATAGTCCTTAGTTGTGAGGGCGATCTTCTTGGGATGTATAAATGTTGCTTGCATCCCGTACAGGGTCCCATCAGCCAGTATGGGTGTTACCACTGTGATTCTTTAGTAACTGTTGATCCTCGACATAATTGTTGTTCTTAGTGGCGAGTGTGTCCCCTCGCCATTCCAATTGCCCTTTCTTTAATATGAGATCACTTCCTACTCTACTATTTGTATGTTCGTCTCCGTTCAGGGAGATGTACATTGTTTGATTACTTTATTGCGGATGATTCTACTTTTGCCTAAGAGATTCTACTTACATTTCTGGATTACTCATGGCCACGACGATTTGTCCTCTACCATGGGGTAGCTAAAATGCAAGCTCAGGATTTCTTAGATAATGAATCATTTGGGATTCTTCCCCTTACTTCTCTTCCCCCCTCACGTCACTATGCATGTGTGCATTAGGTGAATGGTGAGGTGGTAGTGACTCCTTGTTTTGCCGTGTTCGAACTTGGTCAGGCAAACATGGAGTTGTCCCATTCACTATTTTCGAATTTGGTCAGGTGAATGTTGGACTCTTTTTTTTCTCTTTTGTCCAGTCGTTTTCGAATTTGGTCAGGAGGACATTAGATTCTTGGGATGCTCTTTACATGCTGTCTTCGAATTTGGTCAAGTGTGTATTGAGTAGGTTCTTTGTTCACCATTTTCAAATTTGGTCAGGTGGATATTGAACTATTCTCATTCGTCGTTTTCGAATTTGGTCAGACGGATGTTGAATTCCCCTTCTCTTTCACTCTTTGTTTCGCCGTTTTCGAATTTGGTCAGGCAAACATTGAGTCGTCCCATTCACCGTTTTCAAATTTGGTCAGGTGAATGTTGGACTTTTTCTCTTTTGTCCCGCTGTTGCTAATGCGGTCAGGCGGACATTAGACTTCTGGGAAGCTTGTCACACATCGTTTGCGAACTTGGTCAGGTGTGTGATGAGTTGTTCTTTATCCACTATTTTCGAATACAGGTCAGGTGGATATTGAACTATTTTTCATTCGTCGTTTTCGAATTTGGTCAGACGAATGCCGAACTTCCTCTTTCGATTAGGTGCCCGACAGAGTCCCTGGGAGGCATACTTCACCACCTCTTCATTCCCCCTGTTTTTATTTCCTGCTTGGGGGTTGTTGAGTTTTCTTCACTCTTTGTTTTGCCGTTTTTGAATTTAGTCAGGCAAATATTGAGTTGTCCCATTCACCATTTTCGAATTTGGTCAGGTGAGTGTTGGACTCTTTCTCTTTTATCCCGCCATTTTCGAATTTGGTCAGGCGGACATTAGATCCTGGGATGCTCTTTACACTCCGTTTTCGAATTTGGTCAGGTGTGTATTGAGTAGGTTCTTTATTCGCCATTTTCAAATTTGGTCAGGTGGATATTGAACAATTCTCATTCGTCATTTTCGAATTTGGTCAGACGGATGTTGAATTCCCTTTTCTCTTTCACTCTTTGTTTCACCGTTTTCGAATTTGGTCAGGCAAACATTGAGTTGTCTCATTCACCGTTTTCGAATTTAGTCAGGTGAGTGTTGGACTCTTTCTCTTTTGTCCCGCCATTTTCGAATTTGGTCAGGTGGACATTAGATCCTGGGATACTCTTTACACTCCGTTTTTTGAATTTGGTCAGGTGTGTATTGAGTAGGTTCTTTATTCACCGTTTTCGAATTTGGTCAGGTGGATATTGAACGATTCTCATTCGTCGTTTTCGAATTTGGTCAGACGGATGTTGAATTCCCCTTTCTCTTTCACTCTTTGTTTCGCCATTTTCGAATTTGGTCAGGCAAACATTGAGTCGTCCCATTCACCATTTTCGAATTTGGTCAGGTGAGTGTTGGACTTTTTCTCTTTTGTCCCGCCGTTTTCGAATTTGGTCAGGCGGACATTAGATCCTGGGATGCTCTTTACACTCCGTTTTCGAATTTGGTCAGGTGTGTATTGAGTAGGTTCTTTATTCGCCGTTTTCGAATTTGGTCAGGTGGATATTGAACGATTCTCATTCGTCGTTTTTGAATTTGGTCAGACGGATGTTGAATTCCCCTTTCTCTTTCACTCTTTGTTTCGCCGTTTTCGAATTTGGTCAGGCAAACATTGAGTTGTCCCATTCACCGTTTTCGAATTTGGTCAGGTGAGTGTTGGACTCTTTCTCTTTTGTCCCGCCGTTTTTGAATTTGGTCAGGCGGACATTAGATCCTGGGATACTCTTTACACTCCATTTTTCGAATTTTCTTTAACCCTTTATATTGTGGCTTTGACTCGCTCATGAGGGTGTAAGAGCCCTTTCCCTTCTCCCATTCAGTTGTTTCAATGTGGTTAGGCAGATAATTGAGCCCTCTTTCCTCAATTTTCTCTATTCCGAGCTGGTTTGGTGAGCTTTGAATCCTCTTTCACTCACCGTTTGGAGTTGGGTAGGCGGTTGTTGGATTTCTTCCTCTCTTCTGTCCCACCATGTCTGCATGATTGTCTGATCGCTGCATTATTGAGTGAGTGATTGGATGTGTATGTGAACATCACATGGGTGTGCAATTGTGAGGTAGCCATTGCATGTTAAATTATTTATTATATGATTGATTGGTTGCTACATTTATGGCATGATCTTTCGATTGCCGGTATATGATCCGGTATGATTGGGGGCTCGTTGTATGTCTATTGCATAGTCGTGTAGTCACTGTGTGATCGCATGATTAAAGTGTGACTAGATCATCATTATATGATTAGTTGATCGTAGCACGGTTGAATGATTTTCATCTGATTATGTGATATTTTCATACGATCGTTTGATTGCATAGATATGTGGTTGGTGCATGATTGCATGGGCATTGCATGATTGTGTGATCATAGCATAGTGGGACATTTATTGTATAATTATTGTGCGATTGCTTGTCTCTTGAATTCCACTAATTGAGTATAGAATTTTTTTTTTCTAGTGGGTTTTGGGTGGTGCGTTGTTGGGTTGCATTTCCTTGGAGGTAGGGAGGTCAACGCCAACACGTACGGCTCACTTGTTGTTCACCGCACCTGTTGGGGGTCCGTTTGTTGACCTCGTTTCAGTTCGATTTGCCCTCGAGCGTCTTCGAGTGACTTAGTTGAACTCTGTCGAGTCTAACGTAAGCTCGAATCGACTCGAATTGATCCGAATTACACTCGACCGGATTCTTTTAGCCTCGATCAGTTTATTTTAGCCGCATCGAGCCCCTGTCAGTCTAATTTAACCCAAATTGTTTTTTTTTAATTTGTGCTTATCTCTATTTAATTAAATCAATCAAACCCAAGCGAATTCTAATTTGAACCAATTTGAGTCGAATTTGCATTCAAACCTAATCCGGATCAGCCTAATTTAATCCTATTTGAGGTCCATTGACTTTCTGAATCATTTCAAACCTAATATCAAATCAGGAAATGCAATTAGTGGTCCCGATTTTATCAAAACCTGAAGTCTATTATCGCCGCAGTACTACAGTCGCGTGAGCTTCCCACTTCAGGATAGAGGCAGACTTTTTTTCGCAGAACTCGAGCGCGGCAAAGCTATTTCAGTGTATGGGGATGGGATCGAGAAGGCGAAGCTCCCGATCTCCTCAGGTTCGCAACTCTCCCGGCAGACTCTTCTACTCCCTTCATTCGCAGGGGCAGCAGCATTCGGAGCAGGTTTTCCTGGGTTTTCCGGCTCCAGGCTCTGACATTGGCTTTCTCTCGAGACCTCCCCTAGTTCGCACTTTTCTGCTCCAAGGATTGGCACTTCGCAAAAAAACCCTCCTCCCTCTCGGAACTCTCTCTCTCTCGCGTGACCTAGCCGAAGCCTCACCCTCTCCCGCCTTGCTCTCGTTCTTTCGTTTGCGAACCAGGAGGAAGCCGGAGCCCCCTCCGTCGCTCCCTATACGCTGAAGTTGGACCCTACCCCTCCTTTCGCGCTCGCAAGCTCCAGGTCCAAATCCTGTTCGCGACAGACCCGACGCCCCCTCTCTCTCTCTGTCTCCTTTAGATTGGACAACACCCAGACCTCCGCCTCCCCTCTCTCTTACGCGACGGACAAGACCCGAAGCACCTCCGATGCCGAGACCTGCTGCTCCGTCACCCTTCCCTGTGCAGAACCGATCTACTGGTTGCAGGTATATCTCTACTCTTCCTTCTTCACCTCCACCTTCTTTCTTCTCCTTACCCTTCCTCTTCTTCTTCTTCTTTCTCTCCTTCCTTCTTCTCCTTATCCAGTTAATGTGTCTTCATCAATATATGGTTGAAATGGTTTTGATTCTTGTTACAAGTGGTTTGATAGTGCATTCACTACCATTCTTTGTCCTCTAATTTTGTTATGCTTACTTATTTATCAAAGAATGTTTTAATTCTTTTGGAAGAGGATGATGGTTGTTGCAAACCATGGATAGTTTGTATGTTTGAGAGTGAAATATTATGCTTGATTTATGTCATATGGTTTAGAAGTTTTAGGTGTGAGGTGATAATCTATCTAGAAGAGATTACTTTATGTCATCTCTCAAATCTTGCACACTAGGCGTTTGGTGAAAGGCCATCAAAAGAATTTGTGATGTTTGGACTCTTGCTTTCTTAACTAAGTTATTTGGGGACGTATCTAGATGCAAAAAGAAAAGTTTCATCATTTCTCTTCCTTGCGTTGCTTGAGAATGTGGATATTTATGTCAAGATGTTGGTTCATTCTCTTGTTTATAGTTCATGCTATACTTAACATGAGGGCTTGGGTTTGTGGTAGATCTTAATTATGCCTTGGTGTAGCTTTGTTTCTTTTGTGATGACATGATAGTTCTCTCACATTGTAATGAGTGTAATGTGCATTGTTAAAGGTTGGTCCTTAGTTTCTTGTGACATTTTTTTATCACTTTCTATTTGAAGAAAATAGTATTTGGGATTGCTATTAGATGCAATGTTTCTTGTGGTATCATGAGATTCTATTATGTATAAGTTGTTGTTCTTGCTCCTGAAACGGATGAGTTTGTGATTAGGGAGGTGTTGCTCTCAAGTTTCCTTTGTCACTACCACATATATTATTTGGTTGGCCCTCTTCATTGGTATTCCTCCTCTTAGCACATATTTTGATTGAAGTCTCATTATTTTCATATTGTCGTTGGAATGCATTGTTAGCAATAAACTCTTGGTAAAATCATTGTTGTGAATATCAAAATTCATCGCATAGGGAAAGGATGAAGTGGCATTGAATTACTTTTATACTACTAACTTCATTGTGGATAAGAATAGTTGGTTGGAACATGAGCATGTCTATGTTCTTCCCTATTTGTTTAAACTTTTTTTTTGTGAAAGGCGAAGCATGTGCGTTGGAAAGTTTCATGAATTACTCTATATGTGAGAAGTTTTATTTAAGGATTGAATTCGGTTTGATGCGAGTTTTGCATGTTTTATGTTGGGTAGATCCCTTTGAGCTTTGGAGAGGGTTGTGAGCGTTTGGTTGCAAGAGGGTCTTATGCTTCTTTGAGCTCTTCTTTATTCGTTTGAGATTTATGTGAGAGTTTGTGTTAGCAACTATGTTGGAGTGTTTCCTTGAGCTTTGAGAGCAGTGTGGTTACATCAAAATTTCTCTTTTTGCTGGCTTTTGATAAAGTGATGATCCGGTTGTGTTGGAAGAGTGATGCCTATTGTGGTTAAAGTTTTTTTTTTTTTTTTTATGGCATTTTTGGAGAGTGAGATGGCATCAAACTCTCTTTCTTATGATTTCATTTTAATAGAAAGATGTTGATTTGTCCTTTCATATGGGTAAAAGGAGTAGTTGCTCGAAATGTTTTCCTATCAATTTTGGTGAAGCGAAGCTTTCTTGTTAGAAGATTTTCATAGAGTCACCCCACGATCGAAAATGTCCTTTTGCATTAGAAAGTGTTGTAGTGAATTTTATGTTTCGTTTTGCTTGAAGGTCCTATTTGTCATTTTGAGGATTGGAAATATTGTGAATGGCTTTGTATTTGGAAAGTTTTGGGAAGCTCTCTAAGTCTCTTTGGAACAAAAGTGAACTTTCATGAATAGATTTTTATTCTCTCTTTGCATTTGGTTTTAAGAATGGGTTTTAAGATGAGTGCGAAGCAGAAGCATGTTTGAATTCGAAATGAAGGAGTTCATTTGGGTTTTAGTCTAGAAGCTCGTTTGTCCTTTTTATTAATTTGAGTTCTACATAAGAATGACTTAGATGATTGTGTCGAATGCTCTAAATGCTAGTTTGAATCGTGGGGACAATGAAGGGCATTGAAAACACCCTCTTTCCTATTCATATTGTATTGAATTGGAGAGAAGGCCGTTTTAGCGGCACACTTGGCTTCAAAGAAGTGTGCCTAACAATAACAATGCCTACATTCCTTTCATTTATGGTTTTTTCATTCTTTTCTCTTTTATTGCATTTAGTCGTCGCTTGCTTTTCTTTTGGTCCTTCCGTCGTTTCTTTTATGCTTTGAGATTGAATGCTTGCAAAAATGGGGAAAACCCAAATGGCGAATGACCTACGTGATGTACAAAGTGGCTCAATCGGTATACGAGCCCGAAAATGACAAGGTACGTTGATATTTTTAATAATGTTTTATTCTTATTATTTTTATAATTAATTGTGCTCTAACACATATTTTCCTTCTCTTTTCTTTGCGAGGATGCTTTGGAGAGCAAAGAGCATGGAGTAGTTGGAGCACTAGACGAAGGAGCCTACACAAACAAATCAGTCGCCCCCATTCATTCCGGTGGGGGTGCTACGGGCGGTACCACTGGGTCATAGCCCCCAGTGCTGTAAGTTTCTTAAAACTTAGATAGCCTTTAGGAGCCATCAGTGTGCACGCCTCCCACCCTTAGGGCCTTGTAGTAACTTCAATATTATTAGGATCTTTCTATTTCTTTTAGATCCCTAGGCCTGTTGATACGTACGAATGTTTTGAAGGGTTAGAAAATGAACTTCATTTTATCTCCTACAATATTAGTGACATCTAAGGACAAAAACCTAAGGATGAGTCTTAGACAACATAGACTTAGGATGCATGCTCCCTTTAGGATAGAAATCATAAAACATAGAAAAGCACAGAGACATCCTACCATAGGATTAGTGCAGTGATATCTAGGGCTAATTAATCATTAATAACAACCAACCTATAATCAAACCTCTAACAAATTGGTAAGAGATCAAACCAAATGCATAAAGGATATCCAACCCCTAGTTAGATCATAATCAACACATATGACTATTAATAAGGAAGCTTGAACATAAAGGTGAACTAAAGCTAATTTATTAATCATCCCCCTAATCAAATACTAAATAAAATCCACTAAAATCAATTTGAACCTAAAAGTTATAAAATTGGGGAACAAACCTAAAACTAAAACTTTCCTAAAACTCAAACTTTAATCAAACCTTCTTGTAATTAATCTCATACTTGGCCTAAAACACCTCTAACCTTAAACATTAATGAACCATTGCTTAATCAACAAACCCATAGGAGATTTATTAAAACTTAAGTACAACTTAAACTTTAGAACCTTAATAACTCACATAAGTTCTAATTACATCATTAATCTAATTTCTTAAAATCAACCAACAAACCCTTAATTAAGGATAAATCATTTAATCTACTTTCTCTTTAAATTTTCAACAAACTAAATTAACTCAACAATATTGGTTACTACTGGGTAACCCAGGCCTACGAGGCTATTAAGTTAGCCCCAAGGAGGGTGAAATAAACCTCACGGCCTCGGTGAGCAACAAAGGTAGTAATCAATTGAACACTAAAATAAAATTCCTAAAATCAATCTTAACTTGCTAATACTTACACTTAAACCAAAATTCCCCTTTACCTTCAACAAATCAAATTACAAACAACTTCAACTAAACTATCCTACATAGGACACACCTAAAACCACACAGCCTACACACACTTAGATCTGTTTGTTAGGACACGACTCCTAGTTTTAGGTTAGGCCGGTGTTTTCTTCCTTTTCTGTTTCTGTGATGTGGCGATTTGCATGTGACACGTGTGCTGGTTGTTTTAGTTTTCTGTGCTAAATTTCTGTATTGATTCCTGTGATGGTGGTTTTATTTACTGCATTATCTCTTTGATGTGATGGGCGATAGACTACCCATAGGTTAGGGACAATTTTGATACTGACGATATTTTCTGCAGGTGGCCATGCTCGTACAGCGCTAAAAGGGGGCTAAAAATAAATGAATAATAAATAACTGCTACAAGTGCTTTAGCTACTTAGCCCCTAAATAAATAAGAGCATGGCCAAGTGTGACTGGTTTGAGTACTTTTATTTTCATATACAACTGCTTGGGATGATTGATTTTGATTGCTTAGGATAACCCTGCAGGAGAGTCTAAATTTTTTTTTTCCTTTATAATTCTGATGTAATGTATTCACGGTATCGAGTTGTGAAAGTTTATAAAATGGGGCATTTTATAAAGGATTAGGGATCCAAAGAGAAAAGAAAGTCCCCTCACAGGGAATTTCTTTTCATTTGGATATCCTACCGGCGATGTACTACGAGGAGACTAAGAGAAGGCGATCCACAGAAAGACTAGAAGATGAAGATGAAGACTAAAAATGCCTCATTTTAAAACTTGCGTCATTCTATAGGATTAGAATCCAGGTTGTTGTCGGTGGAGCCTGGCCACCACTACTTTTTCTGTACTCTGGGATGTATATTGTATGGCACTTGCCATGGACTTTGGACACTCTCTTTCGTGGTTTTTGATGTGATGATTTACTTACTTGCTTGCGCAGTAGAAATGGCATGATTTTCATAGGTTTCTTTCTTGCATGTGTACGTGCCTGATTCGCTAGGCTCTTTAGGGATAAAATTCTTCTACTCGTAATTAAGATCAAAATTTTAAGAATTAAATAACATAGAAAGATAACGATTTAGGGAATAGCCGGAATCGTCCGGGGTCGCATGCATATCAATGCATCTTCTTTCCTTGTTTAGACACTTCCCAGCCCGAGGGTAGAGTTCAGATAATCCGACCTATGAGGATGAGGTTCTGAACCTGGGGAAACCTAGTCTTTCTAAAAATTTATTTTTATAAGCCTTTTTAAAATTTCATACATCTCTGATTTGGGTATTTAATCAGCATGCATTGCATTAGTAACCAATTGAAATTAAAATTTAATTGCATTAGTCTTAGGAGCATCGTACCATACATAAGTTCGGGGTCACTTAGGAAATCTCTCTAGATGTCGACCTCAAATTCCAAAAACTCAGCCATCCACCCATCCTTCATAAAGACCGGATAGCATGTATTTCATACGATTAGGTGGTTTAGCTGGCTTTCCTTTTCAGGCAGGATATAAGTCCAGGATGCATTAGTTAGGACACGGGCCTTAGTGTTGTATGGAACACTAAGCCCACCTTAGATCTAGGATTCAAGACTACTACACTGGGTGTCTCGTGGTATGCCTCATCGGTGGGTAAGCTCCTCCTCCTTCTGGGGCTATAAACCCCACCTATCCGCGTCACATGGATGGCGCCGCTTCTATCTTTCTCTCACGCATATGGTATGAAGTGACTTCTTTTTTTCCAGTTTCCTTCAGTTTGACCAGCCGAGTGCTTATGTGATCCGTGTATGTTGAAGTAACCGAGTTGAGCCTATCTCTTTCCCTTGATTAGGAAGATCTTAGAAGTTTGCCTACGTGCTAAATCCATTTGAGAGAATAATGTAGTATCCTTAATCGAGAGTTTTCTTAGGCTAAGGTCTAAGATGTAATTAACCACGGGGGCTTGCGCCCGTGGGAGACCGATCCCCACATCAAATAAACCCCATCCGAGCTGATGTATCGAGTGGGGGAAATCTCGTGACTTTTGGGTCATGCATATTATTATCCATCGAGGTATGTGGGCGAAAGCCTCTATCCTCCATGGCTAATCATATGTATAATCCCATCTGCCCTCCCATTGGTCTATTTGTGTAGAACGCGAAGGCCTACGATCATTTTGTCCCACGGGATAGTGTGGTCGTACCCTTTACATTCTGTTCCCCACGAGTAGAGTCCTTTCAGAGACCCACAAGAATCAATAAAAAGTTCCAAACGAAACCTTAGGTTTTGGTTTGTGTCAGTTTTTTTACTGCTTTCTAAAGCTATTTTATAATATAAAAATTTATAGTTCAAAAATATTTTGTATGAGAAGGCTACTTTTAGAGAACAATAAGAAAGTTGTCTCAAACAAAACTGTAGTTGCTTGTAAATAATGAATATGTTAGAATATAATAACTTTGTTTTGTAGAAAGGTACACAGGAGGAAGGAGATGAGTGGAGAAACGTAAATGTATTTCTTAATTGATAATGATATACAGTATTGATATATATATAGAACTAATACAACTATAGGTAAATAAAGCGAATGTGAGCGAGCCACATGGCAGAGTGGCTAATAGGCCCCCTCAAACTCGTGGCTGGGAAGCGGCCGTGAGTTTGCTAGAGAGAACCTTGAACCTGTGAGTGGCAAGTGGCTTAGTAAAGAGGTCTGCAATCTGATTGTTGGTGCATATGTGATGGACGGAGATGTCGTTTTTCCGAATACAATCCCTGATAAAGTGGAAATCGACTTCGATATGTTTGGTTTGGGCGTGAAGGACGGGATTGTTTGCTAACGCAATGGCGGATGTGTTGTCGCAGTAGACTGTGGTGGGAGAGCTTTGCGGTGTGTGAAAGTCGTCTAAGAGACGGCGTAGCCATAGAATTTTGGAGGCTTCAGCTGCTAACACACGGTATTCGGCCTCAGTAGAGGACCTAGCTGTCGTGGTTTGCTTCTTTACCTGCCACGAAATCGGGGAGTTGCCAAGGAAATTACAATAGCCAGAGATAGATTTGCGATCTTGTGTGTTGCTTGCCCAGTCTGCATCGACGTACCCGCGAAGCGTGAGGTTGTGCTTTCGTAGATGGATCTCTGTATCAGAGATCCCTTGGATGTACCAGAGGAGGCGTTTGAGGGCTTCATGATGAGAGTTGAGCAGTTGTTGCATGTGCTGGTAGAGTTGGTGGACAGCAAATTGTATATCAGGTCGCGTTAGTGTCAGGTACTGCAGGGAGCCTATGAGGTGGCAGTACAGTTGAGGATTGGAATAAGGTTCAGTTGATTTGCTAGTGACGCTGATTTTGCACGAAGCTAGAGTTGAAACAGGCTTTGATTCGGTCATTCCTGCCCGTTGAAGAATTTTTTGGGCATAGTGCTGCTGGTGAAGTAGAATACCAGACTTGTTGTGGATTGCTTGAATGCCTAGAAATTGGGACAACCGACCCAAGTTTTTCATCTGAAATTTAGATTGAAGATTAGATAGGAGGCGATTAATTTCGATGGAGGAGTTACCTGTAAGTAGTATGTCGTCAACGTAGATGAGGATGTAGAGGCGAACAGAGCCGGGGTGATATGTAAGAAGAGAGTGGTCCGAGTCGCTAATTTTGAAGCCGAAGGCAAGGAGATGGTTGGAGAGAGTTGCATACCACTCGCGAGGGGATTGTTTAAGCCCATACAAGGCTTTCTTTAGTTTGCATACGTAGTTGGGATGAATGGAATCTTGAAATCCGGGAGGTTGTTGCATGTGGATGGTGTCGGATAGGCTGTCGTGAAGAAAAGCGTTCGAGACGTCGAGTTGATTGATGGGCCAATTATGATGTAGGGAAATGAGAATGAACACTCGGATTATTGTCATCTTAGCCACTGGACTGAATGTTTCGAGGTAATCTATACCATGTTCTTGATTATAGCCTTTAGCGACTAGTCGAGCTTTGTAGAGAGCGATCGATCCATCAGAGTTGTATTTAGTGCGAAACGTCCATTTGGACCCAAGAACGTTTTGAGAAGGATTGGGAGGGACAAGGTCCCAAGTGCCTTGTGCCTGAAGGGCTTGGAATTCTTGCGACATAGCCATATGCCAATGTTTGAATTTTGCTGCTTGATGGTAGGTAGTAGGTTCTTTGGGCTGAATAGTATGAGCAAGTATAAATATCTGCTTGGGTTTGGAGTGGCCACTCTTGAGACGAGTGATCATCGGGTGAGTAGACGGATGCGAGATCGGAGCTTGCTCTGGTGCGTGTGAATGGAGTTTATCAGCAGTTGGAGAGGGAGATGGTGCAGGATTTAGATTGTCGGATCCTTGAGTTAGTGAGTTAGGAGGCAGCTGGACTTGGACTGGGTTGTTTGGAATAGGTAGTGGGAGGTGCGGTATGATTGAACATAGAAGAGGGTATTTGGGTGGTAGGAATTAAAAGAAGAGGTGGTGTGGAATTAGAAGAGGAGTTATCGGTGGATGAGGGAAAGATTTGGTTTGAGTACGGGAAGACATTTTCGTTGAAAATAACATGGCAGGACGTATATACTTTGTTTGATGCTGGATCTAAGCATCTATAGCCTTTTTGAGTGGGTGAGTATCCGAGGAAGACGCAAGGATGAGATAGTGGAGATAGTTTATTGTTGGAGTAAGGTCGTAGCCAGGGATAGCACAGGCATCCGAATACCCGTAGGTGGTTATAGTTGGGTTGTTTTCTAAATAGAATTTCATAAGGTGACTTGCGACGAGTGTTGGGGGACGGCATGATGTTGATGAGGTAGGTAGCAGTTAAAAGCATATCCACCCAGAGATACTGAGGTAGGGAGGCTTCGATAAGAAGAGTGCGAGTTGTCTCAATCAAATGTTGATGCTTGCGCTCAGCGACGCCGTTTTGAGCTGGGGAGTGAGGGCATGTGTGCTGATGAATAATGCCGTTGGATTGACATATAGTTTTGAATTTGTTGTTAATAAATTCTCCACCATTATCCGTGCGAAGTATATGAATAGAGCGGTTAAATTGCCGAGTAATAAGATGATTAAACTCAAGAAATTTAGCTATGACATCAGATTTATGAACTAGCGGATACACCCAGGTAAATTTCGAAAAATCATCTATGAACGAGACGTAATAACGGTAACCATAGGTGGAAAGAATCGGAAAGGGACCTCATGTATCCGAATGAACTAAGTAGAAGGGAACAGACGTTACATTGAGAGAATGAGTATGAGGTAATCTATGGCTTTTAGCCATTTTACAAGAGTTGCACATAGGCATGTGATTGGGTACTCGAACTTCGGTGTGATGTTGAGCTATGCTTGTCAGAATTTGAGCAGAGGGATGACCCAGACATCTGTGCCAGAGTGCCGGAACTTGGTGTATGGAGAGAAGAGCGAGTTGAGATGTTGTGGTGGATTTGGACGGCCGGATGGATAGCGGGTAGAGTCCGTTAATACACGGACCTGTGAGAAGAGGGCGATGGGTCTTCCGATCCTGTATTTCGTAACCGTTAGAGGAGAAAGTGATATCACAGTTGTTATCGGTGGTGAGTTTATGAACAGACAACAGATTGAAAGAAAGGTTGGGAACTAGATTGAGTTTGTCCAATTTGAGACTACCTGTGGGTGTGGGAAGAATCCCTTTACCCGTGTTTTGAATCGGAAGGTGATGTTCGTTGCCAAGAACCACCTGGCTGGAGCCGGTGTATGGATGAGAATGTTGCACTTGGCTTGGGTCGGAGGTTAGATGTGTGGACGCCCCGCTATCAAGAAACCAATCAGTTGTCGGAGATGGGGACGATGGGGAGAAGAGTGCGGAGTTAGGCTCGGTGTTGTATTGGTCGTCATGTCTGTGCCTGCATTTGATAGCTGAGTGACCCATTTTACCGCAGATTTGGCATTGGATAGCCGGACGAGATGTTTTAGCCCCGCGGCTTGTGGGTGCGGAATTGAAGGATCGGTTGGAGTTGCGACCTCTGTTATACGACGAGTGTCCACGACCACATCCGCGACTGGCAGTGAGTGCGGTTGGGGTGGCGGAGAGTTGGAGAGATTGAAGTTCTTTGGTAGTCTCGTGTTCAAGGTTGAGTTCTTCGCTACAGAGAAGCGTATACAGTTCATCAAGACTGATGGGGCGAAGGTTGGTTCGTATGGCCATTTTAAAGGCTTGATAAGTATTGGGAAGACCATTGAGTGTATAGTGAATGACGTCTTCGACAATGACGGGGGCGCCAGCGGCTGCAAGGGTGTCGACTTTGGATTTGACGTCAAGAAGGTACTGTGTCATAGATCGGTCTTTCATGGAGAGAAAGTGTAGTTTGTTCTTCAGTTGAGTGATTCTTGAGCGTGTAGAGGATTGAAGCCGACGATCAAGAGTTGTCCATATCTCGGTGCAGTGATCAGCAGAGAGAACGTTGGGTAAGATGGCTGGAGAGATGACTGAGTAGAGAGCCACGGCTAGGTTTTGATCAATCAAGATCCATGTCGCGTATGAGGGAAGAGAAGGGGACGGTCAGGGTGCAGAGCCATCCAAGAAGCCTTCGAATCCATTGGCACGGAAGATCTTGAGAACTTGAGATCTCCAGATCGAGCGGTTGTCTGTGGTGAGCTGATGAGTGATGATGTTCTTGACATTACTGATCAGGAATTTGAGTGAGGAAGGAATTTGAGGAGAGAGGAACGTGTCATCGGAGGGGAAATTGGCTTCTTGGTCGGTTGTAGACATTGCATTCAAAGAAGGCATTAGGGAAAGAGGATCAAGACTTCTGATACCATGTAGAAAGGTATACAGGAGGAAGGAGACGAGTGGAGAAACGTAAATGTATTTCTTAATTGATAATGAGATACAATATTGATATATATAGAGAACTAATACAACTATAGGTAAATAAAGCGAATGTGAGCGAGCTACATGGCAGAGTGGCTAACATGTTTTATTTTTTCATCATAACTTACAAGGGATTTTGAGGTTATAAGTCTTCGTTTGGGATGGCTTTTTTATTGCTTTCTAAAGTAGTTTTTTAATAAAAAAATTCTTGACTAACAATTTTTATATTAAAAATCTGCTTTAGAAAACTGTAAGAAAGCTGTCGCATATGAAACTTGAGTATTTAACGTTCTTTGCAAGCATTAAAGATAATAGTACAATGAGAAATTTTAATTGGAGATTGTTCACAGTAGGAGGTGCCGATGTTGATGAAAGACAACGGAAATGATTGATGATAATGATGTAGCATGACAAATTGGTTATGGTATTAGACAACGGTCCGAGCTATTAAAGTTAGACGTCATGCGATATCAATCGACATTTAGAGTTCAATATTGATGAATATAATTAATTGGAGATGTTTGATGGTATTGATCATAAAGTGCATGATGTTGATGATGATGATGATGATGATATATGCATGGTTTACTTATACTATTTAAAAGATTAACTTTAATTTTAATCATCTTATATTTAAAACAATTAAACATTGCTCTGTCACCAAACAAAACTTGGAAGCGAGTTTTTTCTATTCCGTTATTAGACAGCGTTGCGGGCCATCATTTACGGCCCATTAAGACCTTAGAGGCAAACATTTAGAAGTACTCCGGGGCCGGCTCGTCTAACCCTTCTCTGTCCAGATACTGACACTATGGAGCCCATGCATATGAGAAATTATTTTGTCCGGTCACCGAATAGTTCAGAGATGAATCAAAACGTGCCGCATCATACGGTACCAAGCGATACATAAAAAAAAAGATGCGGCACATTCTCATTTGCCTCTGAACGCCGTTCGGTGACCTCGTAGAATAATTTTTTCATGCATCTTTATGTCTGTAATCATTTCTCATATAGAGGAATTATTACGTGCAGAGTCCAGACGTAACTCTACGTAGAGTTACGTTCAGACTCGAATAAAAATTAACATGTGTCATTATACACAATATATATAAGTTTGTACATATTATATATACATTATATATACAATTGTACATAATGTGTACAGTTATACATTGTGTACAAATTTATATATATTATGTACAAGATATATTTTAAAATTATTATATTTATTTTTAAATTACTATAATATCTCACAAGTTAATCAAATTTTATATTATATTATCTTAAAATAAATCTAATAATAATAATAATAATAATAATAATAATAATAATAATAATAAATATAATAATAATATATTATTATGATAAGTACCGAATACTTGGTATGGTCATCCAAGTCGATGAAAATCCGCCGAACCGTCCACCACCTCGTCAGCAGCATTAATGTCTCGTCATGCAACCTCCATCCACCCTACTTCAATGCTCCTGTCTATAACATCCCAGTTAAGCATTTCGTCGAACACATCACATGTGAGCGCTGCTGAACAAACCACATGGCCGGCATCCACCGAGTATTCTCTCTCCTTTTTCTCGTCATGTTCGTGGCCGTCGCGACGGCGAGCGATGCGCCATCCGTAGACCAGCAGTGCGCGACGGAGGCGTCGAAGCTGACGGAGTGCTTGGGATATGCAAGCGGACAGGACAAGTCGCCGACGGGGAAGTGCTGTGGATCGGTGACGGATATAAAGGGGAAGGATCCGACTTGCCTTTGCCTCGTCATTCGCCAGGCCCATGGAGGAGGCGGCGGCGGCTTTTCTGCCTTTCATCTCCGGCTAGATCGTCTCCTTACTCTTCCTAAGGCTTGTGCTCTTGCTAACGCTAGCGTCAGCGACTGCCCTAGTAAGCTTATCTTCTTATTAATATACATGAATCAACAAAAAAGAAATCTTTTTTTTTTTAAATTGAGAATCAAGCTTAAAGCTGTAGTCACATTGTTGTTTAGTTGTCTGATAAAGGAAACCTGATTTACTTTTCACTTGTTTAAGCTGAAGACTTAAGTCCCAATTAGTTTTTTGTCCACAAATCTGCGAGGAACGGCGCAACTATTAGAAATAATATCATTAATACAAGGTCTGTGATGAGTTGGTCTCGAGCTGAGTTAGATTATGAAAGTTGAACAAGAACTTGCTCATGTGTTGTTGTTTGCGTTTGTTTGGGGTGTGCCAAACACGCATGAGCTGTTGGTGGTGTTTTCATATCAAGTTTTGGTGTTCTTATTATAATAAATTAGTATCAGAGCATCGTTTCGAGTATGATTGCCGTGAAATTTTCTATCAAAAAGTTCAATAGGTTAAGGAGTTTTGAGGTTTAAAGAACTATGATATGTGATCTTTTGTATCAGAATAGGTTTGTGAAAACACTTATGGGGAGTTCAAATGCGTCTAACATGGTGAGTAAAGAAGATGAGACATAAAAGGACCTAAAAGCTCTTTTAGTTATCCAATTATGTTTGGCAAAAGAGGCTTTGACAGAGTTCATAGAAGAAATAACTAAGGGTTATGACCCAAGCTTACTCCTTGTTGAGGAGTTTAGACATACCGAAATGGGGTCAATTAGGTTTACCTTACTTTTTCTGAAATTCTATCTCAAAATCATAACAATCATGCACGAAAAAAAGAAAGCAAGAAAGAATTGTAGGAGATATAACTAATAAGAGTCTGATATTTATAGAAAAATCCAAGAACGCCATTCTAATGCATTGTTAGACTTTACTAATTACATACTTGCTCTTGCAGAGCTTCTGAATTTACCTACAAATTCACCGGACTATGCTATCTTCACCAATGCTTCTTATGGTAAAATCGTATAAGAGCTTTCCTTCCACATAATTTATAGCAATAACTTAAAAAAAAAAATTCATCAGCTGAAGAACTTTCCCACATTTTTGTTGCAGCAAATTCCTCAACTACTACATCTGCAACTACTGAATCTCCATCTGAAGCAGCCATGAAGCTGAGCTGCAGTTCTTTTCTCATGATCGCCTTATCTGCTGTATTCTTTTTGTTCTTTCAAATAGGAGCTTGAAATCTTTCACTTATCTGTTTTTTCTGCAAAATAAGTCAAGAATGCTTGAGGTCAAACCTAGTTATATATATTCCTTTTACATCCCTCAGCAAAGGCTTATTACCAGGGATTATAATCAGACACTACCTTGTATAATCTCTTGTTTGTTTGCATTCTGATGAACCTGAAATTTGGGATAAAAGAACAGTAGATGGTTCAATGGAAAATTTATTTTTTGAGCTTCAGATGTTCCTGTTTTGTTGTGTTTAACTAGGCATATTGGCTGCACAATTGAAGCTATTTGCATTTATGGGATTGAGGTTATAGTTTGTTAAAAGGATAATGGGATTCGATACCCTTCTCCGATAGCATTATGTGGTTTGTTCTTTCTCTTAGGCTTTTCTCTTAGGCTTCGTTTGGGACGGCTTTTTTATTGCTTCTTGAAGCTGTTTTTTAATACAAATTTTTTTATTTTTATACTAAAAAACTGCTTCAAAAAACAGTAAAAAAACCGTTCCAAACGAAGCCTTAATCTTCTTAGCCTGATTACATATGAGCTATATATTTGACCTCATATTGGCCTGTAGGCTAGCAGTTTTTTGAAACTAAAATGACAAAATAGCTAGGAGGGCATGGATTAAAGGATTTTAGAGTGCTCATCATCTTGGTCCGAAAATGGAATGAACATTTAAAAGAATGAGCTGATTATTGAAAGTAGTAAGACAATTGTCTCAATGAAGCTCTAATCTATCCCATCAGTTCAAGAAATTTCAACTTGTAAGCATTTTGTAGGGATAGATTTGTTGACCTCTGTTGACACTGTGAAAAAGTAAGGGTCAAATAAAAATTATGGTTGAGATCTGAAAAAAAATAAAGCTATCCCAAATGAAGCCTAAAATGTTATAAAGATCCGTCTAATAACACTTAAATTATTTTTAAATGAGCGAAATATTAATTATCTTTGTAATTTATTCATTTTAAATAAATAATGATCCTTTTGAAAGAAGTTAGTTGATGCTCACAATCTTAGTGAATTTCTCTTTTTTTTTAACAATATTTTTTATCCCAAAATTGTAAATTAAAAAATAAAAAGGATGAGAAAAGCCAATTCATCAAGAATGGTTTAAATGTGATAATGATTATGGAATTAAAAAGAGATTCAAGTTGAAGCCATATATATTATTAATACAAAATTTTAAATCTATTAATGGGATACAAAGCATTGAGATTTCTATGCTATTGAAGACGGGACTAAAATTAATGCTCTCATTTCGCTAAATATTTTTGAGCGAATAAGAGAAGATGGAAGATTAAGGTTTTGTTTGGAACAGCTTTTTGAGTAGATTTCTAACACAAAATTTTACTAAAAAGCTGCTTTACAAAGCAATTTGAAAGCTATCCCAAACGAAACCTAAGAAAGAAGATAGTTTTTTGGAGAAGGAAAATACAGACAATCTAAATCGTTATTATTGCCGAAGCATTGGCATTGAATGTCATCGTACATATCAAATGCACAATTTGACACTCAATATTTATATTAAAAAAATTATCCTTAATAAAATAAGGATTATTAAATTGCATTCAAATCTTAATTATTTATTAAATTAATATCACTTTAATTCCATTTTTACATTCTCATCCAAATATAAACATTCATGATAAAAATACCAAATTCACAGTGATTTAATTAAATTTTAAATAAAAATTAATATTATGTGAGTGAATATCCCAAAAAAATTCTACACTATTTATTTTCCTAACAAGAATTCAGCCATATATTACCTCACAAGGTGCGGTTCGGTGGTAGTAAATCCGGTGCAACTAATTTCTCCGACGCTGAAACTGAGATTCTCCGCCTAGGGTTTCGGCTGTCCCCCTTTTGATCGGCGAGTCGGCGATGGATCCGGACGCAGTAGCTCGGGCTTTCGTGGAGCACTACTACCGCACCTTCGACACAAATCGAGCGGGCCTCGCTGGTCTTTATCAGGACAGCTCGATGTTGTCTTTCGAGGGGGAGAAGATTCAGGGCGCCGCCGCGATCACCGCCAAACTCACCGGCCTTCAATTCCAGCAATGTCAACACAACATCTCCACCATTGATTGCCAGACCTCTGGACCTGCCGGCGGTGTGATCGTCTTTGTGAGTGGATCTCTCCAGCTCGCCGGCGAGCACCATGCTCTCAAGTTTAGCCAGGTTTGGAATTACTTATATCTCGGTTTGTTTTTCTTGCATCGTGTAATTATATCATCGATCTAGCAATGGATCTGAATTTTTTTTTGTTTTGAATTTTGTTGTTGTTGGATTGCGTGAGTAGTTATTTTAGGTGGCGGGACTTTTGAATCTCACCTTATCTTTCTTTTCTTTTTTTAAATTCATAGGCGGTCGAAAAAGTTCCGATGATCTAATTTATTTCATGTGACCGGCTGTAGTTTATGCTTGTGGCTTGCAGCCTTTTGGGGTTATTTATGGATTGGATTTTCCTTGTCCCGTTGTCCTTTTCCTTGTACCGATCAATAATGATTCTGATTGTCACGCTCTTTCAGTCCTTCCATTATTTGCTATATTGCCTATTTGCAATTTTTTTTCCTTAATTTTTTCTAGCTTTTTGCAAGCAGCCGCAAAGCAGGCGCACTTTGCACCATGTTTGGATGAAAAGCACTATTTTCAAGAGATTTGTCTCGAAAAGCTGCTTTTAGAATTTTTTAAAATTGTTTCATATAGAAATCGAAATAGAAAATTTCTTATTTCTTTATCTCACTGAATAGGATCGAGATATTATTTATAGAGGATAGATTCATTTTATTACAATAAATCAAATCATCTAAAATAGAGAAGAAGTAAACATAAAGTAACAAGGTTCCATGCGAGAGCCCACTAAGAAGTACAAAAAAAAAAAAAAAAACTCATAAGACCCTCAATTCCTCTGCTTCTTTATTTAAATTTCAACGCTTCCTCTTAGTTTCGATGATTTATATTTATCATTTCCAACTTGGGTCTTAACTCTTCATTCATCCTAGAAATAACCTTGGTGAGAATGTTTGCAATTTAGTGATGAGTTGGAGCCCGTTGAATTGATATCGTTCCATTTTCTATCGTTTCTTTAATGAAGTGTCAATTTATTTAAGCATATTTTATTCAATCATGATGCATATGATTTTTCACATGCTTGTTGTTGTTTATCACAAAATTGTCTTATTGGCTCTTATCCTGAGATGAGCATGAGCAATTCTCTTATGCTCTTCTTTACATATTGCTTTTTACTAAACCAAGTGACTGAAATTTCCCACACAAAAATACAATACCCTGAACTGGACCTGTGATCCATAACTAAGCCCACACAATTTGCATCAATAAACACCTCAATCTTCTTCTTTGAGTTTTTTTGAACAAAAATTCTTTTCCGTAGAGTCATTTTTAAAGCCTTTTAATACAAACTCCATATGTCTTCCAATAAATTTATGCATAAATTGATTGATTTCACTGACTAAAAATTTAATATCAAGTCCAGCGTGAAAAAGATAACTTAGTCTGATGAGGACATCCGACCATGGAGAGTTTACCAGAGACGGGGCCGATGATCTACGGTCACGATTACGCCGCTTTATTTTTGAGTTATTAGTTGTATATGATTTATTGTTATTTCCATACCGATTTTACCCTCACTTGAGGGAGTTTAGGTGTTTGTGACCCTTGGGGGCACTATTGTCTTTTGTTCTGTTATTGTATGTGGGGACTATTTATAGCCTCCTTTTATACTTATGATGGTTAATGAAGAATATTATGAAAATTTCAGCAAATTGTCTCTTGTGAGCTTTGAGAGAGAGCTTTGGTGAGAACCCTAGGTGAGATAAACGTAATACCCACCAACCACAGGAAGCATCCGGGTTCGTGGTCTACCTCCTCCTTCCCCTTCCTCCTCTTTCTCCCCCACAAGTCGCTGACCACCATCTTCTTCCCTCCTCCAACCGTCGGCCTCCCTCTTTCACTCCTACTAGCCGCCGACTCCAAGAAGCCCCATCCCTCCCCCTTCTAGCCGCCGGCCACTAGACCACACTCCTCCCTAATCGCCAGCTAAGCCAATCCCCAAACCCTAACGTCAACTCCTAACCCTAGCCATCAACCCTAACCCAAGTCCTCTTCCCTCAGCCGTCGACCAACACCTCCCTTGGTTCCCAAATTTCAAACTCTACTATTAAAAACCCTTCCTAAATTACCCCTCCCTAAATTAGGAAACTATTCTAATTCATATTCAAATTGAATTTGAATTTGAATTTTATTTCTTAATTGAGCAACCCTATTTTAGGAAAGCCCATTAAATCATGTCTATTTGAAGTTTAAATAGGATTTGATTTAAAGCAATCTTTCTTATTTCAAGATCCTAAATAGGGAAAGCCTTAACTCCTCCTTCTAGAACCCCTTTCCCCTAAGCAAGCCGCCAGCCCCCTCTTGGCCGCCCCCTCTCTTTCTCTCTCTTCTCATTAATAAGCCCATTAAAGCTCCCCAAATTAAGCCATCAATTCTCTAATTACTTCCACCCCTTTTTGCTGAAATTAATTTCAGCAATTTGAATTTGTTTCCCTCTTAATTCAAATTCGAAAACCTGAAATTAAATTCCTTCCCCCATCCCCTCCAAATCAGACCCTTATTCCTCTACACTTTTCCCTCTTAAAGTGAAACCACTCCACCTAGAGTTGCTGTCCAGAAATTTCAGCAAGAACATCTTGCTGTCCTGCCCTCCTGAAGACCATTCCTTGCTGTCCAAGAACTTCCGGCATCCCTTAGTGGCTGCCCATAATTTTTTTGAACATTGCTAGGTTGTTGCCCAGAAGATTTCAGTAAGGGTAATCGGTTGTCCTGCTCTCCAGAAAGCCACTTCTCACTGCCCAAAAATTCCCATCCCCTCCTAGTAGCTGTCCATCCATGTATGGCCGATCCGGAGCTTGATCATGGGTTCATCTTCAACGACCAAGGGTTCATCGACATCTATAAATCTCCGTTCTTTGACCTAAACCTCGAAGTTGATCACTCTGTCGAAGGGTACGTGGATCGAATTCTTTTCTCTATTGCCGCCGCCATCGATCAACAACAAACTCCCGTTCAGTGGCAAATATCTCATGGATCTGACAAAGGTGAAATCTCCTCCTAACCTTGTATCTTCCTAGTCCTTTTATTGTGGCATCACTAAGGTTGTGTAACTTTCTCTGCAAGCCAATATAATAAGAGTGTGAGTGAGTGGACCCGATTAGTGACTATTCTATTTGTTAATTTAGGGATTTCATTTGAAAATCCCCCAAGTTATGCTGAGCTTGATTGAATTGATTAATTTTATGATCCTAAATGATTATCGTGTAATTTGGCCTAAGCTTCATCACCCCTCTTATTGTATTTGATTCTGTTTTACGTTGCTAAAAGTAGACTAATTACTGTTGCTCTAATCTAAGGCGTTAATTTCAAGCATCGCATAATTACCCACGTATTTAGTTCTACGTCATTTTTGTATCAGAGCATGGTTGCATTTTAGGTGCCTGTTAGGAAAATTT
The DNA here is from genome assembly GCA_019925795.1 of Dendrobium chrysotoxum. NCBI lineage: Eukaryota > Viridiplantae > Streptophyta > Magnoliopsida > Asparagales > Orchidaceae > Dendrobium > Dendrobium chrysotoxum. The sequence continues at coordinate 66,860,806 of CM034305.1, read as the reverse complement.
TATTTCTTAAGCATCTAAATCGCATTCTACACACATCATTTTAATTGCTTGTGATATCATATGACTTTCTTCTTGTTTTCATAAATCTGAGTCACCCTTAGACATAGGATGGACCCAAAACAACTTCACAGAACTTTAGACCTACTGGTAGGTCAGATGAACACGATTAGCTAATAACTTAAGAAAAACCAATCCGACCTAGCTGAATTTCGTCGTCAAATGACGAAACGATTTGACAGAACGAGTTAGGAATCACCCTACACCTTACACACCTTCTAAACCTTCGTTGTATGGGGACGATACCCTACCGGATGAAGGATACCACTGCGGCCTTTATCGTGCTCCTCAATATGGTCATGACCTTCATAATGACCTTAATATACCTCTATTAAAAAAAAACCAAGGTAGATGCCCCAACCTTTGATGGTATCCTCGATCCCCAGCTCTTTCTGGACTGGATCAAGGGCATGGATAGGTTCTTTAAGTGATACAATATTTCTGAAGTTAGGAAGATCAGATTCGTTCAAATGAAACTCACTGATAGGGCTAGTCAATTTTGGTCCAACTTAGAAAGCCTTAGGTAATCCCACAATAAGTATCCCATCACTGATTGGACTTCTATAAAGCGTGAGCTTAAACAGAAGTACTTACGTCCCTCGTACTTCACTAGGTTCCTTGATAGGTGGAATACGCTAACCCAAGGTAGTAAACCAGTAAATGATTACATTGCAGCCTTCGACGATTATCTGATTCACTGCAAGGGGGAGACTTCTACTACCCCCGCTCAAATTTTGTCCATGTTCCGTACTGGATTGCGCGAGGACTTGCGCAACGAATTTTTTGTTCGGAACATTACTACTTTTGAAAATGCCTACAGCCTAGTGTTAGACCTTTAGGAAACACGTCCCCAACACTCTAGTTGACACCAAGACTCTAGACCTTCTTATCGGCCCTCCAGTGGTTTGGCCCCTCACCACTCTACTGGCTGGCCAACCCCTGGAAACACTACCCGACCACCTTCTGGCCCTCCCATGCCTCGTCCTGACTTTAGAAACCAGTATCCCACCCCGGATACCCCTAGGCCGCACCCAGGGACTAGGTGCTTTCGATGCCAGGGGTATGGGTATATCTCCTCTCAGTGTTCTAGCCTTTATAAAGTCACTATTATTGAGGAGATCATTGAAGAAGAGCCTGAATGTGAAGCTGACCAAATTCACCAGGTTGAAGAGAATGGTGAATTCTTTTAGGAGGATGACGACACTATTGTCATTCACTGTATACAGAAAGTAGACACCTCTCCCATCGGCGTGGTGAGATGCGCACTGTCACAACCTATTGCCATTGATGACTGGCATAGGACGTCAATCTTTCACACCTGCACCAAAATTAAGGATAAAAACTATAAAGTTATAGTGGATAGTGGCAGTTGCATCAATGCTGTCTCCTCCAGCATGATGTTTAGACTTAGTTTGTCTGTTGTTCCTCACCCTAACCCATATAAGGTAGTTTGGGTCAACTCCACTGCCTTAGAGGTAAATGAACGAAGCCTCATACCAATCTCCTTTATTGACTATAAGGAGAATGTATGGTGTGATGTGCTGGTAATAGATGCTGGACAAATCATCCTAGGGCGCCCGTGGCTCTTTGACAATGATGTCCACATCTATGGGCGTTCAAACACCTGCGTGTTTGAACATGCGGGTAAAAAGATCAAGCTTTTGTCATCGCAGCCCAAGGTTAAGGATGATCCTAAACCCAATCCAATCAAGCCCAAGAAGGAGTTGAACCTTGTGACAGCCAAGGTCGTGGATTCTAAAATAGCTCGAGGTGCATCCCTATACGCCTTGGTTGGCCGTGAGACTTCCATTGAATCTGACGAGCCCATTCCTCAGGAGGTCCAACCCATACTGAGTGACTTTGTTGATGTCTTCCCTGATGATTTCCATGATTAGTTACCCCCGCTTAGAGACATCCAACATACTATAGACCTTGTCCTTAGAGCCTTCATTCCTAACTTACCCCACTATCGCATGAACCCCACGGAACATGTAGAACTTAAAAAGCATGTGGATGAGTTACTGCAGCGGGGCTATATCATGGAAAGTCTGAGCCCTTGTGTTGTACCAGCCCTTCTTACACTGAAGAAGGATAGTACATGGAGAATGTGCGTTGATAGCCGTGCTATTAACAAAATCATGATTAAATATCATTTTTCTATCTCGAGGTTGGACGATATGCTTGACATGATGATTGTAGCCACTCTTTTCTCCAAGATAGACCTTAAGAGTGGGTCCCACCGGATTCGACCCGGTGGATTGTCTATACGAGTGGATGGTCATGCCTTTTTGGTTGAGTAATGCCCTGAGTACTTTCATGAGGATCATGACCCAAGTGCTACGCCCTTTCATGGAAAAGTTTGTCGTTGTCTATTTTGACGACATCCTTATCTATAGTCAATCTATAAATTAGCACCTAGACCATTTAAGGCAAGTTGTGAGGTCTTAAGGAAGGAGCAACTTTATGCAAATCCTAAGAAGTGCACCTTCCTTATTGATTGTGTAATCTTTTTGGGCTTTATTGTGTCAGCCCAAGGGGTCTCTACAGACCTCGAGAAGGTGAAAGCCATTGTAGGATGGCCTGTTCCTCAGAATATCCGGGAAGTCCGCAGCTTCCACAGTTTAGCCACCTTCTATAGGAGATTTATCAAAAACGTTAGCATAATGTGTCTCCTATCACTGACTGTTTAAAGAAAGGTGAGTTTCACTGGACCCGACTGCCACCAAAGCCTTTGAAGAAATTAAAAAAAAAATGGTGGAAGCCCCAGTGATGAGACTTCCAGACTTCTCCAAAGTCTTCGAAGTTACATGTGATGCTTCAGGAGTTGGAATTGGAGGAGGACTGTCCCAGAAAGGCTACCCTGTTGCCTACTTCAGTGAGAAACTGAATGATATCCGACAGTGCTATTCCATATATGACAGAGAGGTCTATGCAATGATTCAATCCCTACGATATTGGCGACACTATCTGCTCTCGCAGGAGTTCGTCATCTTCTCGGGTCACGAGGCTCTTCGTTATATCAGCTCCTAGAAAAAGTTGAATGCACATCACGGTTGATGGGTAGAATTCTTACAGTACACTTATACCCTTAGGCACAAGGCAGGAGTTGAAAATAAAGCTGTCGATTTCCTTAGTCGTCGAATGATGACTACCACTGAAATGAGGGCCGAAGTTGTCGGGTTTGAGCGAGTCAAAGAAGACTACTTGGAATGTCCTGACTTCAAGGAGACTTACTCTCTTCTATCCACAGGCTACACGCGCCTTGTGGATGATTTTTTCCTCGAAGATGGACATCTTTTCAAAGCTCAAAAGCTTTGTATCCCTAATACTTCCCTTCGAGAATTCCTCGTTTGGGAACTTCACGCCGGAGGCCTCGCTGGACACTTCGGTCGTGATAAGACTGTTGAAGCCGTAAAGTGCCGCTTCTTTTGGCCTAGCCTGAAGAAGAATGTGGATAAAATGATCAGTAGGTGCCACACTTGCCAACTGGCCAAACAATGTAAGCAAAACATCGGTCTCTACACTTCTTTACCAGTTCCCAGCTGTCCGTGGCAATGTGTTAGCATGGACTTCGTCCTTGGCTTGCCTAAGACTTTTCGTAGGAATGACGCTATCTACGTCGTAGTTGATCGTTTCTCCAAAATGACGCACTTTCTACCCTGTTCTAAAACATTCGATGCCTCCCATATTGCCAAGCTATACTTCAATGAGGTCGTTAGGTTACATGTGTTGCCTAAGACCATCGTATCCGATAGAGATGTCAAATTCACAAACTACTTTTGAAAAACTCTTTGGATGAAAATGGACACCAAGTTACAATTCTTCACAGTCTTTCATTCCTAAACAGATGGTCAAGCCGAAGTGGTCAATAGGAGTCTACGAAACCTGTTGAGATCCTTAGTGGGTGAACACATTAAAGATTGAGATTCCATACTCTCCACGGTTGAATTTGCCTACAATAATTTTGTGAATCGCACCACTGGTTTAAGTCCTGCTAAAATTGTATATGGGTACAAAACTAGACAGCCTTGAGATCTCATACTCATGTGTCCTAAGTATAGGATTTCTGAGTCTGCATCCTCATTTGCATTGTGTTTGCATGACTTGTATAAAGAAATTGCACGCCAAATTGAACAAAGCAACATTTATTATAAACTTCATGCTTATTTTAAACGAAGATTTAAAACATTTGAGGTTGGTGATTCAGTGATGGTGCGAATTCGTCCGGAACGATTTCTGCAAGGAGCCGTTAAGAAATTACATGATAAAAGTACATAACCATTCAAAATAATTAAGAAAATCAATGACAATGCTTACGTGGTGGATTTGCCTGCAGAATTCAATATTAATCCCTCTTTTAACGTTGAAGATTTAGTATCCTATGAGGGTTCAGAGTCACCAAATCCACTATAAATTGTGCCTTGTGCGACCTCACCCGGTGAGAACCCAAGCCTACCTCCACTCCCAAATATTTTTAAAATACCAATGGCAAAGAAGGTTGACTTGATTATAAGTGATGACATCATTTTCACAAAAGAGAGCGGATGAAGAAGGTATTTGATAAGGTGGAGAGGTAAGTTGGAGTCAGAGGACACTTGGTTAGAGTGCGAGGAGCTTCAGTAGATTGACCCAAATGTACTAGAGATTTATGAGAGCGCCCTGTACGCGTACTTGACGGAGTCGAGTTCTTTTCAGTCCGGGAGAATGATGAGGACATCCAACCATGGAGAGTTTACCAGAGACGGGGCCGACGATCTACAGCTATGATTACACCGCTTTATTTTTGAGTTATTAGTTGTATTTGATTTATTGTTGTTTCCTTTCTGATTTTACTCTCACTTGAGAGAGTAAGTGTTTGTGACCCCTGGGGGCACTATTGTTTTTTGTTCTGTTATTGTATGTGGGGACTATTTATAGCCTTCTTTTATGCTTATGATGGTTAATGAAAAATATTATGAAAATTTCAGCAAATTGTCTCTTGTGAGCTTTAAGAGAGAGCTTTGGAGAGAACCCTAGGTGAGATCAACGTAACACCCACCAACCGTAGGAAGCGTCTGGGTTTGTGATCTACCTCCTCCTTCCCCTTCCTCCTCTTTCTCCCCCACAATCCGCCGACCACCATCTTCTTCACTCCTCCAATCGGCCTCCCACTTCCACTCCTACTAGCCGCTGGCTCCAAGAAGCCCAATACCTCCCCCTTCTAGCCGCCGGCCACTAGACCACCCTCCTCCCTAACCGCCAGCTAAGCCAACCCCCAAGCCCCAACGTCAACTCCTAACCCTAGCCATCAACCCTAACCCATGTCCTCTTTCCTCAGCCGCTGGCCAACACCTCCCTTGGTTCCCAAATTTCAAAATCTACCATTCAAAACCCTTCCTAAATTACCCCTCCCTAAATTAGGAAACTATTCTAATTCATATTCAAATTGAATTTGAATTTGAATTTGAATTTTATTTCCTAATTGAGCAACCCTATTTTAGGTAAGCCCATTAAATCATGTCTATTTAAATTTTAATAGGACTTGATTTAAAACAATCTTTCTTATTTCAAGATCCTAAATAGGGAAAGCCTTAACTCCTCCTTCTATAACCCCTTTCCTCTAAGCAAGCCGCCGGCCCCCTCTTGGCCGCCCCCTCTCTTTCTCTCTTTTCTCATTAATAAGCCCATTAAAGCTCCCCAAATTAAGCCATCAATTCTCCAATTACTTCCACCCCTTTTGGCTGAAATTAATTTCAGCAATTTGAATTTGTTTTCCTCTTAATTCAAATTCAAAAACCTGAAATTAAATTCCTTCCCCCATCCCCTCCAAATCGGACCCTTATTCCTCTACACTTTTCCCTCCTAAAGTGAAACCACTCCACCTAGAGTTGTTGTCCAGAAATTTCAGCAAGAACATCTTGCTGTCCTGCCCTCCTGAAGACCACTCCTTGCTGCCCAAGCGCTTCCAGCATCGCCTAGGAGCTGTCCAGAATTTTTTTGAACATTGCTAGGCTGCTGCCCAAAAGATTTCAGCAAGGGTAATCGACTGTCCTGCTCTCCGGAAAGCCACTTCTTGCTGACCAAAAATTCCCATCCCCTCCTAGTAGCTATCCATCCATGTATGGCCGATCCGGAGCTTGATCATGAGTTCATCTTCAACGACTAAGGGTTCATCGACATTTACAAATCTCCATTCTTGGACCTAAACCTCGAAGTTGATCACTCCGTCGAAGGGTACGTGGGTCGAATTCTTTTCTCTCTTGCCGCCGCCATCGATCAACAACAAACTCCCATTCAGTGGCAAATATCTTCTAGATCAGACAAAGGTGAAATCTCCTCCTAACCTTGTATCTTCCTAGTCCCTTTCAATTGTGTGGGCTCCGAAAATTCGATTGGATGCGCTCTCGGTCTCTCTGCGTCATTGGTATATTTTCTTGTTTGATGGTAATGATGACGGAGAGTTTTAACGAGATTAGGTTCCGAGTGAATTTTCAGAAGGCAGATTAGGTTTTAGATAAGACACTACTCAGAGATTTTGCCCTCATTTTGTGAGGACTTTTTGATCTGAGTTCTGGTTTCCTATAGGCGCAAGCCCCTATAGTTAATTACCCCTCCCGATAATAGGAGAGAACTTTCGATTAAGGCTAGTCGTTAAGGAGGTCACATAGGTTATGAACCTATCGTATAATAACAATAATCTTAGGGTTTGAATTTTGATTTTATGATTTAAAATTTATCACCATGAATTTAAACTGGTGGTGGGGGAAATGAAGAAGAGCCCAATCAAGATCCCATGGTTCCGTCGTCCCGGGCTGTCATGTTCCCTGGTCTACTTAGTCAGAGGAGGTAGTCGACCCAACCTGACAGAAGGCACCTTGTCGGCAGCCATGGGTTGCTTCGTCCAAGAATACCTTATAGACCTGGGTTGGTGTTTGTCTAAGGGGATAGATCTGAATCCACCTTAGCTAACAAAGGGCTTTGTGCCTATCAGATATACCCTATGATTCATAACTCAAGGGTTTGACGCTGTTAGGGAACATGCGGGCTTTGGCCGTGATCGTAATATAATGTTGCCATTTCGCGGCAAAACCACCCGATCAGAGGGCACGTGCCACGTCCATGTTGACAGGAGACTATTTGAGAATGAACCTTAGCGATACATCCGACATTCATTCGCTCTTTGTGAGCTATGATTAATTTCAAATTTATCACCCCCGACAAACGGTTGCGGGAGGTGGATGATTTTTAGTTTTAAGTTTTTAGATGATATATTTCACTTTTGAGAATTTAGACTTTTGTGGGATTTGAGATTTTGACCACTCCGATTGAGATTTCTGATCAACACAGTCATCATCGGGGTGACGTTAAAATCACTAGTATTTTCGTAGGCATTTTGGAGGTATTTTATGATTCAAGTCAGGTCAACTCCGGTCCCTTTCGTGGAGGAGGATGAGTATTGAATATTTGACCCGCGCAACATTCTTGAATTGTTGGATTTGGGGTTCAGATGTGACTCGGAGCACATGCGGGTTGTAGCATTTTACCCTGTGTAGCATTCTCAGACGTTAGCATTTGTAGCTAACATGTTTGTCGGAGCACATGCAGGGTTTTCGCACTTCAGTTTAAGGGATCATATTTAATACATAAGGGAGAATTTTAAAATATTTAAATATGATTTAGGCTTCGTTTGGTTATTTGGTACTTTTGTAAAAGGTAGTTTTAAGAAACATCGGTTCAAAAAAAGGAGTTTTCTAACGGAGAAGCATATATAAAAAGCTTTCTCAAAACAACAGAAAAATGAAAAAAATGGAGTTATTGGGAACGAGGTTTGACAAACCAAACAGTAAAGAAAAATAAATTTTACTGCTTTAAAAAGGAATAAGCACCAAAAACGCCCAATCAAACTAGGCCTCATTGTGCTAATGATTTCATTTAGAAAATTGCCTGAGATTTCACTTAGGGGCCTACGAACGCCTTTTGTCCGCTTGTACACACGTTGCGGATCCGGTTCACTGCTTGCAGGTCAACAAATTGTGGCATCACTAAGGTTGTGTAACTTTCTCTGCAAGCCAATATAATAAGAGTGTGAGTGAGTGGACCCGACTAGGGACTACTATTTGTTAATTTAGGGATTTCATTTGAAAATCCCCAATGTTATGCTGAGCTTGATTGAATTGATTAATTTTATGATCCTAAATGATTATCGTGTAATTTGGCCTAAGCTTCATCACCCTTCTTATTGTATTTGATCTCTGTTTAAGTCGCTAAAAGTAGACTAATTACTATTGCTCTAATCTAAGGCGTTAATTTCAAACATCGTATAATTACACACGCATTTAGTTCTACATCATTGTCTGTAAACAAGTCTTTGATGCCGGCCTTTATTCATCAGAGTATGATCTTTTTAACATTTAAATTCATGGGTGTCTTTGATAGTTTACACCCCGACATTCATGTTTCCTTATGGAGATTAAGACATATTTGTGTTGTGAGATTGGGATATCCTTTTGTGATCATTCCACTTATATACCTAGGAAATATTTAAGATTTTGTAAGTCTTTAATTTTGAATTCTTTGCGAAGAAGTCTCTTGAGTTTATTTATTTCTTCAGCAAAGTGTCGTTGAGAATAATGTCATCGATATAAACATTCATAATTATATTTTTATGTTTAGGCGATCCTTTGACAAAGAGAGTGTGATCCTCTTTATATTGTATGAACCAATAACGCAATTGCTTGAATCTATCGAACCAAGCATGTGAGGATTGCTTTAATCTACATACTAACCTTCTTTTACGTTTATAGATTTTGTTTGTTGCGATAGATGTCTGAAGGTTTGGAGGAATTTTTATGTTGACTTCTTCAAGATTCAAATTAGACGCAAGAGATAAGAGTACCATTAAGGTGTTCAATTTTATCAAATGAGAAAATGTCTTGTTATCGTCAATTCCATATGACTGCGGAAACTATTTTGGCACGATGTGCCTTGAACCTCTTTATGATACGATCAATCTTATGTTTGATAGAGAAAATTCATTTTGAATCCAGTGGTCACTTTTCAAGTGGTAGGTTGGTAATATCCCAAGTTTTGTTCTCTTCAAGAAGCCTAAAATTCCTCCCAAATGCAATTTTTCATTCAAAAGTGTCTTGTATATTGACTGTATGGCCTATGCTTCGTTCAGCTTGCTGACAAAAGCACAAAAGTTGGGGAAAAGGCCCTCATAAGATACAATGTTGTAAACAGTGTGATTAGTGAACGATCTCTCACTTTAAGGGATTAGATTTATTTAAAATTTCATCAATTAATTGTGCATCCACAGGAAAATTTTCATTTGTTAGCTTTAGGGCCATCATATGCTAATAAAATTGTGTATTTGAAGCTAACCTGCTTCTTCTGAAAGCTTCATAGAAATATTTGGTGAGGAGCTACAAGCAGGAGTAAAATTTAAGTTTTTTGTTTGTAAGTACATAATTGAAATGCTAAATTTTGAATGTTTGGTAAGATCTTGCTACCTTTGCATGCAAATAGTTGGGATGAATTAACATTGTTAAAATGCATTGATACACAATTTAGAAGTGAGATGAAGCCATTGCCCGTAGCACTTGAATAGCAGTGGAAGTTCATTAAGCTCAAAGGAACGTCATGTGCATGTCATTTGAAGGGCTTTATATATATATATATATATATATATATATATATATATATATATATATATATATATATATATATATACTATTGAATTATCTATTGCCATGCTACTCCAAGAAGAGATCTTCCAGATTTTGTGGATGGTAAGCAATACTCAATCTTCTTCATCACAATATACTTGTTCCAATATCCCAAATTGGTAATAGGATCATTTGTGCACAAAATTTGGCCGATTTCTTCTTGGAGTAGCATGGCATTAATTTAGATTTTAATTGGTGGATTTGATATTCACTATTCAATTTGAAGTGAGCAAAAACCACCAACAACTTTGCTTAGTTTTGCCTTTGATTTCTAAAGTAGTCTTCTTCATAATTTCTGAACACATCTTTTTTTCAGTGATATTTCTTACAAATAAGATACGTTCACGCTATTGGCTTTTGTTGTTCTTGAGGCTGCACATCCGAAACTGGTGATTTGCATGCCCTGACTGGCTGAAGCCTGACAAATTATCGACAGCTGTCAGTCTGCCACACATAATTTTTTTTGTGTGCAATAAGAGAGAGATAATAGGCTGGTTACATTCCGTCATTCTCTCTATATCATTATTTCTCTCATCAATCTCTCTCTCTCTCTCTCTAATCATTAATACTCAGATCATGTTATTTGGGCATCTTAGAAACACAACACAGACAATTGCATGCACAAACCTTAAAAGTCATAAGTTCATTGTGAGTTGACTGTTTTACATTAAATCATTTTCTTTACTCTGCTGCAGATGTTCCATTTGATCCCAACTCCACAAGGTAGCTTCTATGTGCTGAATGATATTTTCAGGCTGAACTATGCTTGATATCCCTAAGAAAGCTGAAAGGTTGGTGGTTTTTTTCTGTTTGAAGTACTAAAAGACCTTATATACATTATGCTTCTGGGCTTTTGAACGAGGTTTTGGTTTTTTCACAATTATTATGCTTTTATTTTTGGCTCCTCCTCAGGCCAATATATGGTGAAGTTTGTTCAGCATGTTGATTAAACTCTGTCAAATTTTCATTGGTATTTCATTCTCTTTGTTTGATATTTTATCCCTCATTTAAAGTCTTAAGAAATAGCCATATATGCTTCTTGTTTCTAATTATGAAGGAGAATTTGTTTGATTTGGTTTATCCATTTATGGTCAATTTTAAATTATCAAATTCTAATAAACTCAAAAATCATTTTATTTAATATTATGTAAATATGCATGCATTATATTATATATTGTACATACATTCATAGTTTAGATCATATTTGGAATTTTTGTTCCAAATAGAGAGATCTGATTTACCTCGAAATTGATTTCAAATATTGAGTTGAGATCAAAGTTGTCTTAAAATTGAGATTAGTCAATTATAAAAGAAATTTCGAACAATGTCAAAATTTTGCCCTTGTGATTATTCAATAGATTGACATGAACACCATATGTTGATTAATGCCTTGAAGACCAAAGTCTTTTGGTCTACTTAGGATCCTCGTTGTTCTGGTGACTCTGCGTTGCACTGTATTAGCATCAATAGTCTTGTTCAAGTTTTCAAGATTCTTGGTGGCCACATCTCCATTAATTAGTTATTTTGTGTTGAACTATTGTGTAAGAGAGTAGTCAAGGCTTTACCTTTGATGAGTCTTCTTGAGTAGCTCGAAGGTCCTCAAAGTGAGATTTTGTTGCTTTTTAGCTTGTGTTGGCATACCCAATATTATCTTCCCTCTTCACAACACACCAAAGTCTAAACATACCTTACAGTACATTATAGTGGTTGGTGGTAAGGCTTTGGTATCTTCCAGTCTGCCAATTGTATCGATGATGTGCACGAGCCTTTTTCTTTGTCTCATCCTTGAGGACCTCGACGTATATTCGGCCCCTTTAGTTTCACAACCTCCATCTGCTGGGTTAAATTCCTTCGCATGCCTTGTGCAATGTCACTTAGCATGACCCAGACTTGCCTTAAAAGACTTTTGTGACTATGTCCTCTATCACCCCCAATATTTCTATCTGTTTTAACAAAGTGGTCAAGGATTTGGATACATAGAACTCACTCGTCATGGAGCTATATTATCATCTCTTAAGAGTCAATCACCCCCGGGGCTTTCTACTCGTGGGGCCAAGTCAAGGCCTTATTAGAATAGCAATGGCCCTTGTTTAGTATCCAGCTATCCTATATTCCTCAAATATTAAATGATGATCCTCTCTATACCGTAGTGGTCTTCTTAGTTGAGAGTCCCAACTCTTATTGTTTTACTACAGGACAAAAGGTAAACATGCTTGTGTCGATCTCACCAGTGTGTCTCCCATGACTGAAATCCTCCAGAAAAACCCAAGACTGATCAAGCTGCAGCTTGTCAAGTCAACAGTCATAAATTCATCCCATTTGTATTTGATACTTTTGGCCAGCTAGCTCCCTTGGCTGTTGCCTTGCTCCATTGTGTTCAAGCCATTGCAGAATCCAATTTGATGCTATTATCTAGGCATGTAAACGAGTGAGTTGAGCAAAAGTGACACCAAATTAGAGCTCGGCTCGTCAATCCGAAAATTGGCTCCAGCTCGAGTTGAATGCAAGAAATGAACTCGAGCCCAGCTCATCCTTTAACTGGAGAAAGTTTGACGAGCTCAAGCGCAAGATAAACAACAGTTTTTCGCTTAGAGAAGGTAAACCCAGGATTTATTTTTTTACTGGAGCTAAACGTTGAATTGGAGAAGAATAATAGATTTTAATTTTTGGGGAGCAAGGTGCATTAATTACAATTAAATGCAATCCTATCAGGTTTTTTTGCAATTTTTAAAAATTTGTATAACTTACTGAAAGTAACTAAGGAGACAATAAATAATACAAAGACCTATTTCGTGTCAGATATTTATTCCAAAAAAAGAGTACAATATATTTGTATAGAAATATTAAGGCAATATTTCTAATACAGCACAACAATCGTTAAGTATTATTTCTATGAAGACATTTGCACTGAGATGAAAAACATTGAAAAAGAAAGAAATTTTTATTGAAAGAGAGATGAATCAAGCAGCATGTATGTGAATACCAATAGCAATGACAAGAATAGTGAGTATGCAAAAGAAGAGAATGCTATGAACAAGAATTGCAATCCCACTTGTCGCCATGTTTCCGAACTCCATCACCCTCGCCCTCGCCGGTAGCTGGAACAGAAGACCAGGAGACAACATGATGAAGAGTATCGTCGCAACGATCACCGGACCCCAATCAGTCGATGACATATCGATTGCTCGTTCAATTTCCTTCAAATTATCTCAATACTTATGTAGGAATAAATGAATGCCTCTCTTTTAATGTCTCATTGGCCTTTACTTAAGAGAGGGATGCAATTCTTAGAGGGCAAGTAAGAAAGAGAGAAGAGAAAGGGAAGTTTAGGGCCAAAGGTGGAGGAAATGGATTGCTTTTGAGTCAGTGATAGCAAAGAAAAGGCATTGCTGAGCATTACTTTATTTGTATTAATGGAGACAATAAAGAAGGATGTGATTTACTTTTAGTTATGGATTCCTTTCTTGAGATGACATATACGATTACTTAAGGTGTAGGTAACCAAATTTTGAATGAATAACCTCATTTAGTATTATTGGAGAATAAGGCTAATAATTTTGTTCAAAACTCAAAGTTGTCTCATTAGAGGTTAATTTGATTCATATAATTATATAATTAGTAGTTAAAATTTTTTTTTTAAGAACTAAGAGGCGTAGCTCTACACAATTTGAATATTGATACAAAATTAATTATTTTTAAGGACTTAAAAATATAAACCTAAGGCTTTCAAGCCAAAGTGAAAGCACTGTTCATATCAAAGTGCTATAGAAAAAAATATAAAAGATCTTCCCAGCTTTTCTCTTCCTCTTTGGCCATATGCAAATAGAATCATATAAATATCTTTTGGTCAAAAAGATATTTGATCATATCTCTCCGCACATTAAAGTTTCCTTTGAGATTATTTTCTTACTATTTTATTTTTTAGGCTGCAATTACAGTTTTTATTTGGCCATTATTTTTTCACTGCTTTCAATAAATCTTTGTATTGAGAAGCTATTATAGTAGGTTTCAAAAAAGTTACTTTCACCACAACAACTGTATAACCGCATTTAGAAAAAACTGCAACCATCCCAAAAAGGGGGATCATTTTTGTATTTTACTCGACTCAATATGCTAGTAATCCAAAAGCTAAGTTAACATATCAGAGCTACTACTGTTACAATAGATGCTCAGATGTTGCAAGAATAGATGAAGATGAATACAAAAAAACTGAGAAGATACCAACAAGCATACCTAATTCCACAGTTTTCCTTGCGCCAGCCTTGGATTAGGGGTGTAACTGAGTCAAGCTGACTCGCGAGCAGGCTCGGGCTCGACTCGTTAACAGGCTCGACGAGTTCAGCTTATCGAGCTCGTTAGTCGAGCTTGATGGCTTATCGTGCTCGAGTTCGAACAACACATCGCTCGAGTCGCGAGCTCGTCGAGCGGCTCGTGAATGGAGGCGAAGTTCCGCGGGCAAGAAATTGCGGGCAAGAGGGAATTTCCACTGGTAGGAAATCGTGGGCAGAAGTTCCACGGGTGGGAATTTCTGTGGGCAGCAAATCGCGGGTAAATGTTTCGCGGGCAGGAAGTTTCGCGGGCGGGAAGTTTTGCAGACAACTGCCGAGGCTCGCGAGCCGGCTCAAGCTCATTTACAGTGGGACGAGCTCGACTAGAGCTCAAGCTCATATTCTAGCTCGCTTTCTGACTGATGAGCTGAACTCGATAGTGTCAAAACTCGACTCGTTTACACCCCTACCTTGGATAGCGTGGAGCCTTTGGATTTGCAAAGGAAACAGTATTTGAAACTACAATGAGTTTTGGTTGCAATTTATAACACAAAAACAATCATTAGGGCATGCAGATAGTAGTAAATGATGGTTGAAAAATGATTAGTGGAGTAAAGACTAACATTTGCAAGGCCACCTTTAAACAGTGCAGATGAAAAGTCTGAACGCTGACTGATCATTTGGAATCTCAAAGTTGTCTTCCCAGTCTTGATGTACTCAGCATTTGAATAATTTGCAAGTTGGTACTTCAAATATAAAATATTGCTAAGTTCATCACCATTGATTGGGTAATAGAATAATTTTAAAAAGATTTGCAAATAAGATGGAAAAATACAAGGGTTGAGGTTTGTTGTGGACTGGAACATTCATGATGGTAGAGAGATATATACTTTAGCGTCAAAGCTTTGTATGAAGATCCAACACAAAGACAGATAAGAGGGAGGGGTGCGAGAGTTATAAGATACACTAATATTTTTATATGGAAAACCAAAAACCATAGGACATGACCCAGTTAAAATGATTCTACTAATTTTGTAGTCGATTACAAATAGTGTCCCTCCTTGAGGGGGAAGTCTTTGGCTCGTTATATCATATAGAGCACATTAAAAGGTGGTAGTTGGAAGAATATAGTGAAATAAGAGTTGTTCTCAAGAGAGTCCAGGACTGTTCATTAGGCCAGCAGGACCGTAGTCGGGTGATGGTGGTCGAAGAGACCGTAATCGGTGGGCGACAGTGGTCGGACGGACTGTATTTGGTGGATGACGGTGATCCGAGGGACCGTCGTTGGCAGGTGGTAGAGGTCGCAGGAACCGTATTTGGTGGGCGATGTTGGTCGAAGGGACTGTAGTCGACGGGTGACAATGGTCTGAGGGACCATAGTTGGCAGGTGGTGGAGATCGCAGGGACCGTAGTCGGTGGGTGATAGTGATAAGAGGAACCCTAGTCGGCGGTCGACGGGAGGTCGGAGGGTCTGTAGTCGGAGGGTGACGGGAGGTCAGAGCGACTGTAGTCGGTGGGCGACGGTGGTCGAAGGGAACGTAATCGACGGACGACAGGGGTCGAAGGGACCGTAGTCGGCGGGCGTTGTTGGTTGGAGGGCCGTAGTCAGTGAGCGATGGGAGGTAGGACGGACCGTAGTCAGCAGGCGATGATGGTCGAAGGGATCGTAGTCGGTGGGCGATGTTGGTCGAAGAGACCGTAGTCTGTGGGTGATGGTGGTCGAAGGGACCGTAGTCTGTGGGTGATGGTGGTCGAAGGGATCGTAGTCGGCGGACGACGGGAGCTCAGAGGGACTGTAGTCGGCGGGCGACGGTGGTCGAAGGGATCGTAGTCGGCAGACAATAATGGTCGAAGGGACCGTAGTCAGCGGCCGGCGGTGGTCGAAAGAACCGTAGTCAATGGTGATGTTGGTCGGAGGGACCATAGTGTTGGAGCTCTTGTAGCTTCTAAGCTCTCTGCAATATGTAACCAAAGGTCCTCTTCATGTAGAGAGTGAGGATCTATTTATAGATTTTTGAGAGTTTCATGCCCTATAAATGTAGAGAAGATCTGCGGCAGATTTGGAGTGCTCCATTAGACGGCCCATATTGATCCCCCAATCATAGAGCATTTTTCAAGTGTTTAAGTGCCTTAATGTTGTCGGAATTCAGTGATCTAGAGATCGTTGGATTTGTCTCGCCGAGCCGCCTGATTCGACTATAAGTAGGGGTGTCAATATTTGACACGACACGAAAATCTGACTCGAATCTGACCGGATTTTAAAACCGGTCGGGTTTGGGTTCCCGGATTCGACCAGTTTAAAAAACGGGTTGAGTTCGGGTTGACCCGACGGGTTGCCAGGTCAAACCGAAAACACGTTGAAATGAGCTGCCCGCGCACCTGCCCCCGCCGCCCCCCCCCCCCCCCCCCCCCCCCCCCCCCCCCCCCCCCCCCGAGGCTGCCCGCGCGCTTCCGCAGATGCCCGTGCGCCTGCCTGCAGGGCCGCACCTTGCTCGCGCCAGCGCCTGCCCCCTCACGGACGGGCTTGCCCGGGCGCTGCCCTGCTGGCGTGCCGTCCAGCCCACCCGCCGCCTGCCGCCGTTTCATGCCGAGTTGGGTCAACCCGGCAACCCGACGGGTCAGATCCGGGTCCGAATTTTCGACCCGTTTAAAGACCCGAGTTGGGTTAGGGTTGACCCATTTGAACCCGGGTCAGTTCGGGATCGACCCGAACCCGACCCGAAACCCTATTTTGACACCCCTAACTATAAGCATGCCATATTTGGATATCATTTTGTCATCCAATTAATGCTTTGAACCTTCAGAATATGCTTTGGGCTCTTAATTCGGACCAATTTGGGCTCGGGTTGGACCAATTTTGGTGTCGTTGGGTTCGTCTCTTCGAGACGTTCAATTTGACTATAAACTTGTTGAAATTGGAGTTTAGATGATCCTTAATTTAATTTTAAAAGTTTTTAATTTGGATATATCTCAAGACTCGTGCATGATCAAGACTATTTTTTGGTAACATATCAAAGTCAATTCTATTCAACCTTTATTGGCCACGAACAAATCAAGGGTTGTTGTTCTCTGCTATTGCCGACCTCAGTTAGACAAGTTGAGGCACTGAAATAATATTTAAAAAACGACAATTATTGAATTTTGGCAAGCAAAGTATGGTAACAAATAAATTATCATGTTTTTAAATGCAAAATGGTCTCTGACTTTTTAAGAATGACTAAAATAATCCCCGATTATTTCGATGTCTCATTTTAGTTCATTGACTTTTTAAATATGGATCTACATGATCTCACAGAATTAGATATATAGTCTCTACTTAAAGAATCAATGGACTAAATTGTAAGTACTTTTATATGGTCAGAAACTATTTTGATCCTTCAAAAAAAGTTAGAAGATTTATTAGATCATACTCTAAAATAAAAAATGATTCTCAAGTGTTTTGAAGAAGGATGAATTACTTGAAATTTGTTGGGGAGAGCACTCCAACCCAATCATCAGAGCTGAGTTTTGGACTATGAAGCTCTACTTTTACCTATCCAGTGTCATCTTTTTGCAATCAGGTATATATGAAATTTAACGAGCTGCTCGTGAGCTTGTTTTCAGTAGGACGGGCCGAGCTCGAGCTCGTGTTTGGAGCTCGACTCTAATTCGAGCTCGAGCTCAAGCTCGGGATTCGGCTGTTAAGTCAAGCTCGAGTTGGGTAAGATTTGAGCTCGACTCTACTCATTTGCACCCTTACTCCAACCCAATCATTAGCACTGGGTTTTGGACTCAATGCTCTACTTTTACCCATTCATTGAAATCGAAGTCAACATATTTGATTAAATATTAATTTTATCTAAATTTGTGCTCATCAATTATATGAAAAATATTTTTTTCTATATCAAAATCTTAAATATTTGTGTTTTTAGTTATTATACAATATTAAAAGTTTTAAATTTTATTATTATATGAAGTCTTTTTTATTCTTAATAATGACCATGAAAGGGCCATGAAAGTGAAAATTGATCGAATAATTAATAATTATTCAATTTTTTGTAAATTATTTTAAATTATAATAAGTAAAGTAAGATATAATTTATTATTATTTTTACATGATGTGACTTAAAAATATTAAAATTGAATTAAAAAATACAAATCTTGACTTGTACATCACTTCAACTTTCTTATTAATTATTAATCTAATTTCTTATAATTATTAATATGCCACTTAATTATACTTAATTCTTAATTAATATCCTTATATAAATTTTATTATAATAAATTTAAATTTATAGAAATTCTTTTTATTTAATATTAATCTCAAATCAAAGTCAATAATTTTTAGGATCATCTTAATTAATAAAATGCGTGTTCATAATTATTAATCAAATTAATTAATAATATTAATTTATTAAATATAAGGTGATATCACAATATTTTTTTCCAGAAAATTGGGTGATGGGAAACAAGAGGATCTTGCACGAATTTCCAAAAATCAATAGATATATGAATAGTGGATAACGTAATATTTTTTGGGAGATATTTTTATAGTAATTATATATATATATATATATATATATATATTAATATAATAGTTAATTAGTTAGTTATTTAATATACTAATTTAAATAGATAAATGATTATTAAAGTTTAATCAGAATATGTAATAACTAATCAATAGATGCGGTTATTAGATCTATTGATTTTTGGAAATTCGTGCAAGATCCTCTTGTTTCTCACTCATGTAATTATCTGGAAAAAAATATTGTGATATTTTTTTGGGAAAAAAATATTGTGATATCACCATAAAATTTTTTATGTGTCCCCATATCTAATATTTAAAATTTATATTTATTTATATATTTTTTTAATATTTAAATTAAATTAAAAATATATAAATGTTTTTTTAATAAATTAATATTAAAATTATTTTTAATATGATTTATAGCTAAAACAAAAATTTTGTGATATGTATGATCAATATTATTCATACTTAAGTTATGTTTGGGATAGTTTAAGCTTTTCTATTTTACTTTTTCAGCCACAGTTTTAAAAATGCTTCTTCAAAAACAGCTTTTTAAAAATCAAAATTTCAAAAAATAATGAAAAAATTGTCTTCCAAACAAATATTACTATTTTTCTTATCAGAAAAACAGTCGAAACATATCGTCAAAACAAAGCCTTAAACCTAAGGCTTTCAAGCCAAAGTGAAAGCACTATTCACATCAAAAGTGCTATCGAGAAAAATATAAAAGATCTTCCCAGCTTTTCCCTTCCTCTTGGCCATATACAAATAGAATCATATAAATATCACCTTTTGGTCAAAAAGATATTTGATCATATCTCCTTGCATATTAAGATATTGTTTGGGACAACTTTTTTATTGCTTTTTAAAGCAACTTTTTAGTACAAAAAATTACTTTAAGAAGCAGTAAAAAAGCCGTCCCAAACGAAGCCTAAGGCATTGTTTGGGATAGCTTTCTTACGGTTATTATTTGGCTATTACTTTTTTGCTGCTTCCAATAAATCTCTATATTGAAAAGCTACTTTCTACAACAGATTTTAAAAAAGTTACTTTTATCACAACAACTGTATACCCACATTTACAAAAAGCTGCAACCGTTCCAAATAACTATTAACTATCACTTCATTTGAACTACGAAACGAAGAATTTTAAAAATTTAACTATCTCCACACCATCCTCTTCCAAATAAAGAGAAAGATGGTGGGTAGCATCTGATCATGGTTTACTATCCTCTCTGATGCAAGACGGCTGTAATGGACGGTTCTGATCAAGTCAGATGTTCAAGAAAACTCATTAAATTTATGATTTATTTTTACACATCTTCTTTATATTTATATGTATTTTTCATTATTATTGTGCCCCAACCTGTATAAGCTCAAGTGAGGAGGAAGATGGAATGATTCTTCATAGAATTTCGAGGAAGGAGGATTATGCCCACTCTTTATTCGAATAAGGAAAAGAACATCCATCTTATCTGTTCCTCTTTGTAGACTAATCCCTCCACTAACCAACAATTATTAAGGAAGAATCAAGACTTAAACAACCTAAGTTGGAGAAGAACCACAAAGAAGAGAATATCTTCCACTGTCATAAGAACAACTTGCATATTCTTCTAAATCTAAAAAAAATCTATACTTAGCTTATCCTTATCCAATACTCTGATATCTCCTTGAAAGCCCATCTGGCTTTGTCAGTGAGTAACTCAAGTTTGAATCATTCTGATTGGTTGAATGTGTATTGATGTCGGTGAGCTTACAAATAATTTTCAAGATTTTCAAGATATGTATAATTTCATAGCGGGCCGCATAGTGCAGTTTCAAGTGATGCTGGCAAAAGATGTAAAAGTAAATTTAAGAAAAAATAGATCTGTTATAAGCATGAGATTTATGATGTGGGTTGTTCCGAGGCTGTTGGCATGTTTGCTTGTGGTGAGCTTTGTGCTGCGGTTGGAGGGGATTTATTCTGGTTTGGCTTTTGGTTTTGAATTTCGGACTATGATGAGGCAATTCTGCATAACCCCAGGTTGGCCTTGTGCTGGCAACCTTGGTGGTTGGTTCCTATCCAGTGATTTTTCAGTGCCTTGTGAGGTGTTGCTTATTTCTTTTCAGATCATCGGCTAGTTGCTTTATGGCTTACTATCTCCAATGGATGGTCAGTCCTTCGCTACTCGGAGGGTGCAAGATTGTCATTACTGAGTCCGTATGAGTTGTACCATTCGTTGTTTTTCTTGGGTTGATTTTTGCTTTGTGGTTTTGTCATCTTAGCTCGTCTTTTGGAGCTTATGCTCTCTAATGTTGTAAGTGTATTTTGGCTTTGCTCAGGTTGTTGTAATTTTTTTTATTGAAAAAAATTTGGGCTAGTCCCTTTCCAAAAAAAAAAAAAATATCTCCAATATCGTATGAGAATGATCCGATTTCCAGTATGTACAAAAATTTATACGAGAATTTTATAAAAGTTCACTCAATTGATGGCCACATCCTATTGCTATCGTTACAGATTTTACTATAGATTTGATTGTAGAGAAGCCCAACTCGATCCGGTCTACAAGCAAAGCTCTTGAGATAGGATACTCCTGCTATAAATAGAGAGCTAGATTAAAGTTTTAGGCATTGAAAAACAATGGAGGCTAATCGTCTAAGGAGAGGGATGAAGGCAAAGCCGGAGATGTCCTTCTACAGAGCAACAAAGCCTTCTTCTATACCATATAGCAGCACAGTGAAGCCTCCTCCATCCTCTTCAATGGCTTCTCTCAGTTTTGTTGCAGAAGAGAATATAGACTTCATTCAGAATACTTTGCTGAATAAAAAGGCTTCTATGATGGCAAAGATGGAAGAAGGCGATCGAGCTAGTAATCAGATTAGTTCATTTGGTGGTGGTGGTGGTGGTGGTGGTAATTTAAGCAGCGAGCTTGAGAGTGTGGATAGGAGAGCTGCAAAATATATTTCTTCTGTTCAGGAAAGATTCAGGACGGAGCAAATGGAGTATGATAAGAAGAATTATTAGTAATTAGTCATGATAAGTATGTATGGTGTGCTGTATCTTGTATATGATTAATCTATGTGGTAATAGATGAAGTGGGTATTATCAGATTAATTGTAGTGGTACTTAAGATTTATCTCTGAATTTAAGAAGAACTATAGAAAGAAGGGGAATTTACATTAAGAAGCTCTAAGATTTCACTAAGGCTTCATTTGACGCGGCTTTCTTACTGCTTCTTAAAGCAACTTTTGCTTTAAAAATAGTAAGAAAACCGTCCCAAACAAAATCTAAATTTAGATGAGTAAATGATTTGATGTGTCAGGCCTCCTACTATTCCTTGTAGATATACCTCTGAATTTAGCAATTGCTTTCTATTAAACATGATATGCATTGGTAAAATACATAAAAAGTATATGTATGGGTGTAAATGAGTGAGTCAAGCTCGAGTCACAGCTGAGTCAAGCTTGATTTATCAGCCAAAAAATAGGCTCAACCTTGAGCCAAAGCTTGAGTCAAGCTCATACATTGACCACAAACTTGGCTCGTCCGTTTATTGCCGGCCTCGAGCGTGACTTGAGAACTCAATTTCTTTTCTTTAAAAAATATATTTAAAATTATTAAAAAAAAGGAAAATCATATTTGAATGCCCAACAGAAAGTAAAATCACAATAAGTGATTGGTCACAATCATAAAATTCTCAATTTTGTCAAATTTTGTGAGAAAAATTATGATTTTTATCAGGTAGAATCTTTTAAAGCAGGTTCTTTTGTTGGAAGGGACTAAAATAATCTTAGCAATAATATCTTTTTCAAAAAAATGAAAAGGAGAAAAGGACAACAGGATCAAATGAAGACTATGATCAACAAGTCAATATAAGAATATTTTCATTAAAAAAAAATTGCGACATTTTTTATCTTATGATGAGCTTTAAAATTATAAACTTTGAATTAAAATTAACATAACCTCAGCATAAATTAAAATTTTTTAAAATATTTAAATATAATCAAATAAGAATACATATAAACAAGTAATCTGAATCATATATATATTCATATTAAAATTTCGTTTAAAATAATTTTTTAGTACAAAAATTTTTTGAATAAAATAATTTTGTACTAAAAAATTATTTTAGAAGAAAGCATTAAGAAAGCTATCCCAAACAAAACCTGATTGTCCAAACATAATATGATTCACATCTAATGATTTCCCAATTCAATAATAAAACTATAATAGAGCATTGCAGCATAATAAGATGTCCTCAATATCTATAGCATCAAAATCATAACAATCTATATAATTAACAATCTCTATCTCTATTTTTCAAACTATCACTCTATTTACAACTTATTTTGGGGATTTAATGGCTTTAAAACAACTTTTTTTTGGAACAATTATACACATCCTGACACATACAAGTTCAACGGGTCTGTTTGAGAAGGTCGCAGCTTTTATATAGGTGATTATGGCTTCATTTGGGACGACTTTCTTATTATTTCTTAAAGCAGCTTTCTAGTATAAAAATTTTAATTTTTAAACTAGAAAATTGTTTTAAAAAGCAATAAAAAAGCCGTCCCAAATGAAACCTATAAAGTTGTTATGAGAATAAATTTTCTAAAAATAATTAAAAAGCAATGGCCAAACAAATATTATGATTGAAATCTGAAAAGCAAAGCAATAAAAAAATTGTTTCAAACAAAACCTACCATC
Source organism: Dendrobium chrysotoxum (assembly GCA_019925795.1). Taxonomy (NCBI): domain Eukaryota; kingdom Viridiplantae; phylum Streptophyta; class Magnoliopsida; order Asparagales; family Orchidaceae; genus Dendrobium; species Dendrobium chrysotoxum. The sequence goes on along the minus strand of CM034305.1, from coordinate 66,837,581 downwards.
AAGCTTGGCGAGTTCCAGATCCAAAACTGCCACCTTTGCAAACCCAGCTGAGAAACAATTAGAACAATTAGCTTGTTTCTAAACGAACTAAAATGAAATAATAGTGCAATCTTGAGTTCCCTTCCCACATAATAAATGTAATACAAACATACTAAGCCAAGCATTTCACAAACTGGACTCATTGTGTAACGTAGCATAACCAGCTAAATCTGAACGAAAAAATTTATAACAGAGCAATAATTCATCAGGATTTTAAAACTTTGGTACTGCTTTGAAGTTGAAAATCTAATCAGTACATCAGAAAAAATCCCTAAGCAGAAGAAGCAATTCGTTCGCCAGAAACCATACAATTGGGGAAACAACTAATCACAGAAGATAAAAATACATTGCGCCCCCTGCGATGCAAAAACTAAAGCACAACTTGAGTAGCAGCTGGAACAAGATTTGCATAAACGAGTACAATCAATATAAATTTTTACACCATTGTAGTTTATACCTGCAAACTCTGCTCAAACAGCAAACCATCCAAAGTTAATAGTTAGTAAGAAAATATTTGATAGCAAAAAGTGTGCAATTGATGCTTCGTTTGGGACAGCTTTCTTACTGCTTCTTAAAACAACTTTCTAGTAAATTTTTATACTAAAAAACTGCTTTTAGAAACAGTAAGAAAACCATCCCAAATGAAATCTGAGACATCCATTGTCATCACTTCCTATCTTTTTCTCTCTCTATTACAAGAAATATGCTCAATATAAAATAATAATAATAACCCAACACAACAAACAGCATTTGGAGGCATGATGTAAAATTAAAAAGGAATAATCTTTTACATAACCATGTGTGGAATATGCAAGTTAAGCAAAGAATTCATGATTATATGTCAAAATAGGATAATATTTCAAATAATTTCAGGGATAAATTGTACACAAACAAGAGCAAAGATCGCATAGCTGTCTTTCTAATACGACCAACCTCTTGAACTGTGGCATTGCACAAAGAAATTGCATTAATAAAACCTCGTCAGTTTTCTGTCATTCGATTCAATTAAGTAGTAATACGGTCAGAGTCATCAAGATATAGACGCGTTAGCTTCATATGAAGATAAATTTCGAGAAATAACAGAACATGCTTATCGAGATTCAAATGGTTGATCACTTGATTATGCTAAAATTCACTCACCATGACTCTAATCTAGTAATCTTGATTCACTTTCTAGCAAGTAGATCGAGTCAACCCATACGGTAGCATCATCAAGTCACCATCTGATCAGATAACAGCGTCTGTTGTGCATTCGTTATTGATTAAGAGCAAGAAATATTTCGGTATAATTCAAAATAATAATGAAAATGCTCATTAAAAAATCTCTAAATATACTTTGATTCTACTAATCATTCAAATATAGATAGATGGAGTCATAAAGAATTCTAGAGCTCTAACTACTTCAAGAGCCTCCAATCAAACATTCCAGTGTTTTCTGATCCTCCATGCATAGCAAACCACCCATAGTTGTTTGTTAGCTACGATCACTCAAAGCACTAGCTTGCTTTGACGCTTGAACATACCAGTTGATTCATTTGACCATCAATTCGATATGATGTGCTCACCACAAAATGCATGTTATACATATTAAATCTAATCACTTGGAGAAGCGTGTTGATATTTCAATAAGAAAATGATCAAAAATATCTCTTGACTCTATGAAAATCAAAATGATCCCCAACTATATTAAATGACTATTTTCAAGCTGGTATTACAACTATCTTTCCAATCAATGTCAAGCATGTCAGGCATCAGTCTACCTCTCCGCAAATTTTCAAGGCAGATAACGATTGTTTCAGCTGTCAAAATGCACACCAAGGCACTAAGTTAAGTTCTACACTCTCCTACTCAATTAAAAGTCTTAATAGTGACGCTAAAAGATAATCTTCAATAACACTAAAGAAACAAGGGTCTGAGCAGCTTAAAGCCCTAGATCAAATTCAAATTTTGCTTTGATATCTAAACAAGGTCTTCAGCAACACTATATAGCTAAGGCTCCGTGCTGCTAAATCCTTCAAAGCCAATCAAAGTTGTATTATAAAAATCTCTTGTGAGAGCCACACATATAATCAACATTCTATTTCATCAACTAGCAGACAGAGCTTCATGCTGGTAAAATTCCCCAAGGCAGTCAAAGTTCTACTTTAAAAATTCTAATTTTGGTGCACTACATTAGAAAAAATCTCATTAAAGCTCTTAAACATAAAATAACAAGCTCATGTTTTGTTAGCATGAAATCAAAGCCCCATGGTATTGAAATCTTCAATGTCAATCTAAAAGCATTGTTATGCTAACTAGCTTCTACAAGTTATTACCACATCATTATTAAAGCCACAAACACAAAGTAAATTAAGATCACATTACGTTGATCAAATCTTGGCACTATGCAAACTAAAATCATCAAAGGCTGGTCATGACTCTAGTCTAATAATCTTGATTCACTGTCTAGCAGGTAGATCGAGTCAACCTAGATGTAGGATCACCAAGTCACTTTCTTATCAAATAAGGGGGGCGCAAGTTAGTGCATTTGTTATTGATAAGAACAAAAAATATTATGATATAATTCAAAATAATAACCAAAATACTCATCTTAAAATCTCTAAATAAACCTTAATTCTACTAATCTTTTGCTTATAGAAATATGGAGTCAGAGAACTCTATAGCTCTGATTACTTCAAGAGCCTCCAATCAATTATTCTAGAGTTTTCTGATCCTTCGTGCAAAGCAAAATGCCAACAATTGTTCGTCACCTACTCACCTACAATGAATCATTGCCCCCCTCCTCCCCTCTACCACCGAGAGAAGGCTACCCCGACTACCTCCTACAATTTGCATATTTTGATCGTCCAAATCACTGCCCTCCATCTAGGAGAAGGATTGTTTATGACCTCCCATTGTTCTCAACAACATAAACACCACTACATTTCATTGCTTTATTACAATACCAACAAGGGAATTTTTCACTAATTTAGACTTTTAAATCATATTAACCTCTTCTATAACTTTGGAATAGGATCGCCATATGAAACTCAAAAGACTTAAAATACTAGAGACTTTCGTATTGTGTGAGTAACTGCAATTTTTTTTTTATTCTATGATTTTCCACATAAAAATCATATGCTCCTTATCCTCTACATTTACTATTTACATCAAAATTCCATCACTTTATTGAAGTATTATTCCCACATACAACAATAGGCATCATCTGTAAAAAGTCCTCACAACTTTACAAATTAATTAGATATCAACAAAAGTTCTAAATTCAACAATTTTCTACGCCTTGTTTCCATATCGTCAACACGTAAAAGCACCATAATATTGGGGCAACTTGCTCCAATTCCTGTCAATCAAGGAACCTGTCCTTGCACCATGGGCATCATGACCCGTTTTAAACTCCTAACTAGTAAAATTATGTTGAGAAGCAAACATCTAACCAATCTTTAGATGACTCATTAGTCAAGCCCCCAAAGCACAACCCTAGTAGGCATAATTATTTTACAAATTAATGGCATGTCAAAGGTTATTAGCCTGAGACTGCTTGTACATCAGCCTCTAGTCCTGAAACCAAAGTCTCTCCCCCGCCAGATGAACTCATCCAATTTTCACGACCCCAGCAACCCATAGCAACAATAGTGGCAAATATGCCCTTGTCTCTCCACAATGTCCCCTGTGTTGACTTCCAATATGAGCTTCAATGTCTTGTCCAAGAATAGCAACCTTTAGAAGCAATAATCAACTTCTTACCCATTATGAATTCCAACAATCATTGCCACTTTCCAATATAACTCTTCATCATCATATGGTTTATGATGCTAAGCTGCCTATAACAACCCTAGGGGTGTAAGTGAGCCAAGATGGCTCGTGAGCCGGCTCGAACTCGACTCGTTAACGAGCTCGCGAGCCGAGCTTATCGAGCTTCGAGCTCGAGCTCGACTCTGTAATCAAGCTCGTATGATAAACGAGCTCGAGTTCGAGCTCAACCCGACTCGACTCGAAAGCTTATCAAGCTACTCGATTAAATTATATATATAATTATATATGTATTATATTTATAATATTATTTTCATTATAATATTTCAAAGCTTATTTTATAAAAAACCTACCCGCTGGCTTTCGAGTCGAGCTCGAGCTTGGTATTTTCTAAACGAGTCGAGCTCGAGCTCGAGCTCATTAAGGATTAAAAAAGCCAGGCTTGATAAGGCGAAAACTCGACTCGACTCGACTCGTTTACACCCCTAAACAACCCCTACAACAGTTTTGTTGATCCATATACGCTAGTCAACCAGTATAGGGCAGCCCGAATCTAGTTCTACTTGTTCATTGGTAAACAACTTTGCTATCTATGATTTTTGCTAATCAATATATCTCCAATAAAAGGATCACCAAAGACCCATCCCACCCTTCCCAGCATCCAATAGAATAAGGGAGAATTTCTTAAAGAATAATTTTAGAGATTCTCTATTAAAGCTAATCACTAGAGTTGTGGATAATCTGAGTTAAGATGAGTACAATCTTGTTCAAACTCATTTATTTATTTTAAAATCATTCTTTGAGAAACTCTAGTGATTTCAACAAATACTCTTATTACAAGCCATATATTTATTCATAAGTGTTGTAAAAATCAAGGTTGTGAAAACCGGACAGGACAACAAATCGAAAAGAGAGGTTCACGGTTCAACCGATTGAACCGAAGTCAAACCTGATGACGTAATAAATAATAATAAGCCGGGACCGGTTCAACCGTTGAACCGGCGGTTCTCGCCGAATCTGGACGGTTTGAAGCACAACTGGTTTTCAGACTGAACTGGACTGGCCTTCAGACTGGTTCACGGTTGAACTGGTCGAACAGGCCGGTTTGGTCTGGTTTTTAAAACCCTGGTAAAAATTGTATAGCTAGCTAAGTCTTTGTGCTGTTAAAGCCCCCAAAGTCCATAAAAATCTTTGGTTAAGCATTACATATAATGAAGATCCTATTTAGTCAACTTGCAACCAAAAAGCTTCCTATCAGTAAAATTCCTGAAGTCAGCCTAAGCTCTTCTCTAAACATACAAATTTCTCCTTTAAAAGCTGGTACAAATCTCTTGTTAATGCCTTCAAACATTAAAAAAAATAAGAAAATGTTCTTATTTCATTAGCATGGAGCCAAGGATGCATGCTACTAAAATCTTAAATGCTAATCTAAGCTCTGCTATGCTAAGCAGCTTCAACAAGCCATTAACACATTATAGTTAAAGCCACAAACACAAATTAAGTGAACCAAGATCATAATCTGTCAAAAGCCATGGCTCCATGCAATTTGAAAGCTTAGGAGTTGGTCGTGACTCTAGTCTAAAAATCTTGATTCATTTTTTAGGTGAGTAGATCGAGCGAGAGCGAGAACCCATAGGTAGGATCATTCAATCACTTCTTGATCAAATTAGCTAGCAAGCTAGTGCAACCAATATTGATAAAACAAAAAAAATAATATTTTTGTATAATTTTAAATAAAGAACAAAATACTTCAAAATCTATAAATAGACCTCACTTCTATTATTTTTTCATATTTAAACTCTTAAGTAATATATAATTTCATAACTCTAACTAATTCATGAACCTCTCAAGTCAACCGTTTTAGCATTTCCTAATCCACCCCACGCAGAAAACAAACCACAATTGTCCATTGTTGATAATCAACATATGTCGATGGAACAATATTTGTTGTAGCCCGACAATCTCCATCACTTGATGTCCGACATTGACCAACATCATATGTTGTTGTCAATCATTCAAACTATCCTATATTCATGAGCATGCTTGTCATGGCCAACTCATTCAGTACACCCACTCCATCCAAGCTAAAGGTCATTTCAACTGCTTCCTTTAATTTACATGTTTTTTTCCAATCCAACACCCTTCTTCTAGAAGGAATGTTTCTAACCTCACTACATTGTCGTTGGCACAAACATGTCCAAATTCATTGCTATACTACAAACTTTAGGGAATGTCCATCAATAGTACTCGGGTCTCTAAATTATATTGAAGTCTTCTCCAACTTTAGGGAATGTCCATCAATAGTACTTCAAGAATAAACAAATACAAATTTTCTAACAGGAAGTACATGTGATTTTTTTCCCTTTTATGGGGTTTCCATATAGAAAAGAATGTGTACCTTGCTCTTTACATTTTCTATTTGTGTTTGGATCATCATTCATTGCAAAGCCCCATCTCTCTATTGATGTAATATTCCAGCACAAAATAATTGGCACCATATATGGGAAAATGTCCCACCACTACAAATGAATCAAATATCAACAATCATTTAAATTCTAAGATCTCTAAGACGTTTCTATTGCCAGCAACTGGATCACTCACAATAATATGCTCCAATAACCATCAATCAAGGAACCCATCCTTGAACCATGAGCATTATGCAATTAATTGACATGTCTCACGTCCGAGCATGTCGTATATGTGTCACCGTGTCCGTGTTTATGCATAATAGCTGATCAAAAGCTTCAATAAGTTAGCCACGCTTTTCACTGACTAGTTTATCACTAACAAGAAATTCATCAAAGACTCGTCCCATGTTTCTAACATTTACCAAATCAAGGGAGAATTCTTGAACGAATGCTTCAAGAGAATCTAATGTGATTCCCATTAGCAAAGTGATATGTTTTAGAGATCAAATCAATACCCAAAACAGCCACTAGAGCGAAATCAGCACCAAACAGCAAAAACTAGCCACCAAAATCAAGAGAAAACAACAATGGCATGCAAGAACAGCACTAATAAATCTGAAATAACAATCTTCAATCAAAGAAACACAAGATACAATTAATTCACTATTTGAAAGGTGAATCGGCTCTCCCCCAATTTCCTAGTAGCAACTAGGAACCCAAAATCACCTAAAAAAAACTACTTCAGAAAATTCTTCACATAATCCCTCCCACATACAAACTTTCCCCCTTAAAACCAACCCTAATCCCACCATAAATACACCTCACATTTCCTCCAATGATCTCTTAAGCTTTTTCCTCCTAGAGGTCTGAAATGAGGTGTCAAGACCCACAAAACAAGAGCCTTTTGGCTCTTGAAATAAGGAGGGGTCCACAACCCTATCAATTCTCCCCTCCCAAAAGATCACATTGTCCTCAAGGTGGAAAGAAGGAAACTGCCTCTAGATAGTGTTATAGGCTTCCTATGTCGCTTCATATTCTAATAAATTATTCCACTTGATCAACACGTCCTTGATCTCTTTGTCTAATTGGCGCACCCCTTGCACCTCCAGTGATTCTAATACTACCTCCATATCTTTTGACAGTGTAGCCGATAGTACAGGCGTGGGTGTATGGTCTCCAATGACTCGTCTCAGCTGCGACACATGAAATATTAGATGAATGGCCGAAGTTAGTGGCAATAGTAGGGGATAAACGTCGCACCAATGCGCTCCACGATCTCATATGGCCCAAAATATCGAGGGGAAAGTTTCTCATTTCTCTTTCTAGCTAGAGTCCTCTATCTGTAAGGTCGAATTTTTAGATAAACTGTCTCCAATCTTAAACTGCACATCCCTCCTGTGTCCATATGCCTGCTTCTTCATAATTTGTTGTGCTCGCAATAGATGTCCCTTCAATTCTGCCAGGATCTGGCCCATTTCTCCCAAGCACTGCTTCATTGACGATACTGGTGTGTTGCCATGCCCATAATGTAGCAGATGAGGGGGATCTCTCCCATAAAAGATTTTAAATGGTGTTGTGTGGGCTACTGTATGATATGAAGTGTTATGCCAGTACTCTGCCCAGACTAGCCATTTGGCCCACATTTTTGGGGTATCTGAGACAAAGCAACAAAAATAAGTCTCCACATTGCAAATTACCACCTCTGTCTGGCCATCTTTCTGAGGGTGGTAAGCGATACTCCGCTTCAGGATAGTCCCCTGCATCTTGAATAGCTCCCTCCAAAAATGGCTCAAAAAGACATTGTCCCGATCAGACACTATAGACTCGGGTATGCCATGCAAACAAACCACCTCTCTAATGAAAGCAGTTTCCATTGACATCGTAGTGTATGGGTGGCATAGGGGAATGAAATGAGCGTATTTGCTCAATCTATCCACCACCACTAGAATCACGGTGAATCATTCTAACTTAGGCAATCCCTCAATGAAGTCCATAGTTACCTCTTCCCACACCTTCTCTGGTAAAGCTAAAGGCTGTAAAAGACCACCTGTAGCTATAGCCTGGTATCTATGTCTCTGATCTACATCACAACTGGCAACCATCTTCTCCACATTCTTCTGCACGCCCACACAGTACAATTTTGCTACCAGTCGATGATGTCTTTTGGATTCCCGAATGTCCCTCAATAATTGTGCCATGAAACTCCTGCAACAAGTGCGGGATGTGTTGTGAAGTCCTTGATAGCACAAACCATCCCTGGTATAACAACTTCTAGCCCACCATGGAATAACCAGGATGACTATCCTTATTCTGCAGTAAATCTCCTCTGATTTTACTCAGCTCTTCATCATGCTCGCTCTCTTGCTTCAAGACCTCCCAATCCACCACCATGGGGAGCAATAGAGCCATAACTTGGGGATCTTCAGTACGTCTGGAGAGAGCATATGCGACTTTATTTTTCAACACAGGCTTGTATTGGATCTCAAAGTCATACCCCAACTTAGAAAGCCACCGTTGATGCTACTCTGTCACTATCCTCTGCTCTAGCAAGAACTTCAAACTCCTCTGATTGGTACTGACTATGAAGTGCCGACACAATAGGTAAGGTCGCCACTTCTAAATTATTAGCACAATCGCCATTAGTTCCCTTTCATATACTGATTTGTCTGACCCTAGCAGTCAACACTTGGCTAAAATAAGCTATAGGCTTGTATTAGATCTCAAAGTCATACCCCAACTTAGAAAGCCACCGTTGATGCTACTATGTCACTATCCTCTGCTCTAGCAAGAACTTCTCCTCTGATTGGTACTGACTATGAAAGTGCCGACACAATAGGTAAGGTCGCCACTTCTGAATTATTAGCACAATCGCCATTAATTCCCTTTCATATACTGATTTGTCTGACCCTAGCAGTCAACACTTGGCTAAAATAAGCTATAGGCCTCTGCCCTTGCATTAGAACAGCTCCTAACCCATAGCCGAATGCATCAATCTCCACTAAAAATGATTAATTAAAATCTGATAGTGCTAACACAGGGACACTAGTCATGGCTTTCTTCAGCTGCTCAAATGCCTAAGTGACTGCCTCCCCCTATTTGAAATTGCTCTTCTTCAGCTACTTTGTCAACGACCAGGCTATACAGCTGTATCCATTCACAAACTTCCTATAATATCCCATGAGTCCCAAGAACCCCCTTAACACCTTCAGGTTTTTAGGCACTAGCCACTCCACCATTGCCTCTATCTTGGTTGGATCTGTTGACACCCCTCTTGAGACTGATGAGGACATCCACTCTAGTTTTGCTTTATTTTATTATTTGATGTATTAGATTTATTTTAATGTTTATTGTCTTTTCTAATTTTGCCCTTACTTAAGGGTTTAGACATATGTAAGCCCAAGGGGCATTTTAGTACTTTTGATTGCCTCTTGATTTTGGGCTATTTAAAACCCTCCCCTCCTCCTTTGTGAGGGATGATGATTATCAAAATAAAATTCAGCTTTGCTCAAGTTCTCTTTCTGAGTTCTAGTTGTGTTTGATCTCTTTGTGAGTTCATGAGAGGAGAGAGCCTAGGAGAGGCCAAACGCAATACCCATCAATCGGTGGAAGCGTCCCCGGTTCGTGGTTCTTTCTTTCCCTATCTCTTCTTTGTTTTCTTTCTCTTCTTTATCTCCACCCTATAGCTGCCGGCCACCCCAAGCTTCCACCCTTTTGAAGCCGCCGGCCACCCCATAACCACCTCCCCTCATTGCCCCACCACCCGTCGGCCCATCTCCCTAATTTGACCGTCGGATCTCTTTGTCTCCATGCCTCCACCGCCACCTCTTTTCCCCCATAACCCTACTTCCCTCCAAATGCCCATCCTTCCTAATTTGGATTATGTTTAATGTGGAAAGTAATTGGAATTCAAATTATTCAAATTTGAATTTCAAATCTTTCTTAATTAATATTATCAAAATTAGAAACTACCATCAATCAACCAATTAATTATAATCTGAAATTAATTGGTTAATTGATCTTTATTCCAAATACATTGAACCTAGACAATTTTCCCCTCCCCCTCTCTTGGCCGGTCCAACCCCTCCCTCTTTCTCCTTATTTCTTTCCATTAAAGATCCCCAATCAAATCCCTAAATCATGTCCAATCTAAACTCAAATTGGGTTTGATTTAATTTATTCAATCCTAATTAAAAGCTTTTAATTAGGTAAGCCAATAAACCCCTCAGCCGTTCCCCTATCTTTCCCCTAATGCCGCTGGCCTGGTCCCTCCTTTTTTTCTCTCAGCAATTTGAATTGGGAAATTAATCACATGGCCACCTAAGCAGAAAACTCCTCCCTTAATCAAGCCTTAAGCAACCTGGCCGCCCCTCTCTATCCCCACTAAGTGAAATTTCAAATTTCCTTGGTTTTTTCTCAGAATTCCTGAACAGGAGATTACGCATTCCTGCTGTTTGAAATCCCCAACTTGCTGGCTGCTCTCCTACAACTGTCTAGCAGTTTCCACAATTTCCTGCTGTCCTGCTTCGTTGGGAAGGCTCTCAAGGGCCAAAACTGCCATCCAAGCCTCCATAGTGGGTGTTCAAACACCCCTAACTGCTGTTCAATAACTCCAGCAGGCTTCTTACTGCTGTCACTCCGTCCAGAAGGCTTCCAAACCCGCTGCCTCAAGTTCCTGGACATTCTCCCCTGCTGTCCTGAAATTCCGGCAAAAAGAAATCAACAATTCCGCTGCTATGAACCCTCCTGCTGCTGTCCAAAGCCTTCCTATTGCTGCTATTTGGATTTTCTAAGCTATAAGGTTGTTGTTCCTTGATGCAAAAGGCTCTTGGATGCTGTCCACCTCTTTCCCAGCATTCAAATGACCTTGCCGGAGTGCGTATCTCTCTTGTCTTTGGGTAAACTCGACATCCGACTCTCTATCTTCATAGTTGCATCCTTGATTGTGGTTTATTTATATTCATGAAGATAATGTTGATGCTTCTCCGCTAAAACCTAGTAATTGGAAGAGTTGCGTGAGGGATCATTCATAGTACTAATCTCATTGTTAGTTTAGGGATTTCTTGTTGAAACTTTCCATGTATGCATTGTTAGATTAATTGATTGTTTTATGGTCTTAACTCCTATGCATGTGATTTAGCCTAAACTTGTTTTTATCACCTTATTGTTTTATCTTCGCGTTTAAATCAACATAAGTTTTATTTAATATTGTTCTCTAAATATTAAAACGTGCCAATTCATTAAGTATTTCATCCATTCATGTATTGTTCTACATCAGAGACACTATATGTCCCAAAGACTCCACCCTTTGCTATGCAAAAGAGCACTTTTTCAAGTTAGCATATAGTTGGTGCTCCTTCAAAGTTCCCAACACCATCCTTAAGTGCTCCTCCTCCGACGATGTCAACAAAGAATACCATAGCAAACCTCCAAAGATAAGGATTGAACACCCTATTCATGAGTGACTAGAAAGTGGCAGGGGAGTAAGGACGGGAGCTTGCTCCTTCGTTGTTGTTCGATTTCGCTCCTTTGACAACATTCCCTTTTCCAGTTAGATCGAAAGTTACGACATTTTGATCGGAAGTAAGGACGGGAGCTCGCTCGCTATAAAGGTAACTTTCTCCCTTTCGCGCGCTTCTTCGGCCAAATCCCGTAAATCCGTCGAACTATAGGATTTAGTAAATTTGGGATTTACGAAAAAAAGAGGGAAACTGAGGATTTATTCCTCCATGAGATTTATGTCGAGCATAAATCCTGTTTGGCATGATTTACGCTAAATCCAACTAAAATCTGACGTAAATCCTGTTGCCAAATAGCCCATAGTGTCCCTCATGAGTTCTGAAAGCCATCTTGTGGGTGTATTCTGGTCTCATTCTAATCTGGTGATACCCGAACTTCAAATCGATCTTTCAAAACACCACCGAACCATGCAACTCATCTAGCAGCTCATCAATGACTGGTATGGGAAACTTGTCCGACATAATCTCCTTGTTCAATGCACGATAATCTACACATAATCTCCAACTGTCATCCTTCTTCCATCCTTCTTCACCAGCAACACAGAACTAGAAAAAGGGCTCACACTGGGCTTGATGATCTCGGCTTCAAGCATCTCCCAAACCAGCCTCTCATCCAATCTCAACCTTTTGGACCTATGGGTAGCGGTTTGATCGAATACTAATGGGAGTGACTCACTCCTTCAAAATAATAACATGCTCGTGCTCCCGTGGAGGAGGCAATCCTTGGGGAGGTTGGAATACTTCACTGAACTGTTGGAGAAGCAGCTGAACTACTTCTGTAATGTCCTCTATCTCCCGGGCGTCTCCTCCCTCCAAGCTCTGGAGCTCCATCAAGAATCTCAATCCTTCACCCTATATGGCACGTATCATGGTTTTCATGGAAACCATTCCTTTGGATAAACTAGGGTCTCCCTTAATCACTACCTTTCTCCCCTCCACTTGGATCTCCATAGCTAAGGCCTTTCAGTCCACCTTGATCTCCCCCAAAATTTGTAGTCACTTCATACCCAAGATTAGATCCATACTTCCCAACTCCAATGGAAGAAAATCTTTCCTAACGTGAATCCCCTGCAACTCCACCAATCCCATTATCACCCCAAAACATCTCGTGTCTACCAGCTTTAGCCCAAGCTTATCAACCACCTGATTTGATATGAAATTGTGGGTAGCCCCACTATCCACCAAAATCGCCACTGCTTCCCCTCCTATCTGTCCCCTCATCTTCATAGTGTGATTTTGGGTGAATCCAACTACAGAATTCAACGAAACCTCCACCACCTCCAAGTGTAAGGGCTCCTCTTCCTCTACCACTTCTCCTTCTGCCTCTACTCTATCTATCTTCTCCTCATCAAAAACAAAAAGGACCTACAAGGTGCAATTTTTACACCTATGGTCCGATGTAAACTTCTCGTTGCACCTAAAACATAACCCCTTAGCTCGTTTGTCATGCAGCTCCGTATTAGTCAGTTGTTTAAAGTTCCCTCCTGCACGAGCTCCCAAATATTTCTCCTTTGGAGCCTCTCTTTGACCCGATACAGTTGGCACCCTAGGTGCAAAGAAGTTGGTCATCGTGCGATAAGAACCTTCAAAACTGCCCCCTTTGTTACTCCTCTCAAGTGAGTTCTTCTCCTCAATCAACTAGGCTAACTCCATAGCCTCTACCAAGTCACGGGGTCTTGCTACCTACATAGGGGCCTGATTTGAGTCCCTTCATGAAATTGCTCTCTAAAATCATCTCCGGTAGTCTCCTTAAACATCCCAATAGAAGCTCAAATCCCTCTCGATACTCCACCGTTCCCACCTATGTTAAAGCAAAGAACTGCTCATAATAATTCCCCTCCTACTTGGTTCGAAAGCGCTCCAATTAATAGTCCTTGAACTCCTCCCATAAATGGATCAGGTACCTTATCTCCCTCAATTGGTACCATGCCAGTGCCTTACCTTTGAGACATAGAGCCACCGCCATAAGCCTCTCCCCTTCCGTCAACCGTTCAACACAAAATATCTCTCTACTCTACAGATCCACCCATGCGCATCCTCGCCTTCAAACACCAGCACTTTCAGCTTTCTGACCTTGGGATCTCCTTTGCCCCAATTTCCCCTTTCGTACCCCATGCCTCTCATGAAGCGAGCATTGGGTTCTCTCCACGGTTCCCTCTCCTTTCATACCCCTCTCTTCCTTCAAATTCAGCCCGACTGTTCTCTTCTTCCCATTCCCTCCTACTTCCATATTCCCTATCCATCCCCCTTCTCAGTAGAGACTCAAGTTGGGGTATTTCCTCCTCTCCTGAAATTTCAACCTCTCTGTCTCCCCTTGGCATGTCATTTCTCCTGATTACTCCTTGCTTCCGGCGGAGCCGCTTTAGTTTGAAAGTCCAAAACCCGCTTTATCATCTCCTCTACATTTCCAAATCTTCCTTCCATTGGTGAAAAGCACTCATTCAACAATTTCACATCAGTTTGCAGCTGACCTACTTCCCCCTCCAACTTTTCTTCCAAGGCCTCAACTCTTCTCCTAGCCATCGGTCCCAAAAACTTGCTCCGATACCAATTTGATCTGTTTTAGAGAACAAATTAACACCCACAACAACCACTAGAGCAAAATCAGCACCAAACAACAAAAAATAGCCACCAAAATCAAGAGTAAACATCAATGGTATGCAGAAACAACAACAATAAAGCTGCAATAACAATCTTCAATAAAAAAAACACAAGATACAATTGATTCACTGTTCGAGAGGTGAGGTGAATCGGCTCTCCCCTAATTTCCTAGCAGCAACTAGGAGCCCAAAATCACCTAAGAAAAACTACTTCAGGAAATTCTTCACATAATCCCTCCTACATACAAACTTTCCCCCTTAAAACCAGCCCTAATCTCACCATAAATGCACCTCACATTTCCTCCAATGATCTCCTCATTTTTCCTCCTATAGGTCTAAAATGAGGTGCTGGGACCCACAAAACAAGAGCGTTTTGGCTCTTGAAATGAGGTGGGGGCTCCAAAACCGTATCACAAAGTTAAAAATAAACTAAGTCAAGCTATATATTACATTGTTCAAGCCCGTTCATTTATTTTTCAATCATGCTTAAGCTTATTTTTTAATTTTCATACAAAAAAGTTGAAGTCATAATCAAGCTTTGATCTATAGACTAACTAATTCTGTATAAGATAATAATGAGTAACAAAATTAAATTTTATGAAAACTATTATTACAATTTATAGATGTATTCATAGTTGTTGCCAAAATTGACCTAATTCAATCAATCATATTTCTAATATTTTATGCATAATTAAAATTTTAACCAATCACCTATTATTTGTTCAATATTTTCATAAACAAATATTAATAAAAAAATAAAATTAAAAATTTTCTTGATTTATCCAGCTTCCATCTATAGTAAAATAAATAATATTTATAGTGTATAGCTATGATGCACTAATACTTCTTATCAAATAGGCATGCAGTGTCTGACACGTATCCGACACGACATGCGTCCGACACTCCTCCGACAAGTGTTGGACACGCCAAAAACGTGTTCAATTAAAAAAATACACGTGTCCGACATGCCTATCTTAAATATTTTATGATTTTTTTAAAATATAATTTCTTTTATTTAAAATTTTTGCTTATTTAAAATATAAAAACTAAATTTCTTATTTCTTATCCACAAAACCAAATCAATCGCCCGCACTTAATACGCCATTCATCGAATATTCTCATTTTCATTTCTCTTTGGCAGGTTACAACTTTGATTTCACAACAATGTCCGATGTCATCTCAACATCAACGTCTGACATTGTTACAACATCTAACATCGTTACAACATCAAGATTTCAAAAAGATCTCCATATCAAAGTCTGACGTTGTCTTTACATTGATGCTCGATGCTAGCAATTTCTACACCCACAACTTGACATCTCATCTTTGTCCAACGCCTTCTTAAAATCGACGATCGACGCCCTCTCAATGTCAACGATAAACACCCTCTTAACATTGACGCCCAATATTTACTGCATAACACCAATGCCCGACTCTTGACAACATTGTCATCTCCTCTCTCAATGCTGATAAACAGCATCGACGCCGAACTCTCAAAATTCTAATATTAATCATTTTAAGCACAAATTTTAGTTAAATGACTTATTATTTCTAAATTATTTTTAAAATTAAACTTATTCAATTTTTATACACTATTTTTAAAATATAAAAACTATAATACGTGTCTAACCCATGTCTTATATTTTCAATAATTGACGTGTCCCGCGTCCGTGTCTATGCATCATAGGTGCATAGAATATAAGAAATTTTATATAATAACATAGAATAAATTTTAAATTAACAACTAAATCAGCATTAAAAAAATTAACAAACTCCCAACAAGCTATATATTAAACAACAATCAAGCATGATTACAAGTATAATTGACAAATAAGACACTATTCAAATTTGTTCACTTATACACCAACTTCTATAAATTTTATGTCCACTTTTCAGCCATCCAAAAAAACAAATATAAATAAGTCCTATAAGAATAAATATCTAGTACTTCATCAAGCATCCTAACTCAGCTCCTCCTATGATGCACTGATGCTTTTTCTCAAAGGGCGTGCAGTGTCCGCCTCGACCTCCAGCCCACCACCTTTGTCATAGCCACCACCGGGATCACTTGAACCGCACACCACCACCACCTCCTCTAAAAATTTTGGAGTATTATTCTTATCTTTATGTTATCAAAAATATTTATAAAAGAGAAAGATGATTGAAATAAATGAAGAAGAAACGGATTGAGGTATTGAACTTCACAGGATGAGGATGAGGTAGGGAAGATATTAATTTGTTATGACGACAACTCAAATAAAGACCCCAATGATAACAGTGTAGATGATTTCTGAGTTGTTGCTAATTATGTTAGTTTTTTTAAGAATTAAATGTGGATGAGTAAGGAAATAAGAAAGAAGGAATTTGAAGTTGAACTTGATGTTATAAGATACTTCTACGTAATTCCTATATTTCATGTTATTTTGCTCTTGTAATATTAGATTTCAATTCTATTTCACGCAAATTATCACTTGTCACTTTACGTCTTGTGCAATTTTTAATTTCATATGTATGTCAATTTGTCACTTCATAGTTCAGTAGAAATTAATATGTCATTATTTAACATATTATTTGGGTATTATACAAAAATCACTTTTAACATTTATTTTCACTTCACGCAATTTTTGGATTTTGAGGTTTACGTCTCAAAACGCCTTAAGACTTACGCCTCGCCTCACGAGTGAAAAACGTCTCAATACGCAATTGCGCAATTTTAAACCTTGATCTCAACATCAAATGCGCAATTTTAAACCTTGATCAACATCAAAGTTTGATACTATCTCGACATTGATGCTCGACGCCTGCAATTTCTACGCCTACAACTTGGCAGCTCATCTTTGTCCGACGTCATCTTAACATCGACGACCAACGCCCTCTCAGCATCGACAACAGACGCCCTCTTAACATCGACACCTGATACTTACTGCATAACATTGATGCCCAACTCTCGACAATATTATCGACCCCTCTCTCGATGCCTGATACACCACATCGACTCCCGACTCTCAACATCCTAATATTAATCATTTTTAGTATAAATTCTAATTAAATGACTTATTATTTCTAAATTATTTTTCATATTATACTTATTAAATTTTTATACACTATTTTTAAAATATAAAAATTATAATACTGTGTCCAACCCGTGTCCGTGTCCTATATTTTTAATAATTGACGTGTCCCATATCCATGTCGTTTCGTATTTGTGTCATCATATCCGTGTCTGTGCATCATAGCTCAGCTCACATCCCTACTCATCAAATCTCAAAAGTAGACCTTGATTTTCTTTTGATTGCTTTATGCCCACAATAAGAAATAATATTTATTCAATATTGCATCAAAAATATCCAAAACTATATTACTTAAATACAATAGAAAGATCTTGCATACAATTATAATAATCAGAATAAGTTTTCAGTTTAATTTCTCTAATAATCAACTTTTGTACAACTTTGAAAAAATAGCTCATGTAGCATTCAACAATAATGAATTGAGAACAAATGTTCATAAAACAAGCCCCAAAAAGTCAGGCATATGGCTAATTAGGATTATCATAATGATGTTGTTCTCTATCTTCATCAAAACCCCAATTTGATAAAATAAAATTAAAATAAATAAAAATATAAAGAACATGCAATTTAAAGAAGTTAGAATGATCAACAGAAATGTAATAAAAAGCGCTTAATATCTTCGCGGTTCTATCAATACAAGGGTTTGATTCACTTCTTAAAAGTATAATGATAGAATGAATACTAAATTGCATGTTCGGACAGAAATTACTCATATTTATTGAAGCTCTATCCCCTTAAAATGAAGGATCCTAAGCATGCATGATTTCAATTTAGGTTGACCAAGACCAAGCTATAACCATCAACCCACTAATAGTGATGAAAGACTTGGCAAAACAATCTGGAATTTCTTTAGTATAACGCATGTCTGAAAATATATTAGATTCAATCAATTTGTTGTGCAGATCACTGAACCAGCCAATCCAACCACAACTGCCTGATATTCTCTATGTACAACATCGTTTTGATAAGACTTGATAAAACTAGTATTGTGAACAAAAATCTAAGCTAAAAAGGGAGATTTAGATCGCATCCTTAATGAAATTAAATGGAAGTCCTCCTAGTTGATCAAGTAAGACATGCATGAATATAATATTTATCCCACATGCGAAAGCAATACCAAATATTCTAGCTAGACTATAAACCTACGGATATAGAATACGAGAGAACCTTCAAAAAATAAAGCACTACATTTGGCAGCACTTGTTTTATGGACTGCTAGTCAACCGGTATACTTTCCAGCAGCCCCAAAAAACCAAGATAAAAGCCCAAATATTTGGCAATTGGTGCGTGTATGCATGTGTGTATTCCTAAATCAACGTCATCATCTTGCAGAAAAAGCATTTCAGATTTACATGGTCAAATGCAGAAATATGAATCTTCCAAACAACAACAAAAATCTACAATGAGAAACTATGCCAATGGACCACAACCAGATCAATAAAGTTGATTTAAGAGTAGTATCCCAATGTTTTATTTCAGTCTTGATAATCTTCATAACAAAAGATGCCAGATCATCTTAAACTAATCATGAAATCAACAGAATTTGTACAAGGGAATGTATTAGTATTTACCATCGAAGCGACAAGAATAACAGGAAGAATAAAATGTACACCTAAAACGAGTTGCAATGGCATAAAACCCAAGGTACTCATGGAGGATTGTGATTCTAAAATATTGTAGTATAGACTGTAATGCACTGACATAGAATGCAATTTTAAGAAAAATTCAAATAACAACATACCAACTCCCTACCAATCAAAGCTAGCCGCATGCCCTTTTTGGACCGGGGTTGAATCTCCCTCATTGAATCTCTCTAAATCATGGTTGTAACTTAGGTTTAAACTTAGTAATTGATAGTGGAAAAGCTCACCTTAAGAAGTGGCATTATCACTTGACTAAGACAAATAAATCGTCAGAAACAGTGTAAAAGAATAGGTTCTCTTTGTCAAGCACAACATTTGCCTTTCATTACGAACATCTACTCATGAATGTCCAGTCTAGAGTAAGAGAGTTTCTAATATTAGAGAGAGAGAGAGGGAGGGAGAGGAAGATTCAAATATTTCTCAATGCATCTAGAGCTCTAAGCAATTCAAATTCACTACAAATTCCCCTCACAAGTAAACCTTAACCCCTACACCATAGATTTACAGGACATAATTCTAAGTAGAGTCATCTTTGCAGTGGGTCAAGCTGGGTGATACGGTATGCACTAGCCAGTGCATATTATTTGATGAGTTGGAATGCTTTCCTGTCATTTTGTACCTGTTTTCTCCTATTAACTGAGAAGCTTTACATGCAAAAGACTAAATAGTAAACATAATTACACTTCATCTTGACAGTCAGTCAGATGCCCCTTTCAACAAGTAATAATGGTCTTGCAACGAAATCCCCATCAGGTTGATGCTAATGTTGCTGTTGTAGGGATGGTTAATGATCAAATTATAAAATAAATAAAAAAAACAGCATTTGTCCGGAAAAAAATGAGCAGAAAACAGGAAATTATAGGAGAATGCATGAGCAAAGAGGAAAAACTAGGAAAACTTAAATTAGCAAAAGAAAACCAAGGAAATCTGTGTGAGAGAAGAACGGAACAATCAAGAAGCCCATAAACAACCGATGAGATTTTTATTGTTCCAAGGTAAAGCAACAAAAAGCAGTTTAAGCATTTGTCGCCAAACCTGCAGAAAACAATCTTGGGAGGAGTGTTAGCCACAAGAACAAGTAGCATAACCAGGGAAATAAATTAGTGTCACCAAACCAATTGGGATCAAAACAGTCTCACCCACATCATCGCAAGAAGGCCAGTACCGCCATTTCGAGGTTGCCAATAACAATCAGATTCGATGCTCAGACCAAAAAAGTAGACACCAAACAAAAACACGTCAAATCGGAATTAGAAAAAAATAAAAAGACCATATAAAAATAAAACAAAGTACTTGTTCTAGAAAATAACGACATAGCACAAAATTGTCAGCTTTTTTAAAATAGTTCGACAGCATAGCCAACAGAGAAGAAAACACCATCCGGTCATTGATGACTCCATGAGGCTTTAATTCATGTCCTATGATTCAAAAGCGTGGTTAAGCAGTAGAAATCAAATACATCAATATTATCCAACATAATCAGCTCACTAGCTCCCCAATCTCTGCATATAACAGCAAGGTTAAGATGAAATATGTCGCGTTCATGCTAGCTCCAAGAAACCTCAAGCCTGCCAAAATAGACAATTATCACCAGAAAATTAAGGAGGTTGGCTCCAATCAGAAACACAAAATTCAATACTTGCAATTTGACTGGCAAAAATTACTTTCATGTGTAGGGCATAATCAGTTGACCTGCTTGGGAATAAGTAGTTCAGTCCAACATTCAAATTTGAAAATTAGAAAGTAATATGATTGTATTCAGAAATATAAAGATAAATGGGAATCATAAATAAAATATAATGACAAACTGGATAGAAATATCAAGCAGTACCTTGCAAAACAACAGCAACTTGGCAAATTGGTTTCACTGCATCTCAGAAACAAAATTCTCATACTCGGTATCAGCGCCATTAATTGTGTTATACTGTTTTGCAGATGAAGCAGGCTGAGATGAAGATGGATTTGCAGCCCATGGTAAATTTGATACAGCCTCAGGTTGAGAAGTTGGTTGGTCCTTGGCCCAATGAACATTTGAAAGACTTAAATCAGGTTGAGGAGCAGGTGGATTTGAGAACCATGGGGCATTTGCTACACTATGAGTGGCATCAAAAGTTGGGGGTTGCAAGGTAGGCATGGGGTTAAAATAAGGTGGATAGGCATAAGATGTTTGATATGGCTGAGGAATAGGGAGAACCATTCCTACGCTAGAAGCACTATATGGAACACCATACATAGGAGCAGGCCTAGGTGGGGTAGCTGCAGTGGTACTCTGTGCCGGTACCCCAGGAGTACTGTTGGTTGCATCAGTAGAACCAGGAGGTGCAGGCGGTGTAGGTGGAGCAGGAACCTGCGGTGGAGGGGGAGGGAGATACTGCACGCCATAAGGAGCTATGGTTTGACCTGAAACTGGATTATACATGCTAGGGCCAGATGGAGGGGCAAAAGATGAATAAGAGGGAGTAATTGTTGATGGTCCCGATTGAACCGGAGCACCAACAAAACTTCCTGGAGGAGGTGGCTGGGCATTTTCCATGGGTCCAGCCATATAAGGCTGCTGTAATGGATAACCACCACTTGCTCCATAGGGTGCAGGATAAGTAGGTGTAGGTGATGGAGCTGGAGGACCTGGGGGCACAGCAGGCTGAGGCGGCTTGCCAGCTACTCTCACAGCTATAGTCCTCCCTTCCAGATGATATCCATGCATGCTAGATATTGCCTGGTTAGCCATAGACACATCTGAATATTTCACAAAACCATAACCTTTACTAAGGCCAGTAATCTTATCCTTGATAACCTTAGCCATAACAATATCACCAAATGAAGCAAACAATCTGATCAAGCCATCATCATCTAGATTAGGTGGCAGGTAACCGATATACAAATTAGTCTCATCATATTCCTTCTTTACCCCGTTAGCCAGTGCACTCCCAGCAGAGCTACCACCAACCCAAGGAGGATTATTTCCGGAATTTGAACCTGCAATAGATAATGTTATCCCCTGCTTTGTTAAGGATTCAGGTCCAGATCCACCAAGTTCTGCTAAGAAATTCTTGTACTCATCATCCATCTTATTTCCAGTGCCAGATCCTTTCATTGGACAATCAATTGTTGGGTGACCTCCATCACCACAAATCTTGCAAAGAACATCACTCTTAAAAGTTGAAGTGCGAGCTGGGCAAGCATACTGCCTGTGGCCTGGCTCACCACACAGCCTACAAAACTCATCATCCCTGATGGTTCCATTGAGAGCTGCAAGCTCTCTAAGCTGCTGTCTCTTGTGCTCATTCAGAACTTCATCAACGGGCTGCAGGAGCTTCTCCACCATGTCTGCTGCCTTATCAAGGGCCTCTTGAGTTTCAGCTTCAACCAAGACATGAAGATCCTCATTCTCTGCAGGGTCGTGTTTCAGATCTCTCTTCTGCTGCAGCCTGCCTTCCTTCACTGACCCCTTTCCTCGAATAACAATCTTTGCACCAGTTTCCTTTTCCATTCTTTTCTGAGTGTTTCCCCTTGGCCCAATGATGAGCCCAATAAAATTATAGCCTGGGTATTCCTTCATGGGAATATATAGCTTTTTCTGAAGCTTGGGAGGCCGGTAGTCTGCAGGCGGACGGAAGGCCGGATTCTTCTGAATCAGCTTTGAGATGATTTCCTGCCTCTCTGACATCAGCTTTCCTCTAGCCCGATACTCTCTAGTATTAATCCTGATACCAATGCTGTCATAGATCGGCTCCGGGGAGGGTGACCGAGCACCTTCAGGCCTATCATCTAAAGGAAGCCCTGACTGGAGCTTTCGATTGATGTCAAGTAGTCTAAAATTCAGCGATTGTACATCAGGGTCAAGGTCTGCAGTGAAATCCTTCATGAAATCTGGGAGCTGAACCACAGGCGGAGGCACATCGTCAGCCCACCGGGACTTTCTCTTCCGTCCGGTGCCTGTACCATCACTGATGTTCTGTTCTGAAGAGTCGGTGTCCCACCGGCTGCGCCGGCGACGATGGCTACTCGTCTCCTCCTCCCCTCCCGAGCAATCCCTGTCGGTTCCACTGTGGGTCTTCAGAAGGCTAGTGTCCGAGATCAAAGGCTTCTCAACACCGTCCAACCGCGGCGCCTGACCTTCCTCGTCTTGCTCGCAGCCTCCGGAAGCAGCTAGGGTTTCTGAAGAGGGTGGAGGGTCGGGGTACTCTACTAGAGTTTCGGGCGGCGGAGGCGGCGGAGAATCATGGGAGTCCGAAGCTGGAGGCCGTTGTTGAGCTTCCAGGGTTTGCTGACACTGAAGCGGTGGATTGAAGTCGTAGGTATCAACGGTTTGGAGGGGTTGCTGAAAGGAAGGAGCTAGGGTTTGGAATTGGGCAGTGCAGGATACAGCAAGATCCTCCATGAATATCTGATAGATCGAGACGCGAGAAAGAGAGAGAGAGAGAGAGAGACCTCGGCTCTAGCGAAGGCTCGAGAGAACAACTTTCACCCTCTAATGGATGGAAATTTGATGCAGAACGGAGAAGCACCTAAAGACTGAACTACAACGATGACCGTCCGATCCGAAATGAACGATAAATATGGGTTAATATGAGTATGAGAAAGAACTGGTGGCGTGGATTTATGTGTGTGTATATATATATATATATATATATCACTTTTTAAACTCAAATATTAATGAAACTCTAGACCACAATGAAGAGGAGGCCGCAATGAGTCGGAGATAAGGAGATCTTGCTATGAAATGGTATTGACTATTGTCCCCTCTTTTCCTATTGAAATGGGAAAATATTCTAAATAAATCAAATCAACAATCGGCTAATGCAAACTACCACCCACATGCATTTAATATGTGAAATGATGTAAAGAAGAGAGTTGTATAGATAAAATAAAATTTTATTCATTTATAGATTTGAATGTGTACAATAGACTCAGACTCTACATGAAAGTAAGGTGATCATGCTCCACCACAATAGACCTGGGTTTCTAAGCCTATCATATGTATTGAATCAAATATATATGCTTAAAGTCCTCAAGCTCCAAGTTTTCTGTTAAATTCCAAAAGAGATTATCCTCCAAAGGAGAGGACATCATTTTTTGGAACCCCACTTGATTATATAAGTAGGTGTATATGGTTCTTTTACAATCTAATATACTGTACAACTCGATCTATATATAAACTATATTTATAGACACTTGTAAATGTATACAACAATTCTCGTGTACATTATAATTTGACTCTTAGGCTTCGTTTGGGACGACTTTTTTATTGCTTCTTGATGCAGCTTTTTAGTATAAAAATTAAAATTTTTGTACTATAAAGCTGCTTCAAGAAGCAAGAAAAAAGCCGTCCCAAACGAAGCCTTAGAGGAAATGAAAGAACTATATAGAAAAGCATTAACATAAAAATATAAAGTGCAGAGCAGTTATGTAATATCCTAATACTTCTAATACATTCCCTAAAGAGCCTAAGTGCACCAACATAAATATAAAATACATGAAATCCAGATTGCATGAAAATAAATAAACAAATATAAGGTGCTTTCCAAGCAAAGTACCTGGTAAGCAATTCACACCACCAGCCTAACCTAGGCTAGAGTTGGTTGTCCTTGCAAACCATTTAAGTGTGTGAAGTAGGCTGTGTGATTTTGATTTATCCTATAGGAATTTAATATTTAAGTTGCATCAATTTAAAGTGTTTGTTCATTAAAGCTAAAAAAGATTTTAGTTGAAGTTTATCTTGTATGTGTTTGAATTTTATTATTTAAATTTTTAATGATTAAAGTTGTTTATTTAATTATAAAAAATTTATAGATTAATAACCCCAAAGTGTGAGGGTTACTAACCTATAGATCTTCAAGGCTTATAAATGAAATACAATCATCCTCCACATAGGATAGATGACCATATAAAGCCTTTGAAGATTTATTAATGATTTATTAGAGATAGAGAAGGGACACCTCAATCTAATACACATGCCCTCCAAATGGAGTCAAGCATGATATATAGGGTCAAAATGATTTATTAATGAATTGAAGACCACCCAATCCAATGTATTAGTTGTGCACAACATATAGGGATGACTAGGGGTGTAATTGAGCCGAGATGGCTCGTGAGCCGACTCGAACTCGACTTGTTAACGAGCTCACGAGCTGAGCTAGTTGAGCTTCAAGTTTGAGTTTGAGCTTATAGTTGAGCTCGCTTAATATACGAGCTTGAGTTCGAGCACAACTGTTTGCGGCTCAAGAGCTCGTCGAGCTAGCTCGATAAAAAATAATATAATATAATTCCCTGTATATAATTCACAAAGCCCAGCCCTAATTTCATTCAGGAGTAACGAACGGAGGACATCCATCTTCTTCTCATCATCTTGTGTGACCTAACGAGTGTAAGATGCGGTAGTTTCGATGTCAATATGCAGTTCGCACTCTATTTTGAATCTTCTTCTTCGATCCTCAACACTTGCGGAGGTTCGCACTCCATTTTGAACTTCGTATTTGATGACCGGGAAGTTTTTTTTGTGTTCCATGTTCTATAAATTGTTTTCTTCATTCCTCTTACTAATTGATGTTATTTTCTTGTGAATGAAATCGTTTCTATGTTTCTTGGCTAATTTTTGAGGCATCTAAAGATTCCAGGTGAGTGATTATTCAGTTCATGATTTCGTCTATTTTTCTTCTTTCTATTTTTTTCTTCTGGGTTGATTCTTCGAAGGGTAATAATGTAGCATGAAGATGATTTTGCTATTACAGTTGGTAAAAATTTCTATTACAGATGAAGTTTGTGATGTAGCATGAAGTTCGTGATTTTATGACTTTTGTCTATTACAGTTGTTAAAACTTTCTTACATTTACATGAAGATGGTTTTGCTATGGATTATTGAACATCCATATTTTTCCTATGGTAATGATGTAGCATGTTTGGATGGTCTAAAGCTTCTAAGGCAACCACAACAACCATTACCAAGAGGGTTCATGAAAATTATTATTTGTAGACAATTGCTATGCTTATTCTATTTTATATTTTTGGAATGTAGTTTTTTGTGTTATTTGTACATTTCAGATATTTTTATATTATTAGTGTTTGAATTTGATGATATCTATTATAATATTGACAATGCTATTATAATCTTTTTTTAGAATGTCAACACCAATAAGTATGAAAGGGGATAACATTGAGCATATAAATACCGAGACTAAAAGACTTGATGATCATCTTTACTCTTATATTGGTAGTCATCCTGAGAATAAGAATGATTCATATAATGATAATAGTGATATTGATGAAGAGGTTGAAAGGTAGACGAATGAGAATCAACTTAATGAAGTTGAAGAAGCTGATGATATTATAGGAAAAAGAAAAATAAAAAAACATCCAAAGTTTGGGATGAGTTTAAGGAAGTTATTCTTCCTGCTAGGCAAAGAAAGGGAGAGTGTGTGCATTGTAAAAACATAACTAGTTATAGGAGGTATTTGTGTAATCACTCATTTTAAAAGACATTTAAACAATTGTGCAGCTAGGATTCGTGCCTTAAAAAAAAGAAATCTTACATTTTTAACCAATAGATATAGAGAACTCATTTGGCCAAAGCAATTAAGATGGTAGAATGTTGACCACATTTAAATATGATCATCAAAATTTAGAGAGATGATAACATATTACATACTAATTAATGAGAAATCATTTTCGATTGTTGAAAAATTTGGATTCAATTTAATTTTGAAGTCTATGTCACATTTTTTGTGAAGTACTCAAGGGCAACAGCAGGCAATAATGTGATACAAGTGTATGAAAGAGAGAAGAAAAAGTTGAAAATGCTTTAAAGAGTATTAACAAAATTAGTTTTATTACAGATTTATGAAAGTCAAAAAATTAGATAATATCGTATATGACTAGGGGTGTCAATTCGGGTCAACGGGTCGGGTTCGGGTCCAACCCGAGTTGACCCGAGCGTAAACGGGTTGACCCGAACCCGACCCGTTTAGCTAAACGGGTCAAGATATACGACCCGGACCCGACCCGCGCGGGTTACCGGGTTGACCCGACCCGACCCGCGAACCCGAATCGGACTTAATGGAATTTCAAAAAATTTAGTTACACGGCATCGATTGGATGTATTTTTTTGTCTTGTAGTATGCGTATTATAACCCCATTGATTGGATGTATTTTTTTTGTTAGTTTAATGGTAAATATAGACGCATATCTTGATATGTATTGCTTTTTTCAAAGAATTTTTATAATCAAAAGAAAGTTATTAAAATTTAGACTATTTAGTTACACGGCATTAATTATTTGTATGTTTAAAAAACTCAACGAAGTTCAAATAATTTCTTAGCCATCGTTTAGAACAACTATACATCATTATTTTTTCTTGATTTCAAAAAAATTTTTTTACTAACGGGTTAGCCGGGTCGACCCGCGGGTTTGCGGGTCAACCCGAACCCGACCCGTTTAACAAACGGGTCAAAAATCCCAACCCGAACCCGACCCGTTTAACAAACGGGTTGACCCGAACCCGGATTTTTCCGGGTCGGGTCCGGGTCGGGTTTCGGGTCGGGTCAATTTTTGACACCCCTATATATGACAGTCACAACTCATTACATTGATTCACATTGGAGGTTACAGAAATGAGTTTTAAGTTTCTTGTATTTGCCACCACTACATGCAGTTACCAAAATTGTTGATACCTTCTATAAGGCTCTTTGTGAATGGGGTGTTGAGAATAAAGTATTTACTATATCAGTTGATAATGCATCGAACAATGATAGGGTAATGAAGCTTTTAAAATATAGTTTTAGAGAAGAAAAAATTATTCTTTGGAGGAAGATTGTTTCATGTCCGTTGTTATGCTCACATACTAAACCTAATGGTGAAGGATGGTGTAAAAAATGTTGAGTATATCATTGATAAGATTAGAGATATTGTTAGTTTTATTAATGCATCTGAAGCAAGGTTAATCAGATTTTTTAAGGTTGTACAATAATTATAATTACCTACTAAAAAGTTAGAAATGGATTGCCCAACACGTTGGAACTCAACATACTCAATGTTGACAGTGGCATTGCAGTTAAGGGAAGCTTTTTTATAGATAATGAAAAAGAAGTGGTATATGTTGCATGTCCAACAGAGGAAGAGTGAGATAAAATTGAAAAAGTTTGTAATATTTTGGGATTCTTTAATAAAGCTACTGATATCATTTCAGGAAAAGATTACCCTACAACCAATTTATTTCTTTCACAAATCTGTATTATAAAGAAGGTGTTGGATGAGAGGTTAATTTTAACTGATTATTTTATTGTAGAGATGACTAAGAAGATGAAAGATAAATTTGATAAATATTGGGGTGAATGTAATCTCCTCATGGCATTTGGTACAGTGATAGATCCAAGAATGAAGTTTGTTGTTATTGAGTTTGCCTACCCTATGATATATCTTGGAGATGAAAGTATCAGAAATGTGTAGCATGTAAGAAATCTACTCTACGAAATGTATGAGAAATATGTTACAAGTTATGAAGCAGAAATTGATGGTGTTAGTGGTATTGCAGGAGGGAGTTCAAGGAACACGAACAGTTCATTGCAAAGTGCCGACCATCTATCTAACTCTAAAAAATATAATAGTTGGCATGATTTTACCTCATATGTTTCATCCAAAACAAGAACAAGACCTATAAAATCAAATTTAGACAACTACTTAGAAGATGGCTTAGAACTTTGTAGTGAAGGACAGAAGTTTGATGTAATAATATGGTGAAAAAACAATCAAGCCAAATATCGCATACTTTCAAGGATGGCTATTGATATTTTATCCATCCCTATTAGTACAGTAGCTTCAGAGTCTATATTTAGCGTTGGAGAAAGAGTACTTGAGACATATTGATCAAAATTAGGGGTCAAGACTATGCAACCTCTTCTATGTGGCTCCAACCGGGTTCCTTGCTACTATGGCCTGAAGGGAAGGGTTAAAACAATAATTGCATATACAACACATTTATTTGGTATCCCAAATACATACATATGAACATTCAATTATCTTCGCTTTTGCAGGAGGAAGAAGAGGATCAAGGGGTGGAGATTGTATTACCGACTATATGAAATTGGTGCAGTGTAGTACTTAATGATGTTTGTTCCTTAATGTAGCTTGTTTGGACCTAACACATGTAAAATGTTATTCTTTTTCTTTGCTCTGTTTGGATGAATTAAGTGTACTAAATGGAGTTCTGTAAAATGTTCTTCTGTTTCTTTGCTCTGTTTGGATGAATTAAGCATATAAATTGGAGTTCAAAAAAAAATTATAACATTCAGGCATATATTTATCTTTATCATATTGTTTTTATGGTAATGTTGTAGCATGTTTGGATGGTCTAAAGTTTCTCAGGCAACCACAACAACCATTACCAAGAGGATTAATATAAAATGATGTTTGTTATTTAATGCAGTTTAATGCTTAATGTTGTTTGTTACATGCCATTGTTGCTGCTTTAATAAAATTGGTGTTGTTTAGTACTTAATGTTGTTTGTTCGGATGGTCTTAAGTTTCTCAGGCAACCACAACAACCATTATTAAGAGGAGTTATGTAAAATGCTTTTTGTTACTTGATTGGTCACATAAACGAGGAAGTAAAATAAAAAGTACGAAGGATGATTTGATTTTCTTTGCGATATAGTAGACTTGGAAAACCATCGTCCTAACAATGTGTAGGTTTTGCTCAAAATCTCAAGTTTCTGAATGTGGGCAATCAAGCTTGCTCTTCAAACTTAATAAAGGTTTCTAGACTACTGATATACATTCTTATGGAATAGTAATGGATTTTTTTAATTGACATCCACTTCCCTTTTTTCTATGAAAAAAAAAAAACTTAATTTTGTTGCAGAAATTTAACATTTTTTTTTTTTGTAAGGTACTTGTGGGCTGCAAGAGAATGGAAGAGGAAGTAATGAAATCTGTGGTGTCACATAAGCCCATTGTTGCTATAAGCTGAGATCAGTTACTCACAGGTAACAATTCTACAGGTAAGAATCTTATTGTTACATTATGTTTTCTTGATTTATGTCATCTGTTATTGTTGGAATAATCCCTGATTGATATCTTTCTACTATAAGAGCTAATTAATGAATGAATTTTTTGTAGGCTGGAGTTTTTTATGAATAAAAAGGTAATAATCCACTTTTGGTTATTGAGATTTAATGGATATTTGAACTCTAGGGAGTGTTGATTATGCATAAACTAACTTGCAAATTAAAAACAAAAATCTCTAAAAGTTATTTTCTATCAATATTGTGAGATTTATTTGGTTTGTTATGAATAACAACTAATAAGGGATTGTTGGTTTGTTTCTGGCATAGGGACTTTGTAGTGTGTAGAAGAGATTGTTTTCTCTTACATCTTTCCAAGGATTGACATGGAGGTTGGTAGAATTCCCTTGTCCATACTATAAGTTGCATGCTTACAAGCTTTTATTTCTATTGTATTTCAGGACGTGTTTGTGTTCCTATTGATCCTAAGCATTGCGAGGTTGGTAGATTTAAGAAATGCTGAAGATTAATATATTGAAGGCTATTAATATATTGGAGAATCTCTATAATCTAGTGAAAAGCCTAGTTTAATATTTATATTGGTGTTGTGCTTTGTTGTGGGGTTCATAAAATAAGTTTAAGTTTAATAAATTTGCCTTTGTTTGATTTTTAAACTGTAATGAAGTGATGAGTACCCAAGTTATCTTGTTTAGTAGCATTAGACATTTACAGGAATTGTATTATGATTGTTTGGCTAAATAGCTATTCATAGATTAATTTTCAGGAATGCTGAAGATTAATATATTAATTTAAGTTTTATTTTGCTTTGTTTTACTATACATTTTTTTTAATATGATATTTATTTATTTTATTTATAATTTATTGTAGTTATAATTTGATGTCATAGAACATAGGGATTTGCATATTCATGTGATATTTAAGGTGTAACGAATTGTTTTATGTGCTATTATTTAAAAAAAAATGAGAATGAATAAAAATATGAAAAAAATAACTTAAGATATTGAAAAAAATGGAGAAACAAGAGTAACGTATTGCAATTTAATTTCTATTTCAGTTTCAATTTGATGCAAGTTAAAGTTTTTTTAAAATAAATTTATAATTTATAACTAAGAAAACGAGCTCAATAAATGAGTCAAGCTACACAGCTCACCTTAGCCTGGTGTTTGAGAGCTCAGGCTATCAACTAAGAGGTCTTGAGTTCGAGTCTTTGTGTATGTGATGTGTGCGTGAGTTTGCTTTAATTGGCATAAATGTCCCCCCCCCCCCCCCCCCCAAAAAAAGCTTTTTAAGCAAACTCCAGCTCAATAAACGAGTCAAGCTCGAGCTCAATAAACAAGTTTAGCTCAAGCTTCCTAAATGAGCTCGAGCTTGCGAGTCGAGTTCGAGCTTGATTCTTTCTTAACGAGCCGAGTTCGAGCTCATAAAACGAGCTCGAGCTCGAGCTTAGTGGAAATTAAATTGCTCAACTCGATAAATCAATTACTCGACTCAACTCAACTCGTCTACACCCCTATAGGGATCTTTTGATTATTTAAAATACATTAAAGGCCTTGAAATTAAATGTTAAAATGCCCTCCAAAATGAATTAAGCATTAAGCATGAAAGCCTTTATTCATTTAATCAAAATTAATTATCAAATTCATTTATCTAAAAGAAATTTTAATCAAATAAATTATCAAATTAATTTAGTTTGAATGATTTAAATTTTAATGATAATTTTCTAATTTGTATTTGAATTATTTGGATTTTTTAATTAATTATTGAATTATTAATTAATTATTAATAAATTGTAATTTAATTCTATTTAAATTTATATAATTAATCAGTGAATTTTATTTAATTATTTAGGTATTTTTGAGTTATATTTATTTAATTATATTATGAAATTGATTATTTAATAAATTAATATTTAATTTTAAATTTTTTTTAGTTCAAATTAATTACCTATGACTTTTATTTTATTTTATTTGAAACTTTTTTATATTATATTATATTTTTAATGAATTTATTAAATTAATATTTAATTAGGGTTACTTAATTATTAATTAAATTTTAATGAAAATTAGTTTTGGATTTTATTTTTGTTTAATTATAGAAATGATTTAGGATTGATTGAAGGTGGTTTTACATTTTTGTGATTTTTATTTGATTTATAGTGAATTATTAAAGAATCAACCCTTAATTAAGGGTTAATTTTGATTAATTATTATTATAAGATCAACTAATGTCAAATAGAGGAGTACTTAATTCCTAAGATGTATGATGACTCAAAGTTTACAAGTTTAAATTTCATCCCTATTGGATATGTGTATGTATTCTTAGGGATTTTCTAAGTTAGCTAGACATGCCCTTGAATATTGTCCTAATTAAACGTCTCTAGAGTTTCAATAGGATCAATACTTATTGTCACTAACCCTTACTTACATGTGTAATCAAACCACAACAATCTTGAGTGTCTAATGCTCTATGGAATGATTTTAGTGAATTATCAAAGTTATAAGTCAACATAGTGACATATAAGTATGATAATTCAATCATAGGGAATGTATACATCAACTTGAATGAAGAACACAGAGGATATCAAAGATATCCCTAAGCATTCTCCCTTCAAGTTTGAGCTCAATTCATTGAATATATGCAGAGCAATCAAGGGAAAATTGGAAACACAACTGGTGTGATCACATTCCACATAATTAATGAATTGGCTTAGGTTTATTTTTCTTTAATAAAGATCTACTCGTTGATTCCAAGGAGGGTTTAGGTGTTTAAAATGGATGAAAGATGACTTTATTATAGATTTTCAAAATTATGATTAAAAAAAATATGAGTTATGGCTTTAAAAATTCATTTGCCAATGAAATTGATCTTAAACACACCCGAGAAAATTAGTGGATGTGTTAAACACCCATTAATTAATTCCATTTGAATTTGAGATTAATTGGGCAAGTATTTGGAGGGTAATAAAGAAAATTCAATAAATAATAGAAACTATATTACTCTCTGAATACTCATCCTCTAGACCCAAAAATATTTTTAAATGAAAGGGGATTTCATTCTCAACTGGTTTATTTTTCTTCAATTAAGTTCCATTCACTAATTCCAAGGAGGGTTTAAATATTCAAAATGAATAGAAAAAAGACTTTATTATGGATTTTTGAAAATAAGATCAAAAATATGAGTCATGCTTTAGAAAATTCTAGTGCTAATGAATTTGACCTTAAAAAAACTTAAGAAAATTATTGGATATGTTAAACATCCATTAATTCACTCCATTTGAATTTGATCCCAATTGGGTAAGTATTTGAGAGGTAATAAAGGAAATTCAATAAACAAAAGGGGCCATATTACTCTCTAAATACTCACCCTTTGGACCCAAATTATGTTTAAATAAAAGGATATTTCATTCTGAACATAATGAGGGGTTATTTCTTGAAAAAAATGCAATAAATTTAACTTGTAAAATCATTTAGCTTGTGCGGAGGTTGTGAAACCTCCTAAGTAAAAGAAGTTAAACTCTTAAACATCGAGAAACCTTTCGACATAATGATTGGAATTTCATCTAAGAAACTTTACAGTTAAGCATGTTTATCCCAAAGAAATCCTAGGATGGGTGATCTCCTGAGAAGTTACATTAACATGAAAAAATTGTGAGGCCCTTAGGCCAAAGCGGACAATATCTCAATAGTTAAAATTTTGAGCTGTTACAAATGGCATTAGAGCAATACATCAACCCGAAGATGTGAACTAAGTGTCATATAAAATGAAGTGG
This sequence comes from Dendrobium chrysotoxum, assembly GCA_019925795.1. Taxonomy (NCBI): domain Eukaryota; kingdom Viridiplantae; phylum Streptophyta; class Magnoliopsida; order Asparagales; family Orchidaceae; genus Dendrobium; species Dendrobium chrysotoxum. The sequence continues at coordinate 66,803,770 of CM034305.1, read as the reverse complement.
TACGCCATGGGAGCCACCTCTTGAATCCTATATAGAACTAAGTGCTACGTTGCGGGAGTCACCACTTAAAACTTATAGAGGCAACCTCTAGAATCCTATCTGTCTGGTGGATGATTCTGGGATAAGGATACTGACGAGGATGTCAGTTACTTTAGTTGAGGAGATTGTAAAATCTCTCAAGTAAAAGAAGCTAAACTCTTAAATATCGGGGGACCTTTTGGTATAATGGTTGGAATTTCATTTAAGAAACTCCGTAGTTAAGCATGCTTATCCCGGAGAAATCTTGGGATGTGTGATCTTCTGAGAAGTTATATCAATATAACAAAACAGTGAGACCCTTAGGCCAAAGCGAACAATATCTCGATAGTTAAGAGTTTATGCTATTATAGAGATGAGCAAATCGATTAATCTACGAGGATGAGCGATCAAACTTATAAGTTCTGTTGTGCCACAGTCGATTGGAGGGAAACCATAAACCGATGATGTGGAAGTTATGAGGAGGACTGCGACCGTACTACTGAAGGCTAAATGAAGAATCAAGCATACATCTATTCCGATGAGAGAGCGGACGAGTGAGATCTGTCGTGAGTCTCGTGACCTTGGAGAAAGAAGAGTAGGAAAATACGAAGCAGCCTTAGGGTTGTACGATTCAAGAAGTAACATTTTGACCGCTCAATTTGCAATCAACGATGCCCATTTATCAAGTTTCGAACCGGACAGTTTTTTCAAATTTGGCCGTTATATGGTCGAACCAACGATTCATCCAATTTTTCGACAGTTTAAGGCTGGAGAGGTTTTGAGATTTAATCGAACAGGTTAGCCGGCTAGTTCACGGTTCAACCGATTGAACTGGCCAGTCCAATCTAGTTTTAAAAACCTTAGCTTCACTACAATCCCTTGAAGTACTCGATAGTGGTGGCAAGGCTAACACCTAGTTTTACCTTCTTCTTTTTTTTTTTTCTCATAGGCAAGCAGCTCGTACTCAACACAAGATATATTAGTCTAGTTAGGCAAGGTCATGCTAAACTTGTGAACTTAAGGCCTTCAAATATCAATGAAAATTATTGTCGTTCAATCTAGCAAATCATACTCTCACCAAACAAGCCTAAAATAACACTAATACTTTGCGTTCGAATATCCGTAGAAATAAAGAGTGGTTGGAACGTCTCCAGCATTTTATAAAGGTGGTTGTGAAGCTTTTTTGAGGAAAAAATTTTTAAAGCTAATATGAATATTATAAATATATTCTTTTTTTTTTAAATCAAACATTAGTTTTCCTAAAGCTATCATAAATTAATTGCTTTGGTTGTAAAAAAATTAACTTCCTATCATAAAAATTTTTAAAAAGTAATAGCCGATCAAAATTATAATTGCAGTCCAAAAAATAAAATAATAAAAAACTGTCCTCAATTAATCTTAAATTGCATGCACCAAAAGTAAAATTTATTGTTTTATCCTGTTTCAAAATTAATTTTAAATTTTTACGATAAGATTTTAATTGATTACCGAAGACATAAAATAACAATTGACTTCTTCGATGTTTTTATCATAAATTTTATATTAACATAATATGAGGAGAAGCTTCTATTTTAATTAAAAAAATATTTAAATTGAAATAATAATTCTGAATGACATAAATTTGAAATTGTAGTAATACAACGGTAAGTAATTCACAAGCTTATTTTTGGCAAGTTTCTAGAAAGACCCATCAGCAGTGTCAAACGGCTATTTTTTCAAAAAGCCGACATGATCACAGCCGTTCATTTAATTATCGACCGTTGGAGAAACGGCTACCGACCCGATACGAAACGTAAATCCGATTCTGCACCATCTAACGGGTTTCGGGCGGGAAATCCGTAACTAAGACTTTTATTGAGTTACGATTTAATTTTATTTTAAATTAATTATAATTTAAAACTTTATTTAACTAAAATCAACAATGAAATATCATAATCAAAATTTGATAGAATCAAAATAAAATTTAAATAATGTAATATTTTTATGGTTTTTTATTCCATTTTAATTTCATCTTCTAAGTTAAAACAGAAAAAATTTGATTTAAATTACTTTTTTTGTTTAATTATATTTGATTTAATATTACTAAAATATATATTTTATAAATTATATTTTTTTAGGATTACATTATTTTAATTCATTTTTAAACAATATTTTTTTTCACAAATTTTGTAATTTTTTTTTAAATTATATATATATTAGGATAACATCTACATCTCTTAACCATTATGAATGAATTAATTTTAAAGAAAAATATATTAATTGATTTAATTAAATTTCAAATTTTAACTATAAAATTTTTTACTGCCCCAATTTATATATTTTTTTTTCTTTTCCTCACACACAAATCCTCATAATCGCTTATATTATCTATAGATTAACATAATACTTTTTATCTAATAATAAAAAAACTATGATGCCACTACTTTAGCTAATATGGGAGTCAAATATTAAAAAAAAGTGATACTTTGAAACTTAGTATCTGTTTGGGATAGCTTTTTGGCAATAACTATAATTTTATTTTACTACTATTTTGTTGTTATTTTCTCACCAATTTTAATTTCAAAAGTTTTTTATGGTGATAAGCTCCTTTCTGCAACAATAGTGGCGAAGTTCCTTTCTCCACAGCAACTTCGTCATCAACTTTATAAAATACTGCAATTATCTCAAACTTATAATCAATTATAACAACTAGAAGAATTATCTCCTAACTAAGAGTCTTTTGTGAAAACTTTCACATAATTTTATTTTAGACCACAATTATAGTTTCATTTAGCTGTTGTTTTCTAAAAAATTATATATCGAAAAGTTCTTTTTTACGATCAGAATTGATAATATGTAATAGTTGTAAGAATGCCGTTATTCGATTTTAAAAAAATACATTTATAGTATTCAATATTCATAACAGTTTTGAAAAAAATTTATTTTTTCTGCAACAACTTCACAATCATCTTTACAAAATGCTGAAGCCTTCTCAAATACACCAAGAAAAACAAATTATTTTATTTTATTTTCTTCAAAACTAACATAACAAAATTTAAAAAAATTTGTTAAAAATAAAGTGGCTTCAGGCTGTCTTGATCCAAAATCTGTGATCATAATATCTTAATCTAAATATAGTTAAAATTAAGATTTTTTTTTAATTTTATGTAATACAAAATTTGATTAATTCTAGAAATTTAGTGGCCAGAAAAATTTCTATCTGTCAGGGTAAGAATAGGAAAGTTGCAATCAGAATTTTCTGGAAAAAAAGAAATTGAAAAATAATTTTATTATTTGTACAAATTGTTTTCCAAAAATAAAAATTATTTATATAAATGTATTTATTTGAAAGGGAAATTGTCAAAATATCCCGAAGAGGACGCTTCCGTACAACAAAAATACCCTCTTCACTTATTTTAGCAGTAATTCTATAGGCTCGAGGGGCATAAAGGTAAAATCAGATACGATTTCCTCGCCCTTTTTTATAGCTCTCGATGGATTCTATCGTCATTGTTGGACGGCTCATCGGCTTCCTGAAAAACCAGTAGAGAGAGAGGGGTTCTCGTAACGTGAGCGAACAGAAAATGGAACGACGGACTTCTCAGCGGCGAAAGGTGGCAGCTTTAATGCAACCCAAAGCCCCCATAGTCACTCGGAAACGCCGCCGGAGCTCTTCTCCGGTTCATTCAACGGGAGAAACCGCCGGAAATGAGATCGCCGGAGATTTTTTCTACTGGATGCCCGACGATCTCGTCTTAACCATCCTCTCCAAACTGAGTTCTACAGCCTCCCACCCCTCCGATTTCATCAACGCTATCTTATCGTAAGTTCTTTCCCCTCGCACATTCTCTCGGCTCTCCATCTCTCACCAAATTGATTCCATCTTGAGCAGATCCAAAACATTCTATATGCTGAACACTTTCGATCGATTCAATTTCTTACCAGATGCAAAAGATTCCGCTTTTTGTGTGTCACCAAACCAGTTCTGTCAAGGGCCTCTGTGAGAGTGCTTGCGGTGAAGGCGAAAAACTGGTCGGATTCTGCTCATCGATTTCTCTGGTGCTGCTGTATGGCCGGCAATCTGAATGCCTGCTATATGCTTGGAATGGTAATTGAACAAATTAGTCATGATTTCTCCTCGTCATAAACTGAGCATTTCAACTCAAATTAGCTAATTATTTCCTCCTGCGCAAATTTGCAGATCCGATTCTACTGTTTAGGTAACAGATTAACTGGAATATCTCTGCTGGCCAAAGCGGCGATCGGATTCCATGCTCGGGCGCTTTACTCTCTTGCTATTATCCAGTTCAATGGCAGCGGAGGTTCCAAAAGGCAGAAAGACTTACAAGCCGGAGTAGCGTTCTGCGCTCGCGCGGCCTCTCTCGGACATTTAAATGCCCTAAGGGAATTCGGCCATTGCCTTCAAGATGGCTACGGAGTTCGTCAGAACATACTTCAAGGTCGCCGTTGTCTGATCCATGTTTACTACAACGAGATCACCGGCGAGGTGAGGACGGATAAGGAGCCGCACCCAGTCAATGTTTTCATGGCGGATTGGTTTGCTCAGAGACCAGGAACATTGGAGAAAGAGGATCTCAGGCTTTGTTCAAACAAAGGTTGCGGGCGGCCGGAGACTCGAATGTATGAATTCCGGCGATGTTCTCTGTGCGGAACAGTGAACTACTGCTCGCGCGCTTGTCAGGCGATGGACTGGAAGATCTCGCATAAGATGAGGTGTACGGCCGGGTTAGTCAGACTAAGGTTTCCGGCCGCTTTTCCTGCCGTAGCCGCCATCGGGGGTGGCGGCGGTGATGGCGGTGCTGTGGAACAGGCAGCGGTTTGATCTACTTAGCTGAGGTTTTTGTTATTTCCCTTCTTTCACTTTACCATTTCGAACGAGGTTTGAACTTTTGAACATTGAAGCTGTGTAAATCGGTTTCGGTGGGCCCAAGGCTTGTGATCTCAGCATTTTGATGATAATTTATTTTATTTAAGAAAAGGGTAACTTTTCTAAAGTAACCTAATTATTTAGTCAAAGTCTTTTATTAGTATTTTGAAAAAAAAATACACACAAATCACATATGAAAAATTCTAACTCATGAGAAATTATTTTGTGCGGAGTCTTGACGGGAAGAACTGTTCGGACTGTGAGTGTACACAGTATGTAAAAATAGTTACAAATTTGTATATTATGCACACTGTGTATAAATTTGTATGCAATATGTATCAAATTTTTATACACACTATGTATAAATTTATATAATATGTGTATCAAATTTTTATATACACTGTTTGTATATAATGTATACACTCACAGTTTGGAAGATTCTTCTCGTTCGGACTCCGCACAGAATAATTTCTCCTAACTAATGACATCTTGATTGGTAGCCAAAGCTCTCAACTAACAGACCAATATGAGTTGCGTAATTTCACAAATTTGTGTGATGAAAAGTTGTTTTATTCAACCATTATAGAGAAGTTGCTTTCTCTACTGCACTTTCATAATTAATTTTATAAAATATTGTAGTCGTCCCAAGCAAACTGTTATATTCGAAATAAATTTAATTATAATAATAATTATTATTATTATTATTATTTTATTAATTAACTAATATAACTAAATATAAATATGCATGTATATTTATTATGTTTTATAAAATTGATATCAAGATATATTGATATTGTATCAAAAAGAATTTAAAAAATAAAAATTATTAAATATTATTTTGATATTAATATTATATGTAAATAATTTATATTATATTAATTTTAAAGTAAGTAAAATTATTTTTAAACTAATTTTTATATAATTTCTATTAAGAAGTTAGAACATACTTTTTTTTATTGAAATGTATGGACATTAAACATTCACATTATTCAATTATTCCTATTATTGAGAACTCTAACTTGTCCACCTACACGATATTGTTGTTAAGGGGAGATTTCGTTTTTATAATTATTAAAAAAAATTATAGAAGAATTAAAACCTCTGTCTCTAATCTTATGGATTGTGTGCCTTTTGATAAATTTTTAGCATAATTAGGAGGATTTAAAAAGGGGGATGAAGTTTTTATACTATTTTTATGGGTAGTCTTAGGTGCTTAAATCTTTGTGGCAAGATGAAGTAAATATTACATTCTAATTTTGTGTGAAGATCTGGCATGTAAAAAAGGACACTAAAGTTTTTATGTTCAAATTTCAATAAGTCAAAAAATCACACGGCTTACCTCAATTGAAATAATTTTAATTGGTGAGTATTGGTTACAAAGATATATTTGTTTGCTAAATTGGAAAAGGCGGGACTAAAAGAGTACGAGCAGTTATAGCTCATGCTCTTGTGAGAGTGGTGGAAAATGTTGTCGAGGCGATAAGAGATGAGAGGTGTTCATGTGGTTCTCGATTATGGCAATTCAACGATGGAGGTTGGGTAACAACATCTTGAAAATAGTGGTTCAACAACAACGATTCGACTTATGATAATTCAACATTGATGGTTTGATGATGAAGGTTGTGTGGTTATAGTATGCTAATGATAGTCTAGTAATGGAGGTCAAATAATGATGACCTAGCAATAGTGGTCAAGTATCGATGGTTTGATGACGGAGGTCGGGGGACGATTGTCTAACATAAATTATTTGAAGCTGAAGGTTGGGTAGCAACATTCAAACATTGCTGGTTCGATGGTAGGGTCTGAGCAACAAAAGTGGTTAGGCACCGACAACTCGATACGAAAAATTAAGAGACGACAGCTTCATAGTAGGCGTTTAAATGATGATCGTCGGACAACAGTGATCTAATAGCGGTGATTTGGTAATAGTTTGATGGTTGCGGTTTGTCATTGGTTTGATGGCACTGGACTAGTACTGATTCGATGACGGTTGGGCAATGGTCTAATGGTGGCGATTGGGACAATGGTCTGATGGCAGCAATCGAGCATTGATTCGATGGCAATGGTCACTCAATAGTCATATGAAGCTTTGGGATTCTTAGAGCCTCTAAGCTCTCTTGAATCAGACCTCCATTATCAAACCACAACCAGACCATCACCATCACTGTCAAACCATCACATGAATGTTACCATTAGACTTCCATCATTAAACCACCACCACTATCAGGGGTTGTCATTACCAAAGTATTACCATGAGATTACCATCGCTCAACTCCTGTTGTTGGACCGTCAGACTATGGATATTCAACCACCATTGGCAAGCCGTTGCACCTGACCATTATTGTCGAACCACCATTTTCCAAACATTGTTGTTAGATAGTCGCCATTGACCTCGATTGTCATTATTGTCAGCCCACTACTATCTAACCTCGTGCGTTAGTTTGTCATCATCCAGCTAAACTATCCAAACACCTCTCATCTCTTTTCGCCTAAGTAACATTCTTTATCTCTCTCACAAGAGGATGAGCCAACTACCTCACATATAGATAAATCTTTACAACCTATGCTCACCTAGTAGAACTATTTCTATTCGACCAAGCCTTATGATTTTTACCTTGTTGGATTTCCTTTGTAAAAACTCAGGTGTTCCTTGCATTCTCTTATTTTATATGTGCTATATCTTTGCGTTATGCTAAGACTTTAATATATTTATATCTACTGTCATGAATATTCTAGTATGCAATAAATAGAGTTTTATATTATTAATTTACTATAAATATTATATTGTGCAAAATTTTGTGTCACAATCAATGATATACTAAAAGGCAAATTTAAATTGGGAATTGGCTCTCTCTTTCAAAGCCCATTTTCTACAATACATACAAATAAAGGGTGATAGTTTAATCAATACTTGTCTGATATCTTCAAACAAATCTTGACAGAATGTTCACCTAACCAAGGGTTGGTGATGATCTCTCTTTCAAGCATCACGTGGATCCAACGGTCCAAAATCTTTTCAATGAAAATGACCTCATTTAATTGAGGAGGCAATTCTAGGAATGTGTCAACTCAATGGAAGGAAGCATTAGTTGGGTCAATGTGTTTGGTTGATGAGCCTTCAATCATTTCATAAATTTTTATTAATTGGAATGTCCTATGTTTTACTTATTCTATTCCTATGATTCTTATTTTTTTTCTATATAATAATATTAATTAATTAAGGACATACACATTAGCTTCTTATACATTTAATTGAGACACACCATAGCCATTGATGACCGTTCAAATTCAAAAATCATAACGGTAACCTCTCCAACGGTAACATAAGGCTACTAAACGAAAATTATTTAGAAGAATTTATGATAAAACCATTTTCATTATATCAAACATGTTTATAATTGAATTAATGTTACAACTTCTTCTTAATTAAAATCTTCAAATACTATAAAAATCAAAATTACTAAAAACAGACACAAGATAATGATCATGTAATTGAAAATGAACATTTTTCTTGTCGGACTCGATGAACAAAATCGACTGTATGAACTCGAAAACCTACTTTCTCTCTCTCTCTATATATATATATATATATTCTAAAATTTAAACTTTAAACTAAAATTTAAAGATTAAAAATAATACATTCAATAAAATAATTGGTGCTGTTTTTAGGTTTTGTTTCGGACGGCTTTCTTACTGTTTCTTAAAGCAGCTTTTTAGTATAAAAATTTTAATTTTTGTATTAGAAGGGGGTGAAGTATAAAACTTAAATTTTTTGCACTAAAACTTCATTTTAAGAAGCAGTAAAAAAACCGTCCCAAATGAAACCTTAATCTAATATATAAATGATGAATCAAATGTGAAATTAAAAAAAAAAGATTTTTTTAGTATGTTTTAATGAAAAAATAGTTAGAAAGAACTCAAAGTGCTTAAATTAATAAATTTGATTAATATCAATCTCTTACTTTTTCCATGCTTTTGACTTTAACGCCATACGATGTTTTTTGATTAAGACCGTAAATATAGCTCATCTTGAATGGTAGTTATAACCACCACATGGCCGTAGTTAGGAACATGTGGTGTGGGGCCCAATTGGATATCCCCATCTGAATCCAATCATCTGTAGATTAGGAGAATGATGATTATAGATACATAAATTTTATTCTTTTTTTTTTAAATAAAAAATATGTATTTATAGAAAATCATTTAAATAAATAAATTATTAAAAATATTTGTTTATGTAAAATTATTAGTCTTTTAATTATTTATTATTATTTTATAAGCGGCAATATAGTCATTATTTATTAAACGTCGAATATTATATTTTTTAATATATTATAAAATATCAATGCATCATAAATTATGATATGGATTTGAAATCCTCATTTGCTCGTCTTATTTGATAATCTATTTTGAATTGTTGGGATTTGATTGATTAAGGTTTTATTTGGGATAACTTTCTTTCTGCTTTCTAAAACAGTTTTTTAGTAAAAAAAATTCTAATTTAAGAAAATTTTATACTAAAAAATTACTTTAAAAAATAGTAAGAAAGCCGTCACAAACGAAACCTAAAATTCAAACAAATTTTAAAATAATGGTAGATTCAATCACAAATATTATAATATAATTTGAACAATTGTAATGGACAGTTGCACAAATGCAACTAATTTTTCCATCCTTTAGTTAATATAAATTTTAAAATTATTATTTTAAATTCTTTTCCTACTCCTTCCCTTAAACTCTATTGTTTAAATGTTTCAATTAGTAATAAAATCAATAGCACATTGTTTTAAAAATTAATTTTTTTCCATCCTGTAGTTAATCACTTTACAAAATTATTCAGACTTAGAACCAAAGCAAAATATTGGAGAATTAATGAAGACCCAAAAAAATAAAAGCAAAGTCCTCATATGATGTAATCTTTCATTATTAGTGCACATGAAAGTTGCACGATATTGATTAGAAATTTTTTGGGGTTAGTTTAGTTTGAAGATATTTAAAGACATTTTAAATGTATTTTATTTCCTAATTTTATATTAAAAAAATAATTTTAAAATAATTAGTAATAAATTATATTACAAATATTAAATGATTCATGTCATAATTATTCAACAAATTTTATATTATCTGTCGACTATTTAACACCGTAACTTTTCTCGTCCAGGACTTAAAACCTAGCAACAGTATTCCTGTAACAAATTTGAAATATATATATATTTTTTAATTTTATACACATCTAAATTTTATAGAATTTTTTTTTTCTTTCATCAGCTTGAAAGAAAAAAATTCACTAAATTTCATCTCATCAAAATAATAAGGGGGTGAAGCCTAATTTCAATTTAAATAATTAACTATTTTCATTTCCATCTCCTTTTAATTTACTCCCTTTAAGCCAACTAGAGTCTTTGCATATGTAGAATTTAATAAAATTCTAACAAGTGGAAAAAAAAGGCATGAGAAACTAATGGCTTCCCAGTCTTTGAAGGCTTCCTGCAATAACTTTTTGACAATATGTACAATCTAAGAAAAAAAATTATGTAAAAATATTTTAAATTTAATTTTATCAAGATAATTTAATCAATATTATATTTATTTGAAGAAAAAATAAAAATAATTATTCAAAAAATATTGTATTACTGATAAAATCATATTAATCAAATTTGAATAATATTTTGAACCAATTTTTCTTTTCCAAATCTAAGGTTATGCAAAGCAACACTCCATTAACAGATGAAAAAGCTCAAAAAATGCAGCTCTTGGGTTCGAGTCATACATATATGCTGTGTGTATGAGTTCAGACATTATCCTAAAAAGCTACTTTAAGATGAAATAAAAAAAGCCGTTCCAAACTAAGCCCAAATGATGAGGGGAAGGTGTTTGGCAGGTTGTTAGGTGAACTCACATAACAATCTCATGTAAGAAATTATTTCAGAAACATTAAGTAGCCTTTTTCTGGTTCATGGCAATCAAGACTACTAAAACCTACCCAACTCTCTTTAGTCCGTTGGTTGAGAGCCTCGAACTATCAACTAAAAGGTCTTGAGTTCGGGTCTTATGTATGTGATGTGTGTGCCAGTTTGTCTTAATTGACCTAAATATCCGAAAAAAGAAAAGAAAAGAAAAAAAGGCTACTGAAACCCAAGACAAGCAACTAAAATCAATATTTTATTTGAGCTACTGCTTGTACGCTAATAAATTCAATTGAATGCTTCATGGTTTCTTGTTGTAGGTAGGTTTAGGATCCGCAGTTACCTGGATATGCAGTTGCCTTTCATCTGAATAGTCTGATTCATTTTAAATGTCTGAGATTTGATTACACATCGTCCGAATCCCAGACATGGAGAAGCCACTTGAAGCAGTCGTTCATCGAGAGTTGCAAAATTTTACTTGTACAAAGAACATATTATGAAATTACCCAACCAAGCCTCAAAACGCAAGGCATTTCGTATAAGAAAATCTTGTAGATCGTTTCATGCGACTACAAAATATTAATATAATAACAGAAATTAATCCAAATTGATTTTGAGAAATATTTGTTAAATTCAGAGAATTGGAGAGGGAAAATGCTTAATTTTATTGCACAAATTTGTTCATATTTATAGATATATACAAGATGTCTTAATAAAGAAAGTAAGAAACAAATAATTACAAAATAATGCATAATTGCTCTAATATAATTCTTCCTAAATCAACCATCTAAATATGGAAAGAGATCAGCATGATCCAGGTGATCCTCCCACGGATTCCATATTAGCCGTATTATCAAAATGCCAAGAGATGGCTAGGATTTAATAGGTGAGCCTCCCACGGATTCCCATCCTAGTCGTGGGATCAAAATGCCAAGGGACGGCTGGGATTTAACACTCCCTCTCAAGCTGGAGAATACAGATCCGTCATTCCCAGCTTGGTAATCAGTCCCAAAAAGGTAGAGTTATCGAGTCCCTTGGTAAGAATATCTGCAAGCTGATTTTTTGATGAGGCATGGTCGCACATATAAGACCATTATCTAATTTCTCCTTTATGAAATGTCTGTCCACTTCAGTGTGCTTGGTCCTGTCATGTTGAAAGCGATTATGAGCTATGTTGATTGTTGATTTGTTGTCACAATGTAGCTTTATAGGACCTTCCCACTTGATCCTTAGGTCTTCTAGAATTATCTTGATCCATAGTAGCTCATATATTCCTAAGGTCATAGCTCTATATTTTGCTTATGCACTAGATCTTGCCACCACATTTTGTTTCTTACTTCTCCATGTAACAAGATTTTCTCCAATGAATATGCAGTATCCTGAGGTAGATCGTCTATCTACTTGTGATCCTGTGTAATCTGCATCAGTGTATGCTTTTGGGGTTATTCCATAGTCTCTTATGAAGATAATCCCTTTACCTAGGTTCCCCTTAAGATAGTACAGTATTCTGTCTACAGCTTGCATGTGAGTTTGTTTTGGATTTTGCATGAACTGGCTGACCATGCTTATAACAAATGTTATATTTGGTCTGGTGTGGAAAAGGTAGATTAATTTCCCCACAAGTCTCTGATGAGCTCCTTTATCTACATTTGGATCTTCTTTAGCTTCCCCTAATTTGAGATTTGATTCTACTGGTGTTGGTGCCGATTTACAAGCTAGTTTACATGTTTCTTTAAGAAGGTCATTAATGTATTTTTATTGTGAAATGAAGATTCCTTTGCTGGAGTGAGTACTTTCAATTCAAAGAAAATATGTTAATCTACCAAGATCTTTGATTTCAAGTTCCTTTGCAAGATATTTCTTTAGAATTACTTTCTCCTTTTTATCATTCCCAATCAAGGTGATATCATCCACATAAACTAATAAAACTGTGACTTCCCCTGAGTCTGAGTGCTTGAAGAATAATGTATGGTCTCATTAACTCTGTCGATAACCATTAAGTAGCATGACTTTTGAGAATCTTCCAAACCAAGCTCTAGGTGACCGCTTTAGCCTATATAGAACCTTTTTTAACCTACACACTTTGTTACCCTCAGATTGTTCCTTAAATCCGGGTGGAATCTCCATAAACATATCTTCCTCCAAATCCCCATGTAGGAATGCATTTTTTGACATCCAACTGTTCCAGATGCCAGTTATAATTAGTTGTTAGTGAGAGCAAGATCCTCACGGTGTTCATCTTGGCCACAGGTGCAAAATTTTCTTGATAGTCAACCTCACACCTCTGAGTGTACCATTTCGACACCAATCTTGCCTTATACCTTTCCAGTGTACCATTAGCTTTGTATTTCAAAGAGAACACCCATTTGCAGCTGACCAAATTTTTTTCTACCAGTAGGTTGGTGATCTCTTATGTATTATTTTTTTTCAAAGCCTGCATTTTATCTTTTATGATACTTTTCTAATTTTCATAAAAAAAAGCTTCATAAATATCATTAGGAATATGAATATCATTTAGTGAAATCAAAAAAAAAAATTATGAAGGTAAGAAGTTATGGAAGGATACAAAGCTAGTTAAGGGGTACAACAGAGATTTTTTTGGTGAACTTATATTTACCTCAATTTCAGGAGACAATTCAGATTCTTAGATCTACTCTGGAGCATAATTTGAATTTGTACACCTAGAATACACTTTTCCAAATCTCGTATTATCCATAATAGCTTTGTCCTTAGTTTCCCTGGCTTTGATTTCAGGTTTAGGTGGATTGATTTGAGGTGGAGCTGAAAGGTCAAGAGGGACAAGCTCACTTTCCTCATCTTCCTCAGTTTCAGCCTCCCCCTGAAGATGAGGTTTGGTGAAATAAGATTTTTGCTCATCAAAAGTAATGTCAACATATACAAGAGTTTTCTTGGTAGAGGGATGATAACACTTATAACCTTTCTAGGTGAATGAATATCCAACAAAGATATATTTGAGTACTCTTGAATCTAATTTTCCTCTATTTTGACTGTGAATGTGAATATAAACAGCGCACTCAAAAATTTTGGGCGTGAGGTTATTATGGGTTCGAAATTCAGGGTAAAAAGAGGATAGAATATTCATTGGTGTTTTTAGTCCCAATGTTGTTGAATGTAGTCGGTTTATAAAATATGTGGCGGTTAGAAGGGCTTCCCCCCAGTAAGATTTGGATACATTGTGGTGGAATAGAAGTACAAGGTAGAGGCTAGAAGATGGCTATTTTTTTTTCTGCAACTCCATTTTGTTGTGGGGTATGAATGCAGGAAGACTCACAAATGATACATTCCTTTTGAAAGTAAGAGGATAGAGTTTGATTAAAATAATCTTTGGCATTATCGAAACAAATTTTTTTTAATTTTTATCCCGAATTGATTCTGGATCATGGTGCGAAAAATGGGAAAGATATTGCTCACATCGGATTTATTTTTGAGGAGAAAGATTCAAGAGACTCTAATGCAGTCATCAATGAAGGATACAAACCATCGGGCTCCTAAGATGTTAGACACTTTTGAGGGTCCCTAGATATCACTATAAATAAGGTAGAAAGGGGTATGACATCTCTCAATTTTATTTGAAAAAGAAACTTATTTATGCTTGGCTAACTCACAAGTTTCACAATGAAAAAATTCATTTTTCAACTTGTAAAAAAGTTTTGGGTACATATTTTTTAAGATATCAAAAGATGGATTTCCTAATCTAAAATAATGAAGCCAAATAGTAGATTTTTTATTAAATAAGGATAACATAGTATAGACATTATTGATAATAATGGATTTGTTCAGCTCTTCTAGGTAGTATAGTCCATATCTCTCCTTAACAAGTCCAATCTTCTTCCTCGATCCCTGGTCCTAAAATAAGCAACAAGTAAGGTTAAATAGGACTTGACAATTATGATCACTGGTAAGTTTTTGTATAGAGATTAGGTTTTGTGGATAATTGAGGTCGTGGAGCACATTTTTTAGAGCGAGGGATGGAGATAAGGGTATGTCTCCTTGGTCTGCTACTGTGGTAGGAGAACCATCAACAGTGATAATTTTCTTATTACTCGGGCAAGGAGTGTAGTTGATGAAGTGGGTAATGGAGTGTGTCATGTGATCTGTGGCTCCTGAGTCAATGATCCATACTCCTTTCAAATAATTTCTAGAAGCATTTAATCAAATAGATATAGGAAATTTTCCTGAAAGTGCAAGAGAAGAAGATGCAGGTGATTTTTTAAGTGATACTAGGAGTTGTTTTAGCTTATCAATATCTTCTTTGTTGAGATCTCTGAAATTGGATTGTGTTTCTGAGACGGGCTGACTTGTTGTAGTGTTAGCTTGTGATGTTCCATTTTGTCTACTTCTTTAATTTCACTCATTACTTGGAGGCTTTTCATGTAACTTCCAGCATGTCTCCTTTGCGTGTCTTGATTTCTTGCAATAGCCACACCAAATGAAGTCTTTGTCTTGAGGTTTTGAGAAATCCTTACCTCTTTCCTTCCATGACGCCTATTTGGATATCACTATTGCTAAGTTCTAGCATTACACCTCGTCGGCTTTCCTCAGCACGAATGAGAGAAATTGTTTCATTTAGTGAGGGTGTCTCCTATTTGCCAAGGATCTTAACTCTATCTTGGTCAAACTTTATATTTAATCCTGCAAGAAAGTCATACACTCTATCTTTCTCAATAAAGTTTTTTAGGATAGCCACATCTTCTAGACAGTTGGTCTCTATGTATCTGTAGTGATCAAGTTCTTGCCACAAGATTTGAAGGAGAGTGGCATATTCAGTCACGGTCTTGCTTCCTTATTTTGTGCTTCCTACCTTGACTTTCATTTCAAAGATTTGTGTAGCATCCCGAGCTTTTGAGAATGTTTGCCTGGCGGCATCCCATATGTCTTTTGCAGTAGATATGAATATGAAAGTATCACTAATTTCTGGAATCATGTAATTCCACAACCATGACATGATCATAGAGTCTGCTTCATCCCATGCCCAAAAATTAGGATCTTATTCTTCTGGTCCTACCCTAAGGAGGTGATTCATCTTTTCTTTTCCTTTCAAATAGGTCTTCACAAATTAAGACCATTTCAAATAATTCTTCCCATTTAAGTGATAGGAAAGTTGCATATTTTGGAGATCTCCTCTTCCTTGGTGCACCATAGAGTCCTCCATTTGGTCAAAATTTTGAGAGGAATTTGCTTCAGACATTGCGGCGACAAAGGGCAGCGATGACGACTATATCAAGCAAGGCAACGATAAAGGCTGCATTGGTTATAGATAGGATAATAACAACAAGGGAAGGCTGACAATGAAGGCACGGTAGTACAAAAAATTTAGAATTCTGGTAACAACAATGAAGGCTCTGATACTATGTTAAATTCAGAGAATTGGATAGAGAAAAAGTTTAATTTTATTGCACAAACTTGTCCCTATTTATAGATCTATACAAGATATCTAAATAAAGAAACAAATAATTATAGAATAATGCATAATGCATAATTGCTCTAATATAATCCTCCTAAATTAGCCATCTAAATATGGAAGGAGATCAGCGTGATACAGGTGAGCCTCCCACGAATTCCCATCTTAGCCGTGGGATCAAAATGCCAAGAGACTGTTAGGATTTAATAGGTGAGTCTCTGACGGATTCCCCTCCTAGCTGTGGAATCAAAATGTCAAGTGACGGCTGAGATTTAACAATATTAGTATCATATTGTAATCTATGCTTCATTGCCATTTCTCATAGTTTTAATGTATGACACATTTAACTTAATTCTTGTATAATTCGCACACACTTGTGCAGTACATTTATTCTTAAAAATAGAAACCAACACACTTCTTCTCCACTCATCTAAAATTTTTTTAGTCTTCAAATAAATATTTAAAAAGATTTTTTTACATCAAGAACGAGCTTTAAGCCCATATCTTTTTGCTTTAGTCATCAAAGTTCATACTAGACATTTGCAATAAGATGTACCCTACTGCATGCTTTTTGTTGATGATATTATTCTTGTTGATAAGACTAGAGAGGGAGTTGAAGGAAAACTTGAATTATGGAGGTCAACCTTAGAGTTAAATGTTTTCCTTTGAGTAAATCTAAAACCTAATATATATAGTGCAATTTTAGTAGTAATAAATATAATGGGGGATTGGGACTTTGGACAATCAAGTAATTAAAAAGAGTGCACATTTTAGATATCTCGGCTATATTGTTCAAAGTGATGGTGAAATAGATGGGGATAATATTAGTAGAATTTAAGTTGAATGGTTGATGTGGAGGAATGCATTGGGCCTATTGTGTGATAGAAAAGTACCCTCAAACTTATAGTAAAATTCTATAAGATAGTTGTGAGACCTGCAATGCTTTATAGCACAGAATGTTGGCCATTAAAAGAGAACCATAAAATTAAGTTAAGTGTTGCAGAGATGAGGTGCTCAGGTGGATGAGTGGCCTTACTCTTAGAGATAGAATGTGAAATGAGTATATACGTGAAAAAGTTGGAGTAGCTCCAGTGGGAAATACGATTAGAGAGAGTCGCCTTAGATGGTTTGGTCACATAAAATATCAGCCTTCCGATGACCCCGTTAGGAGTAGATGTATTAGATATAGCCAATGTTAAAAAAAGTAGAGGTAGACCTAAAAAGAATTTATTAGAAAGTATTAAAAATGATCTCTTTTATTAGAGTTAAATGAAAATTTGAATCTTGATATGACACAATAGTGAAAAATGATTCATGCAGCCGACCCCACATAGTGGGATAAAGGTTTGATGTTGTTGTTGTAATAACAGAAAAAAAACAAAGTACCTGGATGAATTATTTTCAATGTCTTTGACAATGTAGTAGTTATACATTAGTTAATTTATCTTTTTTCATGATACAAGCTAGAGCTATAGGTATTTCTGGAGTGATCCATGGTATCTGAGGTTAGATGTGGAATTCTACAAAAACAAGCAGATTATTGACCGCTCATAGTCTGAAATTTCTCAAAAAGTACCTTCAACTGCTTGTACGAGTTGCATCTTGATTGGTATATCAACTTTTAAGGTCCATCCAATTCAAGCAGCCCTGAAAAAGAAATCACCAGAAGATAACATCTCCATCCTGAATAAGAACCATTACATTAAAAGAATATGGCAGCTTCTAACTTCAGCTTTAACTCTATTGACGTATGAAGATATATATGATGCCAAGAGTCAACAATTAAGCAAGAAAATAGTAAATGGATAAAATATAAGATGTTGCAATAGTCGACATATCACCTTAGACTGGGAGCGGAAGGAGAGTTTCCTGTGCTGAAGGATCCTCGCCTTCAACATCCATCCAATCCAGCCTTGGGCCCTATAGAAGAAATTTCCACGAAATAAGAACGCAGATGTCCTCCAAAAAATTCATATTCATAATTCATTCAACGTTACATTATTATCTCAGTCGACCAAGGTTTCCATGATTGAAGAAAGAGTAGTCACTCATAACTCGTGCAGAGAGTAAAATATTATGATAAAATCAAATGAGCTCATCAAGTTTACCATGATCAAAGGCTAAATTGTGTTATCAATTAGTCAAACTACTAATCTTTTTTGTTGTATATTTAGCAGCATTATGCTACAAGGGAATTCAAAAACTTTACATAATACGAGCAATTCCATCAACCACTTTGTAAGAAAAGGTAAGAATAACTAAAATGATATGGTTGTATGTCAAACGGAGAGTATAACTAGTGTTAGAGTGTTATCACAAGAAGTAGTAGATCAGATAGGAACAAAGGATAAGGGGAACTAATAGCTATGGCAAGGATGACTATGAGGCACTTTTGCATGCTATCACCAGGCCTTTCACTATAAACAGAGACCAGATGACTAGCGTGTATTTGGTTTTAAACATCCACAGTCATGAAAGAAACAAAAATTAACAAATTATGATAACCTAGGATAGAAGAGCGGTTAATCATATCCTGTATAACTCTCAAAAACATTTGACCGTCTACCACAAGGACTCTCTTCCGTAATCTTACAAAAATTTACCAAATTGAAAGGGCATAAAATGTACAAGGTCATTAGGATAATGCAACCATAGGGCAGCGGTTTCTTGATTGAAAGTTTCTCTTATTAAAAAGTGAAGGAAAACAGAGTGTGAGTAACAAGGTTGTAATTATCAAGACTAGCAATTTAATTTCAATCCAACCTTGCTAAAAGTTCAAAACGGAGATAAATGACCCCACCTTTCCTAGCCGAATAATTGTTGGAGGACTTATTGTCATATCAACAACCGTGGAGGGATCTGCCACTCGTACCCCGCCATCAACAAGAAAATCCAGACCCTTTATTGATTCAATAAAATGGATTACATCATATCCCAAATTAAAGCAGATTAAGACAAACCTACATCGTTCAAATGATAGTACATAAAAAAGAGTTAAAGCAAAAGATGATAACTGTCAACAAACCAAAAGATTTTAAGTAAAAAAATTTTAAAAAAATTTGTTTCAGCTGCTTAGTTGATCATTTTCCAAAATGGGAAGGGAACAATTATGCTGGGCTCTTCATTATAAACCAAAACATTAACTACTTAGTTGTTAAGTTGGACCTATTTTTCACAGGGAAAGCTAATTAGTCGGTAGAGAACCAGTGAATGTAAAGGTTGGTTAGCCAGAAGCCATGCAGAAGATGACCATGCTGGGATGGAACCAAGTAAGAGATAGGTTGATAGGAAAGATTTTGGCAAGCAACCAAGTAAGAGATAGGAAGATCAGGAAGACAGTTTGATGACTAAGGCAGCCTAAATAACAGGAATCAGGCTAACAGGGACAAATCGGCAAGTTGGTGTCAAGCAAATGAAGATGAGCCAATAGGCCAGTGTTTGGGAAAATGAAGGCAGGACATCAGGCCAATGTTGAGTACATGAAGGCAGGTTGTCAGGCTTGTAATATTCAGAAAAAATAAATAAATAAATAAATAATCAAATTGACACAATCGATTCAACTGAACCAACTGTACGGTTTCACTCCTTAGTGTATAATGAGGGAGATGAGAAGTGTCCCGACCCGATCCAAAGGCTCGAATTAACAATACAGAAATAGACGGTCAGATAGTTATTTAAAATTTCATTTACTAACTGTTTGCAATACACTGAAGAATTATTAAAACCTCAAATTTATTTTAGAGCAAAATACTATAATTGTTTCAAATAAATATATTTTTCTCAAAGCGTCATGTCTACGGCACACATTCTCTTCTCTTCCACTCATTTAAATATTCGGATAATATATGTGTACGTTCGCAAATATAGAGGTGAATAACACCACTCATTGAGTACGTCATGATTCAAAATTACAGTAACATTATGGTATTTAAAATAATATGCATATTTGTTATAAAATGTAAAATAATTCTATTTAAAATTTATTTTACGAATAATCATAAATGTTATGCGTATGCATTTATGCATATATCATGTCTTTATTATTTTTGTAAATAATACAACCGTCACATAAGACATCATCTACATCATACCCATTAAGGTACTTTATTGTCCATTTCATTTTTCATAACTTTTTCCAAAACTTTTTTCATTTTATGCACGTGGGTACATTACGTCCCCAGCCAATACTATAAAAGAGTATATTCTATCAATCAACATACGCATGCAAGCATTCTATATAAATTATTTTATTTATATTCTCCATATCATTTCATATAATACATAGAGCATGCATTAAGTGACATATGATAAGTGACCTCATTATGATATAAAATTCATGACATCTAATTTAACATGATTAATTACTTTTAATAGAGATAATACATAGAGCATTAACAATAAGCGATTAAATAATAATAGTACTTATATCATTACTATAAATTCAGACATGAGTACTCACCTCTTAATTGAATGCCTAGATAATTTGCTTTAATCACCACTATGTTGTCGTTAGATTAACACCTATATAATTATGTTCACATTGTCATACTTTATAATTTATCTCCAACTCAAAAAACATTTTCTACCTCTAGTAATTAAATTCTTGCAATTGAATGAACCTAAATAACTCTCGTATTTAATTTATTTCTAGAAGAATTTATTTTATTAATTAAATTAATGATAAAATTTATTCTCCTCGCTCCATATATTTATTTCATTTAAAAATAGATGAAAATCATAATTTAATTATTATTTTCTAAAATAAAATTTCTATATTGTTTTAGTTTATTTAACCTATTACTTTTAATGAACATATTAAATATACTTTTTTTTCTATACAAATTATCCTTAACTCATAAGTTCTTTGCTCTTCTAGACCTAATTTATTATTAACATAACATAAACTTAATTTATTCATTATCTAATTTAAATCGTATATACTCGTTTAAATATGCTCTCTTTATATCTATAGACACTCTAACTTAAAATATGTATACATTTTAAAACTAATTTCTATTTATGAACATTAAAATTTCAACTTGAATATTACCTAAATTAAATAATAATTTCTCATATAAAATAACTTATAAGCATCTTTTATTCTTCTCCTCCCGTTTAAAACTTTAACACAATTTTTTTTTTAAAAAATAACATATAAATTATAAAAGAGCAGAATCTCACCACTATAGGACCGTGCTCACGCCTGTCTTCATCACCCTCGAGCACGACTTCGTTGCCATCTTCTCTATCAGTCAATCACCCTCTCCAACAACCACTTCCTCACATGCCTCTAAGGAGACTAAATCCCCCTCACCAACGAACCCATTGCCTCCTCAACAAGAACAAACTGGCACGGTCCTTTGTCTTATCACATAGGAGCGGAATTGTCTTCTCGCAAACGAGCCTCACTCGACAAGCCTTGGTCTTCCTCTCCCTTTCTCTTGGTCTCTCCTAGTCAACCTCTCTCTCGCAGCACTAAATGACCGCAACACTAAATGATAGAATGGGAACAACCCCCCCGGTCTTGTCTTGTGACTCCGAGTGGCGGAATCGACAAGTCCTTCGTCTCCTTGATACACATACCAACAGACAAACTCCTTCGGCATCCCTTCGTGTTCTACATCTTACGAAACCAATGATCATCGGCTTGGTCATCACAAAAAGGTTTTCACATGCTATCATTGCGCAAGAAAGAGGGAAAATGAAGGGTTTCGCTATTTAGTATAACTACAAAGATGAAGGGCTCGTCTTGAACAGTTGCAGAAGGGGTTCTATCCACTTAAAATCGTGAGGTACCGGGAAGGGAAATCGAGCAAAAGAGGGGTGAAGCAAGAACGAGGGAGGGAGAGCTGTTGAGCAATGTGAGAAGGGTACCAAGAGAGTTAGAGAGAGAGAACCTACGAGCGAGCCAACGAGCAAAGGAGAGGTATCGTGTGTAGGAGGGTTGAGGCAAGTGAAGCCGAGCAAGTTCACTAGCCTTTGACTTTTAGTTGATTGATTAAATTTCTTTATTAATATTTTAAACACTTCTAGACAAAAAATATTTAAATAAATATAAAAATTATGATCATAAAATGTTAGTGGATTCAATTAGAAACCTTTGAAGTTCTTAGATTAAATTTATATGAAGCTTAGTTTAAATTAATAATTCATAAATTAAATTGAAAACTTTTAAAGCTATAATTTAAAGGATAAATTAAAGATAACATATTTTTTTTAATTAAAAGTATTAAGATGCATAAGTAAGCTAAATAAAATAAGAATATATATATATATATATATATACATATAAGGAGAGCAATTTTTATTATATAAAAATGTTAGTATAAAATTTTAATACATAAAGAGTCAGTTAGTTTTAGGATATTCTAAGTAATAAATTAGATTTATATAAAAAACTAAATTAAAAATTAATAGAATATGTTGTGCGCTTATTTTAAATATAATATATATAAGCAAATTTTATTATACAAATTCAATAATTATAAGAGATTTTATTTATATAATCAGTAAATTATTTTAATATTAAGATAAGAAATAAATTTAATACTTATATTGAAAATTTATGAATTAATGATGATTGTATAGAAAACTGAGAGTTAATAGTTATTAAAGTTGATACAATTAATAAGCTAACTAAAAATAATAAATTAATGAAAGGAAGATCGTATTAAAGAATTATAAAAATATATATATAGTGATGTGGGCTCCGAAAATTCGCGCCCCGGCCTCTCTGCGGCTCCTTTCTTTCTTTCGGATTGTCAAGGAGAGTATTAACGTGTAAGTTCCGAGGCAAATTTTCAGAAGACAGATTTGGTTGTGAATAAGACATCACTCAGAGATTTCGCCCTCATTTTGCGAGGACTTTATGATCTGAGTTCAGGTTTCCTATAGGCGCAAGCCCCTATAGTTAATTACCCCTCCCAGTAGCGAGAGAGAACTTTCAATTAAGGCTAGTCATCAAATAGATACAGGGTATCTGGCATATAGTAGCAGCATGCTTTGGTACTTGAGAATTTAATATTTAAAATTGAAAATTTATCACCTGGCACTTAAAGCGGATGGTGGGGGAATGATGATAGACCCAATCAAGATCCTATGGTT
The DNA here is from genome assembly GCA_019925795.1 of Dendrobium chrysotoxum. NCBI lineage: Eukaryota > Viridiplantae > Streptophyta > Magnoliopsida > Asparagales > Orchidaceae > Dendrobium > Dendrobium chrysotoxum. Next base: position 66,780,453 of record CM034305.1, on the reverse strand, counting down.
CCGTCGTCCCGGATTATCATGATCCCTGGTCTACTTAGTCAGAGAAGGTAGTCGACCAAACCTAACAGAAGGATCCTTGTTGGCAGCCATGGGTTGCTTCGTCCAAGGGTACCTTGTAGACATTGGGTGAATATTTATCTAAGGGGACAAATTTGAAGCCACCTTAGCTAACAGAGAGCTTTGTGCCTTATCGGTCATATCATATTAATTCACTACTCAATGATTTGGCGATGTTAGAGAACATACGGGCTCTAACCATGACCGTAATTTAATGGCATCATTTGGCGGCAAAACCACTCGGTCAGAGGGTCCCGATCATAATCGTTTACCTATGGTGTCATTTGGGGGCGAAACCACCGATTAGAAGACACATGCCACGTCCTTACCAGCAAGAGACGGATTGAGAATAAAACCTAGTGATATTCTAGACTAAACAATCGCTCTTTGTGAGCTAGAGTGATTTTCATATTTGTCCACCTCGATAAACTATTACGGAGGGTGGATGGGTATTTTTGCTTTAGGTGTTCAAGTGATTGAATTTCAATTTTAGATATTTTAGATTTTGGCATTTTTGGAATTTTGAATTTTTATGGAAATTTGGGGGGCATTTTTTTATATTTTAGATTTTGGCATTTTTGAATTTTGAATTTCAATCTTTACGCATGTCTGTAGGCAGCTCATCGCACATTGACTTTTAGTGTTCAAAAGAGGCTGATGTATATTTTTGCGAGTTAATTAGCGTCGACTGTAGGAGGACCACGCTCATTCCAAATCCAATGTTTTTTCATGTTTTAGCATATTCATCAAAAGTCCTTCCTCCCTGGTGTCAGCGAATCGTTTGCTTTCTTCATTTATAGGTTAATTAGTTGAGTGTCGTAAGTCACCCTGATTTCACCGTTCACCGTTTACATGCACTTGAGAGTTTGTTCATCATGAGTCTCTTGTTCATATGCTTGTATTTGATTTTTATCATTTTATGATTTTCATTTTTTTTATGTTAAACATTAGGTTCAGTTCCATGCTGTTCATTCAAGTTTTGTTCCCTGCGATCAATTTGTCCAAGTCAGGTCCCCTGCCGATCAACAATCTCCCGGCGTCTCCCTCGTTTAGAGGAAATTTTGGCAGTTGGGCCTTCCCTACTACGCTACGAGAGCACGTAAGGTAGGTGTCGAACAACACCACGGCCGTGATTTGTTAATCCCACCATGCTAAGAGAGCGTATAAGGGTCTTCGGTACCTGTCTAAAAATACACAGCTTTTTCCCCGCAGGCATGACTGCATATACACTGGTACTTAAAATTGTCCCCGCCACGCTACAAGAGCGTGTAAAGACCTACCCGCCTCGCCGTAAGCATTGCACTAGGTTCCCTCCCACCACGGTACAAGAGCGTGTACGGTGGTCCGCCGATGCGCCGCAAGCCCCGAAAGCGAGATTTGAGGGTTTTGAGTTTGAGGATATTTATACCTTAGTGAGAGCGATGAAGGCAGTGGTGACGAGCATAAAGGACCCTCTCTTTCTTTCTTTTCTTCCTCTTTTTCATTTTCCTCTTTCTTTCTTTTTTTCTTTTTCTTTTTCTTTTTCTTCTTCTTCTTCTTCTTCTTTTTTGAAACCCTCTTTTTTTTAACTTTTTTTTTATATATAATAATAATAATAAGGTAGTTGTTTAGGTATTGGCGAATGTAAATTGGAGTTTGAATTTGGAATGGACTGAGGATGATTGAAGGCAAAGTGTGAGGGCTATGGGATTTTAGACAACAATAGTGGGTTGTTTGAAGAGCTTTTTAGTTGACGGATTTCTATTTGAATAAAGAATGCAGGCTTAGAGCTAGATCGAGTAAGGGATTGGGTGCAGAGTGCTGCTCGGGTTCAGCTAAGAGAGGATGGTGACAACTTGAGGAGATTGGTGGTGTAGGTTGAAAATCGGAGGAGATCAGGCAGCTTCACTGTGCGTGGGACCCTTGATCAAGCAAGAGGGAGTTTTCGGTTTGCAAGAAGAAGAAGGGAAGGTGTGAAGAGCTCGGTTTGGTGAGCCAACGAGAGGGAGACGATAGTGTTCGGATCGGTTACAGTGGGGTCAAGCGCTGGATTCGTGTGATTCAACGACCTGGGTTAGAAGAGGGACGGGAGCTGCGTTGAGATTCGGGTTGCGTGCGTCAAAGCAAGGGGAGGAGATCTGGGATTGATCAAAGCTGGCTCGCATGCGTCGAAGCAGGGGAGTCAGCCGTGAGGTGTCAGATCATGCACGGGTTTTGCATATAGGGAGGAACGGGGAAGTTGGTTGTGGAATCGAAAGCAGGGGATTCACAGCTCTAGAGTTCGAAACTGGACCGTGGGTTCAGGGTTTGGATTGAATGTGGGTCTCAGTCAGGAAGTGGAGAGGAAGGAGGCAGATCGGCATGCTGTGAAGGTGTATTCGGCTTGAGGAAGCAGGTTCGAACTCTAGGTCGACGGGAGCTTGCGAACAAGGAATGAACTAGTAGGAGGCGTGAACGGGCTTCGATCAGGTAGAGGGAATCGAACGGCTAGCTCACGATTTGATTGAGGTGGAGGAGCTGAGAATGTCAGAGGTCATTCGATCAAGCAGATTGAGGAGGCTGGGAGTTTGAAGTCGGCTGGAGGTTCAGCTAGGTTGTGGATTCTCAACTAGGCTGATCAGAGGTCGACGGGAAAAAGATTGCGGTTGTAGTGGCACTGGGTTCAGAGGCTTGGTGAAGATCGAACGAAGGGCTCGAGATCGGGACAGAGAAGAGCTGCGATTCTGAGTGTCGAAGGAGAACGAAGGAAGACACTTGTTCTCTTTTTATCAACACGGGCAGGAAACATGCGCAAAGAGATGCGACAGTTCGGCACCGAATTACAAGGGATGGGGCGGCCGAACTGCAGAGGATTTGAGCGGGATTTTTGGCAGGAAATTGGGATGGGCAGCAGATTTCAGCAGAGGTTTTTTTTTTTCTTCTTTTGGAGGTCAACAAGTGAGAGATGTATTATTTACGATGATAAAGATGTCTTTCACGTAATTATGTATATTTATAGGTTTCAAACTTAAGAAGTAAAGCAAACCATCAAATGATTTAAACTTGCAGTAAACACTCATGTTCCTAATTTATGATAGTGACGTCACTTCTTCTAAATCTGATACATCATTTATTATTGATATTTAACTACTTATCATTATTACAATTATTTATGATTTATCTCTATTAAATACAATTGGTCATATTGAATTGGATGGCATGGACTTATCATAATTCAACCATTTATTACTTATTGTATAATGATATGAAGTGATATAAAGAATGCAAATAAAGTTATTAAGTAGAAATTTTTGCATGTGTATGTTGTTGATGGAGTATACCTCCTTATGATATTGATTGGAGAAATAATGTACCCACTCACATTAATTTGAAAAGGTTTTGAAAAAATAAATGAAAATTGAAGTACTTTAAGTGGTACTATTTAGAAGATGCCTACTGCAACGATTATATTATTTATGAAAAAGCTAAGATAGTAAATGATATCTACTTATTCATAGTATTATTGAATATTTTAAGGCCTATTACAATATCATCTTTAAATTTTAATTGATCATGAAATGAATTTTTTATTTGTTCAAGACAAGCATGCATATTGTTCTAATCTTACTTCTTGTTACTCTAATTAAGAAACATGATACACTCACTGAGTTGTGTTATAACTCACTCCTTTCACTTAATAAATGCATATAGGTACCATCTAGAGGAAATAAAATGAGTGGAAGAAAAGATAACGTGTATCGTAGATATGACATTACAAGATAGAGTTATTTATTTTCAATAGTTACATCATTATTTTCTTTAAAATGAATATAGAATTTTAATGCATCTTTCAATATGTTGGAAGTAGAACGAATTTTAAATATCCATCTGACTGTTTGCTCCCGTCTTCAAGCCTATTGGCTAGTTCGTTACAAGGACAATGTTGAGCAAATGTAGGGAGGCTAGCAAGGGTTAAGCATATTGCCAAGTCAAACATCCCACAAGCCAGCAAGTAAGCACGGTCTGGCTGGACCTAAGGGCTTTGGAAATTGACCTACATTGGCTTAGCTCTGCCACGTTAACATGCAGAAAATGAGGTGTGCCAAAAATCAAATCGTAGTTTAGGCTTTTAGAGATGTGCTTAGGTTATTTGCTTAAAATGCTAGAAAAACAAAATGAATGCTGCTCAAATGAAGCTAATAATATTGCTATGAGTCGAGCACACTATATGTAAGGATCAACAATTAAACTCCTAACAAAAACCCATTGTTCTACATGTTGCGCTCATACAAAGTGTTAACACGTTGCAAAAGATATGATTAGGGTAAAAAACTATTCGAAAATGTCAACATTCATACCTCCGGCTCATAAATATCAGCTATCATTACAGGGTCAATCATCCACTGGTTTTCTGCAGGACACTTCACGCTAAGGCATGACACATTCCATGATCATCATTAGTATAAAATAAAGGGAAATAGAGATAACACATATAGAAATTTTCCTTTAAATGAAATTCACACCGTTAAAGAATTTATTTTACAAGAAATAGCAATTCTAATTCATGGCTGAATGAAATTCCAACAAACCTTGTGCTTATCAAAGGTGCATCCAGATTTTTTAATATGGTCTGGCAAATGATGTCATCGGGTATGCGAACACCAACATGCTTCCTTGATGTATATTTTGCACTAGGGCCACTCCTTATACATTGTTTTGGTAACTCTTTACTAGCAGGTAGTATAAAGGTATACTGTAAAAAAATGAGGCCTGTTAAAAGTAAAGCACCTCAAATTTATGAAGTAAAAAGGTCCAGCCAAAATCAACATAATGGAAAAAAGATCCTTACAGGCCCAGGCAGACAATGCTTGACAGCTCGAAATATATTTGTCTGGCCATAGGCATTGCCCCGAGGGAAGCCTGTCGTATATATGTCTATGTCTTGTAAAGAACGGCACAAGATACTAAGGGGCTGGATGAGTATACAATGATCGCTCAGAAAAAACTTAAATAAGGTTCGGTACAAACACCATTCAATACTATGTAGTTTTAATCGGTAAATGAAAATAACTAATATGCATTATAATTTAGCAGTTTTATCACGTAACAAGAATCAAGTACTAGTACTTGCCTTTGAGTTCCCCACACCTTTGATTCTGCAGGTGAAAAAAATAAATGAGAAAAACTTGAAGGATGTTTAAGTGCAAGAATTAGAGAGAAATTTAAACTGAACAAGCGGAACTGTAATAACAGAATAGATTCAAAGAAAACCTAAAAAGAAGATATACCTTCGAAGACGTTCAATCGAGGAGTAATTTCGCAAATCACAAACAATAGCATACCTGAAAAAGCAATATTAACCAAAAAATCAGTATCTTATATTTAACTACAGCTATTATATGGTGTTAAGTAGAAGCTGAATTAGGATTTCAAGAGGCAAGAAAAAGAGCTTACCCTTTTTTTTTTTGTTGTTGGAAGCAGTTTCTATAATATAGATAATTGCAAGAGAATTTCAAGGTAAAACCTCCGAATTCTACATAGCTGCATAGGATTTTCTCAAATCTAGGGGGCGACAGTAAACCATAGCTCCCTCTATTTCCACTATTAATGATAACTATTGCAATTTTTTGTGAGGCTCTGAATTTGATCCTTTCTTATCTTTATTTTGAGTGATATGTATTTATATCGAACACAAACATTGAAAAAAAATTAAGAATTGCACTTAAACAAAGCCCTTTCCATTTCTGTGTTGACTCATTTACATCCCTACCACCAAATTCTCTCTCTCTCCATGATTTGAACAAAAACTAATCCCTCTCACCTAATATCTAACCTCCCCACCCCTCCCAAGGCATTCACTCCCATCATATTACATTAATTCCCAAGGGCCCTTCTTATGGTTGGTCCGATTCATGAAGATTTTTCTCACTCAGGGTGAATCACAAGGGGTTGAAATCAAACAAATTAAAAGCAAAAAGGAGAGCATGAGATAAGGTGATCATCAATAAGGGTCCATCATCAAATTACCATCAAATCATTTATTCTTCTACAACAATATGATAAAATTTTTTTGTTGGTATGAATAAGAATTATGAGTTCATAATCCTAGAAGATATAATCTTACATAGTTATGATAGGTCTAAGTATCCTTGATATATTATACAGAACAATTTGAGTACAGATGTTTGGATATTAAGATAAAGAAGTGCGGCAAGTGTACTTTCTACAAAGAGAATATTGTGAACAATTAAAGAATTTTTTATAATTTTTTATTAAACTAGTTATATCATACGAATCTAAGTGTTGGATAATAAAGAAGTTGCACGGAGCCAAATTAAGCATGGTGAAAGTGAATGGATGTGTGGCAAAATTAAAAATAATAGATCAATAAATGATTATATGGCAGGGACAATGGATTAACATCAAATGAAGATAAAACAGCTAAAATAGATTTCATTTTTTTGTGCATATAGACAAAGGGTACATGCACAAAAAAGAAGAGTAAATAAAATTATTATGAAAGGATTAAGAAGGGAATGGACTCGACAAGAGATAACATTAACAACATTTGTGCAAAAAAAATTGTATAGAATATTTGACAATAGTTATATTGAGAACGAGAATTCATAAAGCAGCCATACTTGGTGTGATAAGGGAATCAAAATAATGATGATGATTGAAAGTAAGCGGAAAAGGCTAATTGCATAGTGAATTGTTAAAAAGTAATACGGTAATGTTAGTGCTAAGTTGCTTCCTATGGTTTGTGTATGAATTGTGCATACACTTCAGGCATTGGGACTCGACTTCACACAATGCTAAATTAACAAACACTGTAAGTGTGAACCAAACGCAGCTTCATGCCACTTTAAGGTACTTCATACAAAATAACTAGGCCATTCAAGAATAAGAGGATAAAATTTTATAGAAATTAAATGATAAAACGTTACAATAACTGAATGAACTCTTTCAGGAGTAGATCCCACTTCACATTGTAAGTGATCACTTTCTAGCTTTCCAATAGTTTAATAAAACATGATATATTTAAAGCCTTTTTTAAAGGCATTTGGACCCTGAAATAGTAAAAGATGTTCGTTCTTAGACATAACATTCTATTAGCTATAATCTACTCGTTTGTTTTTTGCTGAAATTCCTCTCCACTCCTGTATCATAAATATTTGACAAATTTGCTAATAAACACAGAAAAATAGATACATGATCGAAGGGCATAACTTCTAAATACAAGTCAAAAAATGCATATCCATAACATTTTTTCCTCAACAATACTCAGACACATTGATCACAAGCTGTACTAAATCATTCATTCTTTTGATCAAAAATTATGAATTTAGACTTCAACAAAAAGCATAAAGACAATTCTATAACATGTTCTTATACTCTCTTTTTTTTCAACTATCCATATTTCTACTAGATTCGTCATGATTGAAGTTATTAGTTGGTTCTTCAATCAAATGTTTTACACTTCTTGGAGAGGATCCTATGGAAATCTCCATCACCTTGGGCACTGACGTATTCAATCAGTCTCACTAAAAGAGCTGCTAACAAGATGCTTGGGGTTTAAAGCCTAAAAATCTGCTTTTTCACTCTTCAAAGTGGTCTGAACAAGATCTTGTAACATATCAACCTCTGTAACACTTTCTTACTACTCCTAATTGGATAGTCTCCAGTAACTAAAGATGATTTGCCCTCTCTTTGCTATTTTACTTTTGTTTTGGGTTAAGCTTACATTAAGGTAGCAAATAGAGATGACAAAAATGAATAGATTGACTATACAACTATTAGATAAAGGGTAATTTCCTTCAGCTGTGAGTGATACAAAATAATAAGCAATAAGAAACAAAAGCAATAGGCAACATCAAAAAAGTAATAATAATATAAAATCAACATATTCATACTGCCGTCATAATGTGAACATTGTTAATAAAATCAATAAATCAGATATTATATAAAGTTTGTTCACCTCATACAGCTGATGATAGGCCAGTAAAAAAGTTTAAATCATGTATAATTGAACTGCTAAAAGAAAAAAATGGCATTGGAATAAAGTTCTTAAAATCAGAAAAATGAAATACTTCTACTACAGTCTATCGTGAAATGAATAAACTGACTAGCATTAAAGCATTAAAGGGAGAACAAAAAAGCCTGATAATAAGGAGAGAATGGTCTCGGCCCTTATAACAGAAAGTGGCCACTTTGCACGGGATTTATAATCGATGTTGCTCTCATGATAACATTCAGACACATTTCTCTCTTCTATTGTAGTAAGTTCAAGGCAGAAGCTTGTTCGCAAGGCCGCTGGCCCTCATCGCTACTGAGAAAAATTGGATGCACCCATATTAAGTGCCTTTACCGTGAATACATGCATGAACAGTGTCAGCGTCCAAGGCTGTTTATGCAGTCTTAGGAATGAGATGAATGTGATCACACATACGATTGAATTGGGCATTATCTGCACCGGGATGAGCATATAAAAGTTCAATGTCTTGGTGAACTCCCTGCGGAATGGCAGCTGCAATCCTAGTTTGAAATGGTCACAGGGAATGCAGAGCTCGTCCTAGTAAAATGTGTTGAAGTACTCATCCTCGCTGGGTGCACTCACTTGTAGGATCATATCTTCAGAGTAGTACCAACGTATGCCATGTCGGCGTAGTTTGTAGTCGCTTTCAACCCCTATAGGTAGTCGGCATCAGCAAATGTTTTGGCGCATTTGTAAATAGTAGTGATCTCACTCACAATCACCTGCACTAACAGGGGAGCAAAGGAAGAAAGACACTGAGTGTAAAGCAAAAAGTAGCTACCCTTATGCCCAATCAAGGGGGCATTTATAGGGGAGTTAATAATGCCCCCAAATAGTGCTCATATCTTCATCGTTACCATAAGATTCAACACATTTTTCTAACTCGCCCTCATGGGAGGTTGTCATTACCAAAACCTTTGGAAGCTACCCAAGCCTAGAAAACAGAGCAGTCAACTTTGTCCCATCTCGTGAGGAATCAACAACTCGCCTCATTCCTCATTAAGAACCGCCACCAACTCACCACATACATAACTAAACTCAACTCACCATACCTAAGGTTGTCCCTAACTCGCCTCAACAAACAATTAAAAAAGCTAAGGCAACAACTTGCAATCACCAACGATTACCAATAAAAAGCAACGTATTCAACATGCATGACATTGTGCAATCACCATAACAAAATAAACAAGATAAATTTAAAAAATAATAATAATAAATAAGAAATAACACAAATTCTCCATAAAGGTACATAAAGAAGCTAAATTTATTACTTTGAAAATTTCCTTTATATGTCTTTTTTTTTTAATTTCCTTTATATGTCATATGTACATAATGAAAGGAGAGAAAATGGATGAACTTTTTTTTGTCCCCGCTAAAAATTTTACAAATATCATCTAAAGCTCACTCGAGAGCTAGCATTCCCTTCTTTACTAAATACTGCAAAAGGAAGCATCCTCATGTGACGAACTTGGTCGATCTCAATGTCTCCACAAGATGGCAAGTAGCCACCATCTTCACCTAAAGCACTGCCACCTCCTAGCAAAGTGGGATCTCATTGTCTTCGCCAACTGCCCTCTACAAGATCCTGAGTCCGTCACCGAACACACCTTGAACATTGAGGATCTTCTTCATCGAACTAATGCGCTCAACGAGGCCTTCCAAAATGAGCGGTCCTTGGGCAGAGATCCCCTCGCCAAGCGAGGTGAAGAAAGCATGGACTCCTACAGTCACCACGAAATGAGTCACATAAGGTTCTTAACCTAAAAGCGGAAGCACAATCACTTCAACTTCAACGTCCTTGCCCTACAAAAAAAAGTCTCAACCACCGCTTCGACCCCCACTAGAGATGATGCTCGTTGTCTTGCAATACTCAATGTCAAAGGAGCCGCTCCTACGGTACATAGTGAAGAATCAACAACAGAAAAATTCTTACTTAAAAAACTTAAAGGAATCACTAGTAGCCTATTATGCAAGATTATCGTCCTCGTATACAAGTTGAGTGCCCACTGTGTCAAAGTTAAAGCTTCATACTTACTCGGCAGTTGCCCCAATTACTCGCTTGAGGTTAGGCAGACTCTTGGCTCACTAGTGGTCAACAATGACTTGTCCCAGCCATAACTCGTTCAAAGTTTGGAAATACTTCTACTTACCTTCATCTCGGCCAACAACGGGATCGATCATTGTGGGAGTAGGCACCATCTAGAAGGGACCACCACTATAGTGGTTGCACCTGCAATTGGTTACTTAGTGGGAGGTTGCCTCACTCGCCTCACAGTCAAAGGGGCATCGTCTGAACTAGAGAAGATGACTACTTTTCATGGTTTCCACCTAGTCAACGGCACCTTGCTTGCCTCTACATTCACAACCCTCCTTGGACCTAAATGCTACTAGTTCACTCAGTCTTGGGCCAACGAGCACACTCGCTTATGTGGACACTGCTTCCTTATTAGTCATCGACAAACCAAACTTCTTCTCCTTGCCCTCCTCCAACTTGCATTTATGCAGGATGGCTTTTCAACCTCTTGAGGCTTGACTCAAATGACTTAACAGGATCCAAATCTACCATTCTGGGCGAGTCAATCAATACTGTAGGATGTTGGAGAAGATAACTTAGCAGCATCGCACCCCTCAAGCAACTACTTATAGGTGAAGATAGTGAATGGAGTCAAATAAAGATCATAATGAGAAATCTACATGATACCCAAGACCATAGATAGGGCAATAACTTCTGCTTTCTCTCCATTTTCACCATTTGGTGATAGCAACAAATGCTCGTCTTTAATTCATTTATCTTTTTTAGAACTTGTATTTTAAAGGACCGAGTGAATCGAGAAACAAAATGTATACTCGTACATGATAAGTATTCCATGTGTGCTCAACAAGTCACCACTAAGGGACTTCACTCGAACAGTCACTTATCTCAAGATGAGCACTTGTTATAAGAAAAGCAATCATTCAACAGACTGGTCGATAGTACTCCACAGAATCATTGCCATTATCCAAGTGAGGTCACAATGTGAGGACTCGCCGAGGCAAACAGAATAGAGTAGTCATCACTTTCAGCGGGCCTTATAGAAGGACTTGTTCAGACTCACTCGAGTCATAGATGTCACTCATCGCAGTAGGACTCGTGCATCCATGGTCCTTCATGACTTAAGGCCACTCAGCTACAAATGGCATCCTCAATCCAACTACATGAAAAGCATACACCTCAAGGGCAACAACTACGATTTCCCAGGTTTAAGTAATCCTCATCTTGTGATCATTTCCACTAAGAAGAAATTTTCTTTGTCTCCAGGAGTCTCATCCTATCCCAATGGACTCGCCATCACAACCAGAGGATTTTCC